>OW386547.1:0-1289880 GCA_936435175.1 Glyphotaelius pellucidus
ACCTAACCTAACCTAACCTAACCTAACCTAACCTAACCTAACCTAACCTAACCTAACCTAACCTAACCTAACCTAACCTAACCTAACCTAACCTAACCTAACCTAACCTAACCTAACCTAACCTAACCTAACCTAACCTAACCTAACCTAACCTAACCTAACCTAACCTAACCTAACCTAACCTAACCTAACCTAACCTAACCTAACCTAACCTAACCTAACCTAACCTAACCTAACCTAACCTAACCTAACCTAACCTAACCTAACCTAACCTAACCTAACCTAACCTAACCTAACCTAACCTAACCTAACCTAACCTAACCTAACCTAACCTAACCTAACCTAACCTAACCTAACCTAACCTAACCTAACCTAACCTAACCTAACCTAACCTAACCTAACCTAACCTAACCTAACCTAACCTAACCTAACCTAACCTAACCTAACCTAACCTAACCTAACCTAACCTAACCTAACCTAACCTAACCTAACCTAACCTAACCTAACCTAACCTAACCTAACCTAACCTAACCTAACCTAACCTAACCTAACCTAACCTAACCTAACCTAACCTAACCTAACCTAACCTAACCTAACCTAACCTAACCTAACCTAACCGAACCGAACCGAACCGAACCGAACCGAACCGAACCGAACCGAACCGAACCGAACCGAACCGAACCGAACCGAACCCTCTCTATATCTAGAAATAACTAATTTTAATTATGAGTTAACTGATTAAAATTATTAATGGTAATAACCCTATTAAAAGTTTCCCAATATTGTTTAAATTCGACTGAAGGTCGTTAAGTGCACTTATCGTTATTCCAAATATGAATCATATCTAAATGATGACTCATGGATTTATTTTCTGCATAATTAATTTAAGGTCGTTAATTCTTGGTAATTCTTAATACTAATAGTTGTCCTGCTCTTCATCTATTCAAATCATATCTTAGCAATAGAAAGCAATTCGTTAGTTAATACAATCAAAATAGCAACTACCTTCCAATAAACTATGGAGTTCCGCAGGGGTCCATACTAGGTCCACTACTTTTCCAAATTTACATCAATGATATTTCGCAATTAGATTTAAATGGTGAAATCTTTTTATATATGCAGATGATACTGCAATTTTCTACTGGGGTAAAAATTTTAACATCTTACTAGAGAATGCACAAATAGAAATGTGAAACATATATAAATGAACTACAAGTAATACAAAACAAGTTAATCAAAAAACTATTTCACTACAAGCCTAGAACATCCACAAAAAAAGTATACACAGAAACAAAACTATTAACATTAAAAAAACTGTCTGAATACAATACATGTCTCCTTATATACAAAATAAACAATAAACTCATACATACAAACACAGAATTCATAAAAACATCCCAAGTACACAAACACTTTACACGACAACACGATAACATACTTTTAAACACCATCCACACTAACTATGGTAAACAATCCATTGGTTACGAGGGGGGCAACTTATATAATTGCCTGCCAAATGACATTAAGAAAAGAAAAAAGGGTGGGTAAATTTAAAAAAAAATTGTTGATGTATATTCTTGATAAAGAGAGTAATGAAATGGAGTAGCGATGTATTATGGTGTTTTAGTTTGATTTAATGTATTTATACATATTAATACAATAATACTACATATACTACATAATACTACAAAAATACTACATAATACTACATATTAATGAGTGAAAATGTAATTTTCTTTTTTAATAGAATAAAAAAAATAATAAAAATAAAAAATAAAATAAAATAAAAAAAAATACTCTTAACATTATTCCTAGTGTGAATTATTCCCAAATGATGACTCGTGGTTTTATTTTCTAGTGAAATTATTATTATTTTTTTTTGTCAGGGATAACATGTCACGAAACAGGGATAACATGTTTGTCAGGGATAACATTTCACGAAACAGCTGTCACGAGTTATAATAATTACCTAACTTGTTTATAAATAAACTGTTTTTATAAATTGAATAATAATATTATTAAATATATAAAAGAAATTTAAAAAAAAAGCCCTGCAAAAAAAAGAGCGTGAAATTCAATTATTTAAATAAATAATTCGAAAAATCACATTGCACTTTTATCTTCATTTTTTTTATCTCTTCTAAAGAAAGAAATAAATTTCTTTAATTTCGATAAAGAAGAAAGGTTGCAAAATTTATATAAAATAGAAATTTAAAAATATGTATGTCTTACAATATTAACATAATATAACATGTAACCCAGCTGAAATAATATTATACTATAATATTTATTTTTTTATTTATTTATTTCATTTTTATTTAGTAAAATATTTACACATTTATGTACATTATTTATAAAATGTTTTGACTGTCCAACTAGGATGATTCCCGTTTTAGGACAGTCAAATTATAATATATTGTTTACTTTACTATTTTATTGGGAAAAGTACTCGGGAAAATTCTACATTATCTACTTATTTTGTTGAAAAAATATTAAGCTCATTAAACCTTCAATTTATAAATGATATTAAAATAATTTTAAAATGATAATCTGAAATCAAAATATTCCTATTAAGCGACGCAACAAATTTCTAGGTATATATATAATCTATAATCTTCTACGTATCTAAAAACGTTATAACGTCACTTAAAAGCAATAATTACCTTAAAATTGACGCATAGTAAATACTATTTGGACACCGATGGACTTGTCCACATATTTATTTCATATTTAAGTAGCGTTTAGAACTGGGTATATATAATCAATTATTTTTACAAGCGGCTTTGGTGGGAATGGATGAAGTACTTCAAATTCAGAAGTACGTAAGTACGTAAGTAAGTACTTCATATCCAGTTTGGATATTAATTTTCATAGACACGGCTCAACTTTTCCATTAATTTCGCATTTTATAAATTTGATAGAAACTGGTCCAAAAATACCCAGTTCCTCGGAAAAACAATCTCAGGCGATCCAATGACAACTAGTCACCGGGACAAAGTAACCGCGACAAGAGTATCGACCATTTCCAGGCTGTCATGTAAAATGTAAAGCAATAAAAACAAATTCAAATGGCGGAACATTTAATTTGTCAATACAAAGTTGAGGCATTAGAGATAATTTAACCACTTCGGAATTTTTTGGAGGTATTCATTAAATTATTATTTGAAATAAAATGATTTATTAATATACATTTTTTATATAGATTTATAGGGACTTCTCGTCTTTTAATCAAATTTAGAAGACAAACACTCGTGGCGTCTTTTTGGGAGAAACCTATCCCTGACAAATAAAAATTTACCACAATTTGAAATAATTCCATGAAACAACATTAAGCGATTGAAAAATATGTATGTCAATTTTTTCAATTTTTTGAAGTGAAAACTTCATTATTCGGTCCATTCGTCCTGGACACACTGATGCCCAGATTTTTACCTACCCCTTACACACCTTTTTCCTTTCCAAAACTTGCTCCCTTCCCTTCCCTTAAAAATACCCTCCACCAGGATTCCCTAAGATTACATAGTAGACCTCGAGGGAAATTATTTTTCTCAGAACCTCCCATGTGGTTTCACAGTAAAGTAGTTTTAAAGTAAATAAAGTAAAAAAATAAAGCACATATTATTAAATAACCCCAAAAATTCAATAAAACTATATTATTTATAATAAAATTGATAAACTGGGTACATTAGTATATTTTATTTTACAAATTCATCGAGAAAACTAAATTATTCACAATTTCAAAGAAAAATTTTTTTCTTCCATCTCTTATAAAAACCACGATTTTCATTTTTCAAAGTATTAACTTTCAGTAACAATAATTATGCAAGTGACTGGACAACTCAGAATAAGATAAGCTCAGAACCTCCTGCCAGGAAACTTTTCTATAAAACAACATCAAAATTAAGATAAATTTTGTAAAATATACATAATTTTAAATCTCAAACAAAAAAACTTAAGAATTGTCCATCTATCGAATTATCTCCAAAGCTCTTGCAAATTTTTTTGTGAAAACTGGCATTCACGCTGGTGAAAAATCTTTAAACTTTTGTGCGCAATGAACCACAGGTGGCGTTTTCCGAAGCATGGAAATAATTCGTAATAATTTTATTTGCAGTTTTTATTATTATTTGCTTGTGTTTAGTTTAGTAGTTAGTTCATCTTAGCGTATAGTAAGTGTCTGCGACTGTGACGAGGTAATTTTTTTAAATCTTTTAAATTTCAACGTTACAATGTGTTTCCGTAAAATTTCTTTTTAGAAACGTTAACGCATTTCTTAATATCTATTAAATTCTAATTTATGTATACTCGCCGATATTTAATATAAATAAATATTTAGTTTTAGTTTAAGTAGCATCTCTCGTGTCTTATTATTCAGACTTGAGTGTGTTCATTTTAACCTCGAAATAGAATTATTTGAACTGAGTTCCCGCATGTACATATAGAGAAAAATCAAAATAGATTGAAATCAAAATAGTTAACAGTCAAGTTGTTGACTACGTGGTGTGCGCTTTGGCGTCATGTCATTTCAATTTAAAATCATTAAAAAATTTTCATCTCATTTTAAAATTCCAAAGTTTTTTCTTTTCACAAAAATAATTTTAATTCAAAACCAGTGTTGTCACCCAGCGATTTTTTTTGTTTATGGTCCTAACAGGGAACAAGGTGTTTCCATGGGAAAACCTATTCCCTCCAAATTCCTAAAAACGTATAAAAACAATATTTAAATGCATAGGAATCTATTTACCGTAACAAAATGTACATACCCATTCGTTTATTACGTTTATTCGTTTATTACGTAGGTACCAACACGCCTTTTTTTATTTGTTTTTAACAATTTTTTTTTCATGGAGAATGCCTTTGATGAATTTTTATTGATATACACTATAAATAATGTGTTATAATTTAAATAATAATGTTACACACAGGGTGTTTAACTATACAGGGTGTTAAGAGACGTAATTGACTTAATTTATTCAGAGTCACTCACTCAGAGTCACTCACTCACATCACTCTGAGTAAAAAATGAAAATGAAATTTTCATCTCCGGTGACACATTTGATGTTTCTTTTTCAACTTAAAACATTAAAAAAATCAGTAGGTATTGGAGAGTCAAGTTGGGGTGAGGGATTGTCTAGTGACGACATATGGAAGAAATTTTTTTATTGAAAAAAAAAATCGAAACACCAAAAAGTCAGAGGAGACCTAAATTTACTTTACTCGCATTTTTTACTTAATAATGTCAGGAATCACTGGAGTAAGTCAAGTTTGTCCCCAATATCCTATATAGGCAGGTATGCTAAATTTTTTGCTTGTTGAAAATCCGATTCTGTCTTGAAAACAAAGTTAATTCACTAAACTTGTCAGTTTCATTCTCTTTGTGATTGGGCGCTGTCTTTCTGGCATGTCTTTCTGGCATGTCCATCTGGCATGTCTTTCTGGCATGTCTTTCTGGCATGTCCATCTGGCATGTATTTGTGGTATGTCTTTCTGGCACGTCTTCCTCGGGCAATATTTTTTAATTAATTGCACCATAGTCAGAATTGCTGGTATTATAAATGAAACAAGAAATTTCAAAAATTATTATGCATCAATGTCTTATCTCTCAATTAAAGTTTAACTGGGAAAATGACCAGTGTTCTGGTTATCATTTGATTGTGCAATTAACAATTTACTCGGTAATAATGATAACAGCAATGGGCAATACATTAAAAAAATATTATTCAGAAATAATTCTTTCGGTCGTGTAATCAAATTACATAATATAAATATCTAATCTGTAACTGGGTTAACTACTATTATTATTTGACGATAGGTGAAACAACTTTCACGTGTATCTATAATTTTAAAAAAAATCTATCAATATAGTACCTTTTACACACAGAGTTCGGAGCGGGACGCACCCCGCGCCACTTCAGGCCGCCGCGCAGAAAAGTCTCACAGCGAACTGCGCTGTAAACCGTTTTCTTACTTTCGGTGTTTACTTTTCTGCGCGACGGCCTGAAGTGGCGCGGGGCACGTCCCGCTCCAAACTCTGCGTGTAAAGGGTACCAACGGTTGTGGAATTAGAGTTGACCCAAACAACTCATTCTTAATTGTGTGTATTGGTGCATATGTTATATCTACACTTTTTAACAGTATCTAATTTCCTTGCCAACTTGACATGTATGAATACATCACAATAGATTTGCTTTAACCAGCGATTCCTGCAAATATTTTCAATTTTGGAGGCGGGTACGGGTACCGTCGCACAGGAAACCATTTATTGGATAACATCTCCGAAATAGGTCACCCCAGGTTTGCTGCGTTTAGTGACTTAGCGTAGGTGCCCGGGTTCATTAAGTGAGGAGTGTCCAGGTCTTGGCGGCGGATGCGCCAGCCCACCAGCTGCGTGGCGGGCCAGATCGGGAGAGGCCAGTTTGGGGAGATCCTTTGACCTGTCCAGCTGGTTCTCGACCCATCGTCTTGCACCGCAGCGGAGGGTCGGCTTCATACTGACCCCTCGTTTCTTCTTCCTTCCCAGAACTTCCTTTCCATATAAAAATCTCCACCCAGCGTCCCCAAAGATGTTATAGACCTCGAGGAAAACTATTTTCCGCAGGGCCTCCTTTTTGGGGTTAATGTAAAAAACGAACGAAATAATTATTAAAAAATCCATTCCACAAAATGATGTTTGCCAGTCTGTACTTAGTACTTAGACATATCAAACTTCTGTTGTTCTCTGGAGGAAATAAAATCTATTCATAGAATTAAATTAAATTTAGTTAATAAACCGCTTCGTAGCCTTGAACTTATGTACGTACGCAACTCTGCTTAGGTAGGTATTATAATAGTCACAGAGGACTATCTACTGTCGTTCTAGTATCTTCTGTCTTTTTCGTTTTCATACAAGACGAGTGAGAAGGAAGAGGACGATCGTCGATGACTTCTCTCCTCCTCTCTTGGACTATTTTTTTAGTAGTATTCGTGCGAATACTGTAGGTGTGGGTAGATATAAAGGCCCGTCTCTTGCGACCTCCGCCTTAACTTTTGTTTAACATTCCCTTGAACATCACAATAAACATTGTCAATTTGAACAATTTTTGTTGTGCTTCAAGCTTCCCATGTGCGATCGAAAACATTCCTTCCCGGGTGTAGCGGGAAGGCAGGCGGGGGGGGGATTAGTTAAATTTTTTACAGCAACCGCGCGAAGCGGTCAGTGACGAATAATAAATCGAACGAGTTTTTGGGGTTATGTCAACTGCGCTAGCCTAATAATTAAATACTATCGTGTTGAATGATTATTTCTATCGTGAACTCACTTGTAAATATATTAATTCATATATATGAATTATAATTATAATTAATTATAATTATAATTCTACATATGTAGAGGACCCTTGTTGTTTTTAAATTCTGAAATGGTACATTCAGCGCCCTTAAGATGATTTTTCATAAAAATGGCGCTTTATAAATAAGCCAAATATTAAGGTTATGTACGAATGCCAGTTAGCCAGAAATATTAATTTAATTCCAATCCGTATTTCAAAATTGACCAATTCAAATGGGTTTTCTATTTTTTTAATTTAAAATAAAACAATAACTTTGTAAACACCGATAAAAGTGATGTTTACAGTTATTGTTTTATTTTAAATTATAATGTCACATCACAAAGTATCTGCTTCATATGAACAAATATTCTATTCTTAATTCGTGATAAATAAATATCTAATAAAATTTCGAGGTAGGTCGTACGGTCTAACTTGAAATCTGCATCTACAATCTTATCGTTAAAAACGTTTCACATCAGAACTTGACGTTTTTTGACGTCTACGTAATTATTTACGTTAACGAAATTCTTAAATGGTAAATTTAGTTTATGTACGAATGCTAGTATCCAGAAATATTAATGTAATTTCAATCAATTGATTAATAAATATCTATTAAAATATCCATAAAATCTGCTTTTTCTCCCTGATGTAGCATCTCTTCTTCATCAGAACTCATTTTCACATTTATGTAAACGTCAAACATTGCGTTCGCGTGTACGAGTATACGTCTTTATCACAGACCACTAGCCAAATTGTGAGTGGCCGCGTGCACTTTGCCCCAATCTTTCAACCATGTTTCAACAGACGGAGGGGATGGAAAACAAAAAATGTTTTTAGTAATTTTAAAGCAAATGTTTAAGCATATGTTTAAGTTCACGGTCGGAAGAGACTTGCCTATAAGGCATTCATTATTATGAACAAAATAATATTTTACGTGTTGACTGCTAACAACATTCAGGTTCGGAATTTGAAATCTCAAACATGTGGCTTTTCGAACATGTGCTTTTCAGATATGTATTTAAAATTAAAATAATTCACATCTGATTGTGCGTAGCAAATTCCCGTATTAACTGAACCGTTTTGCAATTCGTCTGTCTGTTAAATTAATGTAAAAATTTATTTTTACGTTCCGTGGCCGGTTTCAAAATGGTGGCTGTTTTAATTGGTCCGGAATTTTTTTTTTTTAATGTTTTTAAATCGTTGTGTTTATTTGGTTTTCGTATTCGAATTTTTGCCGGCGTTAGTGAGTTGAAAGTTAGCTAGCTCAAGTTGAAAGTTGAGCATACCTACGAGTACCTTGCGACTGACGTCTAGTTTTCTCAAACTAGACGTCAGTAGTTTTTTCTACTCGCTCTCTCGAGCGAGTAGAAAAAACTACATTACGTACCTAATACATTTGCGAACCGAGACACTAGCTGTTCCACGAATTATGGGAGAGGAACGAAGTAGCTGCAAGCGGCGTATCGCCCCGTTTGCGGTTGCTTCGATCCTTTCCATAATTCATGGTCCGCAGGTTCGGCTCGCGAGTTCGGGCTCGGCTCGGCAGCTTCGGCTCGCGTGTGTGTACGCAGCCTTGTAAAGTATGTGAACGGTTGTCTAATTCTATTGGCTATTTTTCCACCGTCTCAATTCATAGTACAATTAACCTTTAACTGTGGACGCCGGGTCTCAGAGGCCCATCCCCTTCTTCAATTTCTCGGAATCAACACCTTCCTCGCGCGCCCCCCCCCCCCCCCCCCCGTGCGTCTCAGTAGCTTCAGTTTTAGTTATGTTTGGACCAAGGAGGGAAAAAGTCGCGTCGTTCGGCACATCACGTGAGTAATAATCATTTAAAATTTGATCAGGGTCTGTGAAACCCGCTAACTATAATGTCCATACAAATATACTTCATATACACGGGCCTGTGTGACCCGACTACTATAATTCTCTTACATTTTAATATTATAATCTTTTTTAATTTGTTCTAAATTTTGAAAACAAAATGGCGGACAGCAGTACATCAGCTGTGAAACGTAGTGCCCAACCACAAAAGAACATTCTACATGCTGCAAGAAGCCAGTTTGTCTTCAGTGTTCTAAACCTCTATGTTCTGAGTGCCAGTAATTTTACATAAGTTTGAACCTTGTCAGAATTTTTATTTTATTTCTTTCAGAAGTTTTTTTAATGTGTTTTTGTTACTCTTTTCTATAAAGCTAGAATAACTTTTCCTAACTAATAACTTTTCCTAGCTAATAATAGCTAGGAAAAGTTATTAGTTTTGGTTTATGTGATACCTACTACAATTAAGGAGCCTTAATATGATCTCAAGTCAATTAAGACTGAAAACTGACCAAGTTTGTTAAATTTGGAGATAATTATTAAAATATGAATAAAAGTTGATTATTTTTATTACTCGATCTTTTATTTATAAATATTTTATACATATAAACTCCTTGCTAAAGTCAGATTGGTCCAGGTATGAAAATTAGAAGGATTTTGTGAAGGGGTCTGTTTGACCCGACGTCCATGGGAGTGTGATTTTTATTTCACGTCCATAGTTAAGGATTAATAATAATGTTATAACACATTAAACGAACTGTTTTGGTAAACGAATAAATTCATATGACAAATAATGTTAGCCCTGTGCACACCGCCCTGTGCGCTCGAAGCGTTCGAGGCAATTTCCAATTCAATCGTGATCATAATAAAAGTAATACTATCAAAGCGACGCACCGCGTAGAGTAAAATTCTGGATCAGGTGCCCTAGTACGGTCGATCAATAAGTATTGATAGAATAACTTTCGGGAACTTCTCATCGTTCTCTAGGAAAACTGCAGATCGCTGCAAACTGCAAACAACAGTTAACGTCGAATATATTGAGAACTTAGTCATCGTGAACTGGTATTTATTCTGCAGTCATGCTAGCGAACGAGAAGTTACCGAAAGTTATCCTACTAATCCTTACCGATCGACCGTGCTAGGGGGCTAGGCCGCTAATAATAACACTCCTTATGTGAAGTGTTGAGTACCTCATACAAGAGGCACTTCAAATGTTCTATACAAAAATGTTAAATGTTCCGCCACCTCATAAAATGTATTTGTACCAACTACCTAAATACCTAAATGAAGTGACGAGGTGTGAGGTCGTTAGTGTAGTGGCACTACATTACTTCATTCCGTGCATGCGACGTTTTTGTACCAGAGCGTGAGGGGGCAAGGCCTGAGGTGGTTGGTGTAGTAGCATTACATTTCGTGTGTGCGACATTTGTACCAGAGCGTGTGAGGTGGCGATGTTGTTGCGAGTGAGGTGGTTAGCGGTATGTAAATGACGCCGTTCTATTTGTATACAGAGCAGTAGTATAGTACCTAGCACTACATTTGGTGTAAACGACGTTTGTACCAGAGCGTGAGGTGGTCAGCGGTATATAAATGACGCCGTTCTATTTGTTTAAAGAACAAGTAGATTTAAATTCAATAATTTAAATGATTCCCCTCTTCAAAGCATGTAAGAATCTAGCAAATTAAAAAAATGAACTCCTGCCTCCACAAATTGAATGTTGCGTTTATTTTTTATGTGAAAAGGTGCTTACTTAAAATTATTTACGTCGCGATGTAAGAATTTTTATCAACATTTACTTCGTCTCGGCTGTATAACACAATACATTTTACCACTAAATCATTTTATCAAAACAATAAAATTTCTGGTATTCATACCTTATACTGTGCGTCACAAATCATTACATCCCAAAGTTTTTTT
This sequence comes from Glyphotaelius pellucidus, assembly GCA_936435175.1. Lineage (NCBI taxonomy): Eukaryota > Metazoa > Arthropoda > Insecta > Trichoptera > Limnephilidae > Glyphotaelius > Glyphotaelius pellucidus. The sequence continues at coordinate 11,044 of OW386547.1, forward strand.
TCCATTTTAGAAACATCCTTGTTATTAATCAATTTTTTTACATTGAAACTAGAATCAGGGAACATGAACTCTAAAATAAAAACACATACAATTGTTGTAGACCACTTTTATTTTATTCACACTCTACCTTCCTTCGTCAAGAGAATATTATAACAAACCTACTTTATAGAATATTGACAGACTTACAAATTTTAGGTGATTGAGTAGGAGGTAAGCAATGGGACTAAGGCAATTGCGGGAAGAATGGAGCGGTTTAATAATAATAATTGGTCAATTTGTAGAGCGCCGTTTATGTGAAAAATCACCTTGGGGTGATTGGGGCTTATCAAAATTATGTTTAGAAAGGGACTAAAAGTAAAATTAATTGGGTTATTCAAGATACTAGAATTATTATATAGGGATTTTCTAATTTCAAGTGCTTCTAAGTTATCTATATATTTTTTTTAATTATTATTTTTATTTCTTATTTATTTTTATTTTTATTGATATCAAGTTTAATTTGTAGAACTCCATTTTATTTTTTTTTATTTCTTTTTTATTAATATATTCAATAATATTATTATTCAATTTATAAAAACAGTTTATTTATAAACAACTTCTGCTAGGTAATTATTATTACACGTGACAGCTGTTTCGCCTTCTGAAGGCATTATCTAACTGTGGTCGTATTACCTACAGACGAGGTATTTTTGAGGCTGTTTTTATTTATAATATAAAAATATTATTGAATGTACTTACAAAAGAAATAAACAAACAAAAAAATATAATTTTTTGCTTTTATTGTTGCGGTGAAGAATTTTACTAACTAATACTTTCAGTATTACCCTGGTGTGGGACCACGATTCAGAATTGAAACGTGGCTTGAAATGCCCGATCTCCTTCCCTCCCACTTTAATTTTTTTATGTGAATACCGCACAAGAGTCCCAACTGCTCCCGTCTTCGAACGATCGAACGGAATAAATTCATTGTCCATGGATCGTATATAAGTAAACGACTTCTTTCCTTTCTAAGGGCTTTGTTAGTTCAATGCGTTCATTAAATAAGCCAGTAATTTTCCATAACCAACGAAATTATTTAAAAAAATATATATTGACAGTTATCTGATACTATGGAGGCGGCGCTAACATTTAACGGTCGGAAAATCTGTTAACAATCGTTGACCGTACTCGCAAATAATGATAACTGACCATAGCTGACGGATTTGGTCAATGTTGTGTTGATTTAGGGCATAGGTTCTCAGCGTGGGCATTTGAGACTTCAGGGGGCAATTGAAGACCCAGAGAAAATTGGAGGGCGTTGAGATGGCAGTGGGAAAAAAACATGGTATAAAAAACATGTTGTGTTGATTTAGGGCATAGGTTCTCAGCGTGGGCATTTGAGACTTCAGGGGGCAATTGAAGACCCAGAGAAAATTGGAGGGCGTTGAGATGGCAGTGGGAAAAAAACATGGTATAAAAAACATGTTGTGTTGATTTAGGGCATAGGTTCTCAGCGTGGGCATTTGAGACTTCAGGGGGCAATTGAAGACCCAGAGAAAATTGGAGGGCGTTGAGATGGCAGTGGGAAAAAAAACATGGTATAAAAAACATGTTGTGTTGATTTAGGGCATAGGTTCTCAGCGTGGGCATTTGAGACTTCAGGGGGCAATTGAAGACCCAGAGAAAATTGGAGGGCGTTGAGATGGCAGTGGGAAAAAAACATGGTATAAAAAACATGTTGTGTTGATTTAGGGCATAGGTTCTCAGCGTGGGCATTTGAGACTTCAGGGGGCAATTGAAGACCCAGAGAAAATTGGAGGGCGTTGAGATGGCAGTGGGAAAAAAACATGTTATAAAAAACATGTTGTGTTGATTTAGGGCATAGGTTCTCAGCGTGGGCATTTGAGACTTCAGGGGGCAATTGAAGACCCAGAGAAAATTGGAGGGCGTTGAGATGGCAGTGGGAAAAAAACATGGTATAAAAAACATGTTGTGTTGATTTAGGGCATAGGTTCTCAGCGTGGGCATTTGAGACTTCAGGGGGCAATTGAAGACCCAGAGAAAATTGGAGGGCGTTGAGATGGCAGTGGGAAAAAAACATGGTATAAAAAACATGTTGTGTTGATTTAGGGCATAGGTTCTCAGCGTGGGCATTTGAGACTTCAGGAGGCAATTGAAGACCCAGAGAAAATTGGAGGGCGTTGAGATGGCAGTGGGAACAAAACATGGTATAAAAAACATGTTGTGTTGATTTAGGGCATAGGTTCTCAGCGTGGGCATTTGAGACTTCAGGGGGCAATTGAAGACCCAGAGAAAATTGGAGGGCGTTGAGATGGCAGTGGGAAAAAAACATGGTATAAAAAACATGTTGTGTTGATTTAGGGCATAGGTTCTCAGCGTGGGCATTTGAGACTTCAGGGGGCAATTGAAGACCCAGAGAAAATTGGAGGGCGTTGAGATGGCAGTGGGAAAAAAACATGATATAAAAAACAAACAAAAAGCACGCTTATCAGGTACTAATAATCTTACTATTGATATTAAGAATCGATACTATCTCATGAATACAAGAAGGAAGAAGGCAGCAACCGGGCACTTGAAATACGAAAGAATTGCTTTTTTAACTTAAAAGGCAATATTCTAATCTAGTTTTTCTCTTCATGTTTCTAAAGTTTAAATATTCAAAAATATCTCCTTAAAAGGATTTTTCGAAATTAGCACTATTTTAAGGTTATAACCATTTTAATGTCGCGGTTTAGACGGAATCTAACCAGAATCTAAATAGAACTAAATTTTAAACGCATTTTTCTTAAAACTACTTTTTTCGAGACGGTTGACACGATATCTCAAGTGTTCTACTAAACCAATTTACTTGAAATTTGGTGTGAGCCTTCTCTATACATTACTATATCGCATAAACAAGAACTAGTAAAATTTTAATTTTTACTTTTCTAAAAAAATTCGAAAAAGCCAAATATATTGGTAAAAAATGTCTTTTTATTTCAGACAGCCGCCATTTTCCGAAAAAAAAATTATGACTTCCCCGAGGTTCATGCCATAGCAGCATTTGCTTGGATTAAAAATTAGTTTGTTTTTTTTTTTAATAGTAATTAGTAGCAACACGATTGCAACCCTCCTTGGTTGGTTGCAACCCTCGTAAGGAGGGTTGCAATCGTGTCAACCAAGGCTCGCCATATTTTTGAGACCCCTCACTTCAACACCATGTAACTTTTTAATTTTTTTTTTTTTTTTCGTTTGACTTTTTTATGTATTTTTAATGTTTGATAAATATTTGGTAAAATAATAGCTACAAAAATATTATTGAATTTTTTATTGTACCTGAAAAAACACCTATAATTCCTGCTTCTAGACTAGAATACGCCCAATAAACAAAAAGGTATAACAAATAATTTAATATAATTTTAATCGAATTATTGATTCCATGACAAAAAGTTGTTGTTAATATAATCGTGGCAATAGCTGTTTCAGATTCGCCACGAAATGAAAAAAAATTATGTTCTCCAAGTGGACGGTGGGCAAAATAAGGTGGAGAACCTATGATCTAGGGTTTTGTCGATCGACCATGCTAGACCTCCACGTGTTCTTTAAGGGGGTATTCTAGTCTAGAAAAAAAAAAAAAATTTTTTTCTTCATATTTCCAAAGTTTAAATATTCAAAAATATCTAGTTAAAAGGATTTTTTGAAATTCGCATTATTTTAAGAGTTATAACCATTTTAATATCGCGGTTTAGACGGAATTTAACCAAAATCTAAATAGAACAAAATTTTAAACCCATTTTTCTCCAAACCACTTTTTTCGGGACGGTTGATATGATATCTCGAGTTCTACTAAACCAATTTACTTGAAATTTGGCGTGAGCCTTTTCTATACATTCCTCAATGGCGAGGACTAGAATTATAAAAAATTTCAATTTTTACTATTTTTAAAAAATTTGGAAAGTCAAAAAAACTGGTACAAAAACGTCTTTTTTATTTTAGCCAGCCGCCATTTTGCGAAATTTTTTTTTTTACTTTTCCTTAGTTTTGCCCATAGCCGCATTTGTTTGGATTAAGAACTAATTTTTATTTTTTTTAGATTACTGGGAGGGTTGCAATCGTGTCAACCAGGGCGTGCCATTTTTTTGAGACCCCCCAGTTCAACACCCCGTAACTTTTTGAATTTGACTCTTTTTTAATAGATTCTTTAGTTTTAAATAAATATTTGACAAAACAATAGTTGGTAAAAATATTATTGATTTTTTTTTGTTGCACCTGAAAAAACACCCACAATTCATGCTTCTAGACTAGAATACCCCCTTAAGGTTAGTTATTATAATTGCTGTGCGGGAAATAAGCGCGTTTTATAGAAATGGAAAATGTTATGGGAAGGGAATTATTTCTTCGAAATAAAAATATAATGCACGTCTGCCGTTGATAGCGAATGTAAACGTCTTTACTTCCACACCCACAAGATCTTACCGGTCGGAAGCAGAGTAATAATTCCAATTGAGGCGTGTGTAAATAAATTTAATGAGATTATTTTATGTTATTTCACAATTAATTATTGAAAAATAATATACGGTATATTTGCGGCACGTTCCAGGTGGAAGACACTCTCAGAATCAGTCTGTTGTAAGGCCACCATTCAGAATTAAAACGTTGCTTGAAATGGTTTTAGCCGTGTTTGGTGACCAGATCTCGATAGCCAGGTACCTTCCAGCCTCCTCCTCTTCTCCATCTCATTCCCCTCTTCACTACCTTCAGCCGCAAAACATACCCCAATTGGGTATGCCATAGTCTCACTGGCCGAGACGGGATCTCTAGCGCGGTATTCACATTAAAAATATATTATTTTGGTGCCCGTAGATAACAATTTTGATTGTGCGTACGTAATATTCTAAAACGCAAAAATACATAATAATTTCTTATTTTCACTACTGAATACGAGTACATGCCGTCGTTGTTTAAATCGTTCGTGTTAGTTGCATTCGAAGCAGTCGATCGGGGATCGATTCCCTTTTTTTAAATTTTAGGTTTTTTGGTTTTTTTGTCTTTTAGTGCAACATAATTTCCTTTGAGAACGTTTAACTTGCAAAGACTTGAAAGACAAGCGTTGAGGTAGGTACCTACCCCAAGAAGGTTAAAATATATAGTACCTACCTACAAAGCAATTTATATGGTTTGCAGGCCATTTTTAAAAGCGGAACATTAGTTCTTGAAACTGACGGTAGACATTAGTCACATTAGTCTACCGTCAGTTTTTTTCTTATCAAATTTCATGATTTTTATATATAATGATCACAACATATGTGATTCATATTTAATTAATCTTAATATAAGGCCGAAATCAAAGATATTGAAAAACAAGGAGATGTGCTATCACGGCCTCTCGACCGTAGGCGGACTACTACCTGATAAGGATAGTTTGAATACGGAAAGAATTCGTTTAGTTGATTTTGTGTTGTCACCGAGTGCGGTTTGTCCCGTTTTATTCAAAATGCCGTCTTGTTCAATGCAACTATGTAAAAACACGACACGTCAAGTGAACTTCTAAACAAACGGAATTTAATCTCACCAGTAAATAGAAATTAGAATACGTTATCAATTTTCAATGATTATTCAAAGTTTTTATTGACGTAAGGCCCCGTAGCCTGCCGGTAAAAATGCCATCATCGAGGTAGTGATGGGACGCGAACACTTTGAAATTCCGACTGTCGAGTTCTCGTAATATTAGCCTCTAAAAGTATACCTATATAGTACTTCATTTGATTTTTCTTTACATAGTTATTGTTGTGGATGCTGATTGGTTGTAGAAATATATATATTTTTTAAAAATCTTTATGTATAAAAATTTACATTTCTTTTTTCGTGTACCATTTATCAGATTTCAATGAAACTTTGGTAATTTTTTATGCTCAAACCTGCGATGGTTTTTATATATAATGGTGAGCTCTAGCGTTATGAAATTTTTTCCTACCCTATTCATCCCATTGAGGTGAAACTGTTGTGCGCACCCCGGTGAAGGTTAAAGACCACCATTCAGAATATAAAAGTTGCTTTATGGTTTTAGTCGTGTTTGGCGACCAGATCTGAATAGCCGGGTACTTCCCCACCTTCCATTTTCTCGGTTTCTTCCCCTCCTCACCGCTTTAAGCCTCGCGACATACCCCAATTGCGGATGCCTAAGTCTCACTGGCTCCAGATAGTTGGAAGCAGAAGGGACTCTTATGGGGTACTCAAATACAAAATAAAGTTAACATTAGTTAATTAATTAATTGTTTTTGTGTTTAATTCGTAGAACTCCATTTAATTATTTTTTTATATTTAATTAAAATTAAATTTGATTGTTTTATTATAAAGTTCTGCAAGTATTTTATTATATATTTTAGTTACAGCTGTTTCGGTTTTCTAGACCATTTTCAAACTGTGGCTAGATCCACTGATAGGCGACTTTTTATAGGATTTGAGATGTTAATTTTCGAAGATGTCTATATTGATTTATTACCGGTTAACCCAATTTGCTGATACACACTAATTGAGAGTGTATTAAGTTAGAAAAGGGGCGGATACCTTAGCGTAAGCGAAGGCTTGCAGTAGCATTGGTGAACAAAACCGGCGACACTGGGCAAAACAAATCCACACAGTACAGACATCTCTTATATTTCAATATCTTAGGCCGAAATTTACGAGAAACCTGGAAACCGTTTGAATCCATACTTATCACCGTGTTGTTTTCAAACCAACCTCAAGAATGACTCGATTCTATAACGAACACCGCGGTCGTCAAGACTTCCAGAGTGGAAGATACTCTCAGTATCGCCCTGGTGCAAGACAACCATTCAGAATTGAAACCTTGCTTGAAATGGCTTTAGATGTGTTTGGTGATCAGATGTGAATAGATCGATAGATAGATAGATGGCATTTCCCTCTAAATAGGTAATTGATTTTCAGTCTACTTTTTTATATATTTTAAATCTTACTTAAATTTTCAACACAATACTGTGTTTTCGAAATTCAAATGAGGTGGAGATCTACGATGTCAGTTTTGAGTGAATAGGGTAGAGTGCTGGGCTGTTGGGTTAAATGGAACATTATTATTTGTTCCCAATTTTGTAGGTAAAAATTGGTAGGGAAGGCCCTTCCCGTTTTCTCCTTTATTCTAAGGTGTGATGCCATTAGATTTATTTGTTTTATTTATAACAATCTTTATTGGCTTCACGGATGTAGTGGCAATAGTGGCAATTTCCTGTCTACATTTCAAGCGTAATAATGTCATGTGTGTACGAGTATGAATACTAATTTAATTCTTATCATCTTACAATTGAAGTTAATTTGACTCAAGTGTTGTAATACTTTTATCTATTTGTTATCCTCGGAATGTATCATGTGATATACATAGTACCCAGTAAAGATGTGTAGTTGGTATCTACTGTTCGTGTGTACTTGATCTGTTAAATTGTTACAATTATAGTTACAATTAAAAGAAACAATTATCTAAATTAATCTTTCACCCAAAAATAAAACGTAAAAATAAAACGTAAATTGTTCATACGTTTTATTTTTGTGTAAAAGATTAACGAATATCTTCAACCATAACAGAAATGCTTGTTTACATAAAACAAGAATAAATCAATACTTATATATATTACAGTAACAAGATTGTTTAAACATGGTTTCATTATTAAATTGGTCTAAAAACATAAGAATTAATTCACTTTTGAGGTCCCACCGGCAAAAATAATGATTTTACTTTTTGTATCAATAAAACACGCTCTACACTGAACCGCGACATAGAAAATATTTCATGAGATGCATATTATAAAATATGCATCTTTACTTATAATTCATTTTAAATACAATCTGTGCCTTTTTGGGTTTAAAATTTTAATTCAATTTCAATAGTAGGTATACCTGATACCATGTTATATTATATAAAAGCCAAAAGGCGTAAATTTCTTTATTTATAATATCAACAATAGTTTAAAATAATAAAAAAGTTTTTCTGCATTATAATTGATTTGGTGGTGTTTATGAGTAATCTGAGTTTTGCACCAGATAGAAGGTACACTTTTACATAGAACTGCGTTCTCAACTAAAATTTAGATTTTTCGGAGTTGTCTGACCATTTATTGTGTACGATGATCATTTCAAAAAAGCTGTGATGTTCTTTTTGTTTCATAAGTGCGAACAAAAATTGAAACCACCGAAAGTTAAAAAAAATTCTAATCTGAATTATTTTTCAAGTTCTCTTTTCTGGTCGAAGAACACGTTTGGAATATGCTGTACCTACGCAAGCAATGCGTCCGTGTAAGTACTGTCTTGTTATGGTGTTGGACTCACAATTATTCGAAACCGTTGTATAACATTTGTCACAAAACTTGACGAGTGTTTGTGAAGGTCATTGCCTTAGCGATCAACACACAGTACTTCCAGCCTGCTCGTCATTGGATCGGTATCGACAAAACCGGAGACCCGCACACAAAAGCAAAGTTCACTATGGTTTGCAGAGCAGCCATTGTTGGACTTTTCCGCGACGTGTCTCGGGTTTTTGTCGATCTGGTACCGATACCGACCCGGTGTGCAGTGCGCAGTGCGCGGTGGGGCGACGGGCTCAGATGAATAATTATAATGTCATCGCTACCAGCTTAGATTTTGCCCGTGTATAATTTAATACAATCATGTAGAAGATATATTTGTTGTAGAAGTTGTAATCTCTCCTAGCCCAAACCTGGCATACCTTTTGCTTATTAAAATATTTCGTCATCACTTTTGTAGAGCGCCAGTGCTGGATTAACCAGAGATACAGATAAATGTAAAATCCGAGCTCGAAATGTCCAGTATTTTCATTAAACTTGCGTAAAATGCGATTTCTCAGTGATCATGTCATCTAACAAATTATTACGGTGCGATTTGCGCAAATTTATAAGACACCCCGCACACACATGACCCCCACACACACAAGCGTAACTTTTTGTGGGATACAACTTTAAATTAAATAATGGATATAATGTATCTACGAAAATATAAGAATTATAATTGTTATAATACCTGCAAATGAATGAATAAATTGTTACTCTGTATCAATATGGTAGAACGGTCAGTGGCTGAGTTGGCATCGCGTCTGGATCCCACCAGGCATCGGCGTCGGCGTCTTGACTGGCTAAGTCTTTCATCACGGAACAAGCGACATTTCCCGCTTCCTGTGTTGGCGGGGGAATTTTTAAAATATTGTCTGGTTAACCCGGGAATGTAAACCTTAAAAATAAAAGTTTCACATCACGAAAAATATTCAACATTGCGATTATTACTAAATTTTCAACAATAAAAAATACATTCATTAAAAAAAAAACCACGGGAAGCTAATAAAATGACTACTTTCAAAAGTTCAAGGCACGATATGCACACCTGAACGTGAAAACTACGCACGGCCTACCTGTGGTCAATGTTAATATCCCGTGTAACACCTTCAGCATAATGTTGGCGACAAGAATCAGTCACCCCAATTTATTTATGCACGAAACACGATGTAATTTTGAACAACGATGAAACTTTTGGGGAGGTAAATATTAGCACGGACGACCGGAAAGGGACCACATTGCGGAATTGATAATAATATTATTAACTAAAGCACGTAGCCCCGTCCCACGGAGAAACTTTGCAAGTGTTGTATTAATATAACGTAGTTGTACGGTTATACGGTAACCCAACAGAAGCACTTAGAATAACTTAACAGATAATTAAATAGATGGTTACTCTAATAATAATTAGGGTAACCTATACCAAATTTCCAAGAAAATTGATGTCACCAGTTTTTGTTTTGTTCCGTACGAACCAAATTACACGAAAATGGGTCGGTGAGGTCGAAATTTTCAAAAGACGTTTTGACTCTTAGGTCTTTGGACACCCTGACAGGACATACAGGTCAATGAATTTGATGATTTGTTCTAGACAAGAATCAAAAATAGTTATTTTAGACAAGAATTAAAATGATAGAAAAAATTGCTTTCTTTAGGCACACGGACACACCCAGAACCATAGAATATAACACCAGAAGTGCCTTCCATACAAATTTGAATGGATACACATTTAGCCCAACCGTCCAGCTTTCTCACTCACACTTGCCTGCAATTGTAGTTCTCCATCTCATTTGAAGTCCAAAAACACAGTTTTGTATGGAATTGTGATTTTGTTCTTCTATTTTTAATTCCAGATTTCGTGAGGTGCAATCCCACGAATTACTTGTTATACAAAGAATATATCAAAGTGAAAATAAAAATAAAACATACGTAGTAATATAATACGTAGAAAATGTTTAAAAATAATAGCATAGAAACAAAAGAAGAAAGTGAAAATAAAGTAGAAATCTTTGACATTAGCATTTGGCTCCAGCGCTGGTAAATGGGACCCTATCAGAAATGCAGTGCTCCCACAACAAGAGAGTTTTTGGTCGCGGCTAACGCGCCCTTCTTCAAACATCTCAGTGCCGCTGCATTGCCAGGACAACCCAAAAAGCATTCGGTGCGAGTTATATTGTTTTTTGCATTATTTATTGAGAAGCTTCCATAGCTCCGAGTATTTAGACTGTGCATTAGTGCAGTGCGTCCTAAAAAGTTGCCGTTTTGCTTCTAGGCTTCACTTTTGAAGCTTCGAAAAATCATATTTGCCCTAATGCACAGTGCGCAATGCACAGTGCGCAATGCACAGTCATCTTCTCTGTAGCTCAATATCCATATCATCGTTGAGCTCCGCTGTTACGTTGTATCGGCGGCGCTCTTCGGCTGAAAAAGAAGAAGTTGGAGAGATGTGTAATTACGAATGTTGGACAGAGCGCGCTAATATTTTAAGTTTTAAAATAGCAGCGAAAATTGCGAAAAAGCTTAATAAAACATGACTCGTTTAAAATAGAGCAAAAATCTCGTGGAACGTATCTTAAGTATCATTTAAAGAAACAGTGAATTTTTTCACAAATATAACTTGTAAAATAATAGAAATAGACTTCTTTTAAATAATTTTTGGAGCATACTTTGCGATTTTTTTTTTTATCGAGGGAATTTCAAATAATTTTCGTTTCGGCATGGAACGTATCTAGATATTATCTTCAAAAATAACATATATTTTTTTAAGAGCTTAAAAACTTCAAATGTTTAAGAGAGATATGTAAGAAATCGGTCGAAATTCGAATAGTGGACCCTTATTACCTCGTATTTTTCAGTAATGTTTGTGTCGTTTAGGCTGACGGGTAATAATTTTGTATAGCCTGCGCCCGACTTGAATTATAAGCAACACAGATTTAGTTTGGTTGTAGACCATCCATGTTACGTTCAGCGACATATTCTTCATGTAACAGGGTTCTCATAGAAAGCTATACATTAAAGAATGTACACTCGGCGACAAATCGACCATTTCATCTGCACACGATGCACACGATGTTATTTACGCAGGTGTTTCCCAGGTGACAACCGATACTTTCTGGGGTGATTTTATCGTTTTAATCGTTCATATATTCGACGTTAAAAAGAAACAGTGATGAGCTTCCCCCTTGTCTGATGCCTTTGTAACGTCATTGATATTCCTGTGATTGGGATTACTTCCTTGCAAGGATAAGGTGTTTCCAAATAAAGCTCGCTGTTCGTAAACAAATACAAGATTATTATATTTTATTAAACATATCCAATGAATAATTACTCTGTTACAAACAACCGATTTCTAAGCCTACTAGCATAAATAAACCGACATGAACAAAGAATGACATGTCAACAAAGTGACATTTCAACACTCCTTTGAAAAGTCCAATCCGCCTACTGTCATCCTACTGGATTTCGCTCGCTACGAGCTGCTTAGAATTCGGCTATGTTCGGTCTTTTAACAGAACAGGCACCATTTCTTGAAAAGCTCTAACACTGCAGAAATATAGACCCAAATTGGGCAAATATTTGGATCACGAAACACGCCCAGAGTGTCATTATTTATACCATTTCCATAAAATACTTCCATTCGTTTATATCTTCAGTGCTAAGAATAAATACGGAGCGTGATGCATTTATAAGTTTTCCGGCAGGAAAAGGCTAACTGACCGCTTTAGTCTGGACTACAATGACGAATACCAAACGGTGACGCGGTCAAATATGTAATGAAAAATTATTAACTTATAATATTTTCTACTGCAAAGTATTTTTTTTTTTTTTTTATATTAACTCCACACAGGAGGCCCTGAGGGAAATAATTTCCCTCAGGGCCTATGTCATCTTTGAAGATGCTGTGTGGAGGGTGCTGTTGAGGAGAGGAAGGAGTGAACATGGGTCTTGAAGAGACCCATATTGTAGGAGGGAGGAAACACAGAAGCCGGCAAATCGTTCCACAGCCGGGCTGTTGAACTCAAGAACGAGTCGTAGAAACGACCCGTTCTCATGTGACTAATGTCAACCGTGTACAAATGTTGAGCGCGTATTTGGCGTGTTTCCCGACTATGCACCGGTGCCGAGGGGATCAGTGACGCTAGTTCCTCGGAGCATCTTCCATTGTAATACCGGTAGAACAAGGACAGCATTCCCACCTGACGCCTGTGCTCCAAAGATTGCAGTCCATTTGTTAAGTTAGGAGAATCTATCAAACGGACCGCCCGTTTCTGCACAGAGTCGAGGGTTTTTTTCAGGTATTTTGGGACTCCAGACCAGAGGTGGCTGCCAAATTCAACCGTGGGGCGCACTTGCGATTTGTACAGGGTTAGCAGTTGTGTACTATTAAAGTATCTGCGGGCCCTGTACAGTACGCTCAGTTTCTGAGAGGCTAACTTAACTCTGGCCTCGATGGAGCCCCCGTACCTGAGCTGGTCACTTAGAGTTACACCAAGCATATCAATGGAAGGCCTGTTCGGGAGATTGCTTCCGTTGAAGGAGACTAGATTATCATTCCGATCCCTTTTAGACGTAATCAGACATGATTGGGTCTTTGAAACATTAAATTCGACGAGGTTATTCTTACCCCAAGAGAAAACACTCTCGAGGTAACCGTCCATTCTTTGTTTCAAAGCCCTCCGAGCCATTGGGATTTGTGAGCCCTTTGGAGGCTTGTCAAACAAAAAGCTATCATGGACTGTACTGTCATCCGCGTAACAATGAATCGGTGCACATGTCAAGAGGTCATTGATGTGCAACAGAAACAAAGTCGGAGACAGAACCGATCCCTGTGGGACGTATGCTTTGTGCACGCCTACGTCCAGACCGAATGATCCACAAACGGATTTCCCGTCGTATTTGGCGGATACGAGTGTCAGGAAATGGGAAAATTTTGTGTCTAACAGAATTTACATGATAACGGATAATGATATTTGGCTAATTATATAGCGCCGTTTTCGTGAAAATCAATGGCACCAATCAAGGGCGCCCATCACCTCAAGGGCGCTGATCCTCCCATGTCCCGGGCACCCCTGCTAAATCACCAAACGTAGCGAACCACTTGGGGTGACCTATGGCAGAGGTGTTGGTTATCCAATAAAAGCTCCCGGGGCGACGGTACCCATTCCCGCCTCCCGAATTGCTTAAACCATTTCAAGCAACGTTTCTATTCTGAATGGTGTTCTTACACCGGGGCGATACCGAGAGTATATTTCACTCTGGAACGTAGCTCAAATATACACTGTATTATTTTAAATGCTGGAATTGTGAAAACACAAAACAAGCAAATGAAATTTATCTGCGCCGGAATTTGAAACTTTCGGATGGCTAGTCGAGAGCCTTTCCCTTGGACCACGAAAGCCGTCACAGTTCACATTCTTAGTCGACCAATAGTTGTAGAATAAACTCACCCCTTTTATAATAATATAGTGAATTAAGATAGATGATTGATTCCAAAGCTAAAAGATTTTCTGATTTAAAAAACCAGTTAAAAAACGTTATCTTATAAATCTACTAGCTTCTCCCCGCGGCTTCGCTCGCATGGTATTACGGGAAATTACTGTAGCGCTCGCACTTATCGATTATCCCCCTCCCGCATTCTATATATTCACTCCCTTACATTCAGTTTTCAAACATCTCGCCTACCACCTAAATTTCATAATGCTTCTAGCTCAAAGAAAAAAATATTTAATTATCCAATTTTGTTCATTCATTCGGAATTTACGCGCTTACAAATATTTCGGATGTTTATTTTTATTTAAATATTTGGAAGTTTGTAAATATAATAAAAAATTACACTACTTATTATTCAGTCTTTATAATCGTTGCGAACTATATTTTTAATGTAGGAACTTTCATCTGCTTGTCAAAAAAAAACAAAACATATTCTAATATTTGAATTTTCTGCAGCAGTACCTGACCAGGGGGCTGAGTACCTACCGGTTTAGAGCCATCAAATATTTCAACATCGTTTCCATGGAAACGATTTTTTTCTGACGTTAGCAAAAACTCACTTTCGTTAGCGACAGAAAACGTATAACAAATAAAATATATTGATATTTATAATTTCTTAACGCCAGAGCTTGCCATCATATACAAAATATAGTCTTCGCATATAATATAGCTTTCTATTGGTGAATGAATTTTTAAAGTCTTTTTATTGGTTAAAGCGTGAAAGCGTCATAAACAAACTCGAGCAGTTTCGCATTTATAATATTAGTATGGATTATCCACAATACTATTTAAATTAGCCTTTGAGTATTTTATTTGACGTAAAACATCTGTACTAATTACTCATCACTGGAAAGATAACATTTATCTTCACTATTTGTTTTGTGCAAAAAGTTAAATTTAATCACCTTTTCACACTTGTGAGATAAAACTCTATTATAATATTTATGTTAGGTATGATAAAATATTATCATTTTTTTAACTAAATTGTTCCAATAATTTCATAAGTTTTGAGTTGTTGAAGTGTGTTGACCGCTGTCGAGGTAAAAAATTAATTGTTTCTGTGTTTAATAGTAGAAGTACATTTCATTTAAAAAATAATAATTTAAATCATATTCAATAATGTTATTATTAAGTTCGGTGAGTGTTTTAGTTTTTTTTATTGCTGCTTATTTATCGCTGTTTCGACTAAAGTTTCAAGGTAATTTTTAAACTGTGATTAGACCACTTATTTATTTATTGCCGCCTAAATTCATTTTTAAAATGTCTAAAATGATTTATTACCGGTTCAACCGAATTACTGAAACTCTTTTATATCTGTTTTCCTCACATTAAACATTACTTGTTTAATAATGACGTGACTGCGATTAACTTATTAAAATGTGTTGTTATATGTTTAGTAATAAAAATGGTTTTGAAAATATTTTGGAAAAATGTAATATAAACCCGGTACTAAGAAAAGTTATTCCTGCTAATAAAAATGTTGTGTTTGATTTTAGTAGTAGGACTGTATCATCAGCGTAAGAGAAAATGTAACCATATTTGGAAACATGGAATATACCATTGACATTTATAATAAATAACAATGGTCGCAAAACTGTCCCTTGCGGTATTGAAAAGTCGCTGTATTTTTAATCGCTGACTTGATTGAGTAATTTTACTTGTTGAGGTCTTGAGTGTTCCGATTTCAGGGTTCCCATCAGCGTCATGGCTAAACCAGTTGTCGTCATCCACGGAGGCGCCTGGAGTGTACCGGACGAGTGGGTCCCCGCCACGGTGAGCGGAGTGAAGCAGGCCGCCAGGATCGGCTACGAGGTCCTGAGGAAGGGGGGATCGGCTCTGGATGCCGTGGAGTCAGCAGTGAGGTACATGGAAGACAATGAGGTCTTCAATGCAGGTGCGTTTGATTGTTCAATTTTAATATACATTAGGTACCTAAATACTTACTTATTGCCTTTCTTGATAATTGTGGAATAATAAAGTTGTCAGTTTGGCTTCTGCGGTGTAAGAGTGAGACGGCAACAGACAAAGGTTTACATGTAGAAGCGTGCTCGCTCGCCGTCTATCGAATCCAGAACTCTCAAATAAAATATCTCAAAGGTCTTTCCGATATTTATTGTAATAATAATAACCCGCTCCGCAGGTTTTTGCTGCCAGGCCCTGCGGGCGGCTTTGGTTCGGCTTCGCCCAATTTAAGTGTGAGTGACCATTTTATAAGTTCGATAGGAACCGGTTCCAAAAATAGACGGTTCTTCGGATCCAGTGACTAGTGACAGTTAGTCACTGGTCACAGGGACAAAAAACCGCAACAGGCAATGACGTCATATATAATATATACATGCGTGATATTACTATTCACAACTCTTGGTTACAATAAAATCATATTATCATCAATCTCAGAAAGATTCACTCAATTTCTTTAAACGTATTCCCCAGGCCGCGGATCCTCGTTAAACCTGGCTGGAGACGCCGTGATGGAGAGCAGCATTCAGAGGGGCTCAGATCTAAAGGCAGGTTGCGCCTCTCTGCTGATGGACGTAAAGAACCCCGTGTCCCTCGCGAGGGCGATCATGGAGAGCTGCCCGCACGCCTTTCTGGCCGGGGATGGCGCAAGAGACTACGCCATAAGTCAGGTTTGTGTATTCTCCACCTACTCAAGCTCGCATCAACACCATACCCACACAATCAGATCTAAAGGCAGGTTGCGCCTCTCTGCTGATGGACGTAAAGAACCCCGCGTCCCTCGCGAGGGCGATCATGGAGAACTGCCCGCACGCCTTTCTGGCCGGGGATGGCGCAAGAGACTACGCCATAAGTCAGGTTTGTGTATTCTCCACCTACTCAAGCTCGCATCAACACCATACCCACACAATCAGATCTAAAGGCAGGTTGCGCCTCTCTGCTGATGGACGTAAAGAACCCCGCGTCCCTCGCGAGGGCGATCATGGAGAACTGCCCGCACGCTTTTCTGGCCGGGGATGGCGCAAGAGACTACGCCATAAGTCAGGCTTGTGTATTCTCCACCTACTCAAGCTCGCATCAACACCATACCCACACAATCAGACATTTTCTACAAATCATATACAATACATTGCCATGCCTCTTACAGGTTTGGTGTTTTTTCATGTTGTCCCATGAAGTTCCCCCTGTTGTCATCAGTTTGAGAAAAAAATTGTAGTCTTTTAAACATAAAAAAGAACAGTGAAAATACCCCATTACACATTCTTACTTTAATTATTCTAGTCCCAGCGAGAGATCGTACGTGACGTCATCATTCTAGTATCTTTTGCGTTTTGAAACAAGCCGCGTTAGAAGGAAGAGAACGAACGCCGATAACATTAATACGAGCTCTCACTGGGACTAGTTTATATGTTGAATACATTTTCGATTAAACGACTATAAAAGATCATAAATTTCGATTAGTTGATCAATACAATTTTCGAATAAACAAAATGACTGAACTACAAACATTCAAGTATTGTCATCGGGTGTTTGGTGGTGTCTCCTGGTTCCATATCCAATCCTTCCCAAGGGATTTGAGCATTCTTCCTGTCGATGCGGGACATTCTCACCGCAGAGAACCGGTGCCCCCTTCGATGCCCCCAATGATCGCATCGGCAATTTGTATCAACACCTGTGTATTTAATGATTGTTCTAAAATTGATGTTAAAAATCGTGCAAGGTTGCTTTTAGTCTAGCGTCACCATATTAACGAAAGAAACTTCATTCTTAAACCTCGGTGTTTAAGTAGAACTTGAGTAACATTTGCTTGTGGCGTTAAGGGAGTAAGTCCGTAAGTCTGTAACTCCCACCGGGAATTGAACTCAGGACCTTAAGTCTCTAATACACAAGATATTTTTAAATACCCACATGAGGTAAAGATTGCGAGGCGCAAATGACGCCGTTCTATTTGTATAAAGAATGGTCTACCGAGCCCCCTTCCAACATCCTACCCAGATTATTCCTTCAATATAATACGAGCTGCCTTCGAAACTTGTTAATTCCTGTAACGAGACGTAACTTCCGGCGATTTTATATCAATACACCGAGCACAGTTTCAGTGTTAACAGCCGAACCGATATTGACAGGAATTAAATAAGAAATCGATATACGCTGGCAACACTGGTGAATATGTCTACGAATTCACATCCCGAAACGTAAAAAGCCAATCAATTACGTAAAAAGATTGATAAATTGGCAATGTTGAATTGAAATACTAACCCGAATATGTATTGGCAGTTCGCATTTACTATTTGATACTAAACGGGAGTTATTTAGTTAATAAGATATTTATTCATATTTCAACCATTTTCATTTCTTAAAGATCGAACGAAATAAAGTGATGGCTTCTTAGATGCAATATTTACGTCTATGTATCGCTATCAATTTCTTTAAATTTCAATAACTTCGTTAGTACAATCCGGTAATTAAGTAATTTTGCAGAACAAACGACATTATTAATAAGTACAATTTACAAAATTTTAAGAAACCCCGGAAAGAGAAACATAAAAGAGCTGATAACCTTGAAACGCCTGAACAGATTTTCATGAGTTGTAGCTAAGAACCATTTTGATTACGCCAGCTTTCAAACAAAAAAACTGCATCGTATTCGGTTCATTCGTTTAGGAGCTACGATGCCACAGACAGACAGACACACAGACACGTAAAACTTCCACCGCTCCTTGCGTCGGGGGTTAAAAAATATGTGTGTACTGGCAGTTAACCGAAACTTATCTGACACTACAAAGGGCGCGCTAAAATGTATCAATCGTCGTTCGGTTTGTTTGTTAACAGTTTGTTGTCAGTTTATTAACAATCGTACACCTTGCTCACAAATATTGATAACTGGCCACTGACCACAGATGACGGATTTGGTCAATATCGTATTGATTTAGTGCTTTGTCGATTGTTCATGCTAAATAAACCTCCAGGAGTTCAAAGATAAAATAATAATGAAAAAAAAAATTGTAACGAACTTTTCTACACCCGACTGCAAATATAATATTTTCTTCTTGTGTTCCAGGGAGTGTCTTTAACAACACCTGACTATTTTGTGACGGAGGCGGCTAAGAAAGAACTGCAACAATTTTTTAGGGACACAAGATCTGGGGAACATAGAAAGGTAATGTGATGGCATTTTACTATATAAACTCTATGTTCGTCCCCACTTAGAACACTGCGCAGCAATCTGCACTCCTTTCTACAAAGAAGGTATTGAAATAATCAAAAGAACTAAAACAATTAATTTCAAGCGCATAAATTATAAACTGAACTTACACTTTTTTAAATTACAATACAAAGAAATTTATAAGCAGTTTTACATTATACAATACATAGAAATGTATAAGCAGTTTGTTTCTTACAAATAAATAAATATTTCTTTGTGTATTGTGATGTGTGTATTTGTTTCATTTAAATGTTTGACAGATGCTCATAGAAATTAATAGATTGAATAATATACGACACTGAAACAACCCGCCTGGTTTCACTGAATTAGCTCCTGTAGACATACTTTGGTGCGCCGTTCACGTTTAGTTATTTCATTATTACATACATATTATTTGAATGGCTATTATTTTCATAAGCGGTGCTACATTTTTTGTTAGATTAGTATGAATATAACGTGTCTTGTATTTTTCTAATGTCATTGGAGAAATGTCGTAACTTTTCAAGTTTACCATCATTCAAGAGATAAATTTCTTCTTTTGAATGCAATAAAAAATAAAAATGTACAAATGGTAAAACAAATATTTTGTTGAGAAATTGGCTTGCCGAAAGAAATAATTTGTATTAGACTAACACAAAAATTGTAAAATAAGTTTATATATATCTTCAAAGTAAAAGTACCCATCGACAAACTGCTAAAAAGTAGTTTATTGGGACTTTCCTTTTTTCTGTATAATATTTTATGTCATATTGTATTACTTTGTATTTATAATAAATAAATAAACCTTGAAAAAAATGTAAATTTAATGGGTTCAAACTAAAAAAAAAAAAAATAAAAATAATGGCTGGAGTCATTTTTTATAAATAAATTCAGCTTCACAAAATCCTACAATGTATAAGTACGTTACTTTTATTTATATTTCACGTATAAAATAAATGAGACCAGGAATTATATTAGTTTTTTGTTTTGTTGAATATCATTGAGCAGGTGTTCCGAGCGTCAATTTGACAACGCATTACGAAATCCCTTACCTGTCAAAAATGAATGTTTCTTTGTTTCTCCCTTGTGCGTTCCTAAACCATTCATCCGATTGCGATGAAACTTTGGTAATTTGTTGTGCCCACGCCAGCAAAAGTTTCTATATATGTATAATAGTGAGAACTGGTGTTACGAAATTTGTAAGCAACATTTACTAAAGGTTGCTTGAAAAATGTGTAAATTTCAAATAGTTTAACGATAGAAGGCGGGAGGGGGAGGGAAATCCGGGAGGATGGAGGGGAACGAAAGAGGGGGTTCCAGGGAGCGGTAGGTAATAGCAGGAGGCATTGCAATGCATTCCGGGTACGCGCTAATAAGAATATGATAATATTATAGTATCTACCTTTGTGTGACCTAAATCCTACTCTTTACCTGTTACCCACATATTTCATGCCCGCAAAGAAAGCGTCTTGAAAGGAGAATAATGCGTTCCATGATGAGGGGGGGGGGGGGGGGGCAGTTACTAAGGAAAAAAATTCCACCAAATTTCAAAAGAGCAATGAACTCGGGCAAAATGCTCAAAATGCTCTCTCTAATTATAATTTTCTAGGTTTAGAGTGACGAGAGTTCAGTATCGCCCTAGTTTCAGTTTTATATTCCGTAAAGTCTACAGCAAGGTCGCCAGATCTGAATAGCGAGGAGTTTTACAAACTTGCGCTTTTATTCGTCGTCTGCGTTGGATGCATTATCTATTCGTATCTGCGTCTTCTTTCTAATGTGTAAAGGGGAGAATTTGTTTGTGGCGGGCGGAGAATATTTGATTTTTAAAGAAATGTACAGTTTTACTCCGAGGTTGTTAAAATTTTGCACACTTGACTTTCAAAACAAACGAAAGGTAATGTCTACGCGTGATTTCAAAAAATCATACCATTTTCCCACCTCCAAAAGCAGAATTAAGCCCGGGCGACGCCAGGTGATTCTGCTCGTCTATCTTCTATTTATATAAAGAAGAGTGTCTGTGGTCTGTGGTGGGTAGTCAGGTGGCGTGGATTTGACTGTTTAACAAATCTACAGTTTTATTTTGAGGTTGATGAAATTTTGCACACTTGACAGTCAAAACAATGGGAAGGTCACTGTCTACATGATATGTCAAATAACCACCACGTCCCCTTTTCCCACTCCTTAAAGCAGAATTCTGATACTTCTTGATGAAATTTAACACACTAGACCTTCAAAATAAAAGGAAAATTACTGTCTACAACTGATTCGAAAAACTCTGCCTTAAGCCCGGGCAACACCTGGGATTTCAGCTGGTGGGTAATATGAATGAATATTAATTATGATTAAAGTATATTCTACCATCTATTCATCAGAAACAAGTCTGTTGCTAATAAAGTATATTCTACCATCTATTCATCAGAAACAAGTCTGTTGCTAATAAAGTATATTCTACCATCTATTCATCAGAAACAAGTCTGTTGCTAATAAAGTATATTCTACCATCTATTCATCAGAAACAAGTCTGTTGCTAATAAAGTATATTCTACCATCTATTCATCAGAAACAAGTCTGTTGCTAATAAAGTATATTCTACCATCTATTCATCAGAAACAAGTCTTTTGCTAATAAAGTATATTCTACCATCTATTCATCAGAAACAAGTCTGTTGCTAATAAAGTATATTCTACCATCTATTCATCAGAAACAAGTCTGTTGCTAATAAAGTATATTCTACCATCTATTCATCAGAAACAAGTCTGTTGCTAATAAAGTATATTCTACCATCTATTCATCAGAAACAAGTCTGTTGCTAATAAAGTATATTCTACCATCTATTCATCAGAAACAAGTCTGTTGCTAATAAATAATAGGTATTATATTTTACTTACATTCGCCTAAGAGCTAAGGTTCCTAACGACCAGAAAATTATAAAAGCTCTTAGAATCAACGACGTTACAATATATATAGAAGCGTGGTAGAAATCTCAGTGGCAAGCAAAAAACAAGGGAATTGTATTGTCTTCGATGTCGTAGTTTTAGTACTAAACTGCCTCGCGTTGCGTAAGGTTGTGTGCTACTTCGAAGTAAATTGTATTAAAAAAGAGCCAAAATTCCCTTGTGTGTTGAGAAAATGTTTTCATTAGTCGACAAATGCTAGTTAAAGCCAAGGAATAACATTTCATTTGTACATAAACCCAAATTACGTATTATTATCGATACAATATAAATAATACAATCGTTTCCCGCCCATTTTTATGCGCCATTAGATAATGCAAGACCTAAGAAGTCAGGGCGGTCGCTAAGTAAATTTTGCTGTTTAAAATAGTCTAATCACTCTTTTCATTTAAATGATTGCCGTAAAACAACATACAAATCAGCAGTAACAACAAAAATCACCGCCATTTGAAAACTGTCGTCACTCTACTATATATTAATTACTTAACACCTCAAAATCCGGCTGGTGCTCGGACTTCCTATTTAAGTCGAGTCGACCAGTATCCGACGGAACTTTTGAATACGAAAACGCCGCCAGGTCCTACCGCTTATAGGACGACACATTCAAACACACATAATATTGTTTGAATGTCATCTTAGTCATACATATGAAAAACGTTCAAATGATTAAAATCATATAAATAAACAGAGTGATGACTATTTAAGAGAGTGTTTCTTTCTTGCCACATTTAATTTTGATGGTGTGCGATAATTAGTAGCAAGTGTGAATGTATTCTAACGTCATTGCTTGGAACGGCCCATTTTTCTAGAATTAATTTTTCGGCCTCAAAACGACTGATACGACTACACGCCTATCTGTAAGCAATTTAATTTGTATTTCTAATACAACATCATTAACTTCTCCTATTCTGAATCCTACGTCATTTCTCGATTATTATGGTGGTGTTTGGAATAATTAAAATATTCCGGAATCGCCTCTCACGTTACAAGTAACCTGGTTTCTGCTAAAATAATAATAATTGGATGATTTATATAGCGCCGTTTTTGTGAAAAATCACCTCAAGGGCGCTGCACAAACTTACATTTATTTATTTATTGTATCTTTACATTGCAGGTAAAAGTGTTAGGTTGTTAACATGTTATATTTTTGGTGTATCTACAGGATACGACTTGTCCTTTATTGTGAAATACGCACTCTGAGACGTAAAGTTGTTTGAAATGAAAGTAACAATAATTTTTAAAGTATTGAAAAAAATATACTCAAATAAGTTCACCAACTGCCATCAAGGATCAAATATGTTCCACAACGGCCAGTTTTAATTCCAGTCTGAAAGGGTTAAAGTTAAGGAATAATTGTCATCCGAGAGAACTGGAATAGCAGCTAATGTGAAAGTTGTTAATTTTAAAGGACAATTCCGCTATTGTCCAAGAGAAATAGAATAGCAGATAACGAAAAAGTCGTTAATTTTAAAGTTAAGGATGATTCCGCTATCGTCCGAGAGAACTGAAATCGAAGCTAACGTAAAAGCCGATAATAATTTTAAGGGAGGACAATTACTTATCCTCGTGAAAACGGAATCTCCCTAAGTACCTAAAGCATATAAAATTATTTATTTGTTCATTCTAGGACACAGTAGGAGCGGTGGCTCTGGACGGGGCCGGCCACGTGGCATCCGCCACCTCCACGGGCGGCACGGTGGGCAAGTACGTGGGGCGGGTGGGTGATGCGCCACTGATCGGGGGAGGCACCTACGCGGACGACTTCGTAGGGGCTGTCTCTTGCACAGGTAAACCGTTTATTTTATTTTTAAAAGACATCTGTAGAGGACGGTGACTTTTATGCAATTATCAGTAACAAAGAAATACAGGTCAGTTTATTTTTTGTCTGGCTTATATCGGCTATCCCAACCCCACACGTTACACATTGCTTTGTTTAAGGAGATGTAAGAAAGTCGTTGAAACGCAAACTAATCTTATTTATAAATTATTTGTAATTATTAAAATGTAGCTCCGCTATCGTCACGCAAATTAAATAATTTCTGTTCGGGTAGCTAAACTGCATTGTCAATTTATTTATCTTCGTTTGAATCAATATTTTTTCGCGAATTCGATCGTTAATGTGGAAATCCGTTGATAAACTGAGAGTAGAGAGTTACGTACGTACAAATAATAATAATAAATATTTAAAACGTTTATTTGTCAATAGATGTTTAAATTTGTAATTTTATTTTTAAACACTGATTCTTTAAACAGACGGGACGCTCCTCAGCTGTGTATTCAGAATTTCTTCCGGAATGCAGCTGGTTTTCAGAAGTGCCTCTTATATTATATACATGTATAGGTAACGCAATGAGAGTTGGAAGCAATAAAAATGCTTAGAATTATTGATGTATTGGTGTATCCGTGTGGACTTCAAACGACGCCTAGTTATCCGAAAAGGCCCTCTCTCTTGCTTACGCCCACTAACGTAACTAGTGTAGAAAAGACATCATTTTTTATGGCACTTATTAGTGCACTTACAGAGTGTCCTATTCATTCAGTTCATAGTGTGATGTAAACATATATGTACCTACACATCGCAAGTGAAATAATTAATAGTTTTCCTTATTTTTAATTAGAATCTTTATTAGTAGATTTACAGAACGTTTGTAGAGTGTGCAAGTAATATTTATTACGACATCGCGGAGTCCTGTTACAAAACGGGATGTGGCAAATCACTGAATGGACAAGTGGTGAAATTTTATTCCACGTGTTTATAATTAGGCATAATTTCCAATTGTCGTAATTTCCGTGAATTAGGCTCATTATCTATTGAAATTTGTTATTTACAGCTTTCTTATAAAGCTAAGAATTATTAACATTACGCTTTACCAAAGTGATTTGTTTTCGTGTTTTACCCGTATCATAGTATGTGTCAGTGGTTAATGTTTTGTACCTTTGTATTAGTAATCTGTTGTATTTTATTTACCATATGAGTCATTTGTTGGAACGTATTGCATTCAACCCGCTGAAGGTCTTTCTTAAATAAATATACTAAAAGATAGTTGCTGTTGATGTTTACATAACTATATAATTATTGTTGCTGATGATTACTGACACATAATTATACAATATTACGTATATTTTATAATAAATTAATCTTTTTAACTAACAAAATATTTTTTTTAAACCATGTTATTTATGAATACCCATTTGAACTCAATCCTGAAGATTATCACATTTAGTTTAATAACCTATAATAATTATAATTTAATTTATTTTGATAACCTTCAATATATATATATACATAAATTGTGATATTTTCTAATAATCAAAGTACAAAAGCAAATATTTTTCAGGGCTAATGTAATAGCTTCGTGAAGGAGTCTTCGGTGAAAAAAGAAAAATCTGAGTTTCCGGTTGTTCACACTCACGTGGTTTTGCTGGGAGTTTTCCGTGATTACTATATCTAGTAATTGCTGTTCCGCCTTTGAGGTGCATTTTTTTTGTAGACGAAAGCACCTATCAGAAAATGAATAATTTACACCAGGATTAAAATTTTGTAGCCTAGAACCTCGACTTCGTTGAAATAGAAATTATTTAATGGGTACACGTTTTATGTCTGAAGTTGATTCGTGTATTTTTTTATTAATCAAAACAAAACATCACAAAATGTAAATTTATTATAACTTTTTTTATACAATATTATTTTGGTTTATAAAATCTATATAAGCGTAATGTAGGTATATATTAATGTCAGTCAGACTTGAAGAAACACAATGTAAACGTAATAAAAATTCCCTATTACATATTTAAAATAAAAAAAATAGTTGTAAAGTCGGTTTACGGACGATAATTTTACCTGATAACGTCATATAAAAACGATGGTATGGAAGAGAGATAGATGCGTCACAAACCGAACGCTTAGGCCGAATGCTTGTTCCGCGCTCTCGCTTGCACGCTCGGCTCAGGCGGAACGTGACAATGAGTCACGCTTTTTTGTGAGTGCAGCCGGCGTTCATAGATTTATAAGACGTTATCACGTCAAAAAAAACAGAGTGTGCAATTCACACGGTAGAGGCGTGAAGCCTTCAGGAAACTAAAGTAGACAAATGGGGAGGCTACGAAGCACTGTAAAAAGAGGAATCCGACAGGCAACGAAGCACCGCACAAAGAGGATACCGATTATACTATCTCATTATTCTGTAGGCTAAATACTATAGATGTATATGTTTGTCTCTTTTTAGTGTCGCTATTTTTCGTTTCATCGAGTTTCAAATCACAAAGGTGCTAAAGAAGTTTTCACTTCAAATTCACCCATACTACACAATTAAGATATTTTATTTGCGTTTAAAATACCTTAAAGCAAGTTTTTATTTGGAAGACGGGTATGGGTACCGTCACTTCAAGTGGTTTGTTGTGTGTTGTGACTTAGCAGAGGTACCCAGGTTCATGGGATGAGGTTTGTCCGGGTCTTGGCAGCGCAAGCGTCTGCCCACCTACTACGTGGCGGGCCGAATCGTGTAAGAGACTGGTTAGTTAGACTGAGGGAGGCCTTTTGACCTCTCCAGCCGGACTCTCTCGCCATATCGCCTTGCATCGCTGTTGAAGGAATGAATTCATACGTCCGTCACTCCTGGACACGTTCCCAGATTCCTACCCACCCCTCATACCTTCATCCTTCCCAGAAATTCCTCTCATATGTCTCCTTAAAATGACCCTCCACACAGCATCCCCTAAGATGACAAAGGCCCTGATGGAAATTATTTTCCGCAAGGTCTCTTATGTGGAGCTAATGTAAAAAAATATACATTTGTACCAAGTGGCGGTCAGTGAGTTTTCAGTTGGGAGATACTCCGCATCCACAAATTGAAAGGTCTTCATACAAAAATTATTTTTATTTTCAGCTACAACGGCATCAATAACGTCGTACTTTGTAAACTTAGCTTTCTAGCTCACTGAAAATTCAGGGACCGCCACTGCTAAATACATGTCTTTACTCAACTAAAAGGCATATTATCATTTTTGCTATTTTTATGGAGACGAAGAAGTGATCCTAGGTTTTAAAAAGGCCTACAACAACCGCATCACGAGGGCGCGCTCAAAAAGTATTGCCTCTTATGGACCAATTTTTAAATATTTCTGATAAATTCCTGATTTTAAAATGTTTCTAAATACCCATTTTCAAGTGTTTCTAACTACCAATTATAAAATTTTAATAAATATCAATTTTACAATGTGTCATTTTTCATAAAATTTCATTTCATAAAAACTTTCATTTTTTAAATGTTTCCAACTACCCATTCCAGGTCACGGGGAAAGCATCTTAAAGTACTGCCTGTCCCACACCATCATCACCTTAATGTCCGCCGGCTTCTCCAGCGAAGAAGCCACCAGGAAGGCCGTGAGTGGGATGACGGAGCGGGTGGCCAACACGGGGGGCGCTATCGCCGTGTCCAGCAAGGGGGATGTGGGCCACTACTGCACCACCAAACGAATGTCCTGGGCCTACGTCAAGGACGGTCAAATGCACTTTGGGATTCAACCGAATCAACATGACGTGGAGGATTATGTATAAAGGTGGCTAATAAACAAATTTTGATAAAAAACTTTGTTTAATTTAATTATTATTATTAGCTTCTTATGGTTACCAAAAAAGTTACCAATGTATTTGAAAAATAGCCTATTTCTCAGCATCACACAGTCTGTCAGAAAACAAGGTAAATGCTACTAGTTCATCTGACAAATACCACAAGTGACGCTTTAAGACACCCCTAGCTGCTATACTGATTTAGGAATCAATGGCTTCGTACGATTTTAAGCTTTTCCAAAAAAGTAAGTCATTTACTGGTGCATCTGCTGCCAAAGGCGCTTCGATCCAAACCTTGGTGTAGATGAGCACACCAAAAGTAAATCGAGCTATTTGTTTTTCTTCTCTCTTGGTTAGTTTAAATGCTTGTAAATTATTTCGAAAGAGAAAAATCTTCAAGGCATACAGCAATATCGCCATCCAACGAGCATGATGAATCGGACCTGGAGTGCGCCAATGTATCTTTGCAGGTGGTTTGTTCAAATCAATCATGGTGAGCTTTATTAGCTACTAGCTTTTCCCCGCGGCTTCGCTCGCATGGTATTACGGGAAATTACTGTAGCGGTTGAACTTATCAATTATTGTTTCCATGGGAATGGTTTTTTTCTGACATTTGCAATTAACTCGCTTTTGTTAGCGACAGAAAACGCATAACAAATATAATATATTAATATTTATAATTTCATAACGCCAGAGCTTACCATCATATACAACATATAGTCTGCGCATATAATTTAGCTTTCTATTGGTGAATGAATTTTTAAAGTCTTTTTATTGGTTAATGCCTGAAAAGGTCATAAACAAACTCGAGCAGTTTCGCATTTATAATATTAGTATGGATTCGTAATCATCGCGAACTTGATTCTCTCCATATTGAGCGGTTGTAAGACTCTCAAGAGCATTTTCAGCGAACTGTTTTGCGTTCTTGTCGAGGTCAAGGCAATCGTAGTGCTCCTTCGGTAATGTTTCCCAAATATCGCTGAATCTTTTGAAAAGTGGGATTTGAGGAGGGCTTGATGGCTCAAAACATAGAGTAAATATTATTGAAAGCATTATTTCAAATACGTGATGACGACAAGCAAGCCGTAAAATATCACGTCTTGTCTTTTCTTCTAAAAAGGTCCAATTTTCCTTTTTGGCACCGGTGTTAGAAGCAATAGTGTGAAAACTCATAGCCCGGACTTTATTTGTGACATTCCACTGTTGTATTATGTCAAAAACAGCTTCAGATATTAGTTCTCCAGTTCCTGCAGTTAAATTTAGGTACTCCTAATAGTTTTTCACAACCATTACCAGAGACAAAAATTGAAAGGCGCTCTATTTTCTTATTGCCAGTTATATCGGGCATTAGTTTGCCGTCCCAAAGAATTACAAATGGAGAATCAATTTAAATTTTTTCTTTTATATTGGAGTTGGAGGAATCTTTCACATTTTTGGATTTATTTAATATGCGGTGATAACGGAGTAAAACTTGCCGAAGAGTAGGAAGTTGGTTAAGTCTCATCAATGGCTCAATATCTCGAACCCCAAGTAGAAAAAATTCGTCTTTTTTCGAGTAGATGAACACTCTTTATTACACTGATTCACTTCACATTCTACTACAAAGTATCAAAACCATTTAAATTTGTCTATAAAACTCTTCAGTAGTTTATTTTAATATTTATTTAATAGTTCAACACACGAAACTGCCCTGTAACAAAAAGTAAAAACTAAGCATTTTACAGAAAAAATTCAAAAACAACACTCGATTGAGCACCCCTTTTTACTTGAGCTATCTCGCTGAAATTTTAGTATGTTATTATTATGAATACATGTAACAAATTTGCAGGGTGGTTAAATGAAAAATAATTTTAAAAAAAATTTGGGCCACCTTAATCATGTAATAAATTAATTTAATATGCCTTTAATGTTTCATAATATAATGCCTGTATGTCTTTATAAACAAACAAATTGACTAGTAGTATTAGTGTTAATAATAATGGGATAATTTGTAGAGCGCTGTTTTTGTGCAAAGTCGCCTAAAAGGCGCCGTACAATTTATTATGAATTCTTAGGCTCTGTCTAATTTTTATTATTTTAGAAAGAATAGAAGTGATTGATTGAAATTTTGATTGAAGGTTTATTGACCATATATATGGACCGGTTCCATGCCAACTCAGAATCAAGTCAACTCAACACCTCTTTGAAAAGTCATTAAAAGCTATGAAAAAAATTATTTAAAAATAGCCCATAACTCTAACTTAACGTTACCTATTTAATCACTTTTAATGACTTTTCGAATGAGGTTCTGGGTTGATTTCATTCTGAGTTGTCCGGTCAACACATGGACCGTATCCGGGGAGCTTTAGAAACGCTTGGTATGTGCAACTTGCAACTTGCACACCGGAGTAATTAATTTCCCCTTTCAATTCAACCTGCCAACCCAAGTTCCCAATTGTCACACTTCCACTGCTCTGAATACATGAATGATTTAGACCATAGGTTCTCAACATGGGCGATAATGCTACCTTATGGGCGTTTGAGACTTTCAGAGGGGCAGTAGAAGACCCAGAGGAAATTAAGAGGCGTTGAGATAGCAATAGGCAGGTTAAAAAATATGGTCTTAAAAATACAAAAAACACGCTAAAAAGAGCGATATTAGTTAGAGCGGGTTTGCTGTCGAGAAGTTTTTACTTCTGCAGTTTAAAAGTAAAAATAATATTGTTCAACGCTTTCTGTACCTCGCAGTACACATCAGAACTGTGGCTCGACTACACTGCATCCCAATGGCATAAGTTAAAGGTTGCTTACAATAACGCTTTTTGCCAACTTTTCCGCCTATCGAGATACTGCAGTGCTACGGAAATGTTCCTGGAGGGACGAGAGTACACTTTCCGCGCCAATCGAAGAATGCGATCATCACCGCCATGACTGCCTGGATGGGTCCCCCCTTGATGGCCCTCTGGAGACGGAAGACGGTGAAATAACCTCTGTAAACGGCTGTTTGCATTCATTTCATACTGGATTGCATTCATTTTATCCATACATTTTTTTGAGTTTCATTTCTCATGCATATTTGTTTTTTATTTAATTTATCTGTTGTTATTTACTTTTTACCTTATCTTATTATTTGTCTTTCTTTTGTTTTTTGAAAATATAGAATATATTGCTTTTCACCTCCCGTGCATACATACAACTATTATTATTATTATTTTTATTATAATCACGTTTCTACGAGTAAAGCAAAGTAAACATTAATTTTGGTTCATTTTTGTTATTGTATGTTTTGTTATCATTTTATCACATGTGTGACAATTCATATATTTCGGTAGTTCGGGAAGTGGATGAAATCATTTCTACATTAAATTGGATGAATGTATTATTATTATTAAAAATTGACACTATATAATGAATACAATAAAAAAGGGGGTAGCAACCCGTTACTTAAAATACAAAAGAATTGCTTTTGAACTTGCAAAAAAGTTGGGGGGCTCTCAAAGTGGGCGGGGGCCTAAAAAGGTTGAGAATCTTTGATTTAGACTAGGACTAGACGATTCACTCAAACGATAAAAGAACTGCAGAAAAGCCGTCTAAAATTATTATCATTAGAATTTAGCGTTTTTATTTTTTTTCCCGAGTGGGATTTGAACAACGGATTCTTCCTTCAATGAGGCTGCTTTTGTTGATGTGATCTGAAAGATCAATAAACAAAAATTTAATTTTTTGTAATTTTGGGTTAATATTTGTAAATATTAACCCAAAATTACATAAAATCATTCACTTGACACAGGCTCCAACACTCCTTCGGGTTCAAAAGCCTTGAAAGGAAAAAAAAGATCGGTTTCTTCAGCAAATACGTCATAGTGCTTTCACACAAACGAAGTTCTGAATTCTACGGAAGTCTAAACTCAAACGTTAGAAGTTTTACGTAAAATTTATTTAAATGTAGTTAAATGAAGACAAACATAATAATAACTTGAATTAACCATCCTATCCTGTTCATTATAATTTGAATGGAAATTTGGAATGCATCCCGGCCACTTCTGTACTCGGTGTATTTGAAACCGAAGCTGTTATTTTATTTAGCAACTGTAATGCTACATTGTTTTGCGCAAATTGCTCGCTTTCAGATTGCATTAGCGACAATTTAACCTCTCGGGCCTCTGGCGTATTCTGATAGATGGTCAGATCATTTCCGCTTGGCTGTAAAATCCAAATAGACGGAATATTTCTGAATGTATTCGAAAAATAAAAATCTTTTTTTTGAAAAGTGAAGAAATTAGTTTCAAATTTTGATATTAGAAATGTTAATTTTTTTTTTTTTTAAACAAAATTTTATAATGCAAAAACAATGTTTTAAAAGTGGCTAACCTCGCGTTCTTTAAATTACTGATAAATTAAAATGTACACATTTACTTTATCACATAAATGTTTTATAAACGTTATTGCTACCTTACTTTTTTGTCGTTTCATGTAAAAATTATATTGAAAACTTCACAAAGTAGACGACATTTTTTTCCAATTGCGATCGGGAACTTTGGTTTTATAGATGTGTGCATTTAATTTTTTTGTGGTTTTCTTTTTGATTTTAATATAAAGCGTGGTGATTTTCTCTTTTTAACAACCTTACCTAACCTAACACCGTTTGAATCATATTTCTCGTGACAATACGAGAGATGCAACATGTTTCTGTTAGACTTATATGAGCTGTTCCCAAAAGCGAACAAATAAGCCTGAGGGGTTAAATTAATCGCTGCACGCCAAACTAATAATGGCCGTTGTTATTACAATTAACGCGTTAGCCATTGTACGTATTCCATAAAATCATACATACTTAAATCATAATGTGATGATAAGCTAACGTATAAACGAACGAACCTGTTCGAGCATTGTATATCTAAGTATAGAAATGGCTAATTTATTATGACTTACATAAAACAACGTTTTCTATAGCTGCTCTAATCCATCTTGAATCTATTAATAATGAAAATATTAGATTAGATTATAAATCAACGATACGCCTCAATAAAAATCAATTTTATGAAAGATCGAATAATTAATTTCTATGACGGAACGCCTGAATGAAAAATTTTATGAAAGATCGAATAATTAATTTCTATGACTGAACGCCTGAACCCCAAATTTTATTCTCGGTTCTATGGACTTATGGACCTCTAGTCGAAGTCGACCCCTGGAGGTCCATATAGACCACTTTGGGATCCTCTGATGCTTATTCTGAATACATACGTTTTATTATATGTTATATTATAAATAGTATGGTGGAACTTATTTAAAAACGATTTCAACACTATCACCTTAAAACACACCGTTCAGTTAAAATATGAGGCACGTGTCAGACAAAAAAAAAGACAATGGTCGCAACTGGGACTCGAACCCAGACCTCTCGTCTAACCGGGACGTACGCGTTAACCAATTTCGCTATTGCCACCTTCTGTCATATTTGTCAATCTCTCGTCTGGCACAAAGCAATAATGGAAATAATGTTGTAGTACGTAAACATAAGCGTAACATACATATTTCGATTATTATTATTACAAGATTATCACTTGGTACCTTTGTACCTCGATGCTTGGTACAAGATTTTGATCGGCAAACATGCGCTCAAAGTAACAACCTTAATTTTTCAAGCAGTCAACGCATTTACATTTTGAAAATTTAATACTACCAAATGTGTCACTCTTTCTATGGCGAAATTACGAAAAAAATTTTACATCTGTTTTTTTATTTATTTTTTATGAATAAATCCCTTTATTATTTTATTTACACTTTTTATATGTTTACAATTAAGTCCCGTTAAACTGATTGATATCAGTTTGTCAACGGGTTCTTTTGACATTCACTTTTTTTTTTTAAATTGAGACAGGTTCATAAAATATTACATTATATAAATACATAAAAACATATATTTTGGGAAAAAAATATTGTTAATAAAATTTATAAGAAATAAAGAACAGAAAAAATTAAAGAAATTAAATAAGAAGAAAAAAATATTTTCTGTCGTGTAACAACTTGAACAGGAACAGGTCGAGACGACAACGCGCAACGGCTGAAGTTTTCAGACATGTATAAGTATAAGCCACAGCATTCCAAGAGGAATGGTTTATCAGTGGTTATTATAACTAAGGTAATATAGTTAGTTATTAACTAATGGATTTATTTTTAAAAGCTATCAAAGTAATTAATGAGGAACTTACTAGAACTTGGAGTTACAACTTAAATATTCATTAGAAAATCAATTTTAATAAATAGAAGGGTTCCCAAATTTAGGATGGAATATTGAAATGAAGTGAATAAAGACCGGAGGTCGGAAGAAATGAGCCACGAATAGATAATCGAACAGGAGGGCTGAGTAAATGATCGAAAGCTCTGCGAATGGAGTCGAGAAAGTCAATTATTTGCGAAATCCTACAGGTGCGCCCCGCGTAAGATCGGGCAAGGCACATTTCCCCGAGGTAATTTCATTCCCGCCAAGAAAAACCCCGAAGGGCCCCGAAGTCTTCCGGAGTTTCCCGAACTTTTCCCTATTTATTATAAAGCTCCCGACAATTTCCCTCAGTGTCCCGCGGTGTTTCACAACGGGAGGAGCTTTCCGCTGC
The DNA here is from genome assembly GCA_936435175.1 of Glyphotaelius pellucidus. Taxonomy (NCBI): domain Eukaryota; kingdom Metazoa; phylum Arthropoda; class Insecta; order Trichoptera; family Limnephilidae; genus Glyphotaelius; species Glyphotaelius pellucidus. Next base: position 45,129 of record OW386547.1, read on the forward strand.
GAAGCTTTATTCTCCCGCCAATTTTGCGTTACGAAAATATTGTTTGTAGTTTTGTGTCAAAGTTCTAGTTGCCATGGAGAAGTAAACACCGGCTTGTGTTTCCTGTGTGTTCGCCTGAAGAACGGTTTAGTGGGACATCGACCAAACTGATGGCATTTTATATGGATGATCGTTAAAGGTAACGATATTTTTATTTCTATTAAATCGTTGCATTTATGTGGGGAAATGACATAAGCGCGCGTTAATTCCCTCTATTGTTAGTAGCACTTATTTATATCATATTTGGGTTTATTATCGGCAGGTGGTTGTAAAAAATATTAATCAACGTTTATGAGCTTTTGCCAATAACCCACACTTTGACGCTTGACCTCATAATGTGTTGTTAAATTATTGTATATTAAACGTTAAAAATAAATCAAAAACATATAGTTTTCAAAAAATTCTGATGACGATAAAAGACATAAGCCAAAAATTGGCATGAATTTTCTTGCAGACAGTAATACCTGGCCTTCTTTTTAGTTATATTTACAATCAGCGATACGCGGTGATATGTTTTTTTAAATCATGAAAAGATAAAAGACTACTGAACTCTTACTGCATAATTCTATACGAATTACGTGTACCTACCTACTTATGAAAAAATGGTGCGAGCGCTTTTGGGAGTCTAATAAATTATTGTGACCAGTGTCTCTAAACAGCAGGATGAACCACTTGAAAATATTTCGAAACCACGTAGAGCCACTTGTGTGACCTTTTCGAGTTGTTTGGAACAATTTGGTGTCTTTGAGAACCACTTGAAACCTTAAAAACCACTTAGAGCCACTTGGAACCTGTGGAACCACGTAGAAGCACATGGAACCGTGTGGAACCACCAGGAACTTCTTTGTTCAATTTTTGGGTAACCATTTGAAATACTTCGAACTATGTGGAACCACTTGGAACCACTTTGTACGACTTGGCACCAGTTGGAACCATTGGAAACCATTGGGAATACATTTACTAGGCTTTAAAAATAGTTCCTTGAAAATAAGAGAGCAATCTTTCATAACACTACTGAAAATCATTTCTTCAATATTCGGAGTGAAGGAATATTTAAATTTTATTTCATGTCAGGATAACAGAAGATCATGTATAAACGTGGATAAAGCAAGGAGTGTGTGCCGACACAGAGTTGCGTGGCGGTCCATCCTTTCCGCCTACCCCTGCGGGAAAATGGCGGGATGATTAGTTTGATACCATTATTGCTTCATTGAGTTACATTAGCAAAATGGATGTATTGCAAATTGCATTAAATAATTCGACTTATTATTTGTAGTCCTGAAAAAGATGTCTGAGTTTACAATTTGACGTAAATCACAAAATGACATAAACGCTAATGTTCTGGTGGCACGTGTTTTGACTGTAAAAATATGACTTTATATGAAATACGTCATTTCTTACCCTACTTTGGCAAAATTACTATCATAAAATTATTATTTATTGATCTCCTATGATAATAATGTGGTATTTAGTATAAAACAAGTCCTCCTCCTAACATACCTACAGGGTGTTTGTATTTCTACTACTCTAATAGTGGCGAAGTACTCGATCACGATAATACTTTAACTATAATACTTAAACATCTAGTTTGGCATCTCTCTTCTTATGCTTAGATTTATCTTCTCAACAGAGCAGTTGATTTATCAACAGCAGATTGACAACAGATGACAGCAGCAGATTTAACTTCTAAGTAAAGAGTAATGCAGATGAAACACTATATGCTAGTTTGGGATAGCCAAACCAAAGTAAATCTTTTTTTTTAATAAGTCGACACCCTATGCGCCAACCTTCTAACTACAACCGATTATTTTAATTATAAATCACAAATTAATAAAAACCAAAAACTCGTCTTATAAAAGTACTTCAGTGACATCTCCTGGCACAATCACTAAGCTAACAACAATAATAATTGCGCCATCTGTCAATACATCCCAGTGCTGTTAACTAAACGTAAACAAAATTTCATTCTAGCCATATAAAGTGTGTTATTATCAAAAAATCCACAATGGCAAGCACCAGAGGCAAAACAACTACTCTGGAAAGTGAAGACAAAATTATCCAGTTCCTAGAAAAAAAAATGGACATAATGAAAAAAGATATAATATCTCAAATAGCAAACCAAAATATTGAAAACCAAAAAAACATCGATAGCATAAAGAAAGAAATGTCGGAAATCATAGAAAAAAAATTCTCTACGGAATTGAAATACGTAAAAAACATCAAGAACCAGCTGAGCGAACTCACCAAGACTATAGAATTTCTGTCTCTAAAAATCGATGACTATGAGGTGGAGAGAGATAAACTCCACAAAAAAATTAAGGAAGTCGAAAAAGAAAACAAAAATTTAAAATACATTGTCAACCAATCTCTGCAAAATTCCCTTGACACATCGCTTGATATCAATGGAATTAACACAAATAAAGAAGAAAATCCAAAAATCACTATTGAACGCGTCTTTAAAAAATTAGAGTGTGAAGACTTACTAGTTAATAACAACATAGTAAATTATTACACCAACGCACTAAAAAAGTGTATAACTGTAAAGATGGCCTCAAAAGAGGCAAAAGACAGGATCATCTCCCAAAAAAAGAAGGCGGGATATATTTCCGCCAAAGACATCAACAACTCCAATGCAGAAAACCCCATTTATATAAACGAAAAGCTGACGCCACAAAATAAACAACTACTTTGGCTAGCAAGAGCAACGAAGGCCATGGGTTACCAATATGCGTGGACGAAGAACGGGAACGTTCTTCTCCGCAAAAATAAGGATACTCCAATTATACATGTTAGAGACGCGAGCGACATACCACTACAATAACCTGGACTCCCTGTTTTACCTTTAAAGATGACCATCCGGACTCAATGAAAATGGCCCCTGATTCAGAAGAAAACAGCATCCCTGAAACTCATGAATGTGACAATGTTAAAGATTTAAACTCATTATTCAACAATACATCTTTCAACATACTAAACATGAATATTAGAAGTATTAGGAAGCATTTTGATGATTTCTGTATCCTCTTAAATTCGTTTTCCTTCCAAATTGATTTTATAGCACTCACTGAAACACAATTGCGCGAATGTATCCCATTTTACTTACCAAACTACACTTCCCTTTCAATTCCTGCTAAACATACCTCTCACGATGGTATTACCATATTTTACAATATTCACTCCATATCCAACATTAACATAGACTACCCAAACTTCAAATTTTCCAATGCTATACACGCAACTTTTACTTCTGGAGGAAAAAAATACTCTATTTTGACAGCATACCGCTCTCCCTCTTTATCTACAAATATGTTTACACAAGAAATCAAAACTTTTATCAACAAAAATAGCTCTAACCATTTCGATTTTGCATTTCTTGTGGGTGACATTAATATAAATATTCAAAACGCCATACTAAATCCGACCGCGAACAAATATCTAAATATTATGTATTCCACAGGATACTTATCCTACATAAACAACACCACCAGACCTAATCATCCTAATGATACATGTCTCGACCATATATTTCTAAAATCAGGCAAAAATTACCAACATAAATCCGCTACACTACAAATTGACATAACTGACCACTATCCTACCTTTTACGGCCATCATACTACAACTTTGCCCATCTCTGCTGAACCAAATAACTTCAAAAAAATAGTCACTAAAACCAACTACTCAATTTTAAATAACTTACTGAACGAAGAATCGTGGACCGCGGTCCTAACTAATGATGACCCAAATTTAGCTTTAAATACCTTTTATGAAATACTTCAAAAATATATTATAAAAAGTCAAGAACCAATAACACCTCCAAAAAGTAAACACAAACACATAAAACCTTGGATTACGCGCGGACTGATAATCTCTATACAGCATAGAAACAAACTTTTCAAAATCTATAAACATCATGAAAACCATTGTACATCCAAAAACGAAGCACAGAACCACACCAAACGGAATGAATACATCTTATTTAGAAACTACCTAAACATAATCATAAAAAAAACGAAAACAACAATACTACTCTAAACAACTATATAATGCTCACAACGATTCGAAAAAAACATGGCAAGTCATAAATGAAATTTCAAACAGGAATCAAAAAGTTGACGAAATTCCTCAAAAAATCATTACTGACAATGATACAATCATTGAAGACGCTGAAAGCATTGCAAACAATTTCAATCACTTCTTTACAAACATCGCCTCAAACCTTATAGATAACAACCCCAGTCTTAGTATTCACGCGAATCAAACTTCTCCCGGACTTTCAGAGTCCAATGATACTACCTCCGAGCTATCTACTTTCAAGGAAATAACAGAACTTGAAATCTCAAGACAAATTGATAACCTTAAAGAGAAGTCTGCAAATGGCCCAGATAACATAAGCAATACCACAATTAAATCAATTAAAAAAACATATAATCATTCCATTACATCACATTTTTAACAACTGCATCAGACACAGCATTTACCCCGATAATTTTAAACTCGCTCACACCATTCCAATACACAAATCAGGATCCCAATGTAAAACAGACAACTACAGACCAATAACCTTAACTTCTCAATTATCCAAGATCTTCGAAAAATGTTTAAAACAACAAATTATGAGCTTTCAGAATCGAATGCAATACTCTCAGCTAATCAATATGGCTTTAGAACTAACATGTGCACCGACGACGCTGTCTTTAGTTTAACCAAAAATATATACTCTAACCTAGACTCTAACACTAAAACTTTAACCATTTTCTTGGACTTAAAGAAAGCGTTCGATACAGTCAACCATAAAATTCTATTAAAGAAAATCATTAACGTTGGTATTAAAAATAAAAGTCTATTGTTATTAAAAAGATATATATTAAATCGCCAACAACGCACAAAAATAGGATCAAACTTAAGCACTTGTGATTTAGTAAAGCATGGTATTCCTCAAGGAACAGTCTTAGGACCACTACTCTTTCTAATCTACATCAATGACCTATGCAATATTGTAATACCAGGTAAAATTCTCTCTTTTGCTGATGATACTGCAATAACAGTACAAGGTAAAACGTGGGAAGATACAACCAGTAAAGCCAACAAATGCATTGCAACAGTAAAAGATTGGCTAGATAGAAATCTTCTCAGTCTAAATTTTGATAAAACCATTTATATTCCCTTCTATAATTCCCAAAAGTCATCCCCTAAAAAAAATCTTAACTTGAAGTTCCATAACGTTAATTGTAACTTTGCGACATGCTCAAACTGCGAAGATGTAAAATTAGGAAAATATATCAAGTACTTAGGTGTAACTATAGACTGCCAACTCAAATGGACTTACCATATAGAAAAAACTGTTAATAAACTGAGATACCTAAATTACATATTCAAACGCATGAGCAATATTGTCAATATAAGGACCATGAAACTTGTTTATGACGCATTGGTGCTCTCATCCATTTCCTATGGAATAATCGTATGGGGAGGAACATACAATAACCATATAAGACCTTTAGAAATTGCGCAAAAGTACATCATTAAAGTAATGTACCAGAAGGCCAAAACGTATCCCACAAATCAGTTATTTCAGGAAACTGAAATTATGGAACTAAGACGGATCTACTGTATCCAATGTCTTAAATTTATATTTACTCGTCCTAACAATTTCACCAAAAACACTAACCGCTCTAGCCAGAGACATACCACGTGCATGTACACAGTGCCTCACTGCAAAACCAGGTTGGCCCAAAAGCACATTAACTGTATTGCCCCAAAGTTGTTCAATTCCCTACCCAATTCCATCAACACGAGTCAAAATCTGAACGTATATAAAAAAAAATGTTAAAAGCTGGGTAAAAAATAATTTGGAAGTGAGTAAATTTTTTCTATAATTTGTACTATCTGTTTCTAATTTCCCAAAATATTCCATGTCTTCCTGTATCTATATTTAAAACGAGGTAATATATATAAACATGTATATATGAACAAGTTTATGTACTTATATGGGTGTATACAAATACGTTTATATATATACTTTTAATTTTAAGAAAATTCTCAGTAACTCCTGTAAAATGTAGAATCCTGTAACTCTGTTAAATCAACTTAAATTCTGTAAATTAAATGTTCTTGATCTTTATATTTACTATGTACAAATATTTTAAAATTCTATTTAACTGCCACTGTCTAATATAAACATAATATAATACCCACGCACGCTTCGCCTTTGTGGGATCTTTTTTTGCTACTTTTTTATATTTTTTTGTTATTATGTATGTACCTTTTCCGATGTATCAAAAAAATTTCGCTAATAAAAAAAAAAAAAAAAAGATTCCTTAAACTGTATTTAGATGTCCATTAACTGTATTTTATCCATGGTTTACTTACTGTATTTTCATTTGTACAGAGTAATTCAGAATAATGTTGGTTATGTCACCTACTGTATCTGTATCGAATAGAACTTTCGACAATGCTCGTGCTTTTCGTGAGGCCGCCTCGATCGTTTGGAATAAATTCCCTAATCTCTTGCCAAAAATAATATTTAAGAATTTAGTCGAATTCCATAGGATCATGAAATTCTAATCATTTGAAAATCTTGCTCTATAACTAATGAACAATCACGTCCACAGGTTTACGTATAAGAGACATACAGTTTACTTACTACAGACTATTTTAACCAGAGATTCCTGAAATTATTTGCAATTTGGGAAGTAGATATGGATACCGCCGCCCCGGGAACCATTTATTTGAAAACCGACACCCCTGTTATAGGTTACCACAAGTGGTTCGCTACGTTTTGTGACTTAGCAAGGGTGCCCGGGTTCATGGGGTGAGGTTTGCCTAGATCTTGGCGGCACACGCGTTTGCCCACGTACTGCGGGGCGGGCCGGATCGGGAGAGACCGATTGATGGAGACATTTTACAACTCAGTCGGACACATTGACCCCAGATTCTTACTCACCCTCATACTTATTCCTTCCCAGAACTTCCTCTCCTTTCTTTCCCTAAAAAGATCCTCCACACAGCACCCCCAAAGATGACATAGGTTCCAAGGGAAATTGTTTTCCTCAGGGGCTCTTGCGTGGAGCTTATGTAAAAAAATTGTTACTTAAGATCTGTGCCACATAAAAGATATGGCTTGGCGTATTTTGGGATACCGCTCGCCGTTCATTCCCAATTGGAATATATGGCGAGCAATAGCTGAAATACGCCAAGCCACATCTTTTATAGCTGTGCCCCTCTTACCCTGGGCCGTGGTGACGTTTATCATTAGAATTTTGACTTATGTTCTCTTTTATGTTTTTCGTTTCAGTTTTTAGCTTTTGAACCAAAACAAAATTTACTAAAGTAATTATTTTTTTATACATCATAAAAGCAAGATTATCTTGAAAATGATTTACTTGTACTGGTTTGTACTCTGTACTGACCTGTACGCTCTACGCTGTAGGTACGTCTCACATTCTGAATAAAACTTATTTCAGAAAATGATTTACCTATACTGACCTGTACGCTCTACGCTGTAGGTACGTCTCACGTTCTGAATAAAACTTATTTCAGAAAAGATTTACCTATACTGACCTGTACGCTCTACGCTGTAGGTACGTCTCACGTTCTGAATAAAACTTATTTCAGAAAATGATTTACCTGTACTGACCTGTACGCTCTACGCTGTACGTACGACCCACGTTCTGAATAAAACTTATTTCAGAAAATGATTTACCTGTATTGTGACCTGTACGCTCTACGCTGTAGGTACGTCTCACGTTCTGGATCAAACTTATTTCAGAAAATGATTTACCTGTACTAACCTGTACGCTCTACGCTGTAGGTACGTCTCACGTTCTGGATCAAACTTATTTCAGAAAATGATTTACCTGTACTGACATGTACGCTCTACGCTGTAGGTACGACTCACGTTCTGAATAAAACTTATTTCAGAAAATGATTTACCTGTATTGTGACCTGTACGCTCTACGCTGTAGGTACGTCTCACGTTCTGGATCAAACTTATTTCAACCTCCTTACATATTTTGGTTAGTATTTATTACGTTTATTTAAATTTCACTTTAGTTTGTTTAACGCAGAATCTTGGAAGTCGAAATGAACTCACTTCCCGACATCTGGTCGAGCTGAAACTTGGCAGATGAACTCGTTGTCGATGAAAATGCATTCTATCAAGGCGATTTGGTGGTAATCACACACAAAAACACGGACATATACACATTTTACTTAAATTCTACGAAATTAAATACCTACTAAATAAATGCCCGTTTTAAAGAACGGAATTTGGCAAGGTTGGAAGCACGGCTGAGTCAACTGGGAACTTGAGTTATACGGGAAGGAAGGTTCAAACCTCAGTCAAACCATTTTTTCATGTATTAAAAGACATTTAAAAACAGATTTATCAAGTAAAAAAAAAAAAATTACGGGTTAGTTTTTCTCCACTTTACTTGTAACTTGTAACATACCTATTGTCTACATTTCTCTTATTTTTGTTGATGTTGTATATGTCTTTTTTTTATCTGTTATATTTTTTGTTTGTTTAAAGAACAATTTCCTCTGACAATATAATCATATGGGGTATTTCACCATCCTCCTCATAGATTATCCATACGATAACGTACATTTTCGATTAATTAAACAAGATTTAATTATTTTTAAAGTTTGAGTTTACTCTTTGGTTTTTGAAACTGTGAATAGTGGCTATATATAGGATAAGTTAGGTATATTTTTACTTGTTGCGAGTATTTATTTGTTTATTTATTAATACTCGTTATCGTATTGATAAAATATCAGGAGGATGGTAAAATACCCCCCTGGTGTATTTCTACATAATGCAATATTGTTCCATCTTCTTGTCTTTGCTAGTCTGAACATGTTTGAATTAAATGCGCTTACAATAGTTTTAATCATAAATCTTGTATTATAATATGTGAGCCTGGGGCGTGTTAATAATCCTGGAACTCTCTGAGCGTAATACTCAAAAGTATGATTATGAATCTACAGGAGGGGGCAAAATATCACAAAAAATTCGCAATCTGACAAATTCTCAAAGGAAAAAACATAAACACTTACCTTGATTGTCGATCTCTGCAACGTGGGAGGCCTCCCAATAATTTCCGTCCACTTAAATTAAGCTAAGCACAATTTCCGATATTTTGAAATATGCACAAGTCAGTTGTCAACTTTTTTTCAATACAACAAGAGTAAAATCAAAAAGAATTGCAAGACATTGAAAACACAAGTTGATGTGATAGTTATTAACTGGTCACAATAACATTGTCAAATAAAAATATTCCAAACTGCATTATTTCTTCAAAAGGACAAGTGAGCGCCATCTCTTGATTGATTTGGTCGAGCATGATGATTTAGCAGTTTTTTGAACAATACATTTCAGTGTCTCTTGTAATCCAAAGAGACCGCCAAAAATCACAATGTTTGCAATGTAAATATTTTAATTATTTTTCGAACAAACAAAACAAAAAAAAAACATATTACAATGCCTAATCAAAGCTAAAATGTAAGTTTCATATGTTACTGAATTATTTGTATGTGAGTAAGATGAACACCCTGAACAGTTTATATTATATACATTTTGACCGGTCAGTTGCTGAGTTTGGCTCCGCGTTTGGGTCCCACCGCATTGTGAGTTCAATTCCTCGGCTGACTAGGTCCTCCATCACGACACAAGCTACATTTTTTGCTTACTGTGATGGAAGTACGCGATTTTTAAATTATTCTCAGGTTGTTTGTCATAATCTGGGAATGTTGTTTTTCTTTTTTAATTAAGATTTTAAAGAAAAGTAAATGTATATTAAACAGTGTTTTGTGAGAGGTTAAGGTAAACACGTGAAGCCACGACTGAGTGAAATGCACTTGAAATTCCAATAACTTGCGCGATATAAATGTACTATTATTATTTGAATCACTATCTGCCACTGTAATAAATTGCGAGAAAATTATATTGGATTTACTGTGAACCACTTCACTCTTCAACCAGATATAATAACCTTCTCACTTATGTATTGTTATATTTATACTGGATTAGATTAATACACAAATAGGTTCATACAATTACAAAAATGTACTCACACACAGGATATATTAATTTGCATACTTCCAAATAATGATTCAAAAACCGAAATAAAATTACAAAATTATGTAAAAGCTCACTCAAATGATAAATAAGAGACACAAAACTTTACATTAAGTAACAAGAGATATACAGGTCACAAGAAACACAAAAGACACAAGTTGTACATAATATAATAAACACGACATATATTTTAGCGACAGACAAACATTTTGTTAAAATGTCTACTTCAGCATGATCTATCTTATTATATGGTCGACACCTTTAGTTAGAATTGGGAAGATTTATTTCTTGCTAAGAGATGTATAAATAGTATCAAAGGTAACCGGACAACTCAGAATGAAACCAGAACCACCTCAGAAAAGTCATTAAAAGTGATGAAAAAATAAAATAAAAAATTGGTTAAATAAGCAACGTTAGGTAAGGGTTATGAGCTATTTTAAAATTATTTTTTTCATAGCTTTTAATGATTTTTTTAAAGAGGTGTTGAGTTGACTTTATTCTCAGTTGGCTTGGAACCGTATCAAGATAACCATGAATTATTTTAAATAAACATATTAGATCAGTAAATTTGCCTTTTAATTTTAAGTTATTATTCAAGACTTTATTATTATTTTGATTATTAGAATTATTAGAAATTCAGGTAGGTATTTGACTGCTACGCAGGTGCAAAATACATGTGTGTAAACCAACCTAACGTAACCGCCATCATTGTTAGGAACATCGTTAAATATATCTCGATCGCTTTATGTACGTAGGAGTAAAGTTTAAGTTCTCATTAGTCTTTCTTTTAGTTTATTAAAATAGCCCAACCTAACCTAATCTAACTTACCTGTACGTATGAAGAACATCATAAAACTAATCTCGTATACTTACGTTTATATTCTCATAATACTAGTATTATCCCTGTATTTCAGCTATATAATAGGAGCCCGTATGGATGTTTATGTTTAATGAAAATATTAATTATCTTTGGTTACCCGCAACGTATTCAGAACAGCCATAAATTGACGGCAAAACAAGTTTAAAGTTATTTTTATCACTCCATAAAATACACGCGAATTAGAATCTCCTAGCCTAGCTAGATGGAAAACCACCACGGGATAAAGTTCGTATAAAAGATCTGTGTAAAAACAAGATTAAATTTAATCGAATTTTTATTATATTTGAATAAAAACAAATATCTCTATAAAGCACCACTTAACTAATCTAAATTATCAACAAGTTACAAACGCATGTTTTCTTCGTTACGATTAAATTTAAATTAACAAAAATAATACAAGCCAAATTAAGTACAAGTAGACACAAAACATTATAAAGAGTGATGATTTATTACAAAGGTATCACAACAAACAATTTTATAAAATAAATTTTTTAGAATATGGAATAATTGCATTTATATAATTTTTTTTTGTTTTATAAATTAACAAAAATTTTGTTTGAAACTTTCAAAAGGTTTGAAAATTGTCTAAATAATAAAAATAAATTATTACGAGTATTAGTATTAATCTTTATAATATAAAAATCAAAATATGCTTATTTCTATATGCGTGTGTGAGTTGCCTATGCGTTGCTATATTAAGCATAGGAAATGTTTGAAACTTTCAAAATACCCTTTTTCCACCCTCGCTAAGGTTTCTGGATTATAGCAACTACATGACAATATATATTAGAATTTTTTTTAATCATTACAAGAACTTTTACGAAACTGTCAAAAATGTCATAATTTGAGAATGACATTTTGCAAACATCGATTGTTCAATTAAAATTCAATTTTCGAATTTTTTAAATTAATGAATATAATCCAGGTACTAAGCAAAATCGAATACTTTGAATCTAATCAAAAATTATTTATCTATGTTAGGTAATAAATTTGATTGATTGTTCTTATAATACACAAAAATGAATGTTAGTAATATATTAAAAAACGAAAATTTGTTAAAAAAAATTGGATTAGGTGGCAAGCGAGCTGTTTGAAAATCTGAATTTTCCGGGACTGAATAATAAATTGAACGCGGAAGACGGAAGGGGATCGTAGGGGGTGGGAGGGGTTCGCGGGGGAGGGGAGTGGTAAGGCGGGGAAAGTAGAGGGGGAACGCGTGAGAGGAAGGGGACGTGGGAGGGGAAGGGGTGGTGGAAGGGGATCGGGACGAATGGGAAAAAACAAGCAGGGAGAAAGAAATTTCTTTATTAGTGACATTGCAACGCATGCCGGGAACTTACTAGTATCAAAATAAATTTAAGGCAGTATTCTAGTCGAAAAACAACAATATTTTTCTTCATATTTCCAAAGTTTAAATATCCAAAAATATCTCAATTTTAAAATTTATAATCATTTGACCGAATCTAACCAGAATCTAAAAAGATCAAACATTTAAACGCATTTTTCTCGAAACTAGTTTTTTCTAGACGGTTGACATGATATCTCAAGTTCTACGAAACCAATTTGCTTGAATTTGGTGTGAGCTTTCTCTACACATTACTCTATCGCTCCTACCAGAATTATAACAAAATTTAAATTCTTACTATTTTTTAAAAATTCCGAAAAATCAAAAAAGTGGTAAAAAAATGTCCATTTATTTCAGATAGCCGCCATTTTGTGATTTTTTTTTACTTTTCCGAGGCACGGGCCATAGCAGCATTTGTCTGGATTGAGATTTATGTTTTTTTTCTGTAACTTTTAATATTTTGATTTGATTTTTTTTAATGTATTTTGTTATATTTAATAAATATTTTGTAAAGATATTATTGTTTTATTTTTATTGCACTTGAAAAAATACCTACAATTCATGCTTCTAGACTAGAATACCCCCTTAAGCTAGGTTATTTTAAAAACCTACACTGATGATAATCTGATTTGGTGTACGTGATGTTTAGGAATTATTGACATCAGATATCACTTCTATGGACTACCTGTTAGCGTCTATTTATTATATTCATATATTTATATAAATCAAAATTATGCTTGCTTATAAGAGATATGTTTATAAGTGAGTTGTCTCTGTATTGTTATATTAATTTTCAATTTGGGAGGCGGGAATGGGTACCGGCGCCCCGAGAACCTTTATCGGATAACCAACACCTCTGCCATAGGTCACCTCCAGTGGTTCGTTACGTTTGGTGATTTAGCAGGAGTTCTCGGGTTCATGGGGTGAGGTTTGTCTAGGTCTTGGAGGTGGATGAACAGGACACACTGAACCCCAGATTCCTACCCACCCCTTAAACTCTTTCCCTTGCCAGAACTTTCTTCCCCTTCCTTTCCATAAACAAAACCCTCCACACGGTATCCCCAAAGATGACATAGGCCCTGTGGGAAATTATTTCCCTCAGGGCCTCCTGTGTGGAGCTCATGTAAAAAAAAAATTAAGCATAGGAAATATTTGAAACTTTCAATATACCTTCTTTCCACCCCCGCGAAGGTTTCTGGATTATTACAACCATATGTTAATACATCTGAAAAAGTTTTTTTAATCATTACAAAAACTTGCGAAACTGTCAAAAATGTCAGAAATTGAGAATTACATTTTACTTCATCGATTGTTTAACCCAACTCTTCGAATGAATGAATTTACTTGAAGTACCAAGTAAGAATTTAAGGCATTTTAAATAGGTACCTGTGGTAGGTACCAAATTTGATTGATTGTTCTTTTAATAAAAAGGTATACAAAAATAAATATTTAAAATATATGAAAAATGAAAATTTGAAAATAAAAATTGTAATAGGTGACAAGCGAGCTGATTGAAAACTGAATGTACAAGGACTGAACAGGGGGAACGCGTGAGGGAAAGGGGACATGGAAGGGGAACAGGAAGGGGAACGCAGAGAGAAACAATTTCTTTATTAAGTGATATTGCAACGCATGATGGAAAATCGATAGTATTTTATAAAAAAAACTCTTGCAAATACGGGATTAATGATATGCACAGTGATTGATCAGGAAGTTTGTGATTAAGCGGATAGAAATCAGATTTAATGCAATTTGGCTGTCGATAGTTATCCGACTGTCTGGCGTCCCGTTGCGGACTGGTTCAAGTACCTACCTGTACCTGTACCTGAGTAGAAACGGATGAATTGCAGAATAACGAGACTAGTGGCCGTGACCCAAATATTATCTTGCCAAATCCTCAAAGTATCTTCTAATGTGCATTTATATTTTTACCGGGAAATCAGTGGCGTAGCGTGGGTATCAGCCGCCCGGGGCGGAGGAAAATTTTGCCGCCCCCCCTCCCTTTATTTGGGTACTTCCAACCGGATATTTTCAAGCGCTGGGGGGGGAGGGGGGTAAATGGATATCCATTTTTTTATTACGACCTCATTTGTTGCCGATTTTTATAATCACATGTGAGGAGTATTCTTCCAATAAAAATCATGTTTATAAGTTCTACTACAAATTTATAACTGCTCTCGGAAATCGAGCATGGTATCCATGTAATAAGATTTTGCATTTTAAATTTTTACAAAGTGTTTAGAACACAAAACAGTTTTTAACTTAAGCTTGATCCTATGTAAGAGTTCCCAAATAATAGTTATACACGGACCAGTCAATTTTTCAGAATTTCGCAGCATTTGCCATGCAATTTAAATATTAGGCTTCACTCGGTAAACGATGAATCTGCAACTTGTTATTTAATTTATCGTTATTTTCTGAACACAAAACTGGTTTTCATTAAATTTATTTGTGGCGAATTTAAATTACACTCAGGACATAAAAATAGTTTTTTCTTTGATTCTGGCAGCATATAGATAGTCTGCAACTAGAATTTTATAACTGCACTTTGAATAAGATAATGTTTTCCTTCGAAATATGTCAGCAGATAAATCCAAATAACTAGAATTTTACATTCTGTACACAAAACTAGTTTAAGCTAAGTCAGTATGTGGCGAATCAAAACTACTCTCAGAACATGAAAATGGATTTTCTTTGATTCTGGAAGCACATACATTGTCTGCAACTAGAATTTTATAACTGCACTTCGAATGAGAGAATGTTATCCTTTGAAATGTGTTAGCGGATGAATTCACAACTGGAATTTTACATTCTGATCACAAAAATGGTTTAAAATTAAAAGTGAATCTGCTTGCAAGTCCCCAGCTTTAATTTGTATTACTCTCGTATTATGGATATGGTTTTCTTACGAATAACGAATTTTGAACAATGATTTGAAACCATATTTTTAACTTCACTCGAAATAATAGAAAGGTTGTTTTCAAAATGCGTCAGCAAATAATTCCGCTACTGGAATTTTGACAAATCATTCGGAAAATGAAACTGGTTTTAACCTAAGAGTGAATCTTCACGCTAGTCCTCAGCTTTAAATGATACTACACCCAGAACAAGAAAATGGTTTTCCTATTTTTGCACTTGGAACACATGATGGTTTGATGATCTACCGGAAAACATGATGATCCATGAAACTTTCTTAAAATTGTCGAAGCATCGCCCACGGACCTCTCTAAATCGATCTCACTGAATATAAGTCATAGACATTCCAAGCGCAAAACAAAATTCGGGGAATTCTTGCAATTCACTACAAATAGTGTTGCCAGTCGCTAGAGTGATCAAGATTACATTATTATAAAATCATTTAAAGAAAGGGGATCCCGCGGTTTTGTCCGAAAAAGTAATAAAAAATTCCGTACCCATTTCAATCCGTTTGAATCGTAGGTGCGACAAAAATATAAGTTTCCTACAAGATATGAACATTATTTTTTTGTGAAATTCCCCCCCCCCCCGGCCCCACCACGCTACGCCACTGCGGGAAATGCAACAGCAATCGTAACATCGTGAGTAAAGTTTAAAAAACTATACGTTTATGCATTCTTTCGCCTAAAATCAGGTGAAAAACGCACAGATTCCTATTTTCAAATAATTTTTCAGGGATTCAAATAATTATTTCATTTGTACACACATTTTCTACGAATGGCTATCGTGTACTGCTACATTTTTGTTCGATTGGTATGAATATAAAGTGGGTTTTATTTTTTAATTCAGATTTTTTAAAGTGTTGTATTTTTATAATGTCATTGGATAGACGTTTGTTAGACGATGTCCTAATTTTTCAAGTTAAGTAACATTGTTTGTTTTAAAGACAATGAACATGTGGCAAATATTTTTGTTTTTAAATAATTTTGGCCTCACAAATCCTACAATTAAATTAACCCGTAATTTTTGACGGTTCTGCGCAAGTCATACATCGATTGTCCATTTAATTAGTCATACATTTCTAAATGCTAAGTTTTGACGGGTCAGCGCTAGTGTTTATATATCGATTGTCCAGTTGATTAGTCAGACATTTCTAAATACTAAGTTTTGACGGGTCAGCGCTAATGTTTATACATCGATTGTCCAGTTGATTAGTCAGACATATCTAAATACTAAGTTTTGAGATTACGAGGAAAGAAATATTGGAATGCTCACTATAAATCAAAAATAAATTTTACTTTTTTGTGTTTTACATGTTAAATATACTATAAAAAACACCGGGAGGCAAAACTTTCCGACTTATTAGTATGGCATATTAAAATTTCCAACTAACAACCCAAAAAACAACATTTTACTTTATTGAAGGAGAAGATAACAATAATATTCTAAACGAAAATATGAATGTGTTTATTAGAAATTAATAATTTTATTTCTAAATATTAAAAATTTAATATTTTTTCCATATATTGCTTGTGTCCCAGTTGCGACCATTATCTTTTTCTAATTTTCTGCGTCTTTTCCCCTTTCATATTTTCGTTTAGATTATTATTATTATCTTCGTTTGCAATGATATATTACATTGATGGGAATAACCTTCAAAAGTTATAAAAAGAAAGTTTTTCTTATAAAAAATTGAATAATTTTTTTTGTTTTTTTTTTGCATTATACTTAATTAAATAACAATTTTTTCTGCATTATAATTGATTTGGTGGTTTTCATGAGTAATCTGAGTATTGTACCAGATAGAGTATAGGTTCTCAACGTGTGAGCGTTCGAGGCATTCAGGGGGGCAGCAGAAGCCCTAGAGAAAATAAGGGGTTGTTAAGATGTCACAGTGAAGCACGGGCAGGCAAAAGAATATGGTCTGAAAAAAAAACAAAAACAAAAACACGCTTATCACGTACTAATAAAGCGAAGTAAATTTTAATGTAGGTTAGCTTTTGTTATTGCGTGTATTGTAAACATTTTTATTTCTTAAATTACTATAGTATAGGTATCTAAATTTTAGCAACCGTACTACACCGCACTATATAAGTGCTCCGTGATATTATATAATCCAATCTACGATAATATATTAAACCGTAATACAATGTCCACGAAAAAGAATAAGGGAGTCTGTAACACTTATTTCCATAAGACGGATAGCCGAGAAAACGTGTTGCCTTGAAAGCGTAGCATTTACATAAGAAACACGTCTCTCACGTTTTAAGAACATTTTCCTGATGAAAACATGGACCATAATAACTTACCTGTTTTGAAGACTGTAAAGACTGTGAAGGCGAAAACAATCCAACGTTTTTGGTTTTATGATGAGAAAGACAAATGTTTGTAATTTTACTTTCTCGGCTTAATAACCCTAAAATGTCAAAAAGCCAAGTCAAAAATTACATTTTGGATACGATTAGATACAATAATTGTCAGAATAGTAAACTACAAATTAACTAACAAGTTGGTGAATAGTTCCTTCGTCTACACACGCAGATTAGAAATATAATATTGACGTCACGGTAAGTACACGTATATAGAATTGGCGATGCCTGTGTGGGATTTTTTTGGTTAATCTGCAAATTGTAATATTCTCTACTCTTTTAACTGTTTTCTACAAAAAGCTTGTATTATAAAATTATACCAATTGTACCAAAAAAGATGTTAATAAAAAAATAAAAAAAAATTACAAAAACAGGGCGTTAAGGGACATACTTGGCTTATAATCAGTGATCCCTGGCATTATTTTAAGTAAAAAATGTAAATGAAATTTTAGTCTCGGGTGACTTTTTCAATTATTTTTCTTCAAAATCATGCAAAATAAATTCTTCCACGTGTCGTCACTGGAGACTCAGCCGAGTAATCGCTCAAACTCTTACCCAGCCCCCAACAGTCCAACACATAATATTTTTTTGTAAAAAAAACACTGCAAATGTCAAGAGATCAAAATATCGTTTACATTTTTTAATCCAAATAATTTCAGAAACCACTGGTTAAAGTAAGTCAAGTACGTCTTTTAACACCCTGTATAATAATTATAAAATTTCAATATGGCAGCTTCGCCCACATGCTGGCTTTGTTTTGTGACACGTATAATTTGGAACGCGCGTATGGGTACCGCCGCCCCCGGACCATTCATCGGATAACCAACACCTCCGCCATAGGTCACCCCGAGTGGTTTGCTACCTTTGGTGACAGGCTCATAGGATGAGGTTTGTCCAGGTCTTGGCGGCGGATGCGATTGCCCATCTTCTGATTGGCGGGCCGGATCGGGAGAGATCGTTTGAGGCAGGCCGTTTGACCTCTCCAGCCGGATTTTCTCGAGCCATAGTCTTGCAGAAATGGATCCATACGTTCATCACTCCTGGACACATTGACCCCCCGATTTCTACCAATCCTTCACACCTTTTTCGTTCTCAGTACTTCCTCTCATTCCTTTTCTTATAAAAACCATCCGCACAGGATTCCCAAATGACGATCGTATGAATCCATTACTGCGGTGCTAGGCGATCTGCCGAGGGATACTGTGGGGTGGGGTACGAGGGGTGGGTCGAAAGAGCCCGAAAAGACCTCCCGCAACCAATTTCTCCCGATCCGGCCCGCCACCCATAAGTACAGTCTACAGATGCATCGGCCGCCAACCCTGCTCAAGCCTCACTCCATGTCCCCGGGCACCCCCGTCATATGTCATATCACCTAATGGCAGAGGTGTTGGTTATCCAATCAAATGAGGACAGTGACAGTGACAATGACATGTGGATGATTTTTTTATTATTTGATTGTGAAGAAAAAAACATTTGTTAAAAAACGTGAAAATAGTCACCAGAGACTGACATTTTATTTAGATTTTTTTTTTTTTCAAATAAAGTCAGGAATCACTGATTAAGATAAATCAAGTACGTCCCCGAACACTACTAACTGTGTATTTGAAACATTAATTACAGTTTTTCACAAAAAAGAGATGTTTTAATATAATTCACTTACTTTATTGTAGCAAAAGTCAATGATTTTCATTACATTCGTACAAACATACAAATATTATCACCCCACAAAAGAAATTCTCAGTACGACATGACCCCTGAAAATTTCATAAACTAGTAAATACTCGTAGTACCGTAGTAGCAAAGTACCGTAGTACCGTAGTACCGCCGTACCTACCGTTCCTTACCGCCGAGACATTAATAATATAACATTGCATTCGTAGCATGAATGTGTGCTCAAGCGCCACCCTACTATACTTATAACATATTTATTAAATTAAGGCTCTATTCCGAACACTTGCGAAGGTTTACCACAAATATTTTAATAATACTACCTCGGGTACAGGTATACCCATTTCGTACTATCTTGGACGTGCCAGCGACTTCCGGTTGACACCGGATGTTCCCGAAAGCTTCTCCCCGCTATCAACAGGGATAATATTTTACAAAAAATCTGTTGCGCAAAAAGCTTACGTGATCTCTTTACCTGCTGCTCATATCGGGCTTTATTCCAGACTTCTGTCGTTATTTGCAGGACAAACTTTGTGGAAAAAGTATAGAAAGGACCAGTCCCGAAATTACGTTAATCGCTAAGTTATATGGGACGATTAAATAAGCACACACTCGCCAAAACTGATAGATAGTATCAGTCGATGGTTCAGATCTGGGTTTCTGGAAAATAAGATAATCCCAGATTGGAAAAAGGGAAAAAAAGGACTTACGGTCGCAGTTGGGCCAAAGGTCTGCAGGTTCTAGTGATCCACTTCACAATTGGTAAATTTAAATTCGAAATCGTAATGTTTCTTCTACACAGATGTTATGTTATATCCGCCCTGTCCGAAGTATTAATTTACACTGAGCTCCGATAAGTACGCTGTCACCTCTTCAAAGTTAGGTACTTTACTTGCAACAATTGCATCGGTCATGGCGACATTTTAATGATGGGAAGATTAGCTAGGGGGGATAATTTTAGGACTTTGGACATTTATTTTCCACCAAATCTTTGCGAATGCACACAATTAATCCCATATAATATTGTGTGAGCAAATAAATTGCGATAAAAAACGTACAATTTCAATAACAACAAAGAATCACAAAATAGTAGTTGCAGCCGATTTCTCTGTTATGTAATATTTTATTGCTAAACTCCTGCAACCGTCTCCACAAACAAAACATCAAACATTACAAAAGACATCAGAGCTAACATTAATTGTTTTCTTCCGCATTTCTTCTCCTCCGTTTGTTGAAACACTGGGGCGCGGTGGGCCACACACATTTTGTTTAGTGGTGATGAAAATGTGTCTTCGTACTGCACACTTGGCGTTTGACTTTTACGTGAATTATTATGTAGACGTCAAAAAATGTCAGGATGAGTTCTGATTTTAGCAATAAGATTGTACACGCCACATATCGGTATCAGGGAGAAAACACAGTTTTCAAGTTGGACCATACTACCGACATTTTATTTTAAGGTATTTATTTGTCAGGAATTATTAAGAATAAAATACCAATTTGAGTTTGGCAATTTCTTCCGTCTTTCTGAAACCGATTTGGAAAAACTAATTTTAATTATACTACATGAGCATTACATTATGTACATTAAGATTTCTGACCAATATCGATTCTTACACGAAATAAATGTTCCATTTAAGAATTTCAAAACCCCAATTATTACCATAAATTATTATACAGGTTTATTGGTTTGGTAAAATAAATTAATTTACTTAAAGGACTTTATTTAAGGGTGAGTTCATGAAAGATGAACTCAAATCCTCAAAACCTCATGAGATTTATGCTCCATGACTCAACTGACCGCACCGCGCCGTGTTAGTCAAAAAATGAAATAATTACCTCTCCTGCCTTCCCCGTTTCGGGCAGATAATGTTTTTCATCGGCAAACACAAACACTGCGCGTGCCAACGAAAATGTTGAAAACCACGTCCCCATTTTGAATGTTTGAGCCAATGTCTGTAGTAATGTTTGAGGTAATGTCTGTAGAAGCGGTCGCAAGAGACCGGGCATAAGATATTACAGAATAACAAGCTGGTGTTATTACGAAATGAAATTGAAGATATTACGGGATAACAATCCTAACAGTCGTGTCCTCTTGAATGACAAATGGACATTTGAAAGATTGAAAGCTCTTAATGGACATTGGACAATAATTCTACGTTGCGAACAGAAAATAGTTTACCTTGAAAATCCGATCCGATTCAACCATCTTTGTATTTCTTCATGACGCCAGAGCTTCGGGATTTTTGATGCTTCAGGAAGCGAGGTATTCACAGACTCACTAGGTGTGCTATTAACGGTAAGGAGGAGAAACTAACATGAGCAGGGCAGTGGGGTGACCTTTAAAGGCCTTTATCTTGCAATTGATTGTGTAGGCATTTGTTAGAGATCCACTCCCAGTTGTGTGACAGAGGAGCACTGAACCTGTCCGTCAGGTGGCCAACGATTGGAAGACGCCAAGTTTTACGTAGGCGTACGAAACTTTCAACAATTATTGAAAGTAAGCCAATCAAGAACACGTTGTTTTTTTAAATTTGGCTGTACAAAAATTACTAAAGATGATGGGGACAGAACAGGTCACAGATGAGCAGGAGCTAAGGAAACTCAATAAGGAGAGAGAGAGAGAGAGAGATAGAGCTACAAAAATGTTTGTTTAAGAACAATAAATGTACTTTACCCTTATGTACCAGACAATTATCGTACACATAAAAAATGCGACTGCTGCAAAATGCTGAATTTTATCTCGAAAAAATGAGTGAAAGACTAAAGGGGTAAGACTAAAGACTAAAGGGGAAAGACTTAAGATATTTTCGTGTCTGAGTAACATCCAATTGTAGGCAAGTTTTTTGTGTTCATGGCGTGTGGATGCTTTGCCGATTGTCTGAGAAGGTAAAAGTAGGTAGGATAATTGTCAAAATTCTAAAAAGAATACAGCACCCCAAATAAGAAGAATAAAACTCATTACAAGCATTCGTTTCTTTTGAATGAATCATCATTTCCATAGAGCACGTGTTAGGATAGGCGAGCTAGGTTATTTTAATTTTACCAACGTGAGAAAAGATTTTTTCTGCGAAAAGAATGTCACTTTCCATCGTGAAAAAAAAGCAGAGGATGCATAAATATGTCGATAATAACTCCTGTTTTTTTTGTGTTAGTTAAGGAAAGTCAAGAAATAAAAAAAAATAATAGCCAAGAAAAGCTGCCACTATTTTCACTTGAATAATATTTTTTAAGACTAAACTCATAATGCTGAAGAAAGTGGGTGGAAAATCTGGAAATTTGAAACAATAGAATATAATATATTAAGTTGTCTTTAGTTCCGAAATAATGGAGTCCATTATAAAATCGAATAATCTTTAGTCCTTGTCTTTCGTTCATGCTGGTTTAAACTTCGCTAAGTTTTCATTGGTAAAGCGTCCAGTAGATTACCAAAGGTCATACACCTCATTCTAATTAAATACAATTACTTACTCTCCTTCTCCTAGAGAGATGTTTACTAGTCGATACACGTTGTCAGTAATTACACTTGGATGTAAGTTAACGGAAAAATAATAAAAATTTATGAAATCAAAGTTTCCGAACGCAATTTGGAAAAAAATTATGAAACTTTGGGAATTTTTTATTAATTATTTTTACATGAAACAACAAAAAAGTGAGGTGACGATAAAGTTTGTAATATATTCGCCTAATAAATTATATGTATTTTTTTGTATTTATTTTTTATCAGTAATTTTAGTTAGAAAAAATGTAGGGCGAACTATTTTTAAGACTTTGATGTTTATATCCAAAATTTTTATATTTCAAAAATTATATGGTTATTTTGAAAAATAAAATTTTGAAACGTAGATATTATTTAAAAACCGTTTTTAGTTTACGGATGCATTCGGAAATATTCGAAGTTTTTGGATTTTAATGCAAAGCGAAAATGTTTTTAACATCTGAAAAAATAAGCTCCGAGGCCTGAGAAACTGAGCCTAACACTAAAAATTAAGCCCGTTTTCAACTGCGAAAATAAACGAACTCTAAAAAGTTTCTTATTTTGACAATTCCATCGTTCTGTTGCATCCCATACAGTTTAACAATCAACGATTGTCACTTATAACTGTCCAATAAAACGCCGACGACAACAACAATGATCTTCATTTCGTATTTTTTCTCTAGACCCAACAACAATGCTTACCTAGAGAAGTGAGAGTGTCCTAAAAATATCCATCTTTTGGCATCGTGTCTTGAAACACATACAAATTGGTGGAGCGAGTACTGAATTGAGAATTGTTCATCACCGTGGAAATAAATATATAGGTATCATTTATTTTTCTTTGGTGAATGGAAAAATACAAACATTCAAACATAATGTCTACATCTTGCAATAATTTTGTTTAAATATATATTTTTTGACTTATACCTACTTTCGAGTGTGATAATGATAATAGTAATAACCAATTAATTTACCTAGAAATTAAGGAGGTAGGGGGTCCTGGTCAAATAAAATTATTCACGCCAAACATTTCAATTATCTCAACCAAACGTATGTTGACTAACTTTCGTCAAACAAATGGTTGAGTATTGGAGAATTGAGCGCAGAAATAGAAGGATTTACGTTTGCCATTCAAGATAGAGTCATTAATACTAAAAATTATAGGAAGTATATAATAAAAGATACAATTCAAATTGATGATTCATGTAGAAAACGTTTGGCTTTTCCGGAAACTATAGAACATATTATATCGGGATATTCTGTATTGGCGCCGTCCGAGTTTACATTTAGGCACAATCAGGTTTTAAAAATAATTCATCAAAGTTTGGTAATTAAACATAACTTAATTGACTGCCATAATGTAGTACCATATTATGAATACGAACCAAATTCATTTTTAGAAAATTAATTTTATAAAATATTTTATGATAAAACTATACTAACCGACAGAACAATTAGTCATAATAGACCCGATATAGTTTTACATGACAAAATTTTAAAAAAATAACTTATATCGTTGATGTAGCTATTCCAAATTCCTGATGAATTCAAAAAATTAGAATATATACAGCTTTAGGAAATGAGATTAAAAGAATTTGGCATTCTCAGACTATAAAAATATTACCATTTGTTATTTCGGCTACTGGAATTATACCTAGCTCTCTCATTCAAAATTTAGGCGTACTAGATTTGTCAAAGAATCTTTACATAAAAACGCAAAAATCAGTCATATTGTTATCTTCTTCTTCAATGATTTATTTGATTAAGTTGTGTTATTTCACAAATTATTAATTTAAAATAATATATATTACATTTGCAGCACAATGGCTTTAGCCGTATTTGGTGACCAGATCTGAATATCCACCTTTCTCTTCCCTATCTCCTTCCCCTCCTCGCCACCTTCAACCTCACAACATATCCCAATTGAGGATGCCATAGTCTTACTGGCTCCGGACGGGAGCAGTTGCAACACTTGTGCGGTATCTATATAAAAAAAATTTGACTTACACTTGTGTCTCTTAATTTTATTTTAATAACGCAAAAGCATCCCAGTTGCTCCCGACCGTCTGGAGCCAGTGAGACTATGGTATAATATAACTAAACTCATTACCTTAAGGTGGGAAAAAAGTATTTTAAAAAAATAATGTATGATTTGTTTATACTCGTATTTGAATTTCTTCTATTTGTTGTTTTTGCTTGCGTTTTCCCACAGCTGGGATTTTCAAGGGCAAAACTTTTTGGCCATTATTATAGACATTTGACGGTCTTCGTGGTGAAGGGGCAAGGCTCTCGACTAGCGATCTGGAGGTCGCGGGTTCAAATCCCGGCGTGCGTAGATAAATTTGATTTGTTTGATTTGCATTTTCACTATTAAATAAAAAAAAATAATGTAAGATTTATTTGCGGCACGTTCCAGACTGGAAAATACTGGTCTGGTATTTAGAAATTGTGGTTAGAAAATACTGGAATGGTGGAATACTGGAATAAAATTCTGGTTAGAAAATACTGGAATGGTGATCTTACACCAGGGCTATCGCCCACCAGAATTGAAATGTTGTTTGACCACCATTTAGAATTGCAATGGATTTAGCCGTGTTCGGTACTAGATCTAGTACCAGGCAGCAAGCCAACTAATTCCCCACCTTCCTGTTTTCCATCTCCTTCAATTTACCACTCACCTTCAGCCTCACAACATACCCCGATTGGGGATGCCATAGTCTCACTGGCTACAGACGGGAGCAGTTGGAACTCTTGTGAGGTAAAAACTAAAACGCGCACAACCCAAGCGTTTTTCAGTGTGAGTTTTTCAGAATTCGCAATACTTAATAAATTAAGATCACTCTTTTAATAAATCTTCGAGGATATGTGTTATATTCAATTTGGGAGGTGGGAATGGGTACCGCCGCCCCGGGAACTTTTATTGGATAACGGCCATAGGTCTCCCCAAGTGGTTCGTTAAGTTTGGTGATTTAGCAGGGGTGCCCGGGTTCATGGGGTGAGGTTTGTTTAGGTCTTGGAGGTGGATGGATGACCAGGACACACTGAACCCCAAATTTCTACCCACCCCTTAAACCCTTTTCCTTCCCAAAACTCTCTTCCCCTTCCTTTCCTAAAAAAACTCCACACAGCCTCTCGAAAGACGACCTAGGCCATGCGGGAAATTATTTTCCTCTGGGCCTCCTGTGTGAAAAAAAGAATATATATATATGTATGTATAGAAATGGTACGGGTAATCTAGCAGCACTTGAAATTAAAAGAAATTCGTAAGAATTAAATAAAACCAATTTATTAAATAAACAATTAAATTTATCAAACAGCCCATTTTAAACATATTTTCTTTCCCAATGCCTACTTTTACCTCCTCTCTCTGACGTACCTTTCCTTGTTCCCCACCAAACTTAATATTCTCTGCCTTACGTTTAAATACTGTGTAATTATTTAAATATGTTTTGTATACCGGCGGTGAAAGTTCAGGTTGAACCGAAACAAGTTGGTTTAATATATAAAAAAATATAAATGCATAATAAAGTGGTATTCAAACTAAGTTATTTTATTTTTATTATTATAATGCATTTATAATTCTCTTATAGTTTATGAAGTAACGGTTGATTGTATTGAAATCAATTTGTGTTCCACTTATTTTTAGAGGGGTATAAAAACCACAATCGTCGCCGGGGGAGATGTCATTCCACATTTCGATGTTATTAATGGTACCCCTGTATAGAACTAGCCATCAATTTGAAACATTTGACTTTTAAAATATTATTCCGATTTTTCCCATCACTAGTTTCAATACCGATCGACCTTCGCAGACCACCTTTAGAAAGCTGTGGCATATCAAAATGTCAAATAGACGTTAATAAGCTGTTATAAGTCGATACGTTATAAAACATTTATTGAACGAAAAGAATCTTTTGTAGGGTATCTAAATTAATTTTCAATCACCCAGACATATCGACGTATACATAATTAAATTAAAAATGCATGATCCCTCAACATGAAATCAAATACACTTGAAACATAACTAACGTTCTAGCTTTAATTATTGCTTATAAATGTATTTAATCCCCCAGAGAACGGGCTTATTTCGTCGGAAGGTCAACATATTTCCGCTTCGTGATAAAATCCAAATAACTGGAATATTTCTAAAAGCATTCAAACGTTTAAAACTGTTTTGGAAAAGTTATGAAATACCTATAATATTTTATAATTTTAAGCAAACATGAAATTTTTGAAGTATAAGAAATTTGAATGCAAACATAAAAAGGACATTAAAAAATGGCTCATCTTACGTTTTATCTAACTAAAATTACTTACAATGAAAAAATAAAAAATAGATAAATCTCATGGATACTAAGTTAATAATACAAATGAAAAATGGTCTTTGTCACCCATCAATTTTATAAAAAGCAACTTAGAAGTGCGAATGCTCCGTGAAGAAAGATGACGTGAAACGACCGCTGCGTGGTTTTACTTTAACAATAAATATAATTAGTGTGACACTCAAAAGCTGTAATTTTATCTAACGATATTCTTATAACCAACTCGCATTATTTGAGAAGTTTTTTACTCTGCAACTATAATGAATAATTGAAACCCGTAAATACTAAAATTATAAAGGCTTCCTCCGTTTCGTCGAGATCTTTTAAATGATTTTTTTCGTTTCACTGCGATTACTCTCTAGCATTTGAAACCTAATTTTTTTAATATTTACATTTTAAATAATTAAAAATACTCATTTCGTTTGTAACTGTCGGAAACTCTGGTTCAATGAACTCTACAACCTTTACTTTGAAATTATGTGTCCTTATTATCAAAATTGAAAATGTATTTTTTTTTTTTTTTAAGTTTTCTTTATTCATTGAATTGTTTATTACATTAATTTTAGAATTTTTCGACCACCATGCTAGGCACATGCCCGTGTTGTGGTGGTCGACTTTGCTTGGAGAGTTCAGATACTTGATAAAATACCTACATTTAACACTTATATATTTAACGGAAAATATTTTAATAGCCATTATTTAATATTAGAACTGATTTATCGAGAATAAGGTCGTCTCCCACAGTGTAATTTCCATCTTTTGATAAATTATATATCATATTAATTCGAGAAAGCTGAGGAAAAACTTTTTAAAGATATAACCCGTCAATTTACGGCCGGCCGAAACACTTGTGGCATCACGGTGCGTACCTGGCGGAACTGTGCAGCACTGCCATTCGAATTATGAATTGTACTGTCTCGTGACGTAAAACGTGATGTGACGTCAAGTTTTTGACGTGATAACGTCTTATAAATCGATGAACGCCGGCTGCACTCATGAAAAAGCATGACTCATTGTCACGTTCCGCCTGAGCCGAGAATGCAAGCGAGGGCGCGGAACAAGCGTTCGGCCTGAGAGTTCGGCTTGTGACGCATCTCTCTTCCACTCCATCGTTATTATATGACATTATCACGTCAAATTATCCTCCGTAAACCGACTTTACAGACAACCATTTTTTTGACGTGATAACGTCTTATAAATCGATGAACGCCGGCCGCATTCACGAAAAAGCATGACTCATCGCTGTCAAGATGTCACGTTCCGCCTGAGCTGGGCGTACAAGCGAGTGCGCGGAACAAGCGATGAGGCCAAACAAGAGTTTGGCCTAAGCGTTCGGCTTAAGCGTTCGGCTCGTGACGTTATCGCGTAAAATTATCGCCCGTAAATCGACTTTACAGACATCCAAATTTTTTTTAGATCAAATTGATTGAAATGTCATTACTTTGAAATTTTGGATATATCTTAAAACTACTTTTACCACAGTTACTAACTCTTTAAATATAAAAAAAAATAATGAAATTAAAAATTAGGACACGACCTCATTAACACTATCCCGTGATTTTTCACAGGTCTGTGCTAGTAAATTCTGTACGTGAAGCTTGCCGTATGTAAGTGCAACGTAACAAAAGTATCTAAATGCTATTATTTTATTATTTCTCCTTGTAGAGAACAGAGACAAGTGAAATCAATATATTTACCATTTCGAGTGCTGATAGAAATGGCAGTTTGATTCTAAATCTGTCCTTTTATATCTGGCCATTGAATATTTAATTCGTGTCGGATTTGGGTCATATCGTCTGGCCTTTCTGCATACATTTCTTCCAAATAAACTGCTGGCCTTTTACTCAAGATTCCCTCCTGAAGTAATGGTTAAAAGATAGTTTCTAAATGAGGGCCAGATATAGTGGATTCGATTGCTGGATTATGCGGCTATCGAAGTCCCGAGAATAAATCAGAGTTCCATTATTGTACCCCTACATCACTAAAGCATAAATCTGTATAAAGATCTAAATAAAGGATAGATACACCTTCCGGGGTCTAACACGATCAAATTGATTACTTAACAAAATCTATAGGCTTTAATTGCAATATCATCGGACACCAAAATGACATCTACATTTTTACTCCAAATATTCTGAGGAATTGCTGATTAAAATCCTTCAGGTACGTGCTGTTACGCCCTGTGTGTTCTTGTAATTATTAAATACTGGTGAGTACCCGGCGTTTGTTGCAATGCTCTAAAGTAAACATGGTTTATGTTTTTAACCTGTTTGTTGAAGAATTGATACACAATATTTTTTTTGTGTATGTTACTATAAAAGCTCGTAAATTGGTAAATCTTAGGATTTATCAACTTATTAAAAGTTTGTAAATCTTAGAATTTACTGGAAAATCTTAAGATTTACCATAGAACGGACTTTTACAGTAACACATGCACGAATAAATCAGAGGGTTTTCCGACGCGTGTGCAGGCCACATACAGCTGTCAATGTGAGAAGCTTAGATTATCCAAATTTATCCCTTCTACCTCCTAATGCTACAAAGTCTCATTTGTAACCCCTCCCTCTACACCACCCTCGTCCCCCAGCTCTCTCCTGCGTGTCCTTTCTAATGCTTCCGCAGTCCCGTCCCCGTTTCCCTCTCCCGTTCTCTTACCCTCCCGCGTCCGCTTCTACTTCCCCCTCCCCCGTCCTGCGACTCCACCTCATCTCCCTCCCTCGTCTCCTCGTCCCGCGACACCCCCCTTCCCGGATAAGCCACCCTCTCGCTCCTTCCCTCCCTGCCACTAAACTTTATGAAATACACACACTTCTCACGGCTGTCAGTGTGAGAAGCATTGATTTTCCGGACTTATCCTCTGCTATCCGCTACCGTTAATATGTCTCATTTGCAATTCCTCCCCCCGTCCCGCCCTAGTCCCCCATGGTAGCTGAATAATAGGTAAAATATATTTCAAGTTGAGAAAATATCTATATATCACAGGAAATAAACCTTATTTCCAATGAAACAATTAAATTAAGAAAATCTGTAAACAACATAATAAGAATAGCCACAATGTAAGTTGGTCAATGATGAAAAGAAAAAAAAGTTTTTTTTTAAATAAATATTTTTAATTATTAATTAAATTATTAAATATAAGCCTTTAAATAATTTGATTTTTCGAGCAATTATTTGGCAATTTTGGCAATTATTTTTGAGTTCAATAATTTTTTTAAAATAGTAATCATTTGGCGCTATTTACTATTTTATTTACTACTTTCACTTGTCGTACATAAATTATAATTTCTACCAAAAAAAAAACTCTTAAACTACGATTTTTTTTATTTTACTTTTCATTTTATTGATATGGTAGAATAGATACACCTTTAATTAGCTATTAACTGACAAAAAAGCTAAAATTGCCCTTAAAATCATTAAAAAATCTGATTATTTAATGTTCAAATATTATGCCATAATTTAAAAAATACATATTTTTATCACTTTAAAAAATAATTAAATAAATTTTTTGGTATTTTTTAGATAAATTTCCCCTCAAATCCGAATTTAAGTTAAATTTCCCCTCACATCAGAATTAATTACAACTACTAATGTTTCGTTTCGAATAATTTCCCCTTCCTTTTTCGATTTCGCATCTTGTTGTAGTGCCTAAGGATTGGTATTAGAAACTCACTATGGACCGCTAGCAGCCGTAAGCTGTATCCATCCTATCAAGAAATATACGAATCAGGCAAGCATGATGTAGTGTAGTACAACCTTGGTCGATGAGTACAACAGAACACAACTTGTTATTGCGATTCTTCCGAGTAGTATTTGTAAATCGATCTAATTCTCTAATATACCGTATTAAATATTCATCTGAAAGGAAAGACAGTGTAGAGTAGGTTTGGCAGTGAGGGGAGGGTGGTCAGTGGTCAAGCCCTCGTGCCTCGTTACAAACAGGACTAACTATAGGAACGACACGACGTCGAAAGGGCGAAAAAGCACACTATAAAGGGTAAATACGTGGTATATTGACGGCCTCCGTGGTCCCGAGGCAAGACTCTCGACTCACAATCCGAAGGTCGCGGGTTCGAACCCGGCGTGTGCAAATAAATTTTATTTGATTAATTTGTGTTATTTCACAATTTATTCATTTAAAATAATAAATAGTATATTTGCGGCACGTTCCAGAGTGGAAGATACTATCAGTATCGCCCTGGTGTAAGACCACCATTCAGAATTGAAACGTTGCTTGAAATGGCTTTAGCCGTGTTTAGTGACCAGATCTGAATAGCCAGGTACTTCCCCACCTTCCTCTCCCCTATCTCCTTCCCCTCCCCACTACCTTCAGCCTCACAACATACCCCAATTGGGGATGCCATAGTCTCACTGGCTCTAGACGGGAGCAGTTGGGACTCTTGTGCGGTATTTCATATAAAAAAAAAAAAAAAAAATATTATAAAAGAATAATAATTTCGCCTATGGGTTTGCTATCTGTGTAACTCTGGTTCAATGAACTCGAATTTGCAATGAATTTAAGTTTATTTTTCAATATTGTAACTGATTGTCAGAAAACGTACATACTTATTTTAAATAATATTTTAACACAAAATTAATTTGTCATTTTATAAAATGGAATTGATTTGTCAAGAATTCAGCAGACAAGCGATGAAATACCTTAAAATATAATATTTTTTATTTATAATATAATATTTTTTTACCTTAAAAATATTTTATTTCAAGTGAGTGTTTCTTTTTTATACTTTTTAGGGTTAATGTTCACAAGCAGATATAAATAATTTTGTTAATTTTTATCCATATTTTGTGATCAATTACCGAATCGATATCATACAATGTTTGAAAGTGTCCAAACTGCTCGAGATACCAGAACCAAACTCTTCTCACAAAACTCTTACTCACCTCTTTCGTAAACATCTTCCGGCCAAACTGATATATTGCAACAAAACTATTCAAAACAATTCGTCTGGCCATTCATTCATCAGACAGAACACAAATTATTAAACTCTCTTTTTATAACTTTTGAAGGTTATTCCCATCATCGTAATATATCATTGAAGAAGAAGATAACACTTATAATCTCAATGAAAATATGAAAGAAAACAAGACACAGAAAAATAGAAAAAGACAATGGTCGCAACTGGGACTCGAACCCAGACCTCTCGTCTAACCGGGACGTGCGCGTTTTCCAATTTCGCTATTTCATTTAGATTATAAGTGTTATCTTCTTCTTCAATCAAATATAATTGATTATTTTTTTAAATTTTTATTACCATTTATGTTTTTTTTTTTAATTTTATTTTAGGTATTTGATTCTTTATTTAAAATCTATTGTAAAACTATATGGGACGTGTGGGCACTATTGTCCCCACATCCTGAAATAAAACATTATTAATAATTAACATTATTATTAAGGCGTTTGAGACTTTCATGGGGGCAATGAAAGATCTAGAGAAAATTAGGGAGCGTTGAGATGGCACAATGAGGGCATAGGCAGGAAAAATTCAGAGAAAGGGCCTGTTAAGTGGAACGAAAAGACCTTTAAAGTAATGTGGCAATAAAGATAATTTATTTGTCCCAGGTGACAGAGGTGGTGATACCGTTAAGAAAAGAACTCGTGTTGGAAGGTCTGTAGAGAAATAAAACAATAATATTATTCATAATCTAAACAACTTAATATTATAACTTTATGGTTTCATTTGTCTGAGGTGACAATATTTGGGTCGTGCGGACAAAAAGCGCGCTGCAGCGTTTTGTGCGAATTACAGCATGCTAATGGGAGAAGTAGACAATTGTGCCAGTTGACTTTCTTGTAGGAACGAGGAAAATGGCTAGTAAATTTATTTAAATGTAAAGATTGACGTCAACCCTCAAAGGTTCTTGGCTCCGAAAGTACTTCGCTTTGGTCGCGGATTCAAAATCCAACCTGCTCAGGATTTATTTTTTTAAACCAAATGAATAATTATATTATTAAACAAGTTATTTTTCGGATGAGTACATATCATTCGAAAATTGTAAAATACGTAATACATATTATTTTCAGCACTCTTACATCATTTTCATGTCCGCGTAATTTTCCTAAGTACATACTTACATAACATAATTTCAAAATACATATTTTTATAATATTTAGGTGAGTCGAAAATAACCAATTAACTTAATCTTCGATAATAGTAATCTTTGTCTTAAGAGCCCGAGAGGGATTTTTAAATTTTTTTCAATATTTTGCGTGTTTTCAAAGTCACCTGTGCACGTAACAGCACATTAAAAAAATATTTGTCATCATTTTTTATTATATGTATGTATGATGTATTCCACCTGTTTAATTTAAATATTAACTAAAAAAGTAATTTGTACTTTAAAACTGTTTATAAAATAGCAGTTTTCGATAAATCGTCAATCGACCCCCTGATTTTTTTCCATTTGTAATCGTATACAATATTAAAAAGATATATAAAAAATATTTTTTAATAGAAAATATCTGTACTTATACCACCTGTTTTGCATATTTTTATAATGTAGCTTAATTATGGCGTATTTGAATTTTTTACACTACGTAAATCAGCGTACTTTAAAATCATTTTTTTTGTACTAAAAAACAAGTTTTTCTGTAAAATAAAAATATTACCCAGTAAAACAGTACTTTAACTATAAAATGTATACACTAATATTAACAAATTTATTGATTTATTTGATTATATTCAATTTTCTTGTGCAACCAAAATACATTTAAACTATGGTTTCTTAGATCTTCTGGTCATTACGCGGAAGTCTGTCCGCTCGAACGGTCGTCTGTGACGCTCTGTTCCGTGAAGATGTATTGAAAAACATGAGAATATTAGTTATTAAGATATAATACATATAGACTAACTAAATCAAATCAAAACGTATAATCTTTTCGTGTAATTTGAAGAAAACATGTCAAAAAGGACTTCGAAAACGTGCGTAGAAAGGGGACGGACGATCATGTGCTTAAACTTTTTCACATATAACCCGTTTATCATCTAAAAAAAAATATTTCAAAAGGGAATGGATAACGGAAGTTGCGAGGGCACGATACGGTCCTTACACATTGTACCTTCTGATATGTTGGCTATTTATGCGCGCTTTCTTTAAACAGGGTCCCTTAAAATATTCTCAAACAGAACACATAAAAAGGGACAAGATATCCAAGACGCGGGCGTTGAAATGATTGTACCTTCTCACATATTGTCTTCAAACGTGTAGCTTCGCACAGGGTACTTTGATTTTAATATTGTCATCACTCGGAACAACAAAGCAAGTTTTAATTGTATTGTGGTCTCTTTCCCTAGCGCGTCGCTAGGGGCTTGTGAGAGCGAGACGTCAGTATATACCTCATATATTATTGAAACCATAAAATATATCGAGTAGATATCATATTTCGTTCTACAAAAGTTTAAGGGCTATGCAAATAAATGATTAATTATTATAATCATTTAAGTATTTAATCTAGCTATTATCGTGGCGATTCAAAGAAAAAAATATTAACTTATTCTATAATCACCAATTCACTTTGCTTAATAAGTTTTTTGTATTTTTTTCAGGATAAAAATTTAAATATGGGAAACTCCATGTTAACAAGTTCGATATATGTGTTTGGTGTTTGGACCTCAAATAAGATTCCATTGAAGGTTGAAACTATAAGAAGAGACGATTATTTCTTTAACTTTAAAATGTTAAAACGCCTTCAAAATTTCTACTTTGATTGCTACTTACCAGAAAAAATTGACCAGAGGTATGAGAGAGGCATGGAAATAAGAAATCCGCCTTACATAGAGGAAGCAATTCTTTCCAAAAAAATTACCCTTAATAAAATCGCATGAACAACGGCGTCTGTGACATTATTGGTTTTCTGATTCTATTTTTCTTATGCTTGTACTACCAAAACGTTTTTTTTTGTATAGATTTTTATTTTGTTTAGATGTGAATTTCTTGTGTGGTAAGCGCCAAACTTAATGCCTACCTGACGTTGATACAGAAAACGTCGCAATAGGCGGGTTTAAGGAACGAAACCCGGCAAGCCTTCCTGCCCACGTCTTTCTCTGTCGCACGTACTCGTATGTTTTTTCTTTCTCTTTTGCTGTCACTGTATCTGCACAATAATAGATCGTATCAATTTCAGGTCGACATTTAAGTTTGGCGCGTACTGTACCTAAACTATGTACCATTTTGTAACACTGTGCAAAACAAGTGCATTATCTACGTAATACCGGCAATTAACATTCGGTCTATTACCCTGTATTATGTTCGTAATGAGAAAAAAACTATTTTTTCATTGGTACAACTATATAATTTATTGTAAAATTTTAATTTTTGTTAAATACCGCTAGGACATTAATAGAACTAAATTAATAAATAATTTCCAACCAGGGATACACATTATTCTCCTTTTTTTTTGTTGAATAATTCTTACCTATCAAATTTTGGAAGAATTTTTAGTATTATGTTTTTATTCATATGCCTAAAAAGTGATATAATAAATCATTAGTATATTGCGAACATAGGAAGATACATTTATTTCGTAAGAAATGTTAAAAATTATACATAACAAAAAACATACTAAAATCATGGTTATGTATTGAAGCTTGTGTTTTTTTTTTAAGTTATAAAACTATTTTATTCTATTCTGCAAAAAACATAAACTTTTAAATAAATAAATGTATTTTTCAAATGTGTTTTATATTTCCATGTTTTGACAGCCCTCAAAATTGGCATAGGCACCACAGTCCTAGACAGTGCCCGACGCTCGTAACTGCAGGTGTTCAGGGATAAAAGTTGATAGAAAAATTCCCAATATTTATGGAAAAATACTTTACATGGGAATATTATTAACACAAAAAATATATCAATACCCCTCTTATTTTAACTTCATATTGAGAAGAAGTAGATTTTATAAAACATGGTAAACTTTTTGACATTTATATTTTTAACGTTTAAAAACAACATTAAATGTAGTGTTATTTATTAACCAGTAAACAACTCCCTATTTAATTCTAAAATCATACTATTTGAATCTTGGATATCCGTTAGTCTTAGATTATTATTAGATATATTACAATTATTTTTTCAACTAAATAGGGAATCTCATGGGAGATTTCCCCACGTTCTAGGGAAAAATCGAAATTCAGCAATCCTCGAATACGGCCAACATGTAATATTCCGTTTTTAGTCTGTGTTCGGGAATGATCGCTGAAACTTCGGGCTTTTACGAGCGGATACTGGGATCTAACTTATTTGAAGTAAAAAGTACATTAGCTTTTGGTGGAATTGATTTAAAAATTCGATGAGGGCGACACAAGCGACACAAAGTTTAACTATTTTGGCAAATTGTGATAAAATCGATTGTCCTGCTAGACTCTTAACAACATTGAAATAAATAATTGGTCTCAATTCCTATTATTCCCGCCTCAGCATGTTTCACCTGAATACATTTAAAAACCTCTTTGATCCTTACATGTGGACGATGGTAGAGGGTGCGGAATGAGTGTCATCATTTTATTCACCGCCCGGGAATCATTTATTGGATAACCAACACCTTTGCCATGGGTCACCCCAGTTGGCTGCGTTTGATGCCTTAGCAGGAGTGTCCGGGTTCATGGGGTGAGGTTTGTCCGGGTCTCGGCGGCGCGAGCGTCCGCCTACCTACCTAAGTTATATCTCCTAGCCTTACCGTATTTTTAAAGCATTTATTGGCATCATAATCTACGAAACAATACCTCGTCATTAGTTTTACTGCCGAAGATTGAGCTACAAAACCTAAATGCTACTTAATGAATTTTACCTGTGAGATATTTTCCTTAATGTGATGCATATTTTTTAATGAAACCGTACACCATTATGTTATACAATGTTTCATTGACTGAAATATAAAAATATACAAAAAATATTTTGATGAAAACTTATGATATAAATGAATTTTATTTAAATTAATACATTGAGTTTTGCCGGTAGAGAATTTTTCGGCTCCGGGTTCCCTACATATTTATTTTCATCACTACTTACTGAGCGAATTACATGTTTGCTAACTCCAAATTGGCAATAGAGCGTACTGAAGAATACTACATTTTAGCATGCAAGTAATTCGCATGCAAAATCTCCGCCTTACGCAATCACATCACGTCTTTGAGTGAGATTCCCTCTGATATTAGGGTTTCTCCCTAAAACGTTATTTTCAAGGCTACATTTAAGAGGCATTTGCTGTTTCCACCAGCTTTTCCTAGTCTACCACTTCCGAATTTCGAGACAATTAAATTTATCTTATATATTTATCTCCGCGCCCAAAAAAGCTGTAAAATTTTTATACCATACGGTTTTTCCTTCTGTGTACACATAGAAAGTCAAACTCTTCAAAACATAATGTCTAGGAATTGTTACGTAGATAAAGCCCAAGAAACACAAAAAGTTGGGTTGAAGAAATTGCAATAAATCTTAACCTTTGGGTGTTAGTAGGGATCCGCCTTGCGCTTAGCGGCCCAGACGAGACAGAGCGCGTAACAAAAAATCCGTCGCGACGAGATCAGTGGTGACGTGTGATAGATTTTTATACCACTATAGATCTGGGTTGGGGGAATAAATTACCACAAAATAATAAGCCAAGCATATTTGGAGTGGTTTGGTACAGTCTTGCTGCCTAGCGGCACAGACGGGAGCGCGTTGCAGTATGATCAGTGGCGATGTGCGATAGATTTTTTTGTCTTGAATTGAAAAAATACCACTTCCTGAGCATATTTTTTTATTCCAAACAGCTCAGGAATCGATGGTTAAAATCCTTCGGGTACACCCAGTTTCCTTCCTTTTACACCCAGTATACACGGTATCCGGAAACACGCATTACAAACGGAGAACTGGTGCATTTACCCAAGGAAGCCCAAAACAACTTTTCGGCCAATTTAGGAGGCGGGTATGGGTACCGCCGCCCTGGGAATCATTTATTGGACAACCAACACGTTCGCTAGGTAACTTGGTAACTTAGCAGGGGTACCCAGGTTCTTGGGGTGAGATTTGTCTAGGTCTCGGTAGCGAATGCGTTTTCCTACCTACTGCGTGGCTGGCCGGATCAGGAGAGACTGGTGGATAGAGAAATTTTACCTCTCCAGCCGGACTCTCCGTGGGAAGGATGAATTCATACTTCTGTCACTCCTGAACACATTGACTCCCAGATTCCTG
This sequence comes from Glyphotaelius pellucidus, assembly GCA_936435175.1. NCBI lineage: Eukaryota > Metazoa > Arthropoda > Insecta > Trichoptera > Limnephilidae > Glyphotaelius > Glyphotaelius pellucidus. The sequence continues at coordinate 83,411 of OW386547.1, forward strand.
TACACCCCTCATACCTTTTTTCTTCCCAGAACTTCCTTGCCTTCCCTTCCTCAAAAATTCCTCCACACAGCATTTCTAAAGATGACTTAAGCTCTGAGGGAATTATTTTCTTCTCCTGTGTGAAACGAATGTAAAAAAAAATTTCGTTAATTTTCCCAAAAATATTTCATCAGTTTCCCGCTTATTCTTTAAAAGAATCATTTTAAAGAAAGTCTCGTGTACTGCGCCTCGTTTTCTTTAAAAGGGTCAAGTGCCAATGCTCTCTGAAGCAGTAATGGGCTTAATGTGAAGTAACGTTCCAAAAAATAAAATGTACAGTATTTATACAGTGCCAAACAAAAACACCGTTTAACGGTCGTGAAGTGTTTTTTTAAGTAAGGCTGTTAATAATTCGCTATCTACTGAATATTCGCCACCCGACATACTATTTCGGCAGCGATATGTACAGACTGTCCTGTTATATAGCAGATTTCACATGTATTATTTAAACTCGACCACTTTGTATATCGTCTGTCTGTAAATTTGTTCGGTCCGGTCAATCCTGTGAAGACGGTCGCTGTGTTCGATAATACCTTTTTATTCTGCCAGAGCGCGCTCATGTGCCCGGGCGCTCGAGTTGTCAAATCGGATTGATCAACATTCTGTGTAATCTACTGTTCACAGAACTACTACCACTTCTGTAATGGTTAAGAATTGACACTATTTTTATATTATTCTGGTGAAATTTTTCAAATGATGTGATAACATTATCGTTGTTAATCAAAATTACCCCTGTTGATTCTTTGATTTTTTTGGATTATCTAGTCCATTAATTCATCAAAATAAGAACTAAAATATAATGCAATGGTTTAAAAGCATACATGTTTTCATTTTTTTTCTTTTTAAAGTTTCTTTTATTTCTCTTCTCTACGTTTATATTATTTTAAAATAAATTATTTACATTCATAAGCAACTACTTGAATCTACCATCGTAACTTTAATACATTATCTACCAAGTGAAATATCTAAGTAAAAGTAAATATAATAGTCTAAAAAATAATTACTTGTAATAAATCTGCTGTCATCTTAACTGTCCTAAAACGGGTGAATTTTCAAGTTGGACTGCGAAAGATCATTGTAATATGGAGGAGAGAAAATTACGATCAAAGAATATTATAATGTTTAATGTACCCGAGTGCTTAGCTGGTACTCAAACTGACTGCATGAGGGAGGATAAGAACAAAGTTGTGAGTATCCTAAACAAAGTTGAAAATGTTGATACCTCTGAAATAAAAATGTTCCGTTTGGGTAAAAAAGAAATGGATAAAATACGTCCAATCAAGATTGAACTGTCAGACCAACATCAAGTGAAACTGGTTCTTCAAAAAAAGGGGATAGACTACCAAAATGTCATTATAAAAACCAAAAAAGACTTAACGTGGGTTCAGCGTCAAGAAATTCAAAATGTATGGAAGGAGTTAGAAAACCGGAAAAATAAGGGAGAAAATAATTTAACTGTAAAATATATTAATAACTCACCTAAAATTGTCAATGTTCAACCAAAAAACTCCAGCCATATAAACGCCTCATCTACTACCAGAACGTCAGGGGCATCAGAACTAAACTAAAGGAGTTCAGAGTAAATGCCCCATCTTTCTCAAATGATGTCATCATACTCACTGAAACTTGGCTAACATCATCAATTTTCTCAGCGGAGCTTGGACTACATAGTCACCATGTCCACCGAGCAGACCGGAGCCAGAATACTAGCTCCAATACAAGAGGAGGTGGAGTCCTGATAGCGGTCCGCAAACACATTACTTCGAAAATAATTAAAATCAAAAATACTGATGTGGAACAGATGTTCGTATTGTTAAGTGGTGATTTTAAGAAAACTATTATTGGAACTGTTTATATCCCTCCTAATTCCAACATATCAATCTATAAAAAACACTGTGAAGATGTTGAGTTAGTAATAACAAAATACCCAAATCATAAAATAGTTATTTGCGGTGATTATAACCTACCTAATTGCAATTTCAACGTTTTAGACAGTAACTTTAATTCAATACCAGCAACCACCTACGAACGAGAAATTCTAGATATGTCTTTACTTTTTAATTTAACCCAATTTAACCATGTACGTAATATTAATAATCGTGTTCTTGATCTAGTTTTGTCAAATGAGAGCAACGTAATTATAAATGAATCATTGGAGTCTATTCTTCCGATAGACAAGCACCATCCCCCACTAGCAATACTTATCCCTTGTACTAAAGAAAGCAATCAAAAAATTTCAATTCCCACATTTAACTTTAAAAATGCGAACTATCGAGACATTAATGATCGTCTCCACAAGGAAGATTGGTCATTTCTTAAAGAAGGCGATATTAATCAAAATATTGAATTATTTTATTATTTGCTGGATAAAATTATTTCAGATCTCATCCCACTCATTCATTTTAAAGTATCGAAATATCCGAAATGGTTCAATAAAGAACTTATTCAATTAACTGCCCTTAAAAAAGTTTTACATAAGAAATATAAAGAAGATAGGTCTTTATCAAATTATATTGAATTTAAAAACATTAGAAAAGATTGTAAAATCTTATCAAAAATTTGCTAAAATTCTTTTATTAATAATGTTGAAACTTCAATAAATCATAATGTAAAGTATTTTTGGAACTATGCCAAATCAATGAAAAATAACAACTTTGGTATACCTGCCAACTTGGAATATGCAGGTAAAAAGGCCAATGACACTCAAAGTATCGCTGACCTTTTTGCTGATTTTTTTAAAAGTGTTTATGAAGGTGATACACCAGCTTCTGATAGTACAGCACCAAATTTTACCACTGATCATAATCTTAATTTATCTTGTATCCACATAGAATATAATGATATATTGACTGAACTAAAATTACTAGACCAAAGCAAAAGCGGTGGCCCAGATAAAATACCTCCTGTATTTTTGAATAATTGTGCCACCAATCTGGCGTATCCTTTATATTTGCTGTTTAATCAGTCTTTACAAACAGGATGTTTTCCTACTAAATGGAAATTCAGCTTCCTTACGCCTATATTTAAAAAAGGTGATAAACACGAGGTGATTAACTATAGACCGGTGTGCCTTTTATCAACAATTCCTAAAGTTTTTGAAAAAATTCTTCTTAAAGAAATTATTTTCCAACTTAACCACGTCATTTCTCCTAAACAACATGGTTTCTCTATTGGAAAATCTACCCTTACTAACTTGTTAATGTATCAAAACTTTATATCTGATTCCATGTCTAGTAAATGTCAAGTTGACTCTATTTATACCGATTTTAGCAAGGCGTTCGATAAAGTTAATCATGAGTTATTGCTAAATAAACTGCGTAAACTCGGTATAGGTGGTTCACTATATAAGTGGTTTAACAGTTACTTGATCAACAGATTACTGGCTGTTAAAATTGATGGTACATTTTCATATAATTTCACTGCTACGAGTGGTGTTCCCCAGGGGTCACATTTAGGTCCAATTCTGTTTTTATTATTTGTTAATGATGTGTTATATATTTTCAATGATGTTCAAGTATTAATGTTTGCAGACGACCTGAAATTATTCAAAGCAATCAGAAACATTGATGATTGCCATATATTGTCGAATAACTTGTTGAGATTTATTATATGGTGTCATGATAACCGCTTGCAACTTAACATAAGCAAATGTCAAATTATGAGGTTTTATCGAATAAAGAATCCAATATTTTTCGATTATTCCATTAACAATATGTCGTTAGTATCTGTCTCGGAAATTAATGACTTAGGTATTTGTTTTGACATGAAACTCAACTTTATCATGCATATAGAAATAATAACCAATAAAGCTTTGAAAATGTTGGGATTTATTTTAAGGGTATCCAGTGATTTCAATAATGTCAATACTGTAAAAACATTATATATGTCACTAGTAAGGAGTCAAATAGAATATAATTCCACGGTTTGGTCCCCAAATTATGAGGTTCATTCATATGCGATTGAAAGAATCCAAAATAAATTTTTAAGATATGTAAATTTTAAAATGGGCATTCCTAGAGAATGCCTAAATTACGATAATGTACTTTGTTCATTAAATTTAATAAAATTATCTGATCGTAGAATCATTTCCGATTTAACCTGTTTATATAAAATCGTAAATTCAATGTTTGATACCCCTGATTTATTGTATGTGATCTCTTTTCACACTCCAGGCAGGTCAGTTACAAGACAGTACCTACCTTATTATTGTGACAACTCTACTTCAACATCGCAATATTACACTCCTATGCGACGGATTCAACAGCTAGGAAACAAATACTCCGATGTTGTTGATATATTTAGTACATCAATTTCAATATATAAGCATACTTTATTGAAGTTTTTTTCATCAAGTATGGGAATACCTTGATAAAGCTATTTATTTGTATTTTGTCTGCATAAAGAAAAAAGCTATTTTGGATTTTTATATTTTAAATATTTTTTCTAAATATTTGGTACCTACATACTGTGTGGATCTAATTCAATAATGTTGTTACTTTATAATTATTTTTGTGCAATTGTCTTAAATAGTTATTTCCTGCACTATTTATAAGTATAATTCATAAATATTGTTATATATATATATGTAAAAGCCTAAATAGGCGTATATAAATAAATAAATAAATAAATAAATAAATAAATAAATAAATAAATAAATAAATAAATAAATAAATAAATAAATAAATAAATAAATAAATAAATAAATAAATAAATAAATAAATATGTAGTGTAAAAAAAATAATAATAATATTTTTCACCAATTACCAGTTACCCTGTACAAATATAAAGTTTAAAGCAGTACCGCTTACGAATACAATATCCCTTACGCTGATAAAACAATAATATGTAAATTTAACCCAAATTTTATATCGACATAGTTTTAATCTCCTCTCTTAAATCTGTAAAACCGATAAGGTCTAATATCGAAGACATTTTATTGGAAAAGCGGGAAAGCCAATATAATTTAATGTTCGAATAGGATCTTTTGGGAACCACTTACTCAAAATGAAATCGGCTAATCAAGCAGCTACATTATATTTTATGATTTCAAATCAATATATAAACGACTTTAAAATAATTATCAAAAGTTTTGTAATTTTTATTTTTACTGAAATGCCACTCAAAGAAAAAGGATTTGTGTTTTAATTCTATTTATTGCTTTAGGATACATAAAATTTTTGGCTTTTTTTTTGGTGCATACGCGAATAAATCAGAAGGATTTACGAAGCGTGAGCGGGCCACGTACCTCTGTCCATATGAGAAGCATGGATTATGGAAATGTCTCATTTGCAATCTCTCTCTCTCTGCCCTCCCTCCTCCCTCACCCTTTGTCACCTCTCCTTTCCCATGCAACCGTCTTCCCTCTCTTGCACGTCCCCGCATTCTACGTCACCCCCCCCCCCCCCCCTTGCCGCTTTCCCCTTTCACCTACCCCGCATTCCCCCTTCCCTAGTCCCCCCTCCCTGACAGGAATTTTCCAAATTAACCCCTTGCCATCCACTACCGTTAATCCTTTGCAATTCCTCTCTCTACCCTTCCCTTGCTTCCATCCCTCCACTGCGTGTCCTTTCCCATGCGTCCCCGTTCTACTTCTTCTTCTTCTACCTTCTCTGCTTTCACCCCTCCCTCCTCTCCACTCCAGCAAACCCCCCCTCTTCTTTCATTTTCACCCCTTCCGGATTCCCTCCCCCTCCCGTCTCCCTTCCCTGCCGCGAAACTATATGAAATAAATACTTTTTAAAAATAACTCACGCGCCACTTACATCAATTTAATTATAAACCCAATATAGGACCCAATTTCATATCGCCAGAGTTCACCACAATACATACATAGAAAGCTTCGCGGGCGTGCGCAAAACAACTCACCAAAGTTTCATCGCAATCGGATGAATCGTAAAGGACCCAATTTCATAACGCCAGAGCTCACCACTATACACATATAGAAGGATGAATTGTATAAAATCATCTGCTCATCTGCCCTGATGATGGACACTGCAACGCTGTCCGAAACGTTGGCTAAAGAAGGAGGTAGCGAAACACGGCATAACACCCCAAAAATAAATAACAAAAATACTTTTGGCCGTGAAAACCTAAAAACATACCTGTATAAAAACTATTTTTATAACGCCAGAGCTCACCATTATATGTACAGAAACCTTTGTGGACAACAAATTACAAAAGTTTCATCGCAATCGCATGAATATTTTAGGAACGGATAGGGGACAAACAAAGAAACATTAAGTTTTATAAATAAAGATTTATTTATTGTTTGGCAACCATTTACAAAGTATTTACATTGTAAAGTAAAAGTTATGAGATTAACATTGTAAAGAGCGTAAATGTTAATAATCCACTTAAAAATATTCACGGACTGCATAGTTTAAGATTTGGTTTTCTCTAGTAGAGATGGAATAATTATTATTTAGACATGATTTGAGATTTGAAAATAATTTATTTCTGCTTAAAATTCACAACAGTTCTGTCTGATTGCTGAAAATGTATTGGGAAATACGAGTACATCACCACCAAGTTGGATATAATAATGGATTTTAAAGCCCTCAAAGATGAAAGACGAAGGCAGCGCCGCGAGCTTGTTCTAATGCGCACCGTTTCAGAACGAATCTGAGAATCGACTCATAATAAACAAATAAACTGTCGACAACTCGACCCTATGGAGTAACAAGGTTCCAACTGAAGATTTGAACTGATTTGAGTTATTGATTGAATAATGTTCCTATTGCACTAATCTTTTTTTTTTTATGGACACCAACATAACGCATATTAAAAGAAATAGCGTGTGTAAACTTTTCCAATTGCATCGGTTATTTACTGCAATTTGGTGAACAAGGTTTCATCTGCTCATGGAACCTTGTTACTCCATCATTAAAATCTATTTCGCACTTATCTATAGAGAGCGTTCCATCTGACGAACTGTCAAGTTTCCACATGTTGCTATTTGAAGTTTTAAATAGAGTGATGAAACATAATTCTCGATTAACATATTTGAATACGAAGATTACAGCGATTCTGGAATATCTGGCAGTATTTGGAGCCGAATCTTAAAAAAAAAACAGCTTCACCTAGAAGGCTCTCAGGAAAATAATTTCAATCGGGTCTGTGTCACCTTAGGGGATATTGTGTGAAAGGTCTTTTTGAAGAGAGGAAGGAGAGACCATGGGTCTTTAAGATACCCTTGTTTTAGGAGGGAGGAAACACAGATGCTGTCAAATCATTCCATAGCTGTTCATCTCAAAAATCTGTACTTAGTGAAAATGTACGATTTGTTCGGAAATATTAGAATTAATCATTAATAAAGAGAAGAATTCAACGGCGGAGAAATTGAACACGTAGAAGTAGATGCCTATTTTTATGACCAAATTTAATTTAAGTTTACGTGTATATATATATACGTGTGTGATCTTCGCGAAGAACATATCGTTGCAAAAGATAACTATCTCTTGACTGAACACATTTGTTATTATAGTATGAGAGGAAGGGGGTACCGATACCAAATATGATATACCAGAACTTTATTTTGATTTTCAATTTTGTATCAAATCATGTCAGTATTGGAAGACAAGTGAATATGTACAAGGGTACGACTGGTAACCAAAACCATATATTGTGCGAAATGGAACAAAAGTATATTAGGAAATGACTTAGCGAGTGCTTTATGCTTGGTTGCTGAGAAAAAATTGCTGGATTGACAACATGGAGTGTTCGTGCATTACGTAAAATAGGAATTATTTTATAGGTTTTGCAGTTCAAAATTTCCTTAAAGAAATTTCCCAAATAAATTCGGTTTTTTTTTTACATGAGCCCAGGAGGCCCTGAGGAAAATAATCTCCCTCAGAGCCTATGTCATTTTTAGGGATATTGTGTGGAGGGTTTTTTTTAAGGAAAGGAATTGGAGGAGAATTCTTGGAAGGAAAAGGGTTTAAGGGGTGAGTAGGAATCTGGGTTTCAGTGTGTCTTGGTCATCCATCTCCAAGATCTAGACAAACCTCACCCCATGAAACCGGGCACCCCTGCTAAATTACCAAACCACTTGGGGTGACCTATGGCAGAGGTGTTGGTTATCCAATAAAGGTTCCCGGGTCGGCGGTACCCATTCCCGCCTCCAAAATTGAAAATTGTTGCTATGAAATACTCGATAAATTGCTATTCCTGCAAACAAGACGTTGACAATGCTCACAGTGCCACTGAGAGGGTCTACTTTCTCCGTGGTCATGTTCACTCAGTCTCTTGAGAGTACTGAACTATCATTTAATAGAACACGATATCACTTCTACATACATATCACTTCTACACAGCACTACCTATGAATTCACTTCACTACGATCTACAAATCTGCTCTGATGATGGACACCGTAACGCTATCCGATAGGTTATAGAAGGAGGCACAACATGGAACAATACCCCTAATTGTTTTTATTTTTTTACATTAAATATACACAGGACGCCCTCAGGAAAATATTTTCCCTCAGAGCCTACGTCGTCTTTAGGGATGCTCTGTGGGGGGTTTTTTTAAGGAAAGGAAGGAGAAAAAGAGTTCTGGAAAGAAAAAGAGAGGAGTGGTACGAATCTGGGTGTCAGTGTGTCCAGGACTGCCGGACGTATGAATCATCCCTCCCACTTCGGTGCAAGGCGATGGGTCGAGATACTCCGGCTAGAGAGATCAAGGGGTCTTCGTCAAACGGCTTCTCCCGATCCGGTCAGCTACGCCATTTTTATTTAATGTGCATATCTGTTGACTTTTCTACAAGTATAGAATAAATATTTCTCGTTATGCGGCCCGGAAAGCCGAAGGTTCTGTGTTTGAGTCCCAGATGTGACCGCATCTTTTTCTGATTTTTCTGTTTCGATTTTATCTTTATCTTTTTCTAATTTTTCTGTTTAGATTTTCGTTTGTCAATAGATATCGCATATTAAATAAAAATGAATAAATTTATCCAAGAAACTATCTAGAATCTATAACAGATCTGTTCTAGATTCTCGATTGAGTTTCGCTAATATTGTCTCCATTAATTAAATAATCATTTTATTTATTGTTTGATTCCTAAGCTTCCTAAAAGTGGAATATTAACACAACGTTACTTTATATGAGAAATGTTACCATTCCAGTTTCCATCTGGTGATGGAACCTTGTTCACTTACTTGAAATCACTTAACTGCGTAACAAGGTTTCAACTGATAAAATTGCTTTTCCAGATTTCATATTTCTAACTATAAATGATTGTTAATGATACTTAAATTAGTTTAAAAACCTAAAACTAACCATTTTGCGTACTTAACAATATAAAATTGATTACGTATCGAAATATAGACATTCAAATCTTTGAAGCCTGTTTTCTCAAAATAGGTTCAGCGTCAGATGGAACCTTGTTTTTCCGTATGGTCGATCTCTCAACATCTTCTGCGAAGGGTGTTCCTTACTGGTGCAGCGGTGTAGCGGCAATAATTATTCTGCTAGTTCCTCTAAGTAGGCTCCATTTGAATTTTGTGAAACGGACTTTAAATTTCTTCGCATACTTAAATTTCTGTGCCTTCCTGACATCAGATGAACCGCTCTCCTTTACGCTGATTCAAACACGTTTATCAAGAATTCCGGAGATAACTTTCAAGTACATTTATACCTGTACCTACTTGATATCTATTAATAGGTTCAGATCTAAAACATCTCTATTTTCAGGTAATATTATTTAATGAGTAAGGTATCAGATAGGTACTGTTTGACGTGCTTGCAAACTAAACTGAAACTTAACTTAACTAAGAACGTAGTTGAAATCAATTGTCTATGTTTTCGACCGCAAGAGTAGTCGGAACTCGAATCATCCGTCTCAGTGATTCCCAAAGTGGCTGTTACCGCTCCCTAGCCGTAGGGGCCTTAGCCATCAAGGGTATCTGAAATTTCCAAAACAACTATCTTCCATTTATAATTTTAAATAAAGACTTTATGTTTTTTTCTTAAATATAAGTATCATTCCTTGTCACAAATAATACCAACAACCACACCATTGTTTTTTCCGCCACTGCACGTGCACAGCGAATGCGGGTGAATGTGAGTGAAGCGCAATTAAAATGATAAAATGCGTGGGTTGGAGAGTCGCCTCGCGGCAACCCAACTTTAGTTTTCCATCTCAAAATGTCGAAGGTTAAATAATCATCCAGCGTATCTAATATTGTAAGTGAAAATAAAAATGCATGTCATTTTTTACCCAAAATGCAAAGCACATAATGAAAAAAATATTTATTTCAGATTATCACTGAATCCTGAGATTCATTGTGCAGACCTCTTCACCAAGGGCCGGATGTGGATTTACTGTTATTCAAATGTAACATCAAATTGATCGCCACCATCAAGGCCCGTATCCTGCGCCACAATACACATGAACACTAGCTTGAACAGCACCCAAAACATTGAAAATTTGAACACTTCGTGTTCAAAAACCCTGTGTTCAAGCTTTACCACAGCCGACGGAAAACATTCATCTCCCGGGCGAAGGGGGAAGGCTGGCGGGGGGAAATGTGTTCATATTTTTACAAGAGCCGCGCGATGCGGTCATGTATGGAGAATCAAACCGAACAAGTTTTTGAGGTTATGCGCAATGAGCAAGCTTAATAATCACTAGTTTAAAATATTATGATACCTAAATACAATATAATAAATATATTTGATAATAAAATTTTAACATAATAACGAATATTAACAATATTAATATTATTTTTGAAGTGGGTGAAGTGGGAGCGGGAAGGCAGGCGGGGCCGGCGGGGCCGGCGGGGGGGGGGAAATAAGTTCATATTTTTACAGGAGCCGTACGAAGCGGTTGGTACCGGAGGTAAATCGAATGACGTTTGGGGTTATGTCAACCGCGCGAGCCTAATACCTAATTATGACTTTAAATTCCAAATAAATACTGTCGTAATGATGATTATATCTTTCGTGATCTCACTTGTAAATAAAGTCTATTAATTTATAAATTGGTTTCAGAGACACGGAAGAAATGACCAATTAAAATAGGTATTCTATTCTTTCCCTGATAAATAAATACCTAATAAAAATCTAGTTAGGTAGGTTAGGTCTAAGTTGAAATCTGCGTGTTCTCCTTTATATTTCGTTTACAATATCATCGCTAAATTTCTTAACAGAACTCGACTTTTGACGTTTGAATTTCGAATGCGTAATTAATTACGCATTCGAAATTCAAATACTGACTTTAGGTCATAATAATTGATATTAGTCGGAAATCTTTCCTGGTAAATAAACATCTATTAAAATATCTCTGTTTTCTCCCTGATGTAGCATCTCTTCTTCATCGGAACATATTTTAACATTTATTTAAACGCTAAACGTCAAACGTCAAGTCAGTTGTGTACGCGTGGACGCGTGGACTCGTGGACAGGCCACTAGCAAAGTGTGTGACCGCGCGAACTTCACACCTGTTCACACCAATCTTTCAAACCATGTTTCAAAAACGCAGGAGACGGAAAACAAAGAACGTTTATAGTGGGGTTCAAGCTAGTTTTCATGTGTATTCTGGCGCAGGAGTTCCGCCTTCACAACACGTGCAATGTGCATGTGCCTGGCGTGGAGGTCGAAAAATCCTCAATTTATGTAATTAACAACGCAATAAGTAAAGAAAAAAGAAAAAAAGATCTATCTTTGTTTGGCAATGAAAGATCCCCGAAACATTAAAAATGAACATCCCGAAAAATTTCCGTGAAATAAAAACCAAAGCATAACTTGTATTGAAAGGGGAGTAAGAACCTTGGTCCATCTGTTTGGTAGTCAAATGCTCTATCGACAAGAACATCTCAAAACCACCTATTTGATCAAGATAAACGTTTACTACCAAATAGAACCAATTCAATAACTCCATTGCTATAGTTGTTTCGTCTTCAGAAAATAAGACCACAATTTCAAGCATTTCACCAATTTGCTCAGATACTCTAGTCTCGATTCTTAGCAGAACTTCGTATGGTATTAAAAATATGTTCAAAAATAAAAATATATCAACTACGCTAAAAAACATTGTTTTTTTAAATAAATTTAGTTTGTGGCTTTCTAACAAAACCAATTTAAATGCGGGGATTTTGTGTTCTAATTATACCGTCAAAGTGTACAAAAATATTATTATGCTTTAATGGGTTTTATTATTTATTATCTGTGTAAAGCTACCTTATTACAAAATGGAAAATACTTCTGAACGAGTAAAATATCAGCTGCACAATAGAAAGCCATTATTCAGTATCAGGTCGCATCTTCATAATGGCTTTTCCCTTGTTATTGATTATTTCCATTCATCATCACGACTTTGAATATATCCTTTTGAAGCTACATCGGCTATCAGCTTATGGAAAATGAACACGATTAAATCTGGGGGTTAAAGCTGGAAGTGCCTTAACCCCCAGAGTCAGTTTTGGTAATTTAGGTTTAAGTACTCCGAATACCTACGTCAGGTGTTCTAGATTGATGAAATTGTGGTCTTTCTAATGGAGAAGTAAAATTTTTCATTCAGCGTTTTTTGCCAAAAAATCGATAATTCTGAGCGATTCAAAAATTTGACATAGGCTCTTCTAGCAATAGATCCCAGAAATCTAAACCAAACTAGTAGTTATAGTATATATATATATGTATATAGTATATACTATTAGTTACTACCGGTTTCGGTCAAGTTTGAAAATGTTTTTTCTTATATCAATTTTTCGTAAACTACTGAACAAACTATGTATGTATATGTCCAGCGTTTTAACTTGCATTTTGGCAATTGAATAGATATTTCAAAACTGATGTTAGAAATCAAGTTGACACAGCTCACACGAGAGGTTGCATGCATTATTAACTACGCAGTTACGATGTGAGGTCTGTTTTTTGCAAAAATCGCACTCATTCTGAACAGTTAGTTGATCATCTGGACATGTTTAGTGGTGCAAAGACAAACTCACCGGTTTTGATTTTTTTTCCGGGATCAATAATTTCATTTTACAAAATCAAAATACAAATGTAAACTATTTTTCCATCCAAAAGCAAATGCAAATAATGGAAGATCCGAAGAAATTACAAGTTACAAAACTGTAGATTGTAATTTTATAATAAATTAATCATAAAAATGATTCTTAAACTGCACTGATACGATCTTCAATACTTTCAACGTTATGGACATAAAACAGCTCTACGCAAGATCCATATTAGTTAATTTACACAAAAACAACAAAACACAAACAATGCGCAATACCCGAGACACAACAAAGAACTCCAAACTCCTTTTTCCAAAACTACCTTTGGACAAAGACACTTCAAATGCATAGCTTGCAAACTATACTATACACTACCAGCAACGATCAGACAAACTGAATCCTTGACAAAATTCAAACAAGATGTAAAGAAATAGAATGTAAGTATTGGACGCTACACTACTGCAAACATCTGTAAAATAAATCACACATAGACAGAAAACAATTAACATGCGACCTAATCCATATAAAATAAATAAAAAAATAGAATCATGTCAAATTTAATTAATTTTTCGAAGAAAACTTCTTTTAAAAGGTTGTTACTTTGTGATGTCCTTATTTATTTATTAAAAGAAAATAACTTAGTTTACATCACTTTATTTATTTTATACTATCAACATGTTTCGTGAACTGTGTTCACTTCTTCAGGAATAAAAGTATACTAAAGTATAATAAAAGTATACTTTTATTCTTATTAAGTGATATAAACTAAGTTATTTTCTTTTAATAAATCAAATTTAATTCCATAAATAGGTACATTTGACAGGATTTACTATTTACTGTACTTCATCTCTTCCTTCATTTATATGATGACTCTCTTTAAAGTATTTACCCACACTTCCAATAACCTTTTTTTTATTGTATTCATATGAATATGTATGTAACCTTAAATATTCTTGCATCTACCAAATATTTTCTTGAAATATGTTAATTTACGTACCTCTAAGCCTGTCTCGACACAGGTAAATCCTAGTGAGACAGGCATCAAAAAACCCAATGTAAACATACTGTATATAGATAAATAAATAAAATAAAATATATAAACCATTAAAAATTGAAAAAAAAAATCCTAACTCATTAACCGAACCCAAATCTTTCGATTTTTTCCGGCCCATTTTTAAATTTTCTCAGAATAACATTTTTTAAGAAAAATAGAATTTTCCAGGATCAAAAATCTTTCAACAAGAAATTTTCTAAGCTTGAAAAACAAAATCAAAAAATAAATGCTCGTATTTTTATAGCAAAATCTCGTAAAATTTTTCCGAAATAGAAAATTTTCAAACTTTTCAAAATATCCAAAAGATTAATGTCTTTAAAAGAATTCTCAACAAATTTTCCGATTTTTCTGACAAATTTGTTCAGAAATATATAATTTTCCAAGATCAAAAATTTCATAATACAAAAATTTTTTATTTTTAAAAATTACCGAACGTGAAAATATTTAATTAAAATAAAGTTGTTAAACATAAGACGCTGAGTTCTAAAGTCCCGAACTACTGCTGGAATTTCAGTACGAAGTATGAATTGTTGGTATAAAGAAGTGCGTGATTATAAACACACACGTAGTTAAAAAGTCTTTAAATACTATAAAATAAACACCGCATGTCAATGTTCATTCAACCGCGATATCTAATCCGACAAAAATTCGAAAGAAAAACCTTGTTTTCATCACTTCATCCCACCCCTTTAAGTTTACACCCAGCCCTTGATCTGTGTGAAAAACAATCATAATTAGTGAAATGGTACCCCCTTTGTAATGGAAAAAATAAGATTGATCGAACACTTACTTAAAATGACTCCAATAGATAAATTATTATGATTAGTATCCGGGTTCATGGGGTGAGGTTTGTCTAGGTCTTGGAGGCGGATAACCAGGACACGCTGAACCCCAGATTCCTACCCACCCCTTAAACCCTTTTCCTTCCCAGAACTCTCCTCTCCTTCCTATCCTAAAAAAACTCTCCACACAACATCCTCAAAGATGACATAGATCCTGAGGGAAATTATTTTCCTCAGGGCCTCCTGTGTGGAGCTCATGTAAAAAAAAAAAGTATTTCTACCAATACTTTTTTTTAACTGCCCCAACAACCTGGAGCCAGTGAGATTATGGCATCTCCAATTGGGTATCTTGCGAGGATGAAGGTAGTGAGGAAGGGAAGGAGATGGGGAAGAGGAGGGCGAGAAGTACTTGGCTATTAAGATCTAGTCACGCCATTTCAATCAACGTTCCAATTCTGAATGGTGGTTTTACGCCGAGGCTGTACCGAGAGGATATTCCACCCCAGTATGATCGTGACGCAAATCTACCTTTTATTGTTTTGAAATGATTATATTGTGAAA
Source organism: Glyphotaelius pellucidus (assembly GCA_936435175.1). Taxonomy (NCBI): domain Eukaryota; kingdom Metazoa; phylum Arthropoda; class Insecta; order Trichoptera; family Limnephilidae; genus Glyphotaelius; species Glyphotaelius pellucidus. Next base: position 98,804 of record OW386547.1, read on the forward strand.
TAACACAAATCAATCAAATAAAATTTATATTCGCACGCCGGGACCTCTAAATCTCTAGATGAGTGCCTTACCCCTCGACTACGGAGACCGCCAAGATGACTGTAGGGTTCGTAATGTTTGTAATAATAAATCCTACAATATTAGCACTGCTATGGTATGTTTATTGTGAATACAGTGGAACAAAAAATCTTGGATCCTCCGTTTAGGTTTTGTTTGTCGAAATAAATAAATTTGTAAAAGAATAAAAAATAATATCCGGTATGTAAAATTAAGTATTTTAATTTTCAATTTGTTTGTCATGACGATCCGATGCTGGGACAATCTATTAAATTCAAGTCTAAATCAATTAATTTAATTTTACGGATTCCAATAAACGCACTCGATGTAATTTCAATGCAATAATTATATTCCGCTGTGGAAAAGATAGCAAAGACAACCCAACAAAAGATTACGAAAGTACAGCCGTTTATTATGTAATCTAACAATCATTTTTAAATATTAACAAATACCAGTGTGCGCTTTTCCCTTTTTAGAGAAGTGCCTTAAAAAAGTGTTCACTATGCCTCTCCTTTTATGAAGCATATACAGACAGGGTGTTAAGGGACGTACTTGAAAAAAAAAGTCACCGGAGACCAAAATTTCATTTACATTTTTTAGTCCAAATAATGTCAGGAATCACTGGTTAAAGTAAGTCAAGTACATCCCTTAACATCCTGTATAACGACACCTCTATTTTTGTCAACTTTTCAATTCAAGTGATTTATTGTCAAAGCCAGAAGTCTGCTCTGAGTGAGAAATTTATTTTTGTAAATACTTCTGTAATGCTGGCAATTTATGACTTTAAGGAAAGTTCCTCAATTTTTAAAATTTCCAGAATCTTATCACTTCCTTAAATCGAACTTATACTTGAAAACTAAATCTCGTTCAAAATAATTTAAAACGCTCTCTGAAGAATCCTTCACTTTTATCGTATTCCGATTTACTTATGAATTTAGTCATAAGCAGTCTGAAAGAAACCCTTTTAGTGAAGAAAAACTTTTTTTGGGCGAAAAATTAATATAAATTGAACATTTACGTGGAAAAGTCATTCAATATTAGTCTATGGTGCTGCCCGCTGATAACTCTTGTGAAACCTCTCTTTCTGATATATGCGTTGATTTTGGATAGACTACAATGGTGCTATCAGTGGTTGATATGCTTATAGCCAAAAATATATATTAGCATAGAAGAAGAAGATAACAATAATAATCTAAACGAAAATATGAGAGAGAACAAGACACAGAAAAATAGAAAAAGACAAAGATCGCAACTGGGACTCGAACCCAGACCTCTCGTCTAACCGGGACGTGCGCCATTGCCACCTTCTGTCAAACCATATTCGTCATATTTGTCAATCTCATATTTGAAATTTCAGAATACTATATTATCTTCAACTAATTATTTTTTCCATATTATAGGCAACTACTCTTTTTATTGGAAACAAATCATTCTAACAATTGGTTTGTAACCTGAGTAGCGTCTCGGATAAATATATCCGAATTTATTCTTATGGAACTAATGACTTTATAAAAGTCTAAATAAATATTCAATATTTTTTTGAGAAAAACTCTCTTTTTATAACGTTTGAAGGTTATTGCCATCAATGCTATAAATAAAAAGTTATAAAAAGAGAGTTTTTCTCAAAAAAATATTAAATATACTTACTGCACACCTACATAGTGAATACCCATAGAAATATACTATACATATCGTTGTCAATACTTGCTTTCTGTGTGTGCTATCCAAAGTAAAATTACTGATCCTAGTAATTTCATGAAAAATATTCAGAAAAACCAATCCATGTCCAGTTTTTAAACAGCCGTTCAAAATTACAAGCCTTTAATAATTATTTTTCTCAGAGCCTTTTTTTCATAAAATAGCGGTCAGCTTTATAATTCTGTTAAGTGGGTTTAACCAGACACAACCAGAAATATGTCATTTTCAAATCAAATTCTAGACGTTTCGACTCTTTTCTACAAAAAATATAAAATGATTTCCAAAGATTGTTATTTTATTTTAGTAAGGTTTATACTATTGATCGTTGACAGATTTTTTAAAATTTTCCAACAAAATGTTGTTTCATACAACACGTATCAAATAATGTTTGTATTTATTTCATAAGTCTTTGATCATTGTTTACATGCAACTTATGTGAATGAATTGAAATGTTAGGGCGCCATCCTGCCTATTTCAGTAGGAAAAAAAAAACAATGAGACTGCTTACCTCAGGTTGTGTACCCAATGTACAGGTAACCTGGGAATGAGGGTGTTACCAATTCAAGATTCAAAAGCATAGTTTTTCAATGAGCAATAAAAGGTTATATTGTACCATAAAAAAAACATATCACATGTAGAACACCCTACATCCTAATGTACTCGCTTTACCAAGGGGGCTTTTGTTAACGCTGGTAGAAAAAACAGGAGTGGTCCAACGATCCTCCGAGATCCATATGATTCTTGATTAAAGTGTCTATCCGGGCGATCACACACTTAGTCATCCACGTTGCCATAATATAGGGTTGTAAAGGCCTTGGATGAGACCAGTAACTCTCCTCTAAGATGGATTCACACCAGCTAGCCATCAGCTTTCAACTCCATCCAAAAAAACCAAGTAAGGTGGAAAATAATACAAAATACGACCTTGTATTGCGTAGGGGAGATTGTCTTCACAGTCTGTCACAAAATTGCCTCGCCGGGTATTCTGATTACATCAGTTTAGTATCCATCACTCGTTTTTCTCAAAGATTACATCTCGTAAAATTTGATTCTGGCTTGATTCATCGGCCAAGATACACAACGAGACCCCAAACGATCTGTGTTTCAGACAAGGAATGAAGTTTTTCCTTGCTGTCACTTCATAGACAACCTGGTGATACCAGTGCGTAAAAACAAAGACAATGTACTGCCTGTGAATGTCGGTACCTCTTCATGGTTGCATATTTATATGTAACACATATTTCATTAGAATATTTTTTTTTACATTTAAATACTCCTCCCATAAACACGAGCTCCTAGAGCTCAACTTAGGGAGTAGTAGAATAATAATGAATAAATGCAAAACTTAGTATAATGTAATCACTTGTAATGTTAAAAAATTCTTGTAAGTAAATAAATAAAAAAAATATTTATTTGAAATCATACAATCGTATAGTTAAACAAATCAGTAAATTATCTAGGAAAACTACTTTCCAGAATTTCAATTTTAGTAAAAAAAATCGTTAAAATAATCCGCGCACGTGTTTTGCGACGGAAATACTTCAATTTGTCTATTTATTTACAAACTAATATATTTCAGGTTTTATGCACATTCATTTTTCGTAATCATTATTGAAACATTATAAATACGTATGATCAATAAATAATTATAAAAGTACATAATTTTATAATGACGCGCTTAAGTATTTTTATTGAAACTCTAAACCCAGATAACATTTATTATTTATGCTCTTAAATTGTAAAACAAATCAAAATCTTGATTCACGTTTAAATCTCCACATCCACGTTTACACTGTACACGTGGTGAAGCGTAGAGAATTCAAAGTCGATGTTTGTACTTTGAAATATTTTTTGATTTGTAACAGTTTAGTTGATGGGATGCAAAATAATGAGACGGTGTGATAAAAAAGCTACTAGCTCACCGTTCGTGAGATTTTAGGGCGTATTTTTCAGCCTTATAACTAAGATCTCCTGCATGTATAATTTTACCTACTCTGGAGGGTTGTGCACAGATAAAATAGAAAGAAAGGAAGATACGGCGCAGAAGGGTATCGACTGTTGCCGAGCTGCGTGCAAACTGCGCGGACTTGACAAAGAAAGATGTTCATAAAGAGAAATATCTTTCCCAAACTGTTTTTTTGTATTCTTATCTTCTCTATAGGTATCCACGAAATAGCTTATTCAGATTTTCAATAATCAATCTTTTTACCTGCTTTACTGAAAATGTAAATTTTGACAAAGTGAAATGTCTACCTACATCTACATAAAAGTGAAATAACTAGAAAGGTATATATCATCAAAAGATTCATTATCTAATATCAATGTTAATGTAATGTTACAAACCGGATACGGAAACTGGCTTACATCTTCAGGACATTACGAAATATTCTGAATAAAAATACACTAAAAACGGTATACTTTTCCTTATGTCAATCTATTATATCTTATGGTATAGTAGTCTGGGGAGGATGCTCTAAAACAATATTAGATCCATTAATTAAAGCTCAAAAATTGATAATGCGGACTTTTTACAAAGTACACTATATTCACCCCACGAAGGACTTATTTAAGGACTTCAAAGTACTTAATATAAAATCCTTATACGTCAAAAACATATCCACCTATTACAAATTCAAACATACGAAAAAAAATATTTTTGAATCAACCTACAATACAAGAAACTCCAACAAATCCAATTATATTATTCCACCAACAAAAACCTCAATGGCACAGACACAATTTAACTTTCTTGCTCCTAAAATCTTCAATAATTTAACAATAGAAATAAAGTCAATAGCCAAATACGACAGTTTCAGGAAGGCGCTTGGGGACTTTTTGATGAGTGATTGTGATAATGTTAGTAGCCTGTTTCTCGTTCTCAGATGAAAGTGTATATTTTGTTTATATGTGGAGGATGTTGTTATATGGGAGTATGTACGTATGTGTGTATATACATGTATAGATGTGTGCACCAATATATGCACGTGTGCTTGCATGCACCCAGACTAACAAAAAAGGTAAAAAAAGTTATTACATCTCAAGTTATTACATTATTACATTACAAGTACATTTTTACAATCTTATGTTAATTTATTCTCCTTTCTACTTTCATTTTTTTTTTTTATATACATAATTTCTACTTTTTATTATAATTTCTACTTTTATTATAATTTCTACTTTTTATTATAATTTCTACTTTTATTATAATTTCTACTTTTTATTATAATTTCTACTTTTTACTATAATTTTTCCAATTTTTAGCATCATTTATACTTAAATCCATGTTCACACTAGACTCCATACTTCATAAATCATAACTTTTATCCATTGGTCACCATGAGACAGGCAGCCGCCTAGTATGGTGATCTAATATTCTTTATGTAAGTGTCACTAATATGTTACATGTGTTCTATAAATAAATAAATAAATAAATAAAATGTATGAGTAGTCCCCCAGTTGAATAAAAAAAGAAACATTTTTCTGATTCCCTTTCCCATTTTTGCTTCGATTTTACTTTTGCTTTTGACCTTTTGATCTCTCCAACAGGACTCTCTCGGAATATCGCCTTGCAACGCAGTGGGAGGAATAGGATCATACCTCCTGCACACTGACTCCAAATTCCTACCCACTAGGGTGTGTCAATTATTTCAACTTTTGAATTCGGAAACGCCTGGGATCTCAAAAGTTGTGTCTTACAAAGAAAATGAGAAGTGCATTTAAATTGATTTTAAAAAATGGTTATTGGCTCGCTAAAATGCATTGAAAATCAGAAAAAAACCTTAAGCCGCCGCTATCCGAATTCGACCGATTTCTTTCATATCTCCCTTAAACATTTGAATTTTATATAGAAATACCAAGTCAGTGAAAATTCTTCTGTCTGGCAATTTGAGCATATTCATATTATTTAACAGAGTGTTGTAGTTCAACATTATTGTTGGAATCCCCATTTTGAAATTTAGAAAACATTGTGAATTTGTTCACAAATATAACTTGTAAAATAATAGAAATATAATTTTCGGAGCATACTTTGCGATTTTTTTCTATCAAGGGAATTTCATATAATTTGCGTTTCGGTGTGGAACGTATCTAGATATAATCTTCAAAAATAACAAATATATTTTTTTAAGAGCTTAAAAACTTCAAATGTTTAAGGGAGATATGAAAGAAATCGGTCGAAATTCGAATAGTGGACCCTTAAAACTAAGGCTTTTTTTATCTCTGTGGAGAGCGACACAAGCTACTACCCACCCCTCACATCTTTTCTTTTCCAGAACTTCATCATCTTCCTTTATTAAAAGACCCTCCACACAGCATCCCCAAGGATGACATGAGCCCTGATTGAAATTATATTCCTCAGGGCCCCCTGTGTGGTGCTAACGTAAAAAAGTCTTAACAGTTGAATATGCATTTAAAGATTATCATAAAATATCGACTCCGAGTGATTATTCATTTAAAAAAATTTGAAGTAAAAACTTCTTTAGCACCGTTGTGATTTGAAACTCAATGAAACGGAAATGAGCGACACTAAAAAGAGACAAACACATAAATCTACCCGATTTAGTCTGCTAGAGAATAAGATATTTATTTAATTCACAGTCTAAGCATGTCTCCATTGGTGGAGTAGTATAAAGCGCCTGAAGAACCTTTGCAGACATTTAGCTGACCAAGGATCGAATCCCGAGAAATCAAAAAAATATATATTTGTAAAATCGATATCCGATCTTTAAATCACTCCAAAATGAACAGGCAAAAGAAAACACAAAATAAAGCAACATCCAGCTACTCCGAAAAAGAAAACAAATACTAATAAGATGACCTCAGCAGGAAAGGAAAATGTGCACTGGAATTCGACGACAAAAAATGTAAGAAATCATTTTTCACATTGATAAAAAAAGTGCTTCGTAATCTCCCCAACTCTAGTATACTTCAGTTTTCTGAAGGTTTCACTTCTACCGCGTGTGATGTGCACATTCTGATTTTTTTAAAGATGTTTCTCTATGTGAAAATGCTCCACTTTTGGAATGTTATAGGTGAAAAACGTTGAGTACACTTTTGTTACACGTTCCATCTTCCTCATATATTAATCTATGGTTTTGCAATTATGCATCATTAAAAATACGATTGACGTACATTTATTCGTTTGTTTATTCGAATTTATCATTTTATTACGCAAAGAAAATAATGTAGAAAAAATTATAGTTTATCACATTGTGGATATTATTTGTGGTTTGCATATTGATTTTTCTTTATTTAGTTTGAGACGGGGAGGCCAAAGCTGGGCGAGGCAACTGGCTTTCTTAACGAACGATAGCTTTAAGAATGATAAAGTGACACACCTTCAAAAAATACCTTTTTGTGTTCACAAATAAAATTATTTTACACGTGGAGACACTGATATAAAAAGTACAAGGTGAGCCCGTCGTTAGCAAGATATTCGAATTCGCCACAATTAGGTTTTTTTTTCACGCGTGTAATACCAGTGGGAAATAATTCTCGTTCATAAGTATTTTCGTTCCTGTGTAATTCTTTTAGTGTAATATTGGAACGTTAAATTCACTCCTGCGTTATTTTGTCGTGTACCTGTCTAACCATCCGATCAATATCATTGTAAATTACACACATCCGTGGTAAGGTGGTAAACAATTTTTTATTAATCTACCTCTTTTAGTAATACGCCTCAGGAAACTGTATGTAAATAAAACATTATCAATTTGGGATGCGTGTATTGATACCGACGCCACGGGAACCACTTATTGGATAACTTACACCTCAGCAGGTTACCTCAAGTGTTTCGCTATAATGGTGATTTAGCGGGGGTGCCAGGATTCATGGGGTGAGGTTTGTCTAGGTCTTGGCGGCGGATGCGTCTGCCCGCCTAACCGGATTGAGTGACTGATTGAGGAAGGCCTTTTGATCTCTCCAGCAGGATTCTCGACCCATCGCCTTGTACCGCAGTGGGGAGGATGAATTTATAGATCTGTCACTCCAAGAAGTCAAGAAGTGTGTGTGAACATGTTTGCACAAAAGTTCGTTCGTTCGTTGGTCATTTAGAATAAAAATTACTTAATAATAAGGACAAATTTTAATTAAAAAAAAATTTCGTTTCAATATTTGTATATTTTATTATTCATTTCAACATTTGCGTCCTTTTTGCGTTTCACAGAGACATTTTAGAGTAGTGGCCATGAAAGAAACAAAGGCTCGCCTTTTTCACAAAGGGACTTTCCTTAATAATTAATTAAGGCTACCTTCCTAAAAGCCTTCCTTGGATTAATGGACAGGTTTTAATGGAAGGTGATGTCTGGAATAACTACCCTATACTCATTACCCCAAGATCAACTAGACACAATATCGTAGGCAAATACGGGCAAAGTAATAAAGAAAATGACTGAAACTGACCTTGAAACTATTGTATGACTTTACTTCCCCTAAAATGTTATCTATTAATTAGAGTAAGTCCCTTAGAAACGGGGTGTTCTTTGTAAAGGGTATTAATGGAAAAATACCCTATCGGTGAGCTTTGGCGTCCTGAAATTCTCACAATACTTTTCGTTACAGCAGTTTAAGTTTCTGTTTGAAAATACATATATTAAAGTACTTGCAGACTTGATAATAAAACTATCAAATCTAATTTTAATTAAACAAAAAAAAAAAAAAAACGATATTAGAGTTTATGAAAAATCATTACAAATCCAAAAGTAAGACTTGGACGGCCTCTGTGGTCGGGGGATGAGGTTTTGGACTAGCAATCCGGAACTCACGGGTTCAAACCCCAGCGTGCGCAATAGATTTTATTTGATGAATTTGTGTTATTTCACAATTTATTAATTTAAAATAATGTGTAGTTTATTTGCGGCACTTTCCAGAGTAGAAAATACTCTCAATATCGCTCTGGTGTAAGACTACCATTCAAATGTTTCTTATAATGACCAGATCTGAATAGCCAGGTTCCCCACCTTCCTCTTCCTCATCTCCGTCCCCCTTCCCCACTTCCTTCAGCTTTGCAACATACTCCGATTGGAGTTGCCATAATTTAAATGGCTCCAGAACTCCCGACAGTTGGGAGCCGTGGAGACTCTTGGGAGACTCTTGTTATAAAAATAAAAATAAAATAAATAAGATGCCTCATCGCTCTCATATTAATTTATGTGAATATCGCACAACTGCGGAGCCATAAGGTCTGTCGTATTCCCAGTGTGGTTATGTTGTAAGACTTCGTGGGAAGGGGAAGAGGCAGGTTGCTTAAACACCGCTGAAGCAATGTTTCTATTCTTAATGTTGGCCTTTCACAAAGGCGTTACTGAGAGTATTAATCTGTACCTTTGATCTATATTGTTTCAATGGCTACAAATAAAAGTTCAGTTGAGAAAACTCATTTATAATTACACATACACATTGATGTGGCGGATATTTTCAAACAAATTTCTACTTAGACAGCTTCTCTGACACCATTCTAAAATCGAGAATTTTTCAGTGAAAATTTCCGATTCATTTCCTATATTTTCCGCTACATTCACTTTGATTATATAACGCCATTTTGTACCTTCCAGTCTCTACTTTTTAATCAAAACCTGAACAGGAATCTACCGATACAGTGTTGAGGGGCCAACATAATATCTCTTTGCCATTGAAATTCCAAGCTGACTCATTCCTCCTCCGGCCGCGGCGCGTCAATTGACTTCCTGACCCGAAATTTGAGAGGCGATGTTTTGATAATACCGGGGTTGGTCTGTCTGTAAACCATTCGAAATAATATCTTACTAAATTTGAGACGTGTCCATGAAATAAGTTATTGATTCTGTCAACAATCTCCGCATTTGAAGAATAATAATCAATCAATAATCTTAATAATGTAAAAATGAATGTTTCAAAATTAATAATAAACTTGGTTTTAACCACTTTTATTGTTTACAAAACCAACATGTTTCGTGAGCTAAGCTCACTTCTTCTCACTTCTTAATCAATTGGTAAACCATTCGATTTCGATAACACTTTGGGGATTTGATGTGCGCAGGTCCGCAATGGTTTCTATACATAATGATGAACTCTAGCGTTATGAAATTATTTCCTATGCTATCCACCCGATTGCGATGAAGCTTGGTGAGTTGTTATGCGCACGCTCTTGAAGGTTTCTATATATACTAGTGAGCTTTGGCGTAATGAAGTAGCAAGAGGTGGCGGAGGGGAGGTGGGAGGGGGACGGGAATCCGGGAAGGACGGAAAGGGAGGGGGAGCCGGTGAAGATGGAGGGGAAGCGTGGGAGGGGAAGGGGTCAAGAGAACAACTCCTTTATTTAATTGGCGTTGCAACGCATGTCGGGAACTCGCTGGTAATAAAATAAAATATAAGAGGATTTTTTTTTATTTATCTATATAAAGTATGTTTATATTGGATTTTTCGATGCCTGTCTCACTAGGAAATGCCTGTGTCAAGATAGGCCTAGAGGTACATAAGTGAATATCATAGTTACAAGAATGTTTAGGGTTAAATACGTATTAAATTGGATACAATTAAAACACAAAGGTGATTGGAAGTGTGGGTAAATCCCATAAAGAGAGTTATCTTATAAATTTAGGAAGAGATAAAGTAAAGTATTAAATCCCGTCAAATCTATTTATGGAGTTAGGACAGGATTCTTTTATTTTAATTTATTTTATACGGGTTGGGTCGTATATATAATGTTATTTCTGTATATGTGTAACTTATTTTACAGATGTTTGCAGTAGTGTGACGTCCAATACTTTCAATAATTTTTTGAATATCTTGTTTGAATTTTGTCATTGAGTCCGTTTATCTAATTGTAGTTGGTAGTATATTTAGTACCAGTCTGGTAGTATGTGGTTTGCAAGCTAGTATTTAAAGTGTCTTTGTCCAATCGTGGTTTTAGAAAAAAGAGTTTGGAGAAGTTCTTTGTTTTTGGCTCGGGTATTGTGTGTGGTTTGTGTTGTTTTGTATAGTGTTTTTTTTTTTTGTGTAAATTAACTAAGATGGATCTCGCGTAGAGCTGTTTTATATCCATGTTGAATATTGAAGATCGTATCAGTGCTGGTTAGAAAAAGGAAGTTTAATAATTATTTTTTTTATTGTTTTTGTGCTTTAATGAATAGGTGTTACCCCAAGCTGAATCCGTATTCGATGTGTATGACACAGTAATACACTGTTTTAAAAGTTTTATGTTAAGGAAATTGCGTGTTTGTTTAAAAAAGTATAAAGATTTGCGGACTTTTTTTAGTGTTATGTATATGTTTTAATTTAGTGTTATGTATGTGTTATGTATATGTTCCAATTTAAGTGTGTATTAAAGGTTAATCCTAAATATTTGATAATTTTTGCTTGTTTTAGACATGAGCAGTCACAATCCCGGTTCAGAGATGAATTTTTGCTTTCTAGTATTTTAAGTGGTGGGTTTCGGTTTGACTTTGGGATATTGATAAGACTAGACAGTAAGTATTTTGTTTTCTTTAAGAGTTAGTATGTTCGAGTCAAGCTTATATTTCACCTTTTGAATTCCTTCCTCCGCTTTGGAATATACGGTAGGCCAGTCTTTCGTACGACTCTGTCATCGGCGAAACCACAATAGTGAACCACGATATCTAGGTTACACAACTCGTTAATATATATTAGGAAGAGCGTTGGACCTATAACACTGCATTGTGGGACCCCGTAACTAATAGGCAAATTCTGACTCTTTGTTGCTCTGAGTTTAACGCATTGGGATCTGTCAGATAAAAAGCTGGAGAGGAGGCCTAATTCTTTAAACCTTATACCTATATTGAACATTTTGCATTCTAATGTGATGTGTGAGATTGTATCAAACGTTTTTCATAGGTCGAGAAATACCGATAGACATTCCGAGCCCTTATCCACGTGGCCAGAAATATGGTCAGTGACCGTGGCTGTGGCTTATATGGTTTCTGAAGCCAAATTGCCGTGGCAATAGTAAGATGTTTGTTTCCAGGTATTCTATATATTATTGACGATCTTTTAGAATACTTTGGACAGAAAATTGAGCAACGTAATAGGACCTATGTCAAGTTTGGAGTCTATTTTGAAAATAGAAATAATAAGAACTTATTTTAGAATTGTGGAAAATATGCCTTGGCGGTGAATGGTGGGAATTTTAAGCAGATGAGTTAATTGTTGAATTATACCCGAGGCTTTTTTTTAAGAACACTGTTGGGTATTTCTTCAATGTTTTAGAAGAGTTTGAGAGTGTATTACTATAGAAACTTCTTTCTCTGTAACCGTTTTAAGAACAAAGTGGGTTGGCAATTCATCATTGGGTGGATGGTCGCTAGGGCCAACCGTATGATTATTTGTTTGGATTTTTTTTGCTAGATCTGGACCTGTATAAAAAAAAAAATTGTTTATTAAATTGACATTTGTGTTGATGTTCGATGTAAAGTCTACTGTGATATCCTTGAAATTAAGAGAGTTTAAGGTTTTTATGTATGAAGTTGCGTTTACGAATGAAGTTGATAATAGTATAGTTTATCCATGATTTGAGAGGTTTGATTGCTTTAGGAATGGTTTTTGTGGTGATTTTGGTGTTTTGAACAAGAGTGTCTTGTAGGTAGGTAGAGAAGTAGTTCCAGCCATTCTCATTGTTTTAATGTAGAGTATGATCTACGATTTTCAATTAATCGTTTTGGTGAGGTTGATTGATAGTAAATGAGATAGTATGAGATAGTAAATTGTTTTCTTCGTTATTTCAATTGAAGCTTTGCTTTGTACGTTGTATTTGGAACTACAAGGAGGAAGAGTATGGCGTACATCGTGTCGGTGAATTTATTGTGCTTTGCATTCCGTGGAATATGATTGTTGTTTTTTAAAATGTTAATGTTGAAGTCTTCAATTAAAACTATATTCTTTGTTTTGTTTAGCCCGGTGAGATAGCAGTTTAAGTGATGCAAAAAGAGAGAGATATTAGGTTTAGAAGGAGAGCGGTAAAGTGCAATAATACATGTGTTGACACTGTGTGTTATTTGAAGACAGTTTGAGTTTGTAATGGTGATTTCTTTGACATTATATGAGTTGTGAATGTTGCTTATATACTACTATGCCGTCGTTTTGTCGGTAGTGGTTTGAGGTTTGATGGTAGGTATAATTTGGGATGTTTTTGGGAGTATAGCAAGGTGTTAGCCAATATTCTGTCAGGATAATTATGTCATATTTGATTTTAGTAAGTTTGAGTTGGATGAGAAATTGGTCAAAGTTTTTGTTTATTGATCTAATGTTTTGATGGCAGATTGATAGGTTTGATTTGATAGGTGTTATATTAGTAGTTACAGAATCAATTTTTTTATGATGTCTACTCGTACATTGTGATGATATTTGAGTGGATAATTTTCCAATATTTTAAGCATTTTTTTTAAATCATCTACGTGACTGGTATGAATCTTTTTTTTCGTTAGTGATTTGCCTCATCATGATTCTGCCTTTCTTGCACCAGCATAGGTGTAATTTTTTTCTTTGTCACATGTTTATTGCCATAAATAAATTATATTTATGGTAGGTACTTGGTAAGTTCTTCTCCGATGTATATCTCGTCTTGGGTAAGTCCTTTGTTGGCAGCGTACTTTAGGTTTCTTCTTACAGCGATGAGATTTATATAGGGTTAAGCATATGGTTTATTAGAATTGTTTCAATTGTGAATACAGCACTAGCATTTCAAACGTTCGGAGTCAGTAAGACTACCGCATTCCCAAATTTGGGGTAGATATATTGTGAGGCTTAAGGTACTGGAGAGTGCAAAGAGCCTTTTCAAGCAATGTTTCGATTCTGAATGGTGGTCTGTCACCAGGGAGAAACTAATAGTACAAAGATATTAAAATATAAAGAGATATGCTATGATATCCGCCCGACGGTCGCCGGAACTACTAACTAATGGGAATAGTTTGAATACGGAATTTAGTTGATTTTTCAAAGTTGTGCAGTAGTGTTGGTTAACAATGTAGTTTGAATACTGAAAGAATTCGTTATTTGTTGATTTTTTGAAAGAAATATCGGCGATACCAGAAAGCACGATCCCGATCAATAAAAACTGCCGATAGCTCGTCTCCTTATATTTCAATATGTTTGTCAGAGTATCTGAATCTGTAACATTCCTTTAGTTTACTTATATTTTGTGTTAGTGTGATTAAAGTTGTTTAATTTAGGGTGGGTCTCCTGTTCATGATTTTTGTTTTGTTTTTTTTTTGTAACCTTTAAGCCGGATCTCCTCCGACCGTGAACTTGATTGGATTCTCAGGCAGGATTCTCTCGGAACGTAGCCTTGCACCGCAGTGGGAGGGATGGATTCCTGTTTCTGTCACTCCTCGATAAATTGACCCCCAGATTTCTCATACCTTTTCCTTCCCAGAACTTCATCTCATTCCTTTCATAAAAAGACCCTCCACACAGCATCCCCAAAGATAACCCAGGCCCTGAGAGGAAATATTTTCCTCCGTGCTTCCTGTGTGGAGCTAATTTAAAAAGAAAAAAAATTGTTATATATATATCAGGTCAGTGACTGAGATGGCAATGCGTTTGGATCGCACCCAGGCGTCGCGTGTTCGATTCCTCGGCTGGCGAAGCCCTCCATCATGACAAAAACAAAATTTTCCACTTGATGCGGTGGTAGTAGGAAATTTTCAAATATGGTAACCAGCCATGTTGGTCTTTATTAAAAAAAAAAAAAACTCGTTTAATCTCAAAGTTTAAGTCCCATGTTGCCATGCTTCGTTGCGCAAAACGATTCCCCACTTTTAAAATCATAAATCAGAATCTTATTGGCAGAGCTCAATATCGATGTTATATTAATTTGTTTATATGTTGGTGTTGGTGCGCTCGAGACAGATGATAGACTGGATTGATATTCATTTTTCAGAGATCAAAGGGTGTGATTTCCTGCGCCGCACACCGCACAACGCACACCACAGATCGCACATCGGAGGAATCATTTTTTTGCCAGACAATACACACTTTTAATTCGATGATGTCAGCTATTGGTAAAGATAGAATTAAGATGAATGTGGGCGCTGAAATTTTTCTTTAAAACATTGGCTGTTAACTAATTCATCGTGTACAATAATTGTAATAGATCCAAAAATTAGAAAAAAAAAAACAAATTAATTCCATAAATACTGTGTTGATTGATATCGATTACGTTTTAGGTACTATTGTGAAGTTTAATTTCATATCATTTATCTATGGTTCCTACCACATGAACAGTGACCCGATAGTTCATCCCCTGACAGTTGGCCTCCCTAAATTATAATTATTATTAAATAAATAAAAAATTGCATTATTTAAAATCGACTTAAAAATAAGTTGGTAAATAATCAAACGAATTTATTCTTTTACTATTGTACGTAGATAAGTACTTTTTGCCTTGATGCATTTGAAAGAAAATATGTTTTATTCTTTTGTTATTCGGCGGTACACCCTCTCGAGGACACTTAGTTATATTTTGTGTAAGTAGGTATACCTTTTGTTCCTTAACCGACTGCATATCGTATATAAGTATGCCGGGTGGGGATCAACTGTCATGGAACACGCTGAGCTGAGAGAACTAACTATTTATTTACGCCGCGTTCCAGAGTGGAAGATACTGTCAGTATCGCCCTGGTGTAAGACCACCATTCAGAATTGAAACGTTCCTCGAAATGGCATTAGCCGTGTTTAGTGACCAGATCTGAATAGCCAGGTACTTCCCCACCTTCCTCTTCCCTGTCTCCTTCCCCTCCCCACTACCTTCAGCCACACAACATACCCCAATTGGGGATGCCATAGTCTCACTGGCTCCAGAGGGGAGCAGTTGGGACTCTTGTGCGGTATTTCATATAAAAAAAATATATAAAAAAAAATGAGATAATTAATACTTGAACATTGGAGGGAAGGCCCGTACACTTCATTTTGCCCCTTTGCTAGTTGGGAGCGGCTCGACGCAATGTGCGTTGTTCATTTGGACGGATCTATTGATGGGATAACGAATTTTGTTTTTTCATTGTTTTAATCACACGAGCTATGGAGATTTCCGGATGTTCGGTTTTCTATTCATCCGTCCGATTTAATTAATATCAAATCTCCAAATATTAATACGTAAACATACCAGCGGTTTCAATCCAAGATTTTACCGTTTCATGTCATATTTTTAGATTTTATTTAAGAAAATTAAAAAATCGTCAATTCATAATTAAATTTAATTTCTAAAAATCGACTACCTGAATTTAGGTAGCCATCCCTGAAGTGGTTAATTATTTTTTTAATAATATTGCCACCCAAGGGTTCCAATTGCCCTGCGTCATTGGGACTGTGGAATTCGAATCAAATATTTTGTGAGGCTAAAGGAAGTGTACCTGGATATTCAGAGCTGATCTCATTTAACCGGGTATTATAACGCCTAGGTGTACGTGATATGTATATAATATGAAATCGTTAAGTTGCATGAGATCAGAACTGTTTGCTCGAAATGAACTATTTTTTTTTTAAATTTAGCAGTAGGGACTTATTTATGTAATGTTATCCAACTATTTGTGGCACATTTCCAAAAAATCAGCAATTTCTAATCAATGTTTAATAATCGATCGATAAGTGGATTTCATTTATTGGCTTCACTAACTTTATAGCTTAATGTACAATATACTTGTTCTCTCTGTTAGATTGTTCGAAGAATTCAGTAATCATACACTTGATTAAATCAGATAGTTAAGGATAATAAATTTTAGATTACATAGACTTTATCAAGCGGCAGAGTTCCTATAGAAGTATACACACTCCATTTAACAATACGTTATACTATCGGCAATAATTATTATTTATAAAATAAATTAACTTGGTAATAAATTCATTGGATGTTTCGTTCAGAACTCATAGATGCTTTTCGCGGTTCTACAAAATGATAACTATACCAGGAGGAGAAAACACAGCAGTTTCAATCAAAACTTTCTTTTCGGGAAATTATTGCAATGTTTGATTATTTATTTTAATTCCGACTAATTTTAATTTGATACTAAGCGAGATTCTGCTAGCAAACTTCTTAGTTCAAAACTAGTTGCTTTAGTAACTTACTTATTTTCGATGATGAATACAATTTAGACTCTTTTACGGGGAATAGCAGAGTTTTTGATACCTGCTTTTTAATTTATAATGCGTTACCATCATTGACGTAGCCAATGATTACTATAGATTTTTTTTCTAAAAAATGATTACAATATTTGCCGTCCTGACAACTGAATTTCAGCCGGTCTTGCAGATTGATGATTTCGATGAAAGGGTAATAAATCATAAAACTTTCAACAATCATTTCACATTTCACCCTATAATGTTTATATTTAACCTCTCCAGCGATTTTTGACATATCATGGTACTTTTGCAAAATGTCTTGAGCGATTCGTTGCCATAATTATGCCAAAATGACGTGCCTTTCGCAAAAATATTAAAAAAAAATTTTCAAGCCTTCTTGCGTTCTGCGGTCCGTTAACAGGAAGCTGATACAATACTTTCACATTTTATCTATATGTGTCTCAAATCGACTTCTTTATATAGCGAAGCTATATTCAATATTGTTTATTTTCAAGAAAACAATAATTATTCGATCTCGGACGCAGCCTTGTTAAAATTGTGAAAGTGTTTATAGGACTCCTTTGTCGAACTTTACATCATAATGAAACTACACACCTACTTGAATTCTACCTGATTATATCCTTCATATTCAGTTTACATGTTATGTACTGTATACTTATTATTATACTCCTGAACTCCTCCTGTAATAATGTATATCTACATGAAAAAGTCTTCAAGGCGTGAATAATTAAACGAAAAAGGTTACAAGAATAAGCAAAATAGTAAAAATTAATATTGTTTTTTTAACATGGTATTATTGTTTACATTTCAAATTTTAATCTCCACTAAAACTAGCTTGTATTGCGGTCAATAATTTTATACAATAATACAAATAACACGAAACAATATATTGATAGAACGATATTATTACACCAAAGTACCAACTTAGTTGAAGGAAGTTAATTCACTATAATATAGTCATTATTTAAATATATGTTATTTTGTCAAACGTAATTTTTTATTCTTTTTATGACTTTAAAAAAAGTGTTTTGTTTTGTCACTCGTTGTTCTCTTTGGCCTGGTTTCCGGACGATTGGGGATTGTTGAGGCAGGAAGTTCGAAGGGGGAGGAGATAGGGTAGAGAAGGGTTTAGAAGTAACTGGCTGTTAAAATCTGAATCAAACTCAGCGTATTATTTACTCTGGGCCACAAAGGTCGGCTTCAAGGTCATTATAATGAAACTATATGACAATTTGTAAAGAATTCAATACGTGAATTTTTCACGCCATTCATAACATTCTGAGAAATTTAATATAAAATCTTTCGCATTTAATTATTCCGCAGCAATTTGAAAGGCTGGAGGTATCCAGGCAACAGGCAACAGGCAAAAAAAAAACGGCATTAGGATAAACGACTTCAAAGGCTCACATTGTCAATACAAATCTACTTAAATCGAATATTCCCCCTTGGGAATGGTTAAAAATGTATGTTGGCACAATCCCAAATCTATGACATATCAATCCTATGATATGATCTGCGAAAGATTGGCATTTTAAGGGCAATGAATATAATATGCCATTTTAGAGCGTTTGAAACAGATAAATAATAAAAAATCAATGCATTCAAACGAACCTTACCTTTTAATAATTCACGTACAATACGTTTTTTTTTTTTTTTTTTATGTAAGTAAAAGCAGTTATTTTTTATGTATTTGAATTTTAATTGGAGGTAGAAAAGAGCGACTTGTTTACAAAATTGTGTAGATGTTAGTGCTATTCGTTTTTGTATATTTTTAGTGAATCAATTTGCTATAACATTTATTACTGCAATTTGGCATGATATAAAGATGGATAATAATGGATATAAGAATATAAAAACTAATTTATTGATTATTACCACATCCAAATGTGTGCGATTGTTCAGCAATTTGATGCAGACACAAAATGATAATTTTCATACATATTATAATACAAATATCGTTACTCTTCGTGTTGGAATTATTTGGAACAGATCCAAAGAGATGATTATACTAACGTTACTTTTAATATTGAACTTATTATTTTTGATCTGCATTATAAAAGCACTTGGATACCTATCATAAATTGCTTCCCCGAGTCGATTCCAAAATTTGAAAACACAAATTAATAAACTCTGACGAAAACTCTAATTTTAAGTGTTATGTTTATTTTGGCACACACGCAGCTCTGCAAGGACATCAATAGAAAGTATTTAGTTTAAAAAAAAAAACACGCATGGAATTATTTATTCTTGAAACCCGGAACAAGAAATTAACGCAGACGAATTTGTATTTGTTTACGATAAAATTCAAGGATTCACGAAAAATCAACAGATGTTTCGCCGGCGTTTTCTTCGGTCTTCTTCTTCTTTCGTGTGGTGGGGATTCAGACGGGGACGTCCAGGTCTGCGAGCCAGTCTAGGGCCTCATCAATCCCACCGGGGAATGGATGGAGCGAGCGTTCGTTGACCTCTTGTTCGGTGGTCTGCATCGCACTGTCATACACCGTCGACTCTTTAAGGTCCCATCTATGCATCATGTGGGCATAGCAGCTATGAGAGCACCGCATCCTCTTGATGGAGGTCTAGAGTTTACAAAGCAATGAGAGCACAGGGTGTCTCTCAGTGGGGTCTTAATTGTTCCCCGGTATTTAGTGATTTCCCTTGGCCGGGAGACCTGTCGGCTCCTTACGTGGTGGCATAGTTTGCACTCGGAGGCCCGGGTGGTTTTCTTTGGTAACTTTAGACGAAGAACATGTATTATTATGAATTTTGAATTCGTAGTAATACATACACCATATCACAATTGGGGATCCCCTACTTCCACTGGCTCCCGACAGTCGGAACAGTTGGAAATCTTGTGATGTTTTAAAATAAATTAAAAAATTCCGAATTTTGTTAATAGAGAATTCCAGTCCAATTTTTTTATTTTTTTATGAATAATGACCTTCTAACTTAAATAACTGCATTTTTATTTTTATAGTTAGTTTTAATAGTTAAAATAAATGCCAAAGTTTTAATTTTTCAAGATCCTCCGAAAACCACCGAATCTAGTGTGATGTCATCATGACTAACCGAAGTATGAATCTTGTAGGGAACTGGAATCAGCTGTTCGACTCCCGCCATTTTGAATTTCAGCATTGGAGCGTTTTCATACACATTACTGGGCAGTACGATCGTTTTTTGTACAGTTAAAGTTTTTGAATATTTTAAATAATATAGAAAAAACTAATAGAGATACTTTATTTTTTAATTATTTAGGCCTAAATAATGTTTCAATAAAAACAAAAACTATTATATGTCCAATTCTCTATAAACCAATAAAACGGAATGCCGAACGGCTTGCGTCTTACATTTTTATTGATTTCTTTACAACTTTGACTCAGGAGACGCGGCGCGGTGACGTCACGCCGCCAAAATCCAGCAATAGGGTGTTTTAATGACAAGTTTTAAAATGGACTTTTTAATATTTTGTGGAGTGTTGACACCCGACCATCGAGGGGACGAGAGGTGGGGAGAGACGATGCGCGGCCGGCCACTCCGTGACAGTCCGCGCAACTATTAACAACTCTATTAATTGTCAATTAGTAATCTTTGTAATCAATAAATCCAAGTGAGTGCCAATCTTCTTTTTAATTGAAACAGAACCCTATTCATTGCATTTAATATTATGAGAGTTGGAAACAACTCCCATAAATTTGGTGACCCCGATAAAAACACGCGAAATTAAAATCACTCGCCATCGATTATTATTTGACAGCGTACCTACATCCTGAAATTAATATTGTATTCGCGGAATCGAAACCCTGACAGACAAGAAGCCGAGCCTAGATGAATAAAAATTTGCCTCTAGAAAAGAGCATTTCGTGTTCTCGAGCGCCGGTATTTTAATAGACGGAATAACAAGTTTCGCTTTTCGATATCGCTGTCAATTAGTTCCTCACGTAGGGTTCTGTCACTAGATTGCTAGTATACAGTAGGTACCACTTGGCATTTCAATAACGTAATTTTATTTTCGCAAATAAATACATCGCGGAGTCAATCGATTTCAAATAATATTTTTAGTATAAATTATACATTTATTTGAGACCGCACATCAAGCGAATTAATGCTAACACACAGCAAAAGAACGAAGAAGACATGACGGACCAGGGCACTAGTCATCAGGTTGCAAAAGTGGGAGTTCGAATGCCGCCATTTTGGAGAGATAAATGTCAACTTTGGCTGGCACAAATTGAAGCGCAATTCATCATAGCCGGCATTAGTTCCGATGCAACTAAATATTACTCCATCGTAAGCTGCCTGGACAGTGAAACGCTAACCATGGTTAGTGACATCGTCTTGAACCCACCCACAAGGGATATGTATGCAACGTTAAGATCGGCATTAGTGACTAGGTTTACAGAGTCCGAACGGAAAAAAACTACCAAGCTCATATACGGTCTTCAGCTTGGAGATAATACACCGTCCCAGCTATTACGTCAGATGAAAGAACTGGCAGGACCCACCATCATCAACACGGAACTCTTCAGGACGCTGTGGTTACAACGGCTGCCCAACAACATGCAAGCTACACTGATGGTATCGGCTAATCAGGACTTGGACAAGCTGGCAGAAATCGCCGATAAAATGGCAGACGTCTATAGCAACAATGAAGTATGCCACGTAGAAGGTTTTCCTAGTTCATCCGGTTCAACTAAAATAAGTGATGGAGAATTATTGGAAATTAATAAACAGAGGCGAACAAGGTCACCATCGCGTAACAGATATCAAACAAAAAAAGCTTACGAACGATGCTGGTATCATTACAAGTTCGGAAAACTTGCAAAAAAGTGCATCGCACCCTGTGATTGGCCGCCGACGACAAAGAGGGCGGAAAACTAAAGAAGCTCTGTGTCGATGCAACTTACATAGAGCAAATTGGAAAAAGGTTGCACATCTGGGACCGGCAAAACAATATAAACTTTTTGATAGATTCCGGGGCGGAAGTATCTGTAATTCCCAACAAATTCAAAACACCGCGAACATTTGAACAACACGAGCCAAATGTGGCACTCTACGCGGCAAATGGTACTCCTATCAGGACGCACGGATTACGCCGAATGATGGTTAACTTCGGATTGCGTCGAACATTTCCATGGACATTTGTCATAGCTGAGGTTGAGCGTGCAATTTTGGGGGCAGATTTTTTAGAAAATTTTAATCTTCTTGTGGACCTTCGGAAAGAGAGACTCATTGACGCAACGACGGGGCTAACTTCAACGGGACAGCGCATTCACTATGCAAGTACTGGTGTATCTACGGTTAACAATACAAGCAAATACCACCAATGTCTACAACGATACCCTGCAATTACACGACCTTTCAATCGAGAAGTAGAAGTGAAACACTCTGTGGCCCACTGTATTGAAACAACTGGACCGCCCACTTCAGCTAAAGCCAGAAGAATGACACCACAAATGCTAGAGGCAGCAAAGAAGGAATTCGCTCTTATGGTACAGCAAGGAATTTGTAGACCATCGAAAAGCTGTTGGGCAAGCCCTTTACATATGGTACAAAAATCGGACGGCAGTTGGAGACCTTGCGGAGACTATCGCAGGCTCAATTCTCAGACGATTCCAGACCGTTACCCGATTCCTCAACTGAACGATTTCGCTCACAAGCTGTCTAAAGCCAACATTTTTAGCACTATAGATTTGGTTCGTGCATACCACCAAATTCCCATTAGTGTAAGCGACATTCCAAAGACCGCCATCATAACACCATTTGGTCTCTTTGAGTTCACACAGCTACAGTTTGGGCTTTGTAACGCGGCACAGACGTTTCAACGCGTTATAAACCAAGTACTGAATGGCTTGGAATTTTGTTTTGCATATATCGATGACATAATGATTGCATCCGAGGACGAAAACAAACACATGGAACATCTCGAAATGGTCTTCAAACGTCTTGAGGAACACGGTTTGATCATTAACGCCGAGAAAAGCATGTTTGGTCAATCCAGTATTAAATTCCTTGGCTACCAAATTTCAAATGAGGGAACGACCCCACTTTCTGACAAAGTGGAGATCATCAAAGATTTCCCAAGACCAAAAACAGCAAAGGACTTGCGCAGATACTTGGGAATGCTAAATTACTACCGAAAGTTCATTCCAAAGGCTGTGGAGGCCCAACGATTGTTGTACGCCGTAATCGCCAACACAAATAAAGCGGACAAGCAACCAATCCAATGGACAGAGGAGCTCATTTGGGCATTCGACCAGACCAAAGTTGATTTGGCTAATGCTACACTTCTCACACATCCAGAAATATCATCAGACCTCGCAATTATGGTGGACGCATCAAATTTCGCAGTAGGCGCAGCTCTCCAACAACGAACAGAAAAACAAAGGAAATGGAAACCGCTCGGATTTTTTTCGCGAAAACTTAACAACGCACAAAAAAATTACAGTACTTATGATAGAGAACTCACAGCCATTTACGAAGCAATTAAGTACTTCCGAGGACAAGTTGAGGGTAGAGAAGTGACCATATATACCGATCATAAACCTTTATGCTTTGCGTTCACCAAAAAAACAGACAATGATTCGCCAAGGCAAAGACGACAGTTAGATTTTATTGCGCAGTTTACAACAAAAATAGTCTACACCCCCGGAAAAGAAAATCAGGTGGCCGATGCATTATCAAGGATTGAAGAAATACAAATTCCATCGCCAATCAATTATGAAGAGGTGGCATTAGACCAAAACAACGACCCAGAACTCATCGCAATCATGAACACCGAGACTTCTCTGCGTTTGGAACGTGTCCAGATTCCCGGAAGTCCTACAACTCTTTGGTGCGACACGTCCACTGGGGCTGCCAGACCATTTATACCAAAGGCTTGGAGACACCGTATACTTGATAACTTGCACAGTATTTGTCACCCCGGCATTGGAGCTACCTACAAAACACTTAAGCAAAGATTTGTTTGGCCTAAGATGCAAAGAGACGTAAAAGAGTTTGTAACCACGTACATATCATGCCAAAAGGCCAAGGTAAATAGGCATACCCACAGTCCTATTGGAACCCTACCGTTGCCCAAGGAGAGGTTTAGAAATATCCATATTGATATTGTTGGACCCTTGCCTCCATCACGTGGCAACAACTACCTATTGACCATTATAGATCGTTTCACTAGATGGCCAGAAGCGATTCCTATTAAAGATATCATGGCAGAGACAGTTGCTCTTGCTCTCATGGAGAACTGGATAGCTAGGTTTGGAGTGCCCGATACAATAACGTCGGATCAAGGACGACAATTTGAAAGCAAACTCTTCGAAGACCTCATGAAATTGTGCGGTGTAAAACACTTAAGAACAACTGCGTACCACCCGCAAGCAAACGGCTTAGTAGAGCGATGGCATAGGACACTCAAAGGGGCTCTAAAAGCAACCTCCACAAACAGTTGGTCAGAGAGACTTCCATTGATTCTTTTGGGCCTCAGATCTTGCGTTCGGCAGGATGCGAAAACATCACCCGCGGAAATGACATACGGAACTCCACTTAAGCTCCCGGGAGATTTTTTTACTGAGACAAAATCAACAGATCCAGAGACGTTTGCTAGAAAGGTCACCGATATGTTAAAAGATATTAAACCTGTACCAGCTACAAACCATAACCATGACAAACCTTTCGTACACGGTTTGTTGGGGACATGCACTCATGTTTTCATCCGAACAGACTCGGTAAAAGCTCCCTTGCAGACACCATATGAAGGACCCTTCAAAGTATTGATGAGGGACTCTAAGAAAATGTTGGTGGAAATACGCGGCCATCAAAAGTACATAAGCATTGATAGGCTCAAACCTGCCTTTCTCCCAACGGATTTAGAGGATAAACAAATCCACACTACTAAACACTCAACACCAATAAAAGAGAAAACTCCAGAAAGAACTACACGATCGGGGAGACGAGTTAGATTTCCTGAAAGATGGGCATACTAAGCACGATATATCTTCTAATCCTTATTCCATACCACACCAAACCTTCATTCCATACCAACATCTGTCTCTCCTTTATTTACCTCTACCTCCCCAGTCCAATATTTCATCCACCTGCTAAGGATTCATACAGAGCTACCAAGGAAGGATGATCATCATTCTAGGAGGGGAGGCATGTGGAGTGTTGACACCCGACCATCGAGGGGACGAGAGGTGGGGAGAGACGATGCGCGGCCGGCCACTCCGTGACAGTCCGCGCAACTATTAACAACTCTATTAATTGTCAATTAGTAATCTTTGTAATCAATAAATCCAAGTGAGTGCCAATCTTCTTTTTAATTGAAACAGAACCCTATTCATTGCATTTAATATTATGAGAGTTGGAAACAACTCCCATAATTTTTTTAAAAACTCTACGTTAAATATTATGTAATAAAACTTATAAATTAAGAATCAGCGTATACTGGTCTATATGAACATATTTTTTTAAAGCCATAATATTTTTCACTGGAGTTCCTTATTCATGTACATTAGTGAATCTAGAATTAAAACTTATACAGGTGTCAAGGGACGTAGTTGACTTACTTTAACCAGTGATTCCTGACATTATTTGGAGTAAAAAAAGTAAATGAAATTTTTGTCTTCGGTGACATTTTTGATGTTTTTTTTTCTATAAAAACATAAAAAGGTAGGTGTTGGACAGTTGGAGGCGGGGTGAGGGGTTGGTCGGTTACTCGGGTGACTGACTATGACAAAAAAAAAGATTTTTGCCAAAAAAAATTGTTTGATTTTGAAGAAAAAAAAAATAGAAAAAAAAGAGACCAAAGACCGGAGACCAAGATTTCATTAACATTTTTACTCCAAATAATGTAAGGAATCACTGGTTATAGTAATTCAATTACGTCCCTTAACACCCTGTCTACATAATAGCAGAAGAGCATCTCGTTAACGGACTTACTTCAAAGAAGTCTCCAAGCCTTTAAGTGAAGTTTCTGGTCAAATGTAGCTCCAAAATTGTACGGTCACCTACTTAGTGAGTTTATAACATGTTTGTGATACTATATGTTTTATACTATATAGTTATGTTTGAGTCCACGCTTTTTGTATTTTCTTTTTTCTAAAACTTTGAGACATCTTGAATATTAAGAATATTGTGAGCAATAATGTGTTTTATGATGACTCCTTCTTTAGCCAACCTTTCGGATAGCGTTACAGTGTCCATCATCTAAAATCATGTGAAAATCTAAAATCTTATCGGATATTTATAAGTTTTTTTTTCAATTCAAAAAGCATACAATTCATATCTGTATCCATCTTGTTCCCAAGAGCTAAGAAACTGATAATGGGATCATACTATTCGAACCGAGTTGGCGATGTTTATTGGTAAGCGAAGAACTTATAATCAGAAAGAAGTTCGTAAACGGATGCAAATGCTAAGAATATTGAATTTTGCTCCCTAATAATAGCGGGATTTTTTTTTTTTTAATGACAAGAGGGTGGGATTTTTTCACCAAGGTGAGAGTCAATGATAGCTTTCATCTTTTACGTGGATATTTTCTTTTGTAAGAGATTAGAGATTTCGAGGGACAGATATTACAAATATTGATGGCCTCTATCATTTAGGTTTTAGACAAAAAATTGTCAGAGCTATCGCTGGCGGAGAACGTTTACTTTCATTCCTTATATTCCGATCTGTTGGGAAATCAAAGAATAAAATTTTATCAAAATAATAGATATAGGAGCAGACGTTCAAACATAATTTAACAAAGCAAATAATTACGACACGTAATATTAGATCTCGACAGCATTACGTCGAATGCTAAGAAAGACTGAAATATTTTGCATTAGGAACAAATAATTGATTGTAAAAAAAACTTATGCTGTTCTTTCAAAGTTGAATTTAGTTGCCTACAACTATGTTTGACTCCGGTTTTTTTAATAGTGTCGTGAATTGGTAAAGTTTCCACACCATTCGATTCAGAGGACACTTGGACTTTTATGCCTTAAGGGCGTAATAATAAAGCTTACGGAAGAAATTTATGACGGACACGCGAAGCTCCATAAAGCTTGTTTATGCACGAGGGAGAGTGACGGAAAAACATTACACTAGACTTGTTGATTTATTGGGAGGGGTTCTTTGAGAGAATTGATCGAACAGATTTACAAAATACAAGCGAAACACAGCAAAATAAAAGAATTTTTGGATCATAATGGATCATTTATAATAACAACAGGAATTATAAGGAATAACAAGTTAATATAATGATCTGGTGACGCTTGCGCTGAGCGAAACCTGGTTGGCTATTAATTATTAATTCAAATAAAAAGTGGTAAAATACAAAGGGTGTTTTTTCGTTTAGTAAACAGTATTTCTTTGTTAGAACCACTAAATATTTTATTTACGCCAACCGGTTTCATTATGACCGCTCCTTCCTCAGGGCAAACATAAAATAAGTTGACATGACAAAACAGTGCGTGCGTACAATTTTTTACTAAATGTTGTGGTGGGGGCGAGGGCGTGACTAGCGATTAGTGAAGAGCGGGGGGAGGAGATAGAACGGACAGTGAGGGGGAAAGTGGAAGGAAGATGAATAAAATAATGTTTTTGGTGTATTGATAATGAACTCATCATTATTAAGGTTCACATGCACTGACTTGAGAGAGACTTAAAACAAATAAACTTCCGTACCTAGTGCAGAATTACATTCTTAAAACCTTTTTACCCTTTCTGACATCTATGTAACCACCGACATACCAAACCAACTATGGTATAATTGTAACCAATCCTTTTTAACCAGTCTACTTTATTTTGATCAATCATTTTTTATCATTATTATATTTATTATTATATTTATCCTGTCACAATAAAGATTCAATATTATCCAAAGCATTTTCTTGAAAAACACACCTCCCCGGGGACATGTTGTATTATCAAACCATTTTTTATCTACGTTAATAAAATATAGTAGTAGATAGGTATTTGACTTTGATTTGATGCCGATCAGCCTTCACCTAATTTATGGTGTTCATAAACTTTCCATGAAAGTTATTATTTATTATTTGTATTGTCATGAAAAGTCCTGGCATAATTGAAACCAGGAAAACGAATACCGTAAAAGCTGGGAAAATAATCGATATTCTAAAGCTGAATCACACACGCACATTCCAGTACGCCGCCCGTAGGCACCAAGCCCTACGTAATATGCACTGTTTGTAGTAGGCAGTCTTTTCGATTCGTCGGGCTTCAAAGAGGCTTTGATTGGGTTATTAATGATGAGGTTATATCGCTACCAAAGCTACACAACGTTCGTGACCAGAAACCAGAATATCGCGGCACCGTGTTAAAGTTGTTTGTCTACGTACTTCGGAGACATACTAAAGCTTAATTAGAAGATATTTCGGGAAAACCAACCTAGCGTTAAAACCGAGTTTTGTTTCAAACGCATTTCAAGATAATTCATTCAAATACAATCATTGTCAAAACGCCTCTTCTCCTAATTATTAATTTAACATCTTAACTTTATGTTGTTTCCTTGGTGAAATCTTTATAAACAGATTGCGAAATTTAGAATGCCCCAAATATTCCGATATTTTTACATGATTTTGATAAAGTTGTAAATTATTTTTGAAAACGCCTACTCATCATCAGTCTCATCTTTGTGCGGTGCTTCGTAGCCTCCCCGCTCTCTGTCTACTTTAGTTTTCTAAAGGTTTCACTTCTACCCGCACACTATGTTTTTTATTATATTGTTATGTATTAGATGTTAGTAAATGTTCGACATATATTAGGTCTGCATAAGTTCTTTGTTTCTCACCTCACAAAATTCCCAGAGACATCGCAAGAGTCCCATCTGCTCCTGTCGGGAACCATTGAGACTACGTCATCCCCGATTGGGGTATGTTGTGAAACTGAAAGTGAGGAGGGGTAGGAGATGGGAAAAAGAAATGTGGGAAGGAATGGCTATTCAGATCTGGTCACCAAACACGGCTAAAGCCGTTCCAAGCAACGTTTCAATTCTGAATGATGGTCTTACACCAGGGCGATACTGATAGTATCTTTCACTCTGGAGCGCGCCGCAAATAAACTTAAATTCTCATAAAATTAAAATGTGAAAATCTCGTAAAAATGCTGCTGCATCACCTAACAACTCCACAATCGACCGATTTACTTACAGATCTAACACATCGCCTGATATCGAATATGGATACAAAAATGAACTAAAAAAGGAACTTTTTTATAAAAGTGAACCTAGAAGCGGCAGAAAACAAAAAACCATAGAACTTCTCGGTGAGAAATATAATGGATTATTGGACAATCCGAGCTCACGGAAAAAAATGATGTCAGATATCGAAATATTAACACAATCATTGAATAAAAAAAGTCTCCTACTGAAAATCCTCAAAATACGGACAACTGAAAGCTATCATAAAACGCTGTCAGACTCTCTAGAAGTATCCGGAGTCTCTACAAAACTTTATGAATCGACTTTCGAAATAGTGAACAACAGCCGGAACAGCCGCAATCCAGGTCCGTCCGGAAGACATTCAACAGGCCGTCAGACCTCATCCAACTACTGCTAAGGCTCAGCCAGGGAACCGTCTGCAACATCAACCGCTAAGAGACCAGTGGATCTTCCAAAAATCAAAATCGTTTTCAACAATCTTTAATTACGTGAGCTTTAGCTCTCCAAAAAAGGGGAGGTCAAATATGAAGCATCCCCGTGACTTTACTCCAAAATATACATAAATGAAATCTTGTCACCGTACCTGGAGGAATTATTATGGAAAACCAAAAACCAAGCCATCGTAAAAGGATACGCATTTGTCTGGACAAAAAATGGAAAAGTCGTGGCACGAAAAGCCGAAAATGATAAGACCCTTTACATTAAGCACTCAGACTGTGATGGTTCAGTGTTGTTTGAACAAGTAGACGAGGAAATTTTTTTTTTAAATATTTAAATTCGATCATATTACTGACCTCTGTTGGGTGTGTTTGAAAACGAAATTGAAGGAGTCTGTAATAAAATACGGGTTAATTATCGCGTGGGAGGTGCTAGACTATCGGAGATGTAAAACGTTGGACAAATTGGAAATGATAAATTAACAATTATTTTGAACACAACGAATAGCGAGAGAGAGGCGGAGCTAAAGGCGTTTATCTGGTTGAAGGAGCGAGAGTTCTCACGAAGTCCATGGTATGGAATGCAGACCCTTATGAATTTGATCATAACTCACTTCATGATGACCAAAAATAAGAAATTGATAACTGTTGAAATTCGGGACCGAGACTCTATTGAGATTTTGAAAAAGATCGTTCAGGAAGTAGATTTTGGGTTAATTATGAACTTTTGCGTTTCAGTTATTAGGAGCGACATGGGGAAGGTTTACAATCTCTTGTACATAAGTGACGTTCTAAGAGATTGACAGGTAACACGATTTTGGCTCTTAGAAGAGGTCATTAAGCCGAAATCACCACTCTAGGTTACGTACAAAATAGTGGAAAAAGTAATTAGCCAAATGCATAAAATTTAACGGCCTGTCTAATTCTAAATTTATTTACAAATTCGAGTGTGATTTTTGGAGAGATTAACAAATCATTCTGACAGTTATCACTTTTTTCGAAAGAACGAGACGATGAGATGTGGGAGGTTACTTAGTAGAGATGCAAATAACAGGGACAGATTAGGCCATGGTGGTGATAAATGGCCATAAATGAAAATCGAAATCAATAAAAATGTGAGTTTAATACTGGGAAAAGCCTTACGGGCGTTGCTATTTGTTTAAAGAGAGAGGTTGTCAGAGTATAAGGCCTAAACACTCACAAATACGGAAAAACAAGGGAGAATACATGTTGTTCGTAGAATAATGCGTAGAATAAAATTCCTTCGCGTTAGGTTATAAAATAATGATAATAATAATAGATTATTCCAAAATGTATGCAGGGGTAGTGCGGTATAATACATTTATTTTGAGTGGGAGAAAATGTCCTATGACAAGTTTGAGTCGAGCGCGTGGTCCACCCCTGTTTTATTTTGCTAGACCGAGATGGTTGGGACTGCGATTTCAAGGGTTGTGACGGGGACAAACGCAAAAGGGAGGAACGGACGGGAAGCGAGAGTAGTGGGTGGCGAGCGGGTAAATACGACTCAAAATTGCATGAACTTATTTTGATTGATGGGAGATTTTCGTTTTAAATAAGCAGTTTTTTTTTATAACAAGGGGAGTGAAAGACGGGCAGTGAGTGAGTGAAGATCAGTCAGTGGAATTCGGCGGAAGAATACGGTTAAGTCTGGAAGTTTT
Source organism: Glyphotaelius pellucidus (assembly GCA_936435175.1). NCBI lineage: Eukaryota > Metazoa > Arthropoda > Insecta > Trichoptera > Limnephilidae > Glyphotaelius > Glyphotaelius pellucidus. The sequence continues at coordinate 129,901 of OW386547.1, forward strand.
GGTTCTAACCAGCTCGTAGCAACGGTTAATTAACTTCAGTGAAAACAGATAGTGGTAATTTTATTAAAAGGGAGTCCGGAGTTTATTAATATAATTTTTTTTTAATTTTGCGGAAATATGAAGAGGTAAAACTAACTTAATAATAGACAAATAGCTGCAAAAAAAACGTAAATTCAGTGATAAGTTGTGTTTGCAATAATCGCGGTGATAAATTGTTAAACGATAGTGGATAAAATCACGTGTTCTTCTTTTCTACGTGTAATAATCAAATTAATCAACTATAAATAAATAAAATAAATAAAGAGATGACTCATTATTAGGGAGGTGAAAGGAGTAATCAAACCATAACGGAATTCACTTTACAGGAAAAATCGTATAAACTTTACGTAGATTAATTTGGGCTTTAATAATAAATATACCGCTTGACGGAAGCTATAACTAATAATGATAACTACAGATAACAGAGTATAGATTTCAGGACATTACATAATAGGTGTGGGGGGGGGGAATGGTCGTAGGGAGGTGGAAAGGGTTTCTTTGTTTTCCCACAGGTTATAACAGGTGCAGATCCAAAATCACAACGAGCGTGTATTCCCGCTAGGATAAAGGGTACAGTTATCAATCACTCTCGGTAAGTCGAATTACAACTCCATAATTTAAATTACAGGACATGCTGACCGCAAGAATGAAGCAGCCAATTGAACTATTGTTTACTATAAGTGTGCGTGTCGGTCAGGGGTTTTTTCTCTTCGCCGTTATCACCAGGGTCCAGCCACCCGAACCGTCGCCTAACAGCTGGATGCTAGGAGCGGAGCAGAAAAAAGGGTTCTACGAGCTCTACAAATTGTCCAATTATTATTATTACCCAATTGCAGTTGTTGGCTGACGGTTTGGCGCAGACTTCGACAGGAAGAGGGCGTGAGAACCAGATTCACGATTCTATGCATGTATAACATTATATCAACCTGTTTATCTGCGAAATTTCTACCTGTTGTATTGCGTGAATTAAATTTTCACGTTTGTGGAATGTATACGATGGTACCGAGACATACATAAGTGAGATATGTATGTCGGAAAGGTAAGGGTTTTCCCTCATTACCATGTTACGAGGAGGGGAGGTACCAGCCACAGACTGGGCGGGTCACGCGCTATGTCGGAGGTCATTCCCTTTCGCGGGATCGTGTCGAGCGAACGGGCGCGAAAGGTTATGTACCAGGGATGCCGAATTGTATGTCATGGACACGATTCGCTGACGGAGGCGTTTGACCTTAGACATCACGGGAAGCCTGTAGGGTTGAGTGGAGGAGACCGCTAACAAGGCATCTTGCGGGAAAATTCTGTAACGTTGTTGCATTCTCTCATCTGTGTCAACCCAAAAGTAAACGTAAGGCCCACAAAGTGCGCCTTATGTCAACTATTGGAGGTGGAAAGACGAAGACGGTCGGCTTTAAAGGTCTGCCTCACAGCTTCGCGCCACTTGCCCGCGGATAGAGTCATGACAAGGGACGAAATGGAAATACCCCTTTTAGAGCCAGTAACGTAGAATCTGGAGGCGTAATGAGTATTGGAGTTGACTGGGAAAGGTTTGAAAGCCTGCTGTTCTTCCTCTGGCATGAGTGAGTCCGGGTATGTCAGGGTGATCGTCCAAGAGATCCGCCAGATACCGGGGTATAGCTCAGACATGCATTGGCGGGATAGTTGTGTCCGGAGAACTGCCCACTCGGTCAACTTGGTTAGCGGAGGAGCCAATACTAGTTTGCAAAGAATTTCTCCTTCCTTTCCTTTTATCACTTCCTTAAAATCCCCTAGTTCTGTCGTAAATTGGTGCTACTAACAATAACAATATTTCTAACAGTTATGCATAGGATAGGTATTTCAGATTGGGAGACGCGGGAGCAGCCTATCCGGCCATAGAGAGGCACCTCTAGGTACGTACATCTAAATTTAAGTAAATAATGAACTTGTATTGCCATTTAATTGTCCACAGGATCGACCGTTACGCGAGCTAGGTTCCTTCTTCGTGATTTACTAACTGACCTTTAGACGTGCAGTTAAATTTTACTAGCGCAAAATAGGACCAGAGGATAGCTAACCCAGCCTTAATAGACTAGGTGCAGAAGGGATCACTATAGCGGGGAACGGGGACTCTACAGGGAGTATACAGTTAGGGCCATAGGCATCGGTAGTGTAGGGAAGTTAGACAGGGCGTATCCTTCATGCGTTTGAGAAAACAACAGAAAAAATTCTTCCACGCCTTTTAAAGAGTCGAAAGTTACCACGATAAATAGTAAATACATTAAATTCCTACTCCAAATAATCTGGAGGCTTCGAAACAAAAATCAATCACAACGTGAAGTAAAGGGTTTATTGTAAGATTTCCCAGAACAACCTTGCTTTACTGTGTTCGCATCACAGGGGTTGGGAAAACGAGATCAGGAAAACAGCGTAGCTGAACCTTCCAATCGGAGATCTCAACGAGTAAGAGAGAAAAAGGGAGGGGGGGTGAAAAAACCTTGCAGCGGGTTGGGACCATCACAACTGGTGCCGTGACCAGGAGTAAAAGGTAGTACAAGTTGGAAGAATTTCGACGTGTTTTGAACGTATTGATGGATACTTTTACGTGGGAATAAAACTTGCAAAAATAGAAAAATAATAATATTATTACGTTTGTATAGAGCAGTTTTGTGTTACTTCACTTCAAACGCGGTTAACTTAATAAACAAAATAAAAAATAATAATAATAATAATCCATTACAAGACATTGATAAAATAATATGAAACGAAGAATAAACAGAAATTACAAAACGATAGCGGTACTTTTCTAGCACAGGATAAAACAAGAAATTTAAAACTGAAATATGATATACTAACGGAAGACAGCTTGTATTTAGAAATGAAGAAAAAAATGTAAACAAACCATTAGTATAATTTATTACACCAAGAGTCTAAAATACGTAGGGTAAGAAAAAATTGTAAACAAAATATTATTAAGGAATTTTGACCTCGGCAGACTAAGATGTAGGCCATTGCAGGCGAGGGTAGAAAAGATGCAAGCAAAAAAAAAAAAAGGTAAACGAACCGTAAAAACGGAGATTTATGACCGGTACTCGAGTACAACTGCTAAGTCGGATATATTCGTCGAGGAAAAAAATTTATGACGATAAGGTATAGCTTTAGATTTTTGGTTGATAGAGGATGATAGTTACGTTGAAGCAGATCGAGCCGTTACGAAATGAACAAAAAAAAATAATACGCGTATAAAGAAAAAAAAAAAAAAACAGTGATTTCAAAATAATGTTACAGGGTTTTAAACGAAATTATAGTCTTAACTGAATCGTTTAAAGAAACAGAATCTGTGGAATAAAAACATATAGAATAAACTTTAGTTACGTAAACCGTGGCGTTACTAGTGACATTAGGCGTGAAGACAATAAAATCAGATAGAGACGGGGAAGGTAGGAAAAATTTTAATCAACCTCCGACTTATCGAAATTATATAACGTACCAATATAACGTGCATTGAACTTATATAACGTGTCGTATAATCGACTTATCGGACTTATATAACGTATAAAAGGTTTTACAAGGTGAGGAGAAGAAATTGGTTCTATAATGGTAAAATTAAAATATCAATAGATTTTTAATATTCAATTATTGATACGAAAAGATTAGTGAATAGTTTGGAAAGAAAAAAAATTGCGCAGAGAATTGTTGTATTTATACATATTGATCAGATAAACCATGTTACAGACAAAGCGTATCTGAAAAATTTAAATTCAAATTTTGTGCGAGGTTAAAAGAGAAAAAAAAACGAAAAATAATTACGTACCTACTTAAAGGTTTGAATTTTAAGGTTGACAGTCGGCCTTCCTTATCAGTTAAAAAGGACATTCCATGGTGCCATCAAACCTCAGTATTTGTTAAATTTACGATAAGGTTTGTCTCGTTTTAGGGGAGACCTCCAGTTGGCGAAAGTTATTTAAACAAACAAATAAAAACGCATTCATCATTCATCTCGAATGACAAAAAGACGACAAAAAAAAAAAGGGTCGGCATCGGAATTTGGGACCTTTTTTCAATAGTGTGTACAGGATGGAATCCGTAATGGTTCGACCTACATTAAGGGGAGACACGTCGGGATTATGAGTGGCGAAATATTGAGATTTGTGCATCTCCGATTTTACTACTGGCAGAGTTAGAATGTATTTTTTTCAGAATGCGCTTTATGTTAATACGTTTCGGTATTGAAAGGGTACATTGTCTAAGTTGCGTACAGGGCATTTATTAATGGTGTCCGGAGCGGGCAATTTTAACGATTTCGGACAAACTCGTTTAGTAAAATACATTTATTTTATTAAAACACAAATACCTTTGTATACATCGCTGTTATTTAATACACACTTAACACGTTTTGTGAACGATGTTCACCTCATCAGGACTAAAGTATAAAAAATTAAAATTAAAATAATAATAGAGTATATATAAGAGTATATATATAATAAAATAATAGTTAAATAAAATAAAATATAGGTTAATAAAAATAAATAATGCCATCGCAAAGAAAAAAAAAAAACCCTAAATGAAGGAGTTTTCTTCAAAAAAAAAATTAGAATACATCTGCGTGCCTCGGGGTCCTTAATTTAAAGTAAGTGAAAACGTATTAACAAGTTTAAATGATAAGCAACTACAGTTCAGTTTTAAAAGAGAGACGTCACCCGGTCGCCTCTTAAGATAGTCGTCCTCTATTTTATAACAGAAATCAGCCAAACACCCAAGGACGGAGTGCGGTCGCGTGGACCAACAAATGCAGTTGGTGATAACGGTGTTAACGGGCGGCTGTCAGTTTTTTTTGGGACAAGTGGAGATATATAGTAGTTCGTGAGCACAAAGAAACAGAGATTAAGACACTTGATAAGGAACCAGGACGGGGCCGAATTGGGGAAAACATATAGTAAACGAGTTCGGAAAAAAAAAAAAAAAAGGAGGGGGAAGGAAAATAAGTACAGTGGATCATCGAGGGGGGGGGGGGGAGACAGTAGAAGATTTGCGTGGATTTTGAATTGTTGTTTGAGGGAGGGGAGGAGAAGAGGTCATAGAGAGGGGAAGTATAGAGGGAACAAAACATTTTGAAAAGAAGGTGAAGAAGGAAAACCTTAAAACCTATGTTTACAAATTTTTCCATCGACTAAACACGGCGTGTTTTGACGCTGGAAAAAATTTATATAGGGAGGCTGTGATGGTTCAGTGTTGTTTGAACAAGTAGACGAGGAAATTTTTTTTTTAAATATTTAAATTCGATCATATTACTGACCTCTGTTGGGTGTGTTTGAAAACGAAATTGAAGGAGTCTGTAATAAAATACGGGTTAATTATCGCGTGGGAGGTGCTAGACTATCGGAGATGTAAAACGTTGGACAAATTGGAAATGATAAATTAACAATTATTTTGAACACAACGAATAGCGAGAGAGAGGCGGAGCTAAAGGCGTTTATCTGGTTGAAGGAGCGAGAGTTCTCACGAAGTCCATGGTATGGAATGCAGACCCTTATGAATTTGATCATAACTCACTTCATGATGACCAAAAATAAGAAATTGATAACTGTTGAAATTCGGGACCGAGACTCTATTGAGATTTTGAAAAAGATCGTTCAGGAAGTAGATTTTGGGTTAATTATGAACTTTTGCGTTTCAGTTATTAGGAGCGACATGGGGAAGGTTTACAATCTCTTGTACATAAGTGACGTTCTAAGAGATTGACAGGTAACACGATTTTGGCTCTTAGAAGAGGTCATTAAGCCGAAATCACCACTCTAGGTTACGTACAAAATAGTGGAAAAAGTAATTAGCCAAATGCATAAAATTTAACGGCCTGTCTAATTCTAAATTTATTTACAAATTCGAGTGTGATTTTTGGAGAGATTAACAAATCATTCTGACAGTTATCACTTTTTTCGAAAGAACGAGACGATGAGATGTGGGAGGTTACTTAGTAGAGATGCAAATAACAGGGACAGATTAGGCCATGGTGGTGATAAATGGCCATAAATGAAAATCGAAATCAATAAAAATGTGAGTTTAATACTGGGAAAAGCCTTACGGGCGTTGCTATTTGTTTAAAGAGAGAGGTTGTCAGAGTATAAGGCCTAAACACTCACAAATACGGAAAAACAAGGGAGAATACATGTTGTTCGTAGAATAATGCGTAGAATAAAATTCCTTCGCGTTAGGTTATAAAATAATGATAATAATAATAGATTATTCCAAAATGTATGCAGGGGTAGTGCGGTATAATACATTTATTTTGAGTGGGAGAAAATGTCCTATGACAAGTTTGAGTCGAGCGCGTGGTCCACCCCTGTTTTATTTTGCTAGACCGAGATGGTTGGGACTGCGATTTCAAGGGTTGTGACGGGGACAAACGCAAAAGGGAGGAACGGACGGGAAGCGAGAGTAGTGGGTGGCGAGCGGGTAAATACGACTCAAAATTGCATGAACTTATTTTGATTGATGGGAGATTTTCGTTTTAAATAAGCAGTTTTTTTTTATAACAAGGGGAGTGAAAGACGGGCAGTGAGTGAGTGAAGATCAGTCAGTGGAATTCGGCGGAAGAATACGGTTAAGTCTGGAAGTTTTGGTTCTAACCAGCTCGTAGCAACGGTTAATTAACTTCAGTGAAAACAGATAGTGGTAATTTTATTAAAAGGGAGTCCGGAGTTTATTAATATAATTTTTTTTTAATTTTGCGGAAATATGAAGAGGTAAAACTAACTTAATAATAGACAAATAGCTGCAAAAAAAACGTAAATTCAGTGATAAGTTGTGTTTGCAATAATCGCGGTGATAAATTGTTAAACGATAGTGGATAAAATCACGTGTTCTTCTTTTCTACGTGTAATAATCAAATTAATCAACTATAAATAAATAAAATAAATAAAGAGATGACTCATTATTAGGGAGGTGAAAGGAGTAATCAAACCATAACGGAATTCACTTTACAGGAAAAATCGTATAAACTTTACGTAGATTAATTTGGGCTTTAATAATAAATATACCGCTTGACGGAAGCTATAACTAATAATGATAACTACAGATAACAGAGTATAGATTTCAGGACATTACATAATAGGTGTGGGGGGGGGGAATGGTCGTAGGGAGGTGGAAAGGGTTTCTTTGTTTTCCCACAGGTTATAACAGGTGCAGATCCAAAATCACAACGAGCGTGTATTCCCGCTAGGATAAAGGGTACAGTTATCAATCACTCTCGGTAAGTCGAATTACAACTCCATAATTTAAATTACAGGACATGCTGACCGCAAGAATGAAGCAGCCAATTGAACTATTGTTTACTATAAGTGTGCGTGTCGGTCAGGGGTTTTTTCTCTTCGCCGTTATCACCAGGGTCCAGCCACCCGAACCGTCGCCTAACAGCTGGATGCTAGGAGCGGAGCAGAAAAAAGGGTTCTACGAGCTCTACAAATTGTCCAATTATTATTATTACCCAATTGCAGTTGTTGGCTGACGGTTTGGCGCAGACTTCGACAGGAAGAGGGCGTGAGAACCAGATTCACGATTCTATGCATGTATAACATTATATCAACCTGTTTATCTGCGAAATTTCTACCTGTTGTATTGCGTGAATTAAATTTTCACGTTTGTGGAATGTATACGATGGTACCGAGACATACATAAGTGAGATATGTATGTCGGAAAGGTAAGGGTTTTCCCTCATTACCATGTTACGAGGAGGGGAGGTACCAGCCACAGACTGGGCGGGTCACGCGCTATGTCGGAGGTCATTCCCTTTCGCGGGATCGTGTCGAGCGAACGGGCGCGAAAGGTTATGTACCAGGGATGCCGAATTGTATGTCATGGACACGATTCGCTGACGGAGGCGTTTGACCTTAGACATCACGGGAAGCCTGTAGGGTTGAGTGGAGGAGACCGCTAACAAGGCATCTTGCGGGAAAATTCTGTAACGTTGTTGCATTCTCTCATCTGTGTCAACCCAAAAGTAAACGTAAGGCCCACAAAGTGCGCCTTATGTCAACTATTGGAGGTGGAAAGACGAAGACGGTCGGCTTTAAAGGTCTGCCTCACAGCTTCGCGCCACTTGCCCGCGGATAGAGTCATGACAAGGGACGAAATGGAAATACCCCTTTTAGAGCCAGTAACGTAGAATCTGGAGGCGTAATGAGTATTGGAGTTGACTGGGAAAGGTTTGAAAGCCTGCTGTTCTTCCTCTGGCATGAGTGAGTCCGGGTATGTCAGGGTGATCGTCCAAGAGATCCGCCAGATACCGGGGTATAGCTCAGACATGCATTGGCGGGATAGTTGTGTCCGGAGAACTGCCCACTCGGTCAACTTGGTTAGCGGAGGAGCCAATACTAGTTTGCAAAGAATTTCTCCTTCCTTTCCTTTTATCACTTCCTTAAAATCCCCTAGTTCTGTCGTAAATTGGTGCTACTAACAATAACAATATTTCTAACAGTTATGCATAGGATAGGTATTTCAGATTGGGAGACGCGGGAGCAGCCTATCCGGCCATAGAGAGGCACCTCTAGGTACGTACATCTAAATTTAAGTAAATAATGAACTTGTATTGCCATTTAATTGTCCACAGGATCGACCGTTACGCGAGCTAGGTTCCTTCTTCGTGATTTACTAACTGACCTTTAGACGTGCAGTTAAATTTTACTAGCGCAAAATAGGACCAGAGGATAGCTAACCCAGCCTTAATAGACTAGGTGCAGAAGGGATCACTATAGCGGGGAACGGGGACTCTACAGGGAGTATACAGTTAGGGCCATAGGCATCGGTAGTGTAGGGAAGTTAGACAGGGCGTATCCTTCATGCGTTTGAGAAAACAACAGAAAAAATTCTTCCACGCCTTTTAAAGAGTCGAAAGTTACCACGAGAAATAGTAAATACATTAAATTCCTACTCCAAATAATCTGGAGGCTTCGAAACAAAAATCAATCACAACGTGAAGTAAAGGGTTTATTGTAAGATTTCCCAGAACAACCTTGCTTTACTGTGTTCGCATCACAGGGGTTGGGAAAACGAGATCAGGAAAACAGCGTAGCTGAACCTTCCAATCGGAGATCTCAACGAGTAAGAGAGAAAAAGGGAGGGGGGGTGAAAAAACCTTGCAGCGGGTTGGGACCATCACAAGACGACATAATAAAAATTATCTAATTTGCTCTCGTAAAACCTCTATCAGATAACTCGACACTTATCAAAACAATCATAGACCCATAAATACACTTAACCTTAAAATAAACACTACAATCGATTCACACGTAAAACCACATTTTTTTTCAAACATTGCAAAAACACCATTTTTCAAACTGATTTTTTAAAACTAAAGGACGCACTACGTGATAACTAATTGGAGAGTGTTTTCCACAACACAAGCGAATTCCTGAATTCTTAGTGTGAAGACAACATTTTTTTTTTAAATTTTGATATGTAAACAAAAGATGTTTTGACGTACTATACACCAAACACAGTTTAAACTTCATTTCTGAATTAAAAAAAAAAAAAAACAAATTTCAACAAACACCAAAAATATCGTGCAGTAAAAGTACTAAACAAACTATCACTTGATACAGAAGCTGAGGAAAATAATTAAATGACAAAAAAACGATATTAAAAAATCTGTAACATAAAAGAATAAAATAAGAATTACACATAACACCATTACAAAACACATATCATTCACACACATACACAACTCATATATATGATGATTTTTTTTTTCATTTCATTTTATTAAAATTTAATACGTACTTCATCTTATTTTTTTAATTTATAAATTTTAATGTTTTGACTGCCCAAATAGGAAGATTTCCGTTTTAGGACAATCAAATTAGGATGAGTATGAATATGTTTTGTACAAAAAAAAGGAAAATGGAGGAAATAAAAAGAAGAGAAAGAGTAAAAAATAAAAAATTTAAAACAGCTGTTATTTGTTTAGCATAGTTATTTAAGTAGTTATTAAAATGATATTTAATAAAAAAACTAAAATAACAGATATATATATACTATAAAACAGGATTCAATTATGTATTATAAAATGGGGGCCTCAGCACGGGTGAACCACCCACTGAGGCCAACATCATTAAAATATATAATAAAATGTAAATTAGTGTACCAAATAAATAAATATTATTTTTAATGAATTAATTTCAAGAATACAAATTAATCAAATAAAATTTATTTGCGCACGCCCGTATTCGATCCCGCGACCTTCGTATTGCGAGTCAAGAGCCTTACCCTTCGACCGCGGAGTACTACGGGCGTTTAAAAATAAATAATTAAATAACTGACTGACAACGAAAAAAAATAATCTATCTGGACAACAACACCTGCCTCCTTCTTTCTAATAATTTGTCTTTTTTCAATCTAAATAACTTTAACGTGGTCCTTCAAGAGTGAAAATTAAACGAGTCGGTAACAACATCCAGACTCGTAAATTCGTATCTAATACATTTCAAGAACCCTCGCATCATTCGCTTGTTTTGTTGAAAATAGTGTTATTCTAGATTTTACAGTAATCGTAAAAAAAATACGCGAACTGTCAGAGTTTGTCGGCTTAGTTTTATTCAGCTACTCGTACAGCTACGTGCCTCCAATACTCAATATCACTCAAAACTGCAGATTAACTCTGCTAGACTTACTTCAAAGTGATAGCTTTTACACTTGAAAGGAGGAAGTATGGAAGCGTGATTCATTGCATATAAAGTTTTATCTTTTAGCTCACTGTACTAGTGACTTAAGTCGGTATATACATCTACGTGTTTAGATGTTTCAAAATAAACGTGAAACAGCATATTGACTATCAAGATTCCCTTCCTAAATATTTCGATCAGAATTTGCAAAGCTTATGAAAAAATTAAGCCCTTCATCATAGTCTACATAAAATAAAACAATAAAAACTGGAAAAAAAACTTCGTAAGTAGAAAATTTTTCTGATCGCAGCTTTTCAAAGTGGAAAATACGTGTCGCTGGTGAAAATCAAAATGTTACTTGAAATGGCTTTAGCCGTCTTTGGTGACCAGACCTGAATAGCCCAGTACCTTTCCACCTTCATCTTCCTAACACCTTTCTCCCCCGTTCTCTTCAGACGTACAACATACTACAAATGGGGAGGGGGATTCCAAAGTCTCACTGACTCCAGGCAGTTGTCGGTGTCGAATTCACATTGTATAAAAAGGAGTTCGAACAGATTTTTGGCCAAAATGTGACATGGTAATGTGACGTGGTAATGAGACACGGTAATCTGATATGGTAATGTGACATGGCGATGTGATATGGTGATGTGATATGATAATGTGACGTGGCAATGTGACGTGGTAATGTGACGTGTCAATCTGATAAGGTAATGTGACGTGGTAAAATGGCATGGTCATGTGGTATGGTGATGCGATATGGTAATGTGACGTGGAAATGTAACATGGTAATGTGTTATAGTAATGTGACTTGGAAATGTGACATGGTAATGTGATATGGTGATGTGATATGATAATGTGACGTGGCAATGTGACGTAATAATGTGACATGTCAATCTGATATGGTAATGTGACGTGGCAAAGTGACTTGGTAATGAGGCGTGATAATGTGATATGGTGTTGTGATATGGTAATGTGACTTGGTAATGTGAAATGGTGATGTGATCTGGTAATGTGACTTGGCAATGTGACATGGTTATGCGATATGGTACATAATATATTTATTAATACTTCATATTATTCATAAACTTTAATTTTAATTTTGATTTTCACCACGGGAGATACAATTAAGTCATTATCTTTACTTGTCACAAAAAGGGAAGATAATAAAACATTTATTATTATTACTATTAATGTGACACGGTAATGTGATATGATAACGTGACAATGTATGCTTATGGACCTGGTTTCATGCCAAATTACTTTCTACAGTTTTTTTTGTAATATGTGCGTAATATGTAATAATTATTAAGAATTATGTTCCGATTTGGGTTATTCGTCCACTTTTCACTTCCATATTCCTTATCTTCAGGTACAAATGTACACATTACAAAATATGAAATGCTTTAATCTGTTTTAACGTTAGTTTCATAATATTATTATGAGAGATCAGGGTAGCTATTCCCGAGCAACGATCAGTCGTTACTCGCCATGCGCCAGCTGCGAGCGAAAAATTCCTCGTCGTCGCGACCAACTTTTTCGAATGTTTCATATTTACGTATTCTTGAACGGCGAGCGGTCGCAAGGATGATTATATTGGTAGCCCTGTAAATGTTGTCTATGTTCCTGATGTTTTTGAGATTTCTATGGTGTAACTTTGAAATGTCAAACGTCAAACAGTGAAACGGTAAGTTTGTTGGGTCGGTTGATAATTTTCGAAATGGCCATATAACTAATAATCAAAAGCAACTGCTCATAGAACTAGTTAGTTCTGATCAACAATAATGAGCGGAAAATTAACCATTGTAATATGTAACCTTAAAAAGACTTTATAACAATATTCGACGTCTTGCGGGTGCGAAAGTTCGCGCGGGAAAACGATAATACTAGATGTTGACAGCCAATTGCATAGACACGCAAATAAACAACCACTCGCTTCTCCGTTTCTACTGGTCTACCCCACTCGTTGTTGTGGCGAATGACTTTTGGCGTCTAAAAATGTTCCGTCGACTGGCTCAAGAATAACCACGTCGACCAATGTACGTACTTTCGACGGCGATTGAGCGACGAGGGCTTGGAGAATAGCTACCCTGGGACTAGTCAAAACTTTGCACTCGCGCTGGCTTAATATGGATATAAAATTTATCAACAGCAAATTAGTGTGAAACTCGTTAAACACTCGTCGGAAGGGCATTCGTAAATGATAAGCCTCCAAGTCGGGAGAAATTAATTCTATTTCTGAATACCTTTAATATACGAGTATTTTGCGATAGGTAATCATTATTGTGCAGTCAATAAATAAAATGGTACTACGTGCCGCACACGAGACAAACTAACTTTAATTATATTATTGCGACCTACAACCTTTGACCTCTCAGGCATATTATAGGAGCGGTGGATTTAAAACAGATTTAAAATTGACAGTTCAACAACAAGCCGCGCCAATCAACTCAAACAATCATGCACCCGATTGCGCCGGAAACAATTTAAAAGAACGCTAATAACAAAAAACTCTATGGAATTCAAAGTGATATTGAACACTCATCTTTTTGTAAAAGTGCTTTAGCAAAAAATAATTAATTGCTATTTTTAGATAAGGTTAAAAAAATATTGTTTACGTTACATGGATTTTGTCCGGCGGGTAATAATGAACATAATTCTGGAAAGGAAGACGATTTCTGTTTTCATAACAATATAAGAGCCGGTGGCACCTTGAAGCTCCTGATAAGGGAATTTTACGGGTAATATCATCTGGTTTTCAAGCCTTCTTTTCTGAGACGAATCTTAAATGCAGCACTTTGACCGCGTTCACCGAAAAATGCAAACCTCCGCGAGATTATTATTATCATTTTGACATTAGAGATTGTCTTGTTAAGTAGGAAAAATGCTTTAAACTTAATTATTTCTTTTATTTTATCATTAGCTCCACACAGGAGGCCCTGACGAAAATAATTTTCTTTAGGGACTATGTCATCTCAGGGGATGCCGTGTAGAGGGTTTTTTTTAGGAAATGAAGGAGAGGAAGTTCTTGAAAGGAAAAAAGCATCAGGGGGGGTAGGAATCTCGGGATCAGTGTGTCCAGGAGTGACTAGCGTATGAATTCATCCTTTCAACTTCGGTGCAAGGTGTTGGGTCGAGAGAGTCCAGTTGGAGGGGTGAAATGGCCTCCCTCAAGTGCCCGCTACGCAGAAGGTGGGCAACGCATCCGCCGCCAAGACTTGAACAAACCTCACCTCATGAACCCGGCTACCCCTGCTACCCAGTAAATAGCGAGCCACTTAGGATGACCGATGGTAGGGATATGGTTATCCAATAAAATATGCTGCTTTTATAACTCCTATCAGTGCAATATTAATTTTTATTTATATTTTTTTTTATCATTACATCAGCAAAAACTATAATACCTTTCGGTTTGATTTTAACGTTACATTGAAAAGAAATAAAGAGGAGGGTGAGTGTCACCTGTGACGAAATGAGTAGACCCAGCCATTCATTTAAACCTTTATTATTAGGTATATTCCTTTTTAGATTTTAGGCTTGTAAGTTAGGGATGGTTTTGCACCAATCTAAAATGAAGGCTTCATTTCAACCCACCCCTTGTCTTCCTTTAGGTTTTACTCTTAATTTAATCACGTAGGTTCAATTACCTGCAATTTCAATCAATAAGTAAAACTTGCAACAGCTGTACTCTCTTGGAGAGATAGGAGAAACATGGATTGACAAAATGTTTGTTTAACTTTGTCCTTGCTCTTCAAAAAGGTTACTTTTGTACATATTTAAACTTCAATTGGTAAGTTTAATCATTCCGGAAAAGGTGAAAAATTGTTCATTCGACATCAACACTAACCAAAAAAATGTGATTCTTACAACGTTCTTGTACATACATTTTTAGTGTAGATATTTTGTAATTCAAGACGAACAGTTATTCAAGACAAACAGAATAAGTAACAGTTAGAAACAAAAATGAGTGAAAGACAGTTCCTCAGTTCTTTGCGCGGGCTTGATTTTGATATCCAAATAATATTAATGAAGATCTGAAAGCCACAGGGGATATCAGAATGGTTTCATTATCCCCTGGTGGAAGTAAATTAGGGTCGGGTGGTGAGGCCGGTGAGGGTTCGTGTTTCGGTCCGATTTGTTTTTCAATTTCATATTTGTCGAAAACGTAACACTATACATTGAACGTAGATAAGCGACGTAGACTCAGACTCTTGTAAGATGGGGTGACGACGATATTGAGCAGCTGAGGAGTGAGGAGAATGTCAAGCATTCGTGCAAATATGCTCTCCTGTCGTTTCTATCGGTGAACGACGCGAGTGAAAACTAACTCACTCCGATCTTTCTATGTGCACATTTTATCAGATTTATGAAAGGGTTTCCAATACCAGCGAAAGCAATTTTGTAAGATTTTTATAATTTTATCTCAGATTTAATTGAAGAACTGTATATCGTAAAAACAATACAGTTTTCTAATATACATTTTCTAAAAAAAAAATTAAATGAATATCTTAACATTTTCTGGTTATCTCGAAAGGCTGGCGGAGTCAAGGTATTTAGCGAGTGTATAATATTGGTTTAAACCATAAAAGAAAAAGACAAGTATCGATTTCTAACTGAAAACCGTACTAGGCTTAAATATATTTTTCCACGACCAAAACTAAGCACTTCATTTGCACAAAATTACTATACTTACAGTGAAGATTTTTTTTCAATCGACTATCGGAAGAAATTAGAAACATTAATGATAAAATCCAATTCATAAATATAGTGAATAAATATTTTGAAGACAATCTTACGAAAAAAAATGTTTCCACTTGATTTAATCTTAAAACTAACTCTTATCTCAATTAGTTTCCTGGTGACATTCACTTCTTCGAAAAAGTAAAATTTTGTTTTATTATTAACTACTAATTACAGTATTTTTAGATACGTTATAGGTACTAGTAGTATAATGATTTGCTAATAGTTAAACATTTACAATTATATAACACCCAACAACTTACGATATATTATTTTCTACTTTCGCACTGTAATTTACGTTTTTAAATTAAATTTTTTTTATCTTATATATTCAATAAAATTGTTATTCTATTTATAAAAACAGATTATTAAAAAACAAGTTCTGCTATATTAATTATTTTCTACTTACGCGGACAGCCGTTTCGCCTTCTGAAGGCATTATCAAACTGTGGTCACGCCACTTACGGACGAGGTATTTTTATTATTTCTAGATAGGTATTTACGATGACTAATTAATAATTTATGAGTAAACTGACTGATATTATTAATGGTTATTACCGTATTTTAAGTTTCCCTAATTTTTTGCATTGTTTAAATTCGAGGAAGGTCGTTATGTACTCTTATCATAATGTGAATTATTCCTAAATGATGACTCATCCAGCATAATTTTTTTTTTCTATTTTCTACTTTTTATTATAATTTTTCCAATTTTCAGCATCATTATACACTAGTTCACTACAAACACTAGTTTACAGTATACTTCATACAAAGTAACTATCCTCCATTGGTCACCATGAAACAGGCAGCCGCCTAGTATGGTGATCTACTGGTGTATCTACTCTATATAAATGACTTAATTATGTAACATGTATTATATAAATTAATGTATATTAGTAATAAATTAAAACAAAAAAATATTAGAAGAATCTATTATAGTAACATTTTTATTGTTCAGCGATTATAAGCTTGGTTTATTGGTTAATAATAATAATAAAGTTTTATTCCAGGATGTGGGGAGGATCCCACACGTCCCATATGATTGTACCTACATATTTGTATAATTATACATATTTTAATACAACAGATTTTTTTTAAACATAGAATAGGAAAAAACAATATAATAAAAAAAAAAATTAAATAAAAAAATAAATAAATAATCAATTCTATGTAGAGCGTGGTCTGGGGCGAACTCGGGCCCAGCGCTCACTAAGGAGTAGGGTTTGGTGCTGGAACGCTGCGGTCACCACTGCGTTGTCGGAAGCCATTAGCCGTATCCTGGCTCCAGTGACCCGATGTCTCATTAGACCGGCGAATCCGTGCAATCCTAGTTCAGTGAACATTATCGATGCACTGCTATATCTTCTGAAATAATTTAGTTAATTCTTATTAAAATTCGTTATGCATTTAGAGCCAGTAGTTGAATGTCAGAAATTCAAATGTAACATGGTCATCAATTGGCCATTCAGCGCTGTTTTTTTTTTTTTTTTTCAAATTTGAATATTCCCCGTTAAATTTCGATTCTAGGTGTTTTTAATTTCTATGAAATTGTAATAAGCCAACAGTCTTAACAACATGATAGTTCTCCTCTTTTGCCAATCACTATTTTTTTTTTCAAAACCTGATAGGGCGTTAACTGGGCCTCTCAATTATCAAAATAACAAAATGGTGCCGAATGGTCATTTTATGACAAAGTTACATTTTGATTTCTGTGAAACAACCCTTCCTTGGTGTGGAGGATCATTAAATTAGGGCAAGCATAATCCAGTATCAATGGAAACACTAAATATTATTGCATAATAATGATTTTATTTTTACCACGCTTCACGATTTTTACTTCTGTGTTGCCATTTCTCTCCATGCAGGCCCAGTAATTTCTCTCCATGCAGGCCCAGTAATGCAATATAATTTGTTATAAGTTTTTTTCGTGATCATTAAAATTTAAATAAATAAAAGATTTTAGTAATTAACTAAAATAATAACATGTTAGGAATCCACTAAGATGGATAAGATCTTGAGTGGGTAATTAGATTTCTTGTTAGCGTAATAATTTCCTGTCTCAAATACGTGTTCCCTAATCTCATTGCATCACGGCCGACGCATGCAATGTCAGATGACGCCAACGACGTCAATTAATCATAATAGATTCCATTAGGCACGACAACGTCACCTACGTACATAAGAGACGGCCCATTGGCCTGCATTTGAATCTAATCTCTTGAAACTGAAAGACGGTTTTAAAACTTACTTGCCATAATGGCATCAGTACTCGGTGATCTTGTTTGTGATAACTTAATTTTTAAATTATTAATTTATTTAACCGTTCACTGTCCAATGTGGACCACCCGCTACATACGTACTACCAAAACACACTGCTAAAAGTGTATAAAATCTAGTCACCCGGCACCCTCCGAATTAGACGTTTCCACACCAGCCTACACAATTTAGATCCATTGACAGCCACCACAGGAAACTAGTGAAATAAAAATCAGTTGTGGCCAGTGGCTAGTGGCTTCTCGTGACTTTTGTGTGTGCAGAGTGCAAGTATTAAAACAAATGGCATTATTGATGTTGTTGTAATCGAAAATGTTTTTTTTTCGAAAACTGTTTTGTATAAAGATTTTCAGGAAATTTTTTTTTTATTTTTTTATTTTTTTTTATTTATTTTTTTTTTTTTTTTAACAATAATAATTACATTTATAATATAATTACCTAGGTATACATAAGAATTAATTTTTTGGTTCTACTACTCCATAAATTGAGCTCTAGGAGCTCGTGTTTATGGGAGGAGTATTTAAACGCATAAAAAAAAAAAACATATTGTTCTGAAAAGTGTGAATACAATGATCAAAGACTTAAATGTCTTGAATGAAATAAATATACAAATACTTTTTGACATAGATATAAAAATAAAAAAAAAACAATAACAATAATACATTTTTTTAATTAGATGTTAATTAGTTAAGGGTACAATATATCATTATCCAATTTCAGGGACTTAATTTGATTTTTAAATTGTTCATATTTCATTGTTTCTGTTACATTTATTTTGTTTTTGGATAATAATATATTGTACCATCTCACACCTAAATATAAATAGTGGTGTTGAGCCGTGGTCGTTCTAAGCATAGGAATGGCTATTAAGCCATTAGTTTTGAATCTATTGCTTATGCTATCTGAGGGATGAATTTTTTGGATGAAATATTCTTTGTAGATTTGATATAATGCGTTTCTCTTATACAATTCTGTGATAGTTGGCACATTAAATTCTCGAAATATCTCTTTTTAGTTTGGTAGTGCACTGTAAACGGATTTCCTTAATTCTTCTTACAAAAACCGATTGATCAAACAACAGAAAATTGATCGTATGATTGTTTTTTAAACAAAACGGTTTGTAGCAGATCATCTATATACAGTAGAGCGGGTGTATTAAATATTAATCACAAATATATTGAATTTATTGACAGATTAGAATGAAAACGCTAACTAGATAATCAAAAAGATAGCGACTTTTATTGAATTTATTAAGTTAAGGGATCAAAAAATTGATATTTTAACATTACCAGTCGATATTTTGGAAGGAAATACTCATTCGCTTCAAATCATTGAAATTGGCAAGTGTTAGTTGAAGTTATTTGTGATTCTTGAGAGATTAGATATATTGAAGAAGAACAGAAAGAGGCTTTCCCAGCGAATCTGACATCAGACATAAGGACAGATGGCATAGATTATTGGCCCAGTTATGAAATGATAGAAAACGGTGTAAAATACCTCAAACAAAGGCTTTACATCCGTTTAGTGAACCAAATGTGCGCGGTTCTCTTTGAATAATAATAAATTGTCGGGTAAGGCACTCACAAAAATCCCGGCGCAAATATATTTTATTTGATTAATTTCAGTTATTTCACCACTAATTAATAAAAAAATACGTAGTATTTGCGGCACGTTCCAACGTGGAGGATTCTCTCAGTATTGCGCAAGGTGTTGATTCCATCACGAATCATCCAACCCCGATATCGCCCTCGAGGTGATTTTTCACAAAAACGGCGCTATATAAATCATCCAAATATTATGAATATTATTATCGTTTCTCAAAACAAACTCGAGTTGAATCAGTCCGTCGGGCGACAGCTTCACAACAACTGAACAACTTCAGTTCGATCCAGCCAGGCCCTTTGACAGCATGCAGCTCACGACTTAACAGAATAATCTCACAATGGCGCATCCAATCGTAAAAACCTCTACTTTTATTGTTGGTTTATCTATTTGTTTACTCATTTCATTAAATGTTAAATGCAACTGGTGCCCTTAAAATCTTCTTAAAAGCCCACAAATCAATCAAGTTTCCGGAAAGTGGGCAAAGGTGACCGGAATACAAAAGGTGACCGGAATACAAAAGGTGACCGGAATACAAAAGGTGACCGGAATACAAAAGGTGACCGGAATACAAAAGGTGACCGGAATACAAAAGGTGACCGGAATACAAAAGGTGACCGGAATACAAAAGGTGACCGGAATACAAAAGGTGACTGGAATACAAAAGGTGACTGGAGACTGAAATTTAATTGAAGTATAATATTTTACAACGTTCAAAATTGTTAAAATAAGTCAAGTACGTCCCTTAATAATTGACAGGTAAATTCGAATCGATTTTGTATTAAAACGGGTTGAGTATTTCGTCTACAAAGTTAGCTCCATTAAAAAGGTTACGAGCTAATCACGGTTAAGTGTCTTCGTTAATTTTTATACTTCACTTTGATTTACCCCTCAAGCCTATTAGCGGAAGGTCAAAATATTTCCGCTTTGCATTAAAATTAAAATAAATGGAATATTTCTGAAGGCATTCGAAAACTAAAAACTATTTTTGAAAGGTGATGAAATAAGCTTTCAAATTTTATAATTTGAAATAAATGTACAATATTTGAAATATATATATTTTTTAATGAAAACAAATTATAAAAATGGCTCACGTTTTGTTTTTACTAACTTATTAACCTTTTTTTCTAAAGTCTAAATGAAAACTCATTTTTCATTAGAAAAACCCTCTTTTACAACACTTTTTAAGTTTTCCCATTTTATTTTTAAGTCATTGTGAGTTGTTGTCTCAATGGCCGAGTTGGTTTATGCGCTTGTCCCGGTAAGATGAAAGATTCTGGGTTCGAGTCGCAGTTGCGACCATTACCTTTTTATTTTTATTTTTTTTTTAATATTATCCTTTAGATTTATTTATGATATTATCTTCTTCTTCAATGAAATTTTTATTTTTTTTTACATTAGCGCCACACAGGAGGCTCTGAGGAAAATACTTCCCCTTAGGGTCTATGTCATCTTTGGGGATGCTGCGTGGAAGGTCTTTTTAGGAAAGGAAAGAGAGGAAGTTCTGGTAAGGAAAAGGATATTAGGGGTGGGTAGGAATCTTGGGGTCAGTGTGTCCACGAGTGATGGACGTATGAATCCATCCCTTCCACTGTGGTGCAAGACGATTTTTTGAGAAAGTACGGCTGAAGAAGTCAAAGGGACTCCCTCAAACATTCTCTCCCGATCCGGCCTACCACGCAGCTAGTGGGCAGAAACTTTCGAGACCCGGACAACCTCACCCTTTGAATCCGGGCACACCTGCTAAGTCATCAAACGTAGCGAACCTCTTGGGATGACCTATGAAAGAGATGTTGGTTACCCTAGAAACGGTTCCCGGGGCGGCGGTATCGCCTCTCAAATTGAAATACATTTCTGATGTACTATAATGCTCGCATTGTATTCAAATAAAATGGATGTTTTTTACGATTAGCCGATCGTTAATTTGATTATTAAAAGCAGCATTACCTAAGAGCATACGAGATTTTGAAAGAAGCAAAGCTTTTTATTTTTTTATTTGATTTTACAGCACCACGCACTCCAACGGCTGGAAGGGCCTTGAAGCTAAGAATGGACGTTTACTTCTTGGGGTAAAAATAGTTTCGTTGAATTTAATGTTTCAAAGACCTAATCATGTCTGATTACGTCTAAAAGGGATCGAAACGAAAATCTAGTCTCCTTCACCGGAAGAAATCTTCCGAAAAGACCCTCCATTGATATGCTTGCAGCAGCTATAAGTGATCAGCCCAGGTACGGGGGGTCCATCGAAGCCAGAGGTAGACTCCCAAAAACTAGGCGCGCTGTACAGGGTCGGCAGATACTTAAAAATTACACAACTGTACAAATCAGCAGAATTTGGCAGCCACCTCTGGTCTGAAATTCCAAAATACTTGAAAAAACCCTCGACTCTGTGCAGAAACGGCCGGTCTGTTTGATAAATTCTTAACTAGCAATCTTTAGAGCACAGGCGTCGAGTGGGAATGCTATCCTATCTACCGGTATTTCAATGAGAAATGCTCGGAGAAACGAGCGTCATCCCTTTGGAACCGGTGCTTAATCGGGATACACGCCAAACGCGCGTCCAACATATATGTTGGACACGGTTGATATTTATCACGGGACACGTAATAACGGGTTTCTTCTTCGACTCGTTTTTGAGTTCAACAGCTCGGATTTGGAACGATTTGCCGGCCTCTGTGTTTCCTCCTTCCTACAACGGTCTTTTCAAGACTAATGTTCACTCCTTCTTCTCCTCACCTCTACACAACATTTTAGATGACATAGGCCCTGAAGGGAAATTATTTTCCACAGGGCCTCCTGTTTGGAGTTAATGCAAAAAAAATCTGGGCATTTTTTTCGTTGTTCAATTTTTATTACAAAAATTCTATTTTTATCAAACCTTTGGGGTATTTATATTGATTATTTTATTAATTATTATTAATGTTAGGATAACCCTCAAAGGATATAAAATAGAGTTTTTCTATAAAAAATGCCTGGCTGCCAGTAAAATCAAAAATGAAAATAAAAAAAGCCTTGCTAATTTTAAAATTTCTTATGCCCTAAGGTTTTTATGCTTAATGCTGCTTTTATCAATTAAATTAACGATCGGGGAAGCGTAAAAAACATCCGTAATATTGAAATACAATTTAAACATAATATATTATCAACAAAAATAAAACTTTTTTTTAGAAAAACGAAAGACTGATGAGACGAGATGTTATATTTGAGTACATTTTTACTGAGCGTTGGCTTAGTTTGAATGGTGTTAGCAACTAAACTTGGTTTATCTCAACCAACGCCCTCCAGTACAAAAATCTTACCAGGCGGCTATGCCTACAGGTTGTTCGTAAAATAGAGCAAACCTGAAAGTCAGAAACAAATTATTCGATTTCGGAGCAGCCTGTGTAGTGTGTAATGGCTGTTTCACTGAACTTCCCAACTAACTTTCTTTTTTTTCTTTTTTTTGTTTTAGGCAATTCACCCTGGAGAGAGTGCTTTGTGCCGGTAATATTTAAAATGGATAAGAAATTTCGGTTAATCTAATGGGAAAATAATAAAACAAATTAAATATTGGACTCATTTAGATCACTAAAACAAATTAAATATTGAATTCATTCAGGTTAATAAACTTACATAAAGCTGTATGAACACGAGAATTGTTAAGAGATAAAAGGTATGAAATATTAAGCGGGGACTGGTGTGTGATTTTAATAAGCCGGCGGTATATGTTCTTGAAAGATGAATGGTTTTTACAGTTAAAGAAAACGTGGTCGAGGGTTTCCTCTTCCACACCGCACTGGCAGAACGGATCATCTAAAACTCTAATTCTAGACAAGTGAGATGCAATTGAACAGTGGCCAATTCTCATTCTCGAGATACATGAAATGAATCGTTTTGAAAGTTTTATACCGTGAAACCATGGCTTAGCAGGGATATGGTTTTGAATTCCCGCATAGAAAGATCCAGTTCTTATTTTGGAGACTGCCCAATTTTCTTCCCAGGCACGAGTCATATTGGATTTAAGAATCGGAAAGACATCGGATAAAGGAATTCTAAAATTTTGTGGGATAGTTCCGGAATCTGAACCAGATTTGGCGAGAAAATCGGCCATCTCATTACCCTCGATACCCAAATGGGCAGGGACCCAGGCCAATATCGTCTCAAACCCAGATTCACTAAGAGAATTGAGAAGATTTTTTATTTTACATATAATATTGTCTTCCGGATAACGTAAAATATTTGACCTAATTTTAGTTAGAGCACTTAGCGAATCAGTACATAGTAAGGCTCGATGAATGTTGAGAACCGGAATTTGATTTAGCGCTTGTTCAATTGCAAAACATTCGGCTGTAAATATGGAAGCTTCTTTCGGTAATTTATAAGTGAGATTGATGTTGAATTCTGGACTATATATAGATGCTCCACATCTTTTATTTTCAAATTTGGAACCATCCGTGAAAAGGATGGAAAATCCAGGGAATTTCGAAGCCACTATGCTTTTAAAACAATCATCCACATTTTGAAATTTATTTGGGGAAGATAAAATATTATTCCGAAAGACTGATGTTATTGTGTTCGGCATATAAGTGATTGCCTTAAATGGAATATTGTATATAGGAAGATTGGGAACTTCTTGAAGATATTGGAGGGAAGATGATAGAGAATTATAGAGATGAAAACTTTTAATTAAGAGAGGAAAACATTGTTTTTCTCTCAATCTTTTGTTAGAATTCAAATTAACACTTAACCTATTAAGACTTTGTTTAATAGGATGATGTGATAACGATAAAGCCTTGAAAATATATTTATTGGCAAGGAATTGCCTTCTGAAATATAATGGAGGCTCCACACATTCCACCTGAAGCGCATTAATTGGAGAAGACTTCATAGCTCCAATAATCATTCTGAGGGCTTTTGATTGAATTCTTTCCATTTTCTTATCTAGATATTTAGGGAGTGGGTCAAAAAGAAATGAGCCATAATCCAAGTGGCTCCGAACTAGGGAATTATACATTAATTTAAGAGTGGTAGGGTGAGATCCCCACCATACTCTGGAAACTGCTCGCATCATATTAAGTCCCTTTTCACACTTTGTAGAAATTATCTGAATGTCTGGAAGCCAGGAAAGTTTATGGTTCAAAAGAAGACCAAGGAATTTGATTTGAGTAGCGGTTTGTAGAGGCACATTATCAAAAGAAATTGAGAATTGGGGAATTTTTCTTTTGCGCGTGAAAGCCACGACCCTTGTTTTAGATGCCGCCAAATTCATCCCATTTAATGACAACCAGCTTTTAATATATTGTAAAGCCAAATTCATTTCCTTAGCTGCAAGAATAATATTTTTATGTAACAAATATATAAGGATATCATCCGCAAAGTAAAGACGCTTGATAGAAAAAGGAATTACTGAGTCTAGGTCGCTTATATAAATATTAAACAACAGAGGACTAATAACAGAACCCTGGGGCAAACCTCTCCATAGTTTGCGCCTTAAGCATTTAGAGGAAGACTCAATAATAATGGACCTATCTGAGAGCAAATTAATAATAAATTGGACTAATTTCGGGGGGATTTGTTTTTTAATTAGCTTTTCTTTCAAAACATTCAGTAAAACATCATCGTAAGCTGATGAAAGGTCAAGGAATGTGGCCAATGTATAAGAATTTAGGGATTGGGAAACTCGGATATCAGTTGTGAACAAACTTAAATTATCCATTGTAGATTTCTTTTTCCGAAAACCATACTGATTTGGTGAGATAATATCTTGACTTTCAACAAACCACTCTAATCTGTTCTTCATCAAACGCTCCGCTACTTTCATCAAACATGATGAAAGAGCAATAGGCCGATAAGACGAAATTTCAGATGGATTTTTTCCAGGTTTTAAAATGGGAATGATTTTTTGAGTTTTCCAATCATCCGGAATTAGTCCTGTTTCAAACATATTATTAATAAGAGATAAGAAATATTCAACCGCCATATCAGAAAATGATTTAATGAAACTATTAAGTATTCCATCGGGACCCGGAGCAGAGTCAGAAAGGGTTCTTATTACTAGTTTCATCTCATCAATGGAGAAAGGAGCATCTAGCCAGTTAGAGTGAGATGGATATGGCTTAATAGAAGGCATTTCTTCACATCCGGCCACTGATGGGGGGGCTATTTTATCCGCAAATCCTATAAGAATTTCTTCTGATATATGCTTGGTTCTCGGCGGAGAATACGATGATCCGAATTTTTTTAAGCTAGACCAAACTGAAGATTGGGGAGTTTCCGGAGACAGGTTCTCACAGAACTTCCGCCATCCAGCGCGTTTTTTATTTTTCAAAATTCGTTTGGTTTCTGCCTGGGCTTTTTTAACTGATAAAAAATTTTCTAGTGACATACACTTACGAAAAGAGGAAATTGCTTTTTTACGAGAGTTGACGGAGCGAGTACATTCCTCGTCCCACCACGGAGTAGAGTGTTTTATTTTAATGTTCGCATTGCGTTTCGGGATGGATTTTTCTGCTGCATTTATAACCATAGAGGGAAACGTCTCACATTGCAATCTGATGTCTTCCGGGGACGATTTTTTTTTAAAATTAATAAGGTTATCTAGTTCAGAAGAGAAAGTGCTCCAATTCGCATCATTTATTCTAAATTTGAGATTATTTTTAACTGGTGGAGGATAAGTGTTAGATTGATGTTGGAATCGGATTATAATTGGAAAATGATCACTAGAGAGGGGATCGTTTAGGATGTCCCAAGAGCATTTAGATGCTAACGAATATGAACAAAGAGATAAATCAACAGCACTTTTCCGTTGATGAGGGGGGGTGAATCTGGTTGGAGATCCGTCATTTAAAAAACATAGGTTATGGGTATCAATAAAATCTAAAAGATTGCGGCCAGAACGATTTGTTATTTTGCTACCCCAAGAAGGGGAATGTGCATTAAAATCTCCAAGGATCATAAAAGGGGAACAAATCTGGGTTAAGATTGGTGCCCATTCATTTTCAATAAAAGTGGTAGAGGGAGGAATATATATTGATAATGTTGTGATATCAGATAAGACAGCTGCTATTATCTGGATATCGTCGGAGGGAGTATGTATATTAATTTGTTTAAACGGGATAGAATTATGGATTATCAGAGCCGTGCCGCCTTTACCATCCGGTCTGTCGTGTCTGAGACAATAATAACCCGGAATTCTTAAGTGAAAGGAGGGTTTTAACCACGTTTCAGAAATGGCGGCCACTGAAACGTCGTGTTCGTCGAGTAATTGAATTAGTTCAGATTTGTTAGCGAAGAGGCTTCTACTGTTCCACTGAAGAATTTTGTTCAGTTTCGAAGTCATTGGGGAGGCAAGATAATAAAGATTTAATGTAATCGGCAGCGTTGGACGGTACAGTATTGTTGTTTGTAAGGATAGAAATTAAAAGGGTAATTAAAGTTTGTATAAAAGAATTATTATTCAATATTTCGGGGAGAGCAGGAGGGGATGTATTACTATTAATGGCACACCCATTGGGGGTCCGAGATTTGGCATTCCCATTCGGGCTGGTCAAAATATTATTCAATTGTTTTTTATCAAGGTAAGGAGTATATTTTGGGTTGGGTTTGACTGGTTTGAGAATGGTTTCTCTGTGAGAAGATGACGTTGAATTTAAAAAGGTGGTTGATTGGAAAGGAGCTGAGGACGATGTCATCTCTGCGAATGATTTTTTCGCAGGAGAGAATAACTTTGAGGCCTGGAAGTACGAAATGTTGTCGGTAGCCATTTTATGTTTTATGTTCCTCTGTCTTGTCAATTCCGGACAGGCTAGACTGACCGCGGTATGTGCACCCGAACAGTTAATGCAAATGGGATTATTGGAAGATTTTGGACATTGATCAAATGGGTGACCTTCTCCGCAAAAGTAACAACGTGGAGGGGAGCGGCATACGGATTTTGTATGTCCAAACCGGCAGCAATTGAAGCATTGAACAGTTGGAAATTTATAAACTTCGACGGGAAGCGAGGTATAATAAATAAACACACGAGACGGAAGGGATTGTCCCTCAAATGTAACAACAACAGATTGGGAAGGTTTCCAGATCGTGTTCCCATCAGTAGAATCCTTGTAGTTCAGTCGACGTGCTTTTATTACTTTCGGGGTTCCTTGGGAATTATTCAAAGCATCAACAATTTCAGCCTCTGGGATCTCCGTGGATATTCCTCGAACAAGACCCATTCTCGTAAGGTTAAATGACGGGATGAACGATTTATATTTATGGTTTGAGAGCGAGTCAATTTTTTTTACAAATCCATTTGCGGAAGCGGCAGTATTAAACTCGATAGATAATTTATATCGCCCTTCCGGTTTAATTGAACCGTTAACAATACCAAGGTTATTATTTTTTGAGTCAAATAAGAATTTTCCAAAATCTAAGGGATGAATAAGTTTTCCTTGTTCAGTTCTCTGAACAATTACGATAAAAGGACCGGAAGCGGAAGCAGGATAAAGTAAGTCAGTACTTTTTGTATTATCGCTAGCTAAAGTACTTGTCTGGGTGTTACTATTGGGGTTAAGGTCGTTAGAGGTCGAGGTTTGTTGAATCGGCGGTATAGTTTTAACTTTCGATGGGATGTAAAGGCTATGCGATGGTCGTCGTTTACGAGATGGAAGCGTAATAGAAGCCTGGCTAGTGTTAGATTCCGAATCAGAAAAATCTAATATCGATCCTGGGTCGGGAGGTCTATCTTCGTCTTCCTCCATTGTATAAAAAAAAACTTAACTTTTAAAAATTAAACTGAAAAAATAATACGCAGTCTATTTCATTGACTGTACAAACAAAAACGGATTAGCCGTAAGTAGGAATGCAAACAAATAAGTATACGATAAACAGAATTAAATAAAATGTAACAATAATCTCTTATCTGTATGAGGCACAGGAACGGGCGAACGGCACTAAGCAATAGGTAAGGTACACACAACCACTGTTGACCGCGGCTCGAATCGGACTCCAACTAACTTTCTTATTGTTTCAAGTCTCCATTCGTATCCATTGACATAGAACATTAGATTGGTTCTTATGATTAAAAAAAACATCTCACTTCGTTCAATGATTTTTTTTTAAATTCCAAGCAGGCCGTTAACGCAACCAAACTTATATATCCCCCTTTTATCTACTATCTATGTACCTATACTATCTGGCGGTGTGCGGCCAATATACTTAGTTATGACATTTGCAATAATAAATCAAGGAACAATCAGTCTATTAAAAGAACCCGTGCCGTCATCAACTATAAGAAATCTTGACAGTATCACAATATCAACTCAATAAGAAATCTTGACAGCGACCAGCTGATATAAGACCAAGCATATCTTATATGTAATTTTTTTAAATTTCTAATAAAGAAATGAAACAGATGAAACGCCGAACGGTCTACAAAAAACAGGACTTTGCTACACTCAGTCAATAAATGTTTTAATCACTGAAGAGAATTTTAACAAAAAATGTGAAACATAAAAGGATTCAATCGCGTCTAGAAATTGAACCCCGGACCTTTCCTTGCCTGAGCTAATTCGACCATTTTAACTGCAATATATTTCGACTGAGATTTGCCAACACTATCATAATTTTCTTAAAGCATGTAAATATTTTGTTTGATACTGTACAAGAATTCTAACAACCCGGGCCCAGTGAAACTATGGCTTCATGTACTTGTGAGAAGATGGGGAGTGAAGGAGATGGTAGGGAAATGAAATAGAGAAGAGAGAGAAAGCGTGAGAAATACTAACTGGCCGTTTCAATCTGAACGGAGGCGGTTTAAGACCGGCCCGGCTACGGCGCGGGGCGTCTCCATCGACGAAAAATGTCTCCCTCAAGACAATACTGTACACAAGACTACACACTTCTACTCGTACCTCTGACTTAGGAAAAAGAAAAAAAGAGAAAGGTGAAAAAATTAACTGAATTTTATTGGCACGAAATTTGTTTATTTTAATTTTTTTCCCTGGAATTTTTATTCGCAGCCCAGAGTCTACTTTGTCACATATATTTCGCGAATCAATTTGTGGAATGTAATTACTAAGGATGGGTTGTTTCAAAAAATTTGATGGATTCATCAAATATTTGAAGTTGATTTTCACGTTCTGTGTAAGTTCTATTCAAGTTCTTTTATTACATCGTTATAGGACAGTTGCTTCACAAAACTGAAATAATCACAGAACTTGAAAAGAACTTACACAGAACGTGAAAATCTACTTCAAATATTTGATGAATCCATCAAATTTTTTGAAACAACCCGTTCTTAAAAAAAACGTTTTGAGTTGAAACAATTATAGGAGTTGGCAAAGATTAGAATTGTAAAGAACTGACTTACCCATTCGTCTTCTGACATTCTTGTTGATAAGAATATCTTATGGCCCTAACATTATCATTATCACTATCCGGAATCTTACATTATTATCAGGAATCGCTCTTTAAAATCCTTCGGGCACGTGCTGTTACTTTCTGCCAAGTAATCTCACAAACTAACTTGATGTTATGTACGAGAATATATTTTTATTCACAAATATAACATTGTGCAGTGTGTACGTTCATCTCAACTTAACCTAGCCCAGCCTAGTTTTTAAATATCTTTATATTTAATCAATTACACTAAGTATAATATTTATATTAATTCTAAATTACCAGTGGTATGACAGAATTATTAGACTACACAATTACACACAAAAGATTTCTTACACCATCGAGATTTCTTATGCCATTTCTTATAGCAATCGCACACTTTTTTCTTCTTTCGAGTGTCCATAATACCAGCGCGTGCGTCATCTAGTGATCTCTTTGCCAATGTATCGCACTGTACGGATTATCGATATTAGAGCCGTGGGTAACGCAATATGTTACTAGGAGATAAAAGAAATAGACTAATTTCATATGAAACCAATTCCTTCGTAGACATATGAGCAGATAACTACTTGCTAGGCTTAGAAATAGTAATGGACACAATCGAGATTTCGAATTAATCGAGTATTTATTTAAAAAAATCGAAACTCGTCTTGAAATAAAAAAAAAATAATAATGTTATACAGACACATTTAGAATGTTTTTGGTATTTTTGAATTAGATATCCAAAAGAATAAATACCGTGAAAAAGTTTGACGGGTTATTTAGTCACATCACGGATTTCATTAATTTGGGAAGCTGACGAAGTAAGTTGGAGTGTTTCGAACTCAACTTTTGATTCCTCCCTTTGAGGGATTTTTTCGGGGAATGGTTAATTTGTTTACGACGTGCAAAGTGAAACTTTACAAATAGACGTTAGATCAATATTTATTCAAAAAAAAAATGTTGCAAGTTGAAATACGCTACTGCAAAGTGTAAGATACTCTCGGTATCGCCCTGGAGAAACATCACCATTCAAAATTGAAACGTTGCTCAAAATGGCTTCAGCCGTGTTTGGTGACAAGATCTGAATAGTCAGGTAGGTACTTTCTCCACCTTCATCTTTCCATCTCCTGCCTCTCCCCACTACTAACAACATACCCAAATTAGAGATGCCAAAGGGTTGTAGAAAGGGGTTTATTAATGCGGATCTTGAAGAGGCCTGGATTATAAGAAGGAGTAAAAGCAAATGCCGGTAGCTCGTTCCACATACGAGCCGACTTATACAAAAACAAGTCGAAGAGAGGAGCCGTTAATAAGGGCAACATCAACTGTGAACGAGTGTTCCTCTCGTGTCCGTCGAATTTCATGCACGTGCACCGGTGCACCGGGAATCAATGGTGCAAACTCCTTAGATCAGGCTTCATTATGATATCTGTAGAAAATACTCAGCGTGCTAACGCCCACATTGCGTCTGTGCTTAAGACATAGCAATCGGTGTCTTAACGACGGATTGTCAATCAGACGGACCGCCCTTCTTTGCAAAAAATCAAGTATTGTGGAGATCCAGCCAGACATTCCAAATTCAATCGTTGGGCGAACTTGGGATTTGTAAAGGATTAGCAGCAGCTGGTCGCTATTGAAGAATCTGCTAGCTCTTGTTTAGCAAGGCGCCCGGTTTCTTGGAAGCCAGATTTACCCGGACTTCTATGGAACTCCGATACTTTAACCAGTTTCATATACCTACACACTTACTCTTAGCATCTCCATGGAGTTTGTTTGGGAAGGTGCTCCTATCAAATTGCATCAGACAGTAATCGATCTCCTTCCAGACACGTTTGGGTTTTTGAGATGTTGAAATGACCAGGCTGGCCTTACCCCAGGCTCGAACTTTCTCGAGATGGTGGTCAACTTTCTGTATGAAAACTTCCCGAGCTGTTCGGACATCACAAGTGGAAGGGGGCTTGTCAAAAAGATAACCTTCGTGAATGGTGCTGTCTCATTGTAGGAATGAATTGGTGCACATTCTACGAGATCGTTGGTAAAAATAAATTAAATGCAGTAGCAAAAACATGTCAATTCAAAGAAGGTACCGAATATAATAGCGAGCCAAACAGTTTACTTACCCACAGCCATAATAATAAAGTAGGTACATATTTTATTATTATCATCGTACTCGAAATAATGTTATCAGCCTTTGGAAAATCCATTAGTTTCCGAGATATTTATTCGAAACACGATTCTATTTTTTTAAATAATTTCGACGATGTCCATCACTACTTGCAAGAAACTTCGTGCATAATTAAACAGGCTTCAAAGTTGATTCACGAGACACGTAGCTTGAAAAAAATATCGGGTGGCATCTGAAAACTCGTTACTGGAATTTAGGTTACATTAAAGCTACTAAGCAGTTACATCTCGTCTCTAAATTATCTCTCGAATTTACAACTTTCCCTCAATTAAATTTTAATCCTTAAAAATACAGTTGCAAAACATTGTTGGTTTTACTACCGCGCGCAAATTATAAATTAAACAAGTCCGCGCCTTCAGACAATGCATTCTTGCTGTCTTTGAAATTTTTATAATGTTTTGGGGATTGCTGTTAATTATTATTCTTAGCCCGATGTTAAGAATAATATTAAAAAAAAAAAATTAAAATCTATGATTGATATTCCAAGTTTTCATGAAATAAAATTTACTTCATCCTTTTAAACCGCGTGTAGTGTGTATGTTTGAAAATATATGTTTTCAATTTTTTCCTACAGTGAAAAAAAAATTACGTTTTTCCTTTTCCGATTGCTAGTACGACGTCATTGCGCACTAGCAATTGAATACTAGCGACAGTGTTTTCCGGCCTTCCCTCCCTGCCGCTAAACTATATGAAATACACATATTTTTCAAAACATCTCGCGCGCCACCTGATTTTTTTATTCAAATTTCGTAACGCCAGAGCTCACCAATATAAATACATGTAGAAACCTTTGTGGGCATGCGCGCAACAAATCAATTTTCATTGTTTCGATCAAAGTTTCACTGCAATCGTATGAATGATATAGGAGATAATTTCATAACGCTAGTGCTCACCATTATATAAAGAAACCTTCATGGGCATGCACACAAAACATCAATAAAGTTTCATTGCAATCGTATGAATGATATAGGAGATAATTTCATAACGCTAGTGCTCACCATTATATAAAGAAACCTTCATGGGCATGCACACAAAACATCAATAAAGTTTCACTGCAATCGTATGAATGATATAGGAGATAATTTCATAACGCTAGTGCTCACCATTATATAAAGAAACCTTCATGGGCATGCACACAAAACATCAATAAAGTTTCATTGCAATCGTATGAATGATATAAGAAATAATTTCATAACGCTAGAGCACACTTTTAAATATAGAAACCTTCGCGAGCATGCGCACAACAAATCGCCAAAGTTTCACTGCAATTGTATGAATGATATAGGAAATAATTTCATAACGCTAGAGCTCACCATTATATAAAGAAACCTTCATGGGCATGCGCACAACACATCAATAAATTTTCATTGCAATCGTATGAATGATAAAAGAAATAATTTCATAACGCCAGAGCACACTTTTAAATATAGAAACCTTCGCGAGCATGCGCACAACAAATCACCAAAGTTTACATTGCAATCGGATGAATGGTTTAGTAACGCTTACGGGACAAACTAAGAAACATTCATTTTTATATACGAAGAAGAAGAAGATTAACTATTAGTTTAGGTGGTACCAATTTTTATTTTTTGAAAGGTGATTTTTGCATTTAATCTCCACCGACTTTTTTAACCGATGTTTTTTAAATGTATGTTTTGAAGGTACTTTTTCAACGACTAATTTTTTGTAATTTTTTTAAACGTAATAAATTGTGAATGGTATAAAGTCAGATAATTCACCGTATGTCATTTCACGTGAAACAAGTCCTCTGAGCCTTGTGGCTTGTTCGCATTGGGAGAGTAGTTTAGTCGAGTAGTGAGTAACTTTATGTTTAAGTAGAGTTTTGGTAAAATTATTATTAAAAAAAAACTGAATACGAACAAAGACATGATGTACCAAAATCGTTACTATACAACTCTGTAAATTTATTATCTGTTCGTGCTATATTGTGGCTTAAAATTGCGAGTCAGCATACATCTCAATCTGAATACAATAAACTAGTGGTTCATGTTCATAATTTCATTTCAATTTGGGAGGCGGGCATGGGTACCGCCGCCCTGGGAACCTTTATCGGATAACCAACACCTCTGCCATAGGTCACCCCAAGTGGTTCAATACGTTTGGTGATTTAGCAGGGGTTCTCGGGTTCATGGGGTGAGGTTTGTCTAGGTCTTGGAGGTGGATGAACAGAACACACTGAACCCCAGATTCCTACCCACCTCTTTAACTCTTTTCCTTCCCAGAACTTTCTTCCCCTTCCTTTCCATAAACAAAACCCTCCACACAGCATGCCCAAAGATGACATAGGCCCTCTGGGAAATTATTTTTCTCAGGGCCTCCTGTGTGGAGCTCATGTAAAAAAAAAATAATAATACAACACTAACTGCAAACGACGGACTTGTAATTCCCAGATACCTAAATAAATACGGTCCAAAGAACTCTAGAATACCTTGTTCCAACAATTTACAATATGTTACCCAACTCAATAAAAAGCTGTGATTTGAGTTTCAGAAGGAAATGTACGCTAAAAAAATGGATAGTGAAAGAACTTTTTTGTACTAATCGGTGTTTTTTTCGCTTTTCGTTTTAATGTTTTTTTTTTCATTATTATTATTATTTTTCCTTTTCTTTTACTTCTCCCATTTTCTCTGTTCTTTATTTCTTATAAATTTTATTAACAATATTTTTTTTCCAAAAATGAATGTTTTTATGTATTTATATATAATGTAATAATGTATATATTTTATGAACCTGTTCAATTTAAAAAAGTAAATGTCAAAAGAACCCGTTGACAAACTGATATCAATCAGTTTAACGGGACTTAATTGAAAACATGTAAATAAATAATAAAGGAATTTATTAATAAAAAAAATAATTAGTGAGCCGCGCATTGGAAGAATAAATTAGTGAGATGAAAGTGAAAAAACTATGAACACGAAAAGAGATTAATAGCAGCAAAAGTAAAGAATTTTAAAGTAGCATCTTCGCGCCAACGGCACGACATTTCTACGCGTCTACTAATGAACTCTGCTAAAACGACGAGTTCGCGCATGTCAGTGTGCAGGGACGCGTGGTGGGGGTCGCTACTCGCCCGAAAAAATATAACGAAATGGATTGACTGACTCTACTAAAGAGCTGACTAAACTACTTAACTAAAATTGTGGTGTTCGGACGTGTCTAATTACTTTTATACTCGCTACTCGACTAAACTACTCCCAGTGCGAACGGCTCTTTAAACGGGTTGTTTAAAAAAAAAAATTTAAAAATTCAAAGTCCGTGAAAGTTTTATTCAAGTTTTGTGACTTTTTCTGTTTTATGAAGCAACTGCCCTGCAATGAAAAGAACTTTAATAGAACTTAAACAGAGCTTGAAAATTAACTTCAAAGTTTGATGAATTGTTAAAAAATTTTGAAACAACCCGTCCTTAATATTCTTTTAAATAAAAGTAGAATTAACTTCTAAACTTTTGAAAAACATTATAATTTTTCGACTAACTACCAATTATTAAAAAATTTCAAATTGGATAGCAATAGCAGTCTTCGTGAACTAGGCTCGCTTGTCTGAATACCCGTCACATTTTACAATGTCATCAAATGGAATATCAAGGCCATTATGATTTTTTTTTATTTTTGACTATTCAATTGGCGGCCCCGTTAACCGATAAATCTCGGCCCGTCAGCATTAAGTCAAATTTTAAGTTGGACCCATTAACGGCGACGATGGAAGTGGCAGGTATTAAAACGAGTCAAATGTGAAGAGAATTCAAACAACTGGGTTATACATGGACCGTGTTGTGCATAAACCATCCAACTCACAAATTGGCAAGCTGAGATAATCGCAGTTGAATGATTGCGCAATACTAATAAAAATTCTATCACTGTTGAATGCAGAAGTTAGATTTTTTTAAAATATGAAAATGATGAAGCGTTGTGTGCCATATTTTTTTTCATCTTTTTCAAAGTCAAGCATACACAAACCACCCGGATTTTTTAAGCTATATTTATGTTTGACAATAATTTTAATGTGAAAAATGCTGAAAGCCGTCAATCAGGTTGTTGATAAAATCGATTAATTAATTTTTTAAACAAAACATTTTTAGTGTAACAATTTTGCAACAAATATAATTTAATATTTCAATCACTCTCCTAATAAAGTAGACGCTTGTGGTTAGAGAAGGACGACTATATATTTTTACGTCTATTTAAATTAGAATATTATTACAAAAACTCTTAGTAATTATATAAGAAAATAGAATAAAAGTAATAAAAATATAGGTAAGTTATAAAGGAATGATAAGCAAAAACATTATAAAAAGAAATTTTGAAAATTAATTTTTCTATTTGTAATTGTCATAGTTTTTTTCCGATCTGTCTGTGGGTAATTTATTGAATAATTTTATACCTTCATATAGTAATGCGGTGTTGTATGATTTTAGGTTTTCACGGCCATAAGTATTTTATTTTATTTGGGAGACCAACAGTTTACATTAATATTTTTGTTATTTATTTTTGGGGTGTTATGATGCTATGTTGTTGTAGTTTGTACTTGGGGTACGGTTAGTCCTCCAACAGAAATTATTCTTTTGCTTATATTTAATTGTGGGATATTATTTTTATTAAATAAATCTTTATGTAATTGAAGTAGTGCAATTTTGTCTTAATTTTTTGTAAGTGGGGGAAATTTTGGAAAACATTTTTTTGTGGAATAGTAATAAGGCTTTTTAAGATGAATGATTATTATTAATATTTTTTTAATTGCCCGAAGTGGAAATAGGGATGATTTATATGCACCCCCCCAAGCCACGATTCCATAGCAAATGCGCAAGTGCAAAATAAATATCTTTTAGTATTTTTAATGATACAGTATTTCTAAGTCCAAAAAATAAATCGATCAGTTTTCTCTTTCCGTTACTGTGAAGTTTATTTGACTTTTCCATTTGATGTTATTATCGGTAATTATTCCAAGATATTTTATTTTTCCTACTAATGTGTATATAGTTTCACTTACGGGGTGTGATTCTAAGAAGGCAATTTCTTTGGTGAATTTTTACGTTTACATTTATATTTGAGATATTCCCTGTTAGGCTATAAGTTCGGCAATGCGTCTTTACAGTATTTAGTGACAATAAATTTTCGATAAACCATAGTTTTTCGGTATTTATTGCATTATTAGCTGATAATTCAATCTGCTTCCAAGAATTTCCTTCAATAGTTATTACTGCATCATTCTCATAAGATATATTGTGTTTCCAATGATTGGGAGTTTAAAAAATTTCATTTACGTACAATGTGAATAGTAAAGGGCCTAACACAGTTCCTTGTGGAATTCTAAAATCTATATTTTCTATTTCACTTAGTTTGTTGTTTACTTTCACCTGCTGTGTTCTTTGAGAGAAATAAATTTTTAATCCTTTTTGTACTTTGCCAGTAATTCCTACATTATTTAGGTTATTAATTAACTTAATTGAATGCGAGACACTACCGAAAGCTGTACGGATATCAAGAATAAACTTAAGCATTTTTTACCTTTATTTAATGTTTTATAAATAAACTTAGTTCTGCAATTGCATATTGTGTGCTTAGTTTATATCTGAAACCGTATTAGTATATCAATATTAATGAAGTAGGTAATATTAAGAGAGCTGATTCTAGTATTGCCTACCAGTGCTGCATCCGGTGTTTGACTGTTTCGGCCAATTTGGTCCATGAGTATAGAAGAGGATTGGCGATATAGGACACCCTTGTCTGAGGACAATTTTCACTTCGAATTCCTCCGAAACTTGACCGTTTACACTTTACACGGACCCTGCTGCTACTTTTATCGTATAAAGATGCTATACCTTTTAGCAAGTTTCCTTCAACTCCGTATTCTTTAAGCACCTCCCACAGCAGTTGGCGCGGTACTAAGTCATATGTGTTCTCTAAATCAATAAATCGACGTGGGATCGAATCCCGGCAAATAAATTTTATTTGATTAATATGTGTTATTTCACAATTTATTCATTTAAAATAATATATAGTATATTTGCGGCACGTTCCAGAGTGGAAAATAGATTTCATTCAGAATTGAAAAGTTGCTTGAAATGGCTTTGGCTGTGTTTGGTGACCAGATCTGAATAGCCAGGTACTTCCCACCTTCCTCTTCCCCATCTCCTTCCCCTCCCCACTACCTTCACCATACCCTAATTGGGGATGCCATAGTCTCACTGGCTCCAGACGGGAGCAGTTGGGACTCTTGTGCGGTATTCATATAAGAAAAAATAAAAATAAATAAATCCAACAAATGATGGCTTACCCTATTCCCAATATGTTTGTATGGTCACCTGTAGTGTGAAGAGCTGATCCGTAGTGCCTCTACCTTGTCTGAAGCCGCACTGTTCCTCTTGAATCTTGTGTTCTGACG
Source organism: Glyphotaelius pellucidus (assembly GCA_936435175.1). Classification (NCBI taxonomy): domain Eukaryota; kingdom Metazoa; phylum Arthropoda; class Insecta; order Trichoptera; family Limnephilidae; genus Glyphotaelius; species Glyphotaelius pellucidus. Next base: position 168,112 of record OW386547.1, read on the forward strand.
CTCTTCGACATCTTTTCTCCAGGATCCTGGCATAAACTTTTCCTGGTTCACCTAGTTGACTTTAAATAGGAACCTAAAAGTAATAATACAAATAAATGAAATAATAATAAATACGCGTGTATTTTTCTCTATTCTTTTCACTTTTTTCGTTGTTTTCTATTTCTCACATTTCTTTTATTTTCTTTAAATTTTTTTTAATTGGTACTCCAATTTCATTTTTATTCATCTCTTTCAATTTCTGAATTCATTTGTTCTTCTCATTTCCTTTAAGTTTAAGATATTAAAATTTAATTAAATTTCAGCCTCCTCGGAACAGGCTCAGCCTAGTGACGTAGTTTATACCAAAAAGTAATGTATTTTATTTTTTACTAATAGCAAACACTTAGTGGGAATACATAATTATAATATATATTTTTTTTTAATTCCACTTTATTATTTCCTTATCCAACAGGTTCGGGTCGAACCGAAACCTGTTGGATAAGGAAATAATAAAGTGGAATTAAAACAAAGTTATATTATTGTGTTTATTATCAAAAGCACTGCATATATATATACATATTAACACGTACCTGCATATGGCTAATAAATAATGAAAAATAATAATTTTTAATTAATGAAGACAATATAAGTGAAACTCAATCGACAATCTGAAACAAAAAAAATCGAAAAAAGATACGGTCACACGTCGAACTCGAAGCCAGGTCCTTCGGATTTCCGGGCCGCAACTCTACCCGATTGAGTTTAGCTAATATTGTTTTCATTCATTAAATATTATAATTTGAGGTTTTACTCATTCAGTTAGAAATAAATGTAAATAAAAATAAAATCTTAATTTGTGCCAACGCCAAGACTTTGTATTTTCACCACTTCACCGTGAATATCTGAAATAACATTTGAGGGTATCATGAAATTGACTCACGCAGCCCACATTTCGTCATTTATAAATAACAATTCACCAACCCTATCTGTGAAACAAATGTTACAGACCTTTTAAAGTACAAATAATAATATTAGCATTTAATTTTGAAAATGTAATCAGAGTGAAAAAAAATGCGATTCAACATCTCGTCGAAAATCGCGATTCAGATGATGAAAGAGTTAAGCGTGAGTTACAATGGTTTTTATAAGAAAAATGATATATGGAGACTAATTATAATAATAAGCGAGTAATGTGAAAATATTTAATAAAGCACGAATTGGGAAAAATCTCTCCAGATATTTACAATTAAACTATGAGGTGTGTTTTTAGGTTTTCACGGCCAAAAGTATTTTTGTTATTTATTTTTGGGGTGTTATGCCGTGTTTCGCTACCTCCTTCTTTAGCCAACGTTTCGGACTGTCCGAAATTAAACAAAAATTAAACTATGAGTTTTTCATTTTAACAGCGCTCGTGTTAAGACACCAATTCTTAAAAGTAGTTATCACCGTCTAAAAACATAAAAATAGTGCGACAAACGGAAAGTCGTTTAAGAACGCCAACGTACGCGGTTTTAATTACGAATAAATAGTAATTAGTGTTTTTTATGTAGGTAATTAATCCATTCAACACACAGGCATCGACAAGCCTTAGAAAATCATAGAAATTTGACAGCCGATAACGCACGATGGACGCCTTCCGATATACGACGGATTTTGCCTTTTCGTATTAATTATCTCGTAACGCTGACTTAACGCAAAAAAGTAAAAGGTAGAGAATTACCCCTCTGTAGGGTATTTTTTATGATTTCCGAAGTAAACTTTGAGATTTCTTTCTATCTTCGGAATTTTGTGTAATTACTTTTTTAACTCGGCATTTAAATAGAGATTACCTTAAGAATTTAAAGTTTTTAATGGAAGTATGTTGTACGGCGGTCGAAATTCAAAGGCTTTCATCTGAAAACCCGAAGACCCGCATGTAAAGCAAACCGCCTCTATGAGTTTGTCAGGGGTTAAGTTAATTAGCGTTAAGTTTGCACTGGGTTAGATATTACACTATTTTAATTTCGACAAGTTCCTAGACGGTTGCGATAGCTAAGGGAAGTTGGCTAGAGCAAAATAAGTGCAACTATTGTAGTTCTTGAAGAGTTTTTGTCACTTTACGGTGCCATTTTACATTCAAAAATTCATTCAGTGGTGAGCGAACAATGCAGCGCCTTTACGATAGACACCTGCTATTGGCGTCTCTTACACCTAGTAGACACGGGCAGGGCATTCTATCATCAGCGACGCGACAAGCCGAGCTAAAAAGTGAATATTCGAATTCCGGTTTCCGTAGGCTCTGCTACTCGCAAATTACTGCAGTGTTTGCTTCCCACCTTCTGATAAAATGATCTCTATTATAAAATCAAATTATGTTATTTTTAAAAAGACTCGTGAGTACTAAGGATGGGTTGTTTCAAAAACAATTTGTTTGAACAATTATTAAATATTTTTTAATAAGTTAATTTTTTCGTTCTGTGAAAGTTCTTTTTTTTACATGAGCTCCACAAAATAACTTCCCTCAGGGCCTATGTCATCTTTGGGGATGCTGTGTTGAGGTTTTTTTAAGGAAAGGAAGGGGAGGAAAGGTTTTAAGGGGTGGGTAGGAATCTGGGGTTCAGGGTGTCCTGGTCATCCGCCTCCAAGACCTAGAGACAAACCCCACTCCATGAACCCGGGCACCCCTGCAAACGTAGCGAACCACTTGAACGAACCGTTCTGTAATTATTTCAGTTTTTTTAAGCAATTGGCCTAAAACAATACAATAACAGAACTTACAAAAACGTGAAAATTCACTTCAAATATTGGATGAATTGTTCAAATTTTTTTAAAGAATCCGTCCTTAGTGTTCGTATTTGATTTACCATCACAATTATCGGTTGTCCCATAATTCTAAGAGGAAGTACGGATATAAATTTCATAGACAACTATATACTACAGAGCAGTCGTTCATCTAAATTTAAGAATCAGTTTTTGGTAACGAACTCCGCGAGTTGGACCTTTACAAAAACCAAAAAAATAACGTGAAAGAAGGAGCCTTTGATGGATACGGTTAATATTTTAGAAATTCTTTGGCGAATGGCCGAAAATTGAAAACTTGTACATAGCACGAAAATAAGAAAACTTCATTAGCTCGTCGCACTACTTGGGTGTATGATAAGTAATAAGTATATCTGCTAATAATGCACTCTTTAAAGATGTGTAATACAGAAATTCGACGGATCTCATGGTTTTGAAACCTACTCCAGTGGTATGACTGGACTCAGTTCCACTAAGGTGTTGCGGACTGCGGGGTAAATAATTCCGTGGTGAAAGCCGTCTTCCAATAGCAGAACTAGAGAAAAAACGCCGCAAGTAGCAATACGAGTAAAACTCAACACAAATAAGTAACACTTAAGCAATACAAATGTGTAATACAAAATACATAAAATTCAAAACAAATACGTAACACAGAGTGGAAGATATTCTCAGTATCAGAATTGAAACGTTGCTTGAAATGGCTTTAACCGTGTTTGGTGACCAGATCTGAATAGCCAGGTACTTCCCTATCTTCCTCTTCCCCATATTTTTCCCTTTCCCGCTACCTTCAGCCTCTCACTGGCTCCAGATGGGAGCAGTTGGGACTCTTGTGAGGTATACAAAAAAAAATAATTTTAAAAAAGCACTGCAGTGCTATTGAAATATGCACTCACTTCGGCGATTGATGACAAATTACTTCGACGAACCATAATACCACACGAGGAGCCGATGATTTTACGATCTCCTCTCCGCGGATAGGTTATGTTTTATATATGACAGAATTCTGTCTTCACTCAAACTATCCGCAATACAAAAAGAAAAAGACTTCAATCGAAGATCTGGCCTCTACACAGTTATAAAATCAAGTGGCGCACGTGACGCAGAATCAAAAAATTGACTGAAATAATTATTACTTCGCGAACTCAGTTTGTTGATAGAATAAACAAACTCCCGCGAAAAGGTCCTTTGTCTGGACAGATTTTGCGCTCTATAAAACACTCACAAAGGGATTAAAAGTAAAAATTTGAGCCGGTGGTTTTCTAAACGCGGCCGTACGAGTATGTGGTGAGCTGAGTTGCTGAGTTGCTGGGAAGGGAAGGGAAGGGATGAATTTCCATTTCGCTGTTAGAAATTTATACAAGGCTGAAGGGATTAAATTAATACAACATCGATCACCAAAATTGAAAAGATATATTGTTTTAAAGTTGAGTACTTTGTAGCGTAAAATGAAGTGACTTTACCCATTTTTCAACTTTGTTTTTTTTTTAAGTGAAACTTCTATGCACGGCCGTGATTTGGATTTCGGATGAAACGGAAATTACGATTCTGCACCTGCGACTCATCAACTGCGCTCATCGGCCGCTTTGATAATGATGTCCTTTTAAAGGCTCACCTATTGGTTGAGATATGAAATTGAAATTACGCGAGTACTCATTGGTCGGTTTGATTATGACCTCACTTTTCAAGTATTGGTTGAGATTTGATTATTGGTTGGTTACCGCGTGTAAATTGCACTCGAATTTTTTTTAAATCATTTTTATTGCACTTGTTTATAATATTATCGAAATACATTACAAAATATGTAAGCGTGTTTTTAGAGTTAAAATTCAATAATAACGAGAATCAAAGTCACCTTTTGTTGGGGCGACTTTGGTAATGTACCTACCATATTTTTAAGTTGTATAATAAATCGATCGATTACAGTTAAATACCGATAAATTATTCAAAACTATTATAATCGATGCCAAATTTACAAAATGTTATTACTGCAGATATTTTTTTTATACGAAATACTGCACAAGAGTCCCAACTGCTCCCGTCTGGAGCCAGTGCGACTATGGCATCCCCAATTGGGGTATGTTGTGAGGCTGAAGGTAGTGGGGAGGGGAAGGAGATAGAGAAGAGGAAGGTGGGGAAGTACCTGGCTATTCAGATCTGGTCACTTAACACGGCTAAAGCCATTTCAAGCAACGTTTCAATTCTAAATGGTGGTCTTACAGCAGGGAAATACATAGTATCTTCCACTCTGGAACGTGCCGCAAATATACTACATATTATTTTTTAAATGAATAAATTGTGAATAACACAAATTAATCAAATAACATTTATTTGCGCACATCGGGTTCGAACCCGCGACCTTCGGATTGTGAGTCGAGAGTCTTACCTCGGGACCACGGAGGCCGTCACGGATACTCGTATGTCCGAAGATAACTATGAAACAGATTCATTATTCAACTGACAATACGTTTGAATATAATTAGAATGAACCAACTAATTACATTGCATATTTTCGAAGAGTCATTCATTGAACCCACTTTGCCCGAAAACAAATCATTTAAAAGAAGCGTTATTTGAGTGGTGGCAAAGGTCGCCCATATACCCGAAACTAAACACTTCTTTTGCTCAACATCATTTTTCATACCAAGGAAAATACTTCTTTAACAACCTACCCATAGAAATCAGAATCATTAATAACAAAATAAAATTATCGAACTCCATCAAAAGTCATTTTAAAGAAATCAGCAACGGGAAGACTGCTTCCCCTACTTTCACATGAATGTCACACTAAAAATTATACTTGTTTTTACTCTTATGGAATGCATGGATGTCTTTTAGTTAAAAATTGCGATGTGTTTGTATTAACTGCACTAATTACTTATGTGAAACACGTGACTGTTTAAATGTATAAATAGAATGTAAACTCTTCTTCCATCCACAAGCAAATGCTTTTAATGGAAGACCAGTCAGTACTACTTTAATATGTACCATTTTTGAGATAAACAAATAAAAAATAAATAAAAATAAATAAATATTACGGTTCTACTTTTATGATTTGCGCAATTCCAGTAAGTGTACTTTATGTTAGTAGGTGTTATTCTCTCTGTGTAATTCTTGCAGTTCAGATAGTATTGATTCGTGAAATGATGCTTGTGTAATTTTCTTATGAAACCGAGCTAATGCAAATTTTCAGTTAACTGCCAAATATTCAAATTATTCAAAATCATATCCGAATATTCAAATTGTTTGATCGGAATCCATTTCTTGGGCGAAGCCGTTTTGTGAAGCTAGTTAATAACTTGTACATCTAAAAATATAGGAAATAATCATGTAAGAGTCGTAAATATTGAACAATAAATTGGTGGGTTCGGTTAGGTAGATACTTTTTCACTAATATTTTGCTATCATCAATGTTTATTTAGGATTTCCCTTGAATAGGCAACTGTTGCATTTGCTGTAGAAATATCCACTCGTATTAAGTTGATCTTTGTTGGAACATGTCCATGAATCAGTATCGACCTTCGTGAAGCCGGGCTCCGCCACGTAACAGTGTTAGCTGGATTTCATTTTAAAATCGAATGACGTCGAGGTTAATCTTCCAAAGCCGACGTCAGCGTCCGAACATTTGGCTAATAGCGTTGTGTAATCCCTCGCAAACTGCATTATATTATATGCAAACTGAAAACGTGCATAACATTTTGTGCAAAATGCAAACGTGGAAAATGTTGTTTGCAATGTATATTATTAACGAGAACAAAGCGCGTTTGCAGAGTAACGTGGACATTACAGATAATCCGTCGACATTAAAACGCTGACCTTGGAAAACAAATTGTTAATTTTGCCGACTGATTGCATTTACTGAATATATTTAAATTTTAATATTTAATTAATGAAGTTAATCCTAGCGACTCCCTATCGAAAGTAATCTGGACGCACTGACCCCCATATTCCTATTCACACATCAATATATACCCTTTTCTTCCCAGATCATCTTCTCCTTCCTTTTCTAAAAAGACCCTCCATACAGCATCCCCAAAGATGACAAAGGCCCTGAGTGGAATTATTTCCCTCAGAGCCTCCTTTGTGCAGCTCAAAACGACTTAAAAGCAGTGCCAACCCGAGAAAAGCGAACTATTAGAGGAAAACAAATGAGTTTCTTTTCTCATAAATTCATAACTCACAGAAAAGATACGATCACATCTAAGAAGAGCCTAACCGGGGTGGCGCTCTACCACTGAGCTAATGGGACCATATCCCCCTCAGTTAAATATGAACTGTGTCATTCTTCGACTAAGATCTACCAACATTGTCTTCATTTTTTTTTAAATATATTTTCATTGGCTATCTATATGTGTGATGATTCCTAGATGTGACCATATCTTTTTCTGATTTTTCTGTTTCAGATTTTCTTTTGGGTGTCGCTATTTTTGTCTTTATTAATTAAATACTACGATTTGAGGTTTTACTTATCAGGGTTAAATAAAAATAAACATTTGAATTTGTTTGTTTAAATCGGCGTATTCATATTTAATGAAAAAGATATTTAGAAAATATAATAGTAAATAGTTTCTCTCTCTTTACATTGTACAGACAAGGACGCTCTGGTCAAGTGACACATTAAAATTAAAAAAAAGTTTAATAATGTACGTCCAAATAAACAACTACAACCTTTCCAAAAAAATATTAAAATGTTTTGTGTATTGACAGCTAATCTGATATTCGGGAGGTCCCGCTAAAATTTGTCAATCGGCGTCGTCGGTCGGAATACTTCTTACCAATTGTTGACGGTTCTCACAAATATCGATTACTGACCGATTTACTCAATATCGTATTGATATAAAATTTTATCGATCGACCGTGCAAGACTGGGAAAAGGAATCGAAAATGTTGATATTATGTTTTCAGAAATGCGTGGTTTGGTTTTAAAAGGATGGCCGCATAATTAAAGCGAAAATTAAACTTTTAATGCCGAAAGCATTTAGTAGAGATACCGTGAAAGATGTGGTTTTAACCTGATTAGCATACTTCGTTGAAAGGTAATGTAAACAGATAGTCAACATCAGGTGGTTAAGGCTCTATTTTGTTTGGAGGATTCTAATTTGCTCAGCAGGTTTTGTAGTTTAGTTAATGTATTCATGTTCCGCCTAACGAAGGTCTGAAGCTTTTGCAAATGTTGATTTTAGTTCCTTTTCGTCCCATTATGAAATTACAATACACTCTAATCAGTGATGAGCAACCTGCGGTCCGCGAGCCTATTTCATGTGACCCGCGAGTCTTTCCGCACGACTAAAAAATATATCCAAAAATTTTGGGTAAGGAATATTCAAAGCAATGAATTGCAAAAGAGTTAATAAGCGGAGTTAAACAAAGTGCTTCTTCAAAGTTTTGAATCAGCCTGTCAGAATAATAATTATTTACTTCACATATGCTCAGGATTCGCTGATTAAAATCCTTCAGGTACGTACTGTTACAACCTGAAAAAATTCAATTTCAATATAAAACAGATTTTTACTTGTTTTTTCGAAACAAACAGTACGATATAGATAAGATGAGTGTTGTCAGTTTATAAGGATTTATAACTAGCGAGTACCACCCCGTTCCCTCCCGTGTCTCCTTTTCCTCCCTTCTTCCTTCCCCATCTTCCACCCTCGATTCCCTGTTCGGCGAACCCCTCCCCTTCCCCCTCCCTCGTATCCACTACCGCGAACCCCCCTCCTTCGTTCCCCCTTATCCAATTCCTCCCTCTCCCTCCTTCCCTCCCTACCGCTAAACTATATGAAAAACGAACATTTTTCAAACAACTTGCGCGCCACCCATTGCATTTTTTGTTCAAATTTAATGATGCCCAGAGCTCAGAGATATACAAAACATATATAGAAAACGTCACGGAAGTGCGACAACTCACCTAAGTGTTATCGTAATCGAATTAATGATATAGGAAGTACATTCATAACGCCAGAGCTCACCATTAGATATGTGTAGAAACCTTCGCAGGCGTTCACAAAAACTCGCCAAGATTTCATCGTAATCGGATGAATGGTTTAGGAACGCATAAGGGACAAAAAAGTAACATGCCACTCAAAGTGATGTGTTTATTAAAGTGTTGGATTCAGAATAATTTTTGTTTTTCCATCTGGTGCGTACACGAAGAAATCAAAAAGTTGTCAAGGCGCGAGGCAGGCCACACAAAGCGGTCCGTGCGAGAGGTATAGATTTTACAAATTCACCCCTGCAATTCTTCTGCAATCCTTCTGCAATCTCTTCCTTTGCAATTCCTTCCTTTGCTCCTTTCTCGTTCCCCATCCCTCCCCGGCGTGGCCTTTCAAAGAAACATTCATTTGTAAATATTAAGATTATCAGGATCGGTACCAAAGATATGATGATTCCGTGAAATATCTCGAAATAATGCCTACAGTATACTATGATACTCGTACCTTATATTGCCTGCAGTTGAGGAATTTTAACACTTTTACATTTTGGTTCCTGCAATAATTATTACTAGAGATGTTTGTACATCTTGTTCATCAAAATTATATTTCAACGAATTCAGAACTTGACGTTTATGTAGCTATTAATAAAAGCACATCAGATCATAAAGGTTTACAAGCTGGGGTTATATGATTCCCGTCAAAAATAACCCACGTTTCAATGGCGACAGCACCATTTCATGACCTTAACTAATAATTTACCGTTGTTGGTAGCGCTATAGAAAATAATGACACAGGGTTCACCAGACAAAACTTACGAGTATATAAATAGGTGTAGCATTTACGAAATAAAGGTCCCAACTGCTCTCGTCTGGAGCCAGTGAAACTACGGCAACTCCAATTGGAGTATGTTGTGAGGCTTAAGGTAGTGATGAGGGGAAAAAGATGGGAAAGAGGAAGGTGGGGAACCTGGCTCTTCAGATCTGGTCACCGACACGGCTAAAGCCATTTCAAGCAACGTGTCAATTCTGAATGGTGATCTTACACCAGGACGGTACTGAGAGTATCTTCTACTGTGGAACGTGCCGCAAGCATACTACATATTATTTTAAGTGAGTAAATTGTGAAATAACACAAATTATTGTGTAAGTCGGGATGCGAACCCGCGAATAATAATTTTACACCGATACATTACAAAGAACAATAAAACACGTAAAGGTACCCCCTGTTGATCCCCTGACAGTTGGCCCCTCGAAAATTGATCCCTCGACAATTGATCCCCCGGATAGATGATCTCTTTGCCAGTTGATCTCTCGGACGATTGATCCCTTAAGACCCGGCATTTCGAATTTCTTCCGATTTATAACATATTTTTGTTGAACACCTTAAGTCTTTTTGTTATTAAAAAAATGAATGTTAATTTTTGTAAAATAGTTCAGCACTTTCCGATTTACCCTGTAAGCAAAAAAACTATTACAGAACGACGTAACTATTTAGTATAGACATAACGGGAGATATTATAACCTTCTACGTTACCTTGGCATTACAATTATGACGAAAATAACAGGTGATGGGGTTAGTTAACAATTTACGTCCAAAATCTTTATACTTAATGCGCACAATAAAGCAGAATGTCGGGATAAACCATGAAGGGGTCGAAGCAGATTTACACTCTCTGTATCATCTAGTTCTAATTAGTTGGTGTTGTGTCACCTGCTATTAAATATTGAATACTCTAGGCTAGATTGTAGGTAGAATAGATACGTTGGGTATTGTTTATTCGATTTCAATTCGCTTGTGAATTTTATGTAGAACGAGTTTTTTCATTTTGCCTATTTTTTTCAATCCTCTAAGTAGTGCCTACTACCTATTAATATAATAAAACAAACTACAAATAAAACTACTACCTAGTTTTTTTTATTATTTGCAAATGCGACCGAAGAATGAGTTTTGCGCGTTTTTCGATTTGAAATATTGTTGGTATATAAAAATTAAGGTATTCAATATGGTATTGCGTTCAGAAATGCAGTCCTTTCTAATAAAGCTGGTTAGTCAATAAGGCAATCTTACACAGAAACAATAATTACATTTTTTAACTAATAGCAATAAGATTACACTGATGAATTTAAAACGATACGACAGGTGTTTCAAAAAACTTTGTTTGTATATTTTCAAATCGATTAATACGGTAGGTATTGTGAATTCTAATGTGGATTCAGATGCAAATTCGAGATGAACATATGTACAGTTTTATTTATATATTCATTACATAGACGTAATATTGTGCGTCAATTCCTTTTAATTGGTTGATTAATAAAACACTCTGTAAAAACAAAGAAACGATATTTAAGTTTATTTAATCAATTTACTTTTATTATTTATTTCAACAATTCATTTGTTTATGTAAAAATCTTACGCAATATCGCCATATTGGTTGTATATTATCTGTCAGTTTTGGCGTTAATTGTTTATTATTTTTTTTTTTCATTAATTATTTTTTTGATACATACTTACATTGGTATCCATTACAATATAAGCTTTTTTTTTATATAAATAGTAAAAAAAGAAAGAATAAAACAATTATACAGTCCCATACAGGCGTCTTTGGTTTGGGTATAAAAACTGATTTAAAAAAAAAGTAGTGTGTTTTTAAAGCAGTTAAAATTTTACTCATAAACATACATTATCTTTGTAGAAGATTAAACAATAAATAAAAATAAAATCAGTTTTCACTGAATTACAATTCAAAAGACAAGTTAATAAAGATTAAAAATTTGTTAAATTACATCAGGTCAAATGTTACAGCAGGTCAAACTTTACAGCAAGTAAATATATATTATGTGAGAACAATCCAGTTATAAAAACGCAGTTATATAATATATATATTTCTACCAAGGTTTTCACGAAACATAACATACGTAAATATGCTTTTACAGTACTTAATTCAGTCGCACGCTTACCTCACACTCCACACAAATGAAAATAATTAACCAATATATTACCGATTACGGTGGTCGCATACAAATCCTTTGTAAAGTGGAAACAGAAACACCACGGTAGAGTTTCTCCTCTACCTAGAGAGAGAGGGAGAGAGAGGTACTAGAGAAACGTAAATAAAACATTTTCATTCGCACGCTGACATCACACTCCATAACAATACAAAACTTTTACCGTACAGATCAAAGTACTTACTTTAATTTTTAGACTAAATTATTTGTGTTACAACTAAAATAGTCTAAACCTATGGTAGTATAAAATAAAATCTTCATCATCGGTTGTCATCATGACCTCCACAAGAATAAATCGTCACGTGAAACACATTCGGCGCGGGCGTCTCAAAAGTCTTAGAAGAGTACTAACGCTAACACACCATACGCTACGTAACAAGGTAACACATAAAGAGGTTGAATAAATGCTGTAGCTATAATATATATATTAAAGTTCGAAGGCTATAACATACTACAAAGGCATAAAGGCAACTGGTATAAGGTCTGAGTGACCCCAAGGCTGAGGCAAAAACCCACGCCGCGGGCTGCTTCCGTGTTAGGTTTTCAATTAACATCTCTACCAAAGGGATCTGTGGGGAGATGTTATAGGATTAACTAAACTCTAAGGGATTTTTACTTCCAGATAAAATTTTGGCTAAACAATTATTTTGGTGCGTAATGGGGAAGCAAGATTAAGAAGTTAATTACGTTAAATATGCCTTTGTTTATATTGAATGCCTGCTAACTTGTAGACTAAGGATTTCAATCCCAGATTTTTTTTTTCAGAATCGGGATTACGGCGCTAGCATTTTTTGCTGAGAATTTAAATGTTCAAAGTGTTAAAAAAAATGAATTTTTTATTTTTTAGGTAGATATTGTCCATACATTAGAAAATAAGTATAAGTAATTAAGTGATGATCTTATTAAGTCGCTTTTTTTCCACATATCGAAAATGGCCATTCAGATTCCAAACTAACCTCGTAGCATTTTTCTAGATTGACTCCAAGCTGTGCTTTCCAGCCTTTCGATACATTTGTACTTGTTCTTATTTTTGAAGAAATTTGGAATTAAGGCCACGACCAATAGCTTTACAGGACGTTTTCTTGAAGAGACAGATTTAAATTGATTTACTCTACAATTTCACCGGCTAATTCTGATACAGAGAAAGAAATCTTTTCTTCGACTGATTTCAACATTTCAGTAACCATTGAAATTATTGTCAGTCTACTCAAACGTCCAAAATTTAACAGTGGGTCTTAATTATTATTTTGCATAATCTTTATTACTTTTGGGCAAAAACTGTAACACATAAGACACACGAATCCGACGTTCATTTATTCGGCGAGATATCAATTGAAGAGCAAACCACTTTGTTTCCCAAATTTTTCACCACGAAATATATCGGTTTATCGGCTGACAAAAGTCCTGCACGACGATGAAATGCTTCCACTGTTACCTACAATTGAGAAGTGAAAACTCATCTGCCTAAAGTTGTCACAAAAATGTACACTGAATGTAAATCAGACTTCAACAAAACTTTCCTTACTTCAAAGAAACAGTGCAATGTACATATCCTACCCCAAAATCTTGAGACCTTGTGTCTTATTTCCCAAGATCTCAAAAATTTTGTGCAATAAATGACATGCTACCAATTAAATAAAAGATATTTTCACGGTTGAACCAAGGTCGTGAAACCAACAAAAATCCCGCAAACCCAGGATTAAGACAAGCGCAGCACCGAGATTACGGTGCCGACAAATATCTGGGATTTCCGGGATCCCGATTCTCGAGAATTAAAGCTTTGCTGTTGATCAAAGGCCGGTCTCTTCCGGCAAAAACACGTTCGGGACCACAATGTTTTGCTTTCCATAGACCATAGCAAATAAAAAATATGTATTTTTGCCCTACCCCATGTTTGTGGTTATATTAGAGATATTGTTTGTAGAAACTGTTGCAGAAGACTGGCCTAAGATAGGAGACAATGATGATTTATTTAACTTGTTCTTATTATATAATGTTCTTAATAAATAACCCATCGCAATTTTGTTTTGTTATTTTTATAATAATAATAATTGGTATTGTACATACTAAAGACACTGAGGCTTGCTGGGGTTGTTGCCTGTTCTATATATAATAGCGTCCTTAGCGTTGTGATCTACGCATTTCGAAATTTTACTTTCGTCAAACAAAAAATCTAGGACAAAGTCAATCAAGGAATCTATTAAAAAAAACACGACTATACTAATTAGTGGAATGTTTTTATTTTGTAGATTTTGTTTGTTGTGTGACTTTGCCCCCCAATACATCGAGAGCTTGTAGGCTTGTTTCCTGCACAGCCTTAAAAATTTACATTTTACATAATTTTTCATATAAACGCCGCAGTTAACAACCAGACGGCTTGTACCGTGTTTGAAACATCGATGTATTAAGTTTGGTAGAGATTGGTCGACGGTTTGAACTTTTATACACATGTCAGTAAAGACAATATTGGCAACGCAGTGTTTGTAATTGCCAAAAGTGAACCAGTCCTAAGAAGGGTTTGGGCTCCCCGTTAAATATTCTTTAACGAAATACCATCATTTCCCCGGTCCTCTTTCTAAATCGCGTACACCAAATCAAAAAATTAAACAATTAGTTATTTATAAAGCGTGTGTGTTATACCTGCGGAGCTTTACGATATCACTTTAGTTACAATACAAATATACCTAAATATATAGGAAGGTTAGCAAAGCTAAAAACGGTCAAATCAACGGAGCCTCAATCATCATCATTTGCATCGGGTGAAAATCGAACACTGAAATCGATACAGTAAGGGCAGTTAGGGCAGTTATGGCAGAACGGTAGTTAGGGCAGTTAATGGTATTCTTAGGGGTTTTGCAATCTCGGAGTGTCTTTCCGGTAAAGTGGGCAATGTCTAGTACGCTCACGTAAGAATACGTGCCAAATTGAGAAATACGATTTGTTGTAAAGAGATATAACACGAAATACTAACACGTGGTGTGTTTATACTATTTAAGGGGCAGCGTTCACGAGTAATAAGAGAACAATAATTATAATGATGCTTAACCTGCCAGTATTGTTATGTGGACACTACATTTGAGTGTTGATATATAATAAGAGATACAATAATAAAATAAAATAAAAGTAATTACCTTCCTACTTGCAAGCTCATATTGGCTGTACCAAATTTTTCACCAAAATCTCTTATGTGATTCCAATCAGTGCATCTTTGTCGAAGTGATCAATTTCTGGTGGAAACTTCATAAAATCAACCCATATTTATGTTTGGAACAACCTTTGGAAAGAGCAGCCCTGGCCAACCCGCGTCCCGCGGCGCGCTCACGTGCTGCCCGTGGTCATGTATGATGAAAATTATCAAGTATAGGGTACTTTAGAATAGGGTACTTTAGAACAAAAAAGAAATAAGTATTTACATAATTACATAGTACATGTTACATTATTAAGACATTTACGTAGGTATACAGTATGAAATGCATATCCAATTCCATATTCCAATTTCATTTCACGTAATGAAATGAAATTGAAATAAAAAAATGTTATTATTTTTGTAAAATGTCTATACGTCGGCCCTTGGGAAAATTTTAGGTCGTCAATGCGGCCCGGGGTGCAATTTGGGTTGGCCAGGGCTGGGAAAGAGGTTGGCTTAGGAAAGGGAAATAATAAAGTTGGATGAGATCGGAGCATTTGGTTGCTGAGAACAGCTGCTGGTATATTATTAATTTATCTTTGCGTTTGAGAAGAACCGTAGCGCAGATATTTATGGATTTTAAAAAAATTGAAAAACGTAATTTTTCAATCTCCTTTAGCAAAATACACAATATACTATGTCAGATACGTGGACCATATCCGCATTATTTTTACATTAGCTCCACAAAGAAAAACAAAATTCCCCTCAGGGTAGGTAATATTTTAAATTTAAATCTGATTTTGAATGTAATGTTTTTGCGGTTCTTTCATCACGGTGTAACAAAAGTACCTCATCCCTTCCTTAGACAATAAAGCGTATGAAAAACGATAAAAGGAAATGATAAAAACAATCGCGGTTAAAAACGGCTATGAGGCGAATAATATTGAAAAAATTATAATAAAGGAGAAATGTAAAAATAAAGTTAATTTAATATATCCGGTACATTATGAAAAAATGCTTGTATGGAATATTCGTGAAATAACAAAATAAATTTAAAAAAGTGATAGTAAAGCTTTTATAACCAATAAAAACTCAAATATAGAAATCCTTACTGTACCTTACTTAATCGTTTAAAGTAGCATACGTGAATTAAAATATAGAAATCCTTACTGTACCTTACTTAATCGTTTAAAGTAGCATACGTGAATTAAAATATAGAAATCCTTACTGTACCTTACTTAATCGTTTAAAGTAGCATACGTGAATTAAAATATAGAAATCCTTACTGTACCTTACTTAATCGTTTAAAGTAGCATACGTGAATTAAAATATAGAAATCCTTACTGTACCTTACTTAATCGTTTAAAGTAGCATACGTGAATTAAAATATAGAAATCCTTACTGTACCTTACTTAATCGTTTAAAGTAGCATACGTGAATTAAAATATAGAAATCCTTACTGTACCTTACTTAATCGTTTAAAGTAGCATACGTGAATTAAAATATAGAAATCCTTACTGTACCTTACTTAATCGTTTAAAGTAGCATACGTGAATTAAAATATAGAAATCCTTACTGTACCTTACTTAATCGTTTAAAGTAGCATACGTGAATTAAAATATAGAAATCCTTACTGTACCTTACTTAATCGTTTAAAGTAGCATACGTGAATTAAAATGTGATCACGCCACTTACATCGGGCAGACCGGAAGCTTTCCCAGCTAGATTCAAAGAACGTATACGATGTTATAATAATAAAAGCACTTATTCAAAATTCGCAAAACATCCATCTCTTAGTGAATAATTAGAAGTGATCGACAAGTTCCGCTTGACATCGACGAGCCTAAAATAATAATATCACCCCAAGAATATTGTACAATTTATTATGATTTCTTAGGTTCTGCCTAAGTTTATTATTTACAAATAGATGCAGAAACATACTTTGGCGGCTGGCAGGACACTTTCGATAAACATACTTTATTAGAAAGATGCTTGAAGAAGATACGAATTTGCCCGCGAAGGATGTTATAATATTTAAAACACTGGACATTGCATGAATTTACATGTGATACCCCCTTAACAGTTGATACATTTACAAGAAGATTTATACCAAATTTGAGTTTTTTTATTTTTTATGTGAATACCTCACAAAAGTCCCAGCTGCTCCCGTCCCGAGCCATGACATCCCCAAATAAGGTATGTTGTGACGTTGAAGATAGTGGGGAAGGGAAGGGGAAGGAGATGTTTATATTTATTTTGAAAGACTTGAGAATTTATAACTCTTTAGGACTGGAGAATTTACAAAAGCTTACGATAACGTATGCGCGGCCCATTTCGGTCACTTTCATACAAATCTTAAATTCGGATTTGAGATCAAAATATCCAACCAAACTGAAAAATTATTTTTGTAATCAAAAGGTTTATTAAATATCTAGTATGGATGTGAGCTACTTTATTTATTTTTGCTTTAAATTACCAGATATAAGCCATTCAAGATTTTAGTGTTTCATGATTTTAGAGGCAACTTGGGCAATTATCTGTGAGTAAATGAAAAACATAAAAAAAATAATTTTAGCAGTGAAGGTGAAGGTGAAGGTGGAAGGTTTTTGAATTTATGGATACAACTTTCTGAAAAGGTGAGTTTTAAGTTTAGCTCTAAATTCCGCCGAGTCTGTGGTCATTCTTAAATCATGTGGCAGTCCATTCCAGGCTTTAGAAATTCGCAAGCTCGCTCGCCAAACTCAGTGTCTGGTGTGCGCTTTGGTTCCTTCAACCTTCCGAGAGCTGATGAAGCTGCTGACCTGAGAGTTGACTGTGGAGAATCGGAATTTTCTGGATAACAGAAAATTTATATTTCCGATAAAAAAGCCGGAACCATTCCGTTAAAAGGACTTAAATACCCTAAATACCATCCTTAAATACGTCCTTAGGGTTGAAATTTAATATTCCGACTAGGAATACAACTGCGACTCTGCGCCTTACGCAAAACCGTTTTCTTAAGTGGAGTTTGTTACAAATCAATTTTCGTAATAAAACCCAATTAAAGCAATGCCAAAAGATGGCGCCTCTTACGTTAACAGCTAGCGTCGGCTGGCAGGAAGGTCAGCTGGCAGGAAGGTCAGCTGGCAGGAAGGTCAGCTGGCAGGAAGGTCAGCTGGCAGGAAGGTCAGCTGGCAGGAACGTCGGTTGGTAGGGGTAGGTACTATTGGATTCGTCGAACTCTCCCGGTATGGGTATGGAGAGGGGGGCAGTATGGTATGATTAAGATTGTAACTGACAGTTGTGAATAATAATACCACGCGTATATATGACGTCATTGCCTGTCGCGGTTGCTTTGTCCCGGTGACTAGCTATTACTGGCTATTTTTTTTTAAACCAAATCCTATCGGATTTATAAAATGGCCATCAATACTCAAACTGGGTGAAACTGAACCAAAAGCCGCCCGCAGGGCCTAGCAGCAAAATCCTGTGTAGTGGATTTTCAACAGCTAGTTACATGGGATCTAGGATTTTCGCTGGGATCGACTGAAATTTTCTCCGCGATCGGCCGTTGGGAACCATTTAATTTAATTTGGGACCCATTTATTGGATAACCAACACCCCAAGTAGTTCGCTAAGTTTGGTGACTTAGTTAAAATGCCCGAGATTTGTCCAGTTCTTGGCGGCGGATACGTCAAGCAGGCCGGGTCGGGAGAGAATGGTTGAGGGAGTCCCTTTGACTTCTCCAGCCGTACTCTCTCGGAACATCGCCTTGCACCGCAGTGGGAGGGATAGATTCATACATCCGTCACTCCTGAACACTTTGATTCTCAGATTTTTACCCATCCCTAATACCATTTTCCTTCCCATTACTTTCTCTCCTTCCTTTCCTAAAAAGACCCTCCACAGCATTCCCAAAGATAACAGATGCCTCCTGTGTGGAGCTAATGTAAAAAAAATCTTTACAGCACGTCAGTTGCTCTTTCGCATCTCTAAACCAAGCCTTAAATTGGGAAGTTATCGACCCACTGGCTCAGACGATATCACATAAAAATATGAATAAGTTACAAGAACAAGCTTTAACATAATTTAAGGGCCAAATAAAATAACCAGTTTACTACTTTATAATCCCACGAATTCGGGTTTAAAAATTAAGACCCGTTAAACCCCAGAAAAACAAGATGTCTAGTTAGCGGATGCTCTCTACCTCTGTAGGCAAGAAATTTAAAGTTACGATCGACCTTGCTAATGCCAATTACCCCTTGAAGTTAACTCGCTAAGTTAATGTAGAACACAAGTAGACTGTGGACCGTAGAACGTAGAACTTGGGAGTAGAACATAGACGTAATTCTAAGTGGCCGAGACCCGCCGTGGTCTGTTTTAGAAGGTAATTACTAGCGACCCCTAAGTGAGCGGCCGACAAACCGGCAGCAGCCATTAGAGGGGCAATTTGTGTCAGGCGGTCAGGCCCGACTTGACAACCACTGCACCCGTGTACTGGTGCACTGGTGCATCCCGAAAGAAGCTTGCTATTTAACAGACCTGCATTTAATTGGGGAATGGGATGGTACAGTTTTGTGGAAAATAATCAAGCAATCACTGAGATATATTTATTTATTATTGAAATCTATATTTATTTCTTGCAAAGCTTAAACGCCCGAAAGAGTGTGCTTCTTTATTATTCCCAATTATTTAGACATATTTTTCGCACCTCTGTTCTACCGGCATTTTTTGACGTGATAACGTCTTATAAATCGATGAACGCCGGCTGCACCCACGAAAAAGCATGACTCATTGTCATACTCAAGCCTGAGCCGAGCGTGCAAGCGCGAGCGCGGAACAAGCGTTCGGCTTGTAACGCATCTATCCCTCTTCAACTTCATCGTTATTATATGACGTTATCACGTAAAATTATCGTCCGTAAACCGACTTTACAGAGAACCATTTTTTTTGCATTAAGTTTTCAATTGTGTATGGGTACCGCCGCCCCGGGAACCATTTATTGGAAAACCAACACCTTTGCCGCAAATCACGCTGAGTGGTTCGCTACGTTTGGTAAATTAGCAGTGGTGCCCGTGTTCATGGAGTGAGGTTTGGAGGACCCACCCTCTTTCCCGCCCTGGTATAGGTAACAGATGGTTACCCCTTCAAGGCCTCAAAGGACTCTAATTTTGTAAACGGCTCTACTCAGATTCAAGACTCTAGACCTCCAAAGTCCCCGCATACGTTGTTAGTGAGCAGTATGCAAGTGCTCGCCACATGCAAGTGTTAGTAATAACGAAAGATCAGGTGACTTACCTTATGAACTTTGGAACAGGGGTAGAAAAGGAAAAAGAAAGAAAACAAGAAGTAGGCATTTTGCCTATCCTAGCGCATGTACATAATGAACAGTAAAAAAAAATTAAAAATGAAAACAATAAGGAGATAGAAAAAGTTCACAGGTTTGTGAAGAAGGGGCGATGCGGCGCATTCCACCCGGCAGTCCTGGTGATAGTGTGTCGGTGATCAGGTAGACAAGAGCGGCACCTGGTTACCGCGCCCCTTAGCCGACCTCCCGGTGGTGCCACGATGAAAGTAAATAGGAGAATGGGGTGAAACACCCGAAGACCCTGGGGACAAAAGCGTCGGGTGGTCGGAGGAAGGGCGGAAGGTCTCCAAATACCCACTGTCGTCCTTCAGACCGGCACCAGTCCACAGGGGTGGCGCGGGTGGTCAGCGAGGCTCCGCTCCAGGATCGCGACACTAGAGACATAGCGGGGACAAGGTCCATCCCACCCCCAATATGGGGAAGTTGGACAGAACAGAACATAGAGTGGTTCAGTTCGTCACTTGGAGCGCTCACAGCAAGGGTCACAGTTCTGTAAGTTTAGTAAAAAAAAAAAAAAAACAAACAAAAAACACCCAGAATCAAAACAAAAGAAAATAATATAAAAGAAAAGGTTTTACAAGGAAGCGATCTAGACACCCGACAGGATATTCATTGAAAAACAGCAAGCAACAATGATATAGTCTCGGTAAGCCTAAGTAATGTAAGTTACATGAAATGCCAATGTAGCAGTCAGCACATCGAAGTGGTTTAATCGTCCGCTGCAATAACAACAAGAATCTGGTTTTTGTGAAGATAGCAATAACAACATCTAATTGGTTTACTCATTATATGGAACACAAACAGGGAGACGGTCTAGTGGAAGGAAGCACTCCGAACACCCAACCGGTTTCCTACTTAGGAGTTACTCTTAAGTTACAATAATAACAAAAAATGATTTTATGAATGGAGCATTCATGACATCCCACTGGATTACTGATTTGTTACATTACCAACAAGAAACCGGCTCCGTGAAAGGGAGCACTCCGAACATCAAACCGGCCTCCCACCGAATTAAATCTGCCTCCCACAAACAAAGAAGCAGTCTGAACACCAAACCGGTATCCTATCGTGTAGCCATCAAAAAGCTGCAATAACAACGAAAGACAGGCTTCTGTTAAGAAACATTCATAACACATTAGTTACATTTTAGACAAGGAAACCGGCTCCATGAAAGGAAGCACTCTAAACACCAAACCGGTTTGCCATCGCAGAGCCATCATTAAGTTGATAATTGGAAGCCGGCATGAGTGTAAATAATATGGAAAGTAGTAGAAATACAGTTGTGGCAGCCAGCACGTCAAAGCGGTTACCTGTAGGGAAGTAACTATGAAATCATGACAAAGTAAGCATAATAGTAGGCATGAACAAAAGGAGATAAATCACAGAAATAATAAGTGAAAACATAATTAAATAAAAGTAAAATCAGGCATAAACAGTAATCAGAGAGCAATAGGTCATGGTCCTAGGGATTCAGGAGTTCGTACACCTGGTTTCTACTGAATTTAATCTAATCGGCGACTCTAAGGACAGACCATCTCTCCACCCATGTCTTTGTGTACTTCCTCAAACACTCGAAATTCACCTTGTTAGACACGAGATCGGAGTTCCAAACCGGTCTCATTAACACGTTCAAACCGCCCAATAATTCATCACGCGCGTCCGTCATTATCTCACAGTGCCACAGAATGTGCTCGGCTGACTGGTTCGTGGCGCCACAGGCGCAGTTTGGATGGGGAGACAGAGAGAGGCTATGAAGTCTCCCCCTGAATTCCCCATGCCCGGACAAGAGCTGGACCATATAATGGTCCAGATTTATAAAAGCCCCTTCCATCCTGAGTTTAACTGATGGGAAGAAGGAGAAGGTCCATCTTCCCATATTCGACCTATCCCAACGAGCTTGCCACTCATTAAGAGTAAGCTCTCTCATATGTCTTAGCCGGCCAGGGAGGGTCCCGACTCCTCCCGGTGTTATTACCACACCAAGATGGGTTGCAGGGAGACCCCTGGTCAGCTTCTTTTTAGTAAGCACTTCCCTAATTTCTAGATCGATTGGCAATATACCAGCCAGCACAGGCAGTGCGTCCGAAGCAACTGTTCTATATGCCCCAGAAAGTGCCAGCAAGGGAGTTCGCTGGCCCCTTTTGAGCGCCGAGAGTATCAGAGAGTTATCCAGACGGTGCTCCCACACAGAGGCGCAGTACGAAACTTGCGAGACATACACACCCCTGTATAATAAGCGGAGCGCCGGCCTTCTCAGTCCCCACTCTGCCGTGGAGATTCTCCTCAGCTTCAGAAAAAGGGCTTGGGCCTTGCTGGAGACTTCCTTAACGTGGGCTAGGAACGAGGACGATCGATCTAAAGTCACTCCAAGATATTTTGCCGTCTCAACGAACTTGACTCTGGTATCTCCCATATTGATGGTGGGGTTTCTCTCTCTGCTGAGAAAACCCTTCATCAAGAGACCCATGGTCTTCTGGGGAGCGAAGGTCATCTTATTTCTTTCACCCCATTGGAGGAACATATTCAAACCATCTTCAGCTTTTCGCTCCATTTCTCTCCTGCTGTTCCCCGAGACCAGAAACAATTTATCATCAGCATAGTCGATCGAGATACATCCTTCAGGCAAGGGTAACCTGGAGGAGTCGTCAAACCCGATGTTCCAAAAATCAGGGCCAACATTGGAGCCCTGAGGGCACCCCATGTCAACCTCTCGCTCGATTGTAAAGTCTCCGTGCGACAGGATAACTGTCCTCCCACTTAGGTAATCACTACAGATTTTAAACAGTGTAGGCGGGCACTTTCTATTTTTGAGTTTGACTAGTATCATCGGCCACGATGCGTGATCGAAGGCACCTGTGATGTCTAAGAAAATAGCGATCACGTACCTCTTTGAGCAAGCCTTCACCCAATCAAGCGCAAACTTTAGGGCATGCTCAGTAGATTTGCCGGGGACGAAGCCAAATTGACTCGGGCAGGGGGAAGACAGTGTGCGCCGAAGCCGCTCTTTGATTAACTTTTCCAGTATTTTGCCCAGAACAGGCAATAGGGTGATCGGCCGGTATGCTTTGACGTCCGATTTTGGCTTATCGTTCCCCTTTGGTATGATCCTGAGCACACCCCTCTTCCATTCAGAAGGGAAAACTCCTCTTCTCAGACACGTCTCCAACACCTGAAAGAGCTCCTCTTTGGCGTGGACCCACACTTGCTTCGCTATCACGCCGTTGAGCCTATCATGCCCAGGTGCCTTCTTAGGACCCAAACCCTTAATTATGGTTTCAACCTCGGATCTAGTAATTGTCATCCTATCCTCCTGGGCGAGGTTTCTAGGTGGGAGCCGTGACAGGTTTCTAACCTGTTTGTGGTGGTCGCTTTCCCCAATGACTGATTCTAAAGGAACTAGCTTACCCAGAAGCGTTCGGAGAGTGGTCGCCACGTCAACACTCTCAACGTTCCTACCCTCAAAACTCGATATTATGCTAGAAAGATACCGATCAGATCCTTTTCCCGTCTTTACAACAGCGCTGTGGACGTCCCACGGGTTGGCGTTACCCACTTCTGAAACCCACTTATGCCATTCAGCTCGTTTTGCCGAGTGTACGGCCACTTTGAAAGCTCTACGAGAAGCACTAAGGCGCCCCTTGCGGGCAGCGACCTCCTCCTCCGTGTAGCCGCCACGCTTGGTAGCACCAAAGGCTCTGTAGGCCCTCTTGTAGGCCCCTTTCAGCAAAGTCAGCTCCCTCGACCACCACGGCGTCCGAATAGTCGTCTTTGGGTTTACTCTTCCCAGAGCCGACTCTGCGGCTGATACCACGGCCGCGTTAAAAAAGTTCCCCAAATTATCCGGATCATTAGCCGCTACGTCATGGAATCCCCTTAAAGTATCTCGTAGCGCTTCCCCAAAGTTATCCCAATTCGCCGATGTGGTTTTGAAGCTCCAGGAGGATCTTGGAGGTCCGGTCTTCTTGACACCCACTGAGAAGGTAATGAGCCTGTGATCGGAGGCTATTGCGCATTCATGTACCTTCCATTGCAATATCTTGGCTGCAAGAGATCCAGAGCAAAGAGTTAGATCTATGTTGCTCTCACCAGCGGTATTCGAAAATGTGCTTATTGAGTTAGGCTCATTAATAATAACTAGACCTTGCGCCGCAATCAGGTCTTCGACGGCGTCTGAGCGTTCCGTCCTATGACTAACATCATAATCGAACCATAATGGTGAGCGAGCATTAAAGTCTCCTCCAATAACTACGTTACGACCTTTAAGTACGTTTAGGGCGCGCGTCAAGCTCAAGATATGCGGTCCAACCGGGTTCCCATACTTAAAATATACTGAGATCAGTACGATCTCAGTAGAACCAAAACTAATTGATACACAGGTTTGGTATTCGTTCGACAGTCCCACCAACAGGAGGGGGCTGATCAATGATGAATTGACCAGGACACCCGCCTGCGGAGAGGTGCCTACTTCGAGCACCACACCTGGATAGCTAATCGGTGTCCTCCCTAACCAGGTGTACTGCTCCTGAATAAGCAAGAGATCTATTTTAAGGTCAGACATGACCTTCATCGCATCCAGGGTGGCAGCACGGGAGCGTTGGAGATTAATCTGACCTAGGGAGAGAGAAAGATTAGTTTCCATAATCGGTCATTTTGACCTGAGCGTCAATGGCAGCTTGCAGGGCTGGACACAGTCGATCCCCAGTCGCGTGGTTTGCTGGTCTTTTAAATTTCATGCAAGTCGCACAAACAGCAGCCGTCGCCTTCTTGGGGCAATCCTCTATATCGTGTCCATTTAAGGCGCAGTGGCGGCAGGTGATGACATCCTGAGAGCACGACTTACTAATATGACCATATAAATGGCATTTAAAACACCGAGTTGCTCCCAGGAAATCCCGGACGCGGCAGGCATTCCACCCAAGAAAGCAAAGGCCGCTGTCTATCAAGACTCTACGAACCTCCGGGTGGCAGGTAACGATCATATTTATATATCCTGTGTCTCGTTTCCCGAACAGGGAGACCCTCCTCATGGTGCGGAGGTGGTCATCTTTTGTCAGAGATGATTTTCCATCGATATTATTTACAAAGATCTCCGTGAAGAGGCTCGGATCAGCTGAAGAATCCCCCTTTGGGACGTCATATAAAACTATTTTCGGCAGTCGTCCAAGAGGCGAGATGATTTTAATCCCCTTCGCTGTAAGTTTTTCTTCCGCTTTTTTGATGTTTGCAACGCCACCAGGTGAGGTGGTCTGCAGTGCGATCCCGGCTCCCTTTATTTTTCTTGTCCTCACGACCTGAAAACCGTCCTTACGCGGGTCTAAAATCTTAACAAGGTCTTTTTGTAATTCATCCGATGTCTTTCCCTCGGGAACAGTAGGATAAAATAGGACCGTTTGTTGTTTTGGTGGGATCGGCCTATCGTGTCCACCCGCGCTTATATTTTTAGACGGAGGCCCCCCGGTTATGGCGCTTGCATAAGACTTCATAGAAGTTGTCGCAGGGTGAGCGATCTCCTTTCCAGGTGAGCTGGTTTTCTTGATAATGGTATCCACCTTTTTTACTAACTCAGATTGTCCTTTAAGAACCCCAGTGAGGGCTTCCGCTTTGGCCACGGCCGCCGAATGCGCCAATGCAGCGTGATGCAGGTGCTTTTTAATACCTTCGATAGCACTGGCGATGGTTGTCCTGCCTTCCTTATTGAGCTTAGTTTTCCCCTCGGTGGCTGTCTGGTTGATGGTATTCAACAATGACCATATAGGAAATATAAAGTTCGCGCTCAAATCCTCAGCCGATGGTACAGATATATTCAAGGAGTCCTCCTCCCTAGCACGCTTCCTATTTGCCTGGTTGGGCGACTTGTTGGTTGCAGTCACAACATCAATTGGGTTTGAAGCGGTCTTGGTTGCATTCGCAACATTTGATTGGTTTGATGGGTTTACAGGAGCAGACACCACATTAAATTGGTTTTCCGCCGATAAGGGAGCACTCATCACATTAGAATGGCTTTCCGAGGTAGTGGGAGCAGTCCCTACGACTGGTTGGTCTCCGCAGGACCTAGTGGACATGGATTGCCTAATTTCCTCTTGTAGTAGGCTTCCGTGTATGCTTCGGAAGGGTGAGTCAGATCTTGCGATAGTACCCTGGTTTAGCGACCTGTCCCTCGATCTAAGATCACTAATGATCTTTTTCAACTTCATGTTTTCTTCAAGCATCAGGTGGACAGTACCACTATCCATTTCTCCGTCTGAATCTGAATCGTCCGACGCCATGGTGCGCTTTCAAAAGTTTGCACAAATTAGTGAAAATCAGCCAATTTGTGCAAAATTAAACTGTAGGTTTCAGGTACTTAATAAGCACTAGACAGGAGTTCCGTCTATGGTTAACTATAGTTGACCATAGAAGTATGCAAATGCACACAAGAATAATTAGGCTCGCATCTAAGGTATTTATGTATGGAGTTTTGAAAAAGGCAAGTTTCTATGGTAAGCTCCAAATTGTTTATTGTCTGTCTATTTGACAGTTAGCGATATTTTATGAGTTTTTTTGCTTAAAACTAAAGAATGGATACAGGAGAACACTTATAAACTAAATTAGAACAAAAATGTACATATTTATTGTTTTTTTTTTTTTTTTAGCACTAAAGTCAATGACTTAGGGAAAAAATCCGCAATTTTAACCAATTTGCCAAGTTTGACACTTAAAATATAAAAATGGTTTTTACACTATAAAAGTTGTGTATCTCACCGAGATAACGATAATCGGCGGAGAACCGACCGATCCGCACTGGATGAAACTGTTTTTGGGGGTTTACTTGTGCTTTTTGTAGTTTTATAAACGAAAGTTGCAGGAGCAATAAATGATCGGCTGACTTGTCCAAAGTCAACGACTGAACGGGAGTGAGGTTTGTCGAGGGTCTTGGCGGCGGATGCGTCAGCCCACTTATTGCGGGGCGAGTCAGAACGGGAGAGACTGCCAGAGAGAGATCATTTGGCCGGACTCTCTCGACCCATCGCCTAGCATCGTCACTCTTGGACCCCCTGATCCCTAGATTCCTACCCATCCTCGTATATTTTTTTTTCCCAGAACTTCCTTTTCATCCTCTCTTTTGAAAGACCCTCCACACAACATCCCCAAAGGTGGTATAAGCCCTGAGGGAAAAGGTGGATCGATTATTTAATGAAAATCATGACTAAAAAAAGAAAAAAAATAATAATGTTAGGTTGGTAATTACCGGCCTGAAGAAGGTATGAAAAATTTTTTTTTTATTGAAATAGTCAATTTTTTTTGGCCAAATTATATAATTCCGTATTTTTTTATTTTTATTACATAAAATATACATGTTTTATATTTAAGTAGGTAATTTGGGAGGCGGGAATGGGTACCGCCGCTCCGGGAACCTTTATTGGATAGCCAACACCTCTGCCATAAGTCACCCCAAGTGGTTCGCTACGTTTGGTGATTTAGCAGGGGTACCCGGGTTCATGGGGTAAGGTTGGTCTAGGTCTTGGAGGCGGGTGACCAGAACACACTGAACCCCAGATTCCTACCCACCCCTTAAACCCTTTTCCTTCTCAGAACCCTCCTCTTCTTCCTTTCTTTAAAAAAACCCTCCACACAGCATCATCAAAGATGACATAGGCCCCGAGGGAATTATTTTCTTCAGGGCCTCCTGTGTGGAGCTCATGTAAAAAAAATGGTAGGTATTAAAGTATCTATTTACATTTTCTTATAATTTCACAGGAAATTTATTTAAAGACAATTTTAGAAACATACCTTTTTCTACGCCTACAACTGTCTAACTATCTACCAAGTGTTCACTACGAGAAGATAAATATCGTAAAAAATGTTTCAATACATGATAATATTTCATTTATCGAAGAAAGCAATTACTTTGTGGCTTGAATTTAAAATTAAATAAAAAGTTACACTGTTATTATGTGCATACTGATTCCTACTGGGTGAGCTCTTCAATAAAATGGAATAGGTTTGCGCCTTAAACATTTGGAGGCATTAGAAATAAAAAAGATAATGGTCCAATACTAAATAAACAAAAATAATTATCCAAAAGTTCAATTTTAAAGTTGTCCCGTTCTTCCCGTGTAACCCTTACCCTCCCCCTACCTCTCTCCTCTCACCCACTTCATGATGATACTCTGTTCGTAAGTAATTTGCTTTTCTCTCTCTTTGTACCTTGCAGTGTACCATAATGTAATGTCACTGTCGTGACGAAAGTTATAATATAACCGAAACTAGTTGATACAATGTATAATTTATAATAAGGTAGTTTAAGTAACTTCTCATTTCACACAATTCTGTACATTACTTGCAGTTTGATAAGTAAATATGTACTTAGAAATTAGGATAGAGATGACCGTCGACATATCAACTCGAGATATGGCGTGTCTCGAGTAATATTAAAACTCCCCAACTTGTTCCGTCGCCTCGCTTTGAAAGCATATTAATATTTTGGCAGACAGATTTGCTCCTCACTCTACCTAACAAAGGGTAAAAAGCAATGCATCTTGCGATCTTTAATAATGGACTTTATTTTTGATAAAAATGATTTCGTATCCCAAGTTTCGGAACAAATAATAATTTTCAAAATTAATAGATCGCTTAGTTTTAACCACGTTTACTGTGTATAAAACACCGACATGTTTCGTGAACAATGATCGCTTCCTCGGGGTTTATTAAAACTAATTACAAATAATGGACATAGGCTTTACCTTAGTTCCATGGACTTTACGGTGTCAATGAAAAGGTGGGAATGGGAAGGGGGTTAATAGGGCGTCATTTATAAAGGGAACAAGTTTAATAATGGCTCATTTAAAAATATTTTTGATAATAAATGAAAACAAATAGCTTTGTGTACACCACTATTTAATCAACAATATCGACATGTTTCAAAAACTATGTAGTTTTCGTCAGGATAATAAGTTAATAAAAAATAACAAAAGACAAACAAGTATAGACAAATGAGAACGTAGACAAAAATAGAACAAAAATAGAACACAGAACATTTCAAAAAGTTTTTTTATTATGTTAATGTAATTTTTTACCCATCCTAAAATAATTTCTATATTTTATTTTATAAAATTGTTTTTTATTTATTTATTTTTATTTTTTTTATTTATTCATATTTATTAACTCCCTAATGGGCTTTCACATGAATAGACGTAAATTTATATACACAATATTAATTACATGAATTACAAATCAAGAAAACAGAATAAATAAGAAAGCAAACAACTCGTTAGGTATGGGCTATTATAACATAAATTAAAAGAAAAGAAATAGTACGAGGTGTGCAAAAAAATAGTACGAGTTGTACAAAAAAAAACTAATACAATTCAGCTTAAAATATTTATGCATATTGTTAATAATAAGACCTGAAATAAAACAAAGTGTAATGTATAAGAGCTAGTTAGTATTAGGGTATAAAAAAACAATTATATCTGTTTATTACTACAAATAGAACAGAGAAAATATAATAAAATAAGTGTATATTTTATTGATAGAGTTTGGATGAGAAAAAGTTATGTGAAAAGAACAAAAAATAATAAAAGTTAATTATTAGCAGATAAAATCGAGATTAATTGACTTTTGAAACATTCAAAACTATTGATAAAAAAACATTAATTTTGAAACATTCAAAACTATATGATATTTTAAGTAATTAATCACTTCTCCTTTCTAATATTTTGTCTATGTTCTCATTTGTCTATACTTGTTTGTCTTTTGTTATTTTTTACTGACGAAGAAAACATAGTTTTTGAAACATGTCGATATTGTTGATTAAATAGTGGTGTACACAAAGTTATTTGTTTTCATTTATTAATAATGATGGCGCCACAAAGTGAATTTGTGAAGTTTGAAGAAAGAAATATTTTTGATAACTTGTAATATTTAAATTCATATGTAAGCTCTTTCTAATTTCTACGATTTCCAATTTGTCGAAATGAACACCATTAAAATTACAATGAAGTAACTCAATTCCACTATTAAAGTCATAAGTGTGACTCGTCTCTAACAAATGATTGGCAAACACTAAGAAACTTTACATCTCATATGTTCTTTCATCCTTATTTCAAAGTTTCTCGAAGTTTTGCCAATTTATAATTAGTTTTAAGTAAACTCTGAGGAAGTAAGCATTGCTCACGAAACATATCGGTTTTTTGTAAACAATTAAGGTGGTTAAAACTATGTAATCTATTAATTTTGAATTAAAATGGTGCCACAAAATAAGTTTGCTATGTTTGAAGCAACAATAATTTTGGTTTGGTGTCATTTTTAACATTCACACGCCCTATCTAGACTTTGTTGTTCGATGGAGATGAAGCTTGAAAATTCCGGCAAGAAGTGACACAAATTCTTGGATGTTGAATGTTTATGACCCTAAGGAAAGGATGTTGTGATGTTTCGCTAGACTTAATGCGGGGAATACGAGAATTTGTAGACGGAGATACAAATTCATGCACGGAATCTTCAGCGTGGAGAAACTGACATAATAATTATTTTTCGTGAAAGAAGTAGTGATCATTATAATAATTCATGCTTTAGATTTGTGCTGAGGTTGGGTTGTTGGTAAAATAAACTAACTTTCAACTTTTGCAACGCGAAAAGGGCAAAAGCTGGAAACTGACATAATTATTATTTTACGTTAAAGAAGAAGTGATCATTATAATAATTCATGCTTCAGACTTGTGCTGAGGTTGGGTTGTTGGTAAAATAAACTAACTTTCAACTTTTGCAAGGCGAAAAGGGCAAAAGCTGGAAACTGACATAATTATTATTTTACGTTAAAGAAGAAGTGATCATTATAATAATTCATGCTTCAGACTTGTGCTGAGGTTGGGTTGTTGGTAAAATAAACTAACTTTCAACTTTTGCAAGGCGAAAAGGGCAAAAGCTGGAAACTGACATAATTATTATTTTACGTTAAAGAAGAAGTGATCATTATAATAATTCATGCTTCAGACTTGTGCTGAGGTTGGGTTGTTGGTAAAATAAACTAACTTTCAACTTTTGCAAGGCGAAAAGGGCAAAAGCTGGAAACTGACATAATTATTATTTTACGTTAAAGAAGAAGTGATCATTATAATAATTCATGCTTCAGACTTGTGCTGAGGTTGGGTTGTTGGTAAAATAAACTAACTTTCAACTTTTGCAAGGCGAAAAGGGCAAAAGCTGGAAACTGACATAATTATTATTTTACGTTAAAGAAGAAGTGATCATTATAATAATTCATGCTTCAGACTTGTGCTGAGGTTGGGTTGGTGGTGAAATAAACTAACTTTCCACTTTTGCAAGGGGAGTTAATCATCAGTTGTCGTTTTACTACTAATAACAACTTTCAATAATAGTTCAATAAATTTAAACATCAAATGGGTTAGTTATGATTTTGGTGTGTGGTACCGACATGACGGAGGTCTAATGAAAAAAAAGTTTTCGACCTCAGCAGGCCAAAAACCAACACATTTTTTAACCTGTTTTCAATTTTTTCCCAATTTTCCCCCGAAGGCTTAATTCTTCAGCAAATAATATGCGATACTTTTTTAAAGTAGACTAAATTTTCTATAACTTTAAAAATTTTTAAAAATTGTGAACTCAATGGTATTTGAGAATCAGGTGTTCGAAATTACATTTTTTTTGTATTGTGTCAATTTTAGCGGTTCTTGGAAAAAAATTAAATAATTCCAAATCTGATCTCAAAAAAACCCCTTCCCCATTGCCAAAAATATTAAATGCTATTGATTTACATTTTTGAAATTTTCTTTAATTTAATTGTATTAAGATTTTTTTACAATTGTCTAATAACCTTGTTAATACGTATGTGAAAAAAATGCATTAAGGCTGTACCAGATGATGCTACAAACAAAACTTGCATTCCCGTACCCAAATTTGGAATGCCATTGTTCCACTGGCTTCGGGCTGTAGGGACTTTTGTGCGGTGTTCAAATATATAATAATATTTAATTAAATGAAGACATTATGAGCGAAACTCAATCGAAAATCTGGAAACAGAAAAATCAGAAAAAGATATTGGCACCTCTGGGACTCGAACCCAGGACCTCCCTACTTTCCGGGTCGGGCGCTCTTATCCACTGAGCTAAGGTGTCGATACATCGATCGATCGATCGATGTATCGACACCTTAGCTCAGTGGATAAGAGCGCCCGACCCGGAAAGTAGGGAGGTCCTGGGTTCGAGTCCCAGAGGTGCCAATATCTTTTTCTGATTTTTCTGTTTCCAGATTTTCGATTGAGTTTCGCTCATAATGTCTTCATTTAATTAAATATTACAGTTTGAGGTTTTACTCATAAAGTTAAAATAATAAATAATATATAATAATATTTTAAAATTAACCACTTCCAGTACACTAAAACAACATGATAAAAACTCAGTTTTAACAAATATGTATTTATCTAGATAATATTCTTAAAAATTATACTGACATTCTGAAATATCAAGCAGTCAATTCTATTAATAACTTTCCTATTATTTTATTACCGTCTTGCTGTGTGTTTACTGAACTATTCAGTCACGTGTGAAACGCTATTAGATTAGGCATTCGTTGAAATACGCGTTCTTATTTGTTCTTCATTGTTATCACAATTTGTTGGATCATTTTTCAAAATACTCGCATTAGAGCAAACCAACTAGTTTAGGTAAAAAGCGGCAATTAACTTCAAGGTTGAGTTGACAGTCTACTAAATGTCATGGGTCATCTTTTCAAAAGACAACACACCTAATATAATAAACATTGACGAAATTACTTTTTCAAACGGTGGAAACAGACACCAAAAATCTCAAGTTACAAAAAAAAGAATTCTTAATGACACCTGGAATTCTACAGGGAAAGAAACTAAGGATTTTATTAAAAAAAATCCATGTAAAAAATTAAAGCCATTGCGGTAGAGGCTTTGATTCCCCCTAGAGCCTTTTTTTACTTTACTTGAATATATCTCCTTGCAGATGAAAAACTGGTCTTCTATTTTCGTCAAGTCCAACAAGATGGTCAAATTATTCCGGATCAATCATACAGACGGGCAGATAATTTTTATTTATTTATTTTTTTTATTTATTAACAATTTTTTTGGTACAGTTGGTAAAATTTTGTAATACAAACTTTTTAAACAAACAGTTTTAAAAAAGTAGAGAATAACATAAATAGATTAGCAGATTAACCAAAAAAATCCCCCATAGGCATCGCCAGTTCGTGGGTATACTTGAATGTTTTTAAGACAGATAATTAATTACTCATAAACACACAATATCTTGTAGAAGTTTAAAAAAATTATAATAAATAAATTAAATTAAATACATAAAAAATAGATTCAGTGTTTACTGAAATACATATTCAAAAGACATGTTCATAAAGATTAATAAAAATTTGTATCTAAACTTCAAGAGAGAAAATTATTTTTTATTAAAATTCAATTTACCTTTTTTTTATAAATAGTTAAATATTGCACGATGCTATAACAAAATATTGTTAGCGTTTTTATAACTGTCGCGTTAAAAGGAATTGACGTTTGAAAAAAATGATATTTTATTAAAAAATATATGAGAATCAATCAATAACCAGAACAATGTACTTTTTGTTGAAAATCACAAAAATCTAGAAATAGTTTTTCTAAATAAAGAAGAGTTAATAAATACTTGTGTTATCTTAAAAATGATTCCACATTAAAGTGCGTCATAATTTTGCTCACTAATCTTCTTTTTAAATATGTTTTAAACTTTTTTTTTAATATGTCCTCCATCACGACATAAGCAACATATTTCGCTTCACCGTGGTGGTAGTGGGAGATTTTCAAATCAATGTCAGATTAATCCTAATTCCGGAATGTTTAACTTTCTTAAAATATAAAAGACAAAATCGATATTGAAAACGTCGATGTTTGAATTATCAGCGGCTGGAAATATGGATGGTTTCGTAGAATGATTTTCAAATAAATCTATGTACATTTTCTACTCCGATCTTCACTGTAGGTGATTTGCGAAACACGATTTCTAATTTCTAAAGTTTCTGAAAACAAGGTTCTAGCTACACAAACTTGAAACCGCAACGGATGTCGAGAGTTCTTCTAACTACATTTTTGCATATTTTTCCTGCTGTGTGAAGAGTTATTATTGAGAGTAGTCAATAATAACTGTACAACGATCAGTAAATTGCGGCCCCGTGCCATTTGGCGACCTCCATAAATTTCCTACCCCCCGAGGGAGCGGTACCTACCCACCGCCCAGTTTGGAAATCACTGGATTATGTAAACCAAAAAGTATGTTATTATGATCTTTAGTTCCGACTAGACCGCATGTTAGATAAAAGTATTGATTTTTTTTTACATTTCATTATGGACTGTGTCGTGATGTTGATTGAAAGATTTTATTGACATTACCAAAATAGTTCCATACCGTAGTTACGAATATTGGAAGATTAATAGATATACAACCGTCCGGGAGGTGATTCTACATAAGGGTATAAGAAAGTATCGAAAAGAACTTATTTAGAATTATAAATTCAATTTTTATTTTTCATACATAAATGTTTTTCCATAGAAGTTTTTTCCACGCAAACAATCGAAAACTGAAAACTAACTTAAAACTTCTTTTGGAATTGCGCAAAAAGTTTTCGATCTTTTTTTTACTTTTATCACCTCCCGAAGTAAGTGCACATATTCATGTAAAAAAACCAAAGCTTTATAATTAATCGATTTAATTTACCAGCACAGAAAAATATATATTTTTGTGGCAAAGCACTACGTAACGCAAAATCAAGTGATTTTAGTTTGAAATTTTGATCGCTTAGAAATAATTGAGATCTTTTTAAATATTGCGGGTTGAACACATCTTGAAATCATCTATGGTTTTATTGTATATTTTGGCAAATTAAGTTCTTTGGAAAATGATCGTAAAACATTTAATTATTCAAGTGAAAACTTCTTTAGCACCGTTGTGATTTGAAACTTTATGAAACGCAAAAACGACACTAAAAAGGGACAAACACATACATCTGTAGAATTTAGCCTGCGAGGGAATGAGATAGAATAATCGGTCTCCTCTTTGTGCGGTACTTTGTGGCTTCCCCACTCTTGTCTATTTTAGTTTTCTGAAGATTTCACCTCTGCCGCGCGTTAACTTCGCACTTGTATTTATTTTTGACTGAACTTCGCAAAATAAAATGAAACAGACTTTTTGACGATGTTTTTTTTCTTGCATAAATCAAAACAGACGGCTGGCGTTACTCGCCTTAGTTCTTAATTATCCAAACGACCATTTTAGTTTTTGTTCAATCTCCACTTAAAAATTAAAAATAATTTAAAAACAAATGATAGTTAATCAATTAACTTTTTTTTTTACAAGAGCTCCACACAGGAGGCCCTGAGGAAAATGATTTTCCTCAGGGCCTATGTCATCTTTGGGGATGCTGTGTGGAGGGTTATTAACTAAGAATTATTTAAACTAATGAGACCTTTACCTTTACGGAAATAGCTTTATCTTAAACACCTATCATAATTTTTATTTAAATAATGAAAGAAAACCTTCTCATCATGTAAAATTTTCTAATGGTTGTTTGAACAATTAAGAGCTAAGGCGACGGTTAAGCGGGAAATTAAACCTTATCGACATCTGCATAAGGAGTGTTATTGTTAGCGTCCCGATTCCACACGACATCGCCGACTTATACACTCATACCCTATACAGTGATTACTGAATGTAAAGATATTATAGTCCACAAAATATTATCATTCCCAGCATTCGTTTGTGAATCAGAGTAACATTGTTGACTTTCTAGAACTACGCTTCTGGTTCAATAAATCTTGTTGCTCGTGTCTCCTAGTCCGAGCAAGACGTGAAAGAAAAACAAAAACTTCACAAGTATTTCGCCACGTGTTGGCACGTGTCGGCACGTGCAAAGTCAAGGCCATTGTCACAATCTCACAGAACTTTTGTAATCCCCCGTTAAGAGGAACGGCTTGGAGGCCTTTTTTATACTAAACTTAATTTTGCATTTGAGGCCAAAATACCCGACCAAATTGAATAATTATTTTCTTAAACAAAATATATAGCAAATGTTTGGCACGGATTAATACTACTTCATTTATTTGTGTTTTAAATTATAAAATAAACTAACTAACTAACTAACCATCACGCCGTTTCCCCGCAGGGGTAGGCAGAGAGGACGGACCGCCAAACAACTCGATCTTGGCACACACTCCTTGCTTCGTTCACATTCATACATCGTCTCATACATGCTCTTCTGTTATTCTGACTCTTGACATGGCCCGACTCAAGTATCTGATTCACTTGGTCGTGCCATGTCTTCCTCGGGCGTCCCCGACTTCGTCTACCATTCACATTTGCGTCTCCTTACACTCCTTTCCTCATTCATTCGCTATAAAATATAGATTTTAAAATAATTCAGTTTTGCGTGATTAGTGGCAAATATGGCATTTTTGTGAGTTCTTTATAATAAATTATTATTAATATTGTGCTATCTACTTATATAATGAAAAATAATTCAAAAAATTGTTAAACAAGCTATTTCTTGGGAATTTTTTTTAAAAATTTATATACGACATTTGACGGCCTCCGTGGTCCCGAGGCAAGACTCTCGACTCACAATCCGAAGGTCGCGGGTTCGAACCCGGCGTGCGCAAATAAATTTTATTTGATTAATTTGTGTTATTTCACAATTTATTCATTTAAAAATAATCGTATCGCCCTGGTGTAAGACCACCATTCAGAAATGGCTTAAGCCATGTTTAGTGACCAGATCTGAATAGCCAGGTACTTCCCCACCTTCCTCTCCCCTATCTCCTTCCCCTCCCCACTACCTTCAGCCTCACAATATACCCCATTCCATTGGGGATGCCATTGTCTCACTGGCTCCAGACGGGAGCAGTTGGGACTCTTGTGCGGTATTTTATATAAAAAAATATAAAAAATTTTGTACTCCTACGTATATCTATCGGTCAAGTGCAATTTAATTTAATTTTGCCCTTCAAATGGCCTTTTTAACTTTTTTATTATAAATTACGTCGTATTTGTATAATAAATAGACCAATTTAAAAAAAAAATGTCACTTTAACAAGAAACATAACAAAAACTAAGTAACACCACAAAGTTGCCTCTGAAATCGTGAAAATGGATTTCTTTAATTTTACAAATAAAAATAGTAGCACTAATTTGTACTAGTTATATCATACCTTCTGTTTAAAAAATTAATTATTCAATTTGGTTGGGTATTTTGGCCTCAAATCCAAAATGAAGTTTTGTATGAAAAAGGCCGAGCAACCTTCCCCTTGAATCAAAACAAAGACTAATGTCTGAAAAACGGAGCGGATTACCTAGGGGAGGAAAATGAAGATTTTCGTCAAAGGTAAGGAGATACGAGTTCTGTCGGACTGAATTCTCGGCTCCCTCCGACTCGGAGGCAGAGGCGGAGGCAGAAGCAGAGATGTGGAGATGTTGGCTGGAATTATTCCGTAACAGGGCCTAATGACTGTTTTCTTTCTTTACAGATTGGCGGGGCATTAGAAGTACAGTTTTTCAATGTGAGTTACTTCAACATATTTATATATATTATGTGTTATTTATTGCTTTGAATAAACTTGCACTACATATTCTTTTCATGAAAGGCACAAGACATGTAGAAAGTAGGGCCGTTCCTCTGCAGGCGCAGTGGAGCAATCCGCTCCGGGCGCCGACTTGCTAAGGCGCCAAGGAGCCAAGGAGCCAAGGAGCCAAGGAGCCAATGCGCTGATAATAACCTAAACAGCGCAGCACGTGCGATGGAAAACATATATTTTTGTTTTTAACTAGAAAAAAATCATCGGACGCAAAATGACACGTCAGTTTTTGGTCAAAATATGGTCAGGAACCGCTTGTTAAAATGCTTGCTCATACACCCTTCGATAATTCGCTAGAAATATAAAATACATATTTTTTAAATTAACTGTATAACAGGAGACTCTGAGGAAAATTCTCACAATTTCCCTCGGGGTCTTTGTCATTTTTAGGATTGATTTGTGGATGGATGTTTGGCGGAAGGGAGGATTGAACCTGGGAGTTGAAGAGATCCATGTTGTAGGAAGGAGGACACCCAGAGGCCGGCAAATCGTTTCACAGCCATGCTGTTGAACTCAAGTCGTAGAAACGACCCGTTCTCATGTGGCAAATGTCAATTGTGTACAAATGTTGGGCGCCCTTTTGACTTGTTTCCCGACTTTGCACTGGAAGCCAAAGAAATCAAAGCTAGTTCCTCGGGAGTATCATCCATTGGAATAACGGTAGAATAAGGACAGAATTAGAAGAACAAATACAAAATTTTGATATTTTTTGGAGTGTGAAAAATTAACAGCAATTTATTAGGCTAATCTCGATGAACTGACTCGTCCACTGTCTTTTTACATGGGATAACTTCTACTCTCCAACAAGTAGCTCGGCCGAGTAACAAAGCGAGTGACTCGGTCGAGCACTTCGCAAAGCGATGCACTGCCAGGCAATGAGATGAATGGTGTGCTCACCTTTAATTGGAATTGTCACTGTAACCATATTCAAATTAATTTAATAATTATATGGATTTATTCCGTTGGCGAGCCAACAAACAAAATAAAAATAAAATAAAATAAATGCAAAATCATGTGATTTTGCTCTAAAAATTAAATCGCTTAGAAATATTTTAGATGCTCCAATAAAACTCTGCGAGTAGAACAAATATCGAGCGAGCGAAAACAGCTTTAAAGTTCAAAAACTCCTTCTTACGAACCCCTTTCCCGTTATGTTTTTATTGTATGTATAATGTGGAAAATTTAATTTTTTTATCGCAAAATATTTAAATATTTGTGCGTGAACTTCACAAAATAAAATAAAACACGCTTTTAGGATGTTTTTTTCGTGATAAAATCAAAATTTATTCACTTATCGCCATCTACATAAGGAGTGTTATCGTTAGCGGAATGAACTCAAATTTGACACGACGCGGTACCTACTCTAAGTACGTTGATATGTGAGCTCAAAGTTCAAATTGAAATTCTAACTATACTGGATATTTTATGCTGAAATAAAATCAGTCAGCATTTCATTTGCAAAAACAAAAATGCATAATATTAAAATAAATACTCAGATAGACACATATCTACTTTAATTTATAAATTATTTACCCCAATGATAGTTAGCCTAATGTTTACGCCCAGATTTTTAAAGATCTCATTTGAAAAACGGCATTTTCGAATTCAAAGGGCCTGTAATTATTCCGCGTGTAGGAAGCGACTTTGCGCCAAGTTACCTGATATTATTTTGAAAAAGTGCCGACAATTTATTTAGTCGGTAGGTAGTTTAGTTAGCTGGCTCGTGGAATGGTGTTGTGCTAGTGTTATTATATTTCAAAGGTTGCAAAGGTTGCTGGCCGCTGGGACATTCATTTTAAATGTTTCATGAAAAACGATTTTATTTTTCAATGTCATCCTCTACATCCCTAATGGATGACGATACATTAAATATGCATGAAGCTATAAATCCTTCTTGTAGCTGATTAATGCAACATTCTAATGATTTCCTACTACACGAGAGTTCAATTGCCCAAAGCTAGTAGGGTTACGGCACCTCTCTTGCTGTGGTAGTAAAGAGGCGAAGGAAAAGAGAAGCAGGAGACAAAGGTTGAGAAAAATCAGTTCATTCATGTAGAGCCGTTAAAAAGTATAGTAATTTTGCATTGGACAATAAAACAGGAAATCTTTTCATTTGAATTATTGTTATTAGATATCAGATACGTTAACCTAATACATAAACTCGGTCTACCTATAGAAATAATAAATTACAACCTCTTAATGAATTAAAATAAATTATTAAATCTCTCAGATAGAAGACTTATTTTCAACTTCAATTTTTAAAATTGTTATGGTAGCCCCAATTTATTAAGGCGGCACTATCCGAATTTTTACCGATTTCTTGCATATCTCCCTTGAACATTTGACGTTTTTAAGCTCTTAAAAAAATATATGTTATTTTTTAAGATAATATCTATACAACCCCCTCGCCGAAACGCAAATTATATGAAATTCCCTCGATAGAAAAAAATCGCAAAGTATGCTCCGAAAATTTTTATTTTCAAGCCTGTCTCTATTATTTAACAAGTTTTATATCTATGAAAAAATTCAGTGTTTCTTTGAACGTTGTTTTAGACAACCCCCACGAGATTTTTGCTCTATTTTAAACGAGTCATGTTTTATTAAGCATTTTTACAATTTTCGCTTCAATTTTATCATTGAAAATATTAGCGCGCTCTGTCCAACATTCGTAATTACATATCTCTCCATCTTCTTCTTTTTGATCCGGGAAGCGGCGCCTTAAGCATTTTTTTATTATTTAAAAAGAAAGACAAACATTCCCGGGTTACGAATAACCCAACAATGTTCGAAAATCTTCTACTACCACCTCAGTAAGCGAAAAATGTTGCTTGTGTCGTGATGGAGGACTTGGGAAAAATTGGGCCAATTTTGAGACAAGCGACTGAAAAAACCAGACTTCTTAAAAGGGAACTTCCTAAGAGGGTTTCACTGTATATAAATTTCCCCTCAAGGCCTATGTCATCTTTGAGGATGCTGTAGGGACGCTATTTTTAGAAAAGGAAGGACAGGAAATTCTGGGAGGGAAAAGGAATGAGAGGTGAGTAGGAATCCATGGGTTATTGTGTCCCGGAGTGATGGATGTGAGAATCCATTTCATCCCCTGCGGTACAAGGCGATGTTCCGACAGTCCTGCTGGGAAGGTCAAAAAGTCTCCCTCATCCGTCTCCCCATCCAGCCTGCCATGCAATTGGAGGGCAGACGCGTCCGCCGCCAAGACCCGGACATACTTCACCCCATCTTGGCACACCTGCTAGGTCTCCAAACGTAGCGAACCACTTGAGGTGACCTATGGCAGTGGTGTTAGTTATCCAGTGAATGGTTTCCAAGGTGACGGTACCTACACAAAATACCACACCAAATTGAAATATATTACAATGTAAATCAATAATTTCCTTAGGAGAGATGGGAAGGCATAGAGATATTGAAAAAAGGGTAAACACAGGGAACTCCTTAAGACTTGTGTCACACATAGCTATAAAAGATCATTGAAGAAGAAGATAACAATAATAATCTGAACGAAACTACGAAAGAGAACAAGACCCAGAAAAAGACAATTGTTACAACTGCGACTCGAACCCAGACCTCTCGACTAACAAGGACAAGCGTGTTAACCAATTTCGCTATTGCCACCTTCTGTCAAACCATCATATTTGTCAATCTTTATCTTAAAAGTTATAAAAAGAGGGTTTTTCTTATAAAAAAACTGTATAAAAGATCATTTGGCTTGGCGTATTTCGACATATCGCTCGCCGTACATTCCTGATAAGAATATATGGTGAGCGATATGCTGAAAAAGGCCAAGCCAATTGATCTTTTATATCTACGTGTGACACTAGTCTAATGGAAGACTGAATGCCATTGGCGCTAATTAACAAAACTGTCAAAAGAAGCGAAGTAGTAGTCCACAATGGAGTGCTGGTACCTACCCTGATGATGATGTATGGTAGTGAGGCACGGAAACGGCAGAGGGAGAATGAAAGTAGACTGAATGCTGTTGAAAAGAGATCCTTGAGGTGCACGTGTGGTAAAACAATGTTTGATTGTAAGAGAAATGTGGAGATCCGCAAAGAATGCAAAGCTGATGTAAGCAGTGAATATGATGAATGAGAAAGGGACCCTCAGACGGTTTGGGCATGTAGAATGAAGAAAGTAGTGTAAGAAGAATATACGACGCAAATGTGAATGGATGAAGAAAGGGATGCCCGAGGAAGACACGGCATCATATACTTGAGTCGGGCCATGTCAAGAATCATAATAATAAAAGAGTAAGTATATATGAGAAGATATATGATTGTGAATGAGGCAAAGAGTATGTGCCAAAACTGAGTTGTCCGGCGGTCCGTCCTCTCTGCCTAACCCTGTGGAAACGGTGTGATGGGTACTTAATTAGTTTGTTAATTTCCTCTGGAATCGTAAGATTTGTGGGCTACTTACTTTCAAATCTAATTTAACTTTTTTTTTAACTCAAATTAGGAATTACAAATTTTGAAAAAAGAAACGTCACCATCTCAATGACAATCTTTTATGAAACATTCTTCAGGCTGATAGGTACCATATTATTGATAATCTCGATTTGACAGCTCGTCGTAGAAACCACGATCAAGCGTATTCTGGCGGGATAAAAAGGTACATCCAACAAGACTACAATCTTGAAATGGATAAGGAATATAACCAACAAATTTTCAAACAGATGAAATGCCAAATGGTCGAGTTAAAACAGGACTTTACTACGCTCAGTCAGTAAATAAAAGCACATAAAAGTTTACATCATATCATTATATTTCAATTGTTTATAGATACAGAGATCAAGCATACAAAGAATCAACATAACTAAACTTGCAATCATAAAATCAAAACAAAACGGTGTTGCAAAAAAACAAAATTAAAAAATCTTCCAGAAAGTAAAAATAAAAACTAAGAACACATAACATAGGTGCGTATTTAAAATATGCCAGAAGTAAACAAACATATCAATATAAAGTACGAACATTGGTTA
Organism: Glyphotaelius pellucidus; assembly: GCA_936435175.1. Lineage (NCBI taxonomy): Eukaryota > Metazoa > Arthropoda > Insecta > Trichoptera > Limnephilidae > Glyphotaelius > Glyphotaelius pellucidus. The sequence goes on from OW386547.1 coordinate 210,903, forward strand.
TTTCCTAGAAATAATTTATTCAATGATCACAAAAATACAGCAGCTGCCAAATACATTAAGTTTGCTCATTTTACGTATAATGTTTACACTGGAATGTAAAAATATCACAAAAAGGTAGATTTTAAAAGAAAATTAAATAAACAGAACAAAGTTCATATATCAATACTATCAAAAATTGGTTTCAACGGGCTTACTTTATGCTGCGTTCTGTACGAAAATAATAATTTATTTATAAATTCCCTTGAAGTGATTATTCTCGAAAACAGATGTGATGGAAATAATACTTATATGTAGATAAAATTAAAGCTTTTTTATAAGAAAAAATGTTGAATTCATTTTTATCAAAATTTTTGAAGTGAAAAAGTGAAATTAGTACCATTGTGATTTGAAACTCAATGAAACGAAAGAGGGACGCTAAAAAGAGAGAAACATATACATCTTAAGGATTTAGCTTGTGAGAGAATGAGATGGTGTAATCGTTTTCCTATTTGTGCGGTGCCTCCCTACTCTTGTCTACTTTAGTTTTCAATTTAGCATCACGTCTACCGCATGTGAACTGCACACTTGTAATTATTTTTGACTGATTAACTGCAAACGAAACATGAAACAGAACAAGACACTGAAAATCAAATGGTTCGTTTCCCATCCGTGACTTTTAATTTCCTGTGTCTTGTTCTGTTTCATGTTCCATTTAGATTTATTAGTATTATCTTATTCAACCATTAAATATTTCATTGATGCAAATAACCTTCAAAAGTTATTCCAATAAAATAAAATTATCATTTATTTAGTTAAAAGTTACAAAAGATAAATGTTTCTAAAATTACAGTGTTACCTCGCACAAAGGTAATTATTGGAAGATGTAGTTTCAAGTGCATTTTTGCTGAGTTAAGATTGCTCTGACGATAACCAACCTCCGATAGGAGGGTGCATCAGAATAGAAAGCATAAGTACATAACCCAAAGTGTTTTGTAGCTCCTAGTCAAACAAGGCTATGCTTTTTTAAACATAGAACCATCAAAGTTGATTGCAATAAATTGCTCCTTATCCAGTGTCTGATATAAATTACAGACAAGGAGTCTCCGGTACTTAAAAACAGAACAATAAATTGACCAAACATTACTTTCTTTAAGTCTGTTGCTTTACGTTACCTGTCTCGATACTATTGAGACGACAGGCATAGAAAAATCGCAAGTAAATAAATTTTATACAGATAAATAAATAAAAGTAAACAAAATTAACCCTTAATGTTTGTATATTTGAAAACATTAATTTAAGAATTTTTTCCTCACTACCCGGAGTGAATAAAAATTCATAATTTTTCAATAGCTGGTATAGCTGGCTTACATGCTATTGTTTTTTTTAATTGGATTTTAGATACTAGTTTAGTTTTAATATTTTGTAATGTGATTTTCGAGTTTAACCTCAACTGAATTTTTTTTTCCAATTTTTTTTAAATTTAAACGGAAACGGCGTGATGTTTAGTTAGTTTAATTTGTTTTAATTGAATAAAATGTCACATTGTTGTAAACAGTGTACGATTTGTCCATTTAGGTAGGCTAATCGAAATAACTAATAATAATAAATTAATGTTTTAATGATTTGTTACATTTTGCAAAACAAATAATGAAAAAGGGATAATGAATAATATATTCACAACCATTACCTGTAACTTGTAACTTCCACCCACCAAAATATAACAAGTAACATCCAATCAATAATAATGTAGCTATATTATTAAAAAACTTTAAACTATGTATTTCCATTTTTATATTGTTCCACTTATTTCCTTTAGGCTGGTCCAGTTTAACCTTGCTAAAAGCAACTTCTGATTAGTAAATTAAAGGTTCAGTTTAAATTATGATAAAATTCTTCTGCTAACTAACTATACCAGAAAAAGAAATAATAAACAGTAATTTTTTTACAGAAAAACAGCCTTCGTGTTAGATGTTCATTAAATATAAAAGTTCTTATCTTTATTACTTTATTATGTGTGACCGTTACAACAGTTATCTCAATTTGAATATTGACCTGTAAGACTTGAGAACGTAAGACGTAAGAACGTAAGACCATAATAATTTTGAGAACAATTATTAATAATTTTATTGATTTATAAACACAAAACTCATTCACACAATTTGTCAATGAACGTTACTTATATTGAAAGGAAGACCAAAAAATTGTGAATGGATACCGAAATTCAAACGAAACTTAGATAGGAATTAGATGATGCTAAATTGAATGGACAAAGTTTATAAATTACGTATTTCTTGAGTTCTACTTGAAATAATTTTTAATAGGTTTACAATGGCAGGAAATCTGGCAAGCTTGAAGCAGATGGCACGGGTGTGGTCTGGGGTCATTTGCATGACATGATAATGAATACAGTAATAGATATTTTTTGGAAGTCAAGGTATTTTTTGAAAATGGTCGAATATCAAGGAATTAAAAAATGAATTGAGAAATAGAAAAGCAAAAGTAATTTCAAGGAAAAATGAGGTTAAAAAATTTGTATTTCTCACTTTCTACTCAAACTAAATTCCAATTTTTAAACTGTCCATCACTTGGAAACCTGTGACCAGACATTCTGGAGGTGCACAGAGGCACAATACAATATCGAGACATTTTAATTACAACTATGAATAAACTTTCACCGCAGAGGCACAAACCAAGATTGGCAGCCGGCATGACCTGCACTATCCGCCTACACTAGCGCAAGCGACTGATTCCAGCATTCCGGATTACCTACAATTAAACCATCGTCATTTTTTAGTGCTCGTACGTAAACAATATTTTTAATAAATCAATCAATTTCTTTTTCCACATTTTGGTTAAATAAATGATTTTAATAAAAAGAATTACATTAGAATAACCTACTCAATTATCTTCTTCGCTATATTATAATTTAATTTATATTGCTTATAATGCTATTATTGATATAAGAAGATTTCAAAATCATTGTGTTTGTAACCAAAAATGCTATTCCTTGCATTCACTTGAATTTTAATACACAATGCATTGTATATATTTTTTTAAACAAAAGTTCCATAAAAAATGGCTAATAAATAAATAGAAGTAATTTTAACAAAGGTTGCATGAAAATGGCCATAAAAATGGCCACAATATGCATGTAACAAATAAATATTAACAAAGGAACATAGTTAATCTAAATTAAGACATTACGTTAAATATGCCATATACGGTTGTGCATTCACCAAACAAACAGAGTGAAATTTTAATCCATTTCAAAGTTTTCAATTTCCAATACACAGTGCTAATATTTCATGGACAAAATAGTTTTTTTTTCAAACTAAATCAAAAAGTTAACACATTCATAGACGGACACAGAATGCTACAAACACATTTGTTAATAAACACTATATTTGCAGCTGATTTAAAAATAACTTTTTTTATATATTTTTAACCCCTCAGGCTAATTTGTTCGCTTTTCGGAACAACTCACATAGATCTCATAGAAATGTCTTCCTTTACTATCACGGTTAGAAATTTGATCTAATCAGTGTTTAAAAGAGAAGACATCACTCTTTATATGCAAATCTAAAAATTAACCACAAAATAATTGAAATGTACATCTTTATCAAACCAAAGTTTTCAATTGCAATGTGAAAAAAATGTATGAAACCTTGGGAATTTTTTATTTATTATTTTTTAGATAAAACGACAAAATAGTGAGTGGAAGATAATGTTTATATTTGCCTAATAAAATATGTGTGCATTTTTATAAATTTTTTTCACTGTCAGTAATTTAATTTAAAAAAAGTTAATTTAGTTACAAAAAATGTAATGAGCCATTTTAAAAAAATTTTCATACGTTTATTTCGAATTGTAAAATTTGAAAGTGTATTTCATCACCTTTCAAATACAGTTTTTAGTTTTCAGATGCATTCAGAAATATTCCATTTATTTGTATTTTATTGCAAAATGGAAATATTTTGACCTTGCGACAAAATAAGCCTGAGGCCTGAGGGGTTAAGTGATTTTAAAGTTTCCAATATACACCGCAAACTTTACAAAAGCAAAAAAATAGTTCTGCATCAAAAAGTTAAAACACGCACAGACGGAAACAGTAAGCTGCAAAACTTTGTGAACAAACAATATATTTGCAGCTGAATTTAAAAATATTTTTTTTTTCAAAATAGATACAGTCTAGTGAAGAATGGAATGGAGGAAGGATGGAATTGTATTATTTATTTAAAAAAATAATATTATATTAATCGTAAATGACTACGTTTTTCCTTTAGTTATGAGTTCCCAGATGTTCATATTGTCGATGGCTTTCTGAATTTCCACCTTAATTTGGTTCTCCATCAGAGGTATGGCGATGTTCTTTATGTGGCCGGAAACCCACGTGGAAATAGTGGAAACCAACCAGTTGAGGGGTCCCAGACCTGTTATGTGGATGTCCACATCGCTGAAATAAACAATTTGTCTTTTAAATGTAAACTTGCATAGAGAAACTTTTTCATACAAAACTTAAATTTGGATTTGAGGCCAAAATACCCAATAAAACTAATTATTTTTTTTTAATCAAAAGGTATAGCAAATGTCTAGTAGGGGTATGTACTATTTTATTTTTTTGTATTTTAAATTACAATATACAAGCCATTAAAAAACACGATTTTAGAGGCAACTTTGGCATTGTTTTGGGAGTTAATTGTAATTATTTAAAAATAACCCTATCCTACCTACCGTGTTTATATAATTTAATGAAAATCAAAATAAAACACTGTGAAAATGCATATTTTTGGGTAGAAAATTTAATTTGTACATGACAAATATGCGTTCTAACGTAAATCGGTTGTTCATAATTTAAATTTATACCCATCAACAAGCTTTGTTATGTATTTTATTTTATATTTCACCACATTTGTGTAGAGAATAAAGCAAAAAAATTATTTTTTATAAATATCATTAACTCACAAATATTTGCCGTTGATGCCTAAAAAATCAAAAAAAAATTGAATTCATTAATGGCCCATATTCTATAATTTAAAATACAAAAAAAAAAAAATTGTGAATACCGCACAAGAGTCCCAACTGCTCTCTTTTGGGGCCAGTGAAACTATGGCATTCCCAATTGGGGTATATCGTGAGGCTGAAAGTAGTGGGGAGGGGAAGGAGAAGAGAAAGAAGAAGGCTAAAGCTATTTCAAGCAACGTTTCCTTTCTGAATAGTGGTCTTACACCGGGGCGATACTGAAAGTATCTTCCACTCTGGAACGTGTAGCAAATATACTACATATTATTTTTAATTAATTGTTTGTGAAATAACGCAATTTAATCAAAATAAAATTTATTGACCTTCAAGTTGCTAGTCGAGAGCCTTACCCCTCAACCACGGAGGCCGTCGAACGATTAGCATTACTTAAGACCTTTTTATATATATTATATGTCACTTCAAATAATGGTCCCTATTAACCTCCTCTCGGCCCCTTTCAGCGTTTGATCAAATGTTGATCCGCCATCAATAAACATTACCGATGCCATTTTGACATTGTTGACATTTGCCATTTCAAATAGAAGACCCCGTTAATCAAAGATACTCAGCTCGTTTCAGCATTTGATCAGCCGTCAATACGCATTACGCTTGACAGCTCATCATACAACCAACTTAAAATTAGACCAAACACTGTAGGGCCGAAAATCGGTGGATAACAGAAACCATTATTTAAAATGATAAATGTGAAAAAATTCAAATGAAATTGAAGGGTGATTTTCAATGACTTGATCTCAGTATACATATTGTCACTGAGGGAATATACTGAACACGTATATTCTCAACTAAAATGCTTTTTATTATTTTCTCAAAACGCTTATTATTATATTCTCACCTAAAATGCTAATTATTATATTCTCATCTAAAATGCTTATTTTTATATTCTCACCTAAAATGCTCTATTTTGAGATCATCGATTGTGGCGTAAGGAGTCCATTTATTGACCCCTGCGGATATCTTCATGTGAATGGTATTCTTCCCTATGATGGCTTCAACTCTCCCAGTGGGGCCCATGTTCATGAATTTTAGTCGGTAGTCATCGAATCCTATCTGCAATCCACAACATAATCAATTATTAAATAAATGTTGATAAAATGGGGAAATTATTCAATTGGCATAGATTATTATTTGTTGCATCACAGATAATGATAAAAAAACATGCTGTAAAAATGATAAGCAATGATGAAAGATGTTAAGAGGATGCGTTACTGTGGTAATTCAGAAAAAAAAAATTTAAAAAAAAACTTTTTTGAGTAATGAAAAAATGATAATTTTATACATTAACAATATTTTTGGTTCCTGTCAATATATTTTCAAAGTTTTTCTGCAAAAACCTTGTGACTGGTAAACCCTGTAAACTGTCCAATTGAAGTCCTGTCTGGAGTAAATGAAAAAAAAATTGAAGTTTTCTTACAAAACCTGTCTGCTGTCACCGATGATGTTGTTATGTGTATTTATTTAGCTACATACATACCTAAAGTACTCTCTCCCTAATCCGGCAAGTGTCCAATTAGTGAAAATAAATATCCAATTATTATAGTGTGTATGAACAGATTCAAAATATTCTAAGAATTAAAACAGGACCAAACAAACACGGCTGTCGATTTTTAGTAATATTTCCATTTTTGGTTTAAAGTTAAAGTGTCATGATTACATTTGCGAGAAGATTATTTTCCCGCCGCACCGAGAAACATTTATTACCAGCCAGATCGGAAGGGACCGGGTTAGGGAGACTTGTTTATCTCTCCAGCTTGTCTCTCTCGACCTATCTTCGACCGCAGCATTCGCACCGCAGCGGGAGGGATGGATTCATACGTCCGTCAATCCTGAACACACGAAGCCCTAGATTCCTTCCCACCCCTCATACTTTTTTCCTTCCCAGAACATCCTCTTCTTCCTTTCATTAACACAGGCAAGAAACTTCGATAAATAAAAAGACATTTTTGTCAAAGCCAACACAGAATACACCATATTAAATAAAATAACTTTTTATTTTTGTCTGATGAATAATATTCAAAAGCAATAATGAACCCTGGTGACTAGTAAAATGGTCTAGCAAGCTAGACGGCGATATAGTAACTGAATGTGTAACCAATCCGTCAGCATACAAAATCTGGCGACCAAGTCTAGGTGCAGCAGACTACTGAATTTGATATACGAATATCAGCCAATTATAGGGCTTGATTTTGTACACTCAACTAGTAAAAATAATGGCAGATTACAGTAGTTGTTGATAATCGAGCGACGAATCGAGAGTTATAAATTTGTTTTGTACGTTAGAAAAGAATTATGAAAAATGTGTAAGAACTTGTAATACGTAGTACATAATAATTTTCGGGTACACGCCGTGTTCGTGCAAATAATTGGTGATTTCTTTGCTGCATTAGTGTTGTTGGCTTCTACACGTTAGGTTGTTGGGAATAGGTGTTAGACATAATAGGTTAGGTTTCAGAATGTTTTTACAAGGTTAGTTTAAGTCCGGATGATCCAGCTGGAATTTTATCATCCACTTGATAAGCACTATCCGTAAGATAATCTATATTTTCGATTTGACATTTATTTATTTATAAAGTCCAGAATTTACTATTCGGTACTCCAGCCTATGAGTAGGGGCTATAAACACTGGAAAAGCTAGCTGAGTGATCCGCCTACCTCAAATATGTATTATAATGAATAGCTAACGAGAGGATGGTGAAATACCCAATAGTTAGTAAAGATAAATAAAATAAAAAATTTGTCACTACTATAAAATTTATATCACATTCCCTGTCTTGGATCTTTCAGCTACATAATCAAAAATGTAATTCTTCGGTTAGCTGATAAACTTACCCTCATTCGAGATAATCCCATGGACACCACAAAGGAAGATTTGCTGACGCCCATCGTCAAGGTCACGTCATTAGTCCGGTCTATGGTGGAAAGGTCTAATAGCCATCCATCATTGGTCTCAAATTCTCCGTGGACAGTAACCAGGCCAATCTACAGACAAATTTTAAAATATTACAGCAAGCTTAATTTTTATTTCCACAAATTTCACTTTACTTGACATCGAAAATAACCTTTTATTCAAGGCACAAAAAAAAAAAATATTATGTCTTAAAAATTCGCAAATTCACTTTGTGGCGTCATTATTAATTTAATGAAAACAAATAACTTTGTGTACACCACTATTTAATTAACAATATCAACATGTTTCGAAAACTATGTTTTCTTCGTCAGGATAATAAGTTAATAATAATAAGATAATAAGATTAATAATAATAAGATAATAAGATTTTAACTTATTATCCTGACGAAGAAAACATAGTTTTCGAAACATGTTGATATTGTTAATTAAATAGTACACAAAGTTATTTGTTTTCATAAAAAAAAATAAAAAAATATTATGATTTGATTTGAGATTTTCATGGCCAAAAGTGTTATTGCGATTTATTTTTGGGTTATTATGGCATGTTGTACTACCTCCAGCTTTAGCCGATGTTACAAACAGCATTACAGTGTCCATTATCAGGGCAGACGTGTAACACATGAAGATGGACACTGTAATGCTGTTCGAAACATCGGGTAAAGAAGGAAGTAGTACAACACGGCATAATAATTCAAAAATATTATAATTATGATCGCTAACACTTGATGAAATAACGTCAGATTCAAAGAAAACCAGAGAACTCTGATGTTTATGTGTAGTGAACGACCACTATTCAGAATTTAAACATTGCTTGAAATGACTTAAGCCATGTTTGGTGACCAGATCTGAATAGCTAGGTACTTCCCCAGCTTCTTCTTTCCCTCCATTCTCCACTACCTTCAGACTCAAAACATACCCCAAAGAAGGAAACCATAGTCCCACTGGCTCCAGATGGTTGGGAGTAGTTGAGACCTTGCACAGCTTTGGAGCGTAACTAAGTACCTGAGGACCGGTGGTTTTAGATCAGTAATAAAGACAATCATGTCAGTCTGCTCTTCTGCTTTGGTACATCGCTTATGGTAGATCGGCTCGCATCAATGCAATCTTCACCTTGCCGACTGTGACCCAGAGCAATTCAACAGAACCACACTTGTACCACTCACAAGTTTCGAAGCCACAAGATATGGCATCTTCTTCTACTAAATCTTCCCATGGAATTCTTACGACATCATTCTAGTTAGAAGTTACAAAAATAAATTCAAGCTCACCTTTCTACTAAAGCTGGCGTGAAGATCGGGCAAATGAACAACCTCGATACACTTCTGTAGGAAGTTCTTCCTTACCTCCATCAATATTAAATCCACTACCATATTCCCCACCGATGACGCACCGGCTACCTGGGTACTGAAATAAAACACAAAACACACACGTAATTAAAAAAAAATCACATAATCAGGCGCTATACACACAACACACATAATAATTAATGAAACCCCTACAATTGCTGGCCTGAAAGTCAATAATCACTTTTTGATTGGACGAATCCACGATTCACTGATGATATAGCCAAAGAAAACCAATCAAGTGAAAACTCATCGATATTCATCGGGTTATTTTTGGGCTATCATTAAAACTACTTTCAAATCAAATAATTCAAAAGACCTCGGTTGTTAAAATAAGGGTAAAAAACTTCTAAGCTAAACACTAACTAAAGGCAGACAAACAAATTAGTGATTTCAGGCTTAATTTGAGTACTTTTGACTTCTACGTGAAGAAGCTTAGTATAATCAAGTTTAATAGTAATTTGTCTATTGACAATTGAGACGTTAATTTGAGCGTTAAAAAAAAAATAAAATTGGTTGTCTGTAAAGTCGGTTTATGGATGATAATTTTACGTGATAACGTCATATAATAACGATGGAGTGGAAGAGAGATGGACAAGACGAATGCTTAGGCTTAACGCTTGTTCCGCGCTCTTGCTTGCACGCTCGGCTCAGGCGGAACGTGACAATGAGTCATGCTTTTTCGTGGGTGCAGCCGGCGTTCATCGATTTATAAGACGTTATCACGTCAAAAATTATTGTCTCATTCCAACGTTTAACTATTACACACACCAAAAAATAACAGGGTAAACTTTCGGGATCGCTGGACACGCTTAAAACGAATATTTTTTTAGAGAAAACCTTTTGAATCATCTTAATTACCATAAAAGCCAAGTATTTGTGTTCGGGGCGATGGAAAATACTAAATTCAAAATTACAGTTATATAAAATGAAAATTTGCTTTCGTCTTATGGGATGACAGCCATTTACAATAATTTCTGTCCATAATCTGACATTTTGTTTAGTTGATACAGTTTTCGAATCATAAAGTTTAAGATCGCATCCAAAAATTCCAGCATGGATGGTATTATAGCGCACATGCCGTACATGTGCACGAAAAACAATAGACTGGTTAGATAAGTGGCACATTTAGCGACAAGTTCAAAAGTTTAATTTATAAAATAATAATTAGATGATGAATGTTTGTTTACCTGAAAGCTTCCACAAGCTGGTGATTTCCACTGAGAATTTCACTCACAGAAGTGGTTTTCTGCAGCACCTCGTTCAGCTGAGCTATCAGTTCTTGCTGGACTCGGTAGAATAGTTCATTGGAGAATTTGTTAACTAGCGGCAATTTTTCTGCAAAAACACAAGAAAATTTGAATGTTTTAAATTTTCCTTAAATGAAGAATTTTTGTCCTCATTACAGAAAGCAGATATATATCGGTTTAGATACCAAAATTGAATAGCCAGGCGCATCCCTTCAACCTCCTAACATTCCAAAAATACAATACCATAGTTTGATGGGGTGCGGGTGGTTTGTTTTAATTTATTATTTTTTTTACATTAACTCACACAGGAGGCCTTGAGAAAAATAATTTCTTCCAGGGCCTGTGTCGTCTTTGGGGATCTTTGGGGCCATCCATAAATTACGTCACACCTTAAGAGGAGGGAGGGGTGTAGATAGGTGTGACATTGTGTGCCAAGGGGTATGGGGGAGTCATCATCTCTGTGACGTCACTTGTAAAAATCTAAATTATTAAAGCGCAACTAAGAAAATAAAAAATAAAATTTTGAAAAACTGTATTGATTATTTTTAGACGTAAAATTGCAAAATATGTGACTTCACACTAGGGGGAGGGGGTCTCACAAATGTGACGATGTGTGACAGGGACGGGGAGTGGGGACAAAAATCAAGAAATTCGTGTGACGTAATTTATGGGTGGCCCCTTTTTGAGGAAAGGAAGGAGTAAACATCGGTCTTGAAGAGACCCATGTTGTAGGAGAGAGGAAACGCCGAGGACGGGAATTTATTCCGCAGCCGAGCTGTTGAACTCAAAAACAGTTGTAGAAACAACCTGTTCTCATATGATAAATGTCAACCGTGTACAAGTGTTGGGCTCACGTTTGGCTTGCACTATGCACTTGTCCCAAAGTAGTTAATGATGATAGTTCCTCAGAGCATCTTCCATTGAAATACCGGTAGAACAAGGATAGCATTCCCACCCGACGCCAGTGCTCTAATGAGTGCAATTCATTTGTCAAGATAGGCAATCTATCAAACAAACAGCACTTTTGAGCACAGAGTCAAGGGTTTTTTCAGGTATTTTGGGACTCCACACCAGAGGTGGCTGCCAAATTCAAAAGTGGGGGACTGGATTGAGACTTGTGTATGGAATATGTAATAATATTTTAATTAAGTTTAGTAATGCTTGAACTTACCTACCGAATCCTTACAGATTTCACTTGTGACATTTTCTTCTCCGCTATTCTTCTTAGGAACATAATGTGATACCTAAAAACAAAACATAGTGTTAAATTTTTTATACTTACATTTAGTAAATGTCGTGGCGATTTTTTTAACCCCTCAGGCTAATTTAATTGCTTTTGCGAACATAAAGGTCTCATAGAAATTGTTGTGCCTCCCTTACTGTCATGGTGAGAAATATGATCTAAACGATGTTGGAAAGAGAAAACATCACACTTCATATTCAAATCTAAAATTTTACCACAAAAATAAAAATGTACACCTCTATAAAACTAAGGCTCCGACCGCAATTTGAAAAGATAAATGAAAGTTGGTGAATTTTTTATTAATTATTTTTACATAAAATGTAAAAAAAGTGAGGTGATGATAAAATTTATAATGTGTTTGTCAAATAAAATGTGTGTATTTTTTTGTTCATAATTATTAATTTTAGTTAGAAAAAACGTTAGGTGAGTCATTTTTAAAACGTTTTTAAGGCTGCATTAATTTTTTTTATAATTAAAACAAAGAGTTTTTCTAAAAATAAAATTTGAAAGCATATTTCATCACATTTCAAAAACAGTTTTTAGTTTTCGGATGTTCAGAAATATTGCATTTATTTGGATTTTATTGAAAAACGGAAATAATCTTCACCATCTGACAGAATATACTCGAGGCCTGAGGGGTAAAACCTTACTGGAACTTTTGATTTTTTTTTAATGCAAAGTTTTGAACTGAATAACAAAAATGTAGGCAAATATGATGTTACTCAAATTTTTTATGAAGTTTTTGGCAGCGGAAAATTTATGGTAGTATCGTATTAATCACTTCAATATTTACGTGTTATTTTAAAAAGTTCACTGCTACTCTAGGAAACAATTATTTAGCTTGTGTGCTCACTAGAATGCCAAAATTCCGCTAAGGGTTAAAGATAAAAGGTAGCCTAACCAAATATAAGGCACAAATAACTATAAATTCCAGAAGCTTCAAACAGAGAGGGAAGGGTTTTGACTCTTAGCTCAGAGAGGTGGCCGGACAGTATTGAGGCAAACACCAAATCTTTGAGAATTAGAATCTGAAGGTTGACAGTAGGAGGAGACAGTAGTAGCAGGGGTGGAAGCAGTTCCTCGAGATCACTCGTACTCTTCAAGAGTTGTAGCCATGGCGACGAACGTGGGCGTTACTTACACTCAGAACAACTTCATCAAGGGAGATGTCTATATCTGTGTTGAGTATGCAGAGGGAGTCATCTTTGATTTGAAGTCCAGCGGATCCCTCTAATTTCACCCCAGAAAACACAACCCTGAAAACAGAATACAGGGTACTGAAAAATATGATTGGGCTAAATGTTCATCATAGTTAAAAATATGATTGGGCTAAATGTTCATCATAGTTAAAAATATGATTGGGCTAAATGTTCATCATAGTTAAAAATATGATTGGGCTAAATGTTCATCATAGTTAAAAATATGATTGGGCTAAATGTTCATCATAGTTAAAAACCTAAACTTGTCATTTTTAGGATAGTGGAGCAGCTAAAAAATACAGAAAATAAGTGGTAACTCAAACAAGAGTAGTCCGTGGGTAATCACTGGGCTGAAGTTAGGTCAGGTTGAAGTTAGGTCAGGTTAAAGTTAGGTTAGGTTAAAGTTAGGTCAGGTTGAAGTTAGGTTAGGTTGAAGTTAGGTTGGGTCAAAGTTAGGTCAGGTTGAAGATAGGTCAGTACTGGTTTTGACGGCCGGCGTGGTCGAAGGGTAAGGCTCTGGACTCGCAATCCGAAGGTTGCGGGATTGAATCTCGGCGTGGGAAAATAAATTTTGATTTGTTAATTTGTTATTTCACAATTAATTAATTAAAAATAATATATAGCATATTTGCAGCACGTTCCAGAGTGGAAGATACTCCCAGTATCGCCCTGGTGTAAGACCACCATTCAGAATTGAAAATTTGCTTGAAATGGCTTTAGCAGTGTTTGGTGACCAGACCTGAATAGCCAGGTACTTTCCCATCTTCCTCTTCCCATCTCCTTCCCCTCACAACATATTTTCAGTCTCACAACATACCCCAATTGGGGATGCCATAGGCTCCAGACGGGAACAGTTGGGATTTTTGTGAGGTATTCATATAAAAAAAAGTCAGGTCAAAGTTAGGTCAGGCTGAGGTTAGGTCAGGTTGAACTCAGGTCAGGTTAAACTTAGGTTAGGTCGAAGTTAGGTTAGGTTGAAGATAAGTCATGTTGAAGGTAGGTCAGGTTGAAGTTAGGTCAGGTTTTAGCAGCTAGACTGGATAGATCCAGCGTAACGTACCTCAATCTCCCGTCCGCGGTGACCGGCAGCAAGGCCTGCAGGGCGGGGCAGGCGGCCCTGTACACGCCCTCCACCAGCAGCGCACCCCCGCCCTCCGCCGCCAGCCCGGCCCCGGCGCCCAGGCGCAGCCCCATGCCGCCCAGAGACAGCTCCAGGCTGGACAGGTGGAACGACGAGCAGCCGAACGCCTTCAATTCTAATAGGGAGCTGAAAAAAAAAACAAATTTATTAAAACTGAAGAAGAAATTAAAACTTGGGAGAAGCGGAGTAGGTAGTGATCACTTCTCTCTCTTGAATCGTTTCCTTATTGATGAAGATCGAGACCCTCACTCCAATTATTCTTATGAACCAGGTTTCTCCACTCCCCGCGATCCGGCGCCGCATGCAGAGCTAAAGAGCTAAGGACGGTAAGGTACACATGATATTTCCAACCCAGGCGTGCGTCGCGTCGCTCCAAACAAAAAACATTTCCGCTCATAATCATGGTAGTACCATGCCCAGTCGTGGTGTGTTCGATTCCTCTAATCTTCTAATCCTACCCTTTATATTACAAACCAATAAATAGTTACATAATATTATTTTACCATAACTAAAAAAATATGTTTAATGAGCAAAAATTTATCTAAATGTACGTACAGTGATTGCTCACTTGCTCACAGTTACAAACTTATTTATTGTGCTTTATTATCAATAATAATAATACTTAAGTAAAAACATTAAGATAGTCTGGTCAGTAGTTGAGTGAGCATCGCGTTTGGGTTCCACCCGGGCGTCCCGTGTTCGATTCCTCGGCTGACTAAGTCCTCCATCACAACACAAGCAACATTTTCGGCTTTCTGTGGTGGTAGTAGGAGGTTTTCAAACATTGTTGGGTTATTCGTAACCCGGAAATGTTTGTCTTTCTTTAAAACAAAAAAAAAATATTAAATAAATACCCGCAAAAATTAAATATCTGTACTTTTCAACGACGTGGCTGTTTCTGCCGATTTGGCAGTTTGTTGATCACATTCGACTAATAGAGACACATCTGTTTAGATTTTGGTGAAATATTTGGAGACATTGCGTTGGTGAGAAAAGTACAATAAAATTGAAAGAGGGCAATCACTAGTGGCGGGCAATCATAGTCATAAACAGACTTTGTCTAGTGAGGTGGGTAAAAGAAATCTATGTACATAAATGAAAATAAAATAAACGCCCGGGTCGCCGGCACTGAAACCTGAACCTGAGTTAACTTACATTTGATTTCCGTCTCCATCCACGTAAAATACGTCACTCAATTCCACGGGCGTCTCGTGGTCCCCATAGTGTCTCGATTTTTGTACAGCGGCGTTCGTAAAACCCTAGAAAAAGAATTTATAATATAAGAGCGAGACGTAAAAATAGATTATTAGGTACCAAACAAGAGAAGATTCAGTTGAAATCAACGGGGATATCAACAGACTAGCACCTAATGACAATCATACATCAGTCTGGAAAGTTACATCACCCTGTCCACCGGAAAGGATTTAAAATCAATCAATCGTATACATTATACAGGGTGTTTAGGGACGTATTTGACTTACTTTAACCAGTGATTCCTGACATTATTTGGAGTGAAAAATGTAAATAAAATTTTGGTCTCCGGTGACATTTTTGATGTTTTTTTTTTTTTTTCTACAAAAACATTAAAAAATGGTAGGTTTTGGACAGTTGGAGGAGGGGTAAGGGGTGGGTTGGCTACTCGGCGGAGTGACCAGTGATGACATGCGGAAAAAAAAATTTGTTTGACGTTGAAGAAAAATTTTTTGAAAAAAATAACAAAAGTCACCAAAAAAGTCACCGGAGACCAAAATTTCATTTACATTTTTTACTCCAAATAATGTCAGGAATCACCGGTTAAAGTAAGTCAAGTACGTCCCTTAACACCCTGTATATTGTTTTTTTTCATTCATGTACTTTTTTAAATTAATAGCATAATCATTTTTTTCTCTCTTTGTTCTTTTTAAACTGATAGCATTTTATATTATTTAAAATCAAATATCAACATATGGTCGCCCTACGTGTTTACTCCAATATAACGTATTAGTTTCCATCAGATTGGTAGGTACACATTATTTGTAAGAAACATTAAGGTTTACCGTATTGTACTCTCAATATTTTATTTTGTGTTATTTATAAAATGTTTTAAAAATATTTAACTTCAACACAGGCTTGTCTTGGTGAGGTTAAAAATGGAAATGTAAATAATACCAAGTAAATAAACAATTAGCACTTACAATAAAAAAGTAATAATAAAAATAAAATGAAATAAAAAAAAAAAAAAATAAAAAAAATTAAAAATAAATAAGCAATACACAATAAATGCAAAAAAGTAAAAGCTAAGAAATAAAGAATCAGAGTAACAAGTGCTATTAAATGTAGTAAGTAAAAGTAAAAAGTGAAAAATAAAAAAAGTAAAAATAAAACGGACAACTTATAGCGCAGCCTCAAGAGAGCTATACAAAAGACGCTCGATTACAAATTCATCTTGCACCAATCGCAAGGACAATTGGAATTCCAGACGCTTGTTCAAAATTTAGAGAGATTTTTCCTAACTAATAGAAATAAAGCAATGTGTTATTTGACTGAAATTAGCATGGATTTTACGAGTGAATTATTTACTTTACTAAGTAGGAGGCTAGATCACAACTAGTCTAGCACTACCAAGCACATGGATTATTGGAATTCTAGTCCTTTAATAAATTAAATTAAATAGCCTAGAGCCTCACCCTTTCATGCAAGACAATTGACAAGATAGTAACGTTTTTTCATGGCGTATTAGATGATAGTAGAAGTTATTCAAATATGGTCAGGTTATTCGGGATTATAAACAAAAACAAAAAAAGTTTTCAAAGGGTGTTAAAATGTAAGCTTCCTCGGACTCCATTTAGCTCAGAGTCAGGATTATCTAGAGATTTACACGTCAAAATAAAGCCCGAAGCTTCTGGTTCTGGATTAGAGATGTGGTGCGAGGCTTTGTAGCCAATTATCCGACCTGAATAATTGATACCGTAAAGACGTTGGTTTTATTACCATTCTAAGAGGCAAACAGGTAACTGAAAAGACAAAGCCATACGACACAATGGCCATCTTTAGGTCTACCCAGAACCTTCAGAGGGGAGAATTAATAGCTTTTCGGCGACAGTTCAGTCCAATTCTCCTTTTCTTTGTTCGCACGGGATGTTATTTATGGACCGTTTAGTAGATCAAACACAGGAATTGATGTCTCAATTGCGTGACTTTATTTATAAATTTAAGGTGTGTGTAAAGGAAGACGTTGAAGCACATAATAAAAAATAATTAAAAATTCTTCAAACTTCCCAAATTCACTTTGTGGCGTCATCATTATTAATAAATGAAAACAAATAACTTTGTGTACACCACTATTTAATCAACAATATCGACATGTTTCAAAAACTATGTTTTCTTCGTCAGGATAATAAGTTAATTTATAAATTAATTTAACTTATTATCCTGACGAAGAAAACATAGTTTTTGAAACATATCGATATTATTGATTTAATAGTTGTGTACACAAAGTATTTGTTTTCGTTTATTAATAATAAAAAACTTTAAAATTTGTTTCTTCAAAGCAATCTACCTAGTTAGTAATTGTAATAATCTTATATATAAAAATCAATTTTTGTTTGTTTGTTTGTTTGTTTGTTCGTAAGTTATGCGCTGCCATACCGTTCATCGGATTGTGATGAAACTTTGGTGATTTGTTTTGCGCACGCCCGCGAAAGTTATAGGCTATATATAATGGTAAGCTGTGGCGTCATGAAATTTCTATAAATGAAAATGAGTGTATTTTATATATTTTAGCTGTAGGGAGGGAAGGCATGAGGGGAAGGGTAATGAAGGAGATGGGATTAGCGGGAGGGATGACGAGGGAGGGTAAGGCGTGGAAAGTGGAAGGGGTACGAGGGTGGAAAGGGACGCGGGAGGGGAACGGGGACGCATGGGAAAGGAAATGCAGGGAGAAACAATTTATTTGCATTGCAACGCATGCCGGGTTACAGCTAGTTAATAATAAACTGAAAAAAAAATGTAAATATAATAGATGTACCTAAATCATTGTTACATAGTTCTGTAAATTTAATATGTTATATTTTGGTTTAAAGTAACGAATCAGCACAGATCTCAATTTAAACAAATTGTGGAACACTATCATAACATAAGTCTAACGGCCGTTGTTTCCAACTATGATTTGTTTAGTAACGCTCGATTTGCCTGTTGGTTGGAGAGTTGCGTTGGAAAGAACGGATTTGTGCATTTTTTTTTTTTTTTTTTTTTTTTTTTTTTATTCTTCATTTTAATCACCCGCTAAACTGCCAAGGCAGTTTGTCAGCAGGTCAATTTGACAATATTAATAAAACATAAAATATTATAAGAAAACACAATAGCAAAATAGTTCCAGAAGAATAACTTTTAAGTATCTACAATACAAAAGCATAAAATATACAGACAGACAGATATAACACAGGTAAATTACTGATAGATTAAATTAATTATAGATAGTATTTATACATAAGATTACAAACAATATCAGTACAAAAAGTTTTGACCCATTAGCCATTTTTTAATTTTTCTTTTGAGATCAGTGGGGCAATTGGATTCGATTTTGAAATTCATCGGCATCTTATTAAATATGGTGGGGACAAGATAAGTGAATGTCCGCTGGCCGTATTTATTTATAATTTTCGGAACGGACAAACCCTCATTTTTACTAAATCTAGTGCCATGTTCATGATCTACTTTTTCTTTGTAAATTGAGTCCGACAATAGGTTTTGGCATACAATTTTAAACCATAATATTCCTCGCACAGGTAATATGTTAACTGATTCATATAGTAATTTTATGTCCCTTCTTTGTGCATAAACACTTTTGCTTACCAAGAGCTTAGTCAAAGAGTTTTGAATCGTTTGAATATAACCTGTATTTGTCTTGCACGAGTTTCCCCAAGATGTTATTCCGTATCTGATAGTGGATTCCGCTAGTGACAAATAAATTATTTTTAGCGTACTAATGGGCATAAAATATTTTATTTTGTAAATTCGCCCCGCAATAGCTCTTAGGCGTTTGCAGATGTTGCTTATGTGGGTATCCCATTTCATGTGCATATCTACAGTTATCCCCAAATATACATATGTTTGTACAAGTTCAATGGTTCCGCATTTGCAGGACTGTGACGAATTGTGTATGCACTCAAATGTATGCGACTTTATTACAGGTGTGATGGTATATTTGGCATGTGGAGATCGTATATGCATTAATTTAGTTTTTTTTGAATTTATTATAAGACCCGCATCATGTGACCATTTCTGTAAGGATAAGAAATCGTGCTGCATGAGTTTTATTGCAATTTCTAATTCTTCATGCGAAATAACTAGTGCCGTATCATCAGCATAAACGTAATGTTTAACAAATGTGAAGATTTTATTCATGAGTGAAACAAATATTATGTATAATGTTGGACCGAGGATTGACCCTTGCGGGACTCCTGTTGACATAAATTTAGCTTTGCTGTAAGTTTGAAAGAGTTTCACTTTAATTTTTCGATTGTTTAAATAGTTTTTGAGTAGTTCTAGTAATTTCCCCCTGATTCCAATCGCCTCCAATATCTGTAATAGTTTTGTCGGATCAATAGTATCAAACGCTTTAGAGTTGTCTATGAATAAAACCAGAATATGTTTTTTATCATTGAGTTCTTGATTTGTGTAATTCGAAAAGTCCTGCAGTAACATTTCTGTACTTTTCTTTTTTTGAAATCCGTATTGGTTGGGATCAATAATGGAGAAACTTTCTAGGTATTTTATTAAATTTCCGGAGATGTATTTTTCTAGAATTTTTTCAATAGCTGGCAGTATACTTATTGGTCTGTAATTTTCTATCTCGGAATGTTTTCCCCCTTTGTATATTGGCCTAATAATACTACATTTGAGCTCATCCGGTATAACTGTCTGAGACAAGATTTTATTAATTAGATGGGTAATTACCGGACATAGAATGGTTAAATGTTTTTTAATATCGAACATTCGAATATTGTCAATCCCCGGTGACTTGGAATTATTCAGTTGACTGATAATCTTTCGTATATCTTCACAAGTAGCTCTGGGCAGGTACATACTATGCGGCAGCTCAACGGGAGCTGTATTAGACGCTTTGTAGTCGCATTTGTGTAACATCGAGCTAATACTGTTTGAAAAGTACTCTGCGAATCTATTTGCAACTATTTCCTCTGTTTGCCCATTATTATTTAGCATATACTTTGAAATAGTTTCATCGCAGTTTGTTTTTGTTTTACGTCCCAATAATTTGTTAATTTGATCCCATGTTTTTTTGGAATTGCTGAAATAGTTTTTAAATGTTTCATTAAAATATGTTGTTTTACTTTTTACGATTAATTTGGAAACAGTATTTCTGAATGATTTGTATTTTTTTTCGAATGTTTTATTGGTGGGTGAATTTTTCCATCTTCTGTATAGGGAGTCTCTTATTTTAATTTTTTCTAAAATGTCATCCGTTATCCACAATTTTGTTGCAAATGGTCTTTTTTTTGGTTTTGGACAGAAAGTGATTTTACTTTTTTCATATAGGTCATTAAAAACGTTTTTGAGTTTATTGTATACGTCAGCGCAATCTTGTTCCGCAAGCAGGGCATTCCAATTATAACTACGTATGTATTTATCAATTCGTTTTTGAGATAATATTGAAATATTTTCCCCGCAAAGTTTGATTTTTGTAATTGCACTACTGTATGTGATGTTGAGAGCTGTCGCGAAGTGATCAGCTATAGTAAAATCACAAATACAAGATGAAAGAGCGTCAGCTTGTTGCTGCCTGCTATTAAATCTAATAAAAATGTGATCTATGCATGTGCGTGTAACATTTCCGGCTACTAATGCTTCCCTTGTCACATCGTTGATACACTTTATTAAATAATGGCTAGATAATATGTTTTCGTATGTCATAATAATCGGGTTTTGAGTGTTTAATAAATCTAAATTAACATCTCCAAAAAATAAAATATTTTCCAGGGGGTTAATAACATTTGATAAGATGGATGAGATTTCATTCAGAAACAGTGGTTTGCTATGATTTGGAGGGCGGTATATCGCTAAAATGTTCATTGATATATTATTGGGTAAAGTAATAATGCCAAATACACTTTCAAAGTGTTTAGTTTCTAATGATTTTTGTAGAAAAATGATATCGTCTCTAACATATAATAATATACCGCCTCCCGTTTTGTTTATTCTACAATAGTTATAAGATTTGAAACCGGGAATTTCGTAGAGACAAGTAAGGTCATTTGGAATTGCTGTTTCACATAACATCAAAATATGTATATGCTTCCAGCAGGTATTAAGATAGATGTTAAGAGTGTCCCAGTATTTGTAAATGGATCTTACGTTTAGTTGCACAATATTTACTTGTTCCTTTTTACAATCCTTATAAAAATTGTGTGTTTTATCCTCAAACCATTTTTGAAGATCACTGGTTTTGAGAAAATCAACCTCATTGTCCTCCTCAAAATAATAATCATTAGACGCCATAATCGATCGTAGCAAGGTCCTTTTTAAGTGCCAAAATTTGAGCAATTTGAGCAATTTGAGCCAAAATTTCGGCTCAACAGTTGATCAGTAGTATTGGGAACAACGCCGTAACTCCAAGCGATGGACTTGTTCTTTCCAAATATCCAAATAAATACGGTCAAAGAATTTCGATAAGTATATTTTTTTTTCAATTTCACCGGAAGTAAATACGATCGAAATATATTACGCGTGAATTTTAAAAACAGGAAACATTGTTGGTGTAGTCAATAGTGAAATGACCCATTCGATTAGCCACACAAATAGGTAAGTAGGTAAGTTAAATCAACGAATTTTTTTATGTCTAAAACTTGTGGACACAAGGTTTCGGAGCAGGCATAAAAAAACGTGCTCCAAAACTACCCCTGTCCTGCGCCATGCTCTTAGATTAACCCCTTGGGTATTTGTTGTGTACTTTTGCACACACAAAACCGACAGAAGTAGAGTATTATTGTGTACTTTACGACACAGGCAGACGAGAAACTCACAACAATCGTTATATCGCATTTTGTATTACTTTGCGGTATACATATAATTTAAGCAGCGTTCGGAAGTGGCAACTCCACGCTTATTTGGATTTAAAAGTTAACCATAGACACTTGGAAGTAATACGATAGGTATTATATTTCAAAAAGACATCGACCGTCGTTGTCGTTGATTTTATGTTGCAAAAGATTTGTCTTCGTGATTTTTAATTAATATATATGTATAGTATATAAAACGAAAAAAAAATTATTTATAATTAGTTGATGTAAAATCAAATATGTTTTTTTTAGTTTCGGGGGGGTCATCAGCTCTGTGACGTCACGTGTAAAAATCTTAATTTTCATTATTTTCGATGTACAATTGCAAAATATGTGACACTAGGGGGGAAGGGGTCTCACAAATGTGACGATGTGTGACAGGGATGGGGACGGGGGGGTCAAAAAATCATGAAATTCGTATGACGTAATTTATGGATGGCCCCTTATTCGATTTTCAATTTGTTCGCGGCCGCAAGGTAGACTGCGTCGATGTCCTCGAGGGGTTGTTAAATTGTTGTAACTATTTGTATTTTCTAAAAAGATATTTTGTTAATTAAATAATAATTACGGAACGCGAGAAAGAATAATAATAAATGCTGTTGATCTTTAAGAGCGCACAAAAAATACCTAATTGATTTTTATGGCTCAGAAAATTAACCAAAATTTAATCGAGAAAACTTTTGGTACTTAATAAAACGGAAACCTTAAAAAAACATCAAATTTAATATAGATGTCAACAAAAAAGCGCTAGTGCTGCCAATGTCAAATTTTTCTACACTTACATCGAACCACGAAATTTTATCATTTTAACACATGTAAGAAAAATGTTTTTATTTAGAGCGGCTGATTCAAAACTTTAAAGAAAAAGATTGAAGTTTTCCGCTAAACCCTTTTCCAAAGTAGAACTGAAACCCTTGAATATTCTTTACCAATTTTTTTTGATATATTATTTAGTCGAAGATGGCAGCACGAAAATATTGTTCTGTGAAATTAATGAGGGAATCACACCGCAAAGTTGCAAAGAAATTATATAAATCTCTTTTTTTGTATATCTTCTAACGGCTTGGCCTTTAAAACAGATACCATTAAAAAGACTAAGTACGGGAAACTAAAAAGTACCATTAAACTTGTAGAGGGTTAATAATTAATTTTTAAATTAACCAACTTGGATAGAAAAACACAGGCTTCAAGTTAAATTTTATGAAGTAATAAAATAATTAATGGTAGGAAGAAAAAATTAAAAGCGGGAAACCAAATAAAGTTGAGTTGTCAAGGTTTCAGCATTACGAAAGATTTTTGAATTTTTTATATGAACCCCTCACCTCACCTCACCTCACCTCACCTCACCTCACCTCACCTCGTCAAAAAAATTTTGTCTAAAACACCGGACGTTCAAAATGATCAGAAATAATCGACGTTCAAAATTCTTCAGATTTGAAATTTGCGCTGTAAGAGTGGACTCATTATTTATTAAAGACAATAATTGTAGACCAAATAATAAATCACATTACAAATAATAGTATGAAATCTTTAAAATTTTGACTGCAAACAATTAAAAACTCTTAATTCACTCCCTGTCATTGTCACACTGTATAAAGGAGAAATAAATAAAATTTCGTAAATATATTAGATCAAACGTCGACAGAGTGCAGCGGTTGACACTCCGAACTTTCGACAGGAATTGGGTGGCCATAATTTCAAAATTGTATAAATATAGAGTGGGTGCAGGCATGAAACAGGTGTAAAAGGTAAAAATATCGATAAAGTCCTTTATTTATTTTGATAGAAACATTAAAACAAACCTTTAACTTCCTAAACAAAAGTTTCACCCGAAGATCTACAGGGTTGATCCACGGGAGAAATAAAACATCGCCTCGAACTAAAGTTTAAGCAAAACTTTCGGCCACTATCAATAAATAAGTCATAGTAGGCTCCAATGTGCATTCTAAATTAATAAAAGCTAGAGATATTTCGACCCTCGGCTTCAACATTTTATTTGTGAAGGAATAAAAGGAAATTATGATATCATGTATAAATATATACATATTTTTTAATGTACATGTGTATCCAAAAAAGCTATGTAATGTCATTATTTGGAGAAAATATGTTTGACGCTAGTTTCTCGGGTATGGGGATGTGCTAGTATGTTTTCGTTATTTCGTTATTTATAATAAGAATAATAAAAAAAAATCTGTGTTGTACCTTTCTATTTTGAAATATTTAACTTCATTTTCTAACTGCCATTTTATATTTATACTAGCGAATACCCGGCGTGCGTTGCAATGTCACTCAAAGAAAGAAAGTGTTTGTGTTTTAATTCTGTTTTTTAGTGCTTTTGAATACACAATATTGTTTGGTTTTTCCGTCTAACGCGTACACGAATAAATCAGAAGATTTTACCACCCACGTGAGCAGGCCACATATAGTTGTCCATGTTAGAAGCATGAATTTTCCAAGTTAACACCCTGCCATCTCCTACCGTTACTTGCTAACTTCCCTCTGCCCCTCCCTCGTTCCCCACCCCTCCCTCTTTCTCTGCCTGCCGCTAAACTATAAAAAATACACACATTTTTTCAATCAACTCGCACGTCACCTATTATTATTTTTTATACAAAATTAATTAATTAATTAATGCGTGCGAACCACAACTCACCAAAGTTTCATCGCAATTGGATGAACGGCATAGGAAATATTTTTATAACGCCAGAGCTCACCATTATGCACAGAAACATTCGCGGGCAAGCGCGCAACCAACCACCAATGTTTCATCGCAGTCCGCAGTAGGTACGATGGTGTAAAGGCCCGTATCCTGCGCCACAATACACATGAACACTAGCTTGAACAGCACCCAAAACATTGAAAATTTGAACACTTCGTGTTCAAAAACCCTGTGTTCAAGCTTTACCACAGCCGACGGAAAACATTCATCTCCCGGGCGAAGGGGGAAGGCTGGCGGGGGGAAATGTGTTCATATTTTTACAAGAGCCGCGCGATGCGGTCATGTATGGAGAATCAAATCGAACAAGTTTTTGAGGTTATGCGCAATGAGCAAGCTTAATAATCACTAGTTTAAAATATTATGATACCTAAATACAATATAATAAATATATTTGATAATAAAATTATAGTATAATAACGAATATTAACAACATTAATATTAATATTATTTTTGAAGTGGGTGAAGCGGGAAGCAGAAATTGTCGGACCGCGCGAACTTCACACCTGTTCACACCAATCTTTCAAGCCATGTTTCGAAAAACGCAGGAGACGGAAAACAAAGAACGTTTATAGTGTGGTTCAAGCTAGTATTCATGTGTATTGTGGCGCAGGAGTTCCGCCTTAAGAGGGACAAACAAACATTAAGATTCATCATGATTTATTCCCGTCTAAGGACTCTTTTACTTTCAATTTAACGTTTGTGTTGCATTTTATATGAAATTCTACAATAAATTTGTCTTTGTATCATTTTGTCTACGCTTTTACTAGAAACTCTTGTTATTATTATTCATTTTCTAAACACCTTTCAGCCAGCATCAAAAATCAACTCATGTTATTGCTAGCTTATCTGAACTTTTATACGCAATCAACCAATATACCAGCAATTTAACACAAGTGCTTTATTTAGAGTACAACCTCAAAATTACTGGGCGAACAACCTCCTTATTTTGGAAATAATAAAAGAAGTCATAGAAGGAGCTCGCTTGACAACTGACTCCAGGTCTCCAGAGACGAGAAGGGCCACGCAAGATCTACTGTTCACAGAACAACTAGTAATGTGCCTAGTTTCAACATTCAATGCGAAGATGGTACGTGTTGTTTACGAGGTTAATTTGATCAGAGTGTTTGACGGGAAGGGTGTTGGGAATTAAAAATTACTTCAGTAATTAAATGTCACATTACGGCGGATCATCAATCGTCAAGTTTGACGCTTTCCAAGTAAGAGAGGATCCGTCACACAACTTTATTAATTTAAGACATCACATTCATCACAGAACACCGAGTTACGTAGTAAGCGGCTTACATAAATTTTCAGGTACGTCGAAAGAAAATCTCGGGAAACAGAAAAAAAATCTGAGAAGAACAACATTAAATTTTACACCCAATTATTCTAGATAGAATTTTTTACATTAGCTCCATACAGGATGCCCTGAGGAAAATAATTTCCCTCAGGGCCTATGTCATCTTTGGGGATGCTATGTGGAGGGCCTTTTTAGGGAAAGGAAGGAGAGGAAGTTCTGGGAAGGAAAATGGTATGAGGGGTGGGTAGGAATCTGGGGGTCAACGTGTCTAGGAGTGACGGATGTACGAAATCATCCCTCCAACTGGGGTGCGAGGCGATGGGTCGAGAGAGACCGGCTGAAGAGGTGTAGGTTAGAATCAATCAATGTCCAAATATGGATATCCGGAAAGGGTCGAAAGTTCTTTAAAGAGTTTCTTTAGAGAATTTCTTTGAAGAATTTCTTCGAAGAATTTCTTTGAAGAATTTCTTTGAAGAATTTCTTTAAAGAACGTATGTTTAAACACCACAAATAAAAGTTTTTGTTTGTAAAGAACTATACGTAATTACTATAATATTAATAACAAAAAGTTTAAATACTTCTCAAACTATTTACTTAAAACTGTTTGGCACCACTGTCTACTACCACTATGTGTCCTTAAAGTAACAGACTCTACGGTGCCTACAAGTACCGTGTACTCTGTCCACTGAGCCCACTGCCTACACACACTGTGTCCAATAATGTAGCAATAATAATTTACTCTTGTGTCCAGTGTAATTTCGCCGGACTTGAAACGTGAATTCTAAAATTTATTTGTACAAAAAATTGGTGTAATATAATTTATCTACCAATATAACCACGCACTTATAGATTTCCATCGTAACAAAAAAACCTTTATTATTTGCTTATTATATAGCACTTACTTTGATCTTATATATTTTATAATCACCTACTTTTTTATATTCTTTCTAGTATATATATGTTTTTTATGTTCTACACTTTTAGTACTATATTATTTTATATTCTTCCTAACTCTTTTATAATTACTCTATAGCAATTTACATCATTTTATATTCTTTTGTATTCTATAATATTTCTTTAGTATTATTTTATTTTATATTTTTTATTTTCTCGCACATTTTTTTTATTGCTTATATCTTAATGTAATATATAGAAAATCGACCACCACAACACGGGCATGTGCCTAGCATGGTGGTCGAAAAATTCTAAAATTTATGTAACAAACAATTCAATGAATAAAGAAAACTTTAAAAAAAAAAAACATCTTTCTCAGTCTAATCTTTCTCAGTCCGGCCCGCTATGCAGTAGGTGAGCAAATGCATTGGCCGCCAAGACCTAGAAAAATCTCAGCCCATGAACCCGGGCGCCCCTGCTAAGTCACCAAACGTAGCGAATCACTTTGGGTGACCTATGGCAGAGGTGTTGGTTATCCAATAAATGGGGCAGAGGTACCCATTTCCGCTTCCAAAATTGTAAATAGATTTAATAATAGTAGATAGATATCTTAAACACCCAAGCTCACTTGCTTTTGTGTATTTTATACTTGGTAAGCACAAATGGCATTCTATAATAATATTACAGCTTTGCTTGTAGCATCATCAGATATATATTCTTTATGTGAATACCGCACAGGAGTTCCAACTGCTCCCGCCTGGAGCCAGTTAAACTATGGCATGCCTAATCGGGGAATATTGTGCGGCTGAAGGTAGCGAAGAGGGGAAGGAGATGGAGAAAAGGAATGTGGGGAAGTACTTGGCTATTCAGATCTGGTCACCAAACATGGCTAAAGCCATTTCAAGCAACTTTTCAATTCTGAATGGTGATCTTACACCAGAGCGGTACTGGGACTTATCTTTTTTTCTTATTATGTTCTTATCTCCCACTCTGGAATGTGTAAATACAATATAATAATACACGAGCTCCTAGAGCTCAATTTATGGAGCAGTAGAACCATAAAATTAATTCTTATGTAAACCTGGGTAATAATATTATAAATGTAATTATTATTGTAAAAAAAATTTAAAAAAAAATAATATATTATTTATTAAAAAAATAATTGAGAAATAATACAAATTAATCAAATAAAATTTATTTGCGCACGCCGGGATTTGAACCTGCGACCTTCGGATTGTTAGTCGAGAGCCGTACCCCTCGACCATGGAGGCACACACCGCGGTACACCGGTTGCGGAGCACTGCTTTAACGTACAGATTTCATTGGGCTACTCGGTCGCCGTGCTACGTCTAACCTAACGTAACCTATTTAACATTTTTTTATAAATATTTTTTTATCACTCTAAATGACTTATCTGAGATGGTTCTCAGTTGGTTTCATTCCGAGTTGTCCGGTCACCCGTCACACATGTGTCCCGGCCATTAGGCGACAAAACAATTTGTAGCTTTACCTTCGTAAATCTTCGTAAATCAAATTCAAATTCACGACTCTTGGCCAATACATTGTCGCCTTTTACAGCTTTTAGCAATCTCTTTGCTTCAAAACACTCATAAAAAAGATCATAATATTTTCAAGAAACTAGCCTTGCACCAAATTCACTTCTCTGCGTAATGGACTAACAAGGCACTCAGGTGCGCAGGGCAGCGAGCGAAAATAAAATAGGAACACCGGGAAGACATTATTACAATATAAGGGATATAATATTTTTAAATATGAATACCGCACAAGAGTTCCAAGTACTCCCAACCAACTGGAGTCACAACGATTATGGCGTTCCCATCAGGGGAATGTTTTAAGGTTGATGGTAGACGGGTAGGGAAGGAGATGGGAAAGATGAAGCGGGGGAAGTACCTGGTTGTTCATATCTGGTCACCAAATCCGTCTAAAACCAATTCAAGCAACTTTTCGACTCTAAATAGTGGCCTTTCACCGGGCGATTCTGAGAGTAAATTCCATCAACTTGCTTTAGGGTGAGGTGAGTGAGATATATTTATTTGTTAATGTTACTCCTGTACATGATATTTTTTAGATAAGAACTACGATGAATTGATAAAATGCAACATGTGTTATCACATGACACGCGTAATGGGCCAATGAACGAAAACGGTGTGCCGAGAGTGGAAAACTGTAAGTTTTCAGATCACGTACTAAGTTTTAATGAGACTTTCTATCGATTGACAAACAGCACCTAATACCTAATTCTAGAAAGCACTTTCAGCTTTATATACTAAATTACGCAGTAATGGGTGTGCATTACTTCTATTGCAACAGACCTGAAGTCGCGTACCTAAAGTAATGAATGTGCGACTGACGTCTTGCACGATGTACGAGAGAGACGGAGTGAATGAGAGATAATTGCAGGCACCTTCACTTTTTCATTTTTTATTTATTAACGGACTTTCGTTCAATTTACAAGATAATAAGACAAAATTAGAAGTGAAATTTAAAATACACAGACATAAACCAAATAAAATAGAAGTGACAAGCAAGTCAAGACTTCGCTAAAAGCATTGAAGTGAAATTACACAACTGCGCTATATAAATACTACGTTATTATTATTAAGTATAACAATTACAAAATTTAATCACATACTCGTTCTAGCGACTCTCAATCGAAAAATTGAAACAGAAAAATCAGAGAAAGATACTGTCACATCTACGAATTGAACCAAGGACCATAGCCTTGCCGGGGCGCTGCTCTACCACTGAGCTAATGGGACCTTATCCCCTTCGGTCAATTTAACTGTAATATATGTACTTGACTAAGAACTACCAACGGTAACTTCATTTTCTTAACTCATATTTTTATTAGCTGCAATCTTCATGTATGATTGCAAATTTTATTTTTAATATAGATTATTATTTGTATAGATTAGATTATTTTTTGTGCCTTATTTTGAACTGCTTAATTTATTTCAGTTAAAATTTTATTATCGTAATAAAAGGCTAAACATTGAATGAAAAAGAAAAGTGATACAAAATATTAGTTTTTTTGTTATTTTTTTTGTTACTTATTTATTATTATTTGGGGTGTTACGCCGTGTTGCGCTACCTCCTTCATTAGCCAACGTTTCGGACAGCGTTACAGTGTCCATCGTCAGGACAGGATGATGATGGACACTGTAACGCTGCCGAAATGTTGGCTAAAGAAGGAGGTAGCGCAACACCCCAAAAATAAATAACAAAAATACTTTTGGCCGTGAAAACCTAAAATCAATATATTAGTTACCTAAAAGTTTTGCTTTAAGTTCTGCTTTCCTTCTTAATACCACGTAAAATGTTTTGACAACTTCTCTATAAAAAAAAAACATTAATATGAATCATTTACTAGAATTAAATAAAACATTGCATAATCATTTTTAATCGATTGTACTTAAGCCGAAAAGATAAGAGATGCCGCAAGCAGCAAGACATGATTTATAACGTAAGATTAAATTCAATTTAGTTGAGGTACGACCTTTTTTATTGTTTGAAATCCATACCGAATTGTTGCTATTTCGATACAGAAGAATGATAAAATTGTTTGTTTGTATTTGTAATTCCACAGTCCATTCGATAATTTATCGATTTCTCTTAATTAACGATATTTATTTTACCTTGACAGCCGCTTTTCTTATTTCAATGTCGTCTTTGCAACAGTTTTGTAATAAAACAGGTAGGTGTAGTAATACAAACGCTGAAATTATTGCATTAAACATCGTTGATTAATTATTTATTGCATTAACTACTATTCATTTAGCTTTCTGAAGTGCAATTAAGAGGATTGAAAAATTGGTATTTGAAAAAAACTGTTGCTGTCACCAGCTTTTATCCTCCCGAATACTGAGCGAAAGGGACAACTGTACCTAAGGATGATAATACCTAAATAAAATGGTCAAAATCGAGGTTTCGTATTCGCCAATTTTCTCCTCTAAATCGGGACTGATTTTAAAGATTTTTTAACTACTGAATTAGAAATATTTTATATCTGTACGTTTTGATTTTTTTTAAATACGTTTTCTATCTAGTTTGTGTGTTTGAACGTTTGTTGATGGCGTTTAAGTCAGGCAATTTTAAGGATTTTTGGAAGATCCTATCTCCTATATGAAGTAACTTATCAAAAAAAGGAAAACGTACCGACACGTTAGTGGTCGATATTTACATTATATCAAAAAACTTTGTAGCAGTGTCAAAATCTGGAGAGGAAATAGGGGAATACGTTTGTATGGAAAAAAAGCCGCCTGGTAACATCTGAAACTACACCCCAATAATTAGGACGTCCGCAAACCATAGCCTTACGTCGCGGTGAAAACAAAATTCATCCAAATTCAAAAAAATCTCCCAACTAAAATATCCGTCATGTGCGAACTTCCATATACCGTGACGGTTTTTTTGCCCGTCTGCGGGCGCCCTTGGTCTACAACCAAAGACACGAGCCGAGACATTTTGCTGTGAAGGAACGTTGATAAATAATTATTATTTATTATATTAGATAGGTATAGTTTTTTCTATAAAAATCAGAAGGTTCAGAAATTAGTTTTTTTAATGTCTACATTGCCGCAGATCTTGGACCCAGCGCTTATTCGGGAGTAACGCTTGGTGCTGGAAGGCTGCGGTCGTCACCGTGTTGTCGGAGGCCAGTAGCCACATCCTAGCTCCAGTGACCCGGCGTCTCATCAGACCGGCGCGCGAATCCATGCAGTTCTAGCTCCGTAAACATTACCAATGCGCTGCTGTACCTACCTTCTGCATCCAAATATAATTCTGCATTCATTATTATATTGAATCCGGAGTCGTTCCATCGAGCTGATTCGAAAGTGACAACATGTTTCACGCGTATACAGGCTACTGCAAAATGCATTGAAAAAATATTTTTTTACGTTATTGCTGCATTGTAAGAATCTTCGGGCAATCAAATTACACAGCATACTGATACTTCTCCTCTGTCGTTCAATATCACCGTCATCCGAGAGATCTTCACTAATGATGTGCCCCAAGTGTTTTACGTTCTTAGATTTGTTTATGTGTTGAACGGGGGCATCTTCACGGGATTATTTATTTATTTATTTAAACGCCCACAGGGCTTTTACATATAGTGCAGTACATGTTTTTGATAAAATAAAGGAAATAACATAATATAATATAAATATAAAAAACAAAATAAAGATAACATAAGATATGAGAAACAAAATATAGATAACACCAAATATAAGAGTTGACACAAAGCAGGGAACATATGGTAAGTAAATTAATGTGGGATAGTTATTTTAAAGAGAAATACGATAAGATTGTCAATATTTATGTTTATAATTAGCAATCTTTATTTTACATATTTATTACGTGTTTATCGAATCATAGCTTACTTTTATATATATGTCTTAAGCCGATCGTAAAATCAGGCAGACCATGATGCGCCTAGCCACATCATGATCTGCCGCATCGTGAAATGGTGACAGATCGTGATCTGCCTGATTTTACTATTGGCTGCGACGTATATAAGGTTTTCAAAACAGTCATAACATTATCGTGATCTATTTTTGGGTTATTATGCCGTTTTGTGCTACCTCCGTCTTTAGCCAACGTTTCGGACAGCATTACAGTGTCCATCAAGAGAGAGATGTGTAATCGTAAACGTTGGGGCCGTGCCCCGCTGTTTCACGTTTGCACAAACATTTGATTCAATGTTCGTGGAAATATTTTCGCTGAAGACTGAAGACTCTTCAATATGATAAACGTTTATGACGTGGAAAAATAAGTGCTGAACTTGGATTGAATCGTTCAAACCGTATATGAACTTTTTTACATTAGCTCCCACACAGGAGGCCCGGAGGAAAAAAAATCCCAATGACTATGTCATCTTTAGGGGTGCTGTGTGGAGGGTCGTGTTATGGAAAGGAAGGAGAAGAGAAGTTCTGGGAAGGAATAAAGTGTGTGGGGTGGGTAGGAATCTGGGGTTCAATGTGTCCAGGAATGACGGACGTATGAACTCATCCCTCCCTCTGCGGTGCAAGGTGATGCAACTATGAAGTAATTATAAGAAACAATTTTTTTTAAATACCCCTTTATGGCTAAGACTATTTTTGAGGTTTTGTGTGTTCTAACTTTTTTCATTCTTATAAAATTATGCGCAAAATAAATAAAAACCACTTTTCGCTTACTCGCCTCGTGCAAATAAGACGCTAGATTTTAAATTTTGAAGGCATGAGAATCGAAATATTTCTAGCATTTATATTCCTCTCAACCTATTTAACCAAGTTTTTTTTTACCTTTTTACTTTTAATGACTTTTCTGACTTTAAACTTAATTGACTTTCAAGGGAGTGATGGAGTATCGCTTTGTCGAGTTTTCCGATCTCTAAGTTAAACACACCTAACATCAGTAACATCGTTATCTAGTGTGCAGCGCCTCGTAGTGTGCATACATTAATATATCCATAAAAATAAATCACAATGCAATTAGTACATATGTATGTACACCATACATAAAGGAAGCACCAGTTTAGATGAGTGCTCAAAGATAAGAGGATAAGAGGGGTTTTAGCTACTTACGCAGATTCAATTATTTTTATAAACGATTATTTAGGCTTTATTTTTATTTGAACAAACCTCAAATTGTAATATTTAATCAATGTAGACAATATTTATTTATTTATTTAAGGAACATAAACAGTCTTAGTAATATAATAAACATGAGAGGATGATAAAAAAACAGACCAATTATTAATGTTCACAGATAGGTATTTAGAAACAAGACCTACTAAATGTAAACTAGAATATTTAAGAAAAATTAAGAAGAAAAAAAGAACTAAGCAGCAATTAAAAAAGATAATAATAATAGTACAAATCTGAATTCAACAAATGATTAACCAATACACAACAATAAAATAAGTGTGATTATAACTAAAACAATAGGTATTTGGTTTGGGAAGGGTAAGGGGAGGAGAGGGATAAGGGAAAGTTGCCACGCAAGTAATATAAAAATATTAGATACAATTAATTAATATTCATGAATATGTGTTATTCGCACCTAGAATGTTATACAGTGAAGTTCTCTAGCGACAGTAACTAGCAGTAAATACGTAATATTAGTAATATTACGTATTTATTATTTATTAGTAATATTAGCGGATCTTATTCGAAAATTTGAAACAGAAAAATCAGAAAAAGTTATGGACTATAAGAAGAATAGATTAGGATAAAATATTATAATATATTCTTATTTATTCTGTTTAGTCTATGCTTTATTTATATATTTTGTAATATTTTTTTTATGGTTATACTGTTGTATAAATGAAATTTGTATTGTACATGTAATAGCCCAATAGGGCGTCAATAAATCAATAAATAAATAAAATAAAACTTTGGTGATTTGCTTTGCGCACGCCCGCGAAGGTTATAGTCTATAATAATGGTAAGCTCTGGCCTTACGAAATTTGTATAAATGAAAATGAGTGTATTTTATATATTTTAGCGGCAGGGAGGGAAGGTATGAGGAGAAGGGTAAGCGGGGTGGGGTTAGCGGGAGGGGACGACGAGGAGGGGAAGGCGTGAATGGCGAAAGGGGAACCTGGGGGATAGGGGACGCAGGGAACGGGGACGCATGGGAAAGGAAATGCGGGAAGAAACCATTTACTGTTCTGCATTGCAACGCAGGCCGGGTACCAGCTAGTGTTCTTATAAAACGTAAACTGAGAAATATCCTTTGTCGTGTTTACGCCTACTTATTGTTTTACCAAAAAGGGACAAAAAATGTGTAAGTTGTTCGAATTTGAAAATTCAAAAAGTTTTAGGTCCGGTAGGTACCTACCTACATTAGTTGCATTATATGCTCGCTACAGCTCGCTATGAGAGAGATTTACGTCCGTCGAGTTGCTCTCTAGCAAGATAAGCCTAGTGATACCATTATTAAAAAATACTTAAATACCGACCCTTACTTATGTTATGACCTTTTTCTCATTTCACTGGAATTTTCTTTTCCGAATTTGAATAACAAGTTTGAAACATGCTGTATGAGTAGGTACCTAGGTAGGTACTGGGTTCAAATCTGGCTGCGATACCCATGCTTTTTTAGTTCACTGAATGTCAAGAATACAGAATACAGTATAGTTATGACGGTGGGAGGCCAGTGGGCGTAAAATGGGAGCATTAATAGAAAATCACACAATGTTGCGGATAGAGAACATGCAAACAACAATCACAACAAACAACAGATAATAAAGCACAATGATGGCGAAATGAAAACCCGGTCAATGGAATACCTTGAAACAGGGAGTCAAATGTATTTTAGTACTTACCAACTTGTAAGTAAAAAAAAAAAGAAAAAATAATTTTTAAATAAAATCTGAATAAAAAGTAATTTTTTTAAGTAAACGCTCATCACTCACCCGATAATCTTATAAATTAATAAACATTGAATAGCAAAAAAAAAACAAATATTTTATCTATCTTACAAAATATCTCGCAAGTCGATAGGTAGGTACCAGCTGAGTATATAAATAAAATGACATTATCTGCTTCAGACTATCAACTGTGTACAAATAAAATTATTGACATGTCCATAAGGTCAAAATAATTCAAAAGTAAACATAAAATTGACACGTAAGTTCCTTGAAAACATTTTTTGCAAGAACAATCAACAGGTGAGTAACTTCATCATTATAAAACCGGAAAGTTTGTGGCTTAGTTTTAAAAACAATTAAGACGACATTGGGAATAGTAACGTGTCATTAAAATAAGCTTACCCTTTTAACAGCATCTTTCAAATCAGGTTCAACTTTTCGTAGAACATCTTGGAGTTCTTTTTCTATGTCCAGCGGTTCGGCTAATTCGACCATGTTTCACTTTTGAAATTCAACTTGCATCACAAATCACAACACCAAAACTTTTATTAGCGCATTAGTAATCCACCGCCGGCACAACAAATTAAGTCAACAACCTAATGAAGGGGAAAACTATAAAATGATAAATATAGGTTACGAGCGATAAACTAAACAGACCGAAGTAAATTCCATTGTTGGTTTCTTACAATATTCCTTATCTTCTCTTGTTCGAGTTTGACAGTTAGTGCTTCTTTGTGCTGCCGCTAGGAGCGCTGTACAAAAACGCGGCATTTCAAAACTTTTTTTCATGTCACTTTCAGTTGTACAATTTTTATTGTTCAGTTCTTACCTTTGGAACGTTGTACGAGTTTTTCGATAAAAAATGGAAATAGCGCTGTTAAAAGCAAAGTCACGTAGTTATTACGATATTGTAGGCTGTTAATAAAACTAAAATTATTTCGAGATTAAAATTGATTTTATTTGTGAAACTGATTGCTAGCGACATCTGTTGTATTATGTAAAATAAATTTAACAATCGTGACTTCCGTGGTCCAGTTTTTTTCTTGTAAAGAATGTCTGTACAAATATTAGCGTACACGTGGTCGTATATCTATGACGTATACCTAGTGACGCTGTGTTAGTGTGTATTGGGGTGGCTAGTGAAACTGGGTGGATCACCCGAAAGTTTAGAACTGGATTATGTGCGGACAACTTTAATTTCAAAAGAGTATTTTTGAAATTTTTTTAAGTATGTGTTATTTTAACGTACCCACAAACACAATAATAATAATTATGTACCTACCTACAGTTTTTGTTTTATTATTTTAACTAGGGCAGACTTGTGAAATATCGCTTTTAATGTAGGTAAGCAAACTGTATCTATTTTTAAAAAAATATTTGCCACAGGTGATTGCCTTTCAAAAGAAATTTATCTTTCAAATTTTAGAAATCTTGAAAATATAAATCTATGTACGAAATCTTTCCAATGATATTATAAAAAAAACTAAACACGTTATATTGTAGGTGCTGACGCTTATGAAAGAGATAGCCATTGAAAGAACACGTGTGCACGAACGAAATAGCTATATGAACGACCCGCTAAAGTATATAGTTGGTCCACTGAACCTGGTTCAGCATTGAACGTGTTGTCACAGTAACGTTATGTTCACTCGACAATTGATTAATTAATTGTTAATTAATAAAATAATGAAGGTACGTCCGACGTCCCCGTGTTTTTCTACCTTTGACTACTGTTTGCGGTGGCGGACTAACCGGGGGGGGGGGCGGAAGGGGCGGCCCGTCCCGGGCCTCTGGTCCTAGGGGGCCTCCAAACGCCTCCACATTCCCTAGATCAAATCCTAAACTAGGCTTTAAGGCATCAGGACATTGGAATTTTTTTTGTCATTATTTCATTTTCTGAAAGATGCAATCGTTGAATCGCTCTCACCAAATGTTTTAAAGAAATTCGAAAAATTTACGGAGATACAGCATTTTATGTGAAACCGTTTGAAACAGTTTGTATGTTGAATAAAAGCAAAACTTTGAATGCGTTTTTCTCAAAAAATTTTTAACACTTTTTTCAACCTGGTTGACACATATTAAAAAATATACATCTGATTTACATGCACCAAGTTTTGAACTGTTCGAAAATCCAATGTTTATTGCACCACGGATGGAAATTTTGGTACCTATCTAAAAAAAAATGGCGGACCAGCAAATTTTATTTTCAATTTTTTATGGAAAGTTTTCATCGTTCACAAAAAAAATATAAGTGGGCTTGGTCTCTGCAAATCGTATGTATAGTTTTTCTAATATGTCGTCAACCAGGTTGAAAAAATTAGTTTCAAGAAAAACGAGTTCAATGTTTTCATGAAGGATAATTCAACATACAAGCTGTTTAAAACGGTTTTAAAAAAATGCTGTATCTTCGTCAATTTTACGAATTTCCTTAAAACATTTGGTGAGAGCATTATTAATAAATGCATCTTTCAGATAATGAAAATTTAAAAATGACAATTTTTTTTACAACGTCCTGGTACCTTAAAGCCTAGTTTAAAATTTGTTCAATGGAACGTGGAGGCATTTAGAGGCCTCCCAGGAACAGAGGCCCATGTGAACTGAATAAAAAGCTTGAAATATTACATTCAATTCAATTCATTTTTATTATTTTAAAAACATTACAAAGTTTTATAGTTAATTCGTTTTTAAAATACATTTGTAACAGTGGTAGATACAAACTATACAAGCATTAATAGAGCTTGCCTTTTAAAGGCAGCTTCACTAACGCTAAATATGTCTACATCCGAATTAACTCTGTTAAACAGTAAAATTGCTCAACTTCAACATCAACTTACATCAACTTCTTAAACTAACGAAACATTCAGCTTTGCTTATATTGTTATCTAGCGTTAAAAAAAGTACATTGTATCGCCTTTAATGACTTTGTATATCTTTCCAGCGCAGAGATAATGCGCGTGCAGCCGTAAGCCTTACTCGGGCGTCCCCGACTTCTTCTACCATTCAATACTATATATCATTACTACTGTTAAAAAACAACATTGTATTAACTATGTATTTCATTTCAGTGCAGAAATAATGCGTTAAGTCTTCCTCGGGCGTCCCAGACTTTTTCAACCATTCACTACTGTATACTGTTACTGTTAAAAAACAATATTGCATCGACTTTAATTCGTCTCTTATCTACAAAACGAGGAATTTAACGTAGATTTTATATCGTAGGTATCTATAAAAAAATTTAATCAGAAAAAATATGACGACATACTGAAAAGTGAAGTAGATCGTTCCTTTGGGACTCTAAATGGACTTCAAGGTACGTCACGAGCCTGGGAGCGGCTCGATGCGTTTTTTTTTTCAAAAAATGCCTATACGAGCTAACCTTGTTATGTACATTTTCTAACAGGATTCCTTGGGTAACAGAATCCTAATTTTAGAAAACCATTAAAAATGTAGGTCGGTAGGTACCTGAGTTGGTAGATAGACCCAAACCACGCTTGACACGATGTCGTGAATGGAACACGGAACGTATAATTATTTCAAACTGGCAAGATATCGAGGATAATAAGTATGAGTTGTTATGAAATTTTAACATCGTGAATAAATAAATTCCCATAGCACGATCGCAGCCCAATAACGGCCAATAATTGGTAAATATTGGTTTTTATCATTTAAAGGAACTTGTCGCGGGAAAATCAATACAAAAATGTATTCCTTCGCCCAAAGTTTTAGTTTTAGCATAGCATAAAGAAGATCACAAGAAATGCGATGTGGACGTGTTCGTGATCCAAAAGTCTGACCAATGTTTGCTTAATGTAACGTGCATTACTCGGCAGAGCATCAGAATCTCCCTCAAGCTTGTGGGAAGGGAAATACAGTTTTTTTATCTTCGGGTATTTTGTGATAAATAAAAGAAATAATTTAGCAAATTACAATATCACCTATATTTTGAAGGTATGGTATGGTGAATACATGGGTGCCCTCCAAGGGGTCAAGAATTCCACATTTCCTTTAATAAAATAACATAACACATAAGCAAGAGAGCATACCTGCGGACCGTAATTTAACTAAATTATCCTGACTCTAACGCTGACGCGAATCACTGATAATAGGTGACCAGGAGCACGCGGGGTCTCCATGGACAGGAACCGAGGAAGGCCCCAGGGTCAGGGGACTCCTCAACAAGGGCCAGGGGACTCCTCACCAGGGCCAGGGGACTTCTCACCAGGGAACAGGAACCAGGAAAGACTCAAAGCCTCGGTGGTACATACCGGCGAAAACTCGGCAAACGCCGCTTACCGCGCCCTTCATAGATCAGCGCCGGGCCTCCATCCGCCTCAAATATCAAGTTCCGCGAGGATAACCCCTCTCAAAGCCTTGGCCACGTTTATAACATGAACGCCAAACAAAGGATTACACCGATTATCCACACTCAAGTACGAGAGTGATGGTGAGCACAATGGCAATATGGCGATTCCACCATTTAAACTTTTAAAATCACGTTTCACTCACGGAAACAACACGGCTCGCGGTTATAAAATAAACCATGATCCTTCTTCAAATGGGTCAAACCCGTAAAGGTGATACTATCACATATTTAACACGAAAACTAAAAAAATTCGGTGACTAGTCGAATCGACTCCGGCTCCCCAGGCGAAGCAAATTCAAAAAGTGCCGCCGGAAATAGATGGCGCTAGACGCTAGCGGTTTAATCTTTACGGCGATCATAATTAAACGACAGCGGCCAGGTGAGTTTAAGATTAAATAGGTCAAGACAATATTTATTTAATCGAAATAAATATTATCGTGACATTAAATTTAAAATAGACATCTGTAT
Organism: Glyphotaelius pellucidus; assembly: GCA_936435175.1. Classification (NCBI taxonomy): domain Eukaryota; kingdom Metazoa; phylum Arthropoda; class Insecta; order Trichoptera; family Limnephilidae; genus Glyphotaelius; species Glyphotaelius pellucidus. The sequence goes on from OW386547.1 coordinate 251,181, forward strand.
TTCATCTTGATAATGAGCTTTTTATATGGGATGGCAATATACGATGTTAGGCAAGCGTGAGAAACAGAGAACGTGCTAAATGGACCGGAACAAAAAGGTGTCCACTGTCCCTACTTATACTTAATAAGTTTTTCAAAAACCGTTTTCTACTGTTTTATAATCCAAAAGCACGGGTGAGATAATCAAATTTTCAACTTTTTTGCCTTCACTCTAACTGAAATAGACCTAACCTAACACTCGCCTGCATTGATGCGCTTTGCATTATATAACTGCAGAGGATACCACACCACAACGCCGATAACTCAGTAGGTAATTATAAAATAGCTGGCCTAGACTGCAAAGTTCTTCGTCTAAACTTAATACTAACTTAAAAATTCTATTCAAGTACAGAAATGGTTAGATTCAATTAGGCGGGGTTAGTGAGAGTGGTGATTTTGGGGGAGGAGAAGAACGGTAGGAGGAGTCAACATTACATGGGAACACTGATAATAAATGATATACAGTTTGCTTTAATTTTACTAACTAAATAAATTTTTGATTTAACTTTTTTGTTAACTTCTATGGTTTTTAAGGCGCACAGATAAAAATACATTGATATTGGAATGTTTAAACTGTTTTTTTTTTGTTGAAACTAAGTTTACTAAGCGTGTCTCTATTTTCAGTATATTTACAGATACTCATCATCCTTTTCATTTTTCTTTATTAGAGTTGACCTTCAGTTTGGGATGCATTATTTGTTTCGGCAGCGCATTTGTACGGCTTGACCTCGAATGCATGTGTAACAGGGGTTGCTCCGAAAGACCTGAACGGTCCTTTGAGGTCCATCAAAGAGGATCTATCAACATCGTGTCGAACTATTTTTAAATATCTGTTGATATATTTACAAGAGTAAAAGAGAAAGTAAGTAAATAAAGAGGTTTATTTATATTTGCGACATACTTTTTTATCACGTATCGTCTATACTTCTTCCAGCATGCATTCGGCTTAATTTTATAAATTCTGAACGACTGCAGTTGTGGACTGAATTTAGTTAGAATTGACCTTTAGTTTGGGATGCATTATTTCTGGCATGACCTTTGTTTCGGGAGTGCATTTATGCGCCTTGACCTTGGGTTCATCGGGTATGAAGTGCAGCAAAGCGCAGTCACTGATCACCTGCATAATACATCCACAGAGCTGCATGACGTGGCTGGAATTGACATGCAATTCAGTTTAGTAAACCAAGTGCCCTAAAATAGGATTTTAACTTCTCGGGCCTACACGAAACAAAAGCGCGTCATCAAATATTCCCGCTTGACATTTAATCTGAAATAAAATTTAAACCAATAAACTAGCTATTTTTAAGGCCCTGAGGAATCTTCTTCAGTGCCTATTTCATCTTGGGGGTGCTACGTTGAGGGTCTTTTTAAGAAAAGAGAGGAGAGAAAGTTCTGGGAATTAAAAGGTATGAAGGGTGCGTAGGAATCGGGGGGTTAGCGGGTCCAGGAGTGACGGGCGTGTGAACCAATCCCTCTAATTGTAGTGCAAGGGATAGTGGCAGGAAGGGAAGGCTGGAGGGGTTAGGGAATCCAAAAGGGGCGAAGGGGAACAAAGGAGAGAAGTTTTGACGGGAAGGGTGATGAGGGGGAGGTAGGGCGGGGATGGTGGAAGGAGAACACGGGAGGGTGGGAAGGAGATGCCGGAAGGGAAGGGAATGCGGGAAGAGAAGGGAACGCGGGAGAGAAACGGAAGGCGGGAGGAGAACGGGAACGAATGGGAAAGGATATGCAGGGAGAAATAATTTCTTTATATCGCTCGCCATATACTCCGGGAATAAGCGGCGAGCGATATGCCGGAATACGGCAAGCCACATGACAGCTGTGTGTGACTCAGGTCTAAAACGCCAAATTTTGAAAACGTTGAGCTGAGTTTTAAAACCTACATTCGTGCCACGATATTGCATACCCCAAGGGGTAAACGTACCACAGGTTGGAGACCGCTGTTACAGTATAACAATAATTGTTGTATTATTCAATGTGCACGGTTATATGAGTAATGGTTTTTTACCCATCGGTAAATGATGGTACCCGTATTACGTTTTTTGTACTTTCCAATTATAGTTGAACACGTATTTAATTGGTTTGTTTGATAGCGATGAGTTTTTAACGTAGTAGATAAATCAGCAAAGGGATTTAGAGGAACGGCTTTAAGCTGCGCGGCCTTTTTCAAACTATATTAATTTTTAAAATGAGGCCAAAACACCCAACCAAATGTTCAGTTTCAGTTTTAGTGCCGGCAACCGGGCGTTTATTTTATTTTAATTTATGTACATTTTCTTTTACCCACCTCACTAGACAAAGTCTATTATTCCGAGGTGAATTTGAATAATTATTCTTTTAATCAAACGATTTAGCAATTAGTACGGAAACTTGCTGCTTTATTTATTTGTTTTTTAAATTATATTAAATATAGGCAAATAAAGAATTCATCTTTTCGTGATTTGAGTGACAACTTTGACAGTTATTTGTGAGTTAATGATACCTATTTATTAAAAAATAATTTTGCTCTAATTATTAAAAAAATATCATAAAATATATTTTTAAAAAATTTGCACATTTATTACCGATTTACGTTGGAATACAAATTAGTCTTAAGTATGAAAAATAATTTTTTTATCAAAAAAAAGCTTTTTTGAATTTATTTTTTATTGGTAACACAATGGACAGGGCAAAGATTTTTATTTATAAATAACCCACTGCTAAAATGCCAAACTTGACGCTAAAATCGTGCAAAGTTGAATTCTTTAGAGTCTCGCATCTTATCATTTTATACATAAATAAATAAAGTTTGACATTTGCTACAAGTTTTGATTGAAATTTTTTACCGATTTTTCAATTTGGTTGGGCTTTTTGGCCACAAATACAAATTAAGTTTTGTATGAAAAAAGCTACGCAGCCCTTCCTCTTTACACGTTAAATAAAACGACTAATAGTTTTACATAAAATGATTTACCTATATAAACGTTAGTATGTTCACTGTTATCGTAATGATGTGAACTTGGTGAAATGCCAATTTTGAAAGTTCTTTGATTTGCATTTTAAGTGACTCAATATAAATAGCAAGGAAGCGCAGGGGCGGATTTAACGGTCAGCATTTCAGCAATTACCTGGCCCCTTGCAGGTTCATCTTAACTTAAGGGCGGAGGGGAGGGGGGTAAGGTTAAAGGCAAAAAAAGGCATATTTTCATGTTTTTTTTTGAGATATGAATAATATTTATTTCTTTTATTTACACGTTATAGTTTGACATCTGAAGTATCTTTCAAAGATATTTTATTAAAAATATTAATAAATAAGCCCGTGAGAGCGAATCTCCGGAGACGCCTCGAAAAACAGGTGTTATGTGGTGAACATCATACCTCGTTAACAAAAAAAATGAAATGGGTTTAAAAGGTGATACGTTTTTCCAGGTAGTGACGCAGCGTTTTTTTGATTTTTTTGCAGCATGTTGATGTCAAAAATGCGATTTTTGCTAAAATTTTTCAGTGAATTTGTTATTATAAAATGGAAAAAAATGGTAAAAACAAAAAACTCTTCGTCACTACCTACACTCCATGTGTAAAAATTAGTTAGTTTTGCTCCGATTTACTTGAAATTGTGACACAATACTCTCGATATGTTGTACATTTAGAAAAAAATATTTTAAAAATGAGTTTTAAAACCTTACCTCCCCCCCCCCTCCCCTTAAGAGCATGCGGGGCACGCATTCAGTCACCGAAACTTATGCCCATAGACAGGGCCCCCAAAAAAGGAGGTTAAAACATCGGGCCCGGCCCTAATACCTAATATTTAAAGCGTCCTTGAGATAAAAAATAAAAGCTCTACCCAGGAGGCTCCGATAGGCAATAAGTTCCTTAAGGTATGTCATCTTTGGGAATGTTGTAAGATGATTCACTTTGAATATACGGGAATCGAAAATAAATAAGGAATCAAATTTTTCGAATAGAGCCCCAACCCCGGAGGGGGCCTCAGCTAGGTTACAAAATGATTTACATTGAGGACACAGGACATGGAAAAAATATTTACATACAAACTAACCTCGGAGGGGGCCCCAGCTAGGTTACAAACGATTTACATTTAGGACATAGGACATGGAAAAAAAAAATCACATTTTTATGTAAGCGGAAGATTTTGCAAGTGGAGGACTTAGCTAGCATTGGATTGAACATTGGGGTAGGAATCGGACGCGTATTTCCGCTCGTCTACTAGGGGGTTAAGTTTATATTTTGTGAAGATTTCCATTTCAAACAATACTATAATAAAAGATTTTCATTGAAGTAATTGCTAAAAGGTTTCCGTCTAAATATTGTCAGAATACTGACTCTCCAAAACTAATAATCGAAAATGTTTATTGGTTAAATTTTATTTGCAAAAAGCATTAACTTTGTGACTCGCCATAATTTACAATAAAAACACACGTTACACACCAGTATAATTTTATTTTATTCACAATCTAGCGTTTTCGGAAAAGGGGTTAAAATTGTTCACCGTAAAAATGAAAGCAAAAAACTAGATAACTTGAAATTAGAAAATCTCTAAATAAGAATTCCAGTATTTTGAATAAATGAATTAATTTATCTTTGAGTCCTATTCTATACATATTTAGCAATTAGCAACACATTAAAAAAAAAAATATATATATATATATATTTTATTCAATTCCGTTTCATTGGTGTTTTGGCCTTTTTAGTCTTGGATCCGCCCCTGAATATTTATTATATTCCTCATACCCCATTCCTTTCTCCATCCCAATTTCCTCGATAAATTTGCCAGCATTTGAGACACAATGTTACTTATGGATTTTGCCAATCGGAATCTAAAGAAACACAAATTTTTAGACTAAATTTTGTGGACTGTTATCAGAATAAAAATAAAATTGTCGAGTTATAAGGTTTGTGAAGCAATAATAATACATTTTTCAGTAGAAGAGACATAAATATAAAGGCCTTCGAAGCCACAGTAGTTAAAATTTAACGTAAGCTTTCTGATAAAAATTCATAATCTTAATAATTTATGACCTAAGTTTTCAACCACGGGTTTGCTGCTAGACTCGACCCTGAAATGTTTGCTTTTTGTATTTTTTTAATGTATGGAGGAAGTATGTTCGTAGAAATCTATTACTGTTAACCGTAGTAAAGTTTTTTTAATTTTTTTATTTATGATGCTTAAACGCCCCTAGCCCGATAAAAACTTACGTATGTTACGTTAAGTATATGGACGAAGGAGTAAGTGCCTGGAGAACTATGAGAAAGGGATTAGATAAATATGGAATATCCCAGTGAAAAATGAAAGGGTCACAAAAAGGGATCTCGCACGACCAAATTGATAACTTTACAATATCGGATCGTGAGGCTCAACTATCTTAACCCGACTGCTCAGTAGCGAGGAGTGATGGAAAAATATTTTTTATTGCTTTTAATTGAAAAAAATATCTTCGTACAGAAAATAGATAATATCTACATGTTTTACTCCAAGCGTGCTCAGGAATCGCTGGTTAAAATTCTTCCGGTACGTGCTGTTCCACCTGTGAATGAGGCTTTCGTCGAACAGTATTAATACGGTAATGTCTGCGTCTGAATATCAGAACCCACTTTCGAGTGCGTGTTTACGCCACGCCGTACGCGCCATAAATAACATCTGTGTACGTGGTATTTCAAAACTATCGTTGTAATTCAGTTTTGAGTTCAAGAATTCGTCACGAGATGTCACCACTTTCGTCAGCAGGTCTGATAGGAACGTGTTCCCCCAAGGTATAACTGCTACGAATTTGTAATGTTTGAAAGATTGACGGAAATACATAGTTGTCTAGTTGTATCTAGCGGCTGTATATTACATACGACGTCATTGCCGGTCTTGGTTACTCCGAACCGGTAACTATCACTCAATGTCAGTGGATCCGAGGAACAGGTTTTTTTTTAAAACCAGTTCCTATTGGATTTATAAAATGGTCACTAACACTAACAGGGCGAAGCCGAACCAATAGCTGCCCGCAGAGTCTAGCAGTAAAAACCTGCGGAGCGGGTTTATAATATTGACCCATTTAATTCGTACATTCGTACAAAAATAACTAATCTAATCCGACCATCACGTCGTTTCTTGCAGGAGTAGACCAAGAGGACGAACCACTAAACAACTCGATCTAGGAACACACGCCTTGCTTCATTCACATTCATGCATCACCTCAGATATACTCTTCTTTCATTGTGACCCTTAATATGACCCGACTCGAGTAATTATTCACTTGACCGTGCCATATCTTCCTCAGGCGTCCCCGACTTCTTCAACTTTGACTTCATCTCATACTCCTTTCCTCGTTTGTACGCTCTCCATGCCCTTACCATCTAGCGTCACTTTCGTTTCGTAGGAACATAAACGTCAATCTTAGCCAATCAGAAATATAGTTATAGCATCCGTGTTCCTACGTCCTACCGTGCCAACCTGTCATTGGGCTGGTATGTTTTTAGGTTTTCACGGCCAAAATGTATTTTTGTTATTGTTTTTGGGGTGTTATAACAAAAATGTCATTGGGCTGTTGCAGGGTCACGGGCAAGCATGTAAGTCAGAAATAGTTATTGAAAAAAATTAAATGATTTCCTATTTACACAAGTTTTCTATGGAGCCTTCGCATTAATAATATGACAATAATCAACTGGTCTATAAACTGGTGAACTGGTGAAAATTAACAACATAGCTTTAAGCAACCCTTTACCAATCCAATTCGGAGTTCCACAAGGAAGTGTTCTAGGCCCTATTTTGTTCCTCATATACATCAATAACCTCTGTAACCTACCCATAACCGGAAAAATAATATCCTTTGCAGATGACACTGTGCTTATAGCTTGACATAAAAATTGGAAAGGAGCATTCGACATAGCTCAATACGACATAGGTCTTGTAAAGAATTGGTTAGATGATAATCTCCTCACCCTCAATGCTGGTAAAACTAAATTCTTAACCTTCAGTCTATCTGCTGCAACCCAACCTTCTATCAATCAGAAAATAACAATTCACTCCTGTCCATGTCCCTACTCTTCCTGTACTTGCCCAAATTTGGAAAAAGTATCTCATATAAAATACCTGGGAGTCCTAATTGATCACCATCTTCGTTGGGATCAGCACTTAGCCAGTCTAACTCCCCGAATTCGCAAGCTCTCTTATGTTTTTCGAACTCTAAGAAATATACTTACTTCTATAACACTAAAAACGGTTCACTATGCTCTCTGCCAATCCCAGTTAGCATATGGCATCATAATTTGGGGCGGCTGTGCTCTTAATTTTATTGATCCTCTGCAAAAAGCCCAAAAAACGATTTTACGTGCTATCAACAAGCGACCAACAAGATATTCCTCCAATAGACTCTTCACAGAATATAATGTCTTAAACGTACGGCAACTTCATCTAAAATTTACACTAACACATTTCATGTTCAAATACAAGAAAAAAACTCTCTTACATCACAGTTACACCACCAGAACAATAACCAAACGACACTACAATGTTCCTACACTACGCACCACATCAGCTCAAAGACATTTCATGTACCTAGCTCCTAAAATGTTTAACCTTCTCCCCGAGAACCTAAAATCCGAAACCCAACCCCATATCTTTAAAAAAAAATTATCAAAATGGATCATTACATTCAGTAACGATGATGAGTAAAATTTGCTATTTTAATTGAATTGTAATAAAATTAATACAACTTGTAACATAAATTAATTTAATGTGTTAATTAAATTACTAACTTAATTTGTTACTAAATATGTAACTTAAACTACTTGCATAAGTTAATAACTGTACACTGTACCTACACAATCTGTAAACTTCATCCGCCATAACACAGGGACATCCCTAGCATGGCGGATGAATTAACACAATTTTTTTTGTTCATTGTACAAACCTCTTTTAATAAATAAATAAAATAAAATAATTAATGATGTAATAATAGAACTTGAATAGAACTTACGCAGAACGTGAAAATTAACGTCAAATATTTGATGAATCCATCAAATTTTTTGAAACAACCCGTCCTTAGTAAACTTGCGGATTGCAATCTTTAGAGCACAAGCGTCGGGTAGGAATGCTATCCATGTTCTACCGGTATTTCAATGGAAGATGCTCTGAGGAACTAGCGTCATTGATCCCTTCGGCACCGGTGCATCGTCGGGAGACACGCCAAACGCGCGCCCAACATATATACACGGTTGACATTTGTCACATGAGAACGGGTCGTTTTTTCGACGGCTATGGAACGATTTGCCGGCATCTGTGTTTCCTGCCTCCTACAACATGGGTCTCTTCAAGACCAATGTTCATTCCTTCCTCTCCTCAAAAAGACCCTCCACACAGCATCCCAGATGACATAGGCCCTGAGGGAAATTATTTTCCTCAGGGCCTCCTGTGTGGAGTTAATGTAAAAAAAAAAAAACTTGAAAAATTTGCCAACTATCCTGCATCTACTAAACATTTAAACAAAAGCTATATCCATTTCAAATAAACAATTTTTAATTAATATAATAATTTTGGCACCTACTTTACATCTTTTCCGAAATGATTTACATTTTTCAATTTTCAAAATTAAAAGTTCAATGAACTTATATAATTTTGTGCATACATGTCGGAATACAATTTCGAATCACCCACCGGTGCATGACAACAGAATTGAACATGTTGTAATAATATTATTGTTTTGTATACACTATTTTATAAAATATCTCTGAACTTCGGAACGTCGCATAGCACTGTGCGCCGCTTAATTATCGCGTTGGCAGAAATTCAGGAAATCAAGTGTTCTTTATAATGAAACAAGTATACTAGTTTTTAAATTCATAAATTGATTCATATTTCCCCCGAAGCGTGTCGCCGCTTTCGCGGTACTGACGGAAAGGGATCAGTTTTGACTTGACGTTCGTGCGGGTGGCTGTATCCATTTTCACAGTGGCGTAAATTTCAATAATTTTCGAGTTAAAAAAAATCTAAACCCATGAAGTATTCAGATCTAATTTAACATCAACACGGCGTTTGGTGGTATGAACTTTTAATTTATTGCGTAGTTATTAAGAACCTCGTATTTACGATGTCATAAATTTGAATTAAAACAAAGAACCAATCGAAAGAAATATTTTTTTTGCAAACTGCATTTTATGGTATATAGTTTGATGCACCACGAAATACCGTCATATTTTAATTTTTTGTATACTTAAGCTACGAGAGTAAGTTGTAAGAAATATTCTTGCACCAATTTTTTTTTCACCATAGTACCTGAAAGTGAGGACTGTCAGTTTTCATAAATAAACGGTTCCAGTCTTAAAATGGGTGTTTTTTGGTTACAATATTGGTATTATTACAATATTAGATTCAATTTCTGACGCGATTTGAACGAGATTCGAATTATACTTGATTGTAAAAACTCTCGTGTAAAAATATTTGATGAAAAAGTAAAAATTATCTCTTAAAACTTATAACTTGCCAACCCTTGAATCAAAAATAACTTTTTCGTGAAATAGCTATTTTACGCTCTATATTGAAAACCAGATGGTTCAAGTGTCTCAGAAACCATAAAATCTATATTTTAAATTATAAAAAATGGCTTGAAAGACCTGTTGCATTTAAGAATTACAGACTTTTACCAGAAATCATAAAAACAAAAAGAGTTCGACCATTTCGTTTGATATGCCGTTTGGGCGTACCAAATGTCAGAAAACTATGATGTTTCGATCTAGAACATCTAGTGCTGAGTTAGCCTTTGCTACAGACCAGAGCAAATAAGTATAGAAAAGATTTTACCTAAGAAATCCAAGACAAAAGGGTACTGAGTGATGATGACGAACTTGCTTAATCGCTGCCGATAAAATTTAGAAAAGGAAAAGAATAAAGAAGAATTTCCTTCCCATAAAATTGCATAAGGAGCAAAAAAAAATAAGTGAATTCATAACGATCATGACATCAAGCATTGCAGTTTTTCGTGGATTATAATCTCAATGTTGCGAAGTCCAAATTTTAGTAAGTAGAATAATATTATTGTAGTTTTACAAGAGAACACACATATAAAATGTAAAAAAATTGTAACTAAATAAAATTAACTTTAAAAAAATAGACTACCAGATCCTAATACGACTACCGGGAATGATTATACAGGAATGGACCAAGTAGTAACGACGACAACATATTGTCACAAGATGATGAAGAGTATCTATATAACTGTAAACAAATAGCACGTGAAATGATGTTATCATTTTAAGTGACTTAATTTTTCTTATATTTTTGTACTAAACATGTGTAACTTTCCGAACATTTTTTAGTTCATACTGAACTAAAGGTTTGATGTAATTGCAACCACTAATTTGATACCAACTTTCGAGATAGCGGCCGCATTGTGCGTCAGGGGCACAATTCTCGTATGTTATTATTTGCAGACCAGGAAGGGATCGAGCTGGTACGGGTTCATAATAAAATATTCGACGTTGTTATAACCCAGAAAAGCTGCACGTACTGAAGACTGATAGACGACCTAATAAAATACTTAACATGTCGTTTGTTGTGAAGTTATGAAGGACGAAATCGGGTACTTTCAAATAGGTATTTACAAATTCAATTTCTATTAGAACAACTCTCTTTTTATAACTTTGAAGAATATTCCTATCAATGTGATACCATTGAAGACGAAAATAATACTTATAATCTAAACGAAAATATGAAAGAGAACAAGACACAGAAAAATAAAAGGGTTTCGGTCGCAAAATAAAATCGAATATATTTATTCGAGAAGTGTCTCCTAGATAGTGATCTAGGTTTTTTTTTACATGAGCTCCACACAGGAGGCCCTGAGGAAAATAATTTCCCTCAGGGCCTATGTCATCCTTGGGGGTGCTGTGTGGACGGTTTTTTTAAGGAAAAAGTGGAAAGGAGAGTTCTGTTAAGGAATCTGGGGTTCAGTGTGTCCTGGTCATCCGCCTCTAAGACCTAGACAAACCTCACCCCATAAACCCGGGCACCCCTGCTAAATCGCCAAACGTAGCGAACCACTTGGGGTGACCTATGGGACAAGTGTTGGTTATCCAATAAAGGTTCCCGAGGCGGCGGTACCCATTCCCGCCTCCCAAATTAGTTTCTCGTTTCCAATGAAAAAGTTAGTTGCCAATAATATGGAAGAAATAGTCGAAGATAATATAGTTTATTCTAAAATTTGAAATACGGGATTGACAAATATGACTTTCGAATAAATAGCCGAATTGGTAAGGCGCTTGTCCTTGTAAGACGAGAGGTTCTGGGTTCGTGTCTCGGTTGGGATCGTTATCTTTTCATTTTTTCTGGGTTTTATTCTCTTTCATATTTTCTTTAAGATTATTTGTTCTCTATCTTCTTCTTCAATTTTAATTTATAAATTATTGAAAAGGTGTTTTTTTTTGCTCCACGGATTGTTTTAAAAAATTATTACTAAACAGCAGTTTCTTTGACGACCTCCGTAGCCGACAAACCTACAAAATACATTTAGTTAAATATTATTCACGTTTATGCCGCAAAACGAAATTTTTTTGTCATTAGTGCCTAAAGAAAATAGTTTTGTGTATTCAACAATCTACTAGCACTAACATTAAGCCAATCGAGACGTCCACAACCACGATACCCGAAATAACCAACACAAAATATGAGATGAAATCTCTGAACTATATTGCCTGCACACTATGTAATAAGCCTCCAAATTTGTACAAGAACATCCAGCTTAATAAAATAATTCAAAGTGTTGTATTAAAATAAAATATTTTAAGTAAGTATATTTAAAAATTAAAATATGTAATTTTCTTGTTATGTTTTTTTTTCTTCTCGCTTCTTTTTTAACTTTCCTTTTTTCCCCTGTATTTGTAATCATTCATATTTGCATATCCTTGTTTGCTTCTTTATTTGTTGTCTCTTGTTGTTTGTTGTTTGTTGTCTTTTTTATTTACAGTAATGCTGTACAGTATGTGAATCTTATGTTTATTTCTGATTATAATACCTTTGTGAAATTTTAATTTGTATAAAATGATTTTTTTTACTCGTTAGGAAAAACAATAAAAAATATATATTATTACTATATTTTCCCCCTCGGTCAGCTGTTCTCTTTAAGATTTGAAGTGCCACTCAGGGCGTACACTTTGTTATCCGAAGTTACTATTCGCAAAAGTAAACCGACGATTTCAGTACATAGTTTTTATTACAATTTTTTTGGTAATTATAATTGCTTTGTTTAAGAAGTGAATTATGTGTATATTTCTTCAAAATAGGCATATTTACTTTGGGGTGTCATCATTAATTTTTTGAAAAACAAATACCTTTGTATAACACCTAACATGTTTCGAAAACTATGTTTTCTTCGTCAGGATAATAAGTCAATAATAAATAACAAAAGACAAACAAGTATAGACTAATTAGAACATAGACAAAATATTAGAAAGGAGAGGTGATTAATTACCTAAAATATATCATAAAAAACAATTATATAAAATAAAATATAAAAATTATTTTAGAATGGGTAAAAAATTACATTAACATAATAAAAAATCTTTTAAAAGGAAAACAAGAAGTCTAAATATCAAAATAAATTATTATAAATATAAGTATTAATACGAAAATAAATTTAAAAGATGGCTATTTTTAAAAAACGTTTGGTTATTTATAATATTTAATTTACTATTAACACTTTTTCTAATTTCTAAAATTTCTAAATTATCTAATTGTATACCCGTTGTGTTAGTGTGTAAAATTTTTAAACCTTTATTAATATCAAAAGAATGACCTGTTTCCAAAATGTGGTTTGCAAATTCTGAATAATTATTATTATTTAAACATCTTAGATGTTCCTTAACTCTAATGTTAAAATTTCTAGAAGTCTTCCCAATATAAAAAAAGTTACAATCATTACAAATTAATTTATAAACCCCAGATTTGTTCAAAAACACACCTTTGTCCTTGTTATTTAATATATAATTTTTTAATTTGTTATTGGCGTAAAAAGCTGGTTGGATATTATCTGGCATGTTTTTAATTATCAAATTTGAAGTGTTATTATTTAAAAATAAGGTGTTATAAGGTGTTATACAAAGGTATTTGTTTTTCATAAAATATGTGTATATTCTTTAGATTATTTATTAATATTAACCACTCGGTATGTGAGTACAAGAGCATGATGGTTACAAGATACAGGGGACAAAAGTCATGTTTTAACTCGACCACTTTGCATTTCGTCTCTCCGAAAATATGTTTGTTACGTTTCGGTTCCGGTTCGAGATGGTGGCCGTGTCGGGTTATGCATTTTTATCTCGTCAGAGTTCGTATGATCACGGTTACTGCTACGATCTATTAAATCAGAATAATCAATATTACTGCACCTACCGGCCTGAAGAAACTTTCTAAACAGAATGTGTATTATTCCTTATTTGAAATAAAATGTAATTTGTTACGTAAAATATATTTGGTTAATATGTTTTTAGGTTTCACGGCCAAAAAGTATTTTTGTTATTGTTTTTGGGGTGTTATGCCGTGTTTCGCTACCTCCTTCTTTAGCCAACGTTTCGGACAGCGTTACAGTGTCCATCATCAGGGCAGATGAGACTCATCACCCTGATGATGGACACTGTAACGCTGTCCGAAACGTTGGCTAAAGAAGGAGGTAGCGAAACACGGCATAACACCCCAAAAACAATAACAAAAATATTTGGTTAATATTTAAACTTACTTTTCTTTTGAATTCGGAGGAATAATGATTTTAATTCTTGAAATAATAGAAAATTAGAGACATATTTTTTGGACTCGCTGTCTAATTGTTTACTGAAATACATCCTATCCAGTTATATTTATAAATATATTAGACGTCCAATTAAAAATGCTGTTTTTGCATTTGACCCAAGGATAACGTGTTTCGACAACAGTAATTGGTATGTTTTAAATAATGATGTTCCCACTCCAAGTAAAGTATACCCACATACCCACGTACATCATTAATTTTACATCAAAACATGTTAATATTAAATATGGACTTGGCTCGGTTTACGTCAAAAACCAAACCGCGATTAAACATTTTCTAAGCGCCTGCGGCATCTTACTTCCGTTTCCGGTACAAACCCGACACGTCACGTGACTGAGGGAGGAAATGAAGTCCGATCGAAGTTTAATATATTATTTGCGATAACCGGGAGATGTAGCGAGCAGTAATCGAAAAATAATGAAAAAACCACCCTTCACTTCAAAGGGAAGACCGGAACAGTCAACGCCATTTCTATTCCGGTATTTCATTTGGCGGAGCAGATCTTGATTTCTTTATCACCCTCCGGGGCTTATTCTTTACGTCTCTGTTCAATGAGAAAATTTGCTTCAAGATAGCTTTAACATCTGCTGTTTTTTTACTATTAGAGCTGGCTTATGTTTTTAGTCCAAGGTATTTTTTTTTTTTAATAAAGAGTCAACAATTATTATTAAGTCCGGCAAAATCCGACTGTTCATAATACTTATACCAGTCCCAGCGAGGGATCGTATGTGTATATCGTTTTAGTATCTTTTCGTTTTCAAACAAGACGCGTGAGAAGAAGAGGACGCATCGATAACGTCCATACGAGCTCTCGTTGGGACTAGTTTATTTTTAAAACACAACAATAAACGCGTGCGTTTAGTTAATTCCCAATTATGATTAAAAGAAATAGATTTTAATGGCCTTTTAGCATTTTGAATTTTTTCGTTTGATTTTTTTTCATGTATTCTTTAATGTTTAATAAATATTTGGTAAAATAATGGCTACAAAAATATTATTGTTTTATTTATTATAAAAAACTGAAAAAACACCTACAATTCATGCATCTAAACTATATATAATATCCCCTTAGTTCAAACACAATTTCTATGATAATAAATAAAAAAAAGAAATGCTCTGTTCGTCTTTACTTCGACTTTTTTTTTACATAAGCTCCACACAGGAGGCCTTGAGGAGGGCCTATGTCATCTTTGGGGATGCTGTGTGGAGGATTTTTTTAAGGTAAAGGAAGGAGAGGAGAGTTCTGGGAAGAAAAAGGGTTTAAGGGGTGGGTAAGAATCTGGGGTTCAGTGTGTCCTGGTCATCCGCCTCGAAGGCCTGTACAAACCTCACCCCATGAACCCAGGTGAAATCGATTTTTCTGAAGAGGAGAGAGAGCATTCTTCCATTGGCTTGACTATTGCTTGGTTTCGGGATCACACCTTTAACACCATGACTCATCACTCATCACCAATCTTCACCTTGGGAGAAAATGTGATTCCTTTACCAGCTGGTTTTTCAATTCGTTGCAGGCGAAGGCTCTCTTTGATCCTCAGAGAGCAGATTTTCACATTATCGCCGAAAGAAAAAATCTTGATTTTCTTAAAATTAAACTTTGGACGAACCCTTAGACCCACAGCGACGCGGCTTCGCACACTGACCGAGAAAGAGTTTCCGTACAACAGCCGACCACACAAAACGTTGCGTTCCCCCTCCACTTCTTCCCTCAACCAACCGATTCTCATTACTTTTGTTCCCCCTCTGTAATATTTATCTAGTTACGAAGATTTCTGCATTTTTTATAACTTCATAACAAAAACCATGAATATTTTATTTAACTTAGACAAATGTGAAATGTTACTTCGTCTTTCAGTTTCTGACAGTTCTGGAAATCTATTTTTACACTTCCACACGGGTCGCCTTTTTATGAATAAAATATTACACGAATATTGAAAAAATACTGAAAATGTACCTTGGTCTCCGGTAGGGAGCTGAATTCAGTAGACAATCAGAGTTTTAGAATCTCAGCCATTTATTTATTAAAATTTAATCTATCAACCATAACCCGATCTTATTAAAACTATTGACCAACACAGAATCTGGAACATTACACCTGGCCTATTCTCTCTAAAATGTCATTGGTAAAATAAATTAATGATATTAAATGAAGTAATCAAAGTAAATAATATCTTTTTTTGGGCAGTGTGGAGGGGTTATGCAATGCATGTTAGCATTGTAGCATGCTGTAAAATATTTAAAAATAAAATAAATAAATGGAGTAAATTAATCAGAATTATACGACAGATTTAACAAAATGAAAACAAAAATTATGGACAAGTACATATTTATTTATGTATTTACTCGTTTTTATGCACGTGAGGCTTCTACATAGAGTACAAAATGTTCACAATATTTTACCCAGGGATTAGTAACAAAAAAAATCAGAGTGTGCAATGTACACGCGGTAGAAGTGAAACCTTCAGGAAACCGTCGTAAAGTCGAAAAACTAAATACAATAGGTACCAATTTCAATTAACAAATTAACGAAAATTCCAAATTACGCTAAGAACGGGTTGTTTCACAGAATTTGAACAATCCATAAAATTTTAAGTCAGTATTTAAGTTCTCTGAAAAGCCTCAAGTTCTGTTTTTCTTCTAGTACTGTGAAACAACCGATAAAGAAATGAAAAAAATGATCGCCGGTTGTAAACGTTGGAAAAATAAGTCGGTATTTCTTTAGAGGAAAATCGTTAGGTGAATTGACTGACTGTAAAGTAGCAAACTATGGGCCCTAAACGAGTTATTTAGTTTCCTTCAGAATGCCCTAACCTGCTTTAGGGTAATGCACTACTAAGTAATGCAAAATCACGTGTCCTTGATTTAAAAATTAGATGGCTTAGAAACATTTTGGATGCTTTAATTAAATTCTGCAAATAGAACACTATTTGCCTTTGGAATAATACAGTTTTTTTTTTAATTATTTATTTTACACACTTTACAAATATAAGACAAAAAGTCTCGATAAACTGCAGTTGGTCTAACGGGTAGTATTTTTATTAGTCTTTTTCTAAGCCCAGAAAAAATAAATCATATATATAAAAACCGGTTTAAAGTAAAAAAACAAATGAAGTGTAAATATAAAAAGCTGAATTAAAGATCAAAATTTCCCAATTACAAATCTTTTGGTTATGGTTTCATTGTTTAATGTTAAAATTAAATTCTCTAGAAAATGATCGTAAAACATTTGAATAACTGTGTTTTAGGAGCAAAGATTTTTGGATATTTTTTTTCTTGAATAAATCAAAACTTGCGGCTCGTGTTAAACGGGAATTTCAAACTTATTGCCATTTACACAAGGAGTGTTAATCTCTTTCCAAATTTTATACAGTGGTGGTGCACCGCTTAAGACCAGAAATGATAATTTATTTATCAATTTCATATTTATTTATTAAACTTAAAATAGGTTGATTCGTAATGTAAACATACATTTTTACATTAATTTACACTTTGCTGTTTTTAATAATTATTACATTACAGGCCTACATATTTTCGTTTATGCGATTATTTTAGATAAATTTTTATTTTCATTGGGAACTAAGCTATATATTTGGTACAGTAAACGATTGTGTTTTTGATTTGTTCTTTAGTGTAATGTTTTCTTATCTGTCTTCTAGTGAGTGTCGATGCCTTTGTAATATAGTTCGTTCCTAATTGTTTAAAACTTTGAAAACGTTATCGAAAATTCTTCCTTTAACATTCATTTTACCTATTTCACGTCAATTTCATATTTTTTTCTTTTTAAATAAGCAATGGGCAAAATGCAAGGGGGTGATTTATTGAGAAATGATCCATAAAACCTTTCTTTCAAAATTTTCTGGGTTTTATCAGGGGGATATACTAAACAGATAATTCTCAATAGGCTTTTTCTATACCGGTTTGAAACAGAACTGAAGTCGCTAGAAATTAATATTTTTTACTTCTATGGAGACTCTAAGTCTGCGAGCCAGTCTAGGGCCTCAAGCGTCGCCTGTGGACCTCATCAATCCCGAAGGGGAATGAAGGAGCGGGCATTCGTTGACCACATGTTCGGTGGTCTGCACCGCACCGCATTCACACATTGCCGACTCTTTAAGGCCCCATCTATACATCATATGAGTACAACGGCTATGGGAACGCCTTATCCTATTGATGGCGCTCCCATAGCCGTTTACGTTAATCCCACGTGGGATACCTTTAGGAAAAGTAGTAGGATTTGTTAGAATATTTATCGTCCTAAATGTGATGCGTCCCTCGGTAGGAGACAGTTTGGGGTGTACTACTTAGAATAACGTGAACATAGAATAAGGATAATGGGATACGTAGTTCAGAGATTTGAGGCGGGGACATTTCATTGATGCATTTAAACACATTACAGCATAGTTTGTACTGGAATCTTTCAGTTCAGAAATGCACAATATTCCTTATCTTCTTAACGTGCCTTCCATTGATATACTCTAAGACCAGCTCAAGTACGGGTGCTCCGAGTTAAATTAGTCTCTCAGAAGCTGGGTGAACTGTACAGGGCCAGCAGATATTTCAAGTAGAAGTAGTAGTACACAACCGCTGACCTTGTACAAATCGCAAGTGCACCACACTGCTAAATTTGGCAGCCATCTCTGGTCTCCCTTGACCCTTGACTCCGTTTAGAAACAGGCCGATCATTTGACAGATTTCCCTATCTTAACAAGCGGATTGCAATCTTTATAGCACAGGAATCAGATAGCTATGCCGTCCTTGTTCTACCGGTATTACAATGGAAGATTCTACGAGAAACTAGCGTCATTGATCCCTTCGGCACCGGTGCATAGTCGGGAAACCAAACGGCAACAGCCCCCAACATGTGTACACGTTTGCCATTTGTCACATGAAAACGGGTGGGTTCTACGACTCGTTCTTTAGTCCACCAGCTTGGATGAGGAGATTATTTTTCTCAGAGCCTCCTGTGTGGAGTTAATAAGAACAAAACTCATTCTCCCATCCTTTTTGACCTCACTACATAATACAATCGTCCCACTGTCCCCGGACAGATGGGACAGGTGAGTTTTTTTTAAATATAAAAGAAAACAGGTATTATTACGATGTTAATAGCACCAACCACGACTGAAATTAATCGATTGGTATAATAAATAACTTAGTCGATGCTGAAATGATTTCAAGCTCAAATTTTTACCCGAGTTTTAGCTCAAAGTGTTACCTCTGGTTATAATATGCTACTGTCCTTAATTTCTAATTAATTTGAAAAAATGTGGTAAATTCCCAAGTTCCTTATCAAATCATAATGACGGTCCATTTTGTAATAAAAGCCTGTCGGTAAAATGTATTTTGTTTCATAATATGCGCCAAGGGAGTAATTCTTTTTTTTCACACGGATAATAAATGGACCAAAATACGGTGTCAGTACGAAATTACACAGGAGTGATTTTCGCATAGCATTGCTTATTTATTTTTCATGTTCTCTATAAAATTATTTTATAAAGGGGCACTTTTATTTTCATGTTCAAACACCACTCTTTCATGGAAGCATTTGCTTGTGGCTGGAAGGGGAATGTACACAGTGTAGGGTGTTTAATACAGATATTTAATAGTAATTAATAATACTATCTTTACATACATGTACTACCTATATATAATATATTAAGTAAATTAGTGCGAAAGTAGAAAATAATATATTGTTAGTTGTTAGGTGTCATATAATTGCACGTATTCGACTTCCAGCAAACCTATTTAACTACTAGTTAACATATCTAAAAATTAAGTAGTGGTTAAAAATAATTTAAAAAAATATATATTTGAAGAAGGGAATGTCACTTGAGGAAACTAATTGAGGCACGAGTTTTTCTTAAGATTAAATTAAGTAGAATTTTTTTTGGCAAGATTTTCTTTAAAATATTTTTTCACTGTGTTTATTAATTTGATTTTGTCATTAATGTTTCTTATTTCTTCCCGTAGTCCAGGGATGGGTAACCTGCGGCCCGCGAAGCTTTTTGGTGGGGCCCGCGAGCTGAAAAAAATTACACTCAGAATGCACCACAAAAAAATTACACGGTTTTTATTCACAGTGTTTCAGCTACATTTTAAAATTATTTTTACTAAACCCTGAGAAAGTCATAACACAGCTGACAGGTACGTGCTTACATATGCACCTATGTTTTTAAAAATCACGTAGACACAAAAACAAAAATAGACACAACACAAAAACAAAAATAGACACAACACAAAAACAAAAATAGACACAACACAAAAACAAAAATAGACACAACACAAAAACAAAAATAGACACAACACAAAAACAAAAATAGACACAACACAAAAACAAAAATAGACACAACACAAAAACAAAAATAGACACAACACAAAAACAAAAATAGACACAACACAAAAACAAAAACCAAATAAGTGATCCAACAACCTTTTAAGTTTTATTTTAATTTCTTATTATTTTAATGAACATCGAAAAAATATCTCGGTAATGATAACAATTATATCCAGGAAAGTAAAAATAGGATATGCTTTTTCTATATTGCTACACTTCTGCCATAAAAAATAGTTGAAAAAAAAATTCTAAATAGTTAAATAAATATAAAATTATAAAAAAAATTGCAGCCAATAAATTTGCTGTAAAATGAAGGAAAACTATTCACGTGTTTTGAGCTGATGGACTGGTGGACCCCTAAGCAGATCTTTTTCTAAGTTAAAACCATTCTTGTGTGCATAATCAAAATTCCTGTTGCGGATTCATCTGCTGACGCAACTCGAAGGAAACCATCCATGAATTTCTAGTGCAAAAATCGGAGGAAAACTATTTCGTGTAATGTGTAGGATCAATTAGCTGGGACGTGCATGCAGATTCACTCTTAAGTTAAAACCAGTTTCATGTTCTGAATGATCTGTCAAAATTCCAGTACCAGATTAATTTGCTGACGCATTTTGAAGAAAACCGTTCTAATGTTTCCAGTGGAGTTAAAATTTTTGTTTCAAACCATATTTTTAAAAATTCATTATTTATGAAAACCATACTAAAATTACAAGAGCAATTCTAATTGAAGCTGGAGACTCGCACGCAGATTCACTCTTAATTTAAAACCAGTGTTTTTGTGTACAGAATGTGACGATCAAATTCCATTTGCGAATTCATCTGCTGACGCATTTTGAAGGAAGCCATTCTCTTATTCGAAGTGCAGTTATTAAATTCTTATTGCAAACTAAGTATGTGCTGCCAGAATAAAAAAAAACATTTTCATGTTTTGAGTGTAGTTTTAATCCACCGCATGCAGATCTAATTTAAACCAGTTTTGTGTTCAGAATATAACGATAAATTAAATAATACGTTGCAGATTCATCCGTTTTACATTTGTGTTGCACCAAATGCTGCAAAATTCTGATGAATTGACTGTTCCTTGTGTAAATTTTCCCTCTCCCCCCTCCCCTCAGCATTTGGGCGATTGCAATATTTATTTTTGAAAATGCCTTTTTACATACTTGTAAACGGTATATTTTTAGATGTTCCATGACAGTTGACCGCCGACAGTTGGCCCCCCGGCATACTTATAAATAATATGCAGGGAAAAAACAGTATACCTACTTATTAATATAACTGAGTGACCCGACGGGGTGTGCAGAGGGAATGTACCACCGAAATATATAAAACATATTTTTATTCAAATGCATCAAGGATAAAATTACTTGTCTGTATACTGTATACCAACGTATAAGTACAAAAAATCAACACTGTGTAGAAATTCGTTTAACATTCATACCAACTTATTATATAAGATAATTTTGCAGTCGATTTTACGTTTGATAAATAATGCGCAAAAAATTAAACTTGCCAATTGTCGGCGGATCAACCGTCGGGTCACCATTTTTAGAGCTATAACTGCTATTGTGGGACATTCCTTCAAAACTTCATCTAGAAACCTATCACAGTATTGCGTATCCCTAATTTTGCTTCGCGTACCCCAAGGGATACGCGTACCACAGGTTGAAAACCACCGCATTAGACCATAAAGTGATTAAAAACGGAAATGCACCAGAATCATGCGATTAATGGAGAGCGTTCAAATGTAAGAATGTCAAAATTGCACTGATCTACCATTTGATATGAGTTTCAATTATCCCAATTAAATTAATTAAACTAAAATACCATAAAATCAATTAAAATAAGTATTAACAAAATAACCTACGAAAATACTATAGTTAAAGACATCTTTATTAAATTCATCCTACCCTTTTAACCCTAAGTAACAAAATTCCGATGGGAACTGATAAATAAGAAGAGTAATTTATTTTTGGCAAGCTTTGTAATTGCTGTTCCGGAAAACTTTGAAAATTCCCCCCCAACTTTAAAAGCGTAAGATTCAATTAGGTTCAAATGAGATACATGGGTTGTATGATAGCTGCTTGTTTCGCATTATTAAGGCTCCGAGTGAGATCAAAGAGAAGATGGTGGTTTGAAAGGTAGAAATGTAAACACCAATGTTAAAGTGAGCGCACTAATATAAAAAACGACAATAATCAAGAGAAAATTGTGAAAATATTTAATAAAGTACGACTCGTTTAAAATAGTGCCAAAATGTCTTAAGTAGCATTTTATAATGACCGTTTCGTTTTAGCAAATTTTAATTATCTTAAAAAATAACATATTTTTTTAAGAACTTACAAACATAAAGTGTCCAAGAAAAATACGTTATAGATCGGAAGAAATTCGGAATACCGGGCCTTAAGCTAACCTTTAAAATTTAAATGATTGGAGTAGTAATTCAAAATTTACTGCAACTCGCATAAATGGTGTTTTTGTTAAATAATTATATTTATAAGAAGTGTGGAATTGCACGAACTTAACACAAACTGATTATTAATAACAAGTGTTAGTATTGCATTTTAATATTTATTATGTTCACGTAAATCCATTCACTTCAAAAGAACTCATCTTCTTTTTCTTCTTCGAGAGCTCGCCAGCGTCCAGCTGTGGAAGTAGGCCTATATTTTTCCAGAATTTGCACATCTCTCACCAATCTGAAACTCGCAGATCGATTAGAATCTCCAATCTGTGGACGACTTCCGTTTCTCTTTCGCAACGAAGCACGCCATCCGTTGAAACTGTTATTCCGACGGTCATCTGGAAGTCGTGGATGCCCAGCATACTCGTAGTTCCATTTGAAGTTGAAATTTGAGACGATAATGTCGGCCATCTTATAAAATAATACAGAACACATCTTATACAGGAAAAGTAGTATTACTTGACACGATTTAGACATATTGCTTTTGACACCCGAAATGTAAAGTCGATACCGAATTATAAATTCCGATTTGTGGATACTTCAGTAGTACACCAACTCACGCCAAGGTCGCTGAATTAGTTTAAATGGAAATCATAAACAAGATCGGTGTTCCCAGAGCGTAATTAACTAGATTTTCCATGGTTATTACCTGGCGTTCACAGGTGAATAAAATTAGAACCACTGATTGTAAATAAAGGGAGGTACCTACCACAACGATTTATTTTCCCCCCACAAGATTTAAATATGGTACCATGACAAATCATGATCATGCAATTTCAACACTCCTTTCAAAAGCCATTAAAATTTAAGAAAATTTTTAAAAACAGCTCATACCCTGGTAACCTGGGATGACCAGGACACACTGAACCCCAGATTCCTACCCACCCCTTAAACCCTTTTCTTCCTAGAACTCTCCTTCCCTTCCTTTCCTTAAAAAACCCTCCAAACAGCATCCCCAAAGATGACATAGGCCCTGAGGGAAATTATTTTCCTCAGGACCTCCCGTGTGGAGCTCATGTAAAAAAAAAACCTATTTAACCAATTTTTTAAATATTTTTTTTTCATTAATTTTAAAAACTCTTCAAAGGAAGTATTGAATTTGCGTGAATCTGAACTGTCAGGTCACCCTTTATACTTGTAACGGGTCTTGAAGTGTTGTTGCATCAAGGGAAAAGGGTCAAATGACGTAAAATAATTTTCAATCTCTCCGCAGTAGCGTTCCTATCGAAAAAGTTTATTTTATTTAAGTTTTTATTCCAGCAGGACTGGCAGGATAGTGCAATTTCAGTCTGCCATAATACATACACAATTATAATGTAATAAATAATATAACACAGAGTAAATTAAAAATTTAAAAGAAAAAAAATGCGATTATATGATAGGTGTGTACCTAATTAAAACATAAAATGAAAATAAAATCGTCCCACAAATAACAAAAAATTAAGCGTAAAATTAAAATTAAATTAAACAAAAATTAAACAGAATTAAAAAATTTTAAAATATTTTATGATTGTCCATCAGGGAGTTCGCCGCATCATCTGCATCTATCGCTCATTTTGACGTGAATTGAGCCACTCGATGCAGCCACGACAATGATGTTGTTAGATTTAAGTGTCCTGCTCCAGAAACTGGCTAGTCGGTGGCGAAGTAAAGCTGGGAATGGCTTCCTTTCGGTGAACATCGTGGAGGCACTGCAGAACCTCGGTAGTATAATAAGTTGCATGTATGCATTGTTGTAGCATATCCTCAGTTTGCCCCATTGTGCTGCTATTACGTCTCCAGTTCAGAGGTATACAGAGCAGGCAGTATTCTTAAAGGGTAGTTGACATCGTCGCTGCAGTGGTAGAACCGCCTTGAGAGCATTCCGACCCGTATGTTAATTTCTCTTCTTTGTCGTTCCATGTGACTGCAGAGCCGAGCCAAAGCGTTTAGATCTGTTGAAGAAGGTTGAAATATCGTAGGTATACAATATATCTTTTAGACTAAAAAATTATTATTGCTGTACGTCCTCATTGGTAAAGTAAGTATGCAGAGAGGTTATACGACCGTATAACAAAAATCGATATACTTGGATCTGCAGGCGTTTTGGGTGAAAATCCGCTATGTAAACATTTTTGAAAACAATAACCATGTCACCGAAAGAGTATGCAGTGAAGATATACTGCCAAATTACAAAATACGAAATACTTATATACGCAGTCTGTTTAACCCTAGAAAGATAAAGTGCGCCTCAGAGGCGCCCGCGAAACCGATATATCGCTCCCTTTTTTTAACCGATGCGTGTACAAGCTCGTGTTTCCGAGCCAACTCAGTCGTCCGACAACACTGCCGAGGGACGTCCGCTGATGTTCGGTAAGTACCACAGTTTTGTTGCCATGACAACGCGTTGCGCTCGAGAGGCGCATGTTTATCTTCTGTGTAACAACTGTCTATAACATTTGATTTTTTCAGTATACTTTATAATTTCAGATTATATCGTAATTAATTATTTAGTAAGAAAAAATACTAAAAATGTTTTTTTTTTAAATATCTTTATATATAGTTACTACAATAATTACCTCTGATTTTTGTTACTTTTTGTAAAATCTTACATATTTCCTTAAAATTAAGAAATAATCATTTATATTTGTGTTTTATTTTCTTAATTTATTTATTGATCAACGCCCTTTTTCAGGGCTTTTACATATAAATGGTAATAAATACAATATTTATTGTACATAACTGAACTGCTTCAGAACAATATTTTATATTTGTTTAAAGATAAACTGAAGATGTCCACGGACTTGGTGTAATTGTTTCCTTCCATTAGTATTCTGGGTAAAGAGGAATACATATGGTAGTTAGCAGGCGCGGCCGGTGTATTAAATTTTTGGCGGTTCACCAAGTACTTAATTCATAAAAAACTTAAAACAAAAGTAGGTAAAAAAATAAAAATAAACAGAGCCTAGTAACTAGTACAGTGCCCTTTGAGGTGATTATTCACAAAAAAGGGCGCTGTACAAATTATCCATTTATTATTATTACAATTTTGTGTAAAAGTTTTCTTTGCGGATTTACAATCTTGGTTGATAATTAAATGTAGTTTTGGCGGGCCAGCTGCTCTAATTCTGCTTTTATTTTCACGGTTCATATGGTTATTTTTAATATCGGTAGTTTATGTCTATTACTACATCGCTAATTTTAAAAAGGCAAGGAAATTCATTTATATCTATAAACAGCAATATCAGAATATTTCTATATAGTGAATAATAACACCATAACAACACACAGTAAACGATTCTCTTTGTGGCGCGGGATTTGCTGAGTAATCATCAGTTTTGCAATATGTGACAAAAATGCACACAAACAAAAGGTCACTAAAACTAATAACGACAATGTCAAATCGGTTCCGTCTCCATCGAGATAATATCGCACCCGCTGACCCGTTGACTCATCGTTACATTTTACAGGAGAAACAATGGATTTACTATCTTATTCAAACCTTACGTAAGAACAGTCGTTTCGTCGGAACAATTTCTTCGGAATTCTTCGCGCGCCGCGCGGTAGGAGCAATTTTTTCGATACGATTGTCTATTTTGACGGTCTGGACATGTTGAGGAGGGCTTCATACTCCCAAACGGGGCGCTTCACTGAAACGCGCGGAATAGTATGTACCTCGGTTCTTTGCCGATATAAATTGCGCGCGGGAAGCAAATGCCTTTGGCCGCGATAGTTATTCTCTGCAATATAATATTATTGATCTTTTAAATGCAAATTCATGTGTATTTAGATTGAAAGTAATTTTTTTTTTAAATTTTGAAAGAATATTCGCAATTTTATAATTAAAAATATTACGTAGGAATGCGATGGGCTGCGATGTTGTTCAATTTTGTTGGCGGTTCGGCGCACGATTGCACGTTAGGACGAGCCGCGCCTGGTAGTTAGTCTCAGAATTTCTGCACTGAAATAAATCCTGACTTCTTGTATTACGTTGTGGAATCCGGAAGCTTATCAATTCAAGCAATACTGGACTATCAACTAAATTATGTAGAATTTTATATAAAAATACCAAGTCAGTGAAAATTCTTCTGTCTGACAATTTGAGCATATTCATATTATTTAACAGAGTGTTGTAGTTCAACATTATTGTTGGAATCCCCATTTTGAAATTTAGAAAACGTGAGAATTTGTTTTGTATTCTTTCAACAGCTTGTACATGTATGTTATAATGTGGATTCCAGACGGGAGAATTGTACTCAAGTTGACATCTAACATACGCAAAATATAACAGTTTAATACATTTTATATTGTTAACATTTCTAGTTAGTCTAGTTATAAATCCCAACATTTTTAAGCCCTTATTACAGATTTCTGTTATGTAGTTAACAAATGAAAGATTTGATTGGAAAGTGATGCCTAAGTCTTTAATTTGTGTTAGTGTTTCAAGAGCATTGTCATCAATGTAGTAATTAAATATCACTGGATTTTTTATTCGAGAAAATCTAATTATTTGACATTTTGAGATATTTAAATAAAGTCTATTTTCCTTACACCAAATTAACAATTTGTTAATATTATCTTGAAGAATGTTGCAATGATAATTTAAAGATATTTTGAATAGTTTAAAAAATTTTTAGGTCATCAGCAAAAAGTAAGATGGATACATTATGAAATATATTTGTAAAATCATTTATAAACAAGATAAATAAGATTAGGCCAAGGTGTGAACCCTGTGAAACTCCACTTGTTGCATGAATTTTTTCTGACAGGGAGGATTTTATTCTAACAATTTGTTGTCTTCCAGTAAGATAGCTTTCAAACCAGGCTAATATATTGCCACGTATACCAAGCTTTCCTAATTTCCAAATGAGAATTTTATGGGAAACTTTATCAAAGGCCTTACTAAAGTCAGTATAAACAGAGTCAAATTGTTTTTTTTTCTTTAAAAGCATTGGTTATAAAATTTTCATAAATAATTAAGTTGGAAAAATATAACACTTGATTGAAGTTATAAAAAAAGTTAAATTGTTTCATTTTGTTAATAAATCGGTTTTTTAAACTGTGCGCCTCTCAGGCGCATGTTTATCTTTCAATACTAAAAAAATCAGATTATCTTTCTAGGGTTAAGGAAATTCATTACATCTTACAATTATTATATATTGATATCTTACATTATAGCTTACAATAGTCCGGGGGTCATATATCGGCGGGCCAACTGTCGGTGTGCCAACTGTCGGGGGCTCAACTGTCGGTGTGCCAACTGTCGGGGGCTCAACTGTCGGATCACCTGTTGATATGGCAATTTGTTCAGAATTGTGAATTCTAAAAAAATTTATATGCTTTTTTTCACACGATTTATTGTTTGGTTAAACTAAGTTACATTATAACGGACACAAAATTCCATTTTTCTGGACGCAATTTGTTACAGGTAGGCCCTAATTCAGGTAAAGTTAAATAAGTTAATTAAGGTCAAATTTATTACCAGTGGCTAATCTTGCGTAGTTGGTACCAATCGGTGTTGCCAATTTCATCATAATCGAACCAATATATTGCCGTTAATTTGCGGTTTGTTATGTTTTTACAATAATGAGTTTACATTATATAAATATATTTGTTTTCAAAATGGCAGCTCTGTTCCACAATTCCTCGAATAACTTCGAAAACGTTGTAAAATTATTTATTTTGTCGTTATACTAAAACGTATTTTCTGAAAATGTGTTAACATTTACATTTTGCTTTAAATACCAACAAACGAATTTGATTTTACGGTAGTCCAAATATGCCCAAAGAAAAAGTTGTTATATTTACGTTAGCAAAAATTTCTATACTATTCTAACTTTGTATTGAGTTATTATTGCTCAAATTGTCAGACAGAAGAATTTTCACGGACTTGGTATTTCTTTATAAAATTCTAAATGATTTAGTTGATAGTCCGGTATTGCTTGAACTGATAAGCTTCCGAATAGCACAGCGTAATACCAGAAGTCAGGATTTATTCCAGTGCAAAAATTCTGGGACCAACTACAGTATGTATTCCTCTTGGCTCAAAATACTAGTGGAAAATATGTAAACTGATGAAAGAAAATATGTAACATTTTTTATCTCCACACAGGCTTTGAGAAAAATAATTTCCCTCGTGTCCTACGTCATCTTTTGGGATGCTGTGTGAAAGGTCTTTTTGAGGAGAGTTGGTCTTCAATGGACACATGTTGTGGGAGAGAGGAAACAGACAGTTTTTGTGTGACAAATGTTGGCGCGCGTTTGACTTGTTTTCCGGTTGTGTGCCCCGGTGCCGAAGGGATCAACGACGCTTGTTTTATTATTTATTTATCCATATAAAGTTTATTAACAAGGGATTTTTCGATGCCCGACTCACTGGGATATACCTGTGTCGAGACAGTGTTCCTCGGAACCCTGTTCTTCTTTTATTAAAACACGGGTAAAACAAGGAGAGCTTTTCCACCCAATGCCTGTAATCTAAAGATTGCAATCCGTTTGTTAAGAAAGGGGATTTAAATTATCTAAAAAAAGTATTTTGGAGCTCTAGACCAGAGGCGGCTGTCAATTTTATTTATTATTATTATAATATCGCATGTCGTTGTTTGGTAGGTGTCCTGGAAAATATTAATTAATGTTTTGTTTCAATTAAACTTGAGGATACCCCTCAATCTGGTAATTCTGCCTGAAACTACTAAACTGGCGTTAACTTAACCAGGATCGTGGCTTACTCTAACTTATTTCATGCCTTTTTATGTTTGTATTTAACTCCTGAAAATATATTTTCGCAATGGCCTGTGAAGTTGTATTTATAATGCTACAAGTACATATAATAACTATCCAGCTGTACAAATAATGAAACGGAGATGTAGAAATGTCATTATTTGTTTGTTTTATTTTTATTATTATTAATAGTAGTTCTGTTAACAATTAGCAGACCAAAAGTAATGCAAAAAAGCTTGTTTTTAATTTTCTCTTTCTTAAAAAAAATCACAATCAAAAATTTCCCTGAATTTTAAGATTTGTAAGTAGGTACTTAAATTCCAACCCATTTTATTTTAAAGTATAATATATCACATAACATTCAAGAAAAATCCAAGAGGGATTTTATACTTTATCCAAAGGACAGTCACCACCTCAAATAGAATATTTTTCTAAACTTTCTTCACGCAGGACTCCGAAATATTGAAAAGCTAAGTCATAGTTAGCCGCCTAGTCAAAAGACTTGCTAAAATAATAAAGTGTACGCATCAAAATTTCTAAGCCAGAAACGCAAGTAGCAAGCAAATTTACAGACAGTTGAAATGTCAAACGGTCGAGCTAAACAGGATTTTGCTATTCTAAGCAAATTACTTTTTTAAATTATCTTCGATCACAATATATACGGTCATCCGTCTAGCTTGGTGATTCATTTAATAAAAAAAATATTTCTATTAAAATTGTAATTCGAAAAATTCTTTCCTTTCTTTCTCAAAAAATAGTCTGAGATGCAAAAGGCAAGTCGCTTAATTTACTAGCTTGCCTGGGAGCTCGTAAGTTGATCGCTTCGCTACCGAACCGGCATATTAGTTAAAAATACTACTAAGTCCCTTAAAAAACCCTCTTTCATTTCAAACACGAAGAGTAGCGAACAAACGAATGAATTACAGAATTATAACCGAGTTTTCCTAACAATTTAAGCATCCGATCTGTTCAAAGCAAAATAAGCTATTTAGCGGTTGAGTCAACAGAAGGATTATTCATTCCGATGTCCTTTGGATTGCCATCAAAAAGGATTAGCAGTTAACATCAAACTTGACAAAGGAACTTTGGTGTAGGTTCAGAGAGATATTAATGAGAGAGATTAAACGATGAAAATATAAAAAAATAGAGTTTTCGCTTAGACTTTGGAGTGGAGTTTTTTTTACTATAATTTGTAATTAGTTTGAAGGTCTTTTTTTGCGAAAAATCCGTACTCAAAATATCTTGAATAGATTGGGAAATTAGGGGTAGGTTTTTCTCTGTGAAAAGTGGAAATAAGTGTTTCCCTATGTACTTGTATGTATATAAATAAAAAATCAATATCACGGTCACACCTCACGTCATAATGGCCAACCATTAAACCTCCGTGAGCGCCCAAGCTCCTCGAATGCAGAGATGTTGAGTTCGAATCCCGACGGGCGTAAATGATTTTAATTTAATATTTTATTTCAGCACGTCTGGGAGTGGTTGATACCCCGAAAGACAACCTAATCCCCTGGTTTAGCCGTGTACGATGACCAGATATAATATAAACATGGTGTAAGAGCACGTACCCGAAGGATTTTAGCCCAGTGATTATTGAGCATATTTGAAGTAAGAAATGAAGATGTCATTTTTTAGCCTGAAGATTCAATTTTAAACAACAAAAATATTTTTCTATCACACTTAGGACGGGTTGTTTAAAAAAATTTGATGAGTTCATCAAATATTTGAAGTTAATTTTCAGGTTCTGTGTAAGTTCTTTTCGAGTTCTGTTTTTTTAACATCATAGGCCAGCTGCTTCACTAAACTGAAATCATCACAGAACTTGAATAGAACTTACACAGAACGTGAAAATTAACATCAAATATTTGACGAATTCGTCAAATTTTTTTAAACAACCCATCCTTAGTACACGCCGTAACTCAGTATTCGGGTATAGCATGGCGGGTCACGTGATTAGCACTCCGTCTCGTTCCTGCACCACGGTAACACACGAAACAACGCATTTTCACGTGTAAGAGTGTGATCAGTGGCAATGTGTGATTGAAAAATATATATTTATTTTAAGATATTAAAGGTATGTATGAATAGGTTTAACAAAATATGAGTTTTTTTTTTTTTTTTACTCTTCTACGGAAGCGTATGTTTGTGGTTGGAAGAGGATTATTACAGTACTTTATCAGTAATTAATAATAAGGACTCGTATATATAATGGGTTTCGTGCCAACTGAAAATAAAGTCAACTCAACACCTCCTTGAAAAGTCATTAAAAGTTATGAAAAATATAATTTTAAATTAGCCGATAACCCTAACCTAACTATTAAAGCAATTTTTTAAACATTTTTTTAATCACTCGAAATGGCTTATCTGAGATGGTTCTCAATTGGTTTCATTCCGTGTTGTCCGGTCACCATATAATTGGGTATGTGCTGTAATGAAAAAAGTGGTCGTATGAGTTGAAAAATAATTGATTAGCCGCGCCTCTCCAAATACTAAGTTATGGGATAATGAGGAGAGCAATATTCGAATGCTCACTATGAATCTAATATTATTTACATGTGTCTGTATTTTACACATTAAATAATATGCTATAAAATAACACCAGGAGGCATAACGGTCCGGTAAATTATTATGACTTTTTGAAATAGCGTACTAGTGATCCAGAAAATATCAAAAATTTGTTGAGGGGGTAGGGTTTTGAAGACTAAAAAAAGCATGTTTTCATGATTTTTTTTTTTGGAGATATGAATAATGTTGGTTTATTTATTTTATATACACGTTATGACATCTGAAGTACCTTTAAAAAAAAATTTTTAGAAAAAAAAAAATAATTCCGTGAGAGCGAATCTCCCCCTTTTTTTGATTCTTTTTTTTTTGCAGCACGTTGAAGTCAAAAATGTGATTTTTGCTAAAATTTTCGGTAAATACGTTATTATAAAATGAAAAAAAAATATTTAAAAAAAACTCTTCGTCAATACCTGTTGATTTATGTGAACAAATAGTGTACAAAATTTCAAAAGGATCGGTCAGGTAGATTTTGAGTTATAATGTTCACGAACATTTAAAAAAAAATTGCGAGAAAATCGATTTAAAGTATTTTATACTAGAAATATACTTGAATTGAGCAAGAAAACCGGTCGCTTGAAACGCTGTATCTTCGTTAGTTTTGTTCCTATTTACTTGAAATTTTGACACAATTCTCTCGACATGTTGTACATTTAGAAAAAATAATGTTAAAAATGGCTTTCAAAACCCTACCCCCCCCCCCCCCCCCCCCCTTAAATTCACGACAAGTTTTTCTGCATTATTATGACTAATTCGAGTATTGTACCTGCAATTGCAATTCACAAACCTACTCCTAACAACAAGAATAACACGAGTCTTGCTCCCCGATACAGCGCGTAGCGATTTCACGCTATGATAAACCCATACTTAGGTGTTATTCATGTTATGTTGTATTTTGTAAACATTTCTGATCACCGAACTATAAAATTTTTGTTCCTTGTAGGTATTTTAAATCATAAATGTACTCTTTTATTTTCTTATCGCAACTTTATTGTTTTTATTTCTCAATGTACTTTTAAATTTTGTTGCTTTTATTTTTATTTCGTGTACGTATTTTTGTTTTCTATCATAACTTTATTTATATTTCTTCTGATGTTAAAATTGTACAGCATTTGTATATTTATGTAAAAGCCCTCTGGGCATAAATTAAATGTATAAATAATTAGTAATGCCACAGTCCCACTGGATTCGGTATAAAGAGCGGTTGGGACATATAAAAATGTGCGAAAGTTTACAATAATACACATTTCTTTCCAGAGTGGATATTTAAGCTCCAAAACAAGAGGGTACCATTTGAAAAACAAAAAAAATCAAAGCGGGCAGTTTGAAAGTCAAAATACGCCGTTGATGAATAACAAACATTTTTTTTTATTAAAATGTCCAAATAAACTCCCACAAAACTCACAAAATAAATAATAACTCAATTATTTTACCGACTTCATTTCCTCAATTGAATTGAAGAAAAACATTCCGGTAAAATGATGGCAAGTCTCTCCCCCAATCGTTTCCTTTTCTTTTACTCGTAAAAATTTGATGAGATTTTATTTGATTCTATTTGTGAGGAGTTTTTGTAATAAATTGTTCCTTGAAAGACAAATAATACATGAAAAATATGTTAAATGTTGCCAAATGAAAGCCAAAATTATATTACGCATATCGCGAGATCAGTTTTCATTCCGTCCGCTGTAATAGTCTTAAATTTATTTTTGTTTTTAAATAATTTTCTGATTTATAAGAACGGATTTACTCAGTCTTTTTTTCATTTTTAATATCGCCTGAAAGGCAATTATATAAGTTATTACTCCCCTCATAACCATGGATTGCTTACCATAGTTAGTGTGGAAGACGTTTAAATGTTTGTTATTTTGTTGTCGTTGAAAGTGTTTGTGTACTTGGGACGTTCTAATGAATTCTGTGTTATGTATGAGTCTGAGGGAGCGGAGACGGAGAGAGAAATGAAAGCATCAGAGTTGGTTGCGGGTTCAGTCGTTTATTGAAGCATGAGCTACGTAGCTGAGGCCGGTCGGCGTAACATGAGATGATGAAGTGCCGTAGAGTGAAGCGTTGCGGGTGCTCGGTCATGATGGGTGAAGCAGGTCGGAGATGCTGTGGTGGAGCAGGCCACGGGCCTGCAGGTCACCAGAGTGCTGCTCGACGCTCGTTGCGGAGAAGACCTGATCTTCCAGGCCGTTGCTCGACGCGCGTTGCGGAGGGAAACGGCGGTGACTCGGTGAGCGGAGCCACCGGCAGATAGTCCTGGTGATGTCCACGTAGGAAGCTGCCCTGGAGTGATGAACGGCGGTGACTCGGTGAGTGGAGTCACCAGCGTGATGCTTGACACCGTGGCGGTGTAGGATGACCTCGTCTCCCAGGCCGCTGTTCGACGCGCGTTGCGGATGGAAACGGCGGTGACTCGGTGAGTGGAGTCACCGGCAGATAGTCCTTGTAATGTCCACGAAGGAAGCTGCCCTGGGAGGAGAGAGAGCTGATGCGCGGGCACTGAGAGTTACACTGCTTCGCTGTAAAGAGGCGAGACTGACTTGAAGTGAACAAGTTTGTAGTTTAGCGGGCCGCTTTATATAAGAGCGAGCGGCCGAGTAGCTTTCCACTCGCTGGCAATACGTGCGCTGAAAGGTGCTAGAATGTACTCGTCACTGTAGTCGTGAATGCACGCTGAGTCTAGACCTTTCGCGAAGTTGGTGCATATTATACGCATGGTGACCAGGACTCAATATCGAAGAAGGAATACCCCGGACAAACTCCACATCGCCTTCTATAATCAAAAAACTCGGGAATCAATGCTCTCTCTTAAAAATGCGGCCAAATCCTTAGACTCTAATTCTCCCATTTTTCTCAGTGAAGTTCTCTCACCGTATTTCAAGGAACTTCTTTGGAAAACAAAGCAAACGGCTAAAGAAACCCTCTACCAATTTGTGTGGTTCAAATCTAGCAAATTGCTTGTCCGCAAAGCAACTGGGGATAAAATTATCCAAATCAAACATGAAAATGACCTGAAAAAAATGGGAAAACAAACGTAGATTATTAATTCCCCCTTATGTAAATTTTATGTATTGTGTATAATTTAATATGGCCGAATTACTAAACTCAATCAACTCAACAAGCACTCACTTACATTATTCAACAAATGATACAAAACTATGCGATAATATCTATAGCAACCCGGGCACCCTAACTCTACTCAACCAAAATATAAGATCAATCAGCAAAAACTATGACAAACTAGACATGCTCTTGTCCACCTTTAAAATAGACTTCAAAATTATTATCCTAACGGAATGCTGGATCTCCAACACCTTTACTGTAAAACACAAAAAAAACTATTCCACTTATCTCACAACAAAAAACCAAAATCAAAATGATGGAGTTGTTGTTTACATAAAAGATAGCCTTAACGCTTCTGTATCAGAAATCGCTTTAGAAAACTCTAACTGTTTACAAATAATTGCTGACCCAGATACGTGCATACTCGCTATTTACAGATCACCATCCAGACACAACATTGCGCCCTTTATAATAGCTCTCGATACTCACACAAAAAACATTTCCCACTTCAAAAACATCATCGTTGCTGGGGATCTTAACATAAATATACTTCCACAAGGCCACCCCCAAAACATCGAATACCAGCTGATGCTCCTTGAACATGGCTTAATAAGCGCCATCAACACTCCAACCAGAGTTACCAGAGACTCAGAATCTTGTTTAGATCACTTAATGATCAAATCCAAAAACAAATTTTGTAGCGTAGTATTCGAATCCACCATTATAGATCACTACACAACAATGATAGGCCTGACCCCACAGACTCTGAACCCAACAACTCAAAATAATACCACAAAATTTCAAACTACTGACTACGTTAACCTAAAAAATTGTCTAGAAAATCAAACGTGGGAACATCTAAAAAGAATTAATACGACAGAAGAAGCCTGGAATTACTTTATAGCATACCTTCAAACGCTCATCACTCAAAACACCACTACAACAGTCAACTCTATCACGCACCGTAAAAAAAGACTTAAAAAATGGATCACCCAAAGCATACTAAATAGCATAAAAAAACGGGACAAACTGCACAACAAGTAAAACGCAACCCAAATGATACTTTTCTTTACTCTTTCTATAAAAGGTACAGAAATATTTGTTCTCTAATTATACGGAAAGCCAAAGAATTATATTACAAAAACAAACTGATTACTGCAAACTTTGACCCGAAAAGCGTTTGGTCAATTCTGAGAGAAAGCACCCACACACAAAAAAACAATGATGATAAAATCAAAAATTTAGTTATCAACGACGAAGAAGTCGACTTTCACAAAAATCCTACTCTCATTCTTAATTACATAAACAAACATTACACAAATATCGGAGCTAGCCTAGCCGAAAATATAAAAAAAATGTCGACTGGAATCGAAAATCAAGATCTTCGAAACAATATGACTCAGTGCTCTAATATAAACAATGATAGACATTTCAAATTAAATAAAGTAACACTGGAAGACACCAAACAAATAATACAATCCCTAAAGGATAACACTACATCGGGACCTGACGGAATAGACTCGAAAACAATAATAACACTAAGCCAACAACTGCTTATACCACTAACATACGTGATAAATCTTAGTCTCAAAGAAGGAATTTTCCCGAGCATTCTAAAAAAAGGTATGGTTATCCCAATTTATAAATCAGGACCAAAAAATAATGTTAATAACTATAGACCCATTACATTATTAAACACTTTGTCAAAAATTCTCGAAAAGGCAATAAAAGTACAGCTACAACATTATCTGGAAAACAGGCAAATACTCTCAGTAAACCAATACGGCTTTAGAAAAAATAGGAACACAGAAAACGCAATTGCCACCGTAACCGAGTTTATTACACATAACCTAGATGCTAAAAAAAAAGTAATATCAATTTATTTAGACTTATGTAAAGCATTTGACACAATTTCTCACGAAAAACTTTTCAAAAAACTAAAGAACGTCGGTGTTAGTGGAATAGAACTAGACTTACTGAAAAGCTTCATGTCGGGTAGAATGCAACAAGTTAAAATTAACAACATGTCAAGCGAGCCACTTCTATCTAGATATGGAGTACCACAGGGAAGCGTTCTTGGTCCCTTAATGTTCCTTATTTACATTAACGACCTATGTGACATTGATATCGATGGTCAAATCGTAACATTTGCTGACGATACAGTACTTCTCTGCCAGGCAGAAACATGGAATGAGGTATATACAAAGGCCGAAAATAATTTATCGGTGGTCAAAAATTGGCTAAACAACAACATTCTTACCCTTAACACAACAAAAACCAATTATATTACACACAGCATCACCCAAAGAGGCCAACCTCCACCGCACACATACCTTATCTTACATAACTGTGGTCAAACTTCTCGTACATGTCAATGCGAGCGAATTGAAAGGGTTAATCAGACTAAATACCTTGGAGTTATAATAGATGCCAACTTACGCTGGACTGACCACATATCTTACATCACAAACAAACTGAAACGAGTCATGCATCTCATAAAGTCAATTAAAAACATATTTCCAAGGACAATCCTCAGAACCATATTCTTTTCACTTTGTCAATCCATTATCTCTTATGGCATACTGGCTTGGGGAAGTGCAACGAATACAACAATTGACCCAATAGAAAAAAATCAAAAGGCAACAATCAAACTTATCCTCCAAGTTCCTCGCTACACAAGCTCAAATGTAATTTACGAAACACTAGACGTCATGACAATAAGACAACTGTATGCCAAATCTGTTCTACTTTACTTCTTCCAACATAAACTCCACGTTCCAATGCAAACCCAATTATCAATTAAAACCAGGGCCTCTACAAATAAAACACTAAATATACCGATAGCTCATACCTCACACGGGCAAAGAAACTTTAAGTACTACGCAACCAAACTATATAACTGCATGCCCACCACACTGAAGCAACTACTAACTACAAATTCATCTACCATAGTTCTCAAAAAACACATAAAAGACTGGATCAAACAACAAGGTATTCAATTTACTCAA
The DNA here is from genome assembly GCA_936435175.1 of Glyphotaelius pellucidus. NCBI lineage: Eukaryota > Metazoa > Arthropoda > Insecta > Trichoptera > Limnephilidae > Glyphotaelius > Glyphotaelius pellucidus. Next base: position 289,130 of record OW386547.1, read on the forward strand.
AAAATTATAACACCTAACCAAACATAACCCATCCCAAATATAAAAAACATATAATTAAATAAACTTTGTTTCGAGACAGAAAATATTACCACAATATCCGTGATTATACCATTGGCGCGTGGTCCATAGAAAAATATATCTACCGTTTATCAAGACAATTATTTATCTTACTCATAATCTAGATTCTAAGAACAACTGTGTATATAGATCCCCACCGAAACTAATCTTTTAATTTATGTGTAGGATACTGCCGCCATGGGTCGACCCACAGTGCCCTTCTTGACAATATCAAGGAGGTTACAGTGTTTCTACTTAGGTCGACAGAATAGCACTTAATCCCAAACATGGGAACACCTCAGCACAGGTTCGCCTAGTGAGGTGTTCACAAAACACTACGACTAACCTATTTACATACAGTTACGGATCTTTAACATGTTTTTTTTCTTATTAATAACCTATTATCTATGTAAACTATGTAATTATTTGTAAAGTGTGTGTACAAGAATAGAAATAAATAAATAAATAAAATAAATTATTATTCGTCGGCAGCCGGTCTCACGAGTACATTGTCTGCCTATACGTGCGTAGGTAGGTGCTGCGCGTAGTGCGAATTTGCAAATACTTTGTGGCGGTAATTCCTTCTCGCGAATTCTAGAGTGGCGAAAAATAGTTGTATGAACGCCACAAGTCTATTATTTATTTTGTAAAAAAGAATACATGTATTGTATTCATATAGTTTTCTTAATGTGAATAGTTATGTTTCCATATATAATTTTTTTGTGGATGTTCTGGATCTGTAATCAAATATATTTTATGAACTGGTCAAAGACGACAAAGTACAAAGTTGCCTACGAATATATAGGCAAAAGGACCATAAGACTATTTATAAATTTCAAATTCATTCCTACCTGGCGATAAAAAGTACAAAAACATAATATAATTAGAAAATGTTAGTTGGAGTTTTTCAAGCAGGAGGTTTCTCGTAATCGCGAAATTTTTTTTTTTAAAGCAATACAACAATTTTTTTGTAGTTTCCCGTTAATTTAAGGGTCCACTATCCGAATTTCTACCGATTTCTTACATATCTCATTTGACGTTTGACGTTTTTAAGCTCTTAAAAAAATATATGTTATTTTTGAAGATAATATCCAGATACGTTTCACGCCGAAACGCAAATTATATGAAATTCCCTCGATAGAAAAAAATCGCAAAGTATGCTCCGAAAATTATTTAAAACAAGTCTATTTCTATTATTTTACAAGTTATATTTGTGAAAAAATTCACAATGATTCTTTAAATGATACTTAAGATACGTTCCACGAGATTTTTGCTCTATTTTAAACGAATCATGTTTTATTAAGCATTTTCATAATTTTCGCTTCAATTTTATCATTGAAAATATTAGCGCGCTCTGTCCAACATTCGTAATTACATATCTCTCCATCTTCTACTTTTTGCGCCGGGAAGCGTGGCCTTAAAGCATTATTGCATTCATTACGCTAACGTTTTCTACCTACCTATTATATTTCTCAATTTGAGAGGCGAGATCAGTGTGAATACTGCCGCCCAGGGAACTATTTATTGGAAAACCACAGGTCTCCCCGTGGAACGATTAATAAGTTAATAAATAAATAAATAAAAAAATAAAAAAATAAATATATTTATTTATAAAAAATTTTGTAAGTTAAAGGTGCTTGTTCAATGCCTGTCTTACTAGGATATACTGTGCCGAGACAGGCGTAGTATGGTTGTGCGAAAGTATGATTAAGATGAAGCTATACTAAATATTGCAAAATCATACAAAATCATATGTTTTGTTTTGAAAATTTGATTGCTTAGAAGTATTATAGATGCTTCAATTAAATACTGCGTGTAGAACATATCTTGGTCTTTAAAAACATTGGTCATTTTTTTTATAAGTCTTTTAATGAGCCTAGAAAAAAATAAAGTATTAGGTCTAAATAAAACACTTTCAAGTGCAAACTCTCCTACTTATAAACCCCTTTTCGGGAATGGTTTTATTGTTTAATGTAGCAAATTTTTTTTTAATGATAATCGCAAAAAAATGATGTTTACCGGTTTTTACAAAATAAAATAAAATATGCATTTTCGCGTTGTAATTTCACAATACGGCCGGGCGGCAGTCGACGAATTTGGATTTTCAAAGTGATCTCTATGCCGTCCACCGAAGAACTACTGACTTGGCACACCCATTTTCTGTCGTTCCGTCCCCGGCCGGAGCGAGGTACAGACGTTAGGCTCCGCGTCGCTCGGGTCCGTGAAATCAATTTTGAATTTTTGCGTTTTATTACAATAAACAATGCGTCAAAAAGGAGTTACTGTTTTTTACAGACCTTTACGAAATCAACCTGTACAAAAAATTCTCAAGTACCTTTTCCAACCTTTCCAAAAGCTTTTTCTAAAGTATTTTCCGATTTTGATTTTTGCCTGGACTATTGGATCATCTTATAAAAAAATAAAGTATGCCTGATTAACGCTTTTTTATATAAAAAAATATATATATAAAATGCCTGATTAACATTAATTTATAAAAAAATACGATGAGAATGCCTGATTTGTTTATAAATCAGATAAAATGTTAATCCTCTATCTTTTGAATAAACTTAAGTATCATATTGGACATCAGGGTATGTAGCAGTAGTAGTGAACTCCACCGCCCAGGCAAGTCATTTCACGGAAGATTAGGTAAGTCAGAGCCCGCCAATGTAATTTGCGTCCCATCAGTAATGTCGTAGCGAACTGTAATAACTGTCGGCCAAGAGAACCGTACCTACATATTTGTGGTGATTGCGTTTTCTACGTGGAATTTACGTACAGCACACCTACATTGTACGTTATACAGTTGTTGCACGCCCCTTTGTCTGTCTATTTTCCTGATAGGTTTGTGTAATGTTTTGAGAGCAAATAAATGTGTAAAATGTTGATTCATTCAAGATTTTGAAGCACATGAGGATTATGTATTTTTTAAATTATTTCACATAACAATTTATTACATCATCTCCACCATACTAGTCTCATACCCGTAACATTTCATAATTTGATTATATTTTTAGTTACATGAATAGTTTTAATTTCAATATTTCTTTTATGGACCTAGCAAAATAAATCGTTCCACTGCCGAGCTGTTCAATTCAAGAACGAGTCTTAGTAATGAACCGCTTTCATGTGATAATAGTCAGCCATACTATATACATGTTGGTCGCGCGGTGCGGATGCTGAAGGGATCAATTACGCTATTTACTCGGAGCGTCTTCCGTTGAAATGGCGGTAGAACAATGACAGCATTCTCACCCAACGCGACGCCTTTGGTCTGAGGAACGTTGTAACAGCTTGTAAAAATAATAAATTGGTTAAAATCATCAGAGTGACCAGTGACGACACGTAAAATAGTTGAAAAATGTCACTGGAGATCACATTTTAAGTAATAAATAATGCCAAGAATACTGGGAAACCGGGCGGCGTTTTGTCCAAATAAACGTATTGCCCAATTTCCTCTCCGGATTTTGACACCAGTACAGATGGCCGGCGTGGTCTAAAGGAAAGACTCTTGGCTCGCAATCCGAAGGTCGCGGTATCGAATCGCGGCGTGGGCAAATAAATTTTATTTGAATATTTGATGTTATTTTAACAATTAATTCATTTAAAATAATGTATAGTATATTTGAGACACGTTCCAGAGTGGAAGATACTCTCAGTATTGCCCTGGTGTAAGACTACCATTCGGAAATGAAATGTTGCTTGAAATGGCGTTAGCCGTGTTTGGTGACCAGATCTGAATAGCCAGATACTTCCACACCTTCCTCTTCCCCATCTTCTTCCCTTCAGCCTCACAACATACCTCATAGTTCCACTGGCTCCAGACGGGAGCAGCTGGGATTCTTGTGAGGTATTCATATAAAAAATTTAAAAAAAAAAACGTTTTTTAGATATATCGACCACAAGGTGTTAGTGCAATTTGCTTTTTTGGAAGAGTTACTTCTTATAGGAGTTAGGACCCTCCACAAATCCTTAAAATTGCTTGATTTGAAGTGTTCAACAGTCGCTCAGTATACAAACTTGCCAATGGTTTAAAAAAAATCCTTCAGATATATAATATTTTTTCCCAATACAGTTAACAAAAAAATCTTAAAAATCAGTCCAGTTTTGGAGGAGAAAATAAGATAGTAAAAAACCTCGATTTAAACGATTTTATTTAGGTATTATATGCCTGAGTTGCTGTTGTCCCCTTCCCTCAGTATTCGGGGGTGTAAAAACGACAGTGACAACAAGAGTTTGGTAATGTATCTATTATTCAAATTTCTAGGCGATCGGGATTCCTCATTAAAAAAAACAAATTCTGGCTAAATTTAAATTTTACCAGATCACATTTTTAGAATCAATCATCATAACTTTACATAATGTTTCGTGACCCAAATGATACAAAAAAATTACATCTGACGAAAATCATAGCGCAGTCTCCTTTATTATTACGTTTACGGCCAAGGGACTACGAATTTAACGTAGAGAAAACCCACAAGCCGTAGCGCAGATTCTACACCAAACCTCTAGATACATAGCCAGTACAAATCTCTCGTAGCCATACAAAGAGATATTCCCATCTCAGTGGTATAAGTATATGATATAATATACTGTACTAGCGGAGTATATTCTTACAGATTATTTGCCGGGCCGGAATAGCAATGAAATATCCGGAACTTCTATAAAAGTTTGCGGAGGATTCGCGAGATTGAAACCGAATTTTACTTTTAATTCATTTTGGATTTTCCCCGTGGTTTTCAATCTTGTATTGGGTACCACCTACAACTTATTTACTTCTTACAGAATTGCAAATAAAACTAGATATAATATTTGCAAGTTTGCAAGTGAATTTACATGAAATTTATTAATCGCTTTGGCTTTAAATTGCTTTACTGAAACTTTGTTGGGTTTCCGCATTTCTTACACTTACTTAATAAGTATACTTACTTTATAATATTTATACAGCTCAAGTTTGTGGTTTCATGATCGGCTCCGTCCACACGACTCCCGCACAACGCACTGAGCCGCGAGAACTGTCAATTTTTTTAATAGCATTACATTTTATTTTTACTTTATGTTAGCTCTAGGTGGACCTGAAGAAATTAATTCCCTTCAGAGGCTTTGTCATCTTTGGGGATGACGTCTGGAGGGCCTTTTGAGGAAAGGAAGGATATGAAGTTCTGGGAAGGAAAAATGAATGAGGAATGGGTATGAATCTACGGTCAGTGACTCCAGGAGTGACGGACTTATAAATCCATTCCCCTCACTGCGGTGCAAGGCGACGTTCCGAGAGAGTCCTGCTGAAGAGGTCAAAAAGTCTATCTCATCTAGTCTCTTCTGATCCGGCCTGCCACACAGCTGGTGGGCAGTTACATTCACCGCCAAGATCCGGACAAACTTCATCTCTATGAGCCCAGGCACCCCTGCTAAGTCACGGTAGGCATTTGGCAGAGGTCATCCAATAAATGGTTCCCGGGGCGGCGGGACCCATACCTGCCTCCCAATTTTTATGTTAGCCGAGTATCCTACCCACTGATCTGTCGGGAACTTTCATTTTGATAAAATTTTAAATACCTTCATTTTGTCATAATTAATATTTACCATAGATATTAAATTGTCCTATAGAAAAATTATGCTTTCTTTCAATTCTTTCTGGCTTTCACCCTTCAAGGGTGTTCCAGGCCATTATTTAAAATTATTGAGAAAGGAAAGGTGAATTTACGTTTAATTTTATTTAAGTCGAAAAATTTTAAAATTAAATGGAATATTGGAGTTGAGATCAGACTTAGAAGAGGTGAGATGTCGAATGGAGGAGAGGCAATGTTAGAAAACGCTTCATAGAAGAGATGGTATTTGTTTAACGTATTAATTAAATACATAAAAACTGTTTTGTTTCAATGCAAAAATTTGAGGTAACTTTTTAAAAGGGCGCTTTACAAATCATCCAAATATTATTATTACGTCATTCTCGGTTTTGAAATAATATTCTTGTTTAGTTTATTTCACTTCTTCAATAACCGCAATTTCACTTTGCGGTAAGAGTAACATTTTAATTAAATGAAAACATTTCGGACAGTGTTACAGTGTCAATCATCAGGACAGATGTGTTTGACAAATCATTTTGTAAACACCACTTACTTGATAAAAATTATAGATTATAAAAAATTACAGAAATTTTAGAAATTAGAAAATGTGTTAATAAACATTTAGCTTTTTTTTAAGTAGCTATGTCTTTAATTTATATTCATATTATTACCTTTATTAAAAATAATTTATTTCTGTAATTTAGACATCTTACTTATGTTTTGATCATTTTTTATTCATTTATAAAAGTTTTCAATACATAAACGCAATTATCAAAATAATTTTTATTTTATGATACCTTTGCTTCTTTTATGACACCTCCAACTAATTAATTATAACTCTTTGTAAGGTTTTTGTCTGTAAGTACTTATTTGTTATTAATTTATTGTTATTTTGTTAATTTTTATTTTGTGACGAGAAAACAATTGGTTTCGAAACATGTTGAAAATTACAATTTGGGAGGCGGTACCATTTGCCTTAGTTCCAGAAGAGATGTCGCATTACTGCTGATGGCATATAAGCTTCTAAATGGTTTTATATCGGTACCAGATATTCTGGCTGAAATAGGATTCTATGTCCCGGATAATTTCACGCGAGGTCGCCATCACAGGCTTTTGATTCTTCCCAGGTGCAGAACTAACTTACCAATGGTGATGCCCCTGCGAAGACTTACTAGGTTAATTAACTGCCTTGCAGGAAATGTGGATATTTTCCACATTTCCTGCAATGATTTTAAGCGTGAAATAGCACTTATTAAATAAATGTTTTAACTGTAAACGTAATGATTTTGTATCTTGTATAACCGTTTTTGCAATATATTGGTGTAATGCTGTTTTTGCTAATAAATAAATAAATAAATTTATTGGACAACCAAAACCCTGCCAGAGGTCGCCCCAAATGGTTCGCTACGATATAACAGGAGTGGACACCCGGGTTCATGGGGACTCCCGGATTCCTACCCATCCCTCATCCGATTTTCCTTTCGAGAACTTCCTCCCCTTCCGTTCCATGAATAGACCCCTACACAGCATCCCCAAAGATGACACAGGCATATATATTTCAATAAATGAAAAGAAAATACTTGGTTTTAAAAACTTTATTGATATATTTTCACTGCCTACCGGTTTCGGTACCTCCGTACCCTCGTCAGGACTCTATTAAAATGTATATAATTTTTATAACAGTCCTGCTCCCCTACTCCCCCTAGTACGCTCGATCGATAAGGATTGACAGGATAATTTTGGTTAATTCTCATCGTTCCCTAGCGTGACTACAGATCGCCAACGAATAATTAACAGTTCACAATGACTAAATATTCTTAATACGAGTATATTCGAGGTCAACTGTTGTTTGTACGTTAGCGATCTGCTGTTGTCCTAGGGATTAATGAGAAGTTACCGAAAGTTATCCTATCAATCCTTATCGATTGACCGTGCTAGGGAGCTTGATGATGCTACGGAGGTACCGAAACCGGTAAGCAGTGAGAATATATGAATTAACTCACTTAAAACCAAGTATTTTCTTTTAATTTATTTAAAATGTCAAGTCACAATGTGTTTGCTTCTTTTGAAAAACCTTTATATTTTCTATTTGCTAACTTTTACCTTACTTTTGTTTTTGATTTCATTAAATTATTTATTTTGATATTTTGTTTGAATTGATTATATTTTATGTTTGAATTTTAATGTTAATATTATGTGTTTTAATTTGAAATCTGATTTACATGATTTAATATATTATTTTTTATTTTCATTTAATCTTTGATCTATTTATTAATCATGTACTTTAATTTAATTAAATATATATTATTTTAATTAAAACATTTATTTTGTGTATTGTATTAGAAGCACTGCTGAATACTAGCTACATTCCAGGAGAAATCCTGAATGTAAAGCTGAGCAGTGACCTTTTTGTCAATAAATCAATGATTGTAGAAATAAAGGGAAAAAAGAAAAAAAAAATTCAGTTACAAAATACACGAACTGGTCCAACAATGTTCCTGAAAAAATACAACCGCAATTCAATACTGGATAAAGCTGAATAATTTAATGTTTCAGTGGCATGATCAATGATTATTTTACCAAAGGTTATATTTTAGATAAACAATTCTAGTAGATTATCATTTCATTTTAGCCTCGGAATTCGACCTTGGTAAAATTTAATAGATAAAAACGTTCAGAGCTTACGGAACCGATATTAGATTTAAAATATAAACATGTTAAGGGAGGTACTTGACTTACTAACCAGTGATATCTGACATTATTTGGAGTAAAAAACGAAAATGAAATTTTCCCTCCGCTGACTATTAAGATATTTTTTTTTTTAACTAATGACATAAAAAAAATCAGTAGGCATTGGGCAGTTAGGGGCGGGGTTGGAGGTTGGTTGGTTACTCGGCTGAGTGACCAGTGAAGATATGTGGAAGAAATTTTATTTCTTTGGTTTTGAAGTGAAAATTTTGAAAAAAAAACACATCTAAAAGTCACCGGAGGCCGAAATTTCATTGACATTTTTTTCTCCAAATAATTGCAGGAATCACTAGTTAAAGTAAGGCAAGTACGTGTCTTAACACCCTGTATATATGCTTCACAAAGAGAGGTTTATTTTTGATTGGGAATCAGAACCACTATCAGAGTATAGAAAACATTTTTTTTTAAATTTTATTTTTACATTAGTTCCACACTACGCAATTAAAATAATTTCCCTCGTAGCCTATGTCTTCTTTGGGGGTGATGTGTGGGGGGACTTTTTGAGGGTAGGAAGGAGTGGGGATGCGCAGAGCGTCCCAGCTTATAAACGAGTTGATCCTTTCTCATTTGACAAATGTTGGGAGCGCGTTTTCCGTCTGTGCACCGGTGTCGAAGGGATCAATGACGTAAGTTAATCGGAGCATCTTCTATTGAAATACCATTAGAACCGGGACAGCATTCCCACCCGACGCCTTTGCCCCAAATATTGCAATATGTTTGTTAATTAAGACAGTAGAATCTCTGAAACTGATCGCCCGTTTCTGCAAGGTCAAGGGTCTTACATCAAAGGTTTTTTAAGTTATTTGGGGCTCCAGACCAGGGTGACTACCAAAATTAACCTTGGGGCGAACATGCAATTTTTACAGGATTAGCAGTTGTTTTCCAGTGCACGGACTACCAAAGTGACGCGGCGGAGCCAATGAAAGACGATTTTGATGTGTATGCAGAAACAAAGGCGAGGCGCTGCTGTGTGTAGATGCACCTTACAGTAGTTTTCAAACAGTTATTTTCATGTTTGAACTCCGGTTAGATATTGTCACAGTGGTGCTCTCATCAAATACTGGTAAGACTCATTTTTTTAAGCTGTCGCATGTTTGTTCATGTGACCGTTTCTTAACTGTCTACTTCCAATAAAAATTAAGAAAACTACGCAAATAATATTCCTGTTCTTCCGAAAAAGGTTTTAGTGATATTTCGACCTGCAATAGTAGGAATAATGTTACTTTTGGGCCCCGTATTAAAACAATAAAGTTTTTATGATAATAACGCACCTAGAGTTTAATTTGCAGGAATGTTGCCTCGTAAAAGCTCTAGTAACTCGCCTTTGAGCTTCGCCATACCGCTTTTGGAGAATTTGTGCGATTTAGCTGTAAATATACGTTATCTGACGTGCTCAGGCTCTGGAACAACGTCACATACCAAATGTACATACCACATACCACACAACAACAATAAAAATGAAAGGTTTTGTAAAATTACGTGTTTTCTTAAATTCAATGTATTCGCTCGAATTCATAATATTGCACGGTAATAACATAATGTTGGTCAGATAGCTTTTTTCAGTGAATCTATATTCTTAAAATACAGTGTATATCTCTATACAGTGTATATCTCTAAATACAGTGTTATCCGATGTAAAAAAAAAACAGTAAAAAGAAAAAAAAAAATTCTAAAGAGAAGTTCGTTAAAATAGTATGATTATATTAAAATAAAAATGTCCTCTAGGGAGACATGGGTTGAGAAGGGGAAGGCACAAATAAAATAAGCTGTATGGTGGAGATGAAGGATCAAGTTTGTTGCATTAGAAATAACCATTTATTTTAACCTTTTTATGAGAACAACTATTCTATGTTTGGTTTTTTGATAGCTTAATACCAAACCAATTAGGAACGTTTTATAGATGGCCAGTACTTATATTTAAATATTTCAAATGCATTATTTGTTCTCTTCCAACAAAACAAATGAATAGAGCTTTTTTCATACCTTTATGAAAGTAAAATTTTCACAGCGTCTCTTTTGTGTTACCTCGGGTTGAGAACAACCATTTTTTGTGTGATATAATTTGTCCGTTGGTTTGAGATTCTCATTATTGTCGGTGGTGATTTGTTAATTTAAAAACCGTACAATAAATCGATGGGTATTCGAAAACTACTTTTTCTTTGCCCTTGTCCAAAATTTTTACACTATAATTTTTTACACTCTAGTGTATAATTTACACTAGAGTCTGGTTACCTACCTGCACACAAATACTTCATTTCAAAATAATTTGTCACAAAACAAAAAACTGAAGAGCTAGCAGGTTTCATTTACATCAACATCGATTCCGAATTAATAATAACAATTATTATTAGTTAATTCTATCCTTAATACAAGAATTACGAACAAAAATTTAGATGAACTCTTTATTCATCTCACTGACCTAAAATCAATCAATATAATTCATCTCACAAACAAACTCAATACTTTATTGTATACACATTACGCATTTAGCTAAAGAGTTCACAATTAAAATTACAAACTTTCATCAACTTCAACGTGATATGAACTTGGTTTGAATTTAATGTTATTAAAGAAATTGGAAAAATATGTGTTCGAGCACATATTTTTTTTTAAACGGAGTTAGGAACTCATTAATTCTTTTAAAAAGTTCGTCCCCTTTCAAATATTCACTGTAAGATACGTGTAGTTAAAATGAATATACTATTATTTGATTTTATAAAGGTGCTCAATGCGTTGTAAATTTTAGGAGCGATGAACTAGAATTGAGCGAATGTGGTTCTAGTGTTAGGGAGCACGCAGCCCAGGTTTGATGAAAAGCGGCGGTGTGCTTGATGTTTTTGAGCCACCAGCAGATTGTTTTCTAAGACCCTAATTTTAGCAAAACTTAATATTTTTTAGGGGTTGTGTGGGTTGGCATTTAAATGTAATTCTCAAAATTCGTTTTTGTACCACCCCATTCCACAATATCATATGTTGCTACATATTGGAAAATTTCAAAATAGACTTACCTTAGAGTCTATACTGTCTGGACGTAAAAGGGGAGAATATATATATGGCGTAGCTCACGGAGTCTTTTCACTGTGAATTCTGTGATCCTCAGCCTGGAACGAGGAACCGAACCGAACCCCCTCCCCCCGATTTATATGCAAAGTAAAACTCATTTTGCTAACTGATAACAAAACACGCGTACATCACAACGTTGAATCCGTCAGAAGCACAAATCATATAATAAAGTATTCTCAGGCAGATTTCGTATCACGCCGTCGTTGAGCATTGGAAAGGATCGTACGCCGTAACAATCGTATTATAATATTGATGAAAAAAAAAAAAAAAAAAAAACTCAGTTGTAAGCTTTATGTAAGGGTCATTTCATGAAGATTCCCTAAAGACTCCTAAATTCTCCATTCTCTCAAAATAAATAAAACTCTACTTTTGCCACTAATCTTTTAATGTAAATTCATGCAATGTCCAGTGTTTTAAATATAATGCCCACCGCGTGCAAAACCGTATCTTCTGCAACTATCTTAACGTATCTATTAACTTTCTAATTTCTCGGAAGTGACCTGCCAGGTAAGTATGTTTCTGTATCGGTTTGTAAATAGTTAAATTAGATAGAACCTAGGAATTAATAATAAGCTGTACAGCGCCCTTGAGTTGATTTTTCACAAAAACGGCGCTCTACAAATTATCCAATTATTATTATTGTTATTATTGATGACTAGCAATTAAAAGCCCGCTCCATCCATTTAGATATTAACCTCTTATGTTACATTCACAAATAAATGTTCATGCTCTATAACAATGATTCCCAAAGTGGTCCAGGTGGACCCCCAGGGGTCCACGGGAGACTCCACGGGGGTCCACGAAGGCGTGAGAGCAAAATGGGGGTCCACAAGTTGTAAGTGGGGGTCCACGAAAAAAATCTGGTTTCGACAGTAAAGAACAAAAATGTTGGCTTGGCCTTACCTATCAATAAATGCGTATACTACTATATCAATAATGCACTACTCAAAAAAAATTAAGGGAAAAAGAAAAATTCCAAATTTTTCGGTGATTTTTGACAGGCTACAATTTTGGTGAAAAATTGTCAAATTGAGACTTTATAAACATCATTTTAAAGTTTTAAGATTCTAATTTTCAGATTTCTGGCTAATTCTTTTTAGGTGATAAGGTTCTCGTGCAATCCTAACAGATAGCGCAAAAAAATAATTTTGAAAATAAAAAAAAATAATTTTCATTAGCTTGTTTGTTTAGCATTAATTTATTTTTTAATTCCTTTTTTTAAACCCTCCCTTAATTTTTTTGAGTAGTGCATTTTAAGAAGGTCAGCGACTGTTACTTGTAAAAACTTGCACATTCGATATTCAGTACAGGCTTGGCTTAACCTGTCAATGTAGGCAGGTACTATCTGCTTAAATCTTCTCGTATTTCGGTAAAAAAATGTCATATTGTTATCCCGTGCCCATATCCCATCCTGCCCCCTTAATACCCTTATCCTTCCCAGAACTTCCTCTCCTTCCTTTTCTTAAAAGACCCTCCGCACAGCATCCCTCAAGATGACATAGGCCCTGAGGGAAATTATTTTCCTCAGGGCTTCCTGTGTGGAGCTAACGTAAAAAAAACAGACAACAAAAAAACAACAACAAAAACAAACCAAGCAAACCTACCGATATGTTATTTTGCTATTTATAAATTCACTGAATGTTTGTGCATTCCGGTGGTGTTCAGTTTGTAGAAAGAGTCGCCATTTGTCTCAGATTGTTATATATAGTTATTTATAGAGACTGATATTTCTTTCCAACTTACTTTCAAACTTGATGCTTCAACTAAAAGTTTTTTAAACATTTTGTGTGGGATAGTTTTATTCTAGATACATCTTTAGGGATCTGGATGGGGGGTATTTTTGCTAAGTCACCAAACGTAGGTACGGCATAGGTATTGGTTATCCAATAAATGGTTCCCAGGGCGGTGATACCCAAACTCGCCTCCCAAATTGAATTACTCATCCAACGTCACAAAATCACCCTAAGAACACTTAAGTTACTACATTTTTGGAATAATTTTAAATATTTTGATGAATCAGTAAAAAGATTAAGGCGGGTAATCTTAACAAAGAGTATTCTAGTCTGGCTCTCGTCTCTACGTTACATAAAATAAAACGAATACGAAAGACTGTGTTACCTCAAAGAATTTCAAAATATTTCAGAAATTTCTTCTAGTCCCCTCCCCGTATGGCTCGTGTCATAAAATATAATATACATCACATGCCGAAGGTTGCGTGCTTAATTTTCTAGTTACATGCCAAAGTTATGGAGAAAAAACATGCCTAAAATATTCACGGAGAAATTCACACACGCCCTTTGTAAACTTGAAACCATTTAATCATGTTTTCCTACTAATTATGTGAATATTATCGTTTTCGCGAAGTTTTTGTGGAAAACTTTAAGCTGGAAAAACTTACACCTTTCCAGCTTGTTGCAAAACCGTTATGAAATAATATATTTTCTTCAGTTTAAAAACGAATCGTTTTATTGGCAAATGTTGTGATAAGATACGCTCGAGGAGCGATCTACCTAATTGTCTATCCATCACTTAAGGCGGTACACAACCCTAATAATTTTTGTTTGCTCAAAACTCACATTTTAATCATTTCCGACGAATTCGTAGCTAAAATAACTTTTTTATTCCAACAGACCCCTGAGGATGTAAGTTCTTTATATTTAAAATTAATAAAAACAATACCTTACGATTAATATATTTTACGTACAACTATTTTAAAACATTATAACAAGTTTTTCAACTACAAAGTTAGCGGTGAGCACCAGATTTTATTTTTCTAGACGATGAATTAATAACTTCGGGAGGGATTCATAAAGAAAAATCTTAAATATTTGTATCCCGTTCTTAATTAAAATGAACGCGGCGGAAAGGTTGAATCTCCATGCCCGCTACGGCGAATTCGACCGTACGTTCGTCTAATACGCCGTGCCGCGGGCGTATATTTGTTTACACGGTTTCCACACTTACGTCGTTTAGATTCCCACATTATTTGTCTTCTTCTTCTTTTCTTTGATAGAGCAAATTCGACAGTAGATCCGTCCAATACACGGGTCGCGAGTCGCAATTTGTGTACACTTTTCCTTTACTTACGTCATTAAGATTCTGAATATATTTTAGGGTATATTGTCGTCTTAAGACATCTCTTTCTAAACCTGTATTGTTAATAATTTACAAACATTTCCTTAGCCCGCCTCTAAACATCTCCCTACATGTTTTGTTTCAGAAGCTCTCGAGCAATGACTTCTATGTCATGAATTATCCACAGCCTTTTCTCTCTGGAATACGATACAATTTTGATATAATCCATCCATCTAAAAAAGAGGTTCCCAAACTTTTTTTTCCTCTTAGACCACTTTCAAAATTTTACTGATCACGGCGGTATCCTGCTGGTACATTTCTACCTTATTCCTAAAACTCAACACGTGTTGTACTGACTATTGAATGGCGAGGTGTGGTATGTCACAATGGAGCAGTACCGGATCTACGACTTTTTCAAACGAGGGCAAAATAGACCAGTATTTTGCCACGACGGAGGGGGTGTAATGGGATATGGGGCTGGGGGGGGATGGGGTATTGGTATATTCCCACCCCAGCACAGCACACCCATATCCCATTAATCCCCCCCCCCCCTTGCCTCGCTGGGCGTTTTAAGATCTCATGCGCAACCATACAACAACGTGCGCTGTACGCCAGTCGCTCTGTTATGGAGGGGGCGTAATGGGATATGAGACGACGGGGGGTAGTCTTAACCGAAACCAGTTCGTAGACCCCCACTTACAATTTGTGAACCCCCTTTCTTTATCGCGCCTACGTGGACCCCAGTTGGGTCTCCCATGGACCCCTAGGAGTCCACCTGGACCACTTTGGAAATCACTGATCTGAACGAAATATTTTAAAAAATTATGATTTCAATGTCCGAACCTAGGTACAAAAACTTTATTAAAAAAAAATGTTTTGTTAAAATTAAAAAAAAAAAAAACATAATATCGGAACCCTTCACTGCCCAACATTAAAACTCAGCCAAAATATATTGGTTATTTTCAAATTCAACATATCTTTTGGTCAGATAAATATAAATTTCGTCATGCAAAACTATATTATAACGTTCTACCAAATCAAACAAAAAATAACAGAACTAAAGTCAAAACTTTTCTACAAGAAATTTTAATTTGCACACATAAATAAATTGGTTTAATCTATTTTTTTGTTAGCAGTTTTAACCAACAAAGTTATTTTGGTTTGTATGAAGATAATCCTGACTTCTGACCGTCACAATCGTGCGGGTGAGTTTACTCGGAAAATAGAATTTTCCCAATTTTTCTGTGCATTTGGATGGATCTATTACAAAAATAACAAAATTCAAGAAAAAAACCTGTTTTCCTGAGTAAAATAGAGAAGATAACGCACTCTAATTACCACCTGTCATAATCATGTACAAACCTAGCTTAAAAAAAACTAATAAATTAAAAACAAAAACGTGCCGTACTGAGGCGATCCACGTGTTTTATTGTTTGATAAGTGACAGCTGGATTGTTATCACATTATTCACAAAATAAAATAGTAGTAAAAATAATTTTAATAAATCAAGTGTCTACCTGTGATTGGAAGAAAAGGTCACTATGAAAAAGCTATACAATATGTATTAAGAACGACCATTCTGATCAAATATCATTATCTATTTGAAGATCAATTTTTCAAAATGTTTTTAAAAAAAAGTCCGAACTTTTTTTACGGAATGAAATAATAAAACAGGTAACCTGTAACCTGCCCCATTGGAACTACCAGACCAAAACGTAAATTATATCTTGTCTGTTCCAAATCAAATATTCTTGTGTTCCGTTGGTTGGTTGGTTATGTGCTCTGGTCCCCCGCGGGGTCGGTAGGTCAAATAACTTATGAATACTTTATATCCCAGCTTATATTATGTTCTGAATAAATACTCGAACAATATTTATCTTTCCTACCTACTTGTGAACATATCCGACCTGAATAAAAACATAGGTCGCTTCTCCGACTCATTCAACAGCTCGGCTGTGGAACAATTTACCGGCATCTGTGTTTCCTCCTTCCTACAGCATGGGTCTCTTCAAGACCAATGTTCATTCCTTCCTATCCTCAAAAAGACCCTCCACACAGCATCCCAGATGACATAGGACTTGAGGGAAATTATTTTCTTCAGGGCCGCCTGTGTGGAGTTAATATAAAAATTTAAAAAAATATGTTTGAGGAGATTGTTTTTTTTTTTACATGAGCTCCACACAGGAGGCTCCGAGGAAAATAATTTCCATCAGGGCCTATATCATCTTTAGGGATGCTGTACGGAGATTTTTTTTTATGGAAAAGGAGGAGGGGAGAGTTCTGGGAAGAAAAAGGGTTTGAGGAGTGGGTAGGAATCTGGGGTTCAGTGTGTCCTGGTCATCCGCCTTCAAGACCTAGACACTCAACCACTGACCGGTCAAATATACCGGTCTTTATATTTAAGTGAAAAATAGGAAGTTCTGGGAAGGAATAAGGTATGAGGGGTGGGTAGGAATCTGGGGGTCAGTGTGTTCAGGAGTGATAGACGTATGAATCCATTTCTCCCACTGCGGTGCAAGGCGATGGGTCGAGAGAGTCCGGCTGGAAAGGTCAAAGGCCTTCCTCAACGAATTTCCCTCTCTCACGCAGCAGGTGGGCAGACGCATCCGCCGCTAAGAACTCACCCCCACCAACCACCACCAGAACCACCCCATGAACCCCGGCACCCTTGCTTAGTCACTAAACGTAGACAATCACTTGGGGGGATCTATATTCGTTAAATTTTACATGATTATTATGGAAGTCTGCATTTTATTGTATATTTCTATTATTATACCGTACTTTCATAATACCGTTTATCCTGTTAGAGGAATAGATAATATTTAGTATTCATTCAAACATATTATTATTTCATTTATAAAAACAGTTAATAAAAACAAATACTGCTGTGTTTTTATTTTTTTTTTTTTTTATATGAATACCGCACAAGAGTCCCAACTGCTCCCGTCTGGAGCCAGTGAGACTATGGCATCCCCAATTGGGGTATGTTGTGAGGCTGAAGGTAGAGGGGAGGGGAAGGAGATAGGGAAGAGGAAGGTGGGGAAGTACCTGGCTATTCAGATCTGGTCACTAAACACGGCTAAAGCCATTTCAAGCAACGTTTCAATTCTGAATGGTGGTCTTGCACCAGGGCGATACTGATAGTATCTTCCACTCTGGAACGTGCCGCAAATATACTATATATTATTTTAAATGAATAAATTGTGAAATAACACAAATTTATCAAATAAAATTTATTTGCGCACGCCGGGTTCGAACCGGGTGTAATTATTATGACGCGTGACAGCTGTTTCGCCTTCTGCAGGGATTATCAAACTTTTAAATATTAAAATAATAAGACAGTTTGATAATGTCTTCAGAAGGCGAAACGGTTTCATGCATAAAAATAATTAGATAGCAGAATTTGTTTATAATGAACTGTTTTAAAGTAATACTATTTAATATATAAAAGAAATTAAAATTAAAATGGAGTTCTACAAAATTAACTTCATAAAATATAAATGTATTCAAACATTTTCAAGTTACAACATTTTAATTCACCATCTCTGTGTTTAGTATAGGTTTTTGTAACAATTTAACGATGGTAACTAAACGAATTAAACATAAAACACTACTTGCGGGATTTTCACAAAAAAAATGTTTGAATTACATTCTTGGTGCTTTTACTTGTAATTTTACGGCTAATGCGTAGTGATTGTTCGCCTGTGTTCAATTGGAAAGTCAATTAAACTTTTGAATAAAAATGTACATTCTTTACTTATGTAGGTAAGTACCTCTAACTAGCAAACGGGATTTGAAAGGGCATAATATAAATAATATTCTAATATGAGAGTGCTTTTTGTGTGGCATTTCAAACATTTTCATTTCGAATGAGTGACATAACATAAATTATTTGACATTTATGAGTAGTTAATAAAGTACTCGTTTGTAAAGGTTTTGTCCATTTTACGGAATAACATAAATGATTGGGGGTTGAGCAAAACTTTTTTCTTTGGTGTAAAAGAATGGGAAAAAAACCCAAAATATCTTTTGAACGGTTATTGTGGTTAAGCGTCCCACAGTTGAATTTGGTAGCCACCTGTAGTCTGGAGCTCCATATACCTGAAAAAAAAACCCTGGACTCGGTGCAGAAACGGGCGGTCCGTTTCCTCCCTCCTACGATATGGGCTTCTTCAGGACCCATGTTCGCTCCTTCCTCTCCTCAAAAAGACCCTCAACACAGCATCTTCAAATATGACAAAGGCCCTGAGGGAAATTAAATTCCTGACGTGTCATCTCAAGTTTTCTGAAAATCACACCGATACTTCAGAAATGGATGATGTTATTATGAACTTATACATACTTGCAATCATCATCAAATAGTATTAATAAACCTTCCGACTGCGTGGTTGAATTTTAGAACCCGACTTCGATTGCATGTCTGATGCCACGCCTTACGCTCCGCGCCATAAATAACATCTGTGTACGTGGAATTTCAAACGAAGCTACCGTTGTAATTCGGCTTTAAATTCAAAAATTCGTCAAGATGTCGCCACTTCCGTTGTCAGGTTGGACGGTAATGCTCAGTTGTATCAAGCGGCTATATATTTTATTTTTGACCAAACCTTATTATTTAAAATTCTAAACAATGGCCTGGACTCGCCAGAGCTTACCAACTTAATAAAAAAATCATATTCCGACAAGATCAACAAGTCAATCCAACGTGTTGCATTTGCCCACAAGTAGAACTAACATTAGAAAAAAATCTCCAATTCCCCGTATATGTGCGCAATATAATGCAAAATTCTACAATATAGACATCTTTACCAATACCCTTCAGAAATACCCAATAGAAGTAATGCGTACGATCTAAAAATTGATACAAGAGTGTGGAACGTACAGGAAGCATCTCCTGTCCTTATCCTATTTACCTGCTCCTCCTCTCCTCTTCGCCTAAAATTAATTTTTAGTTGTAATAAAACTCCATCTCCAAGTAATTCTAACATGGGAGACGTTTTTGGCTTCACTTTATCTAAGTTCAATTTGGTAGGCGGGAATGAATACCGCCGCCCCGGGAACCTTTATTGGATAACCAACACCTCTGCCATAGGTCACCTCAAGTGATTCGCTACGTTTGGTGATTTAGCAGGGGTGCCCGGGTTCATGGGGTGAGGTTTGTCTAGGTCTTGGAGGCGGATGACCAGGACACACTGAACCCCAGTTTCTTACCCACCCCTTAAACATTTTTCCTTCTCAGAACTCTCCCCTCCTTCCTCTCTTTAAAAAACCCTCCACAGAGCATCACCAAAGATGACATAGGCCCTAAGGGAAATTATTTTCTTCAGGGTGTCCTGTGTGGAGCTCACGTAAAAAAAAAATGGATTTATAAAGTGGTCACAAATACTAACTGGGCGAAGCCGAACCAAAAGCCGCCCACAGAGCCTAGCGGCAAAAACCTGCGGAGCGGGTTTTTAACTGCTAGTGTATTATTAATATCAATAGCACGATGATCCCAATAACGTCACTTAATCAAAATACTTAATACCTCTTAATTGGTTTTCGCACCCCTTTATGAACTTGCCTTCGGCTGATTTGGCTGATGACACCCGTAATTCAATAGTTCACCATTATATCAATTTGTATTAATTACAAACAAATACAAACAAAATTATTAAAACTTTTGGAATACAACCAGAAATACCTCAAATTTCGGATAAATACTTTTATTACCGAATTGGAGAAAATTGACACTTTCATTTAAGTAGATAACTTTTAAAGTCTGAACTGTTAGAAACTTCCAAATCTTTCGGAATGTTTCGTGTCTTTACCAATTTACGTCTCAAACGCTCCCAAAGTAAGGAAGAATTTATATTAAATCGGGAAATCAATACGTGCTCCGACTTTTAAATTTGCGATTTGAAAGCAAAATGAAAATATTCTGGATATAATTGAATTTAAATTCTACTATCGCGCCGTCTGTTAAAAACATTAAATCTTTCGGGCAGTGGGAAGGAAAAAATAATCAAAAAAGCATCAGCAACCTTATAAAGCTTTTAAAACAGGTTATCAAATTGAGAAGAATAATTTAGATTTAAGCTTGGATGAAAGGTCACATTTGATGAGTAGATTTCTGTGGTTTCGCCTTCTGCGGAGGTTTATTTCACGGATCCTAAATACAGGGAATTCCGTTTGTATTGTAAATATGTGAATATATAATTGAATATTGTATATATATAATTGAATATTTAATAAAAAATAAAAAATGATATATAAATTTTTTTTCTTTTTAGATTAATTCCACGCAGGAAGCCCAGAGGAAAATAATTTCCCTCAGGTCCTACGTCATCTGAGATGCTGTGCGGGAGGGTCTTTTTTAGAAGAGGAAGGAATGAACATTGGTCTTGAAGAGACCCATGTTGTGGGTGCGAGGAAACACAGAGGCAATAACCGAAACGTTCAAGAACGTTTCGAAGAAGCGACCCGTTCTCATGTGACCATTGTCAACCGTGTTGGGCGCGCATTTAGCGTGATTCCCGACTATGCACTGGTGCCGAGGGGATCAATGACGCAATGACGGAGCATCTTCCATTGAAATACCGGTAGAACAAGGATAGAATTCCCACCCGACGCCTGTGCTCTAAAGATTGCAATCCGTTTGTTAAGATAGGAGAATCTATCAAATGGACTGCCAGTTTCTGCACAGAGTCGAGGATTTTTTTCAGGTCTTTTAGCGTGTGTTTCAAACCAGAGGCTGCCAAATTTAACCATGGGGTGCACTTGCGATTTGTACAGGGTTAGCATTTTTATACTATTAAAGTATTTAAATACTTTTTTTTCTCTTCTATATAACCAATGTACAATAACTGTTAAAATTTGAAAAAAAATACATATAAAACTTTATATTACAACACATAAATACTTGTCACACATAAACATAAATAAACACGTAAACACCTCAGCACAGGTTCTCCTAGTGAGGTGTTCACGAAACATACAACAATACCTATCCACAGTTTCACCTTCACAAACCTACCTTACACCCAACATAATAAAATTATAAAGGTAAATACTGTAATGTATAGAAATAAATAAAATAAAAATAAAATAAATCTGAGGGGCCCGTAAAATACGCCCGGACTGACGCCGCGTTGTGTTGTACTGAACATGTCTAAATCAGTCAAACAGAGCGATGGCGTATCATTACGCTACGCTCGCGGCGTTAGGATGTCGCGTTGTATTTTTTTACAAGATTTTATTGTCTGTGATTATATCGACTGTGATAAAAATGATTATTGAAAAATTAATTGAATGTGTCCGAAAACATCCATGTTTGTATAAAATGAGGAACAGTGCATACAAAAATGTTTCTATGAAGGCAAGATTATGGGAGGACATTGGACTTGAAATAAATGAATCAGGTAAGTAGAAGAAAACCCTGCTTTACGCCGAAGTCGTTCAAACAGCAAGTACGCGGCGTTAAGGCGTAATTTACACCGCGTAAATTACGCCTTCTGTTTGACGAGGCCTAAGTAAAGAATATTAAGAAATCACTATTCGTTCCGTTTTTGAAAGTTCTTACACAAATTACGTTATGTTACGATTAGCACCTTCCATTTTCATAGATGTAAATGTGTAATATGTTTGTAATATAAATGCATTTTTCAAATTTCCCTAGCAGCGCAAAAAATGTGTTTCAAAACTATGCGACCCGAGGGTTGGATGGCAACCAAGAACTCTTCGAAATAATTTGAAGGATGGTTTGTCAACAGAACATTGAATGTAACTCGATGGCCAAACCCACAATACAAGTGAATGTAGGTATAATTATGTTTATTAAATCGCGGTGTTTAAAAATAAATTGAAAAATGATTTAAGTATCTATTTTTTGAAAATTAATTATTATTTTCTGGATTATTAGGTACGACAGTTTACTACACTTGTTAGACAAAAATATGTTTTTATTGTATATTTATTTTGAACTGAAATTTAATAAATAATTGTTATTGCCCCCAAATGTCCATCAAATTTCAAGCCACTGTATAATAACCACGAAAAACGCGCCGACACGGGCATTGCAACCATCTTTACCGCCACTTTAATTCGACTGTTTGGTCAAAATGTTTTATTGGTTCGAGTCCTTTTTTTAGGTATTTTATTTAGTCATTGGATTCAACTTAGCTTCACATAATACATAAGAGCAATTTTTAAGCACACACAATAATTCTTTAGTTAAAACTTTATTTAACTTACAATAAAATTAATGTCGGTATAAAGAAACTCAATCATTTAATAGTAGGACTACTGACTAAATAGTACTGAGAGATAAAATTGACAAGATATTTTTACTTGCGTCACTTAAATCTTCATATTAAAGAAGCATTATTATATTTATTAATATTACAGGAATCTCGTAATGCTTATGGATCGCATAACAACTGTTGTACACTACTTAGACAACTATATGTTTTTTTTAAATCTCTACATGAAAGTTTCTATGACAATGCTCAGGAAGTCAGCAAATTTACCAGGTACCAAAATATTTCTACAAGCATTTCCAGAGGGAAGACATCTCATTTGCCTTTCAAAATATGTGAAAATTAAGATGTAGCGTAATTTTGTCTGCGATGAACCAATGGCACATGAAATATAGAAAAGCATGTACTTGGGTTGGAAGGTGTCGTATTAAATGGATGGGGACCCAACCCGATCAGGAATAGAATTAAAATGGCGAATTTAAGAAGTTAAAGTTAAAAAACTTAGCTTTCAAAAATCTACTTTAACCGATTATTGGATAACTCTAGGCAAACTGCTCATTTTCATTTGTTCCAAAGAACTCATCGAAGATTGATCTCCTTTTTTACTGCCAAATGAAATAATTATAAATGAGTAAGAATTGTTCTTACTAATTTTAAAATGGCATACGATTGAATCAAGTTGTTAAGTCTTTGAACTTGAGAAACACTATTACATTAATAAACAAGTCGTATTCAAATGAAATTATTTCACCATGAACTGAAGGTTGCCAAATAAGAAATAATTATTCTAGTAGTAGTAATAAGAGTAAAAAAAATACCTTTAGCCATTAATATTTGCGACGTAGTTTGGAAACGACAAATAACGCAATTCAATATTTCGCTCGACATTTAAACAAAGTACTTGTTGTTTACCAGATGTTTTGTTCGTGACGATTAAATACTGAATATTTGTATCTCTATATTTAGACTGTCGGAGGAATGTTTTCGACAATAAGCATCTCGGTTTCCACCCTTCTCACCTCTCCTGTTATGTCATTCGTTACACCCTCATCAACACCTTTTAAAAACATTACGGATATTCATTAATCTCAGGAGCAGTTGAACACTTCACTTCTTTTTTCCTGATCGATCAATTCAGTTCCTAATCCCCATTAATAATTTAGCTTTCAAAACGATCTTTAAGTGCCGTCTGTTTCAACAAAAAGCTGAATCGTGAGCTAAATTTTAATTTTAACGGATGCTAAATAAGACCACGCTCACTTACTAAACTAATAGTTATTGGTGTGGCCAGTCCAAAAAGCAGAAAATTCCTCAAAATTATGGGAAAAATGCACTGCATTATTTAATCAAACAAAAACAAATTTGATAAACAACACCTGTCCAGATATCCCGCTGTATATTGTTTTGCATAAATAAATGATGACCCACTCTAAAATATACGATATTATACAAAAAAAAAAGTTACTAGTTGTTATATCTCCTTGAATGTGATCTGTCACAAATTTTACGAAATCTTTCGACATGGGATACCGCGCCTAAAAATCATATTGGGACCTAAATAACCAGATAGACCTAAATAGACCAGTCAGTGGTTGCGTGGGCATCGCGTTTGGGTCCCACCCGGGCGTCCCGTGTTCGATTCCTCGGCTGGCTAAGACGTTGTATGCACAAGCAACATTTTCGGCTTTCTGTGGTGGTAGTAGGAGATTTTCAAACATTGTTGGGTTATTCGTAACCCGGGAATATTTGTCTTTCTTTAAAAAAAAAAAAAAAACGTTTTATTAACACGGGATCGAAATGTTTTTGATTTATTCATCCTCATTATCATCATCTTCTCTAATGTTAAACATGATTAATAATATAATCAATGTGGAAGTGCCCAATTTCATACCTTATCTACAACAGAACTGTTAAATATCTCAAAATGACGGAGTAACTTTAAAGTGACTATCGGTTTTCGAAAAGTAAAAGCAAAAGTTAAAAGTGACTTAAATTAATTGAAAATACATTTTGATGAAATTCGATTTCAATACTTTCTATTACTTTTATTTTTACCGTGGCAAGCCTTGAAACAGATGGTCCTAAATTGAACAAAGACATTGAATAGATCCGTGGGACGAATTCAACAGTTTTGTTGTCCGATTTTTGAAATGTAGAATTTATTTGCTCAGGATGTCTTCTTTTTAAGTAGGTATTTATATTATTCGAAAGGGGTTCAAAGTTTGAAGTTCTATGAAAACATTTTTTAATCATTTAGATTATTCATTAGGTGTTAATAATAATTATTAAATACATCATTTGTTTCATAAGCAGGTTATTTAGGAAGTAGATTATTTAGGAAGAGTTGTAAAAAACAAAATTACTTTAACTTAATGTGTCCTCGAAAATCTTTTCTTCTAAAAAGGGGTTTTATTTTGAAAATACATGAATTTATAAATAATCAAGGTATTGAGAAAAGATTGACAGGCAAGTGATTTTTTCAAATCTCCATGGGAAGAACTTTGGGAACTTTTGCGTTGGCAGAAAATTTTGAACAAAAAAGCAATTAAATTTTCATGACACCAGATCTCACGGTTCCAAAGATTTTTCTGCTTTTCGCTTTGTTCAATATTATGAAGGAACACTACATCTTTATAGATCGCTTTAATATTACAATTTACTTAAATATTTAATATTTCATAAAAGTTAAATAAAAAATTCTAATAAATTATTAATAATTTCATAATTATATAATTGGTCGGTTAAATAGTTTTTTACTTTGTCCCTATTTTCAGAACGATTTGTATCATTGAGACGCCATATTTATATAAAATCTGTTTCCAACGACAGTAATTAACCAGTTGAGTAGTTTCATCTCAAACCGGCAGATGCCATTAACAGTCAATTACCGGCCGAGACAGGTACGCTAATTTTATTTGAAAATATTTCAGCGGGGAAATTCACCATCTTATTGCTTATTGGGAAGGCGAGCTTTGCAAATAATGAAGTTACAGGGTACAGATTTGACGATCGTGAAAATGTCTTAGCTTGTCATTTAAGCAGTACAGGGCCGCAGATAATTTAATAGTACACAACTGCTAACCCTGTACAAATCGTTAGTGCGCCCCACGGTTGAATTTGACAGCCACCTCTGGTCTGGAACCCCAAAATACCTGAAAAACTCTGTGCAGAAACGGGCGGTCCGTTTGATAAATTCTCATATCTTAACAAACGGATTGCAATCTTTAGAGCACAGACCAGGTGGGAATGCTATCCTAGTTCTACCGATATTTCAATGGAAGATGCTCCGAGGAACTAGCGTCATTGAACGCCTCAGTACCGGTGCATAGTCGAAAAATACGCCAAACATGCGCCCAACATATCGTCACTTCACTTGGATAGGGTTCTGACTTCACTTCACCTTGCTCTGAGATATGAGGTGTCAAAGTTTGCAAAGACGATTTCTCAAAATCCATTTACCAAATCCGATTTTGAGGTTGTTTCCTCCCTCTTACAACATGGGGCTCTTCAAGACCTTTCTTCCTTCCTCAAAAAGATAATCCACACAGCATCTTTAAAGATGATATAGACCCTCCTTAGTGGAGTTAATGTGAATGTTAATCATTTTACTAAAACTTTTAATTTTCTTTCCCAAATTCATTTCTTTTCACACTATTCCCCAGCAATGAGAATTAAATAGTTCCACTGGCTCTGATTAGTGGAATTCTTGTTTGGCGTGTATGGAGGGAGTTATATATGTTTCCGTGTTTTTCAACAATTTTTTTTAATGAAAAATTCTTGAGCACCGTTGTGATTTGAGACTCGATGAAACGGAAGCCAGCAATACTTAAAAGAGATAATCACATACTTCTATAGGATTTAGAATGAGATAGCACTAAACATATATTCAATATTTTATAAGAACAACTCTCTTTTCATAACTTTTGAAGGTTATTCCCATCAATTGTTATCTTCTTCTTCAATAATAAAAAATATTTATTTTATTCACGGGTACTCGTTTCCAATATAATACGATAAATCCATGGTTCCACGCAAGTCCTCTTAAGTGTTCTGGTATAAAGCATCTGACAAATCTTTGCAGACATTCAGCCGACCAGAAAGGCTATTCTCTAAAATTTGTGATAAAAGATCGTTCTCCCGCGAGAAGTGCTGTCAGATTTGTGTGATTTTCTACGGCTCTTATTTGCTTTTTCTATCGGCCGATGTCAAAATTTCAGCTGTGAGCTGTCACGTATTTTAGTTTGGGCCGTTTCAAACACGAATCCCTGCAAGTGTGCATGATTATTTATTCATTTAACAGCTGTAGAAAATCACACAAATCCGACAGACGAACGATCTTTTAGAGAATAACTCTTCTGGGATCGCATCCTACGAAATCAAAAAAAATACATTTTTATGTTTGTAAAATCAATATCTAACCTTCAAACCACTCCAAAATGGAGAGGCAAAAGAAAAAGACATCGAGCGACTCCGAAAATATTAATAAGATGACCAACTGTATAGGAAAAAATGGACTGGAATTCGACGACAAAAATATGGAAAAAAATCTTCCTTCAAATGGATAAAAAAAGTGCTTCGTCGTCTCTCCCCACTCTTGTCTACTTTAATTTTCGGAAAGTTTCACTTCTACCGCGTTTGAACCGCACACTTGAATTATTTTTCTTTTGAAATTACACCTTTAAATTTAAAATGTTTTTTCTCCTTTTTCAGATAACCACAATCTTCGTTATCCACCAGAATCGAAAGAATCGGCAAAAAATAATAACCAAAGTAAATATTTGTGCTATCATAATTTAAATTAACAAGCTTCAGCAGCAAATGACATGAAATTTTATCGTCCTGAGTTTTCATTGTCCTCGTTAAATATAATATTTGAAAGAATGGTTTGAAAAATTTTAACCAATAATTAATTTAAATTATTTTAAAATTTAAATATTAAATTATTTTATACGAATAACTACTAAAAATAAGCGTGACTTGAGCAGAATAATTATTAAACATATCTCACGACCAAAATATTAACGAATACAGGTATTTTTTAAACGTATAGGTTCGAGCATTCCACTAAATTAGTTTTTTAAAATTTGTTTCATAACTTCTAAAACAATCTGTTGCGAAAAAAAACAATTATTACAAAATAAACTTATTAAAAACAATTAAAAAAATCAATACTAAAATCAGATTAAGCAAAGGGGAAATAGATTGAAGACGATTTTGAAAACCAATTTTAAAAGGCAATATAGAATAAAGATACTTTAAATCCGTGTTAATAACTAACGCAAAAATCTAAATTAAAAATCACTAAGAATTACTTTAAAACTCAGTATTGAAACTCAACATTAAAACTCAATATTGAAACTCAACATTAAAACTCAATATTGAAACTCAACATTAAAACTCAATATTAAAACTCAACAATGAATTTCAGATTAAACTTAATGTTGAAACTCAACATTAAAACTCAATATTAAAATTCAATAATAAAACTCATTATTAAAACTGATTATTAAAACTCAATATTTAAATTGAATATTTGAATTCAATATTAAAATTCAACATTAAAAGTTAATATTAAAATGAAGTGTGCAGTTATAAAATACAGTGTGGATACTGCGATGGAATATGTGGACCGGGGGACGAAGATATCTTAAGTTAGTACCGGAAGCGGGCCCCCTGGAGCCTTAACGGCCCGGGATGGTCCCCCTGACCCTCAGCGTGCTCCTCACGCTGGTCTCCGGACTAGGGTTGCTGCTCAACGGGTATATACTGGTGGTCATCATCCTCACTAAGCAGGTAAGAGATCAACAGCTCCTTTTTATATTAGATTATTTATTATTGTACAGTTTTGTCACCAGTTTATTGGGAACGGCCGACCTGTGTTTTCATAAATACTACTTTATTTTGGATTTGAGGTCAAAATACCCAACCAAATTGAATATTTAAAAAATATCAAAATGCATAGCAAATATCCAGAACTGATGTGAGCTATTTGTAAATATTTAATATTATCTTGTCAAATCTAGTGTTCTTATATCAAACCGCTGTTATTATAACGATATAAAAAAATAAAAATTTTTAAACATCGAAAAAAAATCAACCCGTAATATTAAATTTTTATTCTTGTGCCGGCTAGTAGCCAAATTCAAAGAAATGCGTTTGTGTATGAGTGCCACCAAAAGTTGATAAAAATTGTCATCGACAAATGGTCTACCTGCTGAGTTTCACCTTGATCGGATGTGGGGAAAGTTGTTATTTGGGACAAATAATAATAATTAATGACAAATCTAATTATCGAACGGGCTACTTTTATATTTTAAAGCCCAAATCAATAAAAAATGAAAAAATTATATTACTCATACTTAATCTATTAAGAAGTATTTTTATTAATATTAAAAAAAGCTTCGAATTTAAACTTATCTAATGTGAAGGGTGAATCTGATGCATTTAAGGCCGAATTCGGTTAAAAACAGCCGTTAGTCTCCGTGTTCAGTATCTTGCAGCCGATTTCTTTTTTTATTTAGCAATTCTAAAGCACTAAATCCACGAACGTGTTGATAACGCCCCCTAATTGTATTTGAGTCTTCTTTTGCCCTCTGAGGGCCTCCAGCGTCCTCAAATGAGCGTTATCACCCACTTTGAGAAAGACTGCTCTGAAGCATTAGTCATAGATACGTCAAACTGGGTACATTTTAGGATTTAATAAAAAAAACCCATTAATCAAAATTCTAAATTACAAACTTCAATTGAGTCCAAACGAATAGAATTCTTATTCGCTTGCAATGAATAGCCTTGTAAGGATGTGGTTTTAGGGTGATCGGAAAACTCAGAATCCACTCAACTCAACAGCTCCTTTGAAAATTCACTAATAGTAATGATAAACTTTTATAAAAAAACATGGTTAAATAGGTTACGTTAGGTTAGGTTATGGGTTATTTTTCAATATTCTATTTCATAGCTTTTAATGACTTTTCAAAGAGGTGTTAAGTTGAATAGATTCTGAGTTGTCATGGAACCAGTTTTAACACTACTTAAAAGATACGTAAAGAAACACACATAACTCTTCTCTTCACATTTCGCACCGTTTCACTAACGGAATCGATTAGTATTTTTCCTGTTTATTTCTTTTTTTCTGAACAGCCCTAAAGCGCCGGTAAACAGCCTGACACAGGGGTAGGGATTATTTTATTCTACCCTCCGGGCATTTTATTCAAATATACGTATAATACTTTTTGTGAAAGCTCAAATCTATTATTCAAGGCTTTCATCATGATACGTCTACCTATCCTTTATGTAGATTTCCACGAGGGTTGGATTATTGCAAGTCTTATGGTACAAGGCCTTCATATAGGATTTTAGAGAATTTTTTGTTTCTGTTTATATGACTTGTTAAAAAAGACTTAGGATGGGTTATTTAAAAAAAATAAACAATTCATCAAATATTTTTATGTAATTTTCACGTTCTGTTATTCATGTTGTTTGTTTATTTCAAATTAATAATTTCAAGTTAATTCTATGAAGCTGGCCTATAATGACATAATAACAGACCTTGAATGTAACGTGAAAATCAAATGAAAATATTTGATGAATTGTTCAATTTTTTTGAAACACCCTGTCCTTAAGAGGAAACCGGGGGGAGTTTTTTTCCGTACAGTTCCTCTTCGGATTTTGACATTTCTACAAATGTTTTATTAATACAGGGTGGGGCAGAGTGGATGAACTTTGGATCATTATCATCAGCAAAAGGATAATCATCAGCACTTTGCTTGCCGTCGTATTACTTTTCATTTTAAGCGGTTTACGATGAAGTTATACGCAAAATCCTATTCAGATACTATTATTAAGATCAAAAAATATGCTACGGATAAATTTAAGCTTTTACTACCTTTTGTATGTATTGGAATTACAATAAAATTATTATTTACGTAACAAAAAATATAAGCGTAAAGTACTAAAAAAAATGTTTTTCTTGACTTAACTGTGTGAAACAATTTTTAAAAAATACCCCTTTAAGACTAAGACTATTTTTGACGTTTCGTATGATCTAATTTTTTTTTGTTCTTATAAAATTGTGCACAAAATAAATAAAAACCACTTTTTCGCTCACTTTCCTTGTGCAAATAAGACGCTCGATTTAAAATTTTGAAGGCGTAGAAGAATCGAAATATTTCTAGCGTTTATATTCCTCTTAAGTTGGAATGTCACTCGTTTATTGAGAAATAATATTATTCAATGTGACTGGCTTAAAGTACACAGTTGTATATTATAATATAATAACAGCACTACTAACGAGTAGAGGTTTGTTGTCCGACGGGGGGGGGGGGGGGGGCTCCGCGGTGTTATTTCACTTCATTATTATTATTTTGTTCTATTTATTGAATATTTATCTTGTTATTATGGTACGGTATGTACTTTGAAACACGAATCGAGTCAGGATGAAATTATGGTGAATCATTCAAACGAATGCACAATTTGTCATTAAAATAAATTATCTTGGATAACTGTCACAAAATATTAATAATTCAGGTCGCCTTATACGTTATACGTATGTCTAGTAATGTTACATAGTTGTGTAAATAAGCTTATGGGTCCGAGCGGTTCATACGAAAAGTGCAGTATAATTTAATAAAGTAAAGAGTTTTCACTTTCCCTTTTTCGCGGAAACACGACGTCATAATTGATCAGATGACGCCAGCAGCCAGACTTCCTGCACACGAACCTTCCAAACTAATTGGCGCGACGCCGACGCGGACTTTTAAATTTTGTTGGAATAATGTGGACTTCCCACTATCTACACGCTGCAGTTTCGAGCGGTTAACGTCATTTTTGAAGGGAAGCAAATGGGTTCAAATATTGTGAATCCCTTTTGATCTAGTCCGTGGGGGACAAACATTCTTACAGACCTTTTTATAAAGGAAACCCGTGAAAGAGAAAGGTTTTCTTGAAAAGTTTCATTTGTCTTTTATTTTGCTTTCTGATTGTTTGAAAAAACATTTCTCATAATGATATGATTTTAGATTTTCACGGCCAAAAGTATTTTCGTTATTTATTTTGGGCCGTTATGCCGTGTTGCGCTATCTCTTTTTTCAGCCAAAGAAGGAGGTAGCGGTAGGAAATTTTTTGCAAAAGAAGGAGGTAGCGATACACGGCTTAACACCCCAAAAAAAAAATCGAAAACATTGCTCATAATATTTTGAATCTATCATCGTATCAGTATCGTTTCTTTGTTTTTTTTTAGCTCTGTACAGGAGGCTCTGAGGAAAATAATTCCACTCATCAAGGGTCATCTTTGGGAATGCTGTGTGGAGGGCCTTTTGAGGAAAAGAAGATGATGAAATTGTGCGAAGAAAAAAAGCTATGAGGGGTAGGTAGGAATTTGGGTTCAGTGTCTCCAGGAGAGACGGAAATATGAATGCATCCCTCCCCCTGAGGTGTAAAATGATGCTCCAAGAGTGTCAAAAGGTTTCAGCTGGTGGGTTGAAGCATCCACCGCCAAGACCCGGACAAACTTCATCCCAAACGGGCACCGTTTCTAAGTCACCAAACGTAGCGAACCACTTGGGGTGACCAATTGCAGATGTGTTAGTTATCCAATAAATGGTTCCCGGGGCGGCGGTACCCATACCCGCCTCCCAAATTGAAAATTGGGTTGTACGTATCGAGTAGGTACATTGTTATATATTGATGAATTCCACAAAGGAAGTGTTGAAACTAAAGGTAAAAAAGCAAATAATAAATACGTTCACATGAATGAGCATAAGTATCATTTGTATGTAAAACGGGATATTAATTAAAATTTGCGAACGTGTTAACTTCCAATTGGGGATGTTCCATGAAATGGATATTCGCACGAAGAAGTGTTTGTGATTAAGGTAGATGGTGGGGGTGATTGGAGGCTGAAATGGTGCCTCAAATGACCCGGCATCGCCCGTTCGGTTTGCAGCAGCCCCCGAATGACCGGTCGGATTGTTTTAATTTTGGGATGTGGAAACATAAAAGTTCTCATTTAACGTGTCCGGTAAAAATAAAAAATGAGTCAAAGAGGATTCAGCAAACGTACGAGCTATAAATAATATGAAAGAGTTGTGTTGAGTTCTTCAGGCTTTTGAAAAACGAAACAGGAATGGAAATTAAATATAGATTATATCACCAGATTTTAAACGTCTAAATCCAATAAAAGTGGCAGATAATATATATTTTTTAAATTTAAAACCCTGGATAGGGTGGATTAAAGACACGCGTTCAAGATGCCAGTAGAACCATTTACAGGCGCAATTCCGGAAAAAAAGTGTTTTCCAATTTCCCCTGATAACCAAGAAAGAAGCTGATTCAGGCAATTGATTTTAGCAATAGACCATCGAAGTAGTGAAAAAAAAGACGCTTGTGTAGGTGTATGACCTACACAAGCGTCAAGCGTCACTTTTGCAAGTCATACACCTACAGTGTATGACTTGCAAAAGCAATAAAATGTTGAAATATTTGACAAATAACATGAATTTCAATTAGGGCGGCCGATGTGAGTACCGCCGCATCTACATCTACTATTATAAGTCACCATGAGTGGTTCGCTAGTCTTGGTGACTTAGCAGGGGTGCCTGTATGAAGTGTGTTCAGGTCTTGGTGGCGGGTTTGTCTGCCTACCAGTTGCGTAGTGGGCTGGATCGGGAGAGGTCGGTTGAGGGAGATCCTTTGACCTCTCCAGCCGGATCAAAGCCAACGCCTTGCACCGTAGTGGAAGATGAATTTGTACGTCACACCTGGACAAATTGACTCCAGATTCGAACCCACTCCTCATTTTTTATTTCCCACGACTTTTTCAACATCCCCAAAGACAACATAGGCCCTGAGGGATATTATTTTTCTTAGGTTGTGGAGTTGTTGTACAAAAAAAACTAAAATCCTAAATCAATTTCATTGGAAAAAAGGCAAGGGGGGTTTTAACGTAGAGATATTTCTTTATACGGCCAACTAATCTAAGCATCCACAAACTGCCTATGCAAACTTAATAATGGTGTTTGTATATTACATTACAATGATGGAATATTCGTTAATTTATTAATTATTTTTGTGTGTAATTCGTAAAGTACGTATTTTTTTTAAATTCAATTCTAATAAAACTTAACAGCCATTTTTTTTATTCTACAATTATTTATTTATCTGTTTCGGCTAAAACGGAATATTTACATTGGCGTTGTTAGCAGACCGTCTTCTTTTATAGCTAACAAGCAATAGGTTCGGGTCGCACGAGCGAAGCATTTGGAAAAGGAGAATACAATTATTGTCATTGAAAATTTAGTATTTTCAGAAAATGCCGGCTGTTTTTATATTCATGACCGTTAACAAAAGCTCTCCCTCGCGACGAAATAATCATACATATTCTTCATTGCTTTTTCGCCGCCATAAAAGCCCTTCCGCTTTGCAGATGCCAATGGCAGCGTTTCTGTTAAACATTCGCCTAAACGAGCAGAGAACATCGCACATCGCACTAAAATAAGCCAGAAACAGAACAAAGCTAACAAGGTGTACATTATTAAATCGCGATGGAATTTTCTTTGTCAAACTCCTGTTTGCTTTTTAGCATGAATTTAAAATAACTTGGGTTTGAGAACAAAAACAGAAAACGGTAGGTACTAAAACATACGACAAATTTCTGGATTTTACATTTTTTTCAGCTCACATCGCCTTTTCGTTTATTTTTTTAAACTTTACGAAATTCAAATTATTTTTTAAACCGGATTGCTTGATCCGAAATAATAAGGCTTAAGGCAGATTAGGTTAAGTAAGGTTAGGTTTTGTAGGTTAGATTAGGTTAGATTTTTTCTTCAACTTTTATCAATCAATCAACAATGTTCAATTTTTTCATGGAACCTTCAAAAGCATACAAATTTTAGCGGCTCGCTTATCACTTTTTGAAACACCACTTATTTAACCAAAATTATGACACAAAATATTTAAACAAAAACAACAAATATAAACAAATTAGAACTACATATAGACAAAAATATTATGGGAAGTGGTGATTAATTACTTAATCGTTTGGTAAAAAAAACAATTATTTGAAATGGAATATAAAAATTATTTTAGAACATGTAAAAATTTGATTTATATATAAAAACTTAAAAGAATAATCAAGATGTCTAAATAACAAAAAATAATTATTATAAATTTAATTATTAATGTGAAAAAAGGTTTAATAAATGGCAATTTAAAAAAAATATTTAGTCATTTATAATATTTAAATGACTATAATTTCGAAGTTATCTAATTGTAAACCCGTTGTCTTTGTATGTAAATTTTTTTATCTTTTATTTTTATCAAAGTTCGAAGAAGTAAGTTTTTATTATTATTATTATTTTTTTTTTTTTTTTCATAAAGATGGCAGCCAATAAAAATATGCGTTAAGAAAAATGAAGATAATATGGGTGGTTCTTAGTCGAAGTATGGTACAGTTAAAGGTGACCGAATTGGATATCGATACCTTAGCTCAGTGGATAAGAGCCCCCAACCCGGAAAGTAAAAAGGAAGGTCCTGGGTTCGAGTCCCAGAGGTGTAAATATCTTTTTCTGATTTTTCTGTTTCCAGATTTTCGATCGAGTTTCGCTCATAATTTCTTCATTTAATTAAATATTACAAGTAAGTTTTTATTCTAGAAAAAGGAAAATAATTTTTTAACCTATTTAACTAGAAATATCTAGCTACATACATTTTACTTTACATTGCATTATAAAACAATATTTTTCACATTCAGAATAAAAATTATATATTTTTTTTAAACTACCACATTTTTTCATTTTGTCTGGAGAGCAATTATATAATTTGCCCCCTTCTTAACCATTGGACTGCTTACCATATTATGAGTTCCGTGTTTGTATGTACGGGTCTATTATTTATTTTGTATATAGTGTAGTGTTATATTTGTACTCGTATAGTTTTCTTAATATTATTATTTCTTTATATAATTTTTTGTTGATGTTCTGGATCTGCAGTAAAATGGTTTTTTGATTAGCTTGTTTTGTTTTATCTGTATTTCATTTATGTATGTTTCGTATGCATTCCCCCAGATTTCAATCAAGTAATTTAAATATGAATGTACTGTTATAACAGATATGATAACCGGTGACTTTAATATCTTGCATACACTGTATTATTGTTAAATGCTTATCAATGCACAGCCCAAGATATTTTTCCTTTATCAGGATTTGCAAGTTGTTCTTTTCAATTTGTAAAGGGGACCTGACGAGGAATTATTATAGTTAAATCGGCTCATGACAGCATCGGTGACAGTACCCACTGACATTAACTGGACACGTCCTGCCGTTTTTGTTATAGACAGACACAATGGGGTGCGAACATAATATAAAAAACACATAAAATAAAAACTTACCCACACGTTTACGACAACGAAAATAATTGGAGAATATTAGATTTGGGGGTATTTCAAATTCTGCTTAATCAGAAAAAATGGCTTCGCTCAAAGAAGACGTAAAAACTACTTTTTAAAAACTGGCCAGTTCTCTTCATCCTCTGGAGTGAGACTCTTTTGATGAGCATGTTAGGTTTATTGCCAGCATAAAATCTTTTAAAAAGAAAAAAAGAGTTGTTGAAGAAACCGAATAAATTAAATGCTAAAATAAGGATAAAAACCAAAATAATTATGGATATAATACTCTAGTTTGTGGAAATAATAATAAAAAACAAAACCAAATTTAATTTTAATTAATAAAAATCAAAATACTCGATAAAAATAATACAAACATATTTCATGATCGTGTCATAAACTAAACAAACAATATTGTTTAAGAGTAGGAGTTAGATTTGTTAATCACAATCTACAAAATGAAAACAATAACAAAAATTGAATTATTAGCTGTTGATCTAAATTGTGCATCAAATCAAAAAGATAATTCAATTCAATATAAATTTGATGAAATTATTGAAAACATAAAATCTAGTAATTATAAAGAGAATTAAACAATATGAAGAAAAAAAGCATGCCATCAATATTTTAAAAAGCTACACGTGGCAAAAACCTAATCATAACAAAGAATATTCAATCTTTATTTTAAATAAAGTGGACTGTATATAAAAGACTTTGGATTTTTTAGATAGTAATAATTTTGAGATATTTAATAAGAACCCAATCAATTAATTCCAGGAAGAAATTATTGATACATTAAAAACATGCAGAAGTGAAAACATTATAAATTTATTTAAAAACAAGAATATATTATAATAAAAACAAATATAAAACTTTTTTCCACTTTAAGTTTAATGACCGTAACCGGTTTCAGCTCGCTAGAGCCATCTTCAGACTGGTACAAAATATTCTTAATCTACGGTTTATATACATAACATTTGAGGGAGGGGAAGCGGGGTGGTCTTAAGGGTTTTAATCAATTATACTAATTACATTTGTTACTAAGTATTTTATTTAGTAACAAATGTAATTAGTATAATTGTTACTTAGTATTTTATTCACTCATTCACAGACTTCTACATGTGCCTTTGAATTATATAAACTATACAAATGAATTAAATATTATTAAAACTATAGCAAAGAACAATGGATACAAGAGTGAAACTATTGACAGTTTATTGAAGAAAAAAGATAAAAAGCTTACATTAGCAATTATTTCACAAGGCCTTGAAAATAAAAATGAAAATGATACCTCTAAACAATGGATTAAAATCCTTTATATTGGCGAAATATCGACAAAAATATCCAGATTAATTAATAATGATAAATTCAAAACAGCTTTTTATAATGTGAATTCTCTGGGAAGAATTTTAATCAACAATAAAGACAAGAGAGAAAAACTTGAAAACTCGGGAGTTTACCAAGTGAACTGCGCCAACTGCCCGTCATATTACATAGGCCAAACTGGAAGGTCATTCAAAACCAGAATCAAAGAACACTTTACAAACTGGGTAAATGACAAAGGCGAATTATCAAATGTAGCATCACATTTACTAGAAAACAATCACTCGTTTGATAAAGACAGAGATATTAAAGTCCTCCACACTTGTAATAAAGGCCATAAGCTAGATAGACTAGAATCTTTAGAAATTTCCCGCTTAACTAAAAAAATAGACCATAAATTTGTAATGAATAAACAATTAGAGTCATTTGCTAAGTCTCCACTTTTGTATCCATTGTAATTTTCATAATAATTTCGAAATTAAAATATGTATTTAGCTAATAAAATGACCATTCCTACTCCAATGTAAACATGTATCCCTTCAAAAAGCTATTAAAAAAATCCCATGCATCATAAATGTAATAACGATTTGATAATAAAATTAGGTCTTTAATAATTCATACCACTTGTAAGGTTTTTCCTAAACAATATTGAAGTGAGCTACAAACCCAAGGTAATTAGCCCACTGGAATAACCAAAATATTTAGAAATTCAACAGTCTAAAACTACTTAGTAACAAATGTAATTAGTATAATTGATTAAAACCCTTAAGACCACCCCGCTTCCCCTCCCTCAAATGTTATGTATATAAACCGTAGATTAAGAATATTTTGTACCAGTCTGAAGATGGCTCTAGCGAGCTGAAACCGGTTACGGTCATTAAACTTAAAGTGGAAAAAAGTTTTATATTTGTTTTTATTATAATATATTATAATGGAATTCCACCATGAATTATCAGTTTCAAAAATAGAAATATTAAAAACAAGAAATTAACCATTGAAAATCCACAAGCTTCAAAATTATACAAAAAAATGGTAAAAATTTAAAAGTAGATAAACTGGTTGTATCAAATTGTAAAGCTCTTAGTTATACGTTGGCAACTACAATCAATAAATTAATTCTTGGTAACAAAATTTTTAACCTTAACACACAAAAAAAAATTCCCTTGAGTTAATTTACAAATTAAAATCTTTGGATATACCTAAAAATGCAATGTTAATTTGTATATTGTAAACTTATTTCCAAGTGTTCATTTTTATAAACTAAATCAATCATCAAAGAGTTCTTCAAATATTTCCGAAAACTTGTCTCAGTACTTATATAAACTTTTAAATGTTATTTTTAAACGAAATTATTTTCAATTTGATAATATTATTTATAAACAAAAGACTGGCTTAGCAATGAGTTCTAGTACAAACCTTTTAGTAGCAAATATATTCTTAAACAATTTTGAAGATAACATTTTAAATAGTTGTGCTTTATTGTTGAAATATGTTTATTTTTGGAAAAGATATGTAGATTACATTTTTTGTACATGGACTGGAGTTAGTAGTCAATTAAATATTTTCTTAAATTTCATTACAAATTACATTACGTAAAAAAATAAAAATTACATTCTAAATTGGAAAAGAAGCTTAAATTATTTGGGTTTATATATATCTACTGTCAATAATAAATTTGAATTTAACATTTATCGCAAAGATACATATACAGATATCGTTATAAAAAAAAATCGAATCATCCATTTTCACAAAAATTGGCAGCTTACCATTGCTTAGTTAATTTATAATTGTTCCCGTATATTTGAGTAATTTTAACACAGAATTAAATATTTAGAACAAATTGCAATCAATATCGGTTATACTTCAAAATTAATAGACAATACGTTACACAAAAAATATAAGAAAAAGTTTATTAGATCTTTTGTTTACCCACACGTATTTGACAATGAAAATAATTGGAGAAAAATAGTATTTTCAAATAATAACACTTTAAATTTAATAATTAAAAACATGCCAGATAATATCCAACCAGCTTTTTATAATAATAAAAATATATTTTACATAACAAGGACAAAGATGATTTTTTGAATAAAATCTGGGGAATGTAAATTAATTTGTAACGACTGTAAATTTTTTTTATAGAAGACTTCTATAAAATTTAATACTAAGGAACATCTAATGTGTTTAAGTAATAATTATTATTCTGTTGCCAATCACATTTTAGAAACAAATCATTCTTTTGATATAAATAAAGGGTTACAAATTTTACACACAAACACAACGGGTCTACAATTAGATAGTTTAGACATTCTAGAAATTAGAAAAAGTGTTATTGGTCAATTAAATATTATTAATAACCAAATATTTTTTAAATAGCCATCTCTTAAATTGATATTCATATTAATACTTACATTTATAATAATTTATTTTGTTATTTAGACTTCCTTTTTGTTTGTTTTAAAAGTTTTTATTATATAAATGCAATTTTTACATATTCTAAAATAAATTTTATATCTCATTTTATATAATTCTTTTTTATGATATATTTAAGTAATTAACCACTTCTAATGTTTAGTTTGTCTTTTGTTATTTTTAATATTAATCTTATCCTGACGAAGAAATCGTTGTTTTCGAAACGTTGATAATGTTGATTAGTGGTGATTTTACAAAGTTATTTGTTTTCATTTAATTAAAAATGACGCCACAAAGTTTATATGCAAAGTTTGAAGAAGTAATAAGAGCTAATTATTTATAAGTTTGTGGCATTTATTTTCCTTTCCCAACAGCTGATCTCTAAAGTTCTGAAATACTCACAGGACTTTTAGGTGGTTTGTTTTACTTGTAACAAGACTCTTAACCTGCAGCATCCCTTATAGTTACACCACCCTTAAACATCAAGGAACAGAGGAAGGCTATATATATTTTGATCAAAGAGAAGTAAGGTATTGATGAGTTGTCACGGTGGAAGAACGTGTAGGAAATATGGAATGAATTCCAGTTAATTCGCTGACGTGAGCTGAATCCGCGAGTATTCTCAAACGAATCTCGATACAAGTGTAGCTTTCCGATAAACTGTATATATGCACACCAATTAATTATGTATTAGGTATAAATCATTACAAGTCTTGGAAGAAAAGGTTAAATAATGATGATTAGTTTCCCAAATTATATAAAGCGATGTACCGCAAGATCGATTGTCTTCGTAGAGAGGTGGTATGTGATATATTTGATCACATAATTATTTGATCTTACCTAAGGTTGAAAAATTTGTTAAATTGCTAATTAAATAATGGGGCCACGCAAGAGTTAGGTAGAGGAATTCGGGGAGAGTTGGTTGCAGGGGTAAGTGGGCGTAGTGGTTCCTGTGCCCAATAACATTACGTGATTCTATTCACTTTATATTTAACCACGAATATATGTTATTTTTTGACATATTTACCTTGAAACTTCTAAACTGGAGAGAGCTGGCACAAAACCGAGAGGAGTGGAGGAAGATTCTTGAGGAGGCCAAGACCCACCAGGTTATAGATCCAAGAGTGATGATGATGATGATGATATATTATTTTATACATCAACCGATTTCGCTTCGACCAAGCTTCATCAAGATATAATAAAAACTTGTAATTATTATTATATCCAGATGAAGCTTGGTCGAAGCGAAATCGGTCGATGTATAAAATAAAAAATATTCGTAGATAAATACTAAGTGATTGATTTATTTAAAAAAATATAATGCCTAACCACAAAATAATTGCTTTTATAAAAATAAAAATATTTTTTTTTATTGGATTGTTCACATTATTCCTGAAAACTAGGACGTATAAAATAGTTTGTAAAGGCGAAAATTCCAAGCGAAGTTACACTGAAAGCCGATAAAGTTAAATTGAACTATTTTTTAAAAAAATAATGTGCCCCAGTTAATGATGTAATTATTAACTATGAACTTGATTACAAATACATCATTTTTTAATATCTCAAATAACACCAATTGCTTATTAATCTTACTCATTTCAGGTAACAATGTATTTTTTAATCTTGTTTTTTGTATCAGCACGGTTCAGTTAGCGCACTTTTCCCAAAATTTGTCGCTTTTTACACTGTTTTTTATTAATTTTGCGGGAGCAAAAAAAATAGACACCCGTCACTTTGAAGTAGGTATAATTGTTGTATTTTTTCATTTTTGTTTTTCTGTGTACGTACGTATACTCTACTTCAAAATTGACCAAACGCTTTTAGGGTCGCAGTCTGCGGTTGTCAGCTTGTTTCTGTAATACAATTCTTTGGTTTTACATATAATTAGAGAATAAATGTTTTTGTATCTTTTAAAGAACCACAACAACAACACCACAACTTACATACATTGATTGATTTTTAAAAAATTTATATTCCTGGTACTTATTATTAAACTTGTAAACTGTAAACATTTATAAACTGCGTGTATGAGAATAGAAATAAAAAAAAATGTATGTAAATACTGTCCCCGATAACCTCTATCGTGAAACAATGATTAACAGTTTGCTTAACGTGATAGGTACCTACCTTCCCAAACAATCAAAACAGCAACACACCCCACACATTAACTTCAGCATTACAGGAATTTGGCAAGTATTCCCTTTAAGAGCTCGATTAGTCAAAGCTTCGACGCCAATCCGAGCCCGGAAGCTTACAAAGCTCAGCAAGGTGTTGCTGTCGTGAAGGTGTTCTGTGTTCAGTATACACCAATGAAGTTCACTGTGATCCGCAGAGAACTTCGTAAGACGATGGATTATCGCGTGAGAATCAATTTATAAACCATTACACGTGGCCTGTGGGGAGTAATTGTCAATGTACTGATGAACAGATCTGATATTGTGCATTGTGCAGCGAATACTGGATTATTTACTAGAAAGATGTTATCGAGAGTCTAGAGAACATTCACAAATTTATATTGATCTTTTTAACTTTATTTAAATAACATGCATTAGTGTTTATATATTATTATAGCTTGACTTATTTAAAAAAAAAAACACTCCTCAACCGTTAAATGGTTTTTTAAAGTAAAAACTTCTTTAGCACCGTTGTGATTTGAGAAATGGAAATGAGCGATACTAAATAAAAAGAGACAAACACATACATCTATTGGATTTAACCTGCAAGAGAGTGAGATAGAATAAAACCGTACCTACGAACAATACCTAAAAGGCGTCGCGCTCTGTCAAGTTGCGCGCATCGGCCGCCTTGATTATGAGCTCACTTTTCAAGGCTCCTATTGGTTGAGATTGTGTGAGTGGTGGTTCTACGTGTGAGCTGCACTCGATTTTTTTGTTACAGTTTGAATAAGTATTGTACCTTGTACCTTGAATTGTCATGTCTCAGAGTGTAAGTTACTCTCACGTCCTGGTTAAAGACTGATATCGCTAAACGCTAAGCCGTGTTTGGTGACTAAATCTGAATATCCAGGCACGTCCTAATCTTTCTCTTTAATTAATCTTTCGGTTAATTAAATAGTGGTGTACATAAAGTTATTTGTTTTTATTAAATTAATAATGACGCCACAAAGTGAATTAGCGAAGTTTGAAGAAATAAAAATATTTAATTTTTATTCAAACAATTCTATTTTTTATAACTTTTAAAGGTTTTTCCATCAATTTAATATATCATTGAGGAAGAAAATAACACTAATAATCCAATCAAATAAATGAAAGAGAACAAGACGCAGAAAAATAAAAATTATTAGTGTTATCTTCTTCTTCAATGATATGTATATTGATGGGAATAACCTACAAAGTTATTAAAAAGTTGTTTTACTTATAGGTAAAAATTGAATATTCATTAAGAGGGGCGATACATGTAACCGCCTGAATTTTGACCATTTTTCAGAGGCTTATTTAAAAGGGAAGGAATAAATGAATTGTTTTTAAATTCAGTATGTTTATTCATTATATATTAAAAAACAAGAATCAGATGTTTCTTTTTATTTTTTTTCAAAATGGCCGCCGTAGTTACTAATCTCCCGAGACCCTCGTGGCGAAAGGCATCAATTGGCGTAATTTTTAGCTTTTTTTACAGCTATATGAAATCTAAAATTTTGCTTTGAGCGTGTTTATAAAATATATATCTTGTAGTTAAACTAGTAAAAAAACAAAAAAGTCAAAAAATCGTAAAATGGCACGCCTTAAAATAAAAAAGTTCGATTTTTCACCCTTTTTTGACGGTTTTTGGGTCAAAAATTATAATTTTTGTAATTTTTTTTAGCATGTTTGAGATTTAACTAGAAGCTAATACTATAGAAAAGACGTGTGCCAAATTTCATAAGAATCGGTTGAGAACTTTTTGATTTATCTCTCCCGCCAATTAAAAAAAAGGAGTTTGGAGAGAAACACGTGTAAAGTTTTGACACACACTACGAGTAAAACGACTTACTAACTAGTCAGCGATTCCAGGGCTATATAGAAGTCCTTCGGCGCATTCGTAGTACTCGTTTTTCTTCTTAAGTCCTTCTTGACATGGCTGACAAACTTTTTTGGTCGTCAAAGAGCTGTGGCGATTTTCTCGACTCATTCTTTGGTCATCGATTTTGACTTTGAGTTGAGGCGTAGCATTTACATTTACATGAGTTTTTAACCAATAAATAATGCGAATTTCTTTCTAAAAATTTACAGGCATATTTTTGAGATGTTATTTTAACTATTTGTGCAAAAAAAAATCGATTTTTTTTTTTACATGTATCGCCCCCCTTGTGACTTTTACAAAAACTTCAATAAGTATTCCGTGTAACTATACATATGTATATAAAAGAAGAAAAACACAATAGTCTGTATTTAATAGAATTATTTTTATAATAAAAATAGTAGTAAACATAGTAATAAAACTTCCTGTAAGTTTAATAATTTCAGTTTAAAATATAATTTGAAAAGTAAAGAAAAATATCGATGTCTAAATATTTTTTTTCTAATTCAAAATAAGTTATATATATATATGTTAATGGCACATGTTGTACCGAATGCATTAAAAAATATACATAAATCAAAGAGGGCAAGATCACCGCGAGTAGAAGCCATCGCGTTTCGTGTTTTCGTTGTCGTTCGATGAACCATGTCTACTGGGCGTAACTTGCTCTATGCACGTGTTTCCAATTCATGGTACACGTTACTTTACAAAACTACAGAAGCTTCGACCATATATTATGGAATGAACTGTAATATAGCTTTGTGGTTCACCCTTCTAATGCAGAGTGCACTCGTGAAATGTATCTATGTTGATTATTAAAAAATATTTTAAATTTACCAGTTAACTTAGAAAGTTGGCAGAGAATAATCATTTTAATTATTCAAAATAATAATAATAATTTTATGTTTTAAATAAAACAAAAATATTTATAATAACTAGATGAAAAAAAGAGTTTCTAATTCTGCATTAATGGAATACAA
This sequence comes from Glyphotaelius pellucidus, assembly GCA_936435175.1. Classification (NCBI taxonomy): domain Eukaryota; kingdom Metazoa; phylum Arthropoda; class Insecta; order Trichoptera; family Limnephilidae; genus Glyphotaelius; species Glyphotaelius pellucidus. Next base: position 333,981 of record OW386547.1, read on the forward strand.
AAGGTTTATTTATGAGACTACCGGGATACTGCAGCGCTACGGAAATGTTCGTGGAGAGACGAGTGCACTCTTTAAGAGCACTTTCCGCCACTCCAATCCGCCATTTCAACCATCATCACTGCCATAGTTGCCTATAGGAAGTTTCTCCTGACAGCTCTCCGAAGATAGGAAACGGTCAAGTCCATTAAGATGACACAATACCCAAAAATATATTCAGAATCTTAACGACGTAAGTAAAAAAGCCGTGTATACAAATTGCGACTCGCGACCCGTGTATTGGACGGACCTACTGTTGAATTTACCCTATCAAATAAAAGAAGAAGAAGAAGAATGAAAAAAATGTGGGAATCTTAACGACGTAAGTGAAGAAAGCGTGTAAACAAATATACACCCGTGCCGCGGAATTATGAAACGAATAAAATCAGTAAGAAAGTAAAAACAAGCTACAAACAGCACACATGAATAAGAAGGAAAAAGATTGAATGGAGGCGGGAGATGCTGTCGTCCTAGTTTAAAATAAGTAACAAAAAAATATCAATGAAAATAAGTGGATGAAGTGAAAGAAAGAAGAAACAAGAAAGTCGCAGGAATGGGAAAGAGGAAAAGCAAAGAAGTGAAGGCGTAGGCGGAATACAGTAGACTCTGTCGATACAACATCGTATTACTCTCCATTTTACAATATTCAAATAAAGATTCCGACAACATTTTTGTGCACCGTTCCTTACACTTTACTTACACATGAAATAATATTTTATTTTTTATTGACGCCGTATTCTGCTTTTACATGAAATTTTACATTTATATATTTACAATACATAACATGTTTAAAAGATTAGTAGTGACGCACGTAGGGTCACAGCACATACGTTTATGAAATAAAAGTAATAAAAATAAAAATTTATAAAAAAGGAAAAATAGAGAGATTTAGACAAAATATAATTCATTAGGTAAGTACCTACAGAGTGGTAACTTGTATCAAATATCTATCAAGATCTATATCAAATCAAGTGGTTCACTACGTTTGGTGATTTAGCAGGGGTGCTCAGGTTCAAGGGTTTGTCTAGGTCCGGCAGGGGTGTTGGTTATCTGTGCTAGGCGTGGCAGCCCGGATCGGGAAAGGCTTATTGAGGGAAACGTAACGTAGACCTCTCCAGCCGAACTCTCTCCACCCATCGCCTTGCACCACAGCGAGAGGGATGAATTCATACATTGGCCCCAGATTCCTACCACCCCGAAAATCATTTTCCTTTCCAGAACTTCCTCTCCATCTTTCCTCTAAAAGACCCCCCACATAAAAACCTTACAAACATACATTTCAATACAATTTATTCATAAAATAACGAGAAAGACATTCAGAATTAAACAATTTATTCTTGTAAATCACCTTTTTTTATATGAGCACAGAAGGCCCCGAGGAAAATAATTTCCCTCAGGGCCAATGTCATCTTTTGGGATGCTGTGTGGAGGGTTTTTTAAGGAAAGGGAGGGGAGGAGAGTTCTGGGAAGGAAAAAAGTTTAAGGAGTGGGTGGGAATCTGGGGTTCAGTGTGTCTTGGTCATCTGCCTTCAAGATCTAGACAAACCTCACCCCTTGAACCCGGGCACCCCTGCTAAATCACCAAACGTAGCGAATCAATTGGGGTGACCTATGGCAGAGGTGTTGGTTATCCAATAGGTTCCCGGAGCGGCGGTACCCATTCCCGCCTCCCAAATTGATTCCCCAACCTCTATTCGATGACAAAAAACTTATTGTTGAACTAAATATATCTACAACATCGGAGCACATGTTTCCTAATGGATTGGATTTTGTCTCATAGGCGTATAATATTACAATGTTGAAGAAGAATTATACAATTTGTTGAATTTATCGTGGGTAACACTGTTTCTTTAAATATTTTCTCTTCAGTCTTTACTGAACAGGTGACAAAATTAAAAAAGAACTCTAACGAAACAAAGACTCACAGAACGTCAATGACATTCTTATTTGACTAACACAGCGCATGCTTGAAAAATCCCCTCAAGAGAGCTTTACATTTATTTTACTGAAGGTTATAATTCTTTCATAAAATATGCAAAGTTGATCTTTAAAAAATGTGTACACAATTATGTTCTTTACCGGGATAAGACAATATTACCCATTTAGTCCTTTACCTCAATAAGGCATTTTTTCAAAATTCTTCCTGTTAATCGAAACAAATGCAGGCAAGCACGTAGAGGAGGGGTGGTTAAAAATGTCCGGTGGTTTCATGTGTTATTCCGATTTCTGTGGTTAATACCACAAGTTCGTTTAAATGCACTTAGTGCCAGTCAGACCAGCACAAAATAAATAATTGTTTCAGAAGTCCAATCTGGAGAACACAAGATCATATTATATACCCTTTGAAACTGGAGCAATTTTCTACAAATATTGATTGTTTTCCGAATAAAATGCCCTAAATTATTAATGGTTATTACTTTTTAAAGTTTCCAATCACTTCACTGTTTAAATTTGACTAAAATTGAGTGATTTTTTTTTCAAATAATGAGTCGAGAGTTTATTTTTCCCAGCATAATTAAGTATTTTCATGGTCTCTAATAATTGAAGTAGGCTTAAACATATCTGAGTGGAGAGCAAATATTTTTTTTTGTTCGTTTATTAAACTAATTTTCTGATTATTATATTTTTGTGAATTTCCAACTACTCTAAAAGATTGAGTTTACAACCTTTATTTTTACTTTACTGTCAAGTTGAATTCTGACTGAAACATTATTATTGTTTAATTTTAATGCCTATAAAATCATATTCATCTTTTATTATAATAAATACCTTATTATAATAAAAGATAATACCTTAGAAAACTCTTATAAAATGAATCCTTAGGCTACCTCTAATTACTGACTCGAGCTTAATTTTCAATATTATGAATGTGTTTGACGTTCGGCAGATATATGCAAAAACGATCTTCACTCATTTATACACATACATACATAAATATTATGAATTTTTTTTAAATATTTGCTATACTCGAAACAATAACAAATACTTACTACAAATTCCCATAATGTATGCTACTTTTGGTCAACGATTCTTCAGCTACCTTACAACAATGTGACTTCCAAAAAAAATTCAGATAACATAAAAATTTGAATTAAAAGTAATGATAGGGCCTTTACCGGTGTACCCAAATCCGAAATTACTAATGAAACCAATGTATTGGTTCGTATTATTTGAAATTATTATTAATGCAACCAATATATTTTAATACAAATGTTCAAGTATTTTAGATTGGCTTACAAAATTACTGCCTCAACACAGGCTAAATATATAACTAATGTGTTTGTATTCTTTAATCTACCTTTAACCTACTATTCATATGTGTATTCTTTTCTGTTTGTTAACTTTTTGTACTAATGTAATCTATAAGCCATTGTAAACTACACTAACACGTACTTCTTAGTTATATGTTGCAAATTTCATTGAATAAAGATATATTATTGTTATTATCACCTACTAAGGAATAATCTTGGTATTTATGTAATTTTAACGTATCACTCACTACACATTTTAATATTTCTATTTTTGAAACTGATAATTCATGGTGGAAGTCCATTATATTATATTATAATAAAAACAAATATAAAACTTTTTTCCACTTTAAGTTTATTGACCGTAACCGGTTTCAGTTTGCTAGAGCCATCTTCAGACTGGTACAAAATATTCTTAGTCTACGGTTTATATACACAATATATGATTAAAAAATTAAAATATGTATTTAGTTTATATAATGACCATTTCTACTCCAATTAAACATCCCTTCAAAATCCTTCCAAAAAGCAATAAAAATAAAATCCCATGCATCATAAATATAATAACAATTTGACAATAAAATTAGGCCATTAATAATTTATATTACTTGTAAGGTTTTTCCTGAACAATGTTGAAGTGAGCTACAAACCCACTGGAATTACCAAAATATTTAGAAATTCAACAGTCTAAAACGACTTAGTAACAAATGTAATTAGTATAATTGATTAAAATCCTTAAGACCACCCCGCTACCCCTCCCTCATATGTTGTATATGTAAACCGTAGACTAAGAATATTTTGTACCAGTCTGAAGATGGCTCTAGCGAGCTGAAACCGGTTACGGTCAATAAATTTAAAATGGAAAAAGTTTTATATTTGTTTTTATTATAACATATTTTAAATTGGCTCGCTCTGTGCTTAAGAGTACATTCTCAGTAAAATAGAATTTTATTCGTTTGCTCGAGTCCTGGAAAACTATCGATATGCATCCATTTCTGGAAGTTACAGATCTCTCAGAATTTCCCTTCAAAAATCCTCTAACTGGCAGTATTTTTGCGTCACGATTCTTAAGTTATGTGTTGTCAACTGAAAGCTGTTTGTATAAGACCTTTTCCAACAGTAAATAGTGAAGGATACTATTTGATTTTGTTCAATATATATCGGAAAGATAGAAATTTTCAATGGATTTTCGAGGCATTCGACAAAAAATCAGATAAAATTCAAATGGAATAGTTCAGACCCTTTATATTGATAAAAACGTTTTCCCTTGCTGTTTCAATATTGATTGTTAGCGTATCGGAGCAATCACAAATTCAATAAATGAAACGGAGGAAGAAAAGTCTGTTCTATAGGACGCCAGCTAATCATTTTAGTTACTAGGGAGAAACCGAGAGCATTTTTATATCCTAAACGAAGAATTTTTCGTCAGTCAGAAAGTAAAAGTTTTGGCAGAGAAAAAGACGGATTTTATTTATTTGATCAATCTTCTGCCACCTTAAAAGTCCTCTCCCTTGATACAGTACACTACATAATTTGTAGCAGTACGGTTTCTTACTAATAAAGTTTCATGGCCTACTCCTTGTTTCTATTATACAGGTGTAACAGCATGTACCCGAAGGATTTTAACCAGTGATTACTGAACATGTTTGAAGTAAAAAATGTAGATGTAATTTTGAATTTAATGATTAAATTTTGAAAAAAATATTACACACGTCGCACGCACACGTTGCGTTATAGCAGCACGGTAACAGAGGAGAGACAGCGCATGTCACGTGATCCCGTCGTCACGCGTAGCAAGCGATTATGTGTGATTAAACTTTTTTTGTTTTTAATTGAAAACTTATATAATCGGACAGCAAAGTAACAATCACGTTTTTTTACTACAAGCACGCTGTGGTCAAAATTCATAAAACTCGATGCTTTTTAAGTTTCACTTCAGCAAAGGAGCCCCCTCGTGTATCTTGATTTAGCGGTTTATGGAAGCTTTAATATGTTACAGAATGCACCATAAATACTGAACGTTAAAAACTTGTAACTTTCAGGAAATGCATACAAAGTGGGTAAAGTAGGAAACTATTCAACAAACAAATTTCCCAAGTGACTACAAGTACATGCGCAAAACGAATATCTTCAACTTCACGTCTGGAATTTCAACTAATAAAATGAAACGTAACCGGTTTCCTTCATCGGATGTGCGAGTTTTATAAAACGCATCATATTTATATATTATAGCATATTCTCCATTACACTTACAAAATCAGTGTAATAGGTACTTATTGCAAATAATATTAATTACTCTCAAAAGAAAAAACAGAAAAGATTTAGTCGCATCTGGGAAATGAACCTAGGAGCTTTTCCTTGCTGGGAAAGTGCTCTGACCACTGATCTAATTCAAACATATCAATATACGTCATTTAAACTGGGTTCTGAGCTGACAAAATGAAACCAACTCAAACCATCTGAAAAGTCATTAAAAGTGATGAAATTTTTTTTTTTAATTTGTTAAATAGGTTACGTTAAGTCAGGGTTATGGGTTATTTTAAAATTATTTTTTTCATAGCTTTTGATTACTTTTCAAAGAGGTGTTGAGTTGACTTTATTCTCAGTTGGCATGAAACCCAACATATAATTGTATGATTGCAAGATTCTACCAGATCATTTACTTTTTTAAGAAATTTAGTTGCAGAAAATATAAAGTAATCCATTTCAGAATAATAATTACACATACAATATATGAAACATTTCATTTTCCAAACTTTGTATCAAAATATTTTTTTTAAATTTAAGGATTAAGTACTCTCATAAAAGGCTATGCTTGTGTCTATGGGAGGAACGTGTTATTTATTTTGTAGAATACTTTATTATTACTGTTGTTGTTTTTATTACGTAGATTTAAGCTTAAATAGAAATTTAACAAAAAAAAAATCCCATCGTGTTTTGAAATTGTGTGAAATTTTAGTGTGAGGTTTGCTGTGTTTATGAACGGTACGACTTTGTTTAAAATATATATTTCCTAATGTGCGACATCTGTTGAGTTTTTTTATGATTATTCAATATTATTATAGTGGCATTAGCTCAGTGGTTAAAGCACTTCCCCGGCAAGGAAAAATCCTGGGTTCAATTTCCAGGTACACTGAATCTTTTTCTATTTTTTCTGTTCCATATTTTTGGTTTGAGAGCCGCTTTGTCTTCAACGATTAAATATTACAATTTAACGCTTTCTCATTTCTCCACTAGTAATTCCACTATACAAACAGTATGTGTTTTTAAAACCTTTAAGGAATAACAGTTTTACCTGCAACAGAAAAAACGATCCAATGCGAAAAGCCTTATGTAATGAAATTAATACACCTTTTCCTCACTAGAATGGCTCGTACAACGCCTTTTTTCATCTTGTTTCATAATCTCCACTACGAGCTAAGGAGCTTTATTTAACAGTTTACTGTAAAAAATAAGACAAGGCGCCAATATTTTGGTTAAATGTAATTTTTATTAAGTTGAATAATAAGAAAAGCTGGTAACTTTCTAAATATTTGAAAGGATGTCAAGTTTGTTATTTTATACAACAGGAAAATGAATACTCTGGAAACTAATAATATTCTTACAAAAAAACATTTATTTGTTTTTTATTCATCAAAATACGTGAAGACGAATGTATGGAAATTCCCCGTGTAATAAAAATAGTAACGGAACACGTGAACCAATATTTCAGTTCCTGAAAATTTATCGTCACGAAACAATTCGTCGACTTTTTTGTTTACCTTCGGCATTGTTTGCTCGAGCAATTGGAATTGGGTAAAACTACTCAACAGTAGAATATGTCTTGGACACTTTATGCTGAACAGTCTCATCAAATTTCTGTGTTACTTTAATAATAAATTTTTATGGCCTCTAGTCTACCAAAGTGATGGAAAATAGAAAACTATTTTTAAATACATATTTTTCAATTTCACGTTTGTTTACTTGATTAAATGAATTGATAATTCTTGGAAGCGAAAATTATCCCACTTCCCGTCACCCTATCGAGCTGAAACTTGGTAGATAGACTCGTTGTTTAGGATAATACATCCAACTTTTGGCTGCAGTCACGCTCACCACGTGGACATACACGCATTTTTTCTGAAACTCTTTGAAATTAAAGCGCTTAATATACGAAATAAATGTCGAACCTTTGGGTTTTGGCCCGGTTGGTAATGGGATTGATTCCGTTCACTTGGTAGAAGGTCCAAACCTTAGTAAAAAAAAAAAAGGTTTAGAGGACTTTTGAATTTTATTTTTTTTATTTATTTTAGAATAAACAAAATGGACGCACAATATAGACATATTGATTTTTAACTATTTTTTATCTGAATGAACAACTCCATACTGTCGTTAGGCGAGAGTTTCCCTGGGCAAAATTAGCACTCAGTTATGTTAGCGAAACCTGCCGTTCCAGAGAAAAACCTGCCGTTTGAAAAAGTTAGACCGTTGTACGCCACGATGCATTCTTTACGTTTAATTCCTCTTTTTGAAATGGTGATCGTTCAATAAACAAAGATAAATTGTAAGACAAAAAAAATTATAATGTAAAATAATATTTTTGTAGTGTCTGTCTTTATTTCTCTCCAGAAAATATTGTTATATGTACGTGTACTAGCACCTGTATTCTCCGTATTCATAAATGGATGCTTATTTGAAAGACTTGTGTTTTATAACACGGTGGCTGTTTATTGACGTTTTGTAATTACTAGTGGTCGCCTAATGGTCGAAATTCGACCATAACTAATTTAATGTGTAAAGTTTTTTTATAGATTTAATGTAGTCTTTTAGCATAATTTAAAAAAAAATATTAGCATTCTGCACCTTTTCTCTACACAAACAATAAGTGGGCGAAATTTCATACTCCTCCGTCCGTGCAATTTTCGTAAAAAGGGGTACAAAGTTTTTGCTTCACGTATTAATATACTGATTAAGTATTTTTCATGTATAATTTTAAAAAAATATTAGCATTCTGCACTCCTTCTCTATATAAACAATAAGTGTGCGAAACTTCATACTCCTCCGTCCGCACAATTTTCGTAAAAAGGGGTACAAAGTTTTTGCTTCACGTATTAATATACTGGTGATGATGATGATGATGATGACAATACTTCAAACGTCAAACGTCCTTGGGGCTGAAGGCTAATTCTAATCTGCCAAGCTTTTAAAACCTAAAGACTCCGTACATTTACCTTCGGTCACATTCGGCATAAATCGGCAACGATGTGATCCGAAGAGTCCATAGACTTCCATAGAAAAGTAAGAACTATATCATAGACTGTTATATTATGATATATTGCAGTTATGTTATATGTAAGTACTCTTCCGTTTCACATTTTTTTAGTTATTCTGAAATCACAAAATCGACGAGGGCCAATAAACCATTGCATTTTACCTATACTTTTATTATTACTGTTTTAAATATTTCGTTTTACAGAGACGTTTGACAGATTTAAGGGGTTCTTTTAAGAAATGTCACTTTTTAAGCATTACGCATAACTTATGTATTTGCGCTTTAGTTACATACATATGTGTATGTAACTAAAGCGCATTTTTTTATGTGTTATTACCTACACTGAAAGTTGATACAGATCTACCGGCTGGACGCAAGCGTTTCTGAAGGAACAAGTAAAAATAAGAATTACAATCAAAGGTTAAAAATAGTACCTGGTGTTATTCCAACGCCTGTCATTTGATAAAAAAAGCCATTACAGGAGATCGTGTTCACAGTTCAAGCACCGTTGGGGAGGGAGTTGTCCAATTTGTAAAATGGTGTCACTAATTCCGTCAAACAACAGCAAACGCAACGGAGGCAATTAGCAGTTTGTGCCTTCACTGGATGTTCGGCACAGAACATTCAACACTTTGTTTCAAGGGACGGACGCGGACGGGGCGTGTTGACTTTTAATTGCCTATCCCTTCGTCATGTTAACTGTAAACACCGGGGAAGTGTCCGCCCTGCGCCCTGCGCCCTGCCTACACGATCTGCTCACTAAGGGTGGGTTTTACATAAATATTGTCCGTCCAAAATAACTAAAATATATTATTACACTTTTCTGAGAAAGAGAAATGTTTATTTCAAATTAAAAACATCCAAATAAGGCACACAAAGCATCGTTTCTCACTAGGAGGAGGGCAAATAGGGCTTAATTTTTTATGTGTTTTGTCTTGTTCCTAAATCCTAACCATCTATTGGGAATTACTGGCGCGGCTCTTTGCCGCTCTGTGCGGAGACCATTTTTGTCACAAAGTTCTTGAGAAGAACCCATATTTGCACTCCAAAGGTTGGTGCAGTACCTTTACATGGTCGTATAACATTATGACTTTTAACCTTCTTATGATTCACTACTTGTTGCCTTGATTGTAACCACTGAACTGTTCCCAAGGACGTTTTAGATTGCTTTCATCATCTATCTGAATCTGAGTCCTTTGAATCCAATATCGCACTGAAACGTCCTTTCCTTTTTCAATAGTGCTTGTATTGTTCTGTATTCCTTTCACGTGCCCTGCTTATCAGTTGTTCATGCTTGTATCACATACAAAGGTTTAACATTTTATGCACTGTATTACCACTGGTCACGTGTATTCTCTCCGATAAGCCTATTGAGGCTGTTCCAGATCTAGAGGTTTCGCTTTCTTAAAACACATTTCTCTTGTGTTTGTCTTGATAAAGAAATAAGCAATTTATTGAGATGTAAAATAGACACGTTTAGTTTTTGCAGGGAGAATGGTAAAATTATCGGTATTAGTCTTAATTAGACAGTCTTTGAATTTAGCCAGTGATTAAGGAAATCAGACTAATCTCAAACCGCTCCTTTTCCATTATTAACCGTAGTACCTACTTATTTCGTATAATTTTCTTTAAAATGTCTACCGCACTTCTGTTTCTTGAATATTATTGACTTTTCATCCCAATGTTGGATAACTAAATCTATTTAGAGAAAGTAACCACAAAATATGCTCATGTACATTAAAAATAGGTAATTAAATGAAGACAACCCCTTCCGCTTTCCGGGCGACAACCCTAACCACTGAGCCAAGGTGTCTAAGTTCAAGTCCCAGAGGTGCCAGTGTCTTTTTCTGTCTACACCTCTTATATTGCCTTCATTTAATTAAATATTACAATTTGGAGTTTTTATTAATTAAGTTAAAAATAAAAATAAATATTCATCCTAGACTTGCTGAAAAGTCAAAAGATGTCGCATATTAAAAATAAAATGGATAAAAAATTATTCAGACACTATCTAGATAGCATTTAGTTCGGGTTTGAATCTTGCAATCGTACATAAAGATAGTAGCCAATAAAAATGTATGTTAAGAAAAATGGAGATAAAATTGGTAGTTCTTAATCGAAGTATGTTACAGTTAAAAATGGCCGAAACGGATATAGACACCTTAGCTCTGTGGTCAGGGTTATCGCCCGGAAAGCAGAAGGTCCTGGGTACAAGTCCCAGAGGTGCCAATATCTTTTTTTGATTTTTCTATCTACAGATTTTTGATTGAGTTCGTTAATTTTGTCTTCATTTAATTAAATATTACAATTTGGAGTTTTTACTCATAAAGTTTAAAAAGTTGACCACCCACTCGTATTTCCAGGTCTTTATAATATATTTTGTAGAATTCTTTAAACAAGGGCTTTAAATTGAAGTCCCATGTTTTTGAACTTCCCGGTCAATTGAGAAATTTGTTCAGTAGAATTGATTGGATACCTTCATGAAATTCCAGATCATTGTAACTAAAAACGGCCTTTGTGCTTCAAAGGGTGTTTGTCGTTTGATGACAGTTACCAGACACGACTGTATTATATATTATTACCATTGCCCGTGGAACTCTAGTCCAGTATACAAACAGTAGAGTAATGTATATAATCGCCATATCCTGTGGACCGCTTGTTCAATAGTAATGTAGTATGCAGTACCCAGTGATATAGAATAAAGTACACCCACTATTAACTAGGAGAGCTCTGTACCAGTATTTGTGTCCAAGTTTCCAGTTTCCCGGAGTGTTGAATTACATCTGCAGATCTTGTTAGCCGTCAATGCAAATAGATGGAGCACGGAGAACGTTCCAATAATTAATCTGGATTAAACTGCATATCAATACAGAGCGGCGCGCTTTGCGGCATTTGGTCTCATATTAGTTCTGCAAGTTAATAGATACGCTATATCCGATATCTAAATCCTCTTATTCCACAAATAAATTTAAATGGGATTCCGAAAAAAGTGAAAAGTGTACGAATGTCAATAACAAAAAAAATATGGACTCGAAGAGACCCAAAGATAATAATAGTCTTCTTCAAAACTGTCATTTCCTATCGAAGGTTGGCTATCATCTCCAATCTTCACCAGACTACAACTAAACTACAATTCTAAACGATTCAACAGAACTGAGTGATACAGACCAAATATTCAACATGTTTGATGTACTAGATATATATATATTTTTTTAATGTTAGCTCCACACAGGAGGCTCTGAGGAAAATAATTCCCCTCTGGGCCTATGTCATCTTGGGGATGCTGTGTGGAGGGTATTTTGTGAAAGGAAGAAGAGGAAGTTCTGGGAAGGAAAAGGGTATTAGGGGTGGGTATGAATCGGGGTCGGTATATCCAGGACGTGTGAATCCATCCCTCTCACTGCGATGTTCCGAGAGAGTATGACTGTAAAGGTCAAAGGGACTCCCTCGACCATTCTCTCTGCCATGCAGCTAGTGAGAAGACGCATCCGCCGCCAATACCTGGACAAACCTCACCCCATGAACCCATGCGATATACAACAATTATAAGTTAAAACACTACGAAACTTCATTTTTTAACAAAAAAAAACACAAATTTAAACACATACAAACTATCACCACAGTTAGACAAGCCTACAAAGAAAACATAAAAAACTCCGACGGTAACACAAGCTTTGGACAAAGACACCATATATACCATGCAATAAAAGCATTCAACAATCTTTCATCTAATACAAAACATGAGGAAAGCAAAAATAAATTTAGACACAAAATCAAAAACGATTAAAGAACGAAAAAACAGTATTACATAAAATTAAAACAAAAAGCATGGCTTAGCCACCCACCAGTGAGGCTAACATTGTTAAATTATAATATAAAATGTAAATTATTGCACCAAAATAAATAAACCGCAATCGAACTAGCGACATAGAATTTGTATCTGCGATGTGCTGATTTTTCCTTTACCGCCTCTTCAGCCAAATCTAACCGTGGATTACATGAGCTATTGTTATTGAAATTGTTGAACATTTCAGTGATAAGCTTAATCCCGAATCTAACTGACGGACCTATATCAAAGTCTACGTCTAATGTTATCAATTTCTCTGGACTTCAGATGCATTGATAATTAACAGGGCCTATTCAATGTGCTTCCAAAGGCAATTAGATACCCGGCCAAGCCACCAAACTTACCACTACCACCAACGCTTTCAACCTCCAACCTGTTAACTGACATTTCTCTTAGATTGTATAACTATGGATGGTTAAGTCCAAACGATGAATTTATCACGCTTTCAAATAATGGAAGGTTTTTACCAACTAATTAACAGTGTGCAGTAAAGTAAGTAGCGATAGAAAAAAAATGTGGTCATCATAATACAATATAATATGATGAAACCAAAATATTATTGTTTCTATTCCGTTATAGTAGAATTCAGAACTATTTTTTGATTTGATAACGAAACTCTTTATTGTTGGACTGTCCATCAGTGTCATTTTGATGGTGATCGTCTTCGCATTCTCCAAGATTCTTCTGGCGTCCACCCTTATACGTGAGCCTTTCTCAAATTTCTCTTTCTTAAAGGTTTCTCTCGGTTCTTTGAAGTATTCAGACTCTCTGTCTGTATGACCTATGCTTCTTCTTTACTAATAATATAATCCGATGACATTGTATTTCTAACAGACATCATCCACTAGATTCAATTCAATTCATTTTATTATTTTAAAAAACATTACAAAATTTTACATTTAATTCGTTTTTAAAATACATTTGTAGTAGTGGGAGATACAAACTAAACAAGCATTTATAGAACTTGCCTTTATAAAGGCAGCTTCACTAACGCTAAATATGTCGGTATCCGAATTAATTCTGTTAGCAAAATTGGCAAGTAAGTCCTGCAGGCCGGAAGATAGAACAGTCTATGCTGTCGGTGGCGAAGATACCCATCGGGAACATAGAAATGAATGCTCTCCATGACAGCTGAGTTTTCAAACCATCCGCGGATCAATCTGAAGAAATGCGTAGCAATGTGTACATCCCTTCTGACCCGTGGATGGTTCATTCCGAGCAAACCCAAAAAAAAGTCGGTAGGATAGAGCCACGGATAATAGCCATACTCCCTCATGTATAGAAATCTTAGAAATTTCTTCTGAACCCTCTCCAACACGAGGGAATATTTTACTTGGTGTGGACTCCAAATTACCGACCCACTTTCAAGTCTACTCCTTACTAAGGAATTGAATAAAATTTTGAGAACCCGGGTGTCTCTAAAATTCCTTGCAGTACGCAGAACAAAACCCAGCATTCTCAATGAAGGGCTACAAGTCATCTGAATATAAGTATGAAATGTCAGCCTAGAAGCGCCACGTTCCCAGCGTAGATCCACTGTTCCACATGAGGATGGAGATTATGATAGCAAAATTCAACAGTTTGTGTCTATCGTGTAAATGCTTAGTTTAGCGTTCGCTTCCCATGTTTCTTGTCAAAAATCTTCTAATATTCAACCAGGCATTTAAGTACAATTTTTCATATTTCGAAATCAAAACACATCCTTCGTAATATTTCCACCATTGACTGTGGCATTGTCTTTAGTGAATGAGACACTTGTGGATTCAAGAGCTGCCCTCCCTCTGGCGACGGGGCTTGACTATTTAACCACCCCCGCCTCGCCACCTTTAGAGATAAGAATACACCATCCATTTACCCACACACCCCTCCCTTCTGCCCCTGTCGCCTGCCACCTGCATCAACCCCCATCCCTCCTGATAGGCACACTTGAAATTCTAAAAGGGAACTCCTCAACAATTTCTAGTAGAAAGCACCTTTCCTCAGAATGAGCCACATGCATTACGCTTTTTTTTCTGAAACTTTTTAATATACTGTCGTATTTTTAATATACTGAAATAATATAAAAATATTCAATACTTCTAACAAACGATGAAAGTGTTTCTAAAAAGCATATTTTCTGTTTCCTTTTCAGCTGTCAAATAACATAACTAAAACCGGGGTGAACTATCACGCGCGGCTTCGTGTTTCGAATAAATCAATTAAAAAGAGAATTTTGGGTATTTTACAAAACTGTTACTGTCACTGTCACTCTTACTCGTTAGTGAAAGTGACTCCTTCACCCCAGGCTGATAATACCTAAATTAAATTATCAAAATCGAACCTCCAAAACGGATTATTAAATTTTTTTTAATAACTGTACTAGAAGAAAATACTCTATACTAATACGTCTTGCTTTTTTAAAAAATACATTGTCTCGTTTGTATACTGAACGACTGTTGATGGCGTTCAAAGAGAGAATTTGAATGATTTTGGGGGGTCCCAACTCCTATAAGAAATAATTTATCAAAAAAGAAAAATGTGGATTGGTAATTTTAATTCGTTACCTACCTTATTCCGTCACTCCATGAACACACCAACTCCAGATACCTACCCACCTTTCATACCTTTTCCTTCCTAAAACTTCCTCTCGTACTTTCCATAAATTTTCAAAAAGACCCTTCACACAGCATCCCCAATCCCCATTCCGAATGATATTAATTATCGACGAAAATGTCTACTTCAGCCCACTCAATCTTATTATAATATAGTCAACACATTTGTGTCAGAGGGCTAAAATAGGCGATATTATAATATATTTTTAAATGTAAAATACACTACTTTTTATGCCAACATAATATTTTTTTATATAATAATTACAGTTTTTTTATATAATAATTATAGTAATAATTACATTTTCTTAATATTCTAATCTTTTTTCATTTTATTCTATTGTAAACCAATTTAAAGCAAAATATTTTTTTAAACTTTGTTTAGATGTTACTAACCCTTGTGAAAAATTAAAGCAGTTCATTTACCGTATGTAAAAACCACATGGACGTATAAAAGAGTAAATAAAAAGATAAAATAAATGAATTGTAAATCAAACTGGTCCCAGAAAGAGCTTGCACTGAAGTCATCGACTTTCATCCTCTTCCTTCTCACGTGTCTTGTTTGAAACGAAAAAGACAGAAGATAGATACTAGAACGATGACAACACATGCGGTCTCTGCGACTTATATACATATTAATTTTATTTTAGTAATTTATACATTAAGTTTACAAATTGCTAATTAATTATATGGTACATAGGTCGTAGGCTACGTACTTATGTTTATCTGCAATCCCAGTAAAAAATTAATTCATATTAATTTTTTCAATTAAAACTTCATGCAAGTTGTTCATTTCCAATGAAAACCCTGACTAATAATATTTTGAGCTAATTCAGCGAGTTTTAAAATGTACACATAATGTGTGTGTTAATTTTACGCCTTCCTTCAACAACTCATAAGAAAATTCTAACTGCCAAAGCGGAATTAGTAACACTTCAAACGAATCCTTCCCCCATCGCAGGTACTCCAATACTATTTATATCAACACGCGTACTTAATAAGAACGTTAATAACCCCTCAGGCCTCGGGCATAATTTTTTTTGAAGATCAGAAAATATCCACTACAATAAAATCCAAATAAATTAAATATTTTTTATTGGTTTTTTTTTTTACATGAGCTCCACACAGGATGCCCTGAGGAAAATATTTTCCCTCAGGGCCTATGTCGTCTTTGGGGATGCTGTGTGGAGGGTTTTTTAAGGAAAGGAAGGGGAGGACAGTTCTGGGAAGGAAAAGGGTTTAAGGGGTGGGTAGGAATCTGGGTTCAGTGTCCTGGACATTCGCCTCCAAGACCAAGACAAACCTCACCCCATAAACCCGGGCACTCCTGCTAAATCACCAAACGTAGCGAACCACTTGAAAACTAAAAACGGTTTTTGAAAGGTAAAAAAAAATAAAACTCAAAACACGCTTTTAAGGGGGCCACCACAATTAGCCATAAAAGCGCCGGCGTTATTTAGCTTAGCGTACTTCGGCAAATTGCTCACCGTACATTCCCAATGGTGGTGGCCTTCAAATGACAAAAAACGTGTAATTATTGAAATATGCACTTTTTTAAAGCATATTTCAATAATTAATAAAAAGGTTTTTTAAATTAATTGCTCGCCTTACTTTTCTAAAATAACGGATGACGAAAAAAAAATCGAGTGCAGTTCACTCGCGGTAGAAGCGAAACCTCACCAAAACAATCTCAACCAATAGGAGGAGTCTTGAAAAGTGAGATCATAATCAAAGCGGCCAATGAGCGCAGTATGACGCTTCGTAGGTACTGTAATGCGTCATTTCCGTTTCATCCGAGTTTCAAATCATAACGACACTTTAAAAAAAGAAGAATATACTAATTTCATTAGACCACTGTATTATGACGGCCGGCGTAAGGCGTTTGATTCGCAATCCGAAGGTCGCGGGATCGAATGCCGGCGTGGCAAATAAATTTTATTTGATTAATTTGTGTTATTTCACAATTCATTAATTTAAAATAATATATAATTTATTTTTGCGGCACGTTCTAGAGTGGAAGATACTCACAGTATACTGGTGTAAGACCATCATTCAAAATTGAAACGTTGCTTGAAATGGCTTTAGCCGTGTTTGGTGACCAGATCTGAATAGCCAGGAACTTTTCCACTTTCCTCTTCTCCATCTCTTTCCCCTCCCCACTACCCTCAGCCTAACAACATACCCCAATTGGGGATGCCATAGTCTCACTGGCTCCAGACGGGAGAAGTTGGGACTCTTGTGAGGTATACATATATAAAAAAAACTTTGTTATCACCTTAGTTTATTTGCTGTTTCATAGAAAAATAATTAATAAAGAAATCACGAAAATTCATAATTTTTTCTTAAATTGCGATCGGAAACTTTGCTTTCATATAGGCGCATATAATAATTTTTTGTGTTAATTTTTAGATTCGAATATAAAGTATGGTATTTTTTCTTTCTAGCACCGTTTACATCACATTTCTCACCATGACAGTAACGGAGATACAACGATTTCTATAAGACCTATTTGAGTTGTTTCCAAATGCGAATAAATTAGCCTGAGGGGCTGAATTTGTAATGTGCTCTTAAAATCTGTACAAAGGTTAAATGATTCTCTTTGCCAGCGTTATCTTTTGCTTTACTGGCGCGGCGTATTGCTTCACTAGCGGCCGAGCCCGGCGTTGCCTGGGATTTAGATTGGTCTAGAAAAACTTTATATAATATTACAACCATATCAATGTATATTATCTACTTCAATTTTTATTTTACATTAGCTCCACACAGGAGACTCTTAGGAAAAATTCCATCAGGGGTCTATGTCATTTTACGGGATTTGGGAGGAGGATCTTTTTAAGGAAAGGAAGGAGAGGAAGTTCTGGGAAGGGAAAGGCTACGAGAGGTGGGTAGGAATCTGGGGGTCAGTATGTCCAGGAATGACCGAGGTATAAATCCATCCCTCCCACTGCGGTGTAAGGCGATTGTTTGTTCCTAGAATGCGATTTAATACATTTATTACTTCTCTTATTACTCCTCTTATTACTTCTGGTTGTAACATCATCCCTAAAAATGGCATCAAACTCCTAGGGGTACATCTAGACGAAAATCTTTCACTCAAATCCCAGATTAATAAAACAGTAAGCGCAGGATTCTTTCACCTGCGCCAAATCAAATCTATAAGGAGAAATATTCCGACTAAGGCCACAAAGATGCTAGTAAACTCTTACGTAGTATCACGACTTGACTATTGCAATGGCATATATGCAAATCTCCCTAAAATATACACTGACAGACTTCAGTCAGTTTTCAACGCTGCAGCAAGACTGATAACCGGCGTTTCCAAATATTCCCACATTTCCCAACATCTACGGAACCTTCATTGGCTTAAGTGTCCTGAGAGAATCCAATTCAAACTCTGCTGGATGGTTTTTAAATCAATACACGACATGGCGCCACCCTACTTGTCGGAACTGTGCATTCCGAATGATGTCAATACTAGGCACGCAACCCTTCGATCAGCATCTTCAACAGCCATAGGTAGACTCTCAGTACCTATGCGCAATCCCAATACCAATTTCGGAGACCGGGCTTTTGCAGTGGCAGGCCCAACAGCATGGAACAAACTCCCTTCACATTTGCGAAAGATCGAAAGCACTTCTGAGTTCAGAGCGAAGCTAAAAACTCACCTTTTCAAATTATCGTATCCAGAATAACTTTAGTAGTATTTCAAATAATATCCAGAATTTCTTCAGTAGTATTTCATTAGTCAGTCCACCCGTCCCGGTCAGTCTCGATTTTACTTTATTATGAGCAACTTTTAACTTACACTGACAGCCGGGCAGACGGGCAGTAATCATGTGTGTTTATAAATGTAAATATGTATGTTAGTAGTAGATAATTAATTTTAAGTTAGATGTAAGTCAAAACACGAGTAAAGCAGTGTTGTACTGTTTATAAAAATAAGTATAGTTTTAAGTCACTAGTTAAATAAGTCTTAGTAGTTGTAAGTTCTTAGTTATCAATCTTAGTTATAAGACACTTGTAATATAAATAGGTTAAATGTATAAATTAATTTGTAAAGCGCCCTTGAGGTGATTTTCTCACAAAAATGGCGCTATAGAAATTATCGAAAAATTATTATTATTATTATTATTAGTCTGTTAAATAATATCATTTGTAATATTCATTATTTTAGTCATTTAAGTTACGCGTAGTTTTTCCTTTTAAAATGTGCAAACAAAATATTATCTCACGGTTTCATGAATGAGGTCCGAACCTTGAATAATATGTTTATGGCTGATATCATATAAATACATTCCCTTGCAAATTTGGGACAAATTCTTTTATTATTTGTAAAGTCGGTACTTTGAATAAGTACCCTCAAATAGAACCTACTTATGTTTATGACACTCCCTAGGAGAAGTGTCTGCTGGCGGCATTTTATAACACCCTCAAGGATAAATCACCGCCGGCGTTAGCCCTAAGTGAGAATAGTAATAAAACTTTGCAATATTTTTTAATCCCTATAATGTTAAGATTTTATTAGTGGCCCTTTCGGCGACTTTTAGGAAATTATTTTATTATTTTCTGGATGTTAGATTTTAAAATTAGTGTGGGAACTGCTAAAATTTATTTTCTCACCATTTTTTATGTACCATGTTTATTTACTTTAAATAATAGCGATGTTGATATGTAGAGTCAGTATTGTTTTGACGGTAAAACGAGAAGGTACATGTTGTACCTTCGGAGTTATTTAATTAATTTGTGTTATTTCACAATTTATTCATTTAAAATAATATATAGTATATTTGCGGCACGTTCCAGAGTGGAAGATACTATCAGTATCGCCCTGGTGTAAGACCACCATTCAGAATTGAAACGTTGCTTGAAATGGCTTTAGCCGTGTTTATTGACCAGATCTGAATAGCCAGGTACTTCCCAACCTTCCTCTTCCCTATCTCCTTCCCCTCCCCACTACCTTCAGCCTCACAACATACCCCGATTGGGGATGCCATAGTCTCACTGGCTCCAGACGGGAGCAGTTGGGATTCTTGTGCGGTATTAACTGTAAAAAAAAAAAAAAAAATTAAGCTCGAGCATGGGGGGTACAAAGGTGCCTATCTCCAGTAGAGTGTTGTAATTAGTCTCTAGCTGAGGGGTACATAGGTGCCTATCTTCAGTAGAGTGTTGAGATATCGAGGGAAATAAAGCCTTCGATATTTGTCAGTGTGGTGTGGTCTTGGAGATCACTATTGTCACCAGTATTGTAATTTTATTTAATAAATTGTTTTAAAGAATAACAAGAAGTGTTTTCCTGCAAATTCCATCGAGTTGTGCTTTCGTACCACGATAGTAACAAACAGCGATGTTCCGAGAGAGCACGGCTGGAGAAGTCAAAGGGACTCCCTCAACCATTCTCTCCCGATCCAGCCTGCCACTCAGCTGTTGGACAGACGCATCCACCGCCAAGACCTGGACAAACCTCACCTCATGAACCCGGGAACCCCTGCTAAGTTACTAAACGCAGCGAACTACTGGGGTGACCTGTGGCAGAGGTGTTGGTTATCCAAGAAAAGGTTCCCAAGGCGGCGGTACCCATATCCGCCTCCCAAATCCACATATTGAATGTATAGTTCTATCTAGATAAATCTAAAAAGCTTATGTATCTAGTGATGTTCCTTTGTCTTAGCATCTTAGCACCTAGCTTAGCACCTAGCTACTTAGCACCTAGCAAATTCGCCCCCTGCAAAATTGCGAAACAATTTAACATTATCAAAATAGGTAGTCAATCTTAGTATAATATTATCTAGTAATTGTATAGGGGCTGTCAGCGTAACTAAATTTGGCCAGATGAATTTTGCCAAATCCTCTTTGTGGGACCCCGTACCAGAGATGATGGAACTGCAAAGTTTGGTTTGTTATTTTCTGAAATGCTGTTAACAAAGTCTCTACATTCAGTTAGCCCTCATTTAGGTTCTAACATTAGTAAGAGTTTGTTTTCGCTGTAGAAGTAGAGTAGTTATCAGATTTCACCGTAAATATCACATACCTATTTTCTTTGTGGCATTGTCTGAGCTGGAAAGGTTGTCCGACTATCAACAGTTGTACATTAAATTATTATGGAGGAGATTACAAAATTTAAAAGAAAAAAGAGAGTGTTTTTTTTACATTAACTCTACACAGGAGGCCCTGAGGAAAATAATTTCCCTCAAAGCCTATGTCATCTGGGATGCTGTGCGGAGTGTCTTTTTGAGGAGAGGAAGGAATGAACATTGGCCTTAAAGAGACCCATCTTGTAGGAGGGAGGAAACACAGAGGCCGGCAAATCGTTCCATAGCCGAGCTGTTGAACTCAAGAATGAGTCGAAAAAACGAACCGTTCTCATGTGACAAATGTCAACCGTGTACATATGTTGGGCGCGCGTTTGGCGTGTCTCCCGACCATGCACCGGTGCCGAAGGGATCAGTGACGCTAGTTCCTCAGAGCATCTTCCATTGAAATACCGGTAGAACAGGGTTAGCATTCCCACTCGATGCCTATGCTCTAAAGATTGCAATCTGTTCGTTAAGGTGGGATAATCTATCAAACGGACCGCCCGTTTCTGCACAGAGTCGAAGGTATTTTGGAGCTCCAGACCAGAGGTGGCTGCCAAATGGGGCAATTTCACTACGGGGGTAGTTTCACTATGTTGTGACGTATGTCAAAAGATAGTTACTGAACTCTCTGTAGGTGACATTGAAGATGTCGATGCTCAATGCAGACTCGTTAAGCAGTTGAATTGCTCTGTTTAATGGCTCATTCTGATAGGAGGAAGTTCTCGCCTTTGGGGCATAAAAATTTTGTTAATGCTTGCGTGGTAATGTAATAATTTTTAATACAATGTAAACACAAACTTTTTTAAGCTACTTTAAATAACATCGCCAATACAATATACAAAAGTGAACTTACACATTTTAGATAGTGAAAATGCCTGTTCTTTCATAGTGATAAATACTTGTCATTTAAGCATCACATACAAAAAACTGTAAGAAACCTCCCACTAGTTGGGGTATTGGTAGAATAGCTTAACTTTTACCAACAGAAGTAAAGTGAGGATTATAATTCGGATTAATCCAGTGCCATTTAATGTATCCAACAGAAATACGGGGATCACGCGCATCACGTGTTTAAACGACTTACAAATAATACAGAATAAAGTTACAAAAAACTTTTTAACTATAACCCAGACACTCCCGCTAATAAAAATTATATCAAGAAATGAACTCACTAAAAATTCGAAAACTGTTCGAATATAACATATGCCATGTTTGAAAAAATGTGTATTTCGTATAGTCGAGCGGCAGAGGGAATGTCGGGAGGGGCTGGAGAATCCGGTAGGGGTGGAGAAGAACGGAGGAGAGGAGGGAAGAGGAAAGCGGTAAGGTATAACGGAGGGGTGGTCGATGAGGGAGGGACTGTAAAAGAAACATATATAACAGCAGTAGAGGATATCAGGGGGTAAATTTGGAATATCGAGAAAAAAGTTAAAAGTGTTAATGTTTCATTTAGTTTAGGGCGGGAAGGAGGAGGGGAGGAGAGAAAGAGAGAAGGGACGAGGGAGGGGGACGATGGAGCCGGAAGGGGGAAGGTGGAAAGGGAACGCGGGAGGGGGAGGGGTCAATGCGGAGGGTATGGGATAGGGAACGCGGGAAGGGGAGGGGGTTCGCGCATTAAAGTACCAAATCGAGCAACTGGGCAAAACATATAATTCTGCAATAAAAATTCCGGGACTATTTCTTTCATACACTTGCAAACAAATTCATCTCAAAAATCGTCATTTTTAATATAATTTTATCAGTATTTAATAGATCCTTGAAAAGTTTTATTTATTTAGTATATTATTATTATTTAGAGTTTAGAGACATCGCGTAGGAGCGATTGCACTAATTTTATATTATTCTTATTGTTCGTTCGTACTCGTATTATGAACTTATATTATTATTTTTATGCAACCTGCAATTGGTTTTCGTTTCTGATTTTTTGTATCTCTTTTCTCTATTTTGGATAATATATTGCATACATTTCCCTGCAACTGTATATCTGCTGTGTATTTTGTTAATTTGTTTGTTATCTTAACATTAAAAAACTCTTGCTGTCTCTACGTAACATGCAGTAAATCATGTAAAATATATAATAATTTAAAAGCCCATCAGGGCGTATAAAATAATAAATTTAAAAAAAAATTTATAATTTCCCTCACTATAGCAAAGAAAACCTTTTTGAAATTAAATGCTTATAAAATACCTAGTCATTTGTTGAACTGAAATTCAATAAAAAAATTTGATTTAGAACGGCGTCATGGTTTCCAATATAAATATATATTGTGATCTCTATTACAAACGGGCGAGCACGAACTTCCCTTACTGTTTAAGCCACGAGATGGCAACAACGTCACAGCGATGTTAGCACAATGAGCCCTTCAAATAAAATCTTCACGGACAACGGTCGGCGTCGGAAACCAGTGAAAACTTGGAACGCTGATATGAAATACGTAAGATTGTATCTACTGCGGGTGTTATTACTATTTCGGGTTAACTACCTTGGTACGATATTAGTATCTAATGCGGGATTAGTATCGACTTTTGCCGTGCGGCTAGTCACCCCTTCGCGTCGGTCGCGTCAGTCGCGTCCGTCACGTCGGTCGCATCGCCATCGTGTCGTAGCGACTCGCCGCACAGTCACTTTATTTTCACCGTAGATTAATATCGCATGCGACTAGTTCGACTTCATTTAATCGTGTTTAGCAGAACAAACGTGCTTGTGTCGAAATAATTAGTTTTACAAGCAATTCAAGAATTGCTTGTTATTTAGTTCGGAAACAGCTTATCAACCGACACCC
This sequence comes from Glyphotaelius pellucidus, assembly GCA_936435175.1. Taxonomy (NCBI): domain Eukaryota; kingdom Metazoa; phylum Arthropoda; class Insecta; order Trichoptera; family Limnephilidae; genus Glyphotaelius; species Glyphotaelius pellucidus. The sequence goes on from OW386547.1 coordinate 357,808, forward strand.
ATTTTCCCAAATTCCTTGCATTGTTATTTTCTCCCTTTTTGTCCTTTTCCTTCCTTGAAAAACCCTTACTTACTTACCAGACGAAGAAAATGATGCCTACCTACTTACTAATGAGCAACATTAATCAAGAAAGTCGAAAATTACCCACATTAAATCGGTTCGAAAATCGTCGTGAAGTTGGTCACATCTCGCTCTAGAAATCTCGCTTAAAATACTAATTACTATTACAAAAAGTGACCAGAATGTGTAACCACTTTTACCGTCATCGTGGAAAACCAGCTTCATCAGTATTTGGATCCAATCAGCCTATGAACACAGCAAAGGTAGGGGCTTTCTCTTTTCAACTTCCCTCGTATCACAAAAAAACAAAGATTTACAGTTCACCTCTCGTGTGTAACGATATCGTTCGTTGATTTATCGTTTGTTAATAAAGGAATAACATAAAATTTGTTCACGTTTAGCAACAAGTTTATGCGGCAAATGATCGCCTGCGACTGACCTTTTCACTGTCGATTTTTGACACCCGCCGCATTAATGTCTCCGCTCGGCTAAAGTTGAAAGCTAATCTACTTTGGCGCTTGCAATTTTAGTCACCTGCGATCTGTCGAAACAACTATTTACGTGGTCGAATTTTACCTGTAGAAATCGACAATCGACTACAATAAATCTCGTAATGAGTAGAAGTGATTCAATAATGATTGAGATAACATTTCTCTTAAAACAACAACACATCTGGTATGTTTTTAGGTTTTCACGGCCAAAAGTATTTTTGTTATTTATTTTTGTGGTGTTATGATGTGTTTCGCTACCTCCTTCTTCAGCCAACGTTTCGGACAGCGTTACAGTGTCCATCATCAGGGCAGATGAGCCCAAAAATAAATAACAAAAAAAAAACAACACATTTGTAGGTACAATAGAATAATTTCGTGTTTGAGTACTTATTAGTTATCAGTTATTAGTTATAGATTTACCAGTTTTACGATTGTACCACGAGTTTTCTGACACCTTGTTATATTCGCAAATAATATCAGCCATTTCCATATAAAAGAGGCATTATTTAAAAAAAAAATACTATTTACCCATGGCGTAGGTTGAAAAACTGTCAAAACGCTTGACTTTTCAAATTTCGTAGAAATGGAAATGCTAGACGAAATAATATTACATATGTGGTGTTTTTGCCGATATTTTTCTGATTGACAGCGAGCAGACAACTCGGCTGGTGGATTCAATATCGATGGCTGGAAGTGATCCCACCTTAATGGAATATTTCAATTTCATATTTCATTTGTTGAAGCGAATGCAATTTGTTTAACGGGAGCCGAATGCAGCAGTTTTACTAATTGTCAAAGGGAAGCGGTTGAAGTTCCCGTGCAAGTTAGTTACGTTTGATAACGACTCTTTTTGTGTTAAATTGACAGGAGAAAAATGTACGTAAACTCTATGTCATATCTACACATATTTTGTATGTAATATTTATTACTTCGCGATATGAGACGCAAAAAATATGCTAGAAAGTGTAAAGAATTTGATTATGGGAGTGACATTTAGATTTAGATGGTTTGGACATGTCTCGGAAAAAAAATGTCAGGCTTAGATAAAAGAAAGAGATGGGAGGTTTCAAAAAGAAATAAGATGAAAAAATTTAATCAAATAACAAACAAATAGTCATGTCAAATGACTGTTGTGTTACGGTAGAACGGAAAACGTTAATACGACTTGAGACGATGAATGTTTTTTGTACTTAATAGTCCGACCCGGTGTTTACAAGTATAACAGGTTCTTCTTCTTTCGTATGGTGGGGGAGCCAGAGGGGGACATCTAGGTTTGCAAGCCAGTCTAGGACCTCAGGCGTTGCTCTGTGGACCTCATCAATCCCGCCGGGGAATGAATGGAGCGGGCATTCGTTGACCACATGTTCGGTGGTCTGCACCTCACCGCATTCACACATCTCCGACTATTTAAGGCCCCGTGTATACATCATACGGGCACAACGGCTATGAGAGCACCTTGTCCTATTGATGGCGGGCCAGAGTTTGCGATGCAATGAAAACCCAGGCTGTCTCTCAGTAGGGTCTTGTACGAGATGGGCATTTTTCACCTTGGCCGATTGCCAATCAAGCTTCCACCTATCTTCTGAGATGAGAGGTGATTGGAGGAGTTTAACAGGTGATGACATGGATCGTAGACAAATGATTAGAGATGAAACGAATACTGGATACCGCATACCGAATATCCGGCCAATCTTAAAGCCGGATATCCGGTCGCCGAATATCCGGCCGAACTAGCCGATTGGCGACTCGTTACACGAGCGAATCGCATGAACGATTGGGTGGACTCGGGTGAGGTCGGGTCCTTTCGCTTATGAGTGAAGCTAGTGTTTCAATGTCTTATTGAATTGATTGCAAACACGATCGTTCGAGGTTACAAAAAAACGTACTGTTGTTTTTTGAGTTTGGGGTTATTTTATTAGTGTTTCTTTCTATAAATCCAAAGAGATTCAGTTACCGAAGAAAAATGTTTTCGATAAAGAAAAGATCCCCTTTATGGAAATATTTTGATATAAAAAGTGACGATCAAAAATTTGCTATTAATTCGTTATGTAATGTTAAAATTTCTCGTGGTGGATAAGGAAAAAAGGATGGTAAGTACCAAACAAAATTTGCTTATCTCTTTTCTTCTGTGTTCAATTACGATTCTTCGCCAGAATAAGATTAATCTTATCTTGGCGAAGATACCTTTGGTTTTGAAACATGTATATAATTTTCATTATACGAGTATGAGTGGTGTTTTATAAAGTAATTTATTTTTAGTTCATTTGTTAATTATTGTAATAATTTATGAAAGAATCGTCAATGGCCGAGATACTCTGCAGAATTAGTTCATCATCGTCATCACTACGAACATTTGGTGGGATTTGGCCTCCTTCACAAATGACCACTACCGGCTGAGGTCCCTGACAACTCGCCTTCAGTCCTCCGTTCTTCCCATCCTGCTCCAACCCTCTTCCACGAAGTCGAATCTCTTCCAATGCCACCACTTCCTCGGTCGTCTATCCCTGGGTCACTTCCACTTGGTCATAAAGCCGCAGATGCACCTGCCAGTAACTCGCTCAAAAGCCTGCCGGTAGCGGACTTCAGCGTACCAGTAGCAAGGGTAACGTATCGCTGATAGTAACTCGCACGCTCATATCTCGTATGCCGTACAATCAAAGCGTTTGATTTTTCGTTTGCCAGTGGCACGCGGTGTGAGGTGGGGGGGGGGGGGACGCGCAGCATGTCTGAACGCGCTCTGCCAGTAGCTAACAGCGTGAACATTTATATTATATCAATAGGGTGATGTTTTGTTCCTTTTTTCAAAGTTCATATTTTCGAGATCAAAATGGCTTGGTGGGGCGATGAAAAGACTCTGAACTTCATTATGCACTATCGCAGCTACCAGTGCTTATGCAATACAGGTTCGTCGCTTTACAAAAATAAAATTGCAGATCGTTACATATTTCTCCCGCGACTTCCATCTGAGGCAGTTACGCGCACGAAACTACAGATGTGAGTAAGCATGCCTGCATCTGACATTTGCATACTGACTGATGCATGTATCCTCGGTTTAATAGGAAACCGGGAAACGTCTTTGAAGTGAAACTTCTTTAGAACCGTTGTGATTTAAAACACGATGAAACGGAAACGACACTTAAAGGAGACAAACACAAACACTATGAGATTTAGCCTGCGAGAAAATGAGATAGAAAGAAACCTTACCGGATTTCCCGCTTTGATTATTTTCAAGGCGCCTTTTGGTTGAGATTTTGTTAACCATTATCTGTGCCACCTACCTGTGCTTAAACAGCACTGTTATTGTTAATTTTATTCTCTTATATATTCTTCTACTACTTATTCTTTGTTTTATATTATTTGATCAATATTTTGTAAGGACTCGTAAGGAACTCGTAGGATTACTTTAAAGTTTGTTATAGTTAAGCGCACTTGAAATGAAATAACACAAAACTGCACTATACAAATATTACGTCATTATTATTATTTGTGCGGTGCCTCGTAGCCTCCCCACTCTTGTCTACTTTAGTTTTTTGAAGGTTTCACTTCTACCGCGTGTAAATTGCACACTCTGATTTTTTTCCATACAAAGTATTTCCCAATTTCCTTTGTAGATTTTGACACCACTACAATTTTTTTAATTATGATGTAGATATCGACCACTAGCGTGTCGGTACGTTGTGCTTTTTTAATAAATTACTTCTTATAGGAGTAAGGATCCTCCAAAAATCATTAAAATTGCCTGATTTGAACGCCATTAACAGACGTTCAGTATACAAACTAGAAAACGTACAGACATAGAGAGTATTTTCTTCTAAAACAGTGAGTAAAAAAAATTTAAGAATCGGTACAGTTTTGGAAAAGAAAAATGAGGAATTCAAAATCTCGATTTTGATGATTTTATTAAGGTATTGTTAGCCTTAGGTGCAGTTGTCTCTTTCGCTCAATATTCGGAAGAGTAAGAGCAACAGTGACAGCAACATTTTGGTAAAATAACGTTAAAATATCTCCGCAACCGGGATTCCTCCTTCATTTATCGTGCATCCAATACTTCCAACACATACTACACACAATTTGACATTTTTAACTCTGCACCGCACTCCGTAAAATCACGCAGGCGGTCTCTCGATACTTTACAATAACTACCCATCTAAAGCAACCACCACCCTACGAACTTCCTTTTTTTAACTTAATTTTTTTGTTGTGCACATTTTTATTACTATGCCTCAACTTAACCGATCCCCCCATCCTACCCCCTTTTAATTTTTAGTTTCTTATAATGTAATTTTTCATTATCATCTCTCGAATCACTTCACTTGTATATAATACCCATGTGTACAATTATTGTGACTTAATTACAATTATGCCCTGTTATTAATGTAAACTGATGGTCTCTAAACAAAATAAAATAACTTTTGGCTTCCTATCTTTTTGCATTATTTCCACATGATCAGTATTTTTGGATCCGTAGAACTGTACAACGGTCTATATTCTATTAGTTTTTCAAGTGCATGATACATCTTTATCCTGTAAGATCTATTTTCTAGCTAAGGTACAAAGATTTTTCGTAGAATTTTACGCTAAAAAACTGCAAGCTAAGTCTCTTTTATAGGTTATTTTTTCTTACAGCCCCTATTTAGAAAAAAACCTTTATTAAATCCCATCCGATTTCATTAGACAAGCGGGAATTTAAAAGACATACATATATCTATATATTTATTGTTCGCAATCCTGGCATTTGAATTTTATTGATGCAATAAAGCAGAGCTACCGGCAATTGCAATCCGGACTTGGAAGTGTGCATTCTGCGTCCAGGCTATAAACCACTGACTTTATGTCTTGCACTAAAGGGTAGTTTTACCCAGGGGGGGGAGGGGGTGATATGACATATGGAATATACTTTAAATTGATGGCTGGAGGAAATAATCACAATATTTTTAAAGTTTAAATATAATAATGTCGTGAAAGTAAAATACTTACTACGTTTCATGTTGGTTAAATTATTAGTTTCAGATGGAGGAGATAGTGCGAATTTGCGTTCACTTAGAAAATTCAGATAGAAAACTCTGTGAAAATTTCATGACGCCAGAACTTACACCGAGACATAATGTAGTATTTACAATGTGTTGAGAAACATCTAAATAAGATCGTGGTTCGTTGAGATTACAAGTTGCTTTATTTACGTTATCGTAAAGTTGACAATGAGTATTTAACTGCACCAGACGTCCTTACTCTAATAGCCTAAAGTTATTCTGAAACTGCTGAGGCGGGATAGATGTAAGCCCGATTATCAGATGCCTTCAGCTATCATCGGAACTTTCCATACATTAAACACGAACGACGATAGATGATACTGCTATAAAATAATACTTAACCGACATCGACCACCACAACACGGGCATGTGCCTAGCATGGTGGTTGAAAAATCCTAAAATTCATGTAACAAACAATGCAATGAATAAAGAAAACTTAAACTTAAAATCTATTTACAAAACTTCGTTTAACTAACTGTACTTATGAAGTCTATTGAAGGATGTTGAAAATACATGACTAACATACGCACCACAGAGAATCTCCAAAATTATTAGGATATAGAAAAAAATACGAGAAATTTAAAAATTTACAGTGAGGATGCTTACATTATATTCAGTAAGTTAAAATGTCTGTTCATGAGAGTGTTGTTTGTAGATGTTAAGCATTTTGAAGGCTTTGCGGGGCGTATTTCAGTACCTACTTATTGAACTACAACGGAAGGGAAAATAGATTTGGCAAAAACAAAAACAAAAAATTAAATTACATATTTTTTCCGATATTCATTCACTTTCTATTTTAAAATCCAGTAAATAAACATGTTTGGATTTTAGTACTCCTTCTACTAGAATTTCATAATTAGCTCTGCTACAATCATTTTTACGATAAATTTTAATAATCAAGTCTACAATCATTTTTACAATAAATTTTAATAATCAAGTCTACCCACTTTAAGGTTATTTTCTTACTTATTATATAGCGTAGGTTTAGTGCCTGTTCAGAAGGGGCGAATACGCGCGAAGGCCGATACATTGCATCCAGAAACATCGCGCGCGTCTAAAATATGCGCGTGACTCACGCGTAGGATAAAAGGCAATGGATCTCTTTTTGAACGTAAACGTACGCGCGTATACGCGCGTAACGATTCGCTCCTTCTGAACAGGATATTAGATAAATGTCTTCTTCGCTTGAATTTCCTATGGCAACGAATTTATTATCGTAATTTTAAGTGTTGTTTTTCGTGCGTAAATTATTATAATTTTATTATTTTCGTCTGCGATTATTTTTTCAGTCTAAGTGCTTTTATAAGTATCTATTTCTGTCCTACCCCCATTTACCATCTTTATTTTATATATCTAGTTAATTCTATTAAGGCTTAACATTTTGGATGGATGGGGTGAAAATTTAAATGGATAATTTAATTGAGCTCCCATGATTTGCGTAGTAATAACATACTTTTTTTATTAAAAATGTTGTATCCCTGGTAGTTTTTTTTTTATAAGACCTAGTAATTCATTTAAATATTGAATTATTTTTAGTGAGTCTTTCATTTTATTTACATTTGTGTTTGTGAATACGTGAACGCATTTGATTAAAATGTCACTATGTTCTGTTATTAAAACTTGTAACAATTTGTATGTAATTCTGTTCAAGGGTAAGGGTTTTCTACAACAAGCAATTATAAATGTTGAAACTATGTGAGCTAGATGCAACTATGTACTCTTACTTACATAAAGAATGGTTCCATGACAACTCAGAATCATGTTATTTTAACACCCCTTTGAAAAGTCATTAAAAGCTATGAACAAAAAAAAAAGAAAAATATACCGTTACCTAATCTAACGTAAATTATTAAACCATTTTTCATCACTTTTAATGACTTCAAAGGTGGTGTTGAAGTTGCGTGATTCTCGGTTGTCCGGTCACCATACAAAATATGTACGTTAAAATCACGCGGAGGGGGTATCTGTAGTTACGAGAATTGAATCGCAGGACCTTTGGCTAACTTGCTCTAAAGCAGGGGTGGGGAAACTGGCGGTCGGGGGCCATTTGGATGTTTGTAATATCTCCCGCGGGCCGCAGATTTTCAAGTGTCGGGGGAAGTAGAAATCCTATTTTTTTATTGGGACCTCATTTTATACTGATTTTTATGTACCACATGTGACGAGTATTCTCTCAATAAAAAATCATGTACATAAATTCTCCTACAAACTGCTCTCGGAAATCCATGTAACAGGATTTTTGCATCAGAGTTTTTACATTGTGTTTAGAACACAAGGCAGGTTTTAAGATTGACTCTGCGTAAGAGTCCACAAATAATAGTAACTCACGGAACAGTCAATTTCTCAGAATTTCGCAGCATATAGTATGCAGCTCAAATGTAAAGCTTCACTCGGTACATGAAAATGGCTTCCTTTGATTAATCTGCAGCTTGTTTGTTATTTAATTTATTGTTATATTCTAAACACAATTAAATCTGTATGCGGCGAATTAAAACATCAGAACATAAAAATGGTTTTCTTTGTTTCTGGCAGCATATACGTAGTGTGCAACTAGAATTTTATAACTGCACTTATTAATAATTAAGAATAAGAGAATGGTTGTCTTCGAAATGTGACAGCAGATGGAATTTAATTGTCACATTTTGAACACGAAACAGGTTTTAAATAAAAGTGAATCTGCCTGAGAGTCCCCATCTTTAATAAGTATTTATTTATTTATACTGGGTTTTTACAGATTGTCCTCACTCACGTGAGAACAATCTAGTTATAAAAACTCTGTTAATTATACAAATATCACATATAGGTTAAAAATTACATAAATTCAGTCAGTCAAATTATACATTGTTAAATTTTCAAATTGTTAAAATAAAAATTAGAAAAAAAAACAATTAGAAATAAAAAAATTATAAAAGTACGAAATTCACTCAAATGAAAAAGTATTACAATCATAAAATGCGTATGGTTTTCCTGCGAATTACGAATTTTGCAGCATGGTTTGAAATAATTTTTTAACTCCACTGGAAACATTAGAACGGTTTCTTGGAAATGCGTCAGCAGATTAATCCGTTACTGGAATTTCAACAAATCATTCAGAAATAAAAAAAAAATTATAAAAATACAAAATTCACTCAAATGACAAAAGTATTACTCTCATAAAATGCGTATGGTTTTCCTGCGAATTACGAATTTTGAAGCATGGTTTGAAATAAATTTTTAGCTCCACTGGAAACATGAGAACGGCTTCTTAGAAATGCGTCAGCAGATTAATCTGTTACTGGAATTTCGACAAATCATTCGGAACATGAAACTGGTTTCAACCTAAGAGTGAATCTGCACACGAGTCCTCAGCTTTAATTGATACCACACAAAGAACACGAAAATGGTTTTCCTCCTATTTTTGCACTCAGAATACATGGATGGTTTCCTTCGATATGTGTTAGCAGATGTAGTCGCAACTGGAATTAGCATTATGAACACGAGATTGGTTTTAACTTAGGAATGGATCTGCTTAGGAGTCCAACAGTCCACCAGCTTAGATTATATTGTACTCAGAACACGTGAATGGTTTTCTTGCATTTTTCAGCAAATTTATTGACTGCAATATTTTTTTTTTAATAATTTTATTTTATAACAACAATTTATGTGGAATGATTATATTTTTATTTAACTATTTTTTATGGCAGAATTGTGGCAATAATAGAAAATTTCTGAATAGAGTTGTCACCAATACAGAGATATTTTTTCAATATTAATTTCCCTGTCGTATAATAATAATAAATTTAAAAAATGTAAGCATTTAGTGTTTAAACTAATTTCCAATAACATCGATGCACGCGTAAGCTGGGTTTAGAAATAATAACTTTAAAATGTAGCTGATACACCGTGAAAGAAAACCGTTCTCGCTTTCTGTAATTTTTTTGTAGTGCTTTCAGCAGGCCGCACCAAGAGTGCCCGCGGGCCGCACCAAAAAGCTTAGCAGGCCGCTTGCCGCCTGCGAGCCGCCCACTCCTGCTCTAAAGCATTGAGCTATGAATTGCCAATACCAATTTTTTTTTAAGCTAAAAAGGGTAAAATTATCGAATCCTGAAAATTTTTCAGTATGTTTATGTTGCCCAGAACAATACATTATTTTCCCAGGGAACAAGTACCTTTTCATGACCATTTCTCCGTGTTTAAATAAATGCTGCACAACACAAACAAAAGTACACAATGTGGCGTTTATTCCTCATTACAATAGTATGCCTGACCCGAACCCGCTCTGCAATATTAATCCCGCAACCGGAACGCCGAACTGTAAAACTTGAGAATCCTTGTTCGGTCTCTATTTCCGCACACACTCGCTTCCCCTATGTAGGATAAAATGTCAAGATGGAGGGTGTTCACATCCGCTTCCTACAGCAGCCTTCTACCCTCCTCCCTCTCCCCAAACCCTCCACAAGCCGGTGAACCTTCCGACTAACGTGACTGTGAATGGAGATCATTATGTTTGGGAATTGTTATTAATAGCCTAACACATCCACATAATTTTCAGGAAAAACATGGGAATTACGGATTGAATGAACTAAAATTAGGACGGGTTGTTTCAAAAAATTTGATGGATTCATCAAATATTTGAAGTTAATTTTCACGTTCTGCGTAAGTTCTATTCAAGTTCTGTGATGATTTCAGTTTTGTGAATCAACTGGTCTATAATGATGTAATAATAGAACTTGAATAGAACTTACGCAGAACGTGAAAATTAACTTCAAATATTTTATGAATCCATCAAATTTTTTGAAACAACCCGTCCTTAGTGTTAAAGAAAATTAGTGTTCAAATTAGTGTTAAAAAAACATACACATATCATTAAAATGTATAATAAACGTTATTATCAACTCAGCTTTTTGTCATTGCATGGAAAAAGAAATTAATAAAAATTGCCCAAAGTTTCATAATTTTGTAGATTTACATTTTAATAATTCTTAACTTTTAGATTTGAATATAATATAATAAGTGTAATGTAATGGTTTTCTCTTCCTAACATCGTTTAGATCGTGTTTTTAACCATTGTGGTAAGAGAGACACAACTATTTCTATGAGACCTATATGATTTGTTCCGAAAACCTACAAAAAATTGGCCCGAGGTGTTAAGTAAGAATGACGTAACTATAATATGGTAACAAAATTTCCATGAATTTTTTGTACGAACGTGTTAGTACTTTAAAATGTGGTATTTTCATTACTAAGATATTCATGAATAGACCGTTATACAATGACTGGTTTCCATCCAATAATTTTCTATCGGTAATAATACGCGCATAATAATGAATTATTATGTGGAATAGGTAGGTATAAAAATTAACATTTTACATTTAAAAATTACCTATAAAAGTAATGTTTCCGCTCAGTGTGGTCGTAGTAGGAGATTTTTAAACATAGTTGGGTTATTCGTAATCGGGGAATGTTTGTCTTTAAAAAAATAATAAATAATAATAATAATGAAAGATTATTTATCATTAATTTAATGAAAAACAAATACCTTTGTATAACACCACTATTTTATTAACTATATCAACATGTTTCGAAAACTATGTTTTCTTCGTCAGGATAATAAGTCAATAATAAATAACAAAAGACAAACAAGTATAGACTAATTAGAACATAGACAAAATATTAGAAAGGAGAGGTGATTAATTACCTAAAATATATCATAAAAAACAATTATATAAAATAAAATATAAAAATTATTTTAGAATGGGTAATATTATATATGTATATGTTTTTCTAATATGAATAATAATAATAATAATAATATATAATATTTTGGTAATATTATATATTATATATGTTTTTCTAATATTTTGTCTATGTTCTAATTAGTCTATACTTGTTTGTCTTTTGTTATTTATTATTGACTTATTATCCTGACGAAGAAAACATAGTTTTCGAAACATGTTGATATAGTTAATAAAATAGTGGTGTTATACAAAGGTATTTGTTTTTCATTAAATTAATGATGACACCCCAAAGTAAATATGCCTATTTTGAAGAGATTATTTATCAGTTCATAAAAACGATGGTGAATCTTAATTCCTGATTGAATAATACATGCAAATATGCATAATAATTTTGAATGTAACAATAATTTCAATCATAACTTTATTTACAAACCAATACATAGAACAAAATTTGCACAGTGCTAATTTATGAATAGATATTGATGTTGACTATTTTGCACGACTATACTTGCTATCAAGTTACCTTTCTTTACATGTTTTCTTTCTGTTACTATCAAATGTTCTCTGTTATAATAACTATCACACGAGTACATATTTATTTTTATATTTCGTCTCAAATTCTATTTTTTGTAAAAAACCACCAGAGTTAAAAAAAACAGCTATGTCTCTTACATTTTATTTTTGTCTATTTCATTCTTATTTTGTCCTACCACTGAAATCCTCCTTTGTGCCGCTGTTACTTATAATCTTATGAATCATTGTAATGTAAAAGCCTTTTTATAAGGTAAGGTTATTTTAGTCGGTATCTTTTAAAAACCCTGTTGATATCTGTATAACTGTAACTATGTTCCTAGGTAATAAAGTAATGCTACATTTGCACCCAAAATTTTATAAAACAAATTTAACCATTATCCTAAAGAAACTTTATAAAATCACTTGGTATTTTTTTACTTAATTGGTCTCTCTTCCATCCAAGATATGTCGCGTTTCGATTGTCTTTTTTATTTTCCTACCGAGAATACCTCGCTTCTGCAATTTACTTTTTAACACAATTACATGATGCATTGAAACAGAATCGAAACAGTTTTCCACTTGTAGTGAATTCTTTTCAGTAAGGGAGCGCGATAAATTCAATAACTAATTAATTATGAACTCTTTCCAAGTTTCCGCCTCATTTTACAGAGGCAATATTCCACGGCTATTTATTTTCTCACCGTATGTTTGTACTGTGTAAAATATTTTTACTACAACGCAATTCATAAACATTAAAACATTGAGATAATTAGTTTGTCGTAATAATTAGTATTTTAATATTAAGTATTATATTTAGTATATACTATGTAAAACTGAAAAGTATACTGTATTAAATAATTAGAAAAAAATGAGAGATTTCTTACAATCAAACTGATTGATCAGTTTCGTAAGATTTGTAAAATAAAATATTGTAAAATTAAAACTGAATAAACATATTTAAAAAAAAAAACTTCAATAAAATGATGGTAAACCTTCTTATGAAGTAAATGTATTCACACCTAACCCCTTGCGTACTCTTCACTTCATATGCAGTGAGATACATTTTGGCTAACGGATGCGGTACACTGCCAATTCAGTTTTGTAGCTTAGGAATTCTAGCATGGTCGATCGATAAAACCCTATATCAAAACGATATTGATCAAATCCGTTATCTATGATCAGTTATCGTATTTACGATCACGGTCAACGATTATTATCAGATATTTCGGCCGACGCACGACGATTCACAATTTTTGACATTATACACTTTTTTTTAATAATGTCATTCGTTTGCAAGATTACAGGCTTATTAATAAACGGAGTTCAACTAACGAAGCTTTTAGAATTGAAAAAGTCATATACGTGATCCATAGACTTAAATAATTCAACTAAGACGCGACCGATTTTTGAGAAACTAAAGTAGTTAAAAGGTGACTAAATTCCTGATTAACTCATTAACTCCGGTTTATTGTCAAAAAGTAAATGCGGACAGCCAGCACATATTTAAGTTAGTACTTAAATTCAATATTACCAATTTATTAATATTTCTACGAAATTCCTTAGCGTTTGACATTACGTAGGATCTATTCATATAAAATACCTTCAGTTTCGATCGATCTTATCGATTTCTTATTTATTCCTTGTCAATATTGGTTTGATATAAAATTATCGGAAGTTAGAGGATCGATCAGATATTGTAAAGTTATCGATTTCACCGTGCTAGATAGAGCTCCTTTGTCACTTTCACCGTAAAATATAGAGCTCCCTGATACAGCTTTACTAAAAAAACGTATTTACAATAAAATAATTTTGTTGTGACGTGCAGTCGATTCGGAAATCCTATAGTTTGATTTGTATCCGTATTTGTTGCTATAAGATTGTTTACAAGGAGATAGTTATACCGTCTGACTGTTTGACTTCAGTCTTTTCAATAAATATTCCGAAGGAGAAACAAACTTTACAGGATACAGGGGTTAACTACATAGTTGCACTTGATCTATGATGAGTTTTTCATTAAAATCTGGTTACATGTTGCGATATTGCTTAAGTTGTTATTAAAACCCGCTTCGCCATTGGCATACATGCTGCTAGATGACGACGAGATGGGCCCAATTACGACTAGACATGATACAGTAAAATTTAAAAAGGAAATTTGTGTGACAACAAAGAAAAACCCAGCTTTTTTTACCTGTTCTTAGTGTTTTTTGTTGCATTATGTACTTTTTTTCGAAAGCCATTATTTATTGCTTGAAAAACATAACAAACGTTTTCTTGTATCTTTTCATAATTGAAACGTCTTAGCGCAGTAAAATTTTCACGGTGATGATGTTAAAGAGATTTTTGCCACAGAAAACAGATTTTACTAGCCAAAATCGGTTTATTTTATTTTAGGGAAGAAAATATTTTTCCACAACACAGGGTGTAACAGCACATACCCGGAGAATTTTAACCAGCGATTCGTGAGCATGTTTGGAGTAAAATATTTATAAAATATTATTGTAAATATTTATGTACCTGTTAAATTTGTGTAGGGGAAGGTGTGGTATCAGGGTAGTTTGGTTCCCTTTTAATAATGTGCGCGTGGTCGAGTTTAAATGTTTATTGCGTGTTGGCGATTTAAGAGCTAGCTTATGAGAGAGCGAGTGCTTTTTTTTTTGATTTTACGGATTCTTTCGTAATCCTCTAACTAGCTAGGGCTTATAACATTACCCTTTCATGTTTCTAACTGACTAGTACTACGGCTCATTTGGCTTTTTACTTTCACCTTCTGAAGGTTGTATTCAATTGACTAAATTTACGTTAAATTAATGTCATCGTAAGGAAAAAGTCGTTACTGGATAAAAAACGCCATGCAGAGAGCGAGTGCTATAATTACAATGCTTTTTATACTACGGCATTTGCTGTCTCGCTCTTGTAACCTAGTGATGAAGTTGGCCACATACCATTCTTACAGTACCTAAGCTATAATTATTAACTGTGTGACAGATAAATTACCAATAATAATAATTTTTGTATCTTTATCAAATGAGTTCACGGGGTGAGGTTTGACGAGGTCTTGGAGGTGGATCTTGATGTCTTGGATAGGACCCACTGAACCCCAGATTCCTACCCACCCCTAAACCCTTTTCCTTCCCAGAACTTTCCCCTCCTTCCTTTCCTTGAAAAAACCCTCCACACAGCATACCCAAAGATGAAATAGGCCCTGAGGGAAATTATTTTCCTCAGGGCCTCCTGAATGGGGCTCATGTAAAAAAAAAGTCTTTTTTGATGCAACAAAGGCCAATCTCGTGAATTCCTTATATGAAGCTAAACCTTTTACGAAGCAGAGCATTCTTGTAAGCATCTCGGATGATATTAATTTAGCAACTGATGTACCTACTGGTTCAGCAACTTTCAGTATGAAGTGACATCTGTAGTCTAAAGACAGAAGCGCGAGACAGTCGCTTTATTAAATCTTCAATTGCGCTTCGCACTGTCGTCGGACTGCTGAAGCAGTAGCTTATTAGACAATTGCTTCGTGTTCATGTATCTTACTTGCTAAGACAAAGGGCGTATATAATGAGAGAAGTTATATTGAATAAAACTAGACACGTTTGGTAACATTGGAGGGGACCCCACCACTTTCCCAACGGCTGTGTGAGGAAACTGATTGTTTAACCTCCTTAGCCGCACACGTCAGGACTCTAATTTTTTTGTAAAATGGAAGCTACATTTATTTTTAAACGAATCTAGACCCTCCAATGTCCCTGCATGCATAATTGTTAGTAAGAAGGAAAATGTATGCATACTTACATTTGCAGTGATTAACAAGATTAAGACACATCATAGATGTGTTCGCCTGTTAGTTCAGCATCTAGTTACAGTGAAATAAAAACAAAATATTTACATGTGTAAGTAAGATTAAAACCAAAGAAAATATATAAAAAGAAAGATATCGAGGGCAGTTTGTCCCACTATCGCGGGGCAGTCCCGGCGAGAATAAGCGTGCAAGTGGCCTGGCCGCAACGTGCCCAAACACCCGCGTCCCTTAGCCGGTTTTCCAAGAATACCCCTGAAGAAGTGTTTGTGGAAAAGAGGGGAGATACTCCCAAAGACCCAGGGGAATGAAGTGAGCCTCGGATCACCGGAGGCAGAACGGAAGGGAACCGGACTCGCGCAAACATTCCTCAGGCTCGCTCATGACGCCGGGGGAGGCACGGGCGTTAGTAGGACGGCCCTACTGGAATTCTGCCACCTGACTGGATGCAGGGACCGGGTCTATCCACCCCCATGGCGGGGAATCGGACAGTACAGTACGATGGAGTTCAGTACAGCAACCTAGTCACAAGTCAGTGTGTTAGTAACATAATTAAACCAAATGAGACAGATAAAAAGGCAGAAAATAAGTTGTAATCAGCAACAAATTGACGCAACATAATAAAGAAATAGGAGAAAAAAAAAAATGTACGCATTAGTAGAGCGCAAAAAAAAATAAAATAATTATTATTATGTAGATATAACATTCATTTTAAGTAAAAAAATTAAATATAAAAACAGAATAATAAATACAGTGTGGTCATGCTGCCAAACAAGAAAAGTAAAAACAAGAGTATAATAGAAATATAAAGCAATCGGGCATAGGCAGTAATAAAATTGAGATAGAGGAGTAACCATAGAGAGACAAGAGCAATACGTTTGGCACCTGAAACAAAGATGATTTTAATCTAAGTCAGCAACTCTAAGCACAGGCCATCTCTCCACCCACGACTTTACAAACTTTTTGAAGCATTCAAAATTATCTCTGTTCGATACCAGATCGGCATTCCACGCCGGTCTTGTAATCCCTCTCAAACCATCCAACATTTCCTCTCTGGCATCCTTCATCAACTCGCAGTGCCACAGAATGTGCTCGGCTGTCTGGTTGGTGTCACCACATGCGCAGTTCGGATGAGGAGACAGTGCCAGACTATGCAGTCTTCCCCTGAGCTCCCCATGACCGGACACCAGTTGCGTCATATAGTGATCCAGTTTTATGTGCGCCCCTTCCATTCTGCTTTTAACTGAATGGAAGAAAGAGAAAGTCAATCTACCCTTCGTCGACCTATCCCATCGCTCTTGCCATACACTCAGCGTTCTATCTCGCATCACTTTCAATAAGCCAGGGAGGGACACCGCTCCGCCTGGTGCCAGTTCGACTCCCAGATGGACAGTAGCCCTCCCTCTCCTCAATGCCTTTTTTGTCAAAACTTCCCTAATTTCCAAGTCAATCGGCAGAGTACCGGCCAGAACCGGCAATGCATCGTTAGCCACAGTCCTATATGCGCCCGAGAGCGCCAGCAGGGGAGTCCGTTGGCCCCGCTTGAGAGCCAGGTGTATCAATGCATTATCTAGCCGGTGCTCCCATACAGAGGCGGCATACGAGACTTGCGCCACGTACACACACTTGTACAGGAGGCGAAGTGCCGGAGTCCGCAATCCCCACTCAGCTGTTGAGAGCCTTCTCAATTTCAAGAAAAGAGCCTGGGCCCTGCTAGAAACGCTCTTGACGTGCGCTAGAAACGAAGAGGATCTATCTAAGATGACGCCTAAATACCTGGTGTTTTCAGCAAAACGAATAGTGGAGCCTCCCATTTTGATGGAAGGGTTTCTGGTGCGACTGAGCGTACCCTTCATCAAGAGTCCCACAGTCTTATGGGGAGCGAAGTTCAGCCTGTTTCTCTTACCCCATTCAAGAATTTCACGCAGACCTTCTTCTGCTTTGCTCTCCACTTCCTTTCTGCTGTCCCCAGAGACCAAAAGAAACTTATCATCAGCGTAGTCGACCGATATGCATCCTTCAGGCAAGGGTAACCTAGAGGAGTCATCAAAAAGTATGTTCCACAGGTCCGGTCCGAGGACCGACCCTTGTGGACAGCCCATATCAACATCACGTACGATGAAAACATCGCCGTACATCACAATTACCTTTCTGTTGCGTAAATAATCACTAACAATTTTGAACAGTAGAGGCGGGCAATTACGACTTTTCAATTTAGTTAAAATCATCGGCCACCACGCGTGATCGAAGGCACCCGAGATGTCCAAAAAGATTCCTATTACATACTTCTTGGTGCAAACCCTCACCCATTCAAGCGCATACTTGATGGCGTGCTCCGTAGACTTACCGGGGACGAAGCCAAATTGACGGTCGCAGGGTGTAGACAGGGTGAGGCGGAGCCTATGTCTGATGATTTTTTCCAGTATTTTACCTAAAATTGGAAGTAAAGTGATGGGCCTGTAGGCCCCGATATCTGTTCTCAGCTTACCGTTCCCCTTCGGTATAATCCGGAGCACGCCTTTCTTCCATTCTGTAGGGAAAACCCCCCTACGCAAGCACGTTTCCAACACTTGATAAAACTCTTCTTTGGCGTGGATCCAAACATTCTTCGCTATTATGCCATTCAGTCTGTCAAATCCCGGTGCCTTTTTCGGACCCAAACCCTTAATTATGATTTCAACCTCTGCTCGACTTAACGGTGGTACGCCGTCCCCCTGGGCGAGGTCTCTAGGTGGAAGCCGTGACAGGTTTCTAACCTGTTGGTGGTGAACACTTTCCCCAGTGACTGAGTCTAGAGGAACTAACTTGCCCAGAAGTGTCTCAAGAGTGGAGACTATGTCAACACTCTCTACGTTCCCTTCGGTACTTCCGAGCATGACGCTCGATAAATATCGTTCTGATCCTTTTCCCGAGTTTTCGACAGCGCTGTGGATTTCCCACGGGTTGGCGTTACCCACTTCGTTTACCCAACTATGCCATGCAGCTCGTTTTGCCGAGAGGACCCCTGATCGATAGGCGCCACGGGAAGCTCTAAAACGGGTCTGAAGAGCAGCTGCTTCTTCAGGTGAGCATACACCCCGTCTAACTACCACCAGGCTCCTATAGGCCTTCTTGTAGGCCCCTTTCAGCAAAGTCAGCTCTTGTGTCCACCACGGCGTCCTAATGACCTTCTTTGGGTTTGACCTGCCCAAAGAAATTTCAGCAGCTGATACCACCGCCGCGTTAAAGAAATTCCCCAAGTTATCCGGTTCCCTAGCGGCTACGTCTTGAAAACCCCTTAAAGATTGACGGAGCGCATCCCCAAAGCTATCCCAATTCGCCCTTGTGGTTCTGAAGTTCCAAGATGATCTTGGAGCTTCTGTCTTTGCAATTCCCACTGAAAAAGTTATTAATCTATGATCGGAAGCTATCGCACACTCATGAACCGTCCACTTTGATATTTTTGCCGCAACAGATCCAGAGCAGAGAGTGAGATCAATGTTGCTTTCGCCCCCGGTTCCCGAAAATGTTGATAACGTACCGGGTTCATTGATGATGAACAGACCTTGCGCTGAGATAAGATCTTCGACGGCGTAGGATCTTTCCGTCCGATTTCCGCTAAAGTCGAACCAGAGAGGCGAGCGCGCATTGAAGTCGCCTCCAATAATAATGTTTCGGCCTTTTAGTTTATGCAAGGCACGCGTGAGGCTCAAAATATGCGGTTCCACTAAATTACCATATTTAAAGTATACTGAGATCACGATGATCTCAGTATTGCCAAATTTAAATGAAACACAGGTTTGGTATTCGTTCGAAAGCCCCTCGAGAAGGAGGGGGCTGATCAACGAGGTGTTAACCAGAACACCCGCACCCGGGGAACTGCCTACTTCGAGTACCGCCCCTGGACTAATGACACCAGGTGTTTTTCCTTGCCAAACGTATTGCTCCTGAATAAGCAGAATGTCGATCCCAAGGTCAGTCATGACCCGCTGGGCCTCAAGGGTGGCTACCCGAGACCTCTGCAGGTTGACCTGGCCTATGGAGAGAGTATTAGCGGCGGCCATAATCGGTCATGCGGACTTGAGCCTCGATCGCAGCTCTGTGCGCGGGGCAGGCGCGGTCGCCAGTACAATGGTCGGCTGGTTTCTTGAACTTGGTACAGGTGGCGCAGATAGCGGCCTGTGCTTTCTTGGGGCACTCCTCGAAATCATGGCCGGCTGTGGCGCAGTGGCGGCAAGTAATGAACTCTTGGGTGCAAGATTTGCTCACATGGCCGTACATGTGGCATTTGAAGCAACGGGTAGCTCCCAAGTAGTCACGAACCCGACAGGCATTCCACCCAAGGTAGCAAAGACCGCTATCAATTAGTACCTTCCGGCAATCCGGGTGGCACGTGACAATCATATTCATTGTCCCACCTTCGCGCTTACCAAATAAGGAGACCCTCCTCATTGTTCTTAGATGATCTTCTCTAGAAAGAGTTGATCTATCAGTGAGGTTGTTGACAAAAATTTCCTCAAATAGAGCAGAATCAGCAGCCGCTTCTCCTCTGGGGACGTCGTATATGACTATCTTGGGTAGTCGCCCCTGTGGATTAACCATTTTTATTCCTTTGAGGGTGAGTTTTTCCGCCGCCTTTTGAATGTTCTTGACACCCCCTGGGCTATCAGTTTGCAGAAGAAAACCTCCACCCTTAACCTTGCGTGACCTGACCACTTTGAAACCGTCGGTTTTGGGATCTAGAACAGTCGTTAGCAGCTTCTGGGTCTCCTCAGAGGTTTTGCCTTCAGGAGCTGTGGGGTAAAATAGGATTGTGGGCCTCAGGGGAGGCAACGCACGCTCCTGTCCCTCAAATAGGATAGAACCACTGGGAGGTGGTCCGGCAGCTGCTCCCGCATAAGTTTTTGTACTTACCGCTTTTTCAATAACTTGAGTCTTAGGGGTCGGACGTTTAATAAGTTCGTCTATTTTTTCAGTCAATCCCTTCTGTGAGTTGATAATCTCGGCAAAGGCGCCAGCTCTCGCGTTGGCGGCGGCACAAGCAATTGCCAGGTTTGCGAGCTCCTTACGAATTAAATCAATACTCACCTGTACAACTAAACGGTCCTCCTTTTTCATTTTATTTTTCATCTCGTATACCTTATCGGAGATCTTTGAAAGAGGGCTCCAGAATGGAGCAAGATAGTCCTCCTCGACGGCCGTATCAAAGTCGTCACCTGAAACTAACGGATCCTCAATCCTGCCACGCTTCTTTTTTGCTTGGTTCGGCGACGGATATTTGGCCATGTCACCAGTGTCCGTGGGAGTGATTTCAGTGGTAACGACGTCTGAAGTGGACTTTTGGGCGGCTGAAGTGGATGCTGCTACCTCTTCACGGAGTAAACTGCCATGGATGCTGGTAAAAGGTGAAGTAGACCGTCCGGACTCCTTGTGGCCTCTCATACTATCCGTAAGCATATGGTACCTCGGAGAATGTTCTCGCCTCTTTTGTGCCTCTTTTCTTATTTCTATACCTCTTGCCTGCGCAATGACAATAACTTCCTCTTTCGATAAATCATGGAGATCAACCTCCTCCTCGTCAGAGGAGTCCACGGAGGACATGTTAGATACAACAAGAGAAAAAAAGAAAAAAAAAAGAAAGAAAGAGCGAGTCTCTATAATAAAGGTACTTCCCTATTCAGTTGTATTTCGATATCAGAAAGAATTAAAAAAAAAAAAAAGAAAAAAAATATATCAAAAATCCAAACAAAATGCTGGATCGAAAACCCGCCGGTGTGTGTGTAGTTGTTGAAAATGTATGTGTTGAAAATGTTTGTGTTGAAAATGTTTGTGTTGAAAATGTTTGTGTTGAAAATGTTTGTGTTGAAAATGTTTGTGTTGAAAATGTTTGTGTTGAAAATGTTTGTGTTGAAATGTCGTCTATTGAAAATGTTGTTGTTGAGAATGTGTTGTGATGAGTATGTATTATGTTGAAATTCCACTTTAAAAATGGCGGGCAGAAATGTTGGCAGCCCTTCACATTACCGACCAAAAAAAAAACTTTAGAATGTTAATTTGAAGTACTTCCACTGGGCCGATTTTAGAAATTTAAGCACTATAAAGATGATAAAATGAATCACAATGTTTATATTAGATGGTTAAATACGATTAATAACTAATTAACGATGAGATGGCGTATTGTTTGTTGCGACACATTTGACACTTCGAAAGTGACAGTTCGAAAATGAAAACGGGGCAAAGCCCGGTTTTTTTAAATTAGAACACTCTTATTTTATATTCACTGGATAGGGTTATTGATTTTACACGGGATGACACTAAAAATTGGGTGTTTTTAAACTTTTGACCGATTAGATGGATTTCTATGCGGAGCAAGTTTAATATGAACTGTACCGGCCGGAGCAAGTACTGAACTCTGACGTTTGGTAACAGAACTTGTGCCAAGTCCTTTATTGCATTTGACTCCAGAGCTCGAACATGATTGAGTGACTAACTGCAGAGCTATATCCGAACCCCGCCAAAAAGAAAAAAAAATGTGTGCAGTTCACACGCGGTAGAAGAGAAACCTTCAGAAAACTAAAGTAGATAAGAGTGGGGCTATGGAGCACCGCATAAAGAAGAGACCGATGGCTACGAAGCACCGCACAAAGAGCAGACCGATTATTCTATCTCATTCTCTCGCAGGCTAAATCCTATAGATGTTTGTGTTTGTCTCTTTTTAGTGTCGGGTTTTCATTTTATCGAGCTTCAAATCACTTTAAAAAAGAGCGTTCACAAAAAAACGTCCTATTAACGATTCTTGACCAAAAATTCTCATAAAGTGGGATGAAATCTATAATATAATAACGCAAATAGTTGGATGATTTGCATAGCGCCGTTTTTGTGAAAAATCACCTCAAGGATGTTGTACAATTTTTGTACAGGCAAACAGATGGTACCCGATAACTCAACCAGGAATTAATAGTTTCGGTCTATTTTTTTTCTTTTGAACTCTCTCGGAAAATTGTCACGCACCGCAATAGGAGGAATGGATTCGTACAACCGTCACTCATGGACACATTGATCCCCAGATTCATATCCATCCCTCATACCCATTTCGTTCCCAGAACTAACTTTCCTTTCTTTCCATAAAAAGACCTTCCACACAGTGTCCCGAGAGATTTTTTCTTTTGTATAGAGCTAATGTAAAAAAGTAATTTTATAACGCTGAGATAAATAAAACGGCATGTACCTGAACCATTTTCAATTTTCAAAGAAATTATTCTCTCCAAATAAAAACTTTTTAGAAAATTGTCTATTTCGAACTTTTCGATGAATTTGGTTTTGGAAGTTTTTCTCGAAGAATTTAAGCGGAATTTTAAGAAACTTTCAAACATCATTGGAATTGAATAGAACAGAAAAAGTTTTTTTCCTAGCGCAGGAAAGTTTAAAAAAAAACATCCAATTCATTTATATCTAGAGTCTAGAGGCATGAATTATAGGTATTTTTTCAGGTGCTATAAAAAGAAAACAAATAATATTTTTAGTAGCCATTATTTTACCAAATATTTATTAATGTTTGAAGAGTACATAAAAAATAATCAACGGAAAAAATCAAAATTCTTAAAGTTACAGGGTTTTGAAGTGGGTGTGGGTGTCTCAAAAATGGCGTGCCCTGGTTGACACGATTGCAACTCTCCTTGAAATCTGAAAAAAAACCTAATAAATTTTTAATCCAAACAAATGCTGCAATGGACCAAGGAAAAGCAGAAAAAAAAATTCCCAAAAGCATTTTTTTACCAATTTTTTTTACTTTTCCGAATTTTTTAAAAATAGTAAAAAATGAAATTTTGTTATAGTTTTGATAGGGGCGATAGAATAATGTATAAAAAAAAGCTCACACCAAATTTCAAGTAAATTCCTGCACCAAGCGCCCTCCCGAGAGAGCGCTTGGTGCTGGAAGGCGCATGGTGCTGGAAGGTTGTAGGAGGCCATTAGCCGCATCCTGGCTCCAGTGACGTGGTCCCTCATCAGGCCGGCCAATCCATTAATTTCTGGTTCCATAAACATTGTCTGTCATATACATAAAACGTAAAATATAAATATAAACAAACTGCTATACCTTCGCTCAAAAGTCCAAACTGTTTTCAACCGTCTGAAGCCAGTGAGACTATGGCATCCCCAGTTGGGGTATTTTGTGAGGTTGAATGTAGTGGAGAGGCGATAGAGATTCTTGACTAGAGTTCTTGACTATTCACATCTGGTCACTAAGCACGGTTACAGCCATTTCAAGCATTTTTTTTTAAATTCTGAATGGTGATCTGACGATACTGACAGTATTTTCCACTCTGCAACGTGCCACAAATGTAGGGCCTAGTTCTACATTATTTTAAATGAATAATTTTTTAAATAACGCAATTAAACCAAATAAACTTATACTTCGACCACCACCACACTGGGCGTGTGCCTAGCATGTAGCATGCTGGTCGAAAAATTCACAAATTATGTAACCGTCAAAGCAATGAATAAATTAAAAATTAAAATAATACTGACCTCCGAATTGTTACACACGACCACGGAAACTATGGATGGTATCAGAAATCATTAGAGACTTCCACATTCAGTCGCACATTTTTCACCAATAGCAAAAAATTATATTTACTTTAACATGCGGGTTTTAATGACTCCTAGAGGACACAGAACACTTTTATTCAAGGAATAGTTTTATTTAAAGCACTTTTATATCCCAGGTGACAACAGTCAACCCATTTCAGTGTGAAACGAGGGCTAAAAAACCACCCTAAAACATTAAACGATTCCCATAAAGTTTTCTCTAAAACTTCCACGTAAGGTTGGTGCTATAAAAGAGGTGGATTCTGTCTTTACCTGTTGAGCATTTTTTCCTAAAACAGTAAAACTGACGATTGGTCTTCCTTCGTTTGATGAAAACATATATTTGGTTTTAGAATGGCACGAAGAAAAACACAATTACTTTTGTTTTGCGTAAATAAATCGTGTATTGCGTAGATTCCCAAACATAAATTCCTTGTGGTACGGACACACATACTCATAAATCAGCATGCTTGCGAGCACGCTTAAAATGGGCATGCTCGTCATCTGTACACATTTGCTTATGTACGGCGTGCTTCGTTTAAGCATACGTATGAATAATCATGTCCAAATCAACAATTGAACACACCCATTGTTTAAAAGCAGTCTTTCGACCAAAGAAACATTGCAAAAAAGTTTCGTTGCTTGAAATGGCTATAGCCGTATATGGTGACGAGATCTGAATAGCCAGGTATTTCCCATCTTCTCTTATCCATCTACTTCCTTTGCCCACTAATTTTATACAAATATACCCCAATTGGGGATGCCATAGTCTCACTGGCTCCAGATGGTTGCAGTTGGTACTCTTGTTCAGAATTCACTTAAAAAAAAATAATTAAGAACATAAAATATAATTTCTCGAAAAAAACTTCTTCATTAAGGTTTTCACTTTGTGATGGCATTATTTATTTTATTAATAGACAAATATCTTTGTACACATCACTTTTATTTAATACAATATATATTTATTCTATTCTGGTCACTAAATACATCTAAATCAATGATTGAAATCAATGGATTTTGATATGCAATTAAAAAAATTACTAGGGAAATAAAGCAATGTTTCTCAGGGGTGATTGGTTGCAAGTTTATCTGTATGGTCAAGTAGAAAAATGTTTCAAAAAATGGATACATTTTGTTGAACAATTTTGCCAGTACTGCACTTGAACGCCCCCTGAATCTTTAAAGCGCCCCCAGGGGGGCGATATTTTCTCTTTGGGAATCACCGGTCCACAGCATCCGGAGAACCTCTTCCCCTCCAATTATTTTGATATGTGTGTAATGTGAGAGCCTTCATTTCCCATTCAACGCGAGTTTCCCATTTCATTATAGTCAGAAACAGCTCAATTTAATTGTTTTGAATGTGGTCTAGATTAGATAAACGGTCCATCAGTTTACGTTATGCAAATGTAAGTAAATACAGGATTCTGTGGTTTTAAGCTCGGACTTGTGTTTGCACTATCCCGAACTTATGAATAATTATGAACATCTGTTTTTTAATAATAGATACGAGTAGGTCCATTATATGGTTGAGCTATTTTCGAGGGTTCCATGACAAATGATCCGCCGACAATTGCTCCCCCGGCGTACTTATATATAATGTGCAGTCGCTTCAGGGAAAATACGTTATACCTTATTAGACGAAATATAACTAAGTGACCCCGTAGGGATGTGTAGAGACGATGTACCGCCGAATAACAAAAGAATAAAACATATTTTCATTCAAATGCATCAAGGAAAAATCTGCTTCTCTATTCATTGTATGTACCAGCGCATAAGTACTAAAAAAATCGACACTGTTTAAATCCCTTTGATATTCATACCAGCTTATTATTAAGGGTATTTTTGAAGTCGAACTGAATACCTTTTACGTTTGAGATTGGTAAATAATGTAAAAAATAAATAATTTTACAGTAAATATCATTTCGGGAGTTAATTGTCGGGGATTTGTTATAAATGAGTGTGAATAGGTAATATAATTCAATTTGGTTTTATTTTGGCGGTTAATTTGAATTTTTTTGTGAGTTGTAATTGAATGTAGGCAACCGATAAGATACAACGCCGAATCAGCTGTTCGGTGTCCGCCATTTTGGAGTTCGAAGTTGGAATGTTGGCTTTGGTGTGGAAGTAGCATAAAATTCACTTGCTTTATTGCCTGCGAACTTCGTTATAGGTACTTCGTTTATAAAAAAATGGTCCGATTTTTCGGATTTAAATTTTCAAAAAATCGCCAGAGTTTCATAAAATACAATAATTTTTTTTTTAAAAATACGGAAAGAATATTTGCCAAAACCAGATTTTTTTTAATGTGATGCAAGTGGTCTATTCGTTCTATATAGTTCTTAACATTCATTTTTGCCTACTCGTTTGTCGTACCTATTACTTTTGTAAGACCTATATGGTAATTATAATATTCAGAGTTATAGTTGTCACCTTCGCTGTATTTTACAATGATAACACGTCCAAACAAAATTCAGTGAATACGGTTTCCCCCTAGAAGTGATGAGATTGCGAGTGGCCATTGTTCTGAAGAGACTGGAGAACGTACGTAGAATTCACTTCACATGGGTACTGGGTACAATTCACTTGACGCGGGACAATTTCGCGCATCTCATTATAATAACTTGAAGTAAAAGTACCTACAATATGCTTTAGTTATGAGGAGATGCTCTTCCTTGCGTGGAGTGTTGTTGTATTTTGACGTATAGAATATATTCGAAGGATGAACTGATTGTGATAATATAATAAAATAAACGTAAAACTAATATCCATTTTATTTATTTGTGACCAACCAAAAGGAGCCTTGAAAAGTGAGCTCATAATCAAAGCGGCTAATGCGGTAAGGTTTCATTTTATCTCATTCTCTCGCAGGCTAAATCCTATAGATGTATGTGTTTGTCTCTTTTTAGTGTCCTTTCCGTTACATCGAGTTTCAAATCACATCGATACACAAAATTTGGATAACTTGTATAAATTGAATAAATTCCTTGCAGACTACCCCTCTATCTCTCCCCCATATGTTATAAAATTTACGTATATAAAACTGTAAATTAAGAAACAATTGTACCATTCTGAAACCGGTTACTGTCACAAATAAATTAAGTGGATAGGCAGTAAAAACTAGCTTTAACTAGAGAGAACGTGTTATAACTCTACAAAAACAGTTAGTAAAAACTAGTTTTAACCAGAGAAAAACGCGTTTAACTAAAAATGGGTTTTAACTGTAATAATATCACAAATAATGTCATTAGTAATTGATTTTTTTATTATTAAATAATGTTCAAAGAACCTGAATAAATTTTATTTCGAGAAAATTTGTTTATTACTTTATTTTTTGTTATTTATAGACATTCCGGTAATTTAATATCAAGTGATTAATCTGTAATCATCAGAATCTAATGATTTATTGATAAATGATCCGTCATCATTAACTTGACGTTGATCATCATCTCCAAGTAGTTTGGGGATAACAGGTTGGTGTTTATAATAAAATTTGTACGTAAAAATATTATGGGATCTTTTCTACATCGCTTTCGTTTCGAATAAATTGTAGGTTTTGTAGGCACAATGTAGGCACTTTTTTAATATCTAAATTTTACGCGAACATGATGTTATTTTATTAGATAACCACTTAATATACATCTTTTTAATCTTATAAGGGCGAGTGGTCTCCCTGGCTGAATGAATTGAATCATCTGGTAACGAAGTCCTCTATCATTGCACAAATAACATTTTCCGCTCATTTTTGTATTTTTTTTTAAATTAGCTCCGTACGGGAAGCTCTGATGAAAAAAATTCCTCTTTGGGGTGCTGTGTGGAGAGTCTCTTTAGGAAAGGAAGGAGAGGAAGTTTTGGGAAGGAAAGGGTATGAGGGTACGAATCTAGGGGTCAGTATGTCCAGGAGTGACGGACATATGAATCCATCCCTCCCACTGCGATAAGACGATGTTCCGAGAGAGTCCTGTTGGAGAAATTAACATGTCTCCCTCAACCAGTTTCTTCCGATCCGGCCCACCATTCAGTTGGTGGGCAGACGCATCTGTCACCAAGATCAGCATAAAGCTCACACCATGAACCCGGGCACCCCTGTAGTTAGAAGTCACCAAACTTAGCGAACCACTTGGGGTGTTAGTTATACAATAATTGGTTCCCGGGGCGGCGGTACCATTCCTGCCTCCCAAATTTAAAATGATGGTGATGGTACTATATTATTTGATCATTGTTTACATATTTCATTAGAATATTATTTTGTTTTGCCTGTAAATACTCCTTCCATAAACACGAGTTCCTAATGTTCAACTTATGGAGTAGTAGATAGATAATGAATTATTGTATAAGGTATGATTTTAGGTTTTCACGGCCAAAAGTATTTTTGTTATTTATTTTTGGAAACGTTGGCTAAAGAAGGAGGTAGCGCAACACGGCATAACACCCCAAAAATAAAAAATAAAATAAAAAATTATTGTATAACTTTGCATAATGTAATCATTTATAATGTTATAAATTTTTCTTGTAAATAAATAAATAAATTAAAATAAAAAAATTCAAAACGGAAAAAATTAATATTTTTAATATTTTTATGCACGTAAACACAGCACGTGAGTGTTCACAGTCCGAAGTTAATGGAAAGATGGCCTTCATAAAGGGGGAACATTGTAGAGCCACATGGCCCCTTCCTATCCAATTCAAACCTACATTTGCACTACACAAAATACGTGTATGGAACTGGTTGCAATCTTCTAGTTACGTATATTTTTTTCATTAGTTGTGTTTACGTTTAATTCGTAAAACTCCTTTTAATAATTTTTTTAGATGTAAATTTAATTTAATAATATTGTCTTCATTTAATTAATTTAATAATGTTATTATTAAGTTCTACAAGTGTTTTAGCTTTTTATTATTGCGACAGCTGTTTCGGCTTACACGACCAATTTCTAACTGTGGTTAGACCTCTTTAAGGCGACTTATTTAGAGTATTACAAATTTTAATTTGGAAATACCTAAAGTCTCAATAATTACAAAATATTTTGAGACCTAAAATACTATTTTATATTTAAGTTTATTTAGGAAACATACAGTTGTAAATAAAATCATACAAATTAGTTTGATTTAGGTACGTTGTTAGGTTAATTTGATTTTAAACAATTAATGGGTACAGTGGAAAATGTCAATATTTCTCTGGGTATTATAAGATTGGCAGATACGCCCGAGCAAGAATTTTTGTGCCTATTTCGATTTGAAAAGTTGCATATAAAATAAGTTGCATATTTGATCCGCTATTGCGTTCGAAATGCAAACCTTTCTAACAGAGCTGGCGAGTCAATAAGGCGGTTCACAATATTGTACAGAAACAGTATGTCAAAAAAAAAACCGTTAAATAAGACCAAAGTTTTAAATTTTTTGTGGTGATCTTATATTAGTCGCCATTTTCGAACATGGCGAAAAAATTTTCCTGGAGTAGCTCGGGTTTAAGAACAGGGCCGTCTTAAGCCATGACGGGGCCCATGGGCATACTTAGTTTGGGAGTCCCCTTTGAAAGACGGCAACCTATGTGCACACCTACCCATATTTTAAATGTACATATAAAAAAAGTTTTATTAAAAAAACAAATAACTTTGTTGACATCACTTTATTAATATATGTTTATGTATACATGTTTCGTGAACAATATTCACAGAATAAATGTTTACTTAAGTTAAAAATTAATCACAGGTCACCTATGGAGAGGAATTGGTAAAACAGGGGGGGGTAAGAATGGGGAAAGTTTATTAGAATTGGGGATTACAGATTATAGAAGGGAAAGACCGGTAAAGTGAGAGAAAATATTCAAAAGACGGTTTATAAATTTTTTCTTTCCCTTTTAATGACATAGTAAGCCCTAATTGTAATAAACTTCCCCACTCTTACCCCTCCCCCTACATTCCACCCTTCCTCTATGTAGGTGATCTGTGTTTAATTTCGAACTTTAGTGTACATTTACTCATGATGATATGTACATTATTCACGAAGCTTGTGCATTGTGTATATATAATTAAAGTGATGTTAACAAAGATATACACAATCTTTTCAATAAATAAACAAGTCGAAAATTTTTCGAAAAGCGAGCGGCGCTCATCGGAACTCTTCGGCGAGGCGGAAACACCCAAAGTCACAATACATTTATTCGTCGCACCGAATAGAGATGGCTCCACCTTCGGTGGGGTACATCCGGGAGGCTGTAAGTGGTGTAAAACAAGGTCTGTGCAGAATTTAACCAAATAAAGAAACGTGCTTGAGAGATACTGGCATATGTATATTTCGAATACTTACCAGAAAATTGAAAATAGCCTAATCTCGTTTGATTTGCGGATACGCGCGTTGGTACCTACCTTTGGATCGGTGGCCCGTTCTTCCACGCGTAGAATTAATAACTGCCTGCGTGACTACGAACGAGCCTCTTTTGTCAGTTTTCCGATCGGGACCCAATTCATTGTGGATTATGGATGATATGCAATAAAAACAACTACCTCGAAAATACATTCCAACAAGCATCCGATCACGAAAACATAAGCATACCTCCTGAAGATTTTTTTTTAGGTCTGCACAGACCTTGTAATTTTCCTACACGAAACCGGTTTCGAAAAAAAAGTTCCTCTACTAAATGTTCAAAATCGAGCTGTTTCTGCGCCCTTCGCGTTCACCGCACCGACTTTGAGGAAGTTGTGAAACCGTAACAATAACTTTAAAATCGAAAAGGTCCGACCAGTCCTTGTCGCTCAACGGAGAGTTAATGATAATTTCAACCGGTATTTATGAACTTCAAAATAGCTATTAGGCTTTACCTGTCGTCTGGCGTAGAGGACAGACTGACAAGATTTTTGGCGCACCACCCATTTCTGTGAGGACGAGCCGCCACTGGGTCCCGCCTGAGAGGAAGGCCGCCCTAACGGGCAGTTAGCACATTGCCGAGGGCTATCGCAAGTTACAATGAAGGCTGTAATACTGTTGTACATTCGACTTGTATGTTGGTGATTTTTCTTATATTTTCCGTTGAAAAGAACGCATTTTAAGGGGAAGCTTAATGTGAAATTACTATTTTAGATTAATCATCAATCAATCGGTTTAATTGTAGATCCCAAAAAAATGACTTGGATAATTTTGGTTGAGTCACTTTATAAAAAATATATGCGTAAGCCACAAAAAAAATTGCACATATAATATAACTTTAAAAACATTAAAATTTGATCAAGATTATCTGTGACAGTTTCACTTATTCAACTTTTTATTTTTTCAAAAATTATTCACAAAATAAATAAAAATTACTTTTTCACTTAAAGCGGCTGCTTCCAAACCCTGTTTTTCAAGAGATTTTATGCCAATTACGTATATTCGTAGTGATGTAAGACACATAAAAAATTGACGAATTTTTCATTTGCGTATTCTTCTTGATGCAATTAGTCCACTTTGAGAAATTATGAACTTAAAAATAACACATTTTATTTCATCCGAAGAACTAAGCAAAGAAGTTGAAATACTAAGTACATATTATCTTGTTGGTCTCATACTCCTGGTTATATTATATCGTCATATGTATATCGTCTCAAACATATTTTGCTAAAATCCGGACTCAGGAAATTGATTTTCTAGATCGTGTCATATCTTTCTGGGACATCTCCCTCTTGACCTTATTATCCGTACTACGTGTCTAAACTATCTGAGGTTCTTTTTGTTGATCTTTTTCATTGCACCTACACCAGCCTTGGATTTTTTTTAACTGTTCTGAATCTTTTGATTCGTATTGTTTTCTTACAAACAGATTTTCCACAAATATGCCTCAGGAATCTCATTTCCTCAGCGTCCATTCTCTTTACTCCTCCTTTGCCACGGTGGTTCCACATCTTATTGAAAGATGCGAAAAACAAAAAACAAAGGAGATTGACCTGGAACCATCATCATTTATCCTTTCTTCTACGCCCAGCGACGCAACGCCTTTGTTTCTTCAACACACAAAACACATAACTTCGATAAGTCTCCTCCGATACTTTGGTAGGCGCATTTGCATGTCACTGTTTTCATTATATTTATGGTTGATACTAATAATTAGTTTCACAATGCTGCATAACCCACACCTTTTTTTAAATATTTCACGCGTTTCTATCTTTTATTTTTGTTTAACTTTATAAGAACTCACCAATGGAAGGTCAGACTTCTAAAACAGACCCCAGTCGGTACTGCATCACGTCCCTATTGTTCTTTACCTCCGCTCTCCACTCCTATCCCCAGCTCGCGAGTGTTCTTTGCTCTTCTGCACCCACTCAGTAAAGGTCTTAGAACTTTTATCTATACTTTTCTGTAGGAAATGTCCTGAAACCGTAGGGGCTCTTGCATAATTGTCAAATATTATGCCGCGAGGATTGGTAGTAGTTGTGATTTGAAAAACTAAAAATGTATGATTACCTAATAAAGAAAAAGATAAAATTTATAAATCCAAGTAAAACATGGTGAGAAAATCAAAACAAGAAAGAGTTGCGACTGGAGAACGAATCTAGGACTAATGTCATACCGGGCTAAGCTATTGATAACTGAGAAAATTGTTAGTAGATTATGTTTGAAGTGAAAAAAAGTCAAAATGTGATATATAAATTTTAAAAAATGGATAGATATATCCGAGACACTATCTAAGTTACAAATATATCCGGATAGAACTTTGATATCATAAAAAAAATGTATGCAATTCACACGCGGTTGAAATGAAACCTTCAGAAAACTAAAGTAGACAACAGTGGCAAGTTTACCTCTCAAAGAGGAGACCAAATATTCTATCTCATTCTCTTATTTATTTATTTATTTCTATTCTTGCACATACACTTTACAAATAATTACATAGTTTACATAGATAATAGGTTTAGTTATAAGAAAAAAATGTTAAAGATCCGTAACTGTATGTAAATAGGTTAGTCGTAGTGTTTTGTGAACACCTCACTAGGCGAACCTGTGCTGAGGTGTTCCCATGTTTGGGATTAAGTGCTATTCTGTCGACCTAAGTAGAAACACCGTATCCTCCTTGATATTGTCAAGAAGGGCACTGTGGGTCGACCCATGGCGGCAGTATCATACACATAAATTAAAAGATTAGTTTCGGTGGGGATCTATATATACAGTTGTTCTTAGAATATAGATTATGAGTAAGATAAATAATTGTCTTGATAAACGGTAGATATATTTTGGTTGCGTAGTACTTAAAGTTTCTTTGCCCGTGTGAGGTATGAGTTATCGGTATATTTAGTGTTTTATTTGTAGAGGCCCTGGTTTTAATTGATAATTGGGTTTGCATTCGAACGTGGAGTTTATGTTGGAAGAAGTAAAGTAGAATACTAAATCCTATAGACGTACATGTTTTCTCTTTTTCGTGTCGCTTTTAGTGTTGTCTTTTTAGTTTCAATTCATCGAGTTTCAAATCACAACGGTGCTAAAGAAGTTTTCACATCAAAATATGTGACCAAATAATGTGGGAGTTAATAGAGGATACATAATATTAGAAATTAATTGAGGAAACATAATTTTGACAATTAATTGAGGATAAATAATATTGACAATTAATTGAGGATACATAAATTAATTGAGGATACATAATATTGGCAATTAATTGAAGCTACATAATATTGGCAATGAATTGAGGATACATATTTTATTAAGGATATATATTTTTTTGGAAATTAATTGAGGATGCATAATTTTGGCAATTAATTAAAGATACATAATATTGGCAACTTATTGAGGATACATATTTTATTGGAAATTAATTGAAGATACATAATATTTGCGGATAATTAATTAATTGAGGATACATATTTTATTGGAAATTAATAAATATTGAAGATAAATAATTAATTGAGGATACATATTTTATTGGAAATTAATTGAGGATACATTTTATTGGAAATTAATTGAGGATACATAATATTGACAATTAATTGAGGATACATATTTTATTTGAAATTAATTGAGGATACATAATATTGGAAATTAATTGAGGATACACATTTTATTGGAAATTAATTGAGAAAACATAATATTGGCAATTGATGGAAGATACATAATATGGGAAATTAATTGAGGATACATATTTTATTGTAAATCAATTGAGGATACATAATATTTGCAATTAATTGAAGATACATAATATTGACAATTAAATGAAGATATATTAGATTAAAAAAAAAAATTTAAAAAAATATAAAAATATTTTTTATATATATATATATATATTGGCAATTAATTGAGGATAAATATTTTATTGGAAATTAATTGAAGATACATAATATTGGCAATATATTTAATTGGAAATTAATTTTATATATTTAATTGGAAATTTATTTTATATATTTAATTGGAAATTAATTGAGGATACATAATATTGGCAATTAATTAGAATACATATTTAAATTAATGGAGGATCCATAACATTGGTAATAAATTGAAGATACATAATATTGGCAATTAATTGAGGATACATAATATTGGCAATTAATTGAGCATTGATATTTTATTGGAAATAAATTGAGGAAACATAATATTGGTAATAAATTGAAGATACGTAATATTGGCAATTAATTGAGGATACGCATAATATTGGAAATTAATTGAGGATACATAATATTGGCAATTAATTGAGGATTGATATTTTATTGGAAATAAATTGAGGAAACATAATATTGGTAATTAATTGAAGATACGTAATATTGGCAATTAATTGAGGATACGCATAATATTGGAAAAATTAATTGAGGATACAAAATATTGGCAATTAATTGAGGATACATAATAATGGTAATTAATTGAAGATACACAATATTGGCAATTGATTTAGTTCTTATTTTAAAATCTGAGATCGATAAAAATGACGGAAAGTAATCAGGTCTCAGTAGCGCAGTGGAGAGTGTTGTTCCGGTAAGAATAGGGACTTGGGTTTGATCCCCAGACGCGATTGTTACTTTTTTTTCAGTGACTTTTTCTGTTTCTGATTTATTACTTTATCTTCTTCTACAACTATTAAATGTTACATTGATGTGCAAAACCTTCAAAAGACATGCCAATACATGAAATATAATGTATAAAAGACAATATTTCAATTTGGGAGGAGGATATTGGTACCACCGCGCCAGGAACCATTTATTGGATAACCAACACCTCTGCCATAGGTCACCCCAAGTAGTTCGCTATGTTTGGTGACTTAGGGGATGAAAGTAGACTAAATGCTGAATAAATGAGATCCCTGAGGCGTATCTGTGGTAAAACCATACGATCGTGTAAGAAATTCGGAGATCCGCAAAGTATGCAAGGCTGGTGAAAGCGTATGAGTAAGATTAAGAAAGGGACCCTCAGATGGTTTGGGCATGTAGAGCAAACAAACGAAGAAAGGAATATATGACGCATATGCGAATGGTAGAAGAAGTCGGGGACCCGCGAGGATGGCACGGCACGATCAAGTGAATCAGGTACTTGAGTCGAACCATGTCAAGAGGCAGAATAATAGAAGAGTATGTATGAGACGATGTACGAATGTGAATGAGGCAAGGAGTGTGTGCCAAGACCGTGTTGTTTGGCGGTCCGTCCTCTCTGCCCAGCCCTTTTCGGGGAAGCGGCGTGAATAGTTCATTAGTTAGTGCCGAGTAATATGCCACCCACATAAGTGGTTATTAGAAACAGCAAAAACTTCTAGCAGTTGTAAAAAGTTGCTTTGGTGTTGCGGGGAAATTTGAGTACTAACACGTGTATTATACGATGTTACAATATGTCAAAAGTTGAATTTCTTATTACGATACAAACCGAGCAACAGGACCCACACTCCCGCCCCTCCCTCCGGTCTGTAAAGGCAAAATTAAATCGTGAAATCAACATTTTCCCGCTTGATATTCAATTTGAAATAGAGTAGCTGTTTTGGGACTTATACCAAAATGAAATACGTACTGCTTTGGAAAGGAAATAAAAGATTTACATTTTTCAAACGGACATATACAATAAAACATATTAAAATATTGAACGCAAATATTTATTTATTTATCGTTATTTCTTTTTGAGGAGTAATGCCGCGTTGCGCTACATCCTTCTTTAGCTTTCTTGTTTCGGGCCAGCGTTGCAGTGTCCATCATCCACACATCTGCCCTGTTGATGTACACTGTAACGCTGTCCGAAACGTTGGCTATAGAAAGAGGTGGCGCAAGACGGCATAATACCGCAAAAATAAATAATGATAATATTTCTATCGATTAAATCTAAAAATCATATTTAAGCAAACATAGAAAATTGCTTACTAATGGTGTATTTCATTTAAACCGAATTTACCATTTGAAACGCAAAAATAAAATATAAT
Organism: Glyphotaelius pellucidus; assembly: GCA_936435175.1. Taxonomy (NCBI): domain Eukaryota; kingdom Metazoa; phylum Arthropoda; class Insecta; order Trichoptera; family Limnephilidae; genus Glyphotaelius; species Glyphotaelius pellucidus. The sequence goes on from OW386547.1 coordinate 394,332, forward strand.
AATGTAAACTATGAAATCAGCGCCCATGAGGTGATTTTTCACAAAAACGGCGCTCTACAAATTATTAAATCATCATTATTATAATAAAAATGTATTTTTTTTAAGTAAAACTTCTTTAGCCCCGTTGTGATTTGAAACTCGGATGAAACGGAAATGACGCATTGCAGTACCCACGAAGCGACAAACTGCGCTTATTGGTCGCTTTGATTATGATCTCACTTTTCAAGGCTCCTATTGGTTGAGATTTTTTTGGTGAAGTTTCGCTTCTACCGCGTGTGAACTTTACTAGATTTTTAAAAAATTTCTTAATTCATTACTGGTTACATAACTTATGTATTTTTCGACCACCATGCTAGGCACATGCCCGTGTTACGGTGGTCAATTAGACAAACGTATTATTAAGGTTATTTACACTTGAAACATTTACTTGGTGAATAGTTATTTCCGGTTTTGTAGATTTATTTCAAAATATACGTTTATCGTACACTTTTAAATGCAAAGAAAAATCTCTTTCTAAATCTATTTATATTATATGTCTGATCATAACAGAAAAGGAGATAAAATTAGTTTTATCAGGACGTGCTATTGATGACAGTAGATTCGACATGTTTTATGTTTGTGTGTCAAAAAAAAATGACGGGTGGAGCCTTTCCTGTCTCCACAACAAAGACCCTTGAAAATATATATACAGACGATACATGGCACGAACCACGGATGCATTCACTCTAAATCTTAGAGCTCTTTGAAATATGGACAATATATACAGGTTGTTAAGGGATGTACCAGACTTACTTTAAGCGGTGATTCTTGACATTATTCAGAGTAAAAAATTTAAATGAAACTTTGGTCTCCGGGGACTCTTTTTTTTCAAAATTAACTAAATAATTTCTTTCACGAGTCCCTTGTCTTTGCACGTCAATCAGTTTTACGTGTGACTGTCATGTGTATTTTGAACTGTCAGTCATCAAATATTAGTTTTCGTAGACCAGGTGTATTCTTACCTTAAGAGCCATTAACGACGTTAGTAAGACGTAAACATTGAATGAATTCGTCGATGGTTACACCCAACGCAATTGGTTTATCATAAAGAAGCCTCTTTGGTGAGCTTTCACCAAAGCTACATACATATTGTATGTGGTCTTCTTAGCGGAGCCTTCCCAGTTATATAAATCTTGTTATTGTCACTTCAAACAATGGGGGTAGCTCGTGGGTGTATAGATCTGTAAATCTATTTTGACTTCATAATAGAACTCACACAGATGCACGACTTATTTACAACGTGTTTCGTTTAGACCTAAACAAAAATAAAAACAATGATTATTTCATAATTCGAAGCTCGAAATCAAAGCGTGCTTAATTTGGTTACATAAAATAATAATAATAATGATAATAATAATAATAAGTTTTATTCCAGGATGTGGGGAGGATAGTGCAATCCCACACGTCCCATATGATTGTACATATTTATATAATATATTTTATAACATTTTAAAACAACAGATTTTTTTTTTTTTTTTTTAACATAGAATAGGAAAAAAAAAAAAAAAAAAAAAAAAAAACAAAAAAAACAAAATTAAAAAAAATATATTTATATATATAAAAAATTAAATATAAAAAAATAAATAACTAATCAATTCTATTCTTCAAGCTCGGGCCCAGCGCTCACTCAGGAGTGGGGTTTGGTGCTGAAACGCTGCGGTCACCACTGCATTGTCGGAAGCCATTAGCCGCATCCTGGCTCCAGTGACCCGATGTCTCTTTAGACCGGCGAATCCGTGCAGTCCTAGTTCAGTGAACATTGTCGATGCACTGCTATATCTTCTGAATCCAAATATAATTCTACATGCATCATTATATTGGATCCGGAGTCGTTCCATCGAGGTGGTTCGGTAGTTACACCAAGTTTCGCATGTATATAGATTAGTGCAAAATGCATTGAACAATGTTTTTTTTACATGGTTACTGCATTGGAAAAATCTTCGGGCAATCATATTGGACAATACACTGATACTTCTCCTCTGTCGTTCAATATCACCATCATCCGAGAGGTCTTCAGTGATGATGTGACCCAAGTATTTTACACTCGTTGATATACTTATGTTTTCCTCATTGAGTTGTACGGGGAGCATCTTCTCGAGAGTTTTTCCATGGTGGAATGCGATTAGTTCCGTCTTCTTGGGGTTGTACATCATGTGGTGGTCATTTGCATATTCTTCACAGATTTTTAATAGAATTCTCAACCCTTTGATCGACGGAGCTAAGAGAATCATGTCGTCCGCATAGCTAATGTGATTTAGGCACAGATTATTGATACGGCAGCCTGCTCTGGTGTCCAGGCGATTAGATAATTCATCCATGTAAACATTAAACAGGATTGGGGACATACACCCTCCTTGCCTTACTCCTGATCGCAAGTATATCGGTTGGGAGTACGTACTTGCCCACCGTACAACGTTTTCCTGCTGGGAGTGCCATCGGGATAGTGTGTTGATATACATGGTAGGTATATTTCTAGCTTTCAATTTCTCCCATAAGGTTTCGTGACAGACCCTGTCGAACGCTTTACTTAGATCTAAGAAGCACCCGTAAACAGTAGTTTTTCGTTTCTTGTAAAATTCTATTACTTGCTTTGCAGAGTAGATTGCCATATTAGTGGATAATCTGTTCTTAAAGCCCATCTGATTGTCTTTAGAATTGAGTTTACCTTCTATTTCAGTCAGAATTACCCTTTCAAATAGCCTTGCAATTATAGTTGCCAGGGATATTGGCCGGTAATTGCTTGAGTTGGTCATGTCGGGCTGTCCCGATTTCAGGATCGGGGTTATAATGGTTTTTGTCATTGCACTCGGTAAATGGTTGTGATTGAGAATTGCGTTGAACAGAATATTTAGTAGTTTAGGTATGTATCTACCTCCATACCTTATATGTTCAATACTTAAACTATCGTGTCCCGGAGATTTACCGGCCTTAGTAGCTTTGATGGCCTTCATTATATTATTTTCAGAGAGTTTGACATTTTGTCCATCATATTCCATGATATCAGGAGCAGTCGGTGCTTCGTTTTCAGAAATATCTGCAAAGGTTCTTCTAAATGTCCTGGCTATTTCCTCCATATTTGTGGACCCGTCAATTTGGCTGGCGATTCGAGCGTGTGGCTTGATCAGGTTGTTGCTTTTCTTCCAGAATTGAGCGAACTGTTTTTTGTCAAGCGATTTTACGATATCATCCATCTTTGTTTGTTCGGCAGAGCATTGGCAGTGTTTGAGGGCTCTTTTGAACTCCTTCCTTTTCTGTTTTCTTTCATCCGCAATGGGGCCACGGGATGGTCTCCCATTTTGAATCCACATCATCATCGCTGATCTGGATTTTTCGTAGTGTTCTTTGACTTTTTGATTCCACCCGGCAATATGACGATATGTTTTATGTCTGCTTTGATCGCTCTCACGATGAAATACAGTATTGGCAGCCTTTCTTAGGGCTTCTACAATATCTGTATACATATTATCCACGTTTTGTATGTGATCGCATTTTTCACATGTAGAATCAGAGTTACATATGGATTCGGAGTGTCTTTGATAAGTTACACTGAGTAATGCTTCTGCCACAGACGTATATTCATTAATTTTCTTGTTATTAATCCTTTGCCATATTATGTTATTAGGCTGTTGCGGTACATTAAAGACAGTTGCAGGTAGGTTTTCAGCAGCGATTACGCAAGATGTCGGCCGGTGATCAGACCAGTCAGTATCGTAGTGTATTTGCAGATTATGTATTTTGTCCTTGAGATTATTAGTGCATATACAATGATCGAGCCAGGAAGTGGTATTGTGTGCATCACTAATATATGTATATGTGTCGTTGGGTAGCCTTTCCATATCGATACAACTATAATTATTTTCAGTGTAAAAAATTGATAGTTCTTTCCCGAATACAGAAGATGGGTGAGCGTTGAAATCTCCCATCACGATAGTTTCAGAGTATTCGTTCTCTTGAATGATCGTGTGTATTTTGGACAGGTAGTTGGTGAAGTCGGTAAGGTTATCCGCATGACATACTGGCATGTAGACAGTCAATACACATATTATTCCTCCGTTGGTGGTTATCTGTATACCAGCAATGCGTTCATCTCCACATGGTATTACAGAAGCCTGCAGTTCATTCCTCCAAAGTGCCGCGACTCCTCCGTAGGGTCGTCCCCTTAGAGGTCCATTAGCTAAATCTATCTAAAATGTACATCGAATATTGTGTTATTTCATTGTTATACTGAAGGTTATTAAAATACAGTTTATCTGAAAGTGATAATTACCTGGACCAAATTCAAATGAGTACCGAATACGCAATGACAAAGTCTGCGAATATATAAACTTGTTGCTTCTTTTCTGCTAGTCTCAATGAGAAAAAGGACATCGCCATTACAGGGAAAACAAAATATTTTGTGAATGATTAGATTGTTGGAAACACATTTAAGTTGATACTGCATTATCATTATTATCAGCATCAGACATTTTCCATATTTTATATTTATTAGAAGTATACGTAGTCCAATGAAAGTTAAACAAACAAAATGTAGCAGAAAAACAGACAAAACAAATCCATTAATAACGACGCAAACTTGAAGTCGCGATATGATACACCTAGACTCCTTGCAAGGTTGATCGATAAGGATTGTGTCGATAACTTTCGGTAACTATTAATCGTTCCCTGGGACAACTCCTAGAACATACTGCGTCGACGTACGCTACGCAAGTGACACATTACGATATCGGTAACTTTTTTCAAAGGCAATTCACCATTTTTATTTTTAATTCGTAGAACGCCATTTAATTTTTTTGTTAATTAATTAAAATTAAATTTAATAATTTTATTATCAAGTTCTGCAAGTTATTTATTTTTGTTACAGCTGTTTTGGCTTACAATGCCATTTTCAAACTGTAGTTAAACCACTTTGTGACGAATTATTTATACAAATCTAAATTTCAATTTTTTAAGGTGTCTGAATTGATTTACTATACATTTAACATAGAAACAGATGCTTCAGAATCACGCTAGCCACACCCATCGCAGCGTATGGCTAGTGTGATTAACCTACCTTTGGGTTATTTTTCAAAAAGTAGGTAAAAAGACATCGGGTTTTTTAAACGGTTATACAAACCGCGCCACTTGCGTAGATAATACCCGTCCCATGTCCCTTAGCTGACATGAACTCAATTGTTCGATGATGAGATAAAGCAGCATCTTTCGAACATTATCTACTTAATCAGAAGCAGAATGGAAAGAAGAAAAATCAAAAACGTGAAGTAGAATAATGTGGCGAAAATTATCGAAGCAATAAAGATTTTTGAGTACCCGACATATAGAAGCACTTCTTCCATGGTCACAGAGGGGAGAGTAGATGGCTTTGAGACGCTTATATGGTGGGTGGTGGAATTTACACCCCAGACGATGCCCTCGGCAGAAATTCCGTCTCCCTTCAGAATTCAGCCATCAAAGCAAACGCGACAAGATATTCAAGCAAATCGTCTATCGGCCAAATCCGGCCCGCGAGCTAATAATGAATTTTAAATTTTCAAACTTAAAAAATCATCCCGTAATAAAAAATGCCGTGAGTTGATAGAATGCTTTGTCATCGACAATGAGTCTACCTGCCAAGTTTCAGCTCGATCGGATCACGGAAAGTAGATTAATTTCCTTTTCCAAGATTTGCGTTAATTTATTCAAGAAAACAAAATCCAAAATCAGATAGACGAATTTAAAATATAAAAAATAATAACGCCCTAAAGGCAGCCTTTTGTGGTTTCATCTGAAAAGTAGGAAGAATTTTCGCCTGCCTGTTCCTAATAATAATAAATTTTCTTTCGAAATTTACTTTTTGAATGATTAAAATTGACGTAATTTATTGTTTTGACCCAGGAAAAAAATTTTAGAAAATTATTTTGTTTTTAAATTTATTTTTCACCACTTCTTTTTAATTTTTCCACTAATGTAATTGTATACATTACATGATGTAATATGGCAAATTTTTATATTTTATTTATTCAACTTCATTAATTACAAACTGTGCCTGTCTGACTCAGAAATCCTATGAAAGCGGATGCTGTTTAAAAAGTAAGCAGTTTACAACAAAAATAACAACACAATATAACATTTAAAATAAGACAATAATAAGACAATCAGCACCGTGCCATTAGAAATACATGCTTGTTGATGTTTGATCTGTATTAGCTGATGATCCAAGCCCTAGTGTCTAATTTACATTCAGAATAATATGTTCTAATGGCCAGATGAAGTGCATTGTACAATGTACATAAAGCTTTGTTGGAAAGAATGTAAAATTTATTCAATTTTTTATGAGAAAAACTCTCTTTTTATAACTTTTGAAGGTTATTCCCATCAACGTAATATATCATTGAAGAAGAAGATAACACTTATAATCTAAATGAAAATATGAAAGAAAACAATATTTTCATTTAGATTGTAAGTGTTATCTTCTTCTTCAATGATAAAATTTATTCGGCTACAAGATGGGAAGACACCGTCCAACCAATCTCGGTGGATTAAAGATTAAACAACAAAATTACAATGTTTAATTGTATATCTACATGAATCTTTTCCAATATTATCTCTTCGAAGCAAAATACACTAGTTGATTTTTCCTAAATGTTAGGTGTCGAGTAAAAGAAAATGTTAATGGTATTTGTATCTGTGGTAGATTCTTGTTATATTCTAAGTAGTTCGGACAAGGATTAACTTCCCCTCATCAATTGAGAGATTCTACTCCTTCCTCATTCTTCTTTACTTTCTTCCATCTTCCAGTTGATCTCCTTTAAGAGACAGCATTGGTAAAGAACAAGCAAGATTGGATTCTGCGCTGCAATTATGACCTCACACCGAATGTTAATAAAAAAAACTACACTTCTTAAATGAACATGACTGTAATAATAGCTAAGGCATAATCTGACTATTTTATTTCACTATACACGATAATATACTTTTATTAAAATTATTACTTTTCTTTTATGTCGAACAACTGCTTTGAAATTTAGCAAATTAACGTGATTTTTTATTATTTGTATTTCAACCAAAGATATTTTTCAACTTAACATGTCTACTATTTTAAAAGATTATATAATATTGTCTACCACGCTATACAGGAGTCCATTACCTGTGTTCACTATGCACTGTACAATAGGATCAAAGATAGGATAAATAGATTTTTTTCCTATCAGCCTGCAGAAAAAGAAAAAAGACGAAAATACATATCCGGTCGATCCTGGCGAGAAAGTAGCCGGGTTTAATAGTACCTTTTTATCCCGTTTGAATGGATGAGCGTTGCATTAGAGCATGAGTTTGATTGCATGAGTAATCAATATTGATGTTCACAGAACTTTTTTTACTTGGCTCCGTATAGGAGGCCCTTAGGAAAATAATTCCTCTAAGGGTCCATGTGATCTTTGGGGATGCTGTGTGGGGGGGTCTTTTTAGGAAAGGAAGGAGAATGTAAAAGTGGTGGGAGAGCATGTCCAGGAGTGGCGGGCTTATGAATTCATCCCTCCCACTGCAGTGCAAGGCGATGGGTCGAGATAGTCCCGCTGGAGAGGTCAAAAAGTCTCCCTCAGCCAGTGTCCCGATCCGACCCGCCAAGCATTCATTGGGCAAATACATCCACCGCCAAGATCTAGATAAACCTCACCCCATGAACCCGGACACAATTTTTTGTTTTTTTTTCAAGTTCTCCGTAAAACAATTATGCACCAACATATCATGGAGAAGATTACAAATTAAAAAAATACGTAGGGGCAGTTGTACTATTTTGTGACATGAAACAATATAATATAACAAAATGTAAAGTATGGTGACCGGACAACTCGGAATGAAACCAACTCAGAACCATCTCAGAAAAGTCATTTAGAGTGATAAAAAATATATATAAAAGTTTGGTTAAATAGGTTACGTTAGTTTAGGGTTATCGGCTAATTTAAAATGATTTTTTTCAAAGCTTTTAATGAGTTTTCAAGGAGGTGTTGAGTTGACTTTATTCTCAGTTGGCGTAGAACCGTAAAATATATAACTTTGTTGATTAAGATGACCGGAAGCTTGAAGTGGTTCCGAGTTAAATAATTTATACTGCTGCATTTTTGCCAGATTCTCTTGTTAGTGTTATTATACGAATGTTACGGCAATTGTAAGGGAAGAAAGCGACCGTTAATATATTCGTTAGAGGGTATACCAAAATAGCAAAAGATTCAGCCACGCAAATACGACTCTGAAGAATTCACATGATTAATAAAACGTTGTACGTTGATTTGTTTTTACCTAAAGGGACTTATCTAGTGTATCCTACATCTAAGCTCCACAGCCTCCACTCTTTGCTCTGTACACAAGAAGAGTTGCCTGTTTGACAAGAGGGCTTATAGTAAGCCGGTCGGTTGGCCTGATGAACTTCCCAGAAGAAGGACCAACTCCCCGTTAATCCCACCGCGGTCCCGGGTAGTGCCGGGTACCGCCGGGGCCTGGGGAGAGATAAGCACACTAGAGTTCAATGCTGCGGCGAGAATTTTTATCGGAAACCATGAAAAATATTTATTGATTTCTATAAATAGTTTATGATCATGTTTTGCCAGGTTATTTAAGTTTACGCTTGGCTGCCTTTTGACTTTGACAGAATGGATAAACCGTCAATTTCATGCATTGAAAATGTTTTTTTTTTTTCAAAATAGATGTGTTTCAAGAAACCTCGAAAAAAATGTTTTACAAGAAAACTCTTACATTGTTTTAAGGTGTTATGTAAGTATCATTGTATTTAAAAAAATTAATGAATCTAGGTGGGTACCTTCTTATTGTTTTCAATGAAATCTTCCAAAGAATAAGCTTTTGCTAACACAAGGGCTCACAAATTCCACCGGCTCGGAGGGCTTGGAAGCAAAGAATGGACAGTTACCCCGAAAGTGTTTTCTCTTGGGGTAAGAATAACCTCGTCGAATTTAATGTTTCAAAGACCCAATCATGTCTGATTACCTCTAAAAGGGATCGAAATGAAAATCTAGTCTCCTTCAACGGAAGCAATCTCCCGAACAGGCCCTCCATTGATATGCTTGGTGTAACTATAAGTGACCAGCTCAGGTATGGGGGCTCCATCTAAGCCAGAGTTAAATCAGCCTCCTTTAATAGTACACAACTGCTAACCTTGTACAAATCGTAAGTGCGCCCTACGGTTGAATTTGGCAGTCATCTCTGGTCTGGAGCTCCAAAATACTTGAAAAATACCCCCGACTCAGAAACGGGCGGTCCGTTTGATAGATTCTCGGGTCGGGTGGGAATGCTTTCCCTGTTCTACCGGTATTTCAATGGAAGATGCTCTGAGGAACTAACGTCATTGATCCCTTCGGCACCGGTGCATAGTCGGGAGACACGCCAAACACGCGCCCAACATGTGTACACGGTTGACATTTGTCATATGAGAACGGGTGGTTTTTTCGACTGTTCTTGAGTTCAATAGCTCGGCTATAGAACGATTTGCCGGCCTCTGTGTTTCCTCCCTCCTACAAAATGGGTCTCTTCATTCCATTCCTTCCTCTTCTCAAAAAGACCCTCCACACAGCATCCCAGATGACATAGGCTCTGAGGGAAATCATTTTCCACGGGACCTCTTGTGCGGTGTTAATATTTAAAAAAAAACAAATTCTATCACATTCTGTCTTATGGAGGGATCATATTCTTACTACCTTAACATCGCCTGAAACTGAAAAATACAAATATTAATTTATTAAATAACCATTTATTGGATACCAACCCCTCTGCCAACCATAAGAACCAAAGGGGTTCGCTCTTGGCACTTCGCATCACTTCGCATCACTTCACATCGCATCGGTGATTTACAACCGGACTCGAATCATCGCCTTGCACCGCATTTCATATGCCGTGACTCCTAAACACACTGACCCCCTGATTTATATCCACCTGTCATACCTCTTTCCACTCAGAACTTTCTCTCCTTCTTTTTCGAAAAAAGACCCTCAACACTGCATCCCTCAAGATAGAAAGACCCTTATGAGAATTAGTATTTAATAATTATTAATTTTTTACATTAGAGCGAATGTAAAAAAAACTGGCATTTCAAAAAAATAACACGGCTTTTCCAAGAAATTTCATTCTCAACCTTCTTTACTTATCAGTCTCAGTTCCCTCGCCGAAGATCCTATCAAAAAAAACTCTCATTGATGCCTGGTTCTTAGAATAAATAATGCCTTCCAGGGGGAGGGGGAGGCGTATAATAGGAACTCATAATAAACCGACTGATTAAACAACCCTCTAAATATTATTTAATTTTTTGGAAGAATCTCGTCTGATGAACCCAAAGAATATTGCTTTATCAACGATCGACTGTATGGATAATATGGCATCGGTTTGAAATGAAAAGAATTCGCCCGAATTACGAATAATGCTCAAATTATTTATATTATAAAGTTCAGAAAAATAAAGGTTCTCGTATTTTTCACGACATCGTCTGACTGAGTGTAATTGACGTTAGATTGATAAACGTAATTAGTTTGTTTTTATTCCTTGAGTATTATACAAAGGCGTGGCGTTCATTTTAAATTATAAGCCAATTTTTTTAGATTACTTGATCGAATCAGCATATAAGCAAAATAATATATTTACGCCAATCAAAATAATTGACATCACAGAGCTTCCTATCAGGCAGGGGAATTTTAAAATTTAATGTTCTTTTACTAGAAATGTTTTCACCAGTTTTCTTTCACATTTTTTAAAATTAGCTCCATACAGGAGGTCCCGAGGAAAAAATCCTTCAGGGCCTGTGTCATCTTTGGGGATCCTGTAGGGAGTATTTTTAATACAACAATAAATATCATTGACAGCTGTCGAGTTTTTTTTGTGTCCTACTTGAAACTTACAAATAGAATAAATAAAACAGTGTATTTAAACAAATCTCAGTGTACTGCAACATAATTTAGTGCACTACGTTTATTTATTAATAACCATTGCAAAATCAACCTAAAAATTCAACATTATTATCAAAATTAATAAATCGATTTGTTTAATAATCATTTGTGTGCAGTGTTCCCTACGTCTCGCTCTAACAAGTGACAGGATCAGGTAGCGACGTATTCTCTCCCTCGCACTTACTGGATAACACTTGCGGACGCTCCCGCTACCTACTACTGCTAATTACCTGTACATTGCGAGCAGGGTTGTCACCTACATTCTTTTCTTTTATAAAAAAAAAATCTCATTTTCGAAATGAATAATAATGAAGCAATTGCTTTCTTAAACAAAGCTAAGGAGGAGATAAATAGCATCCACAATGCCATTACCGATCCTGCCTTGAAAATAACAAAAGATCAAATGGCAAAAATACTCAGTAAACTTTCTAATCTATCTGGAACTATGCAAGACCTTGGAGTAACTGTTGGAGTTCTTGAAGGAAAAGTTATGACATTCGAAAAAATCATTGAAAAGAAAGTATTACCACAGGAAACAACACCAATTTGTGACGTGCTTGCTGAGATAGAGGAACGCAAGACCCGCTCGAAGAACGTCATTTTACTCAACGTCCCCGAGTGTAATTCGAACTCAACCACGGTGAGTGTCTTGGAGGATGGAAAAAAGGTGTTAGCAGCTCTTAGTGAAATTAATAGCGAGTTCAATCTAGAAGATGTGAAAATTTACAGACTTGGAAGTAAAATTCTAAACAAAACCAGGCCAATTAAATTAGAATTTGATGAAGTCAAACAGACGAAATTAATACTATTTAACAAAACTATTCTTTCTAATGGAATTAAAATCAAACCTGACAGGACTCTACAACAAAGGCAGCATTTAACTGACCTCTGGAAGGAATTAGAAGAGAGGAAAGAAAAGGGCGAAGTCGATTTACGAATCAAACATTTCAATGGAATTCCCAAAATCATCAAAACCCAAGCAAAAAACTGAAAAACAAACAGAACAGATTTTCTAGACTAACAGGATATTATCAAAATGTACGGGGAATGCGCACGAAATTGCACCAACTTAAAACTAACTCCCCAATCTTCTCACACGACATTCTGTTTTTAACTGAAACATGGTTAAATGCTGATATCAGCTCGTCAGAATTAGGCCTACATCACTATACCACATATCGTTGTGATCGAAATTATATTACGAGCAAAAAGTCTAACGGGGGAGGTGTGATGCTGTGCGTATCCAAGAATATACCATCTATTAAATTACCGGTTAAACACAAAAGTGTTGAACAAATTTTTGTATTGCTCAATATACCTAATGGAAAAATTATTATCAGCTGTGTCTATATCCCACCTGCATCGGATTTGCAAACGTATAAAAATCACAATGAGGACATAGAAGCACTCAAATTCAAATATCCTAAAGCAAAATTCATTATTGCCGGTGATTATAACCTTCCTAACTGGACCAGCCAAGATGACAACAGACCTGTTATAAACCAAGCCGAATTACAGTGTGCTAAATGCAGTGAAATTCGTGATATGTCAGTATTCCTGGGATTAACTCAATCAAACAAGATTTTCAACTTTAACAATCGAATGTTGGATTTAGTGTTTTCAAGTGATTTGAAAATAGTGGTTGAGTTATCCGACGAATTATTATTACCGTTAGATCAACACCACCCACCATTGGACATTATCATAACAAATATGCCTTTAACATCTTCAAAAAAAACAAGTGCCCCATCGTATAACTTTTCCAAAGCTGAATACCATCATATTACTGAGTACCTTACCCAAACAGATTGGTCTTTTTTAGATGAGGAAAATAATATTAATGATCAAATTGAATACTTTTACTCGATTTTAAATACCTCTATAGAACAATTTGTTCCCAGGGTTAGCTTCACATCATTTAATTATCCAAAATGGTTTTCAAGGGAACTAACTAGTTTAATTAATAAAAAAAAATGTATCCATAGAAAATATAAACATACCAGAAATCCTAACGATTATATAACATTTTCTAAACTACGAAAACAATGTAAAGAATTATCATTAAAATGCTATAGTGATTATGTTAATGTAATAGAAAATGAGGTACATCATCACAATGTGAAAAAATTCTGGAATTTTACTAAATCTCAACGAAAAAACAACTGTGGATATCCTAATAGCATGTACTTTAAAGAAAAATGTGCTGACAGTATTGAGGGTATAGTAAATCTCTTTGCTGATTCATTTAAAAGTGTTTACGATAAAGATATTCCCGTCAATGCAGTCTCCAGTACGTCAGTAGAAGAGTCATTAAACCTAAGCCAATGTTTCATAAATTTAGAATCCATAGAAAGGGGCATTAAAGCATTAGATAGTAATAAATCTGCTGGACCGGATGGTATTCCTCCCATATTTTTAATAACTTGCATTGATAGTTTGATATATCCTTTACATAAACTTTTTAACAAATCCTTAGCTTCTGGCTGTTTTCCGGCTTTGTGGAAAAAGAGTTATTTAACGCCTATACATAAAAAAGGTGACAAAAGCGATATATCAAACTATAGACCTATTTGCATTATGTCTGCTTTACCCAAACTTTTCGAGTCATTAGTATTAGACACCATTGTAAAACCTATCAACAATATTATTGTTCCTAACCAACATGGCTTTATCAGAGGTCGATCTACCTTAAGTAATTTAACTATCTATAATAATTACATATGCGAATCCCTTAGTCTGAAACAACAAGTGGATTCTATTTACACCGATTTCAGTAAAGCATTTGATAAGGTTCGACATCACATTCTTATATCTAAACTCAGACTGTTGGGCATCAAAGGTAGTTTATTGACATGGATTATCAGTTACCTCAGTAATATAGTGCTTAGTGTCAGGATTAATTTTATAGAATCCTATGTATTCGAGGCCACAAGTGGTGTCCCGCAAGGGTCCCACCTCGGCCCAATATTCTTCTTAATATTCATTAATGACATTGTAAATATATTTAAAGATGTACAAGTCCTACTTTTTGCAGATGATCTAAAATTGTTTAAAAGAATACGAAATATACATGATTGCCTAATTTTACAAGCTAATTTAGATGAACTTTTTAAATGGTGCAAACAAAATATGTTATTTTTGAACATTGAGAAATGTCAAGTAATTCGATTTTCCAGAACTCATTCTCAAATCTTACATGAATATAATTTAAATAATGTTAAATTAACACCAGTATCACAAATTCGCGACTTGGGAGTTATATTCGATTCAAACTTAACTTTCACAGCACATATAGATGAAATAACTAATAAGGCTTTAAAGATGCTTGGCTTCCTTTGTAGAACCTTAACTGATTTTAAGTCCTTTGATTGCATGAAAACACTCTATATTTCATTAGTTAGAAATCAAGTGGAATATAATTCACCTATTTGGTCCCCTTTCTATAAAGTACACTCTAAGAAAATAGAACGGGTTCAACACAAATTTCTTAGGTACTTAAATTTCAAGCTCAAAATCCCAATAGAAAACATTAATTATATAAGTTTGATGAATCGACTTAATTTAATTACGCTATCTGACAGAAGAATCATTTCAGATTTAATTTTATTAAACAGAGTCATGAACAACCTAATTGACAGCCCTGCCATTGTTAGTACCATTAAACTCCATGTACCGACAAGGAATACTAGACAAAATATTACATTCTTTTGCAACACATACACAACCAACTATCAATCACACTCACTTACCAATAGGATGCATGATTTAGGCAACAAGTTTGGTGATATTGTAGATATATTCGCTGATTCCCTTTATAATCTAAAATGCATTTTAAACCAACACTTTGTGGAATCCTACAAATTATTGTAACGTGGGTGTAATATATTTAACGATTTGATGTGTTATTGTAATGTTTTATATTGTATTTTATTCTATGTTATTGTCAAATGTTATATTGTTTCAAATATTTCACGGTTTTACGCTATAATCTTCAAAAACTACCTTTATATTTTTTAAATGTTTTCATTTTTATAACTTTTGATTTAAATTCTATTTATGTATAATCCTCGATATCTTAAATATTATTGTATAATCTATGTAAAAGCCCATATGGGCGTATAACAACAATAAATAAATAAATAAATAAATTTTTAGGGAAAGGAAGGAGAGGAAGTTCTGGTAAGAGAGAAGGAAAAATGTATGAGGGGTGGGTGGAGTCTGGGAGTCAATGTGTCGGACATATAAATGACAGCTTTTAGGACTCAATTCAGAATCATACGTTGATGAAATGAATTCTCTGGTGATTTTAAAGAAATGTTTAGTGGTATTATTATTTTATTTAAAGTAAATCAAATTTAATGATGTTATTGTTAAGTTCTGTGAGTATTTAAGTAGTTATTATTGGGACAAGTTTCGATGCTCACGGCCATTATTAAACTGTGGTTACGCCTCATTGAGAAAGATTTATGTGATTTTATTTACCACTTGCTGGGTTACCCGGTTTCGCTCAGGACAACATTCGAGAGTGTTCTAGAATTTTTCACAATGATGTTTCCAATACCCTATTCCCGAACGTTCCAGAACTTTCTGAAGTTCTTTAGGTTCATCCTTAATATTAAGAACAAGTCTGGATAGTTAAATTTTACCTAACAATGTGTTATTAACATGAGAAAAATATAAATTTATAAAGAAAACAAATTTTAGGTCCTACACATCTATTTTTATTCTCATATGTACTGACTGTCAACCATTTAACAATCTTACCACTTCCCAAATAAAAAATACCATCCAATATTTCCGGTCTCCGGGGAAACTTATTGGCTATATCAATACGATGTATATTTTCAAAAACTTTACGCCTCTTCTCATAAACAGCGAAGGGCGATTTATATTGCGCGAAACTGGAAAAAAGAGTTTTGAATATCATTTTACGTTTACCAAACCCCATACAAATTTTATAACTCTGTCGTACTAAAGCCCTGTGATGTCCGTTCCTTTGAGATTTCCTACATCGGTAGTAGAAGTGACTCGGTGAATTTGATAAATTTTTAAAGCAATTCCTAGAAATTCCCTCGGTATTACAGTTAATGAATAATTTATCGAAAGATGTAATATATCATATAATTTTACTGACTCTGTTGTACGTTGTTTGGTGATCGTGGATTCGGAGAATCCCGCCCTGGGGGGGTTGACCCCCCCCAGGGCGGGATTCTCCGAATATCTATTTCTCCTATATAATAATATCTATATCTCCGATATCTATTTCTCCGTGCTAGAGCACAGAGAAATAGATATCGGACCGATAGGCATAATTTCCTACGATTTTATATCGATATGCCGAGCACGATTACATTTTTGACAGCCGAACCGATATTGATAGGGAATATATAATTAATCTATGTACGTTGGCAACACTGGCGGATCTGTCTACGAATTCACGTAAAACGCCAATCAATTACGTAAAAATGTTAATAAATTGGCAATGTTGAATTGAAATATTAATATGCATTGGCAGTCCGCATTTACTTTTTGACGGGAGTTATTTAGTTGAGGTCTTATGAGGTGAGGTCATTTTAGTCATTTTTCAACATTTTTCGTTTCTCAAAGATCGAACGGAATGAATAGAATATGTCTTAGATACACTAAGCTGTATATTAACGACTTATGTAACATTAATATTTTTAGTTTTGCCGATGACACTGTCTTACTGTTTGAAACTGACACTTGGCTTGCTGTCTACAAAAAAACTCAAACGGATATAAGCATTGTAAAAAAGTGGTTGGACACAGATACGCTCACTCTAAACACCGAGAAAACTAAATATATCACATCAAGCATAAATATTACGGGTCAACCTCGTGATGATGCTTCTATTAGAATACACACATGTTTGAATTCCGATGAATGTTGTCAGTGTCCCTACATTGAGCGCACTACGCACATGAAGTACCTCGGCCTCACCATTGATCCATATCTCAAATAGAATCTTCATACACAAATAATTGCAAACAAAATAAAAAAACATGCACTTTTTCTCAACTTACAACACTTAAAATGATTTATTTTGCAGTCTGCCAATCTGTTATTGAGTATGGTATAATAGCATGGGGAGGTGGTACTGCATCTGCACTAGACCCAATCATAAAGGCACAGAAAACCATTATAAAAATAACCTTAAGCTACCTCTAATTACCGACTCAAACTTAATCTTACATATTATAATGTGTTTGATGTTCGGCAGATATATGCAAAAACAATCCTCACTCATCTACACACAAATATACATAAATACTATGAAAAAAGATTCAATACTCACCTAAATACTCAAAACAATAATAAAGACTTACTACAAATTCCCATAATGCAAACTACTTTTGGTCAACGAAACTTTAAATACCTTGCAACAAGACTTTACAACATTCTTTCAGACTTAATAAAAAATGCGCCTCGCCAAAAATTTCAAAGAAAACATAAAAATTTGGATTAAAAGTAATGATAGGGCCTTTACCGGTGCACTCACCCAAATCCGCAATTACTAACGATACCAATGTATTGGTTGGTATTAATAGAGCTTATCATTAAAGTAACCGTTATATTATTAATACAAATGTAGGTATGTTCGTAAATATTTTAGATTGACCTACAAAATGACTGCCTCAACACAGGCTAGCCTAGTGAGGCGGGTTATAAGAATCTTCAACTATATAACTATAAATTTGTATTCTTTAATTTACCTTTAACCTATTGTTCATATGTATATTACTTTCTACTTGTAAACTTTTTGTACTGATATAACCTATTGTAAACTACACTGAACATGTATTTTCTTAGTTATAATGTCACAAATTTCATTGAATAAAGATTTATATTATTATTATTATTAAGCTACCTAACAGAGGTACCGTCCTCGGGCCATTATTATTTCTAATATATGTGAATGACATTTTCCAACAGGAAATTAAGGCGAATTAATATCTTATGCTGATGACACTGTATTGTTAATAAAAGGTCAAACATGGAAACAAGTTAACAAATTGGCAAATGAAGATATTAATATCTTAAAATCATGGTTTAATAATAACTTACTCACACTTAATGCAAAAAGAAAACAACATCTATGTACACTGTACACAACGTAATTCTATTTGTACTGTAATTAACTCTTCTTCAGAAATTAAATATCTCGGTGTGATCAAAACCTGAAGTGGAATAGTCACATTTCAGAGCTAGTGAAGAGAATAAGGAAATGTATATATATATTTGTTAGATTAAGAAATATTTTAAATGTAAAAATAATCAAAAATGTGTACTATGCTCTTGTTCATTCTATACTTATCTATGGAATTATAGGTTGGGGAGGATCTGACAAAACCAATCTAAATTCAGTAAAAGTTTCGCAAAGAATCATCATTAAATTAATTTAAAAAAAAAATCTACCATCTCAATAGGATCACTTTTTAAATTGTTTCTAGTACCAACTGTCGATGACATATTCAAGCAAGCTTCCATTGTAAAAATGTGAAAAGAAAAAAATAGCTAAGAATATCAAGAATTTTTACAAATTGAAATGGAAACCAATTTATAACACCTAATCTTAAAACAACTCAAATGCAAAATCATTTTATATTCCAAGCCATAAAAACTATAATAACCTCCCTTCTGAACTGCGCTGTATTATCAACCAATCAGAATAAATAAATGAAATTAAACAATATAAAAAAACAGTTAAAAGTAAATATTTTACACAAAACATATTATAACTTACAACCTCATTATGAATCGTGGCTCCCTTATCAGGCACAAGAGCTCCTCTTTTCTGATAAGGTATACAAACATGATCAAAAACGACCTTCAATACAATGTTTTGTAAAATATATATATAACCCATATTTTTTTTATATTACAAGTAGCTGACCCGGCAAACGTTGTTTTGCCATATACATTATTTCTAGGAAATATTGTTTTAGTTCAATAAAAAATAACTAACACTATAAGTTTGTAATTTATTTATTTATTTATTGTTTCTTTACATTGCAGGTAAAAATGTGTACAAAACAATTTGCAACCTCACTAGGACAAGCCTGTGTTGAGGTTAACAATTCTACAAATTAACAAAATTATACAGATATTGAAAGAACAATATTGTCGTATTTCTTACAGATTGAGATTATTACTAAACTGCTGGCGCTAGGTAGCATTCAATATTTTAATATGTTCAATTGTATATGTCCGTTTGTAAAATGTAAATCTTTTATCTCCTTCCCAAAACAGAATATTTTGGAAGTCCCAAAACAATTCAATTTGGGAGGCGGGAATGGGTACCGCCGCCCCGGGAACCTTTATTGGATAACCAACACCTCTGCCATAGGTCACCCCAAGTTTTAATTGTATTATCAGTGCTAAGCGACACAACGAGTGAGTCCATTTTGTAAAATAATAATTACTTTAGCGGATCTTTTCCACAGGCTAATAAAGCTCACGTTGCAAGGCATATTTAATCTTCCTTTTTCTAAAAATCCAACTCTATTAAATTTTGATTTCAAAAAGGTTAAAATCTCAGTAAACGATTTTCGGAATCTGTTTATGTTTGTTACTTTACATAATAAATGTATAAAAATCATTTTCCGAGGAAAGTATTCTCCCGTTGGGTCATAAATCAGGTCTCATCTAAAAGGGCCATCCCCTATTTGGATCGTTTCGCTACAGTATACCATCATGTTATGCCATAATGTTTCAGTACGTTAAAATTTCAGGGCTTTCCACGGAGAGAGTCGGGGTGTGGGTGTGGGTGCGGGTGGGGTGGCACTAAAAGTCAAGAATGCAAAAAGTCTTTACAGGTGGAAAAAAGTTTAAATTGTAGCAGGGGTGGAACCCTGTACACTGTACAAACTGTACAACGTACATGTTAAAGGTGAGTGGATCAATAAGGTTTTTTTTGCAAAGACTTGAGTTTAAAAAGTAATATTCTTATAAACTAACTGCTCACTGCCATCTGTAGAGTAAAAACTTAAAGGCATTAGGTTTGTAACTTAACTAAAACCTACCTTCATTTAGGTTGCTGCATTGCTCTTGGTTGATCTTGGTTTCATTGCTTACTATATGATCCAACAGGTCTCTCTCTCACAGTCGGTAATGAAGATTGTTGTAATGGTATTTTTGTAAATTTTGACATTTGATGTTGTATTAGTATTAGTTTTTTAAACCCGTTGTTTATAAATGCAACAGGATATCTTGAAGCAGTTCTTTTAGAATGGCGGGGGGACTGAGCCGGTGTTTTACTGGTAGAAATAAAAAATAAAAATATCATCTTGTAAATGTGTTTATCTAAAATAAATTCAGAATACTTGTCTAGATGGAGTGTGCTTTTTGCCGATGACCTGAAATCTAAAAAACGTTTGTCGAATAAATGAGTAAGGGTTTGTTGTTCAAGTAACATTTCAAGATGATTTTTTTATGTTGTGTTATGTTAAAACATTACACAAACAATCAGAGATGATGCCACCAGTCCCGTATACACGCGTTCCCACACGCCCCGTCCCAAACAAACGCCCCCCACCGCATCACCTTCCCCCGTGGACCGCCAACGCCAGAATCCGCCGGTACGTGCTCGCAACCAGTTGTGTGTGTGTAAATCTCCGGAGCGTCTCCCGCCTACGCGCATGGGATTACGCTCAACAATTCACGTTCTTATGATGAGGGCCTGACTCCGTTTACCCAGGCTGACGGCAGAACTCCCGTTCCTAGGTTGCCGCCCTACCGCGCAGCCCCCGATTGCGTAAGCCACACTCCATTATTCCCCCTTTAATGTGCTACCTACCACTTTGCCCACGCCGAGAAAGAGAACCGTTCATACTAGCTAGGATGTCATTTATTGTTATCTTGTGACTGCCGTAACAATGTCATGTGCCTACTACTCCAATAAACCTTATATGTCAGACCACTCTCTTTCTTTGGATAATGTATGATTGCCCTCCTTGTTTGCTCGGTCGAGCGTAAGGCATCCTCGCCGACCCTGACCCTGGAGAATAGAACCTTTCCCTACCTGCTGAGCTAACCATGGAAATAACTACGCCGGCAACCCGCCGAAACGCAGCAGTTGTTTTAGTATTTATCTCGATACATAAACACTAACAAACGCGATTGCCCCCCTCTGGAAAGAACAGACAAAATAAACTTTATTTTATAAAGTATCTAGGAATCATAATTAGATGTCGTCCATAACCTTAGATGGACACATCATATCAAACAAATCACTAATAAACTCCTCAAGACAAAAAACACGTTTTTCTAAACATAAGAAACGTTTATAAAATAAAAAAAACGATGTATTTTGTTCTTTTTCAAAAAATAATTGCTTGAGGAGAAGCAACAAACTCAGCTATCGATGATGTAAAAATCACACAGAAAATCATCTTAAAGGTAATACTAAAAAAATATTGTCTGATACACACCAAATATTCAAGAATTTTGACGTACTAGACGTACTGACGTACGCCAATTATACGTTAAATCACCAACAGACCAGTTAGATAAGCGTACAAAGAAAACATAAAAACTCCGATGGTAATCACAATCATTGGACAAAGACACCACAAACACCATGCTATAAAAGCATTCGTTTACTTGAAACGAAAATTGAGTCAAAAGAAAATAAATTCAGATTCAAAATAAAAAAATGATTAAAGAACAATAAAACAATATTATCAAAATTTTATATCATAAAAGAATAAAACATATCCACGTAAACACACAAAACAATTATAAAACACAATAAACAAACAAGGCTATAAGCCATTTCAATCAACGTTTTAATTCTGAATCCAGGTTGTCTTACACAAGTGCGATACTGAGAGTCTCTTCCGCTCTGGTATGTGTCGTGAATAAACCTAATATTATTGTAACACAATTCGGTCAGATAAAATGTACATGCACACGCCGGATTAGAACCCACAACCTTCGGATTGCTAGTCGAGAGTCTTCTCCTCGACTACGGAGACGGTCAAGTGTGTTTGGCAATTTTATATTGTTTGCTGGTGGTGTTCATTAGATAATAATCGATGATAATGGGTAAATCCGAATTGATTCCACTAGTTTGATTGGTTGTATCGAGCCGATACTGTGTTCTCTTTTGTTAGAATAAGCTCTTTAAATTTTCACTGATGACTAAACATTGTTATTTTGAATATTTAGATCTACCAAGGAACTCATTTTAATTTTTAATTAAATGAAGACATTATGAGCGAAACTCTGGAAACGGAAAAATCAGAAAAAGATATTTACACCTCTGGGACTCAAACCCAGGACCTCCCTACTTTCCAAGTTGGGCTTAACGCATATTTTTATTGGCTGCCATCTTTACAAATGATTGCAAGATTCAACTCGAACTAAATGCAATCTTCATTTTTCTTAACGCATATTTTTATTGGCTGCCATCTTTACAAATGATTGCAAGATTCAACTCGAACTAAATGCAATCTTCATTTTTCTTAACGCATATTTTTATTGGCTGCCATCTTTACAAATGATTGCAAGATTCAACTCGAACTAACTGCAATCTTCATTTTTCTTAACGCATATTTTTATATAAAGATGGCAGCCAATAAAAATATGCGTTAAGAAAAATGAAGATAATATGGGTGGTTCTTAGTCGAAGTATGGTACAGTTAAAAGTGACCGAATTGGATATCGACACCTTAGCTCAGTGGATAAGAGCGCCCAACCTGGAAAGTAGGGAGGTCCTGGGTTCGAGTCCCAGAGGTGTAAATATCTTTTTCTGATTTTTCCGTTTCCAGATTTTCGATTGAGTTTCGCTCATAATGTCTTCATTTAATTAAATATTACAGTTTGAGGTTTTACTCATAAAAAGTTAAAATAAAAAATAATAATAATCATTTTAATTTGTTCGGGACAACTTTTAGGGACAACTCATATAGGTCTCATAGAAATTGTGGTGACTCTCTTACTATCATTAAGAAATAGGATCCTTTACATTTAAATATCTAAGAGTTAACCACAAAATAATAAAAATGTATGCCTTTATGAAACCAAAATTTCGGACCGCAGTTTGAAAAAAAAATTAAACTTTCGAAATTTTTTATTAATTATTTTCGCGTGAAACGACAAAACAGTAAGGCGATGATAACGTTTATAATATATTTATCAATAAAAATAAATGTTTGTTTTTTTTTATCGTTCTCAGTAATTTTCGTTAGAAAAAAACGTAAGGCGAGCCAATTTATTTACTTTTTATGTTTGTATTAAAAAATTTTGTATTTACAAAAATAAATGTTTATTTAGATTTATAAAATTTGAAGGTGTATTTCATCACCTTTCAAAAACAGTTTTTAGTTTTTGGATTTCTTCAAAAATATTCTATTTATTTGGATTTTATTGCAAAGCGGAAATATTTTTACCTTCTAACAGAATCCGCCCGAGACCTGAGGGATCTTAATCGCGTAAAATTAAAGATTGCTATTTCGTCAAACGTTAAACGATACATACCTGCGTGGAAAAACCGATGAAGAATTATAGTCCAATTCATTGCTATCAAAGAAGTGATCCTCCTACCAAATTTCTAGGCTTCAAAGTTTGTTCGAAACTTTGCGTTAGTTCGTAGCATTTCCGTGACATTTTGAATTTCTTGAATTTAGAAATATTCCGATACCACGTTATCACAGTTTAAAGGTAAAATTTATTACTTTTGTAGGTTCTCCGTTGATAAATGTAGGTACCTATTTGAAATATACTAGTACGTTAAGTGAATTTATCTTACCTTGTATTACATTAGTTAATATTCTACAAATATTTCTACAGCAACATTTGAATGTTGTTTGACTAAGGAATCAATGTTTAGATCTGGTCATGAAATATTCTCGGAGCGTTAAAACTATTTTCAATAATTCTCAAATAATTCCTAATTGATGCCAGGGCTGCGATTTTAGAGCAACGATCAATCGTTACTCGTTATGCGCCATCTTCGAACGAAAAATTACTCGTCGTCGCGACGAAATTTGTCGAATGTTTAATTTTTACGTACAACGTCGAACGGTCGAATAGATGATTATCTTGGCAGCCCTGTGAATATTGTCTATGTTCCTGATGTTTTTGAAATTTCTGTGGTGGGAGTTTGAAATGTCAAACAGTTGATGCACGTATTTTTCCAGCGTATAGTTTGTACGAGTTGATAATATTCGAAATGGCTGGGAGTTCAGGATAAGCAACTAAAACGTCGCTGGTAAATCAGCCATTGTAATTTTCAACATTAAAACTACTTTCTAAAAATATAAAAATATCTTTGCGGGTGTGAAATTTCGCGCGGGAAAACAATACTAGATTTTGGCAGCCAATTGCATAGATACGCAAACAACTCCCCACACGCCATTCGGTATCGATTGATTCGACCAATTGGGCGGTCCGTTTGATAGATTCTCCTAATTTAACAAACGGATTGCAATCTTTAGTGCACAGGCGCCAGGTGGGAATGCTGTCCTTGTTCTACCGGTATTACAATGGAAGATGCTCCGAGGAACTAGCGTCATTGATCCCCTCGGCACCGGTGCATTGTCGGGAAACACGCCAAACGCGCGCTCAACATTTGTACACGGTTGACATTAGTCACATGAGAACGGGTCGTTCTACGACTCGTTCTTGAATTCAACAGTTCGGCTGTGGAACGATTTGCCGGCCTCTGTGTTTCCTCCCTCCTGTGTCTCTTCAAGACCCATGTTCACTCTTTACTCTCCTCAAAAACACCCTCCACACAGCATCCTCAAAGATGACATAGGCCCTGAGGGAAATTATTTTCCTCAGGACCGACTGTGGAGTTAATGTAAAAAAAAAGACTTTTGACATTTGGCGTCCAAATATCTATCTTCGACGAGGCTCGAGAATAACCAACTCGACCAATGTACGTACTTTCGACGGCGATTGCGAGCGACCTGGCTTGGAGAATAGCAGCCCAGAGCAACACTGGAAGTACGCTAAACGAAAATGTGTTAAACTTACTGTAATGTCTCTCTTTTATTCTCTCCAGAGAATATAGTAATATGGTTCGTACTGGGACCAGTGTTCTCCAGTAGGACTTATAAATGGATGCTTATTGAAAGACTTAGGTTCTTATAACTCGGTGACTGTTTGCTGACGTATTGTGATTACAATAATACCTCCTTCCAGGCTGAAGGCTCAGCTCCTGAAACCAAATGACTCCAAACATTAACCTTCGGCACACGGCAACGAGACCATGTGACATGTGACCCGAAGAGCTCATAGACTACTATAGTACAGTAAGAACTAAATCATATACTAAAATGATACATTTTTTACATTAACTCCACGCAGGAAGCCCTGGAGAAAATAATTTCCATAGCGTAATTTTTGTCATCTTTGGGGATGCTTTGTGGCGGATATGTGTAGGGAAAGGAAGGATATGAAGTTCAGGGAAGGAAAAAGATATGAGGGGTGACAGACGTATGAATCTCATTTGTCCAGGTCAATGTGTTCAGGAGTGACAGACGTATAAATCCATCACCCCCACTGTGGTACAAGGCGATGGATCAAAAGAGTCCGGCTGGTGAGATAAAAAGATCTCCCTCGAACAGTTTCACCCGATACGGCCTGCCACGCAGTAGGTGGGCCAACGCATATGCAGCAAAGCAAACCTCAACCAGCGAACTCGGGCACCTCTGCTAAGTCGCCAAATGTAGCAAACCACTTGGGTTATCAAATAAATACCCGCCTCCCAAATTGTTTATACATTACACATCCATACAAAAAACAAATTGTTGAAAAGTTATAGAATTAAATTCCTTATTGAAGTTTATAAAATTAAATCTTTGATTAGGCATTTTTATACTTTTCTAGCAGTTTTACTAAATTTGATTCTACCATCAAGCGGCTCTATTTTCTAAAACAACTTAATCTCTCATCGGCTAGCTTTGGGGTTAATTTGCACAGCTGTATACTTTTTGACGGAATTTTCTAGTTCAACGCAACTGGTTTCCGGTCGCAATATCATTCCCATCGCAAGCTACGAAGCCAGAAAAATTCGTCTTAATCAATTAAAAAAATATATTCAAAATTATCAAAACAGTGTTGTAACCCGAAAAAGCTGGCAAGCAAAGCTTCTTATTTACAAAACTAGATCGTAACAAAACAAAATTATAGTATTGAATAATTGATATGAAACACTACTTTGATTAAGCGAAGAGTTTACCTGACCTAACCAGGCGTGTTTATACCCCGTCAGGCAGTCAACAAGTATAGTTGGAAAGCATTTAAAGGTCTTTAAACAGAAACAAATATATTAGTTTTACTACAGCCTGGGGGTTGTGTATATTTCGAAGGTTTAACGGTTTGATATCAGTAAAACACAGCCTGAAGGAAAATATTCAGAACTTAGTAATATGACGTAAAAATTTCAATAAGTGCTTTCAAATTAATTTGATATAATACATATTCACACACCCGTGAAAAATCACCGTATTAATGACAAATAAAACATTTTTTGCGGTAAATGTTATTGTGTAATAGGTAGACACGTTATCGCGTGTCTGCATTCTTCACACAATCAGTTCCAATTTTGAAAATGATACTTACATTTAAGTTGCGTCACTCGTAAAATTTCAGTTTATTGAGCCAGAGTAACGCAGGACGCACAGACGGAAATCAGAGTACGAACTGTTCATATAACTCACCACTAGCGCACCTTCACAGAATTGCCAGTACCTACAAACCTATTCTTGGGATAACTTAATGCAGGGGTGTTGGTTATCCAATAAATAGTTCCCGAGGCGGCGGTACCCATACCCGCTTCCCAAGTTGAAATATCTATGAGCTCCTCGGATCACGTAGTCTCATTGCCGAGTTGTGTCGAAGGTAAATTTACACAATCTTTAGGTTTTCAGGAGCTCTTGAGATCAAAACTAGATCAAAACCACGAAACGTAGCGAACCACTTGGGATAACTTAATGCAGGGGTGTTGGTTATCCAATAAATAGTTCCCGAGGCGGCGGTACCCATACCCGCTTCCCAAGTTGAAATATCTATGAGCTCCTCGGATCACGTAGTCTCATTGCCGAGTTGTGTCGAAGGTAAATTTACACAATCTTTAGGTTTTCAGGAGCTCTTGAGATCAAAACTAGATCAAAACCACGAAACGTAGCGAACCACTTGGGATAACTTAATGCAAGGGTGTTGGTTATCCAATAAATAGTTCCCGAGGCGGCGGTACCCATACCCGCTTCCCAAGTTGAAATATCTATGAGCTCCTCGGATCACGTAGTCTCATTGCCGAGTTGTGTCGAAGGTAAATTTACACAATCTTTAGGTTTTCAGGAGCTCTTGAGATCAAAACTAGATCAAAACCACGAAACGTAGCGAACCACTTGGGATAACTTAATGCAGGGGTGTTGGTTATCCAATAAATAGTTCCCGAGGCGGCGGTACCCATACCCGCTTCCCAAGTTGAAATATCTATGAGCTCCTCGGATCACGTAGTCTCATTGCCGAGTTGTGTCGAAGGTAAATTTACACAATCTTTAGGTTTTCAGGAGCTCTTGAGATCAAAACTAGATCAAAACCACGAAACGTAGCGAACCACTTGGGATAACTTAATGCAGGGGTGTTGGTTATCCAATAAATAGTTCCCGAGGCGGCGGTACCCATACCCGCTTCCCAAGTTGAAATATCTATGAGCTCCTCGGATCACGTAGTCTCATTGCCGAGTTGTGTCGAAGGTAAATTTACACAATCTTTAGGTTTTCAGGAGCTCTTGAGATCAAAACTAGATCAAAACCACGAAACGTAGCGAACCACTCGGGATAACTTAATGCAGGGGTGTTGGTTATCCAATAAATAGTTCCCGAGGCGGCGGTACCCATACCCGCTTCCCAAGTTGAAATATCTATGAGCTCCTCGGATCACGTAGTCTCATTGCCGAGTTGTGTCGAAGGTAAATTTACACAATCTTTAGGTTTTCAGGAGCTCTTGAGATCAAAACTAGATCAAAACCACGAAACGTAGCGAACCACTTGGGATAACTTAATGCAGGGGTGTTGGTTATCCAATAAATAGTTCCCGAGGCGGCGGTACCCATACCCGCTTCCCAAGTTGAAATATCTATGAGCTCCTCGGATCACGTAGTCTCATTGCCGAGTTGTGTCGAAGGTAAATTTACACAATCTTTAGGTTTTCAGGAGCTCTTGAGATCAAAACTAGATCAAAACCACGAAACGTAGCGAACCACTTGGGATAACTTAATGCAGGGGTGTTGGTTATCCAATAAATAGTTCCCGAGGCGGCGGTACCCATACCCGCTTCCCAAGTTGAAATATCTATGAGCTCCTCGGATCACGTAGTCTCATTGCCGAGTTGTGTCGAAGGTAAATTTACACAATCTTTAGGTTTTCAGGAGCTCTTGAGATCAAAACTAGATCAAAACCACGAAACATAGCGAACCACTCGGGATAACTTAATGCAGGGGTGTTGGTTATCCAATAAATAGTTCCCGAGGCGGCGGTACCCATACCCGCTTCCCAAGTTGAAATATCTATGAGCTCCTCGGATCACGTAGTCTCATTGCCGAGTTGTGTCGAAGGTAAATTTACACAATCTTTAGGTTTTCAGGAGCTCTTGAGATCAAAACTAGATCAAAACCACGAAACGTAGCGAACCACTTGGGATAACTTAATGCAGGGGTGTTGGTTATCCAATAAATAGTTCCCGAGGCGGCGGTACCCATACCCGCTTCCCAAGTTGAAATATCTATGAGCTCCTCGGATCACGTAGTCTCATTGCCGAGTTGTGTCGAAGGTAAATTTACACAATCTTTAGGTTTTCAGGAGCTCTTGAGATCAAAACTAGATCAAAACCACGAAACGTAGCGAACCACTTGGGATAACTTAATGCAGGGGTGTTGGTTATCCAATAAATAGTTCCCGAGGCGGCGGTACCCATACCCGCTTCCCAAGTTGAAATATCTATGAGCTCCTCGGATCACGTAGTCTCATTGCCGAGTTGTGTCGAAGGTAAATTTACACAATCTTTAGGTTTTCAGGAGCTCTTGAGATCAAAACTAGATCAAAACCACGAAACGTAGCGAACCACTTGGGATAACTTAATGCAGGGGTGTTGGTTATCCAATAAATAGTTCCCGAGGCGGCGGTACCCATACCCGCTTCCCAAGTTGAAATATCTATGAGCTCCTCGGATCACGTAGTCTCATTGCCGAGTTGTGTCGAAGGTAAATTTACACAATCTTTAGGTTTTCAGGAGCTCTTGAGATCAAAACTAGATCAAAACCACGAAACGTAGCGAACCACTTGGGATAACTTAATGCAGGGGTGTTGGTTATCCAATAAATAGTTCCCGAGGCGGCGGTACCCATACCCGCTTCCCAAGTTGAAATATCTATGAGCTCCTCGGATCACGTAGTCTCATTGCCGAGTTGTGTCGAAGGTAAATTTACACAATCTTTAGGTTTTCAGGAGCTCTTGAGATCAAAACTAGATCAAAACCACGAAACGTAGCGAACCACTCGGGATAACTTAATGCAGGGGTGTTGGTTATCCAATAAATAGTTCCCGAGGCGGCGGTACCCATACCCGCTTCCCAAGTTGAAATATCTATGAGCTCCTCGGATCACGTAGTCTCATTGCCGAGTTGTGTCGAAGGTAAATTTACACAATCTTTAGGTTTTCAGGAGCTCTTGAGATCAAAACTAGATCAAAACCACGAAACGTAGCGAACCACTTGGGATAACTTAATGCAGGGGTGTTGGTTATCCAATAAATAGTTCCCGAGGCGGCGGTACCCATACCCGCTTCCCAAGTTGAAATATCTATGAGCTCCTCGGATCACGTAGTCTCATTGCCGAGTTGTGTCGAAGGTAAATTTACACAATCTTTAGGTTTTCAGGAGCTCTTGAGATCAAAACTAGATCAAAACCACGAAACGTAGCGAACCACTTGGGATAACTTAATGCAGGGGTGTTGGTTATCCAATAAATAGTTCCCGAGGCGGCGGTACCCATACCCGCTTCCCAAGTTGAAATATCTATGAGCTCCTCGGATCACGTAGTCTCATTGCCGAGTTGTGTCGAAGGTAAATTTACACAATCTTTAGGTTTTCAGGAGCTCTTGAGATCAAAACTAGCAAATCAGTCTGAAAGAGGTTTAGAAGTATAATTATTTTTTTTTTACTTGGGCTCCACACAGGAGGCCCTGAGGAACATAATTTCCCTCAGGGCCTATGTCATCTATGGGGATGCTGTGTGGAGGGTTTTTTTAAGGAAAGGAAGGAGAGGAGAGTTCTGGGAAGGAAAAGGGTTTAAGGAGTGGGTAGGAATCTGGAGTTCAGTGTGTCCTGGTCATTCGCCTCCAATACCCAGACACACCTCACCCCATGAACCCGGGCACCCCTGCTAAATCACCAAACGTAGCAAACCACTTGGGGTGACCTACGGCAGAGGTGTTGGTTATCCAATAAAGGTTCCCGGGGCGGCGGTACCCATTCCCGCCTCCCAAATTGTCAAATCATAATACGACAATAAACAGCCACCGTGTTATTCGGAACCTAAATATTTCAATCAAGCATCCTGCTTCCATATGAACATATTCTTTGGAGAGAATAAAAAGGACATAACATTAACCAACTCTTTTTTTATTATTTTAACGTTCAATAAATGAATAAATATAATAAGTCATTCGGAAGGAAAATGGCGAAGAGGAATAAAAAAGTTAAAACAGTTATGGGAAAATACCTGGCTTTGTTCAAATAAACACAATGCGTAACTACAATGATTTTTAATCAAAGCTTAACTTGAAGCTAATTTATCGCTTTAGTTTTGCAGACTACTCGTTGCAGAGAATATTTGCATTTGCTTCGTAATGCAGGGTGCATTTTATTTTGTCTTATAAAAAAGTAACTTCAGTTTCAAAGCTCATTAAGGAAAGATAATCCTCTTAACAGCATCAGCAAGGAAACATTTACAGCGATTGGCTCAAGGGAGAAAGCTTCGTGCTAAATTCAAACACTGAAGAAACATTCAGTTCTTTGTTTACTTTAACAGAAACGAGATAAAGGAATAAGACGGGAATAAAGGTAAATATCTTGGAAATTTGTACAAAAGAGGCTCTAGGCAAAGCAGTTTTATCTAACAAACTAACCATCTGTTTTCTTGGAAGGGTACAGCAGAGAGGACACACCGCCACACGACTCACAGTCTCGATACATACTCCTTACTTCATTCACCTTCTCTCTGCACGTGTCTCAACTCAAATATTTAATTTACATGATCGCGTATTTTTCGGGAGTCCCCAATTTCTTTTACAATTCGCTTTCGCTAAAGGGGAACGGCTGTGCGGCTGTGAACCTTTTTCATACATAACTTAAATATGGATTTGAGGCCAAAATACCCAATTAAACTGAAATTAATTTGTTAATCAAATGGCTAGTACGGGTATGTGCTATTTTATTTATTGTATTTTAAATTATAAAATATACATCATTGAAGAATTCAATTCTTCATGATTTAAGAGGCAACTTTGGCAATTATTCGTGAGTTATTAATTAATCATTATTTTAAAAAAATATTCTCATTTATTAACTACTTAAATATAAAGCAATAAAAAAATGCTTTAAATTTTTTAAAGCATTTTTAAATAAGTTTAAATAAATTTTAATTTCTCACAAATTAATGATTTTCGTTTTAACATAAATTTGTCTTTCAAAAAATGCCTTTTTTTCGATGTTCTATTTTTAATTTCATGTTTCATTATATTTATGAAGTAGGTAGAAAAAAGTTTTTTTTTTTTCAAAATAATTATCATTAACTTAAAACCTACAAACGTACAGCGATCATTTCACTGTTAAGATCAAGCCAGAATATAAACGTACAAACAACGTGGCACACGACACGGCCAAGTGAATCAGATACTTGAGTCGGGCCATGTCAAGAGTCTAGTAATAGAAGAGCGTGTATAAGACGACGTATGAATGTGAATGAGGCAAGGAATGTGTGCCAAAACCGAGTTGTTTCACGGTTCGTTCATTCTGAGAGTACATCTGAGGGGAAAAGGCGTGATGGTTAGTTAGTTAATTAAACAACGTGTTAATTATTTCTAGTTTATTTTTCAGGAACAAAATTTCAGTCTTTATCGATTTTAATGTTTCAAAGACCCAATCGTCTCTGATTATGTCGAAAAAGGATTGAAACGAAATTCTAGTCTCTTTCAACTGAAGCAATCTTCCGAGCAGGCCTTCCATTGATAATGTGCTTGGTGTAACCTTAAGTGACCAGCTCTTGTAGGTACGGGGGTTCCATCGAAGCCAGAGTCAAGTTAGCCTCTCAAGCTGGGCGTACTGTACAGGGCCAGCAGATACTTTAATAGAATACAGCTGCTAACTCTGTACAAATCGCGAGTGCCCCCCATGGTTGAATTTGGCAGCCACCTCTGGTCTGAAGCTCTAAAATACCTGAAAAAACCCTCGACTTTGTGCAGAAACGAGTAGTCCGTTTGATAGATTTTCCCAACTTAACAAACGGATTGCAATAATAATAATTTTTGGATGATTCCTATAGCGCCATTTTCGTGAGAAAATCATCTCAAGGGCGCGAATCTTTAGAGCACAGGCGTCGGGTGGGAATGCAATCCTTATGGTATTTCAATGGAAGATGCTCCGAGAAACTAGCGTCATTAATCGTCATAGTCGGGAAACGATTATAACGAAACGATATTCAAACATACCAAACATATGTACCTATACGACTGACATTTGTCACATGTCACGCAGTTCGCTTCTTCGACTCGTTCTTGAGTTCAATAGCTCGACTGTGGAACGATTTGCCGACCACTGTGTTTCCTCCTTCCTACAACATGGGTCTCTCCAAGACCTCTCTCATTCCTTCCTCTCCTCGAAAAGACCCTCGACGCAGCATCTCAGTTGACACAAGCAAAAGAAAATTATTTTCCTCAGGGCTTCCTGTGTGGAGTAAATGTAAAAAAAAAAATACACGGAATAAACTGTTCGGGCGGTTTTTGTACTTCCCGGTTAGCCTAGTAATTCACACACGTTGTGTACCCAACATTCTACTATCAAACACATTACAGTAAAATGTTACAACGTGTTTACATACGTGTCACCCTCGTGGGTGGGAACATTGATATTGAAAATACTAGATATCTTATATTAATGACTGATTGATAACACAAAATTTGGATAATAATTCTGTTTATAACTTTTGTTATTTTTTAATCTTTTTTAACGGTAGAAACTGGTGTTTTGCTGCCAATAGAATATTTTCACTAACATTGCACTACTATTATAGTTGCTTAAACTACAGATTCACATTTTTATTATTTTTGTACTATTATCCATAAAATAAAGTGCCGACTTTTTGTTTGTTAAGGCGACAGTGGCTCTACACTACCGACTTTCATGCTCGGTAGGAACCATCTACGGGTCAGAAGGGATGTGCTCATTGTAAGGCATTTCTTCAGACTGATTCGTGGATGGTTCGAATATTCTACTATCATGGAAAGGATTATTTTCTATGTTCCCGATTGTTATCTCCTTCACCAACAGCGTTGACTGTTGCTCCCGGATCTCCCGGATTGCAGAACTAACTTTCCAATGGTCGTACCAGAGCTGTCTTGTTGTTAAATAGAATCACTTCGAATATCGATATGTTTAACATCAATGAAGCACAATTCAAACGGCAAGCTTTGTTGCCGTTAGTCTAAATCTGATTATCTCGTCTAAAATATTTTCTCTTTTAAAAACGCTTTGAAATTGTTATTTTGTAATGTTTTTAAAATGAATAAATCGAATTAAATTGAATCGATAAGACGCTGATAACAAAGGTGTGATCGAGACTCACATTTTAATTTATTCGTAACAACATTATCTTTTTTTTAGACCAAATCTCACGGATGTAAGTTATTTACATAAAATTAAAAAAAACACCACCTTACCATTAAATTATTTTACGTCAAACGTTTTGAAATATTTATAAAACGTTTTTTCAAGTATAAAATTTCCAGTAAGCACCAGATTTTATTTTTCTAGACGATGAATTAGTTACTTCCCGGGTTATTCTTTTAAAAACAAATGGTGTTTTAGAAATACGCCCAGCCGGAATATCAATTTTCTAGACCCACCAGGGCGAATTCAACTATAGGTTCATTCAATACGCTGGGGCCGCGTGTTGTTTATTTCTGTACACGCCTTCTTCACTTACACCGTTGAGATTCCGACTTTATTTCAGAGTATTATAAACCCCCCAGGCCTTGGGCCTATTTTGTCGGAAGGTCAAAATATGTGTATTTACAATAAAATCCAAATAAATGGAATTTTTCTAAACGCATAGAAAAACTAAAAATTCAAACAAAAAAAAATTAAAATGGTTAATCTTACTTTTTTTCTAACTTAAATCACTGATTAAGATTTTTTTTTTAAATATTTACTTAATTAGCCAAATTTATTAAAAACGTTATCGTCACTTTTTTGTCGTGTCATGTAAAAATTAATAATTAAAAAATTCCCAGTTTAATTTTTTTTTTCAAATTCGTATTTTGTGGTTAACTTTTAGATTTGATTTTTCTTTTGAGCCGTTCCGAAAAGCGAACAAATTAGCCTGAGGGGTTAAGGCAAATTCAATCGTAGGTTCGTCCAATACATTATATAAGTGATAAATATGCAGCACTGCTTGTAGAAAACAGTGCTGCATATTGCATCATGTGAGATGAGTTCAGGGGAACAAGGAGAGATGACCAAATAGGGTCAGCAATTTTTAAGTGGGCTGACTGGGGAATCCCTACAGATTATAAATTGATGAATTAACAATGTGGGCCGATAACTACTACGGAAAACACTAAATATGTCTATAGTGATTTGTTTTTTGTTTTTGACACTAAAACACTTGAGGTGACCTATGGCAGAAATTTTGATTATTTAAAAAGTGGTTCCCGGAACGGTGGCACCCATTCTCGCGACCCGAATCAAAGACATTAAAATACCAGTAATGTACCAACACAATGGCCCCTAATTTAAAAAAAAAATAGAGGTTCACTGTACAATCATGCTTTCAATTTTTAAAGCAAGTAGTTACATTATAATCTTTACAAACTGCTGTAATGTTCTGTGTCGATTAGTCCATATTGCTTATTTTATATCACAGGTTAGTGGAGAAACACCCTTTGTGGGTAGTTATTTCATTGTGTGCATAGTATCGGCAGTGTGCTCAATGCTCGGATTCATGGCTCCGTAAGCTTATTTGCGAATAGAGGCAAGAATTGCAGGAAATAGAATATATCTTGAATCTCACGGTACACCTCCTGGTTACAAATTGTTTTAGGTATGTTATTGCAGCTGCCTCAGCATTTTCATAAAGCTACCTCTGTTTTCTTATTGGGATAAATTTGTATTCATGCTGCCTGTAAAGGCACGCTTCACCCGAGATTTCAGCATTCTTCATAGAATATTCTTCAAACTAAAAATGAAATATGATAAAGTATAATAATAGCCTTTATTCAGACAGTAAATTATATAACATTATTTATAATAAACTTTTCACTTATCATGCATCGACTCCCTGTCTGTATGTCACTAGTTGACAAAGGCCTCCTCCAACTGTCGCCATTTCTCTCTATCATTAGCTGTTCTTGTCCATGTACCACCTGCCACGGCTTTGATGTCGTCAACCCACCGTCTAAATGGTCTACCTCGTTTTCTCTTCTTGTCACTTGTGAACCAATTCATGACTAATTTTGACCATTTTTCACTTCCTCTAATTGTGTGGCCTGACCACTTCCACTTTAGCTTTTTTATTGTTTTTATGGCATCTTTTGTTCTTGTTTGCTTCTTAATGGTTGCAATTTTTATTCTATCGGACAGTCTTTTCCCCATCATACTTCTTTCCATGGAGTTTTGACATGTTTCGAGCTTCTTATTGTGAGTTTTTGTGAGTGCCCAAGTTTGGCAACCATAAGTAAGTACAGGAAGTATGCAGGTGTCAAAAAGTTTCCGTTTGATAGCTATCCTGATTTCACTGTTTTTCATTATTTCTTTCAAACCCCAATATTGTTTCCAAGCATTTCCAATACGTCTGTCTACTTCTTTTGTGGTTAAATCTAAAGGAGAAATGATTTGACCTAGGTATACATACTCATCCACATAATCGATCAGATTGTTATTGATCTTGATAGGTTCTTGCTTCCCGTTTGTCATTGCTTTGGTCTTTTCTGTGTTCATGACTAGTCCCACCTTTCGGCTTTCTCTATCTAGTTCATTCAACATCATCTGCAGGCCTGCACTCGTCAGCGAGAGGATTATCAAATCATCCGCGAATCTTAAATGTGAAATGTTTTCACCGTTAATGGACAGCCCACATTGTTCCCAATCTAATTGACGAAAGATCTCCTCCAGGACTGCCGTAAAAAGTTTAGGTGAGAGGGGGTCGCCCTGGCGTACACCTCTTTCTATTTTGATTTCATTTCCTTCTTTATCTAGTTTAATTTTAGCTTTGCTGTTATCATAGATGTTTTTTAGAATTCTTATGTATTTGATTTCGACACCTTGATTCTTAAGTGCCTGCCAGATCTTTTCATGTTCTATTGTGTCGAAAGCTTTACTGTAGTCCACAAAGCAGCAATAAAAGGTGAAGTTGAATTCTTTACTTTTTTCGAATAATTGTTTGATAACATAAATATGGTCTAAAGTCGAGTATCCGCTTCTGAATCCTGCCTGTTCTCTTGGCTGACTTTCATCTAGAGTCTTGGTTATTCTGCCAAGTATTATTTTAGCGAAGATTTTGTAGATATTTGACGACAGGCTGATAGGTCTATAATTATTTATGTTATTTTTATCTCCTTTTTTGTGCAAAAGTTTTATAGTCGACATTGTCCATTGGTTGGGTATAATTTCACTATGTAGTACTTCATTAAAAAGGTGTTTGAGAATTGGCATTAGGTAGTCTTTATTTAGTATGAGGAACTCATTGGTAATGCCGTCTGATCCTGGAGCTTTATCTTTCTTTTGAGATTTCACAGCTTTATTTATTTCTGCAGAGATTATGTCCGGTACTTCGCTTCCTCCCGTTAGGCTTGTTGCTTGTATAGTATTTTTCCTTTCATACAGTTCGGCGAAAAAGCTAGTAGCTATAGAGATGATTTCTGGGCGACGCTTTTCATATTTGTGGTTCTTATTTATTAAATTTGGTATCCAGTTTCGTTTCTCTAATAGTTGTTTGGTTGCTTTTTTGCTGCCTCCTGTTCTTTGTATGCACTCTTCGAGTAATTGCAATCTATATCTCTGATGGTCCTTTCTCATTTGAGTTTTGATTTTGTTACTAATTTGGGCTATTTCTTTTCTTGTGGTTTTTGACTTCTTAGGGTTTGATATTAGTTCTGCTCTAGATTGTAAGAGTTCTTTAGTTTGATTTCCTATCCATTTTGTTGTCCTATTTTCACCCTCATGTTTGGTTCTTTTATTTGCGTACAGAAGTTCTTCAAACTTATTGTATTTGTTTTGTATATCAGAATCTATTGTGTTTTCTATGAAGTTTTCTAGTTTTTCTCTTAATATTTCTGTACTTTCCAATGCTATGTTATTGATTTTCTTCACCATAAAGGGTCGGTTTTTCTTGAGTGTATGAACTTGTAATTTAGCTCTAACCATTCTGTGGTTGCTGTTAAAATTTATATTGTTTATAACTCTACAATCTTGAAACTTGTGACTTTTATTCGTTAAGATGTAGTCTATCTCGTTTTTATGGTAGCCATTCGGATGTATCCATGTCCATCTATTGTTCTTACGCTTTTTGTACAAACTATTTAGTACTTTTAAGTTGTTTTCGTAAGCCAATTGTATCAGCATTTCCCCATTTCTTGTTCTTATTCCTGAAGAATATGGACCGAGCACAATTTCCTCTCCGTCTTTTCTTTCGCCTGTTCTGGCATTAAAATCCCCCATTACTATTAAATTATTGTGCGAGTGGGTTTTTATTGCATCTGACAGTGTAGAGTAAAAGGACTCGATTTCTGATTTACTAGATTTTTCTGTTGGAGAATAGACTTGAACAATTGACCACTTTTCATTTTTAGGCGGTAGCTTTACATTAAGCATTACAATACGTTCTGAGATCCCAATAAATTCATCAATATATGGTTTTAATTCTTTGTTTATCAAAAATCCTGTTCCGTATTGGCCCGGTGTTTCTCCTTTGTAGTATAACATAAAGTCTCCATAGTCCTCTATGTTCTCTCCTAGGCGTCGTACTTCACTCAGTCCTAATATCGACCAATGTATGTTTTCTAAAGCTAAGATTAATTCCGCTAGGCTTTCCTTTGTTCTTAAAGAGAGCGTATTATATGTTGCGATGATAAAGTACGTTGATGATAAAGTACGTCAAACTAAATATGAAGATGCAAAATGGCATCTTTTTCATGTTTGGAGAGTCGATAGACTTTTGACAGTGAGAGAAATTTCATGCAAAATGGAATGTGCAAATTTCAGGATGCCAGAGCCCAATGTTCAAGGGTTCGATGTAAATAACGGTCTGACAGATTAGCTTAATAGTTTTTTCATTCACCCATCAACCGTTTATATTATAAAGGATGGTGTTTGAGGAAGGTTAAATGTCTTAACGGTTTATGTAATTATTGTTTTCTTACTATAAACAGTTTTTATTGTATTAGACCTTTCAATTAAATATAAAAAAGACTAGACCTCTCTTTGGTATTTTATTTAGTCATCAGTTACATTAAACTAAAATAAGTGTTTCATGTAAGCGTATTTTTTTATATTAAAAAAATTCAAATTCAAATTTTTCTAAATTTAATGTTTCTGTATCACTTTTATTATAAAATTTCTATATTTTATAAAATATACTTTTGATAAAATGTCTATCTTTTATAAAATATACTTTTTAAAAAATGTTTATCTTTTTTTAAAATATCTTTATTTTAAAATATAAATCTTTTATAAAATATATTAATCAGAAAATATCTATATTTATTTTAAAGTATCAATTTAAAATCAGTCAACAGTTAAGTTCTAGCATTCTGAAATTTGAGATTAAGAAAAAAATTGAGATTAAGGAAAGGAAGAATTAAATTTGAATAAGTCTAACGTATTTCAATTTTTTGTGAAACTTTATTATTAATATTTTGAATAGAAATCCCAAAATCTTTACCTCAGAGCAGTAAATCTACAGTACGAGTACATGAAGCCAAAAAAACCTTTGTGATATTTGCATTACTACGAGAGATGAGAAGGCTGATGGAGATATTGAAAGTAAAGTAAAACAGGTAAGTCCATTAATGGAAGACTGAATGCCGTTGACGTTAACAAAAACTGTTCAAAGAAGCAAAGTTAGCAGTCCACAATGGAGTGCTGGTACGTACCCTAATGTATTGCAGTGAGGCATGGAACTGGCAGAAGAAGGATGAAAATAGACTGGTGGTAAATGAGATTCCTGAGGGGTGTGTGTAGTAAAACCAATTAATATTATGAGAAATGTGGGGATCCGCAAAGAATGCAAGACTGTAAGCTTAATGAGTAAGATTGAGAAAGTTACCCTTAAATGGTTTGGGCATGTATATTGTATATATATATTTTTTTATGAATATCTCGCAAGAATCCCAGTTGCTCCCATCTGGAGCCATGAGACTACGGCATCCCCGATTGGGGTATGTTGCGAGATTGAAGGTGGTGGGGAAGAGAAGGAGATGGGGAAAGGGAAGGTGAGAAAGTACCTGGCTATTCAGATCTGGTCACCAAACACGACTAAAATCATTTGAAGCAACGTTTCAATTCTGAGTTGTGGTTTTACACCAGGGCTGGAGTATCTTTCACTCTGGAACGTGTCACAAGTATACTATTTACATAAATGTACTATAAATAAATTATTTGTGAAATAACACAAATTAACCAGATAATATTTGATTAAAAATAAAATAATTACTTTGTAAACACCACTTATATTTTTTATATACTTTATGTCGATCGGGTTCCGCTCCAACCGTAGCTTCTTTAGTAATACACTTCTAAAGTTTTACAGTTTATATTTTAATTTTTAACAATAATCTTATAAACTAATTTTTGTAATACTCTAAAGCACAGGTTTTCAACCTTCTTTTGCCCACCGCCCACTTTGAAAATATTTTTTTTTCTAGGGCCCCCCAATTGTTTTTACTTACCATCTGTCAAGAATCTGAAACAGCTATTGTCACGATTATATTTACCGCAACGGGGGGAGGGGCGTGGTACCAGTTTTCTACCTCCTTCCTTCTTGTATGCATGATAAAGTGTCAATTCTTAATTTAATAATCATAATACACGTAAGATTATTAGTACATGATAATCGTGTTTTTTGTCTTTTTAGACCATATTTTTTTACCTGCCCCAGCCCTCACTACGCCATCTCAACGCCCCCTACTTTTCTCGGGTCTTCTACCGCCCCCCTGAAAGTCTCTAACGCCCACAAGGGGGCGTTATCGCCCACGTTGAGAACCTATGCTCTAAAGTTTAACATGCAACTAAACTTAAACTCTAGTGGAGTATATTACTACCCTGAAGAAGCTACGATTGTAATGAGACCCGATCAGCATAAAGTATATAAAAAAGTGGTGTTTACAAAACTATTATTTTATCTATATTAAAGTATCTGCTTCAAATGAACAAATAAAATTTATTTCATTATGTAGAGCGAATGAACAAAAAAGGAGTATAAGGAGAATATACGACGCAAGTGTGAATGGTAGAAGAAGCTGGGGACGCCCGAGGAAGACATGGCACAATCGAGTGAATCAGATACTTCACGCCACGTCAAGAGTCAGAATAATATAAGAGTTTGTATGAAAAGATGTATGAATGTGAATGAGGTTAAGAATATGTGCCAAGACCGAGTTGTTTGACGGTTCGTCCTCTCTGCCTACTCCTGCGAAAAACGGAGTGACGGTTAGTTAGTTAGTGATATTTGCATCCGGCTCCGCATATTAGCTCCGGTCTTGTATTTTCAAGCCAACGAAACTATTTTTAGCTCTGAATGAACTATAGAACTTTTGAAATATTTTCCCACTCTAAAATAATAAGTCAAAATGTCACATTATACATTCAATGATTTTTCAAATATTGTCAAAGATCAACCTGAGCTGGTAGCAATAATATAATAACATCTTTAATAATTATTTAACTCAGCGATACTAACAGCAACAAAATTAACATAAGAAAATTTTTGGCAAATGAACACCTGTAAAAGCAACATACGTATTTTAAGATGATAACGTAGGTTTCAAATTCCCCATTCAATAATTGTTCAATGTAAATAATACGCCTCCCACTCAACGGCTTACAACCTTACTCCCCAAGGGTAAATTTAGGGTAAAGTAACAGGAAATTTCAGGTTTAAGGGAAGAGACTTCCTTCCATTCTTCCGAACCTTTTCCCCTTCTGCAAGGTGTAAAAGTAGCCATGTTTTTATTCTGAAATTTCAGCTTTCAAAAAAATACACGAAGTCTTTACCTTTTATAAAATTCTCAAATATTTAATATAAAATTATTTTTTGTTTTTTGAAGAGTTTTATTAAATGTACATTTGTTACTTAAATTTAATTTTTCCGCGACCGGTTTCGATACAACGCATCATTCACGAGCAGAATTAAAACTAACTTAAAAATTAAATGCAAGTAACAAAGATTAATTAGGTGGGAGTAGTGGGAGGGATGATTTTGGGGGAGGGGGAAAGCGGTGGGAGGAGTAAATATTATACAGAAATATGGTTAGTAAAGGAGATTTGCAAGGCGCTACTATTTTATTCACTAAATTAATTATAGATTTAATTTTTTTGTTTATTTCGAGCGTTTCTAAAGCGCAAAGATTAAAGTATGAATTTATATTACAATGTTTAAATTTTGTTTTTTCTTTATTGAAGCTACGGCCTGACTCTATTAAATGATTAGCAAATTCGGAGTAGTTATTATTTCGTAAACAAAGTTCATGTTCCCTGATTCTTGCAAATCTCCTTTACTAACCATGTTTCCGTATAATATTGACTCCTCCCACAGCTTTCCACCTCCCCCAAAATCATCCCTCCCACTACTCCCACCTAATTAATCTTTGGTACTTGCATTTAATTTTTAAGTTAGTTTTTATTCTGCTTGTGAATGATACGGTTGTATCGAAACCAGTCGCGGAAAAATTAAATTTAAGTAACAAATGTACATTTAATAAAACTCTTAAAAAAACAAAATGTCTAGAAATTGTTACATAGTTAATGCCCAAGAAATACAAAAAAATTAAAATTATTTTAACAACTCTAAGGCTGTATTACGTAGGTACAAACTAATTTGTACGATCGTGTTCCAAAATACTGTAACTCCTGATGCCAGGCTAAAATAAACGCATTTTCTGTTCACACTGACAATTTTTTTAATTTGTTCAAAATAGCATTCACCCAGATACGATTTAAGATTTTCACGGCCAAAAGTATTTTCGTACCTAAAGATGGAGGTAGCGCAACACGGCATAACAATAACGAAAATACTTTTGGCCGTGAAAATCTTAAATCGTATCTGGGTGAATGCTATTTTGAACAAATTAAAAATAACACCCCTAAAGCAAATAACGATAAAAACATTCACCTAATTTCTGGTTTATAAGACTCGTCTTGTTTGTTATCAGTATGATTAGTGTTTACAATTTGAGAGGCTGTATGGATACCGCCGCCCCGGAATTCAGTGTTGGATAATCAACACATCTGCCATAATTCACGTTTGATAACTTAGCAGGGGTGCCCGGTTTCATCAGGTAAGGTATGGTCAGGTATTAGCTGCGTGGCAGGGAGGATTGGGAGGCGCTGGTATTGGGAGCTGGTCTCTCTCGACCCATCGTCTTGCACCACAGCGGTATTCCTACGTAACTTAGATACGTATGTCCATCACTCCTGGATTTATTGACTCCCAGATTCCTACCCACCCTCATTCATTTTTTCCTTCTCAGAACTCACTCTACTTCCTTTCCCTAAAAATACCCCCCACAGCATTTCCAATGATGACATAAGCACTAGAAGATTTTTTCTCCTGGACCTCCTGTGTGGAACTAACATTAAAAAAATAGGTATCTACAAGTCCACGCAATATACTTAAGGCGATGGGTCGAGAGAGTCCTGCTGAAAATGCCAAAAGGTTCTCTCAACCAGTCTCTCCCGATCCTTCGGGATCGATCGAGGGCGGCAGTAGGTGGGTGGAGTCCGTCGCGAACCCCAGCCCATGAACGCGGGCACTCCTGCTATGTCATCAAACGTAGCGAATCCTTTGAGGTGACCTATTGCAGGGAATGACCGCCCCGGGGAACCAATATTCCCCGGGCAGCGGTACCCATTCCCGCCTCCCAAATTGAAAATGTGACGAGAATTCAAACAACCTAAATTCTGCGCTACATCGCTGAATGACGTCATTATTGGTTGAAATTTTATAAAATATCAAAGCTCATCTTCCCCGTTCGGTTTAAAATGTTCTCAATACCTCTAAACGAGTTCATAGACGCAATTGTAACCCCGGAAAATCTTCTTATTTGAGTAAAAATAAATGTTGATGAACTTTATCTACAAGCACAATAGTATATGTAAGTAAAATATTTATTACTTGTACGAAAAATGACATCAGCTTTCGTCATAAGACTGAAATTGATTATTCTGACGTAGAAGGTTTCTATGAGTTATCGTTTGACGTAACCAATTTCGTAGAAGGTAACTT
Organism: Glyphotaelius pellucidus; assembly: GCA_936435175.1. Classification (NCBI taxonomy): domain Eukaryota; kingdom Metazoa; phylum Arthropoda; class Insecta; order Trichoptera; family Limnephilidae; genus Glyphotaelius; species Glyphotaelius pellucidus. Next base: position 438,042 of record OW386547.1, read on the forward strand.
GACATTTAAAAACGTTCGATTGGAATATAATCACAAATAATTTCATTTAATTGGAAAACAATTTCTATATTAAATATGTATTACTCGTTCATTGTTTCAAATAGTACCTACTCATAAAGGCCTAGTATGTGTGTGGTTTGTATTGTGTAGTGTATGTATAGGTCCATTTAGGGCCTGTAATTTCATACAAAACTGAGCTATCGAATGTCAAATTAGACGGAGATCTACGATTTCAGTCGAATGTAAATTAGACGGTGTTTAGTTCTGAAACAGCTTATGAACTGAAACCCATTTTCCCAAATTTCTTGCATTGTTATTTTCTCCCTTTTTTCCTTTTCTTTCCTTGAAGGGTCCTACTTACCTACTAGAAGAAGAGGAAGATGATGTCTACCTACTTGGCACACATACACAATATTGCACAAAATCGAAAATTACCCACATTAAATTCATTCGAAAATCGTCCTGAAACTGATAACAGCTCTCTCTTGCAAGTCGTAAAAAGTACTAATTAAATACAGAAAGTGAGGTTAAGTGTAACCACCTTTGTGCTATCATCGTGGAAGACCAGACACCATCAATATTGGAGCGTATGATCACAGCAAAGGTAGGGCTTTTTCCCTTCAACTTTACCTCATCCTGTGATTGATTTTAAAGAACGCCATAATTGTCTTGCATCACAAAAAAATTTAAGATTCACAGACCATCCTCTCTCGTGTCACGATATCGTTCGTTGACAGACGGAACGCCAAGGGGTTGGGCCAAATAAAACATCATTTGTATGGAAGACACTTCTTGTGTTACATTATTTATTCTACGACTCTTCCAGACATCCTGTGTAAAACAGGATTCTATATTTAGTCCTTAAAATTAACAGTTTTATGCTTTTATTTATCCGTTTTCGGGAAATCGGCAGAAAACATTTTATCAGTGTAGCCAAATTAAAACCAATTTTGAAATTTCCTCTTTGCGACTTTACCCCCTGTGTTTTTTTTATAGAGCTTATTATGGTGTAATTGAAGATGGCATGTTAAGACAACTAGCGAGTACCCGGCTTGCGTTGCAATGCCGTCCAAAAATTCGTTCCACATCCTGCGAACCCGAACCCCCCCCCCCTCACCCCAATGAACCCACGCCTTCTCTCTTTCGTTCCTTTCCCGATTTCCTTCCGCTTCCCTCCTTCCCTCCTAGCCGCTAAACTATATGAAGTGAAATATATGACAAAAAACCACTACTTGGGCGCCAACTTGTATACAGAGAGGAGGATATTTTTTCTACAAAAACATAACACAGTAGTTGGTATCGCAAATGCGACACGTGGGGTGGACTGTATCAATATATTTAAAAAAAAATGTTATGCTTGTGAATACTTTGACACAACTATGGGGAATGGTAAACAGATGAATGGGGAAGGAAACTGACTTACCCCTTATGGTTGATGTTCGGCTCAATATTATGGGTCTGAGGGAGCACTAAGTCACTCACTGCACAAGCTTCCATAAAACTGGTCGATGTTATATAAAACTGAGAGAATAATGGTGTTCGTTGCACAGTTTCTTTTAACAGACTCCATTAACAATTGATGTTGAATGCGCCAAGAGATCAATGTAGATCATTGCAAGCACATAACACACTTAGACTTCTTCAACAGTGATTTTGAATGTACAGAGAGGTTATCCGGAACCATTGCACCGCACATAACAGACTCACTGACATTGATTTTATTGTTGTACGGTAGGTAATATTGTCAGTAGGGACAGGTAATTGTGGTACAAAAGGATGGGTAGAGAAATGGAACAAGGTATATAGATAGGTATACATAGTTGCGTCATCAGTAGTTGTTGGCGGGGTAAGAGGTTGGGCAATTAATCGGTGTTGGGCAATTAACCAGTGATGATATGCGGAAGAATTTTTCTGTTTGTTTTACATTGAAGAAAAAAAATTTGAAAAAAAAGTCTTCGAAAAAGTCACCGGAGACCAAAATTTAATTTACTTTTTTTACTCCAAAAATAATGTCAGGAATCACTGGTCAAAGTAAGTAAGTACGTCCCTTAACACCTTGTGGAATTGTAATTGTTGGAGTAGTTGAATTTTGTAATATTTTTCAAATAATTAATTACAAATCCTGTACAAATCGCAAGTGCGCCCCACGGTTGAATTTGGCAGCCACCTCTGGTCTGGAGTCCCAAAATACCTGAAAAAAACCCTCGACTCTGTGCAGAAACGGGCGGTCCGTTTGATAGATTCTCCTAACTTAACAAATGGACTGCAATCTTTAGAGCACAGGCGTCAGGTGGGAATGCTGTCCTTGTTCTACCGGTATTACAATGGAAGATGCTCCGAGGAACTAGCGTCACTGATCCCCTCGGCACCGGTGCATAGTCGGGAAACACGCCAAACACGCGCTCAACATTTGTACACGGTTGACATTAGTCACATGAGAACGGGTCGTTTCTACGACTCGTTCTTGAGTTCAACAGCCCGGCTGTGGAACGATTTGCCGGCTTCTGTGTTTCCTCCCTCCTACAATATGGGTCTCTTCAAGACCCATGTTCACTCCTTCCTCTCCTCAACAGCACCCTCCACACAGCATCTTCAAAGATGACATAGGCCCTGAGGGAAATTATTTCCCTCAGGGCCTCCTGTGTGGAGTTAATATAAAAAATAAAAAAAATAAAAAAATTAAAATAGAATTGAATTTATCTTTTGACCACTGCAAGAATTAACTGCCCGGTGACTATGGCTTCCACGATTTGAGGCATGTTGTGACGGTGAAGGATGTGCGGAGGAAAAAATGTGGAAGAAATAAGGTTACGAAGTAGTCGTGGGGCGGGGTTGTCTTGCTCTTGGAGGCGGGTGTGTCTGTTCACCGGATCGGGACAGATACTCCAGCAGGATACTCTCGGAACCCCGCCTCGCACCGCAGTGCGAGGGATGGATTCATACGTCCGTCACTCCTGTACACACTGACTCCCGGATTTATCGGACCTTCCCTTACTAAAAATACCCTCCATACATCACCCCCAAAGATGAAATAGGCTTTGAGATGATTTATATTTTTCAGGGCCTTCTGTGTGGAGCTATAAAAAAATATATGTGAAAAAGCGCTGTGAAAACATTTTCTTTTGTGAACATGTATAATTTGTGAACATGTATAATTTGTAAACATGTGTAATTTGAAGAAAAAACAACTTGCATGAAAACTATGGCTACTCCTGACACCGCCTTCATGACGCATTTTTGACTTGAACACGATGTGTTTTATGCAGACGGCCGGCGTGGTCCAGCGGTAAGGCTCTTGACTCGCAATCCGAAGGTCGCGGGATCGAATCCCGGCGTGGCAAATAAATTTTATTTGATTAATTTGTGTTATTTCTCAATTTATTCATTTAAAAATAATGCGGCACGTTTCAGAGTGAAAGATACTCTCAGTATCGCCCTGGTGTAAGTCCACCATTCAGAATTGAAACGCTGCTCAAAATGGCTTTAGCCGTGTTTGCGGACCAGATCTGAAATGCCAGGTACTTCCCCACCTTCCTCTTCCCTATCTCCTTCTCCTCCTCGCTACCTTCAGCCTCACAAAATACCCCAACCGGGGATGCCATAGTCTCACTGGCTCCAGACGGGAGCAGTTGCGACTCTTGTGCGGTATTTACATAAAAAAAAATACAGACCCTGTATGTTATAAAGGTCAAATTTAGAACTTGCGTCAGTAGTCATCAAAATTTTTATCAAAATGTGAAAGCACATTTTATACTGAAACAGGCTGGAAAATGAATGAATAATTATATAGCGGCATTAAAACGTTTACTTTTCATTCAGTTTTTTTCGTGAAAGGAGCCCATTTCTAAAACAAACCAAGTAAAATAACAGATGTATTTTTTGAAAATTCAGACTCAGCATTTCGTTAGGTAAGTATTCCTCATTTTTTATTTAACCAGATAGTTTTCTCTTCGGCGAACTACAATGCGTAAATAATTATAGAGAACTAGTTTTTAATAAGATCTTTCAATACCTCATTTTTTCAAAGCTCATAATGGAAATGCTGAGTTGAAAATAAAAACCTATAAATTGCAGATTGAAAATTACAATTGTCATGACGCCAGATCATAACGCAAAAAAGCTCCCAATTTTTTTAGTTTTCAGAAAATCAAATGTCTTCTACGTTTTTTCGTGTTTCGGCTCCACAAAGGTTTAAATCTGCAGAGGACTCAGCAATAGTGTTCTTTATCGTCGCGTTACACTTCTCTGTTGTTATATAACCCCAGGTCAAAAACAAGAGATGGACATCCTCATAAATATATATTGCTAAACCTCTGATGCAGACATCAATAAATTACTCCACAAGGTCCCTTCAAATCCACGAAACTCTAAGACCTCGAGTTTTTTCTTATCACGGCAGAAATCATAAGATATCCCTTTTATTTGAGAATATTCTCTTCCATTCCCATATAAATTACAGATCTTAAATTCAAGGAATCCATGAAATTTGTGTAGGTTGGATGTTATTCCTACAGGTTCGTTGTATTTTTCTTTGAAGTATTTTAAATCTTTTACCATAATCTGAGTGAGTATTGTGGAAGCAATAGACGTGATATAATGATATTCATTTCGAAACGATTGATTGTCTAAAAATCTTGTTGGTATTACACCACCTCTTTAAACAATAGTGCAAATAATAACCCCCTTATTAAAACTCTTATGAGATACAACCTTAATTTTTTATCCGATATGCACAATTTCTTGCAAACCTTTTCGATTATCTTTTTTTTACATTAGCTCCACACAGAGGCCCTAAGGAATTTTCGTCCTCAGGGCCTATTTCATCTTTGGGGATGCTGTGTGTGGGGGGTCTTTTTATGAAAAGGGAGGATAGGAGGTTCTAGGAAGGAAAAAGGTAAGAGTGGTGGGTAGGAATCTGGGGATCAATGTGTCCAGGAGTGACGGACGTATAAATCCATTTCCCACACTGCAGTGCAAAGCGACAGTCGAGTAGCTGGAGTGGTCAAAAGTTTTTCATCAATCAGTCAAATGCATCCGCCGCTAAGGCCTAGACAAACCTCACCTGATGAACCCTGGCAGCGGGCACCCCAAATAAGTCACAAAGCGAACCATTTGGGAAGGGTGTTGGTTGTGCATCGAATGGTACCCATACCCGCCTCCAAATTTCTCGTTCAATTCCAATTACACATCTAAATCCGCTTATCATTAAGGGAACTGAAGTTGGTCAACATCCAAATCAACGAATTCCGTTCCCGAGAGTATCCGTAGTTGGAATTAAGTTATTATAGTTTTGTTTACGTATTTCGCCAAAGGATTATCTAACCAATAATCTTATCCAAACTTGCCGCTAGAAATAGTCTGCAATATTCCTCAACAAGTAATAGTCGACATTAAATTGAAAAGGTGATTTCATAAATAATTAGAGTTTCAAAAAAAATAACTAATTCTTTAAATAAAATGCTTATGAGTCATTTTTTTCTAGCAATTTTGAAGGAAACGCTTTTAAAAAAGGTTGACCACACTTAATGCGAATATTTTTTTGATCAAACATTTGGTTTAACTTAATAACTTTAAAAGACAATTATTTGTTTTCGGGGGTGTGACCGCCATAATGACATTTTGGTGTGTCAGTGTTCTTGTTATTTCGAATAAATAAACAAACAAATAAATAAATAAGAAAATAAATAAATATACCTATTGAATTTCATATTAAATACGAAATATTAGGAACCACGACATAAAAAGTGTTGTGCTGTGGTGTGGACAATAAAGCGGTAAAACAAACAAATTTATTTATTTACATAAACATTATTTATTTGTTTACATACATCTCCTTCCACTCCCCACTACCTTCAGTCTCACATTTACCCCAATGGGGATGCCATAATCTCACTGGCTCCAGATGGGTGCAGTTGGGACTCTTGTGCGGTATTCATATAATATTTTTTTTTTTAAACATAAAAACAAACACTTTATTGATTACAGTAGTGAGAAAATTTACAGATATTAAGTAATATTTCATGGTGGGTACTTATGATATGTTTCTTTGTAGTGTCTTATTTATGGTATATATATTTAGTAATTACCGAGTGTTGTGCATATTGGGTAGGTGTGTGTGTGTGTGAGTATGTTTGTAGATGTGGTGATGTGTGAAGGGATATGGGTGTGCATTGAACTGTTTATATTTTTGACATGATGCTTTTTTTTAAACTTGAGTAGTGAATCTGAGAAAAAGTCGATGTTAGAGTTTAGGCAAATATTATTAAACGTATGAAGAGCACGGTTAATTGGCGAATTAGTTGCTGCATTTGTTTTGTAATTAAGCGTGTGGAATAGTTCTGTTTGGCGTGTACGTCTTAAGGTTACGTTAATTAGGGAGAGAAGTTCGGTACAGTCGATATTGTTCAAAATTCTGTGTATAAATGTCAAATCAGCTATTTCTCGCCTTTGTTGCAAAGTTTGAAATGTGCATTGTAAGTTATTATTGAATTTGAAGGAAAGATATTTTATAAATTTGTTTTGAATATGTTCTATGCTATCTATGTATACTTTGTACTGCGAGTTCCCAATTGGCCAGGCATATTCCAGTGTAAAAAATAGATAGCGAACGGGGACCCGATAATCCAATAACAACATTATTCAGTTTATCACTGTTTTGTTCACAAGATTTATTGTATATTTTTATAGCGTTATGTAGTTGTTCTTTTTTAAATGTGAATTAAAACGAATGATCACTGTTCTGGATTTCATGGTCGGAGAAATATTTTTATTTAATTTTTCGAAGAAAACTTCTTCTAAAAGGTTGTTACTTTGTGATGTCATTATTTATTTATTAAAAGAAAATAACTTAGTTTACATCACTTTATTTATTTTATACTATCAAAATGTTTCGTGAACTGTGTTCACTTCTTCAGGAATAAAAGTATACTAAAGTTAAACAATTAATTATAGATTACATATGGAGAGAAGAAATTGAAGGAGGGTTGACAATGGTGGGAGTTTCGAAGAATTGAGGATTACCAAGCTATTAGAAGAAAAAGTCCGGTTAAGTGGGAAGATATTTAAAACAGGGTTAACAAAAAAATTTTGCTTATTAATTATGTCAGCTTTTGAATTAACATTTTTTCTTATTTCTAAAATTTCTAAATTATTGATTTGCGATGTTTTATATCCTGTATGTAATATTTGAAGACCTGAATTTATGTCAAAGCTATGATCATATTTTAGTAAATGGTCTGCGAACTCAGAGTCGCTATTGCCATTTAGTGCTCGGAGATGCTCTTTAACCCTAATCTCAATGTTTCAATAAGTTCTACCTATATAAAACGAACTACAATCATTACAATTGAGTTTGTAAACCCCTGATTTTTTTGTTTTAATTTCGCTATCTTTATTGTTGAGTATATATTTCTTCAAAATGAAGAAATATATACCCAACAATAAAGATAGCGAAATTAAAACAAAAAATCAGGGTTTTACTTTTTAATCAGGTACGTACAGGCAAGAATTGTTTTTCGGCTAGAGCAGTAACGCAGAGCGCTGTATTTGTAGGTAGTACTGAAATAATGATAACTCAGGATTGCACTTTTTGCTTTTTAAAAGTTGATTTTGAGAATAACGCACTGTTAATATTTTAGAGCAAATTTGACACCTATTTTCATATGATTCATAATTCACTGAAGAGTTTTGTAAAGTTTAATGACATGAACTGTAGTTTTAAACTGCTAAAATGTTAAAACTTTTGAGGAGCGAATAATAACGTCTGTCACACTACTTGACTGTTGTTCATTGGTGTATATTACCTGATTGCGATTAACTAATGCTTAATCCATCTAAACCGGTCACCATGTATAATAAGAAAGATAAGTTTTTTCAAAAGGATTGAGTGAATTATGCGGTCAAAAGCCTTAGAGAGGTCTGTATACATAGTGTCAACCTGCTCCGTCCATCTTGTATCCAAGAAGTTAATGAAAAAGGTTAGGTTGGATGTCCTTTCATAAATTTGTGCTGATTCGACGTAATGATTGTCGAAATAGTCGAGTACAATTGATTTTTTCAAGAACTTCGCTTAAAATGGGGAGTTGGGAAACTGGTCAAAATAAATAAATAACAAATAAATTAACAACAACATTAACAGTAAAACAATTAAACTGTAAAACATCGATATGGGGTTGTCCCATATAAAATAAATTTTTCATATTTTACCTAATTTCAGTAATTTTAAATGCAGTGTTTTCCATTTCCCAGATTGTAGATAGTTGTATTTTAAAGCAATCAAGTTGTGCTAAAATAAATAAAAAAAATGGATTAAGCCTGGCCAGCTGTACTTTTCAAGTGCATACAGCACAAGAATCCCAAATGCTCCCAACTCCTGTGTCAGTGAGACTATGGTATCTTTGGGGTATTATGTGTTGTGAGGCTAAATGTAGAAAACAAGGAAAAGAGATTGAGCAGAGGATAGTGGGGAGGTACCTGGCTTTTTAGGTCTTGTCACCACAGCTAAAAGCTATTTCAAGGATCGTTTTAATTTTAAGGGGCGGTCTTGCACCGGAGCGATACTGAGAGTATCTTTCAATCTGCGACGTACCGCAAATATAGCTTTCGTTTTTTTTAATGACTTCATTGTGGCATAGAACAATTCGATCAGATAAAATTTACTTGTGCACGCCGGATTTGAACCCGCGACCTTCGGATTACCAGACTTGAGACTTACCCCTCGTCAAAGAGTTTAAAAGTTTAGCAAGAAAAAATAATGCGCTATACATATGTCCATATAGTATATAGTTCATTATCGAATATTTGGATTTTTTATTTTAGTGGGTAGGTATGTAAAATGGGCAAGAAACCAAAAATACGCAAGATTGTAAAATATGGCATATAACATGATTTTGGTAAGTATATTAAAATAAAGAAAAATCATTATGAAACAGTAGAACCACAGAGAGATAAGTATATTGATGTCGCAGAGTCAATGACTCCGATAATACCAGAAAGTAGGAAGCCAGGAACGTATTCATTCTAATTCACTTACGAATAGTACTTCATTTCGTTAAGTTAATTCGATCGGGCTGAAAATAATAATATACTAGGGTCAGTCAAAAAGTAACGCCTTCTATATTTTTTCTGCTTTAATTGTTAAGAAATAAAAAAATGCAATTACATGGGTTGAAAACCACACTATTGACGACTAATTTATTACTTTTCAATAAATCAATCTGTCCATTTCCACAGCTTTGGTCCATCTTTTAACATGGGCATGTATCAGTATTGTAAAAAGCACGATCACATTCAGAAAACCATCGGCATAACTTTCCCCGCCGATCACACAGTTTTGAATTTTTTGTCTTTGGTGAGTTTGTGTGATGTCATTTCATTGACTGCCTCTTTGAGACAAGGTTAAAAAAAATGAACCCATTTTTCGTCTCAGGTCACATTTTTTCCAGAAATCAAGCGCTGTAAGTGTTGTGAGACTATTGTTTTTCGTGTTTCTTTATTCTGGTCAGTTAACTTTCTTGGTACCCAACTTGCGCAAACTTTCGTCGAATAATCGTCATCACACTGACTTTATTGAGGGAGAGAATGAGATATCTGTAGTTATCTGGGGTCACCACGAATGATGTCATCAACTCGCGTGCAGTCACTGCAATCAACGGCCTGCACCGTTTTGCTTTTTGTCGGCCAGCTGTGTTTGTTTTTCAGCTTCGTTACAGCGACGAACCCATCATCTAGCAGTGCTGACATCCACTGATGCATCATTCTTCTTTCGTATGGTGGGGTGGCCAGAGGGGGATATCTATGTCTGCGAGCCAGTCTAGGGCCTCAGGCGTTGCCCTGTGGACCTCAACAATCCCGCCGGGGAATTAACGGAGCGGGCATTCGTTGACCACATATTCAGTGGTCTTCACCTCACCGCATTCACATATGCACTGAAACTGTTGCATCATGGTACAAATTTTTCATTCAGTTCAGTTTTTTCATGAATGCGAATGGGCGTTTCACCTTCTACAGTCTATAACGTAATCAATCAATCACATAACGCTGTCTATTATGAACATCGATGTCGGCCATTTGCTGTGCTGCCACCCGTTGACTATTGCAGTGGATTGTAGAAGGTTTGAGGAATAGCACCAAATTCAAAATTTTCACTTAACTAACTTTATTAAGTAGAAAAAAATAGGAGGCATTACTTTTTGACTGACCCTCGTATATACTGTGAATGTGGCGAATCCAACATGCTAGAATGGTACTTACTGGCCCAGAGGTCAAGAACAAAACAGAATAAAGGTAATCGATACCTAATGAATTTAGATTACAACTTCTGAGAACCTCGAGGCAAACAAAGGTCACTTCGAGTCAATAATAGGAACCGTTTTGGTTTTTATTATTGAAGGGGTAATTTTGTTAGCCAACATGCTCCTACAGTGTGCAACGTTCATGGCGGAACGTTAGCGAGAGGTCTGACTTATCGATAAATGAATCACCAATGGTAGAAAGAAGTGTATTTTCAATTCAATTTGACCAACAAATTCTAGGACTAGGCATGTTAAAAATGACGCCGAAATCAAAATTATTGGTTCCAAAAATTGGGTTATGAAAACATTTATCAAAAAGAAAGTTCATTATTTTCTCAAGTTAGGAGTGCATCATTATCTCAATTTGGGAGGCGGGAATGGGTATCGCCACCCAGGGAAACATTTATTGAATAACCAACACCCCTGCCATAGGTCACCCCAAATGGTACGCTGAATTTAGGTGCCCGGGTTCATGGGATGGAGTTTGGATAGATCTTGTCGGCCAATACGTTTGCCTACCTACTCGTGGCAGGTCGAATCGGTGGAGATTGATTGAGGGAGACCTTTCCAGCCGGACTCTCTCGACCCATCGCCTTACACTGCAGTGGGAGGGATGGATTCATACGTCCATCACTCCTAGACACGTTGACCTCCAGATTCCCACCCATCCCTCATATATTTTGCCTTCCCAGAACTGCCTTTCCTTCCTTTCCCTGTAAAGACCCACCGCACAGCATCACCGAAGATGACAAAATTTAAAATTCCTACCTACCTTTAAAATTCGGAGTAGAAATAATAAAAACTTTGTATAACAGGTGATAATCACATCGCAAATTGGGCAGAAAAGGTTATTTAGAAATAAATTAAGATCGTCAGATAAATGAAATTCACAATTTAATAAGTCAGGTACGCCTCGAACTTCATTAATATATCTGTTAATGTTAATATTAACGTGAAAACAAGCTTATGGGTCCGATTGTACAGTGTGCAGATGTGGGGAACGAGGGGAATTCGAATGATTTGAATATCAACAGATTTCTGAAATTACCGATAATCACATTATTAATGACTATATTATATTAACGAAAATACGGTCGCTGTAAAAACATTATTAAACAAAGACTGCCAAAGATGCATAACCATTAGTTTTTCTTTATCTGAATACAAAATTTTAAAAAATACAAATGCAGCCTATAATTATAATTATTATAGGCTGCATTATTTCACATTTTATTTGTTTTTTTTTGCATGATTTTGAATGAAAAGATCTGGTCTATCATTTAACCATTATTTTCACTACCCATTTGAGTGTGAGTAAATAGCAAAAAAGGTTTAAAAAAGCGTGAACGAGTTTCTCTTTGACTAGATAAATAAACTTTTAAAAGTGTTTTTTAAACTATAATTGTTGTTTAAAAATTGTGGAAGCCGTATGTGCCTCGTGTATCAAGAAATTGTCAAAAATAGGAATATGAATGAGGAAATTTTATGGGATTAGTTGACATATTTTTATAGGCTCAATCATAACCAATTATCGAAGAGCTTTCTTCTTGATATTCGTATTTGATATATTTATTTGAACATATTTAAGGGATGTAAGAATTGAATTTCAATATTCTTGCGCAAAAATATAATGCGAATCTTACTTAATAACATAGAACGTAGATTATCACAAAACATCGCGTTTTCTAATAAAATATTATTGGCTTGGGCTCTTTCGAATTTCTTCCGATATTCCGAAGTTCACATTGGAGTGTTGCTACCAACCCTGACGGACGGCAGAGATCAGATGAATTTTTTCTGAACGCTAAAGAAATGAAATTCCTGTAGCATGTGTGGTAAAACCGTGTTGAAAAACTGAGATCTGGTAATAATGCGAAAGTAATGGATAATTTATGTAAGTAATAAACCATATCTGTACCTAAAAGGATAAACCACCTAAGTCCAAAGCTAAGTCTATGGACTTACGTTAAGATATAAATTGAACAAAATCCTTATGAATTACCCCCCTCCCTCTCCCCAATATGTTACGAATATGAACTGTAGATTAAAAAATATTTGTACCAGTCTGAAGATGGCCTTAACAGGATACATTCGGAACCGATGAAATCAGTTCCGGTCACAAATAAATTAAGTGGAAATAAGGTTTATACTTGTTTTATTCCATAATTATAATGAAATTCCACCTCGAATTGTCAGTATCAAAAAAAAATATTAATAAATATTCATATAGGGACACTTCTTTAATGGCGCGGTAATGCACCACGGGTGCACAATTAAAGGAGGAAATATGAAGCGGAAGTGAATGGTATAAGAAGTTAGGAAGTGGTTTGCATTCAGTATCGCCCTGGTGAAAGACCACAATTCGGAATCGAGACGTTGCTAGAAATAGCTTAAGCCATGTCAAGCCACTTGTACTACCCAACCTTCCTGTCTTCCATCTCCATCTCCTTCCTCTCCCCACTACGCACCTCAATAGGGGGTGCCGTAGTTCAACGGACTCCATATGGTTAAGATCATGGTTTCTTATGTGTTAATTACATAAAAAAGGGACGCCGGAGGAAGAGAGGGCATAATCAAGTGAGTAAGTAAGTATGAGACGATGTATGGATTGTAAAAAAACAATAAGATTTTATTTTTTTTGCCATATAAGTACATCCTCTTATGTTTATTTATTTATTACTAGCGAGTTCTCTGCATACGTTGCAATGCCACTTAAATAAAGAAATTGTTTCGCCGTGCGTGTCGTTCCCCATCCGCCTCCCTTCCCCACTCACGTCCCCTTCCCCTGCCGCGTTTCCCCTCCACCCCCCTCCCCCTTCTTCCGCTTCCACTTATTCCGGCTTCCCCTCCCCCTCCCTTGTTCCCTTCCTGCCGCTAATCTATATGAAATAAACTTATTTTTCAAAACTATTTTTCGTTTCATCGAGTTTCAAATCACAACGGTGCTAAAGAAGTTTTTATTTCAAAAATATATCACTAACTAAATTCTAGTGGGAATAATACACCAAGCATCATCACAACGCAAGGTACGATATCGCTTTCACACCGAGCAAAACAATTTCACACTTGGTGAGATCATTTAATGGAATTCAATTTACTCCTAGTGGGAAACCACACTACATTAACTTTAGTAATTGATTGATTAGTCACCAGATACTAAATCTCCTTTTGAACAACTCATTTGAATCCATTCTGAAATGATTTCGGGAGCATTTGCAAATCAATTACGCCATTGCCAATTGAAATTGAAGAGTTTTTTTTTTTAATTCGTAAAAGTACTGGGTGTGGAAGCTTTGGTACTCCAATCGACAAAGCAACTTATTATTAACTCTTTAAGAGCTCGTTTTTATTTAAATTAAGCATCGGGAAAATACTTTCAGTCTTTTTAATAAACGTGGTATAAATTGTATACAGTTGAAACAACCATGTACGTGAAAACCTTACTAATTAACTAAAATTGTCTAAAATTATATATAACAGTCATGTGTATATTCTTTACAGAGCGAATGGGGTAGTTTTTTTAATTGTAAATACTTGAAATTTCTCATCGAATTTCGGAATATTTCAAAGACACTTAAATTTTTAGAAAAAATTTAGTAACTAGATAAAAGAACGTTTTAGACTTTTGTATTTGAAATATGCAATAATTTTTACAAATTGGTATATTTTAATATCAAATATGAAAAAGTTTAAAAAAAAACAAATGTATTCTTACTGCAAGCGTGGAAAAATTGTAAAGAAAATGAAATTTCGAAAACACACGCCATTTATTTAGAGGAATTTGCGAGAAACCTGTCAAGTCACTTTTTATTTCATTTATTCATTTATACTACTCATTGTTAACAGAAAGTCTATCATATATTATAATAAAAAAATATATAAAACTTATTTCCACTTTAATTAATTTGACCGTTACCGCTTTCAGCTCGATAAAGCCATATATGACACGTAATATAAATGTCGATTTTTAGGATTTATATTTACGTACACATCCGTAAAACATTTGTTATATTAAAAAAAACATCCCTTTCACATAATTCTAATTAATCAATAAAAAATAATATGTTCGAGACATACGTCAGTGAGACACTTTTTCGAGACACTGTCAGTCTAATCAAATACAACGTTGCCAGCTCTTTCGGAGCCCAGTTAAAGACATTTTTTATTTTCACCAAATCGAATCTGAGCTTTTCCAGTCTTTATTCAACGTACAATTAAAATACGATTTAACAGTTGGGAAGTGTTTTTTTATTAGTAAGGCTGACTGTAATTGTTTAAATTGTACCGTAAAACAATCTTTACTAATTATTACGAAATATGACATACTTCAGTTCCACGAACATTAAGTCCGACGAAATGTTTTGTCGCAAGTTCTTTCATTGAGATGAAATGCATAAAAAATAACACATATCAAAATGCATGGAATATATAGAATCTATAATAAAATAATTTAATGGCGAAAGAATAAATTTTGCGATCTTTACGGTTTTAAGATCATGAAGAAATAGCCACCTAAAATGTTTCCTTTATGTAACTTATACCTTGAGGATATTTCCATTTACGTTCGTCCTGGGGCTACACCAAGTTTTTTGGTTGCGTTATATCCGTCCCCAGCTTTTAAGGATACTTACTGAGAGGTTTTCCTTGTCTTTTCTTACTGCTTATATTATGGAAAAAAATAATGTACGAACGAAGATTTCTGATTTAATTTATTCATTGGACATTTCTCAGTATTAATTCTTGTCCTGCAAGTTGATTTATGTTTTTGAAAACACTGTGACATAATTGTTTAACCATATATTAGTTTGAATTCATAATCAAAAAGGAGCATCGGTGCAGTCTATTAAGAATATCTTGATAAATACTGCGCTGTTTTTAGTTAAAATTTTAAATAATAAAAATAGATCATCAAATATAAAAGTTCTACGGGGCAAATTGAAATAAGTTTTTTTTAAATAACAACAAAACCGATCCAAATTGTAGCCCATTTAAAACATTTCTTTTAATGGTTGTCAAACTTTATTGATAATGTATGAATAAGTTCGTACCAACAACTTAGTATCCACGAATTTAAAAAAAAAAAAGTGAACGCTAGAAATATATATTTTTTTTAATTTTAAATTGGTGCTTCGATAAAGTTGAGGGTGTAGACTTTATAATTTTTCTATTTTTGAAACTGACAATTTATGATGGAATTCCATTATAATATACTAGCTTTTCCCCGCGGCTTCGCTCGCATGTATTACGGGAAATTACTGTAGCGCTTGCACTTATCAATTATCTCCCCCCACCCACCCCACCCCCATCCCCACCCGCATTCCATATATTCATTCCCTTACATTCAGTTTTCAAACATCTCGCCTACCACCTAAATTTCATAATGCTATAGCTCAAAGAAAAAAAGAATTACTTATCCAATTTTGTTAATTCGTTCGGAATTTAAGCGCTTACAAACATTTCAGATGTTTATTTTTATTTAAATATTTGGAAGTTCGTTAATATAATAAAAAAAATACTCTATTTATCATTCAGTCTTTATAATCGTTACGAATTATATTTTTAATATAGGAACTCTCATCTGACATTTATTCCAAGCTTGTCCAAAAAAAAAACGAATTCTAATATTTGAATTTTCTGCAGTAGTAGCTGACCAGTAGACTGAGTTCCTACCAGCATAGAGCCCAAAAATATATCAACATTGTTTCCATGGAAAAGATTTTTTTCTGACGTTAGCAAAAACTCGCTTTTGTTAGCGACAGGAAACGTACAACAAATATAATATATTAATATTTATAATTTCACAACGCCAGAGCTTACCATCATATACAACCTGTAGTCTGCGCATATAATTTAGATTTATTTTGGTGAAAGAATTATTAAAGTCTTTATATTGTGTTATGCGTGAAAATGTCATAAACAAACTCGAGCAGTTTCGCATTTATAATATTAGTATGGATTATAAGAAAACAAATATTTCCATTTTAATTTATTTGTCCAATCATGGTCCACTGGACTAGTCTGAAGAAGACTTTAACGAGCCGAAACCGGCTAAGGTCAAATTATTTTTTTCTACAAGAGCTCCCTCCACACAGTAGGCCCTGGGGAAAATAATTTCCCTTGGGCCCTATGTCATCTTTGGGGATGCGTGTGGAGGGTTTTTTAAGGAAAGGAAGGGAAGGAGAGTTCTGGGAAGGAAAAGGGTTTAAGGGGTGGATAGGAAACTGGGGTTCAATGTGTCCTGGCCATCCGCCTCCAAGACCTAGACCTAATAACCCTAACCCTAATAAATTAAAATGGAAATTAGTATTATATTTGTTTTATTATAATTTATTGTAGACTTTCTATTACTTTTAAGAAGGCTTTGATGCATTAAAAACTCATCTCAAGAATATTTTTGTTGACAATTAGCTAGAGAGGTATGCTCTCTCTCGTACACCCTAACTGCATTCAGAAACGTTTGTTTTAAATAGATTTAGCTTTGTTTGGTACCTGGACTTGAACAACCAACTTCTTTTCGAATACGTTCTCTTTCCTCTTCTACATTTTATCAAATGTTTCTTTTTTTAATTTTTTTTATCCACAACCATACAAAAATTATCCACCAAGAAGAGTATTTAACAAAATTTTAATTCGTATTTATGAAAAAAAAAATAATTGAAAATATCACGTTATGAAATCGTGGAAAAAAGAATAAAGGGGCGCTTTCTCTTTCTACACAATACCGCTTTGACAGCAGCAAATTGAAAGTGCACACTTTACAAAATTGAGAAAAATCTTCCCATGATTACACTCAATCCAAGTGCATCCGCTTCCATTAGTAATTTCCATTTGAACCATTTAATTGAACGTGAAATAAAAACGTTCAAAGCAAAAGACTCCATCAAAATCAGTCAGGGGTCTTTTTTCGAACGAAATTTTGCAAAATTGGACAATAAACGCAATCATTTGAAAATCCCGCAGACTCCCCAATATCCAGTTAGCAAAAGGATATCTATTTTCAATCTAAAGCTACATGTTTTTCATGACAACAACCGCAGTTTCCATTAACCCCTCAGGCTTCCACCATATTTTTTCAGAGGATCAAAAATGTTCCGCTTTGCAATAATATCCAAATAAATGGAATATTTCTGAACATATACGAAAACTAAACACTGTTTTTGAAATATAATAAAATAAGCTTTAAAATTTTACAAATTTAAAAAAACGTATAATTTTTGAAGTTTAACAATTTTACATCCAAAAAAAAGTTTTAAAAATGTTTTTTCCAAAATTATTAATAACGAAAAATTAAAATTAAAAAACAAACATTTAATTAAACAAATGTCCTATAAACGTCTCTGTTGCCTCACTTTTTTGTCGTTTTACGTGAAAATAAATAATAAGAGATTCCCAAAGTTTCATAAAATTTTGGTTTCATTACTTTCTAACGAACCATGATGGCTTTTCCGCAGGGGTAGGCAGAGAGGACGGACCGCCAAACAACTCGGTCTTAGCACACACTTTTTGCATCACTCACATCGTCTCGTACATACTCTTCTATTATTCTGACTTTTGACATGACCCGACTCAAGTATCTGGTTCACTTGATCGTGCCATGTCTTCCACGGACGTCTAAGACTTTTTCTACCATTCACATTTGCGTCGTATATTCTTCTTACACTACCCATCTCTTGTAAACATACTACCCAGATACATAAACTCATCCACCTGCTTCAAGTATTCGTCATTCACAACTATATTGCGCACTGTTTTCGTACTCTCTCTTTCAAACACCATGATCTTAGACTTACTTACATGCATCATTAACTCATTTTTCATACATACTTCGTTCATCGTAGACACGAGAGACTTTATTTCTTCCATAGTGTTAGAAATCAGCACCGCATCATCAGCATACAACAGGCAACATTTCTTTTGCGGTTAACTTTTAGATTTGAATATGAAGCATGGTATTTTCTCTTTCTAACACCATTTATATCATATTTCTTAAATTATATTATAACGATAGAAAGGGAGACACAACTTTTTCTAGAAGACATACGAGGTTTTGCGAAAAGCTAAAAAAAAATGAGTGTTAAAAACCAAAATATGCGGAACGAAAATCTCAAAATTTTCTTAATGTTCTGATGCTCTCTCAATAATAATAATATTTGGCTGATTTATGTAGCGTCGTTTTCGTGAAAAATGGACGCTATCGGAGGATGTCAATTTTTACAATAGGGCCATCTTTATTTATTTATTTATTTATTAATAAACGCCCTTTTTCGGGGCTTTTACATTTACAGCATAGAAAAAACATTTTATTGTACATAACTGAACTGCCTCAATAGCAATATTTTATATTTATTCAAAGATAAATTGAAGATGTCCACTGACTTGGTATAATTTTAC
The DNA here is from genome assembly GCA_936435175.1 of Glyphotaelius pellucidus. Taxonomy (NCBI): domain Eukaryota; kingdom Metazoa; phylum Arthropoda; class Insecta; order Trichoptera; family Limnephilidae; genus Glyphotaelius; species Glyphotaelius pellucidus. The sequence continues at coordinate 456,725 of OW386547.1, forward strand.
CATAAGGACCGCACACAAAACAAATCTGGTTACATTATTTTTCGAAGTCAGAAGGCGTGACGTCTTTTTCTCCCTACCACCTTTTCATTTTTCTCCTTGTGATAATTCAGATAATCTTACCTACAGTCCCGAAGAATAATATCGGATGTACAATTTTGTAGTTTTGCAATAGACTGTTTAACCCCAGAAAGATAATCTTATTTTTACTTACGTCTTAGAGATGTACAGAAGTTTGAAGGTGTATATTTAACATACTGTCATCTTGTCACAAAGATAGTTCAATAATTAGTTTAGTGTTTTGTACTTTTAATAAAACCAAAATAATTACAAAAATAAATATTTTAATTTAAAAAATCAAAATTCTGTAAACCTAAAAATAAACTACAAAAAATTAAGTTTTTTTTAATGAAAAATACTGTTTAATTTTATGTATAACTCGTATTTTTTATGTGCCATAAAAGTTTAAATGCTATCAGTTTGTACTTTTAAAAAAATTGTTTTGTTCGCTAAATCACATTTATACGAACAAGTCTGAAAGTTACACAAGGGTAATCGTACATCTTTCGGACGTATGGTGTATGTATTTCTCCGTAATTATTGTACTTACCGTGGTGATAGATAGAGCCTGATGAAGCTCTGCTCGACAATTGAGCTAACTGAGGTAGACAGTTGCGAAATAACAAAAAAAGACAGCAATTCTTGTGTATCGCTTACGTTTCTAAGACGTAGATTATCTTTTCAGGGTTAAAGTTCCGTTACTGCATTTCTACTATTTTAGAAGTCAAGAACTATAGCGTATTAGAAAAATATATATATTTCATTTAATTTCATCCAAAATTCCGAAAATTTAAAGTATCAAATCAACAAAAAGAAATAAAAATAATCCAACACAACCATTTCAATTTTTAGCAGATCCACATTGTTCTTCGGGACCGTGCAGACTGCTTGGACTATTTTTTTATTCTTTGCTATTCACGATGTTATCGAGATATTGAAGTTCTCTTATAAAATATTGAACAATTTATGTTTTGCGCATTCGAGTAATTTTTAAATAATATTACTCTATTCATCCATGAAATTTTTAGAAAACGCCATTAAGTACGTCCAATCTATAAAAGTTTTTCTCTTTTTTGTCAACGTTCAGTTTACTATCCAGATTATAATGCCTGATCTAAGCCATGTACCAAAAAAATTAGAAGGATACAAATATATTTAAAGCATTTATTAAATGTATTTCTTTTTATCATAATCCAAAAGTAATGATCAAAGAAGAACGGTTTTTTTAAAGATTTTTTGTAATAAACCCTCAGATTCCCCCGTGCCCTTCAGTTTTGTAATAAACCCTCAGATTCCCCCGTGCCCTTCAGTTTTGTAATAAACCCTCAGATTCCCCCGTGCCCTTCAGTTTTCATCATTATAAAATGAATTGAGGAATAATCCGATGAGCGTAGTATATTAGAGGAGACCAAGAGAAATTTATTATAATTCCGGGACCGGGACCCAAGGAGCGGGGGGAAAGTGGACCAAGGATCAAAGACATGAATATTGGTAATTTCAGCGAATCAACAAAGATCGTAAGGAATATGTTTGTAGACATTTGTAAATATTCTTATAACAAGTCTTGTTGTATTTTTCTTTAAAATCATATTTCTTTTTTATATCAATACTAAGAGTTTCAGCTGCTCCCGTTTAGAGCCAGTGGGACTATGGCATCCCCAAATGGTATGTTGTGAGTCTGAAGGTAATAGGGAGGGCAAGGAGGTGGGGAAGCAGAAGGTGGAGAAGTACCTGGCTTACACCAGCGCGATACTAAGAATATCTTTCATTCTGGAACGTGTTAATATTTTAATAAAAATTGTCAAATAATTCGAATTATTCAAACATAATTTATTTTCCACGCTGGGATTCGATCCCGCGACCTTCGGATTGCGAATCAAGATAGCAAAAAATAAAAATTATATTCGTAAAAATCATAAATAAAAAAAATATACTGGTAAAAATCAAAGACCAAAAATATATTCGTAAAATCATAAAAAATATATGTACGTAAAAATGTAAAATAAAAAATATATTCTTAAAAATCATAAATCAAAAACAAATTCGGAAAAATCATTTCGTAGCAATACGAAGTCTGTGTGCTAGAGAAGCAAAAGCTCTGAAATGTTGAGCTCTGGTATTATGAAATTAGAACAGCTTTGTATTTTTGCAATTTCTACGTCTGCATAACTATTTTTAGCTTGAAACATCAATTTCATATAAATTCCGAAATAAAGTTTTTTTTTTTAAATAATCTTGTTATATTTATTTTAAATAATAACTTATCGATTGTTGAACTTTTGCATTTTTTCAATAAATGCATAAATTTTTAATTGGGAGGCGGGTATGGGTACCGCCCCCCGGGAACCATTTGTTGGATACCAACACCTACGCAATACATCATCCCCAGTGGTTCGGCTTGGGGTGTCCGGGTTCATGGGATGAGGTTATGTGGCGGATGCGTCTGCCCACGTACTGAATGGCGGCCGGAGGCATATTTCCATTTCCATGTTTAATAGGAGGCAACAATGCCTCGAAACCAACACGGCTTTGTAACACTATTTCTCCTTCCAAACCCGTGTTCAATAGAAGGCAAGCGTCATTCAATCCTGCACGGGTTTGTTACGCAAATTTATAGCGTTACAAACCCGTGTTGGCTTCGAGTCATGGTGGCCTCCTATTGAATACGGAAAATCAGATACGACGGTAAGACTGGTCGAGGCAAATCATTTGGTCTTTCCAGCAGGACTTTCTCGACCCATCTCTTTGCACATACGTCCGTCACTCTGGGACCCACTGAATCCCAGAGTCCTAAACACCCCTCGTATCTTTTTCCTTCCCAGAACTCCCTCTATTCTTTTACTTTAAATACCCCCCACACTTCATCCCCAAAGATGACATTGAAATTATCTTGGCCTCCTTTGTAAGAAAAAATGAAAGATGGTTAAATTAAAATAAAATAAACGACAAAATAAATTTTCCGGTCGCTAAATTAAATATCAAAAGTGAAATATGGAAGATGAAATGATTTCATACAAGGATTAATATCACAGCCAAGCTAATCAAAATATACAAGTGACCGTTTCATGTTGCAACATATCTACCCGTAAAAATAAATCTACTGAAACGAAAAATATTAAAATCTGCCATGGCGGCCAGTAAATCCTATTTCGACAAAACTATGATGCACTCACTACACAGACACAGGTATTGCACTCTATACAAAGAGCGGGCTTTAATTGATTTTAGGCAAATGAATAAATCAACAGTCAGCCGCTAGCCGCTCTAACGAGCGAGCAGGAGATGTCTGCCATTCCACATTTGGCGGGTTTAATTCTATGACGAAATAGTTTTAGAGATGCACTGCACACATTATAGTTTAATAATTTTTTTAAACAATTTTAAAGTATACTCGATTTTTACAGAAGATGTAGGTAATAATATTATGTGATATATATGTGATGTTTATTACCTACCAAAACATATTCGTTTAATTTTTACTATATTACTGTATTATTGATGTTACTGGTATATTGAATGACTGGTATATTGGTGTTATAAGCAAAAGTTTACATAAACTTTCAATAACGGTAAATGATTTTTATGCTGGCTGCAAGACTTTTAGAAATGGAATGATCGATTTTTTGCAACGAATAAATGACAATAGTTTCGGAATGATTTGACACTTTCGCTTCCAGTAAAATAAAAGCAGAGACAAAAGGATACAAAGACAATTTTGTTGTAACATTTAAGATAAAAAGCGACACAGAAGTTAAATTGAAAGCAAAGGAGTCCCCAGACGGAATTAAATAAGATGAATTTAAATATAAAGTGAGAGGTAGAAAATGAAGTTTAATTTTTCAAATAGGACCACACATTACTCAATACTTCTTGCTTCACACAGGCCCCCCGAATTCTTTACTCAATTTAATATTGCTCATTGTGAAATTGTTGGAACATGTTATATGGAGCAAATAATATGGTATATTATCTTATTTTTCGTCACAGATATCTCAAACTAAAAATAGTTGCGTTGACCAATCTATTTCAAATATAAAAGCTGTGTTGTTTTCATGACTCAACATTCTCAACAATTCGCCTTTCTAGAACTTTTGCTGGTACAATCTGAATGAAATAATACATTTTCATATGCAACGTTACAGTGCGACTGACGTCCAGTAAAGAACAGAAAGAAGAAATTGCCAATATCCAATATCTCTTCTTCATAACGTCGAAAAAATAATGCATTGTGTTCTATGAATATTATTCACCCATTCCAATCCATCGCGTAGATAGGCAGAATAACCTTCTCTGAAATACGTCATAAGTAGATAGGCAGAATAACCTTCTCAGAAATACAAACACGTCAGCATAGGAACTCTTAGTGAGGTGTTCACAAAACACTACTACTAAACAACTAACCCATTTATGTTTTAATATTACTGGTGCTAATTATCTTTGTAAACTGTAAACATCGGAAAACTAAACGTATGAGAATGGAATAAATAAAAGAAAATATAAAATATACATAATAAATATGTTATAAAGACGTTGAACGGACATATCACACAATTTCTGTATTTTGGTTGAATATCTTCAATTTGAAAAAACTTTAATGACTTTCATCGTCGTGCCTCTTCTCAACATCACTATAATCTGAGAAAGTTGGAATTAAATTATTCATTCGACGCCATTAGCAGCGAGAGCAGCGGCGGGTTTTCGGTTTCCGCGGTCACGTGGTGTCACTGCGGCTACTGACAAACTAACTAACTAACACTTATTATAATGGCCGAAATACTTTTCCCAAATACAACATAACAACTAAATAATACTCGCACTACGCGGGAGTGTACGGTAACGACTCCATTTACATTATTTTCAATTTGGCAGGCCCCGGGAACCATTTATTGGATAACCAACACCTCTGCCATGGGTCACCCCAAGTGTTCGCTATGAACCCGGGTCCATGGTTGAGGTTTGTCTGGGACTTGGCGTGTCTGCCCACCTCGAATTATTGGTTGATCTACTGATTCTACCCACCATCTTACACTGCAGTTACATCCGTCACTCCTGAACACACTGACCCCAGATTCCTACTCACCCCTTATTCCTTTTTCCTTCCGGGAACTTTCTCTTCTTCCTTTCTTTAAAACGACCTTCCACACATCATTCCCTAAGACGTCAAAGCCCTGATGGAAATTATTTTCCTCAGGGCCTCCAGGAGCTAACGTAAAAAAACTCTAATAATTTTTCAGATATCTGTAAAGGAGCGCGCTAATATTTTAAGTAATAAAATTGCAGCGAAAATTGCGAAAAAGCTTAATAAAACATGACTTGTTTAAAATAGAGCAAAAATCTCGTGGAACGAATCTTAAGTATCATTTAAAGAAACATTGTGAATTTTTTCACAAATATAACTTGTAAGATAATAAAAATAGACTTGTTTTAAATAATTTTCGGAGCATACTTTGCGATTTTTTTCTATCGAGGGAATTTCATATAATTTGCGGTTCGGCATGGAACGTATCTAGATATTACCTTAAAAAATAACATATATATTTTTTAAGAGCTTAAAAACTTCAAATGTTTAAGGGAGATATTTAAGAAATCGGAAATGGGTATCTCCCATATGTAAGAAATCGGCCAAATTCGGATAGCGGCTTTTAATAATATGATTTTAGATTTTGACGGTAGTTTTGCTATTTATTTACGGGGTGTTATGCCGTGTTACTCTACCTCCTTCTTTAGCCAACGTTTCGGACAGCGTTAGAGTGTCCATCATCAGGGCAGATGTGATAGAAGGGGGTAGAGCAACACGGCATAACACCCCAAAAATAAATAACAAAAAAACCTTTTTAATAAATCCATTTTTGAATCAAGTCTTTAAGGTACATTTCAAATACGCAATCAATTTAATTAATTAATTAACGGAATTTCTCAGTTGCGTCGTAAACAGCAACAAAACAAGATAAGCCAATTTTTTATTCTGAAAACACGGCGGAGAAAGGCGCCGCAAACCAAAAATTGAAATTAAACACTACTGTACTATACACACGATTCTATGACAGTTGATCCCCAGATAGTTGGTCCCCCGGAATACTTGTATTACACAATATGCGGTCGGTTTAGGAAAAATATGGTTCACCTACTGCTAAGTTTCTTATATCCAATATTAGACAGCTTGAGAAGTGTTAAGTTTCTTCCAATAAGTTAAAGGTTTGATTGTGTTTTTTAAATTTTTTTATATGAATCTCGCATAAGTGTCCTAGCTACTCCCGTCTGGAGATGTGAGACTATGGCATCCCCTGGGGTTTGTTGTGAGGCTGAAGGTAGGCGGGAGGGGAAGGAGATGGGGAAAAGGAAGGTTGGGAAGTACCTGGCTATTCAGATCTGGTCACCAAACGTGGCTAAAGCCATTTCGAACAACGTTTCAATTCCGAATGGTTGTCTTACACCAGGGCGATACTGAGAATACTGAGATACTCTTCCACTCTGGAACGTGCCGCAAATATACTATATTATTTAAATGAATTAATTGTGAAATAACACAAATAAGTCAAATAAAATTTATTTGCCCCGCCGGGATTCTATCTCGCGGCCTTCGAATTACGAGTCAAGAGCCTTACCTCTAGACCACGCCGGCCGTCAGATCTGAATTAAATTTGTAAATATTATACTGGACGGACGTCCTTACTAGGCTAGATCCTCCCGCGGCCTGATAGTGGAAGCCCGCTCTATCTTACTGGAGCCTTCGGAAATCGTTGTAACTGTTCGTGCCTAAGACACGAACTGTGATAGATGGTACTTCTTTGATAATACTAATTCAGCTGCCATCTATTGGGATATGGCAGAAGTTCTAAGCTATCGACGTCCATTAAAAGAAACTGAAACCACAAGGATACTCAATACTACACTTACTTTCACAAAATATACTTAACTAAGTGTCCCCAAAGGCGTGTGCAAATAAGGTGTACCACCGAATAAAAAAAGTGTAAAACGTTTTTTCAATCAAATGCATCATATAAAAGTTCCTAATGGACGCAATTTAAGGAGTCACAATTCATTAAACATTCCATCTTGAATTATTTAATAACAATATTGCGTACTTCAATCCACTCGTCGTCGTCCCGTCTATATAATACCGTAGACTGTGACAATGTACACAGATATCTATGCAAACAGTCTCACATATTTCAAAAAGCAAATTAACAATCTTCTACCATGATTTATGGAGAACAATTATTATGTGATTGCTCTATTATCATTTTATTTTTATTATATTTCTTTTCTTTCTCTGCAGGTTATGTTGTATATTTGACACTTCTGTGTTTTATATTTCATTTTGTAGTAACAACCAAACATTGATTACGCATGCTGTGAACATTTATAATTAATACCTATGTACATCCCAATGGCAATTTTATAACTTTAATAATTGGTAATGCCTGTAAATGTTTCAAACAATAAATAAATCGACTTGCCTCTAAACTGTACATATCAGCACGTAAGTCCGAAAAATCGACATTGTAAATTAATTTGTTTGACATCTATAGAATATTATAATAAAGGATATTTTTGAAGTCGATTTTAGGTTTATAATTGGTAAATAATGAACAAAAAACTATAATTTTGTAACAATAATAATTTTGGTGGGCCAACTGTCGGGTCACCATATAAACATGTTTACAGAATTTCAATAATAGTGCGTCGTAATGACTTAAATTCACGGTTGTAAATTCATATTATAAATGTTTAATGATGTCATCCTCCCTGGAAAGCATTTATTCCAATTCACATAATTTAATTATTTAACATATGAAAACACAGGAATTCAATGAACACCAGATAAACTGAAAGCGTAAAATTTTAGTCAACGCTTTAATAACAATTTTCTCGGAAAAGTTAGCGCAAAATTTGGCAGCAAAGCTTTCCAATTAGTGGTACACAAAATTACATAACATACATATGTATGTAGATAATGGACACTGTCCCCGGTCATGAAGTGGTAAACAAATTAAATTTTGCAGTTGGTACAAAAAAATACTTATCCCTAAATAAATAATTGGTTATTATTTTTATTTTTTTTATTTTTACTTTTACGAGTAAAACCTCAAATTGTAATATTTAATTAAATGAATTAAGAAAATGAAGATAATATGGGTGGTTCTTAGTCGAAGTACGATACAGTTAAAAGTGACCGAATTTGATATCGACACCTTGGCGCAGTGGACAGCGCGCTCGCCCGGAAAGAGAGAGGTCATGGGTTCGAATCCCGGAGGTGTCAATATCTTTTCTGATTTTTCTGTTTCCAGATTTTCGATTAAGTTTCGCACATAGTGTCTTCATTTAATTAAATAATTGGTTGTTAACAATAATACTTGTCAACGTTTCAATTGTGAATGGTGGTCTTACACCAGGGCGACATTGAGAGTATCTTCCACTCTGGTGTTTTTTTTTTTTATTTTTACGTGAGCTCCACACAGGAGCAGTTTACAGGGATCCTCCAACTGACGAATGGATTCAGGGTAAAATTTGCCAACTTTCCATGAACTATGCGTCGATATTGACAATAATGATCAATTTACCTGCGTTAATTGACAATATAATAGAGAGAGAAATCGTGTTCTGTATTACCTAACCTTTGCTTGTCATGTTTCCACTTTGTCCTTTCTACATTTCTACTTTGCTCTGTTGGGCGGGAAAAGTGGAAAAAAGTGACGAAACCTGGTTTTCTATTGTCAAAACTGTTCTCTTTTTCCATTGTTTTTTTTTCAAACACAAAAAAAAAAATATTTTTTTATTTTTAAAAACTAACAATTTGTTAATTAATCTACAAACCGGAATTAAGTTTTCCACGTTGCCCTCCCTTTCTGTATCTCTATTTATATATCTACGCTTTTCTTATGAGTTTTTATATTACCACTAAGAAGAACTCGAGAAAATTAACTAGATAGGCACGTAACCTAATACAAGCGCGCAGTTAGTCCAAAAAAAATTTCTTTCAGATTTATCTTCACATCCTTCAGGGCACCATTCTAAGGATGCTTACAAAAGTTGATCCGATTAATTTTCACCCATAGTACCTACTTGCCTATTCAAAAAAAAAAGAAAAGCCTAATCAGATTGGGTTGGGTCCAACCAAAATCTTCTTCCGGTCCATACGTACATAATAAAAAGCCGTTTTGTATTTGAAATAGATTTTCAACTTGAATCGTTTTCAGACCATAATAAATTAATTGAATAAAATTTCATTCGTTTCGGACCCACATATAGCTGAAAAAATTACAGAACCTACCCTATTCGACCAAAAAGTTAACATTTTTGTCACTAACCGAAAATAGTTTTACAAAAATAAATACATCTAAAATATAATAAACAAATCTATGAATTAATTGTCGTTATGTTAGATAATAGCCAGACAACAAAATATTTATTATTATTTGATAAACTTTCACAAAAATGAAAAATATAAAGAAAAAATTAAAAACTCTTTAAACCTTTTTTAACTATCAACTTCTACCCCTCAGGAATCGGGCGTATTTTGTCAGAATATCATCATTTTTCTGCTTTGCTATTTTATTAAATCCAAATAAAAGCACTATTTCTTTTTTGAACATTTTCGAAAAATAAAAACCGTTTTTGAAAGGTTAATTTTTTTAATACAAACATAAAAAGTTATAAAAGTGGTTCACCCTACATTTTTTCTATCTAAAATTATAGATAACGAAAAAAAAACACACACTTATTTCATTAGGCAAATGTTTTTGTGGTGTCATAAAAAACGATAAATAAAAAATTCTCGAAATTTTACACCTTTTTCTCAAATTGCTATCGATTTGGTTTCATAAAGGTGTACATTGAAAATTTTCTATGATTAAATTTTAGAGCGTAGAGTTTTCTCTCTTAAACACCGTTCAGATAATATTTCATGCCATGACAGTATGGAAGGTACAACAATTTATATGAGATCTATATGAGCTGGGGTAAATTTAGTCTCCAGTGATAAACGGGTTAAAATAATATTAACCCTTAGCACTCGAGTGCCGCCATAGAGGCGGCGTGCATGGTTTGCTATATTACTCGAGTGCCGCCATAGAGGCGGCGTGCATGGTTTGCTATATTACTCGAGTGCCACCATAGAGGCGGCATGCATGGTTTTCTATATTACTCGAGTGCCACCGTAGAAGCAGCATGCATGATTTGCTATGTTACTTGAGTGCCACCATAGAGGCGGTATGCATGGTTTGCCATATTACTCGAGTGCCGCCATAGAGGCGGTATGCATGGTTTGCCATATTACTCGAGTGCCGCCATAGAGGCGGCATTTATGGTTTGCCTTATTATGTTTCGAATCTTAAAAAATGCTCCGAGTTGGCGGTATAAACATACCAAAAAAATTCTAGTGTAAAGGGTTTTAAAGTTATTCAAGGACAATGATTAGCAACACGTGAAGTTTTATTGTGTTGGCTTTAAAATAATATCAAATTCTGTTATTGCTTGTCCACTGATGACGTATTCTTATGAATACTTACCTCTCTCGTAACTACTGAGGGAAATGAGTTATCCCACCATTCCAATTCTCAGAATTACAGAAAATATATAAATAGTTAACCTTAGCATATCTTAAAGGATGCATGAATAACTCAGTGACTCCTTGCGGGAACTGTCTTATCCTGACGAAGGAACTTGAATGGACTGCCACTACTCGTAACATTAGAAAATACATAAATGATTGAATGTTTGCCTCCAACTAAATGTATAAATAAACACGCGGCTTTGAAAATATATTGATTTTGTCATCAATCAACACGTTGTCATAATAATAATATCTGATTCTGAAACGATGAAAATGTAATTGAAAATAATAAAATATTAGTATATCAATTGAGTTAAACATGTAAAAATGAGGTAACTAAATACGGCCGTATTGAATAACAAAAAGATAAAAGACATCTGAAAAGAGTGGTAGTTGGAAGTTAATATAATTAAATATAAAATCTGACGCCAACTGATGAGATTTTATAATGAAACTATTACTTGAAATGGCCTTAACCGAGTTTGGTGACCAGATGTGACCAGTCAGGTACTTACGAACCTTTCCTGTCCCCATCTTCTTTCCGCGCCCACTCTTGTATACACCTTTTCGGGGATGCCATACATATGCCCGCCGTCTCCAAACTGGTGGGAGAACTTGAGAATCTAGCGCGGTTTTCCCATTAAAACAAATTGTCTGCAGTTCACACGCGGTAGAAGTGAAACCTTCAGAAAACTAAAGTAGATAAGAACGGGGAGGTTACGAAGCACCGCACAAAGAGGAGATCGATTAGTCCATCTCATTCTCTTGCAGGCTAAATCTATTTTTTTATTATTTTTTATATGAATACCGCACAAGAGTCCCAACTGCTCCCGTCTGGAGCCAGTGAGACTATGGCATCCCCAATTGGGGTATGTTGTGAGGCTGAAGGTAATGGGAAGGGGAAGGAGATGGGGAAAAGGAAGATGGGAAATACCTGGCTATTCAGATCTGGTCACCAAACACGGCTAAAGCTATTTCAAGCAACGTTTCAATTCTGAACTGTGGTCTTATACCAGAGCGATACTGAGAGTATCTTCCACTCTGGAACGTGCTGCAAATATACTATATATTATTTTAAACGAATAAATTGTGAAATAACACAAATCAATCAAATAAAATTTGTTTGCCACGCCGGGATTCGATCCCACGACCTTCGGAATGCGAGTCAAGAGCTTTACCGCTGGGCCAAATAGTGTGATATGTGTCTACACTCTCTTTTTAATGTCGCTTTTTCGTTTCGTCGAGTTTCAAATCACAAATCTGTGCTAAAGAAGTTTTCATTTCACAAATTAAGAGACGCTTCGATGATTTGAACACGTGAAATGAATTAACGCAAAATTTGCGACGTGTTTGGAGAATTTGGGACAGCAACTATTTGTGGTTAAATCTTACAACTACGGTAATATAGCATTACAAAATCTCCGCGTTGTGTTTGTATCGCATTGAACTTTGCCCACCGTCCAACAGAAATCTTAAAGAAATAATTTAATTCATATTTTGTTCATTCATACTTCTTCTCGTCTTATTTAGGAACGATAAATATAATGAAACCTTAAACGCTTTAGTAAACTTTTATAAAATTAATAAATTTCTTCACAAAAGTTTGTTGAAATGGTGAAACCTGATTCGCAAAACAGACCACATTTTTAAATAAAATAAGTTTCATAACAACTTCCAAACTTTTGAATTCTGGAAGCAAATTGTTCTGAAGGTGAACTTTAATTTCGAGATTCCTGAATAGGAGTTTGCAGTTTTTCTTACCGAAACCATATTAACTGTATATCATACCAAAGTTTATATGACATGATGTTGTGATTGTTTCTTGAAAAAAAAACTCCTTTTTTAATTAAATCTAAACAATTCTTTAAAAATAATAAGTTCTGCAAAATTTAGTTTTTTAATATCCACGTTATAAATACACCATAAACAATGATTAAATTAGTAGTTTGAAAGCGTAAGAGAATATTAGAAATATTTTTTTAAAAGAAATTTCAACAAAAATCAATCTGTATAATTCAAAACTTCTTTTTACTAAAACGCATCTATTTTCAAATGTGTTTTAAAACTTGAAAAAAAATAGTTACTTAAATACTTAATTTGGTTTAACTGAGAATTGAGCCTTCCTCTTTGGGAACTGGAGTCAACAACGCTTATACCTAAGCCAAATCCCAATTGAATAGTACCGAAATTTATTTTGTATATTAACATCTGTAAATTTTTAAATGTAATGTCATCCAATTTCTACCAAAATTTGATAAAATATTTGTCATCGACATCGAGTCCATCTGTTGAGTTTCAGCTCGATTGGATGTCGGAAAGGGGATTAATTTTTAAAGAAAAGCGAAATTCAAAATATCATCATTCATGGACGTATTTCAAATAGTTCAATTTTCAAAAGCTAAATATTCGTCGAAGCATTTTAGATGTACCTACATTGTTCATAACGGTTAAAATTTGTTATTTCTCCTTAGGCAAATTGTAATTTTTGATTGCAAAATTAGAATTTCTAATCAAACAGCCTCCAGGCAAGTAGGTTCTATAACATGGATTCCCAACCTTTAGGTCACTAGGAGCTAAAGGGGTCGCCAATTTCTAAATCTGATCAGTCATTTAAAAAATGTGTTTTGGTTGTGGGATGAGTTTTATTTTACAATCGTTGACTTGATGTTTAAATAATATCGAACATAATCTTTAATTGAAAATACAAACAAGAATTCGATCGTCAAATACTAAGTTCTTTTTTTTCTTCCACAAATTCTGATATCTAGTCAAGATCAACTATGAAAAAAAACGCGACTTAATTTACAGTGGACAGATAATAATTCCTAGAATATTGTTATGTATAAAGATTGAAAGAAAACGGATTATGTCAACTATCTATGTAAGATCTTCCAATTCTTAAGAGCTATTAACCAGTTTTTAAATTTCGCACCCTCACAATGGTACAGCGTGGTTCCGAAGAGAAAGATTAATTATTCTACATACTAACATTTTAACATAATATCTCAAAATCGATTTTATTTCATTCCAAATTTGCTTTAATAAATAAATACCCACATTCAAAAATGCTCAAACTCGTGATGATAAAACAATTAAAATTATGTACCGTTTCGTAATTATTTTTTGATCATAAGTAGGTATTTATAATTTTTCAATAATTTCTAAGCAAAATGAGAATGTAATTTTTTTAAATAAATTAGTTTATAAGACCGTAAATTAATAGATAAACTGAAGTATTTTCGTCACAAAACAAGGGGGCGGATTTTTTTAAATAATTTTATTTGAACAAAAATTAATATTCTGAAAAGCAGCTTTCCCAGATAATTTTTTGATTTATTTTGCTGCATGATTATATTATTTGAAAAGTATGTTGTACCATACAAAATTTTGTTTGAAAATTTAACAAATCCGCCAACGACCTACGGTAAAACCTTATTGTACTCTAAATAAACATATTTTCTCAAAACTTAAAAATAGCTTTTGTTTGGTTCTGAAACATTAAAAAAAAAAACGTAATCCATATTCCCCAAGTCCTTCAATCATGTATTCCTTTCTCTTCCTCCTTTCCTCAAAGTCTCTACCAGGAAAAGAAGACGATGTTCCTACCTACATGTGAAAAATTGAACAATATTGCCACCCAAGTTTACATTACCCACTAGATCAGTTGTAATTTGAAAGTGGGTAGACATGGGTCACAACTCGCTCGTTCGAAATATCGCAAATAATCGCAAAATTTCATTTTTTATTAAATCAAAGTGTCGTTGCTTAAAACCTGGTGTTGTGCCGATATATTGGGAAGCCAGGATCGATCCTGAAGCGCCATAAGAAGCCGTCAAAAGGTAAGAAACTTCCTTTCATAACCTATTTTCCTGCGATCAAATTTCAAAACACAATCCATGGTCTTTATTCATCAACAAAAGGATTTACAGTTCACACATTCTCGTGTTGTGGCATCGGCCGTGACAGCTTTACTAGATAAAATAACAGTTTTTTTTAAAATCAATCTATATTTTTTTGTGGAAAAGAGTCAATACGTCTAAAATTTGATTTAAAAATGACATATTTTATTTGTTTTGTCTGGTTATTCCCTCTTAAGCCCCAGGCGGGCCAATGAAATTCATTATCTGTTCAAGAAAAAATATCGATTTTTTAAAATGTTTTATTGATTTCATCCGAAGAAAAGAAAAATCTAAATCGTTTGGTCTCACGTACACGCCCACAATACACTTCCGCGCTCAGAATAATCTGTTTCACGAAGTTTTTCAACCCTGTAAGTTAATTAGTTACTATAAAAATCCTATGAGGACAGACATACCTTAACAATTTGTTTATTTTACGTGCGTAAGTATTATGTAGATGATTTTTCAAAACATGAACAAAAATGAAAAGTATTTAGCGTCTTGAAAAACTTTGGAAAACTCTGTTTTAAAAGGGAAAATATTTGGACCCTAATCCGAGTAAAATAAATTCCATGTTTTATCTTATCGTGGGTTTGAAAGGAAGTATTTCTCCCACGATAAGTTGTTCTTTATGTTTAAACTTTTCGATTTTGATGGGGTTTACAGAACGCATTGTGATGGCCTACGGACATTCCCCCACATTCAAATTTATTAATAGAATTCTGAATGAACGCTACAATCAAATATTTTTATTTTATTTCACCGGGTTCACATAAAATAAAGATTAATTATAAACACAAAATCTGTTTGTTTGTTCTGAAACGAACTCTCGACTGACGAGCTCTGACGTCATGATATTTTCTCAATTTTTTCAGACTGAAATTTGTATATCTTTTTCTCGCATCGTATTCTCAAAGTGAGCTTTGTAGCTTCATTAAAAATAACATAAGCATTCGTTAATTGAGTGATAGTTTTATTGTTGCGAGGCTACTGGCTGATTTGAATGGCTTTTAAAATAATAGTTCTTGCACAACAAACAATTCGGTTATTATTTCATTTCTTTCAGGTGTAGCAATAATAATTGGAATTTCATTGTGTAAACACAAAAGTGCTAACAAAGGCAATTGGTGCATCCATAGACCAAACTATTGTGTCGATGGGTGATCATTGATTATCCTACGATGGGGATTGGTGCAAACTTTTATTGACATGACAAACATTGACATTACTCTCCTTAAAATTAAAAAAAATAATATTTCGAACAATGTTTTTGAATTTAATAATTATAAATGTTAAACTTCCTTTTTTGTTACAAATAGAGATAATGATGTCCTCATCTCCCGTGCTGAGGATTTCATTGACATATAAAATTTAATTTTTCGATTAATTTGAAGAAATTATAAATATATATTAATTACCTTATATTTTTTTCCGAAATACTAATAAAAAAAGAGATTGTTTCTTCTTTAATACAGTTGAGTGACAGAGGTTTCAGTCTGAATTGGGTGTCAGAATATTTAGAACTTCTGATCTCTTTCTATTTTGTATTCAGCTTTTTATTTGGAATTTAAATGTTATAATATTGTTGTGGTTTTTGACTGAGAGTGGGATTTTATTAAAGATTTTAGTACCATAGTATAAGAAGCTTTTTTGTCCAGATGTTGTTCTGTAATTACTTGTTGACCCTGAAATCTAGGGTTTCTAATATACGTGTTAGTTGTTATTTCTTGTTCTTTTGGATTAATGAATATGAAGGAGTTTATTTTTAAAATAAAGTTGTTTAATCGACACGATGATTGTTGAAGATTTCATCAGTGCTAATTCTTACAGTATAATTTTCATTATGTCTATTTGATTTTTAATTAGTGGATTTAGTAAATGGTCATTTGCACTGCCCCATCCTATAATACCGTAAAATCCAATAATACCGTATCGATAACGTATTCATCCGATAATACCGTATTCTAACAGTGATTGGCAAAGAGCCACGTAAATCTTTATTGAGTATTTATTAATGAACACATTCCTGATGGTTTTGAAAATATTACTTAGTTTTTTTAAATTTATCATCATAATTCCGTAGGTCATGTGAGTAAAAGAATCATTTTCATTATTTGTTTTTGGGTATTATGCCGTGTTGCGCTACCTCCTTCTTTTTCCAACGTTTCGGACACTGTAACGCTGTCCAAAACGTTGGCTAAAGAAGGAGGTAGCGCGACACGGCATAATACCTCAAAAACGTTTTGATCGTATATTGATTTGGAAAACACTGTCGAACGGTGAACCTTTGCCATGAAATTTGCGCAGTTTTTTTCTTGTATTTTCTAAGGAAAATCAATCAATTTCAGCACTAAAAATTGCTTCCATAATGAGCTATGTAGCTGTGAAATAATATTTTATCCATCACGTAATAAAACTGGTACGGTCGTAAAAATATAAATTACTTTTGCAATATCGTACCTTCAGTTATAAAAAATGCGAATTACTTTCGTGATATTGTACCTCGGGGCTATAAAAAGTGGAAATAAAACATATTTAAGATTTCGCTTCAAAAAACACGGGAAATCATTAACACTTTATGTCCCATCAAAGATGATTGTAAAGCGAACCGGACTGTTTGAAAGGGTGCTGTTTTTGCCTTACTTTAAAACTAAAAGAAAAGCTCTACACTTTACAAGCGCCATCATTATCTGCGCAAACTTTCAAGTTCCAAGCTTTAAGTTTCTTTTACCAGCCTTAAGCTTCGGTATGTTAAAACGAGCTAAAATATCATACGCTGTTTTTTCCAGTAAGAGGGAATTGTTGTTGTTTATATAAGAGTGAGAGAAGTTGGCAAGCTGCATATTGAAATAGTTTTTAACAAGGCGGTTAAGTTTTTTTTATATATCAGCTCCACACAGGAGGCCCTGAGGAATATAATTCTCCTCAGGGCCTGTGTCATCTTTGAGGATGCTGCGTGAAGGGTTTTTTAGGAAATGAAGGAGAAGAAGTTCTGGGAAGAAAAAGGGTATTAGGGGTTGGTAAGAATCTGGGTATAAGTGTGTCTAGGAGTGACGGGCGTATGAATCCATCCCTCCCACTGCGGTGCAAGACGATGTTCCGAGAGACTCTTATTATTTATATTTAAATGGAGTTTCTCAAACTTTTTTTGTTATTTATTTTTGGGATGTTATGCCGTGTTGCGCTACTTCCTTCTTTAGCCAACGTTTCGGAAACTGTAACGCTGTCCGAAACGTTGGCTAAAGCAGGAGGTAGCGCAACACGGCATAACATCCCAAAAATAAATAACAAAAATACTTTTGGCCGTGAAAATCTAAAATCATACCTTTCTCAAACTTGTTTTCACCGCCCCATTGAATAAAACGCTCTTTCACTAATAATAAAATTGTAATGTTTTCGCCTAGAGTCTAGAGTCTAGACAACATGTTGGTTATATAATCTGTCAAATTAGACTTTTTTTTAAATATTTCCGGCTAATTTCCAATTTTAAAAATGATGAAATGAAGTGTTTATGGAAAAATTTTAAATTCAGATAAAAACATTAGTTTTTTTTTCTCTTTCTAAACCTATTTATACGCTATATGTATCTGAGTCTGGCCATAACAGAAAATAAAATAGAAAGGGTTACGTGAAGACTTTCCTTTTAACTATAAGTTTCATTTGGTGACACGTACGGCACAATGTGATTCAACGCCTATGGATTTTTCGTGACTAATACGGCACTACGTGACCCGACGCCCGCAACGAATTAAAGTAAAATATTTGCTTAAATTGTAAAATTCATAACTTTGAGTTGAAAAACAATCGGTTGTATTTGTGTAGATTGAATAATTTAGAGTTATTTTTGTTATTGTTTTTGGGGTGTTATGCCGTGTTTCGCTACCTCCTTCTTTAGCCAACGTTTCGGACAGCGTTACAGTGTCCATCATCAGGGCAGATGACCAGATCTGGTCATCTGCCCTGATGATGGACACTGTAACGCTGTCCGAAACGTTGGCTAAAGAAGGAGGTAGCGAAACACGGCATAACACCCCAAAAACAATAGCAAAAATACTTTTTGGCCGTAAAAACCTAAAAACATAACCAATTTAGAGTTAGTTAGTTTTTAATTAATTTTACCCACTTTAAAAAAAGATTAACACCGCACCAGTGTCCCAACTGCCCGGATTCACAGAGGCTACAGCATCCCCAAAATCGGTATTCTGTAGCCTCTATGGATCCGGGTTGTAGGTTTTGAGACTGAAGGGAGTGGATGGAACTGTGCCGGTTCTTGGAGGTGCAATTGGAATAGTCCGCTCCGGGCGCCAACATTCCAAGAAGCCAAGAAGCCAACCTAACACTTCACAAAAAGCACCCTTGAGGTTTTTACTAGCGCCAGGCACCGTTTGGCTTAGGGCTGCCCCTAGGGAGGGAGACCGGAAAGAGGAAGGTTGGGAAGTATTTGACTCTTCAGATTAGGGCACCAAAGACGTCTAAAGTACCCTTTACACACAGAGTTCGGAGCGGGACGTGCTCCGCGCCACTTCAGGCCGCCGCGCAGAAAAGTCTCACAATGAATTGCGCTGTAAACCGTTATCTTACTTTCGGTCTTTACTTTTCTGCGTGGCGGCCTGAAATGGCGCGGGGCACGTCCCGCTCCGAACTCTGTGTGTAAAGGGTACTTAAGGCCATTTAAAACAATTTTCGTCCTTTGATTTGTAGAATTTTACCAAATTGATAATGATAGTAAGCACCTATTATAGGCGTGTTCCACAGGTGGGATTCTGGCGACAGTACACACATCTGGATGATTCCTTAAAAAAATGTCCAGTAGAGTGACCAGTACGTGAAAGTCAGTTTTTGTTCGCAATTGAAAAAAAAATAAAAAAACAACAAGAGATGTCACTGGAGACCAAAATTTCATTTACATATTACTTTATTTATATATCTTGTTGATGTTTGTTCGAAATAAACTCCGTAACTACTTACCTGATTTTGCTGAAATTTGGATTACTGAGTGTAATTTGATCAAACTTAAAAGATAGGATAGTTTTTGTCTCGATTATTGACCTCAATATTTATTAATGCGAATTAAATGTTCATTAAATGTTTGTTATGGAACAATGCTTTGTAATTGAACGATTTGCCGGCCTCTGTGTTTCCTCCCTCCTCCAACGTGGGTCCCTTCAAGACCAATGTTCATTCCTTCCTCTCATCAAAAAGACCCTCCACACAGCTTCCCAGATGACACAGGCCCTGAGGGAAATTATTTACCTCAGGGCCTCCTGTGTGGAGTCAATGTAAAAAAAAAAAATATATAGATATATATTTGTAAAATTCATTAGTTTCTAACAGATAGCGGTGTGAGTTAATTTATCGACACAAAACTTGGTTGTCTAGGTTGGGTAACCATCCAGTAGATGGCGCTGTGTTTATAATTTGGTAGGCGGGTATGGGTACCGCCGCCCTGGGAACCATTTATTGGATGACCAACACCTCTGCCACAGGTCACCCCAAGTGGTTCGCTACGTTTGGTGACTTAGCAGGGGTGCCCGGGTTCATGGGGTGATGTTTGGTTGGGTCTTGATGGCGGGTGCGTCGGCCCACCTTCTGCGTGGCGGGCCGGATTGGGAGATGCTAGTTGAGGGAGACCCTTTACAACCGGTTACCGTTGTCCGGGCCGCTCGGTAGTACAGGGGCCCGACCCTCAGGCTCACGACTGAGGGTGGGCTGCCCCATCAACGAGTGAAAAAACCCCGCCGCTGCTGTTGTGCCGGTTCGTGACCGGAGGGGACCCAGCAGCAGCGTTTGGGGCGCATTGGGCGACCTCTCCAGCCGGACTCTCCCTGCCCATCGCCTTGCACCGCAGTGGGTGGGTTGGATTCATACGTCCATCATTCCTGGAAATTCTGATCCCCAGCATCCTACCCACCCCTCATATCCTTTCCTTCCCGACCTTCCACTCCACACACACAAAATAAAAACAAAAATAAAAATGAACTTA
Organism: Glyphotaelius pellucidus; assembly: GCA_936435175.1. Lineage (NCBI taxonomy): Eukaryota > Metazoa > Arthropoda > Insecta > Trichoptera > Limnephilidae > Glyphotaelius > Glyphotaelius pellucidus. Next base: position 477,219 of record OW386547.1, read on the forward strand.
CAAACTTTCAAAAATAACTTTTCAACAACGGCGAGAAGCAGGAGTCCCCGGTGCAGGCCAAAACTGTTGGTGAATTTCACCAACATTCGCGGCCTGCACTAAAACTTAAACTCTGTCCACCACCATCTTCTCTCCCAACGTCCTAACCTTCTCTTCCTCTCCGAAACGCAGATAGCCGAGCCTCCAGACGCCTCCTATCTGGACTGCCCGGGCTTCATCCTCGTAGGCAAATTTAGACCCAAGGGAGGTGTGTGTCTCTACAGTCGAGCTGACGTCAACTGTGTGCGTCTGTTGAATCTGGAAATCTCCAGATTCGACGTAATGTGGGTGCGCGTCAATCTTGCCAGTACGGTAAGGTTTTACGCGTGTTTATACCGCTCACCTAACCTTAGCGAATCAGACACGTCCGAGCTCTTCAAACATTTAAGCAACACTATTGATGACCTCTTGCCCCGCTTCCCTACGGCAGAGTTTGTGGTCCTGGGGGACTTCAATGTTCATAACGAACCTTGGTTGAATTTCTCGGGATCTACAGACTCGGCTGGACGACAAACGGAGTCCTTTGCCCTTTGCCACGGACTGGAGCAAATGGTTCAGGAGCCTACAAGGGTTCCTGATGTCCAGTCTCACCGCTCTAATCTGTTAGACCTGTTTTTAACCACTGTGCCACACGGTTACAAGATTGACGTCACAGCGCCTTTAGGATCGTCGGACCACTGCCTGGTGACGTCATCAATCCCCGTAACCTTCAGACCGCCAAACGAGAGGCTGAAAAGAAAAGTGGCACTATAGGTCTGCAGATTGGTTCGGTCTGCGGGCACATTTTAATGCTTTCCCGTGGTCAGCTGTCTGTTTTCGGACTTCGGATCCCTCAAGATGTGCCCAGGAAATTGGTGAAGTCATCACGTCCGCGATGGATGGCTTCATCCAATCCACTATTAAGGAAACTGGTGTGGGCTCAAAGCCGTGGTTCAGTCGACAATGCTCTGAAGCAGTGCGACGAAAAAACGCGGCTTACCGAGCCTACAACACATCTCGAACGTCCGAAAACAGAATATTATACAACCAAATTGCAAAGGAAAGTAAGAGAATCATCAATAGGTCGAAATTCGAGCACGACCTGCAGGTCAGCAGAAAGCTGGCTGCCTGCCCGCATGGTAGCAGAGCGTTCTGGTCGCTTGCGGGCTCTATAGGTCGCAATTTCTGCAAACCCAGTCTGCCACCTCTTACCAGACCTGACGGCTCTCTAGCAAATACCGCCGCCGAAAAGGCTAACTTATTAGGCAAAATGTTCGCGGAAAACTCGACCCTCGATGACCAAGGTGCTATCCCGCCGTCGGTTCCTCACTGCGGTTTTCGTATGAAAAAGCTGAGGATTCGGCATCGGGATGTACTCCAAGTCTTACGAGGGCTTGATGTTAATAAAGCTAGTGGGCCTGACGGAATACCTGCCCTGGTGTTGAAGAGGTGCGCTGCAGAAATAGCTCCAATTTTGACGAAGCTTTTCAAAATGTCCCTGAAGTCTGGGTCTGTGCCCTCTGGTTGGAAAAAAGCGATCATTCACCCTATTCCAAAGAAAGGTGACCGCTCTAACCCGGCCAACTACCGCCCCATAGCGATCACATCTGTTCTGTCAAAAGTGATGGAACGTGTGGTCAACGACAAACTACTCACATACCTCGAGAAGAACAAAATTATTTACGACCGTCAATACGGATTCCGGCGGAACCGCTCGTGCGGTGATCTTCTCGCGTATGTGACACATGTTTGGGGGCGGTGCCTGGAACGCTTTGGTGAGACCCAAACCGTTGCACTGGATATTTCCAAGGCCTTTGACCGGGTTTGGCACCGAGGGCTTGTCAACAAACTGCCTTCTTACGGACTTCCCGCTTCCTTGTGTACGTGGATTGCCGACTTTTTGAGGGAGAGGTCGATTCAGGCGGTTGCTGATGGTTTCACCTCTTCCTCGCATTCGATAAATGCTGGCGTCCCACAGGGATCGGTTCTGTCTCCGACTTTGTTTCTGTTGCACATCAATGACCTCTTGACATGTGCACCGATTCATTGTTACGCGGATGACAGTACAGTCCATGATAGCTTTTTGTTTGACAAGCCTCCAAAGGGCTCACAAATCCCAATGGCTCGGAGGGCTTTGAAACAAAGAATGGACGGTTACCTCGAGAGTGTTTTCTCTTGGGGTAAGAATAACCTCGTCGAATTTAATGTTTCAAAGACCCAATCATGTCTGATTACGTCTAAAAGGGATCGGAATGATAATCTAGTCTCCTTCAACGGAAGCAATCTCCCGAACAGGCCTTCCATTGATATGCTTGGTGTAACTCTAAGTGACCAGCTCAGGTACGGGGGCTCCATCGAGGCCAGAGTTAAGTTAGCCTCTCAGAAACTGAGCGTACTGTACAGGGCCCGCAGATACTTTAATAGTACACAACTGCTAACCCTGTACAAATCGCAAGTGCGCCCCACGGTTGAATTTGGCAGCCACCTCTGGTCTGGAGTCCCAAAATACCTGAAAAAAACCCTCGACTCTGTGCAGAAACGGGCGGTCCGTTTGATAGATTCTCCTAACTTAACAAATGGACTGCAATCTTTAGAGCACAGGCGTCAGGTGGGAATGCTGTCCTTGTTCTACCGGTATTACAATGGAAGATGCTCCGAGGAACTAGCGTCACTGATCCCCTCGGCACCGGTGCATAGTCGGGAAACACGCCAAACACGCGCTCAACATTTGTACACGGTTGACATTAGTCACATGAGAACGGGTCGTTTCTACGACTCGTTCTTGAGTTCAACAGCCCGGCTGTGGAACGATTTGCCGGCTTCTGTGTTTCCTCCCTCCTACAATATGGGTCTCTTCAAGACCCATGTTCACTCCTTCCTCTCCTCAACAGCACCCTCCACACAGCATCTTCAAAGATGACATAGGCCCTGAGGGAAATTATTTCCCTCAGGGCCTCCTGTGTGGAGTTAACATAAAAAAAAAAAATAAAAAAAATTACGTCACAGCAACGCGTGGTCGGGTCAGCTAGTATTTATATAAATATGTAGTTCGTTGACCCTAAAATACTTAAGGAATATTTCTTTCTGTAGCTCCCAAAAAAAGGCAATGGAAACCACTTTGGGAATCACTGATTTAAAAGAAGTACTCGTAGATAATTTAAGGATTTCTCAGCACCAAACATCCTTCGATACAATCTAAAGGCTTTCTCACAATGTTTATAGTTGATATTCTTTTCACTTTTTAATGTCTTCTCGAACAAAGAAAGTTCACAAAACAAAAGCCATCTTCAAAAACAATTTTCACCCAGGTTCTTTATTGGGGCGGACTCCCTATCTAAACACATCTTTCCAGGGTCTGTTTTTCTTTCGCCAATAAAGTATTCTTGATTCGCCTACTAAATAAATAAATTATGTTTCCTTCGGCGATTTTTCCCTTCTATATAAAAGTAATAAGCGGTAACTTTTCACGCCTTTACCATGGGATGAATTTGGATAGATAAACCTTGGTTAATTTAGGTCACAACATGAGAACACACTCCTTATCAAAATGAATATTCGAGTTTATCTTACAAATTCCATTTAACATGACTACACTTTTTTAAATCTACATTGCTAAAGATCTACACGGCCTGGTTCTCTGAATTACTGAAGTACTGCTTATGTCGCTGGCTGATTGGGGAAAGAGAAAGATTAAATAATCCAATCGTATTTATGAAAACAAAAACATATATGTCATTAAAACGACATTCTTTGTTCGGCTAGAGAGAAATCTGTTCGACTTTCAATTAAAAAAAACAAGGCTAGGGTTTTAGCTAAGTGCCGAACCAAATGTATTTATTTTATTCCACAGATGGCAATGGTTGCTGGTTACTGATTTTCACAAACTTATTAAAAAAATATGCAATGATGAATTTTGTTTTAGCAAAATAAGAGATTATCTTATTACACCAAATTCCAATACAGATTCATCTTATTTTTTGGTAATATTGAAAAAATGTTCATTTTATTAGTTCCCAATACACTTCACGATCACTCGAAGCCTTTGTATTAGGTTTCTTAGGATTAAAAAGGAAAATAAGTGAAAAATCTCACATTTTTCATTTTTGTTGTGTCTCCCCATTGACGTAAAATGAACGAGATGCAAAATCAGTATTCGACTACGTCAAATTACACTTTTTACTTAAAACTTATTGTTAAAAATATTAACTTTTTTGTCTCTACAAACCCAGTAATCATTCGAAAACGTAGTAATTTTGTAAACAGTAGACGTTCAAAAAGATATGCTACCTACTAATACTCACTTATTTAATAAATCAAAACTTGTAAGTAGGTGCTTAAAAACCTTCCTATTTATTTATGATTATTTAATTTATGAATATTTTTACCGTTGCATTTTTTTTAATTTCAAAAAAGGAATTATACAGTTTGTCCAATGAAACGTTACTATCTCAATGAGAATATTTTCAAAGCTTTCTGCTGGCAGGTGGGCAGGTAATATTGGAAAAAAATTAATAAGAAAATCCAAATACACAGAACGATTTCATATTTGAAAAAAGAATCTTTACTAAGACGTTAAAATTGCCACTATCTTGAAACGGAAACGGAACGTACAAACAAATTTACAAAATTATGAAATGCAATCGCTGTGATTGATCAGTCAATTAACACTGTATCTATATACCTTTAGTGCGCGGGTCAAATTGCCCTTTCTTATAGCCAATTTAAACGTAAGCCTTCGAAAATTTTCATTTAACACTTTTTGTAGATTTAAGTAAGAAAATGCACTTTATCAGAATTGTTTATGTCAGTTATAAGTAGATTGTTGTGTATTTTTATAATATGGTTCTAACATGTATATGTAACATGTATATAACATGTATATAACATGTATGATCGTGTGAGAAATGTGGAGATCCGCAAAGAATGTAAGGCTGATGTAAGCATAATGAGTAAGATTAAGAAAGGGACCCTCAGATGGTTTGGGCATGTAGAGCGAATGAACGAAGAAAGTAGTGTAAGAAGAATATATGACGCAAATGTGAATGGTAGAAGAAGTCGGGGACGCCCGAGGAAGACATGGCACGATCAAGTGAATCAGATACTTGAGTCGGGCCATGTCAAAAGCCAGAATAATAGAAGAGTATGTATGAGACGATGTATGAATGTGAGTGAAGCAAAGAGTGTGTGCCAGGACCGAGTTGTTTGGCGGTCCGTCCTCTCTGCCTACCCCTGCGGGGAAACGGCGTGATGGTTAGTTAGTTAGTTAGTTAGTTGGTTCTAAATTTCAATTTGTCGTTATTTTATTGGTCAATGACATACATATTCTTATCACTGTCAAATATGAACTTATAAAGACTGTTTATAACGCTAATAAATAAAATAAAATATAAATAAAATCACTGAATGATTTTTAAGATTAGGAATAAAATTTCTCGATGACAAGGCAAATTCGAATTTCACGGCTGTATCAGAACGGGCGGCCCTAGCCTTCCATTCGAGAGAAGAAGAAAGATAAATAGACTCCATTGAAAAGGGGAAGGGTTTTTCAATTAGAACAACAATTTTTCTAGACATCAACTTTTCAGTTAAATCTCGACTAAAATTCTTTTCCTTCTAGGACCCATCTCGTGTATTTTAAATCGATGTACCTATCTGCTTTATAATGTTCTTTAACCGAAGTTTTTTCGACAACTTTTTCTTTATTGCGCATTCTTGAATCATTGATAACTTTTATATTAAATTTGTCGCTTTTGAAGTTGCTATTTTCATGCTGTTTATAGAAGATATTTCTGCCGAAATTCAGTATTGAAAACGGGCTCTTTGGTGTGTTCTAAACGGAGTAGGGTATCAAATAACAAAATATTTTACCACCAATTTAGCTACAATTTTAAAAGTTTTTTAGTTATTTTTAATATTTTGTAAACTATATAACAACATATCTAGACAAAGCACGCATTTGATTAACATTTTTAACTTATATTGAAAACTTTTTTAGAATTTTGAGTGATTCATCAGTCTTTTGAGGTTGTTGACGACGGTTTCACAAGCATTTTATATGGTGTTTAATATTTTACGAGTATTTTTCAACAGACGAAGATTTTATTATCACTTTGAGACTGACGTTAAAGGTTTTATTGGTATTTTGAGACCGATGTTTTTTTGCTGTAATGAGACTGATGTTAACAGTTTTAATGGTATTTTGAGACAGATCTTGAAGGTTTTATTGGTATTTTGAGAATGATGATAATGATTTTATTGGTATTTTGAGACAGATCTTGACGGTTTTTTGCTATGATGAGACTGATGTTAACAGTTTTAATGGTATTTTGAGACAGATCTTGACGGCTTTATTGGTATTTTGAGAATGATGATAATGGTTTTATTGGTATTTTGAGACAGATCTTGACGGTTTTTTGCTATGATGAGACTGATGTTAACAGTTTTAATGGTATTTTGAGACAGATCTTGACGGCTTTATTGGTATTTTGAGAATGATGATAATGGTTTTATTGGTATTTTGAGACAGATCTTGACGGTTTTTTGCTATGATGAGACTGATGTTAACAGTTTTAATGGTATTTTGAGACAGATCTTGACGGCTTTATTGGTATTTTGAGAATGATGATAATGGTTTTATTGGTATTTTGAGACAGATCTTGACGGTTTTATTGGTATTTTGAGAATGATGATAATGGTTTTATTGGTATTTTTAGACAGATCTTGACGGTTTTATTGGTATTTTGAGACTACTGATAATGGTTTTATTGGTATTTTGAGACTGGTTTTAATGGTTTTATTGGTAATTTGAGACTGATTTTGATGGTTTTATTGATGTTTTGAGACTTAACTTGATAATTCTACTAACAATTTGAGACGAATAAAGATTCTATTCTAGCAAAATTTTAGTAGACATCAAATCATTCAAAAAAATTAATCGTTTGGATATTTAAAAGAAATTTGCAAAGCTTTTTCTACTGAATTTTCTAGGCTAAGGAAAATATAATCAGCCTTCAAAGTTATTTTGTACTTTAAGGTCCGTAGCTTTGAAATATCCATTAAATTCTCATACACGAGGTCTGAATAAATTTTTTGTTTGACTTTAAAATTAATAAGATTACGTACACTTTATTTAGGGATTTATTTCACATTGTTAACCCAATTTTCTGCAGTGGTGACGCCCCTGACTGTATGTCAATCGGAACCTACTCAGCTAAGGAATTAATATGTATACATTGACCTATACTATAAAAAAATAAATGTTTAAAGATAAACAAGCAACGCGTTCAAAATGTCAGTTTTTGTTTTAATTTTTATGTTTTGGGAATTAAAAGCAACTTCGTTTTTATTGTATGAACGAGATTATAAGTAAAATGACAACTTTCTTGCAAATTCCTTAAATAATTAGTTATTTTTAAATTTTGTAATTTCTTACATTTTGCTAAAAAATGTTCGTGGTAACCTTTTTTCATGTTTGAAATAAAAATATTGCATTCTAAAAATTTTAACGATACCTATTTCATATACTAAAGAGTAATTTTATCTAGTTTTTCAAATTTAAGACATTTTAAAACATTTTTAAAAAAAAAACGTACAGGACATCTTACTAATATTGTAAATGCGAAAGTTTACGGATGTATGTATGTTTGTTACTCTTTCACGCAAAAACTACTGAATGGATTTTAATGAAATAAAAATATAGCTAATGGTAAGCTCTGGCATTATGAAATTTGTATAAATGAAAATGTGAGTATTTCATATATTTTAGCGGGAGGGAGTAAAGGCAGGGGGAAGGGGAACGGGGGAGGTGGGGTTCCCGGAGAGGGAAGAGACGAGGGAGGGGGAAGGCGGGGAAGGCGGAGAAGGCGGAAGGGAACGAGAATGCACGGGAAAGGACATGCAGGGATAATCAATTTATTTCTTTGAATGGTATTGCAACGCAAGCCGGGGACCAGCTAGTTTAAAATGTAACGGAAACATTCCAAAACTCGATGAGAAATTGTAATTAAACAACAGATAAACAAACCTCTTGGGTAAGCAATGTATATATTTTACGTTTTTTTAGTAAGATTTTCACAAAAACGGTTTTTTACCAAATGTATAAAATATTCATGACGTTTATTAGTAAGGCTGATAGAGGATAGATAGTTTGAAAAGTATCTTTGCGATCTGTTCGAAATTTAAACAGACTTATTTTATTTCCGTTCTTGAAATTTAAAATGGCTGATAGAAAACACAACGCACATTTTATATTAAATTATTAATTGCTGTTCTCACATTCAATATTCAGTGAGTTTTTCATTTAAAATGTTAAAAAGTCGTCAGGCCGATTCTCCCAGTACTTTATTAAATATGTAGCATCATCGTTGTTAGAGTCAACAAGTGAAACATGATCCCCGTATTTACATAGTAGGAACGTTCACAAAGCCGAGGAAAAAACGTGTAGTGAAATAATTCGGCCTCGCCGACACGACATGGACCTAAATATTTAAAGCTACGGTGTTTAAAAGAAACGATTGTTTTAATTTTCACTTTTGGAACGCGTTTGAAAAAAGTATTACGAAAAATCACCCCGTCATAAAAGCAAAGTTTTTGAAGTGAAACTTCTACAGCCCCGTTGTGATTTGTAATTCGGACGAAACGGAAATGACGCACACAGCACCTGCGAAGCATCAAACTCTTATCAAGGCTCCTATTGGTTGAGGTATTAAATGGAAATGACGCTAGGTCTGCGCTTTGATTATGACCTCACTTTTCAAGGCTCCTGGTACTTCATTGGTTGAGATTGTTTTAGTAAATTTCGCTTCTACCGCGAGTTACTGCACTCGAATTTTTTTACTATAACACGTCTATTCAATTTTTGGCCCATCTCTTAGGCCGGCGAATATCCAATTGCAGAGAAATGCTTGTGTTTACGCGAGTAACACCAAAAGTTGATAGAATGCATTGTCATCGGCACAAATCTGTCCAGGAGGCCGGATAGTAGCCAATTTCAGAGAAATGCGTGTGTATACGCGAGTATCACCAAAAGTTGATGGAATGCATTGTCATCGGCACAAATCTATCCAGGAGGCCGGCTAGTAGCCAATTTCAGAGAAATGCATGCGTATACGCGAGTATCACAAAAAGTTGATAGAATGCATTGTCATCGGCACAAATCTATCCAGAAGGCCAGCTAGTAGCTAATTTCAGAGAAACGCTTGCGTGTACGCGAGTATCACCAAAAGTTGATAGAATGCATTGTCATCGGCACAAATCTGTCCAGGAGGCCGGATAGTAGCCAATTTCAGAGAAATGCGTGCGTATACGCGAGTATCACAAAAAGTTGATAAAATGCATTGTCATCGGCAAAAATCTATCCAGGATGCCGGCTAGTAGCCAATTTCAGAGAAATGCGTGCGTATACGCGGGTATCACAAAAAGTTGATAGAATACATTATCATCGGCACAAATCTGTCCAGGAGGCCGGATAGTAGCCAATTTCAGAGAAATGCGTGCGTATATGCGAATATCACCTAAAGTTGATAGAATGCATTGTCATCGGCACAAATCTATCCAGGATGCCGGCTAGTAGCCAATTTCAGAGAAATGCGTGCGTATACGCGAATATCACCAAAATTTGATAGAATGCACTGTCATCGACACGAATCTATCTGCCGAGTTTCAGATCGACCGGATGTCGGAAGGTGGGTTAATTTCCACTTCCAATATTCCATTTCATACATTCATTCATTCAAACAAATAAAATCGATATTTCAGTAGGTGTTTTTAAAAAGGTTCCACGATAACTCAGAATCATGCAACTTCAACACCCCTTTGAAAAGTCTTTAAAAGTTATGAAAAAAAAAATAATTGCCCATAACCTAACCTAAATCAACCTACTTAACTATTTTTTTTCATCACTTTTAATGATTTTTCAAACTTGTTGAAGTTGCATGATTCTGAGTTGTCGGGTCACCATTTAAAAATATACTCCGCACCAAGATTTTTCTTACGCATTTATAAAAAAGCAGAACGAGAGTACTATCGGCCACGCATCACACCATGTATAGTAATTGACCCTTTCCCGCAAACGTGTGCATCTACTTTAAAAACAAAATACTTTGTCCCTTCTCTACATCGTCCCTCTCAGATCATAGAACATTAAATTACCCTATTATTATAGACACATTGAATTCATACCCTTTATATTGACCTTTGAACTGCTTAAGGCGGCACTCTTGAAACGCACGGCGCTGAAAAAGAAGAAGATGGAGAGATATGTAATTACGAATGTTGGACAGAGCGCGCTAATATTTTAATTCGTAAAATAGCAGCGAAAATTGCGAAAAAGCTTAATAAAACATGACTCGTTTAAAATAGAGCAAAAATCTCGTGGAACGTATCTTAAGTATCATTTAAAGAAACATTGTGAATTTTTTCACAAATATAACTTGTAAAATAAAAGAAATAGACTTGTTTAAAATAATTTTTGGAGCATACTTTGCGATTTTTTTCTATCTAGGGAATTTCATATAATTTGCGTTTCGGCGTGGAAAGTATCTAGATATTATCTTAAAAAATGATAATGATATATTTTTTTAAGAACTTAAAAACTTCAAATGTTTAAGGGAGATATGTAAGAATCGGTCGAAATACGAATAGTAGACCCACGGTGTAGTGCGTTGTGCGGGTCTCGTGAATACCTAACGAACGATAAAGAAAGGATCTCTAGGATTCTCCCAATGTTAATCAGTATGCTACTTTGTTTCTGAGATGTCTTAAGCTTAGCTATAATTACTAGGCTACAAAATTGTTACCGTAATTATCATCTTCCGGTTTACAGAGACTAAAGAAAAGCTCTTTGATAATTGAAGTCTTGTAAATTAATTAGGGAAAGGTTGCCGAGAACGGCGGGTAACTGAGCTTACTAAATTACTGAAAACACTTTTCTCAAGGAAATAAAAACACGATTAACTCGAAACCTTTTTTCATTTTTAATTATAATCCGACTTTAATCGCCAGTTTTCTGTTTTCACCGCGAAAAAGTAACACGGGGAATAAATAATAATAAGTGTTGCATTGGCTTTTTTTTAAATTATTTCCTTTCTGCTTTTTGTAGTACGTATTTATAAATATTATTACGTTCTAGGGTAGACCCGTGAAAAATCACGGGATATTATTGCAATTGCTGGATTGACAATTGAATTTTAACTTAAAATCTTAGATGTTTAAAAACTATGAAATCTGGCTTTACTTTTCAAGACTAACCCTAAGAAATTTAAATAAAAAAATGCACATTTCAAATGGAAGAATAATTTTCTAGTAAAAAATATCACTTTTCTGAATTTCTTGGCAAATCAGTTCCAATTTTAAAAATAAAGCTTAAGAGGAATGTAACGCTGGAAATATTTCGATTCTCATGCCTACAAAATTTAAAATTGCGCGTCGTATTTGCACGAGGCAAGTAAGCGAAAAGGTGGTTGTTATTTATTTTATGCTTAATTTTATATGAATGAAAAAAAGTTACAACATATAAAATTGACAGCCTTCGTGGCCGAGGGATGAGGCTCTCATCCAGCAATACAAAGGTTGCAGGCTCTGATTAACTATCAAACTTTATTTGATTAATTTGTGTCATTACAATTGAATATTTACATAGTATATCTGTGGCACGTTCCAAAGTGGAAGACATTCTAAATATCGCCCTGGTAAAAAAAAACACACAGAATTAAAGCGTCGCATCAAATGGCTTTAGCCGTATTTGGTGACCACATCTGAATAGATATTCCTCTCCCTCATTTCCTTCCCCTCTTCACTTTCTTCAGCCTCACATCATACCCCAATTGGGGATGCCATAGTCTCACAGGCTCGAGATGGGAGCAGCTGGGATTCTTGTGAAGCGTTCCATTAAAAAAATTAAACTTGATGTTTTAGACGTTTTTCTAATTGAATTATTTGTAAGTAGGAACTTGTATGTAATTTAAAAAAAAATGGTAAAAAGTTTCCATGTTGACAAGATGGGACGCAATTTGGATGTCCCATCCATCTTTTTAAATTGAACATTATTACTCGGTCGTTATACACTTACTTACAGGATATTATAGTATACGCACATAATTTGTCAAAATGTAGGGATGTCCTAATATTGGAAATGTTTTATTAATATTATAAAGGCGAAAGTTTGCATGTATGTAAGTTTGTTAGTCTTTCACGCAAAAACTACTGAATGGATTTTAATGAAACTTTACAATAATATAGCTCATACATCAGAATTAAATATAGGCTATATATAATGGTAAGTTCTGGATTATGAAATTTTTATAAATGAAAATATGTGTATTTCATATATTTTAGCGGCAGGCAGGAAAGGCAGGGGGAAGGGGAACGGGAGAGGTGGGGTTCGCAGAGAGGGAGGGGGAAGGCGAGGAAGGTGGAAGGGAACGGCGACTAGAAGAATCAATGTATTTCTTTGAATGGCATTGTAACGCATGCTTTGACCAGCTACTTGCAAATACTAACCACATCTGCTCAATTTAATGAATATCATTCCTCAAAATATTAAGTCAGAAACATAGGAAGTGCTTATTGCGGTTTAAAGCCAATGAATTGACCTGTAAAAGCCCCGAAAAAGGACGTTAATAAATAAATAAATACTTGTTGCCTAATTACTTGACCCATTAAATAATATAGATCAGATCCCGCCCACGAGATCTTATCTATTTTATTTAATGGCCCGCTCCTTAATCCTCTTTCTCGGTAAATCTACAGAACATTTTCTAAAAAATTGTAAAGTTATACCGGAAGACGATGCTGCATAATCTCTATTTGATGGTCCGAACAAAGTAAAAATTATAACATCCAGATTTTGCTCAATAACACCCGTAATAATATTGTCATGTTTCCATTGTTCCATTCAATTTTCAATATTACTAGATTGTTTTACCATCGTAACCATTTTCTTTATTAGTGAACAGAACAATTTTATGTATAGATTCCTGTTTTATAATAGAACCCATTTTCCTTCATAGAATAGAGCCATATCTGTAGATTCCTGTTTTATCATCTCCACTATTTTCGTTTGTTTTTTCAAGATAGAATTTTCCCTCTTCAAATTTGTTAACTCATCGAACAACAGCTTGTGACCGAAGCGTCTTACTGTTTTATTATAAAAGGAAGGGATTTGATAATATATGTGATTGATCTAATATGTGATTGATTGATCTAATATGTGATTGATTGATCTAATATGTGATTGATTGATCTAATATGTGATTGATTGATCTAATATGTGATTGAATGATCTACACCTGTACGTCACCGTTTATCCATTTTTTTAATTCTATAAATTTAGCACATTATGGCAAGCAAGCAAATAAATAAATATTTTATTGCCATCTCATTCTCTCGCAGGCTAAATCCTGTAGATGTGTGTGTTTGTCTCTTTTCAGTGTCGCTCGTTTCCGTTTCATCAAGTTTCAAATCACAACAGTGCTAAAGAAGTTTTCACTTCAAAAATTCCGATGGTAGCGTAAAACAACAGTAGGTATTTAACATATTGTTCTTGACAGTGTACAAAAACATCGTGTACATTGATAATTTGGCTTTCTGTGCGTCGGCCGGAATAGCAATCGACCACAGGTGATGGATTTGGTCAATATGGTCAATGACGACTTTGGTGTATTGATGTAGGGTTTTATCGATCGTTCATGCTAGACCTCCTGAACCTGAAAAATTAGAGGTAACTTCATAACCTGTTTCAATCCTCGGCGTTCGCGTCGCTTCGTGTATGGTTAGTACCCTATCAGTAAATAATAATACATCTTCCATAAGATTGGCGAAGTGTCTTCTGTAAATTGAATTCGTGAGTGCTCACTTTACAAGACTCCATCTCCTGACAAGATTGCCTGTCAATTATAATGATGGATGGACCAAATTGTCGCGGGGGACTGTTGGGACAATAGATTGAATAAAACTCTACTTACATTTCAAAACTTCAGCCGTAACTTGGATACGGGAGTTGCTCCTTAAACTAATATTATCATTAGACACTCTCTGAATATGAGATGTGTGTGCTAACTTCCAGTTGATTTCCGGAAACCAGTTTATTAATTTATAAAAATTTCTTATTTATGAATGTCATAATTCAACGCCTTAAATACATTTCAAGCATAACGTTAAAACTTTAATCAAAATTAATGATAGTGCCTTTTCCGGTGCGACTTCGAAATTATTAAGTCCAAGCCCTACAGTAATTTCCCGTAATACCATGCGAGCGAAGCCGCGGGGAAAAGCTAGTAAATAATACTGTGGTAATATTTTCTGTCCCGAAACAAAGGTTTTTTTTTAATATTATTTTTTAATTGTTTGGGTTGGGTTGTGTTTGGTTGTCACTGACTCTTGACTGTTGGCTTTCTTGTCCAGTTCTGTCATCTTGCTTAAACCCAAGGGATTTCGGAAACCCTAGTTCAAATTTTTTAATTCCTGTTACCAATTGCCCTAAAAAATATTTTTTGCTTGTCATTCGTGTTATGATTTATTGGTAATGTTAAATGATTGATTATCACATAAAGTCAAGTTAGCTTATTCTTGATTCCCCACGGAAAATGTGGATTTTGAATATCTGATTGTTGTTTATTTTTCTTCTCTAAAATGAAGACCTTCTCTGAACGTAGATACACTTCTGTAAATATCCCATACACAATTTTCCGTACATAAATTAGTTTCCATACATATTTTTTGAGGTGTGAATATACATTTTGCTATGTCTTATAAAGTATTATTTAAAAACATCAAGAACAGTATAAAATATCGTTAATTCAGTAGGTTCGTGTTGGAAGAACTGATATTTGGAAACCTGATTTTGTTACGGAAATCGTGTAATACCACTAGATACGTGATACCATGAGATTGGGTTTCTCATTATTTCCTATTTATATGTACAATGGAAAAAATTACCTGTCATAAATGACACCTATAACTAATGGATTTTAGAAGTTGAGAAGAAAATTTCCCAGAAAATTAGTTATTTCATTAATTATTAGTTTCATGTCTGCTAGAGAGGCGCCCTCCAAGGTTTAGTAAACTTGTATAAAAATAGGTGAAGGGAATAAGAAATTATGGGAATTGGGAGATTAGAAGAACCTATAATCATATCTAGTCTCTGGTATTTTACTTCTAACCATTTAAAAAGTTCAAATCGTCATAATGATAGAATTTGTCGAGAACCAAACATTATGGGTTTTCTACCGGGTTCCAAAGCGGTTCCAGAAACTCTTTGTGAAAATTTTCAGGTTTCCGGAAGTCTGTTGTTAAAATTTCAATTTGGAAGGCGGGTATAGGTACCGCCACCCGGGAACCATTTTTGTGAAAATTTTCTAGTTTCCGGAAACCCTTTGTTGAACATTTTCAGCTAGGTACCGCCACCCGGGAACCATTTATTGGATAACCAATTCCTCTGCCACAAGTCACAACAAGTGGTTCGCTACGTTTGGTGACTTAGCAACTTAGCAGGGATCCGAGTATTGTCGGTGGATACGTCTGCCCACCAACTGCGTGGCAGGCCGCATCGAGAGAGACTGGTTTTGGGAGACCCTTTGATCTCTCCAGCAGAACTCTCTCAGAACATCGCCTTGCACCGGCAGATTTGGATTCATACATCCATTACTCCTGAACACACTGACCCCCGACATCGTTTTCTTTCCCAGAACTTCCTCTTCTTCCTTTTCTAAAAAGAACCTCTTCACGGCATCCCCAAAGATGACATGGGCCCTGAGCGGAATTATTTTAGGGGAAAAAATATACGTATTAATATGTTACAAATTTGCAAATATTGGAGGAACTGCCCATCCTATCACACAGGATGGGCTGTTCCCACATCTACAAATATCAATACAGGTCTGTATTGGTATTTGTAGATGGTTTCTTTCTAATAAATTTAAAAAATATATATCTATTTAGCCTGCTTTTACGTAATGTGGATGACACCATTTGGATATGGTATTTTTTCCGAATTAACTCAACTATGTCACTATCATTATAAAAATCAAATTAGTCATGGCGGGAAACATACGTGTGTTTGACAGAAGTGGCATATTTTGCATACATCAATGCTGATATTTGAAAATATTCCTTCTTTCTGTTTTGAAAATAATGTTTTCAGAAATTCGTAAAATTTTCCAGGTACTTGTGAAGGAAGTAAATAAGATTTTTTATGTGACGCGGAAGCTCTTCTTTGCTGCAAATATTAAATATCGTTTGTTATATTGCAATAGCAGGGAACCTTTATTGGATAACCAACACCCCTGCCATAGTTCACCCCAAGTGGTTTGCTACGTTTTGTGATTTAGCAGGGGTGCTCGGGTTCATGTGGTGAGGTTTGTCTAGGTCTTGGAGGCGGATGACCAGGACACACTGAACCCCAGATTCCTACCCATCCCGTAAACCCTTTTCCTTCCAGAACTCTCCTCTCCTTCCTTTCCTTAAAACACCCTCCACACAGCATCATCAAAGATGACATAGGCCCTGAGGGAAATTATTTTCCTCAGGGCCTCCTGTGTGGAACTCACGTAAAAAAAAAAAAAACCTACTAATAACCTTTCGGTAAATCTACTCGTTAACCGTTAATTTGTTAACCAGGCGTATTATGTCGGGAGGTCAAAATATTTCCGCCCTGCAATAAAATCCAAATAAAAGATGTATCTCAACATTTCCGAAAACAAAATAAATTGTTTTTGATAGGTGATGAAATGCACTTTCTAAATTTAATGTTAGAAATAAATACATACTTTTAGAAATATAAAAATTTAGAAAACAAACATAAAAAAGTTTTAAAAGAGGCTCACCTAATGTTTTTCTAACTAAAATTACTGATTAGGGGCCATCCATAAATTACGTCACACCTTAAGGGGGGAGGGGGGTGTAGAGAAGTGTGACATTGTGTGACAAGGGGTATGGGGGGGTCATCAGCTCTGTGACGTCACATGTAAAAAATCTAAATTATTAAAACGCAAAACTTAAATGTAAACAAAAAAAATGTAAAATTGCAAAATATGTGACGTCACACTAGGGGGGAGGGGTCTCACAAATGTGACGATGTGTGACAGGGACGGGGGGGGGGGGGTCAAAAAATCATGAATTTCGTGTGACGTTATTTATGAATGGCCCCTTACGAAAAAAAACTTTATTAGAAAAATATTATTAACATTGCCCTCACATCACTTTTCTGTTGTTTCATATAAAAATAATTAATAAAAAAATCACAAAGTTACTTTTTTTTCAAATTGTGGTTGAAAACTTTGGTTTTATTTATTTATTTTATTTATTTATTTTATTTTATTTATTATGTAAAATCAACAGATATTTTACACTTATAATAATAACAATAATAATATACATAATATCCAATGACAGATTTTCACATAAATAAAATTATAATTAAAAAGTAAAACAAAAAAGGAAGGGTCCTGTACCCGTAAGAACTTAACAAAAATATAAAAATTATGAAAATTATTAAAAAAAAAGATATAAAAACACAATATAAACTATAATAACCTGCTTACTAAATTTCAAACATGAAGTATTCAGAGTCAGAAATCTATTCTCACTCCACAACAGCAATTATAATAATATGTACATTGTACATACCTACAACTCAAGGGTGAATACAATAGTAAGTCGAATGACAAGTATACCTACAACTCAAGGGTGAATACAATAGTAAGTCGAATGACAAGTATGCAACGGAAAGGATTCACAGCAATAACATGGTAACTTGCAACACGGTCAAAAAATTATTTAATGTTGGCTATGACATACTTTTTTAAGGTTCTTAAATTACACGAGAATATGTATATATTATTAAAATTCTTATCAAATACATTGCATGTTCTGAATATAAAAGCATTTTGTCTGAGATTAGTAGAACATTTTTGAAGATAAAAAAGTGATTTTTCTCTGGTTCTAACTCGGGACTCTAAAATTAATCTCAGCCAAAAGGGGCGAACAATCAATAGAACCATTGATAATTTTATGAAGATATATTATATCTGCAGAGTCTCTTCTAATTTTTAAAGGTTTAAGTCCATAAAGGTCCAACGAGCTGTTTATGTCACGATAACCAATATTAAACTTGAAATTTAAATGATAAACAAATTTTCTGATAGCTTCAATGCGTTTAATATAAATTTTATATTGAGGATTCCATATCTGAGAAGCAAATTCAAGATGACTGCGAACATATGAAAAATACAATATTTTAAGTGTTTGAATGTTCTTGAATTCTTTTCCAATACGGAATAAGAATCCTAACATTCTAAGGGCTTTCTTCACAATCATGTTAATATGTGCCTCGAATGTGAGTTTACTATCAAGTAGAATACCTAGATCACGAATTTGAGTAACCCTTTTGAGTGATTGGTTCCTTATAAGGTAGTTATGGTCAAATTTAATTTTATTTCTAGTGAAGGTAATCACATAACATTTAGAGGTGTTCATGTTGAGATGATTAATTATACAGTAGTCATTAAGTCTATAAAGATCTTCCTGTAATTTAATGCAGTCGATGATAGAGTTAATCGGAAGATATATTTTCATATCATCAGCGAAGAGTAGAACTTTGGCATAATTAAAGCATTTTATAATGTCGTTGATGAAAATTGTAAATAGTAACGGTCCCAGGTGAGATCCTTTGGGTACACCGGAAGGTATATTTACGAACTCAGAGATGAATTAATTAACTAATTAATTAATTAACCATTAATTGTTACTCCTTGAGTGCGCCCATCAAGATAAGAGACTAACCATCGATACAAATCCCCGTGAATTCCCAAAGCCAGTAATTTGGATAAAAGAAGATTGTGATCAATTTTATCAAACGCTTTCGAGAAGTCTGTATAGATTACGTCAACTTGGATTTGATCATCCATTGATTTCGTAATATTTTCAATGAATTTAGTTGTACATTATATTTATTTTGTGGTTAACTTTAAGATTTGAATATAATGCACAGTATTTTCTCTTTCTGACACCGTTTAGATCATATTTTTCACCATGATAGTGAGGGAGACAAAACGATATGTCTATGAGACCTATATGAGTTGTTCCCAAAAGCAAACAAATAAACCTGACAATATAAAAAACAGTATTAGGTTAACTGAATTTATAATATTTATTTCACTCAATTCGTAAAACCTAAAACAAAAGCTTCAACTAACGGATTTTCCGCCAAAGGTTAAATTTATATTGAAGAATTTTCGTGTTTTTTAACGTTAGCTAATTAAATAAATATAATAAAATTAATAAAATAATTCCCTTTTTTTGGAAAGAGTATTTTTAGGAAAGGAAGGGGATGAAGTTCTGGGAAGGAAAAGGATACGAGGGTGGGTAGGAATCTGAGTGTAAGTAGTGTGTCCAGGAGTGAATACATTTAAAAAAAATCGTTTAAGGAGACGACCTCATTCTAGACAAATCAGCTCCATTTTTTTTAAATGAAAATTAAAATAATTTTCCATTAAAAATATCATATTTTAGGCAGGTGCCTACTTTATTTAGGTTTCGCTTTATTGCAATCAATTCCAATAAATTGATACTTAAATTTAAAGTAACACTGAGTTCTAGAGTTCATTGATCCATAGTGGCAGACACACAACCGACATTAGTATTTTTGAAAGTATTAAATTTATTGCGTTTCAGTATTTCAGTGTGCTACCGACATCTAGAGAAATTTGTTATAAGCTCTGAAATGGGAGTATCAAAGAACTCAACCGTTTTTCATAGCGGGGTTCAAAACCAAATACAGCTTTCATAGGAATTTTGCATTTTCATTATTACACAACTTTGTCGGTTGTATTTAAAAAAATGTGTTTTAAATACATATAGATTTAGGATTGCGTAATTTAACAAAAATGGAGTAAGTTCTTACGAATTATGTTTATAAATAACATATTTCGTTGGTCCGTCACGGGTTCCGTAGTGTAGCGGTTATCACGTCTGCTTTACACGCAGAAGGTCGCCGGTTCGATCCCGGCCGGAACCATTTTTGCTATTTTAGTTCATTTTTTCATAATCAATTAATTTATCAATATTAGGATTCTTTAAATGTAAAAAAAAAATTCCGAGATACCTATTCGATTAATTCTAAATACGTGTTTTACAAATTTGTGGATTGAGATAGTTGAAAATACATTTGTTCGTAAGACCGTGTCTGAGGAGCGGCTGCGCGGACTTTTACATTAAAAAATAAAATTGGATTTGATGCCAAAATACCCAACCAAATTGAATAATTATTTTTTTCACTTCTTCAAACACAGCAAACTTATTTTAATATTGAATTTTTTTTTATTCAAAAGGCGTTGCAAATATCTAGAATGGATATGTGCTATTGTATTTGTTTGTTTTCATATTTGAAATAAATATAAGAAATAATTAAGGAAATCAATTTTTCATTATTTTAGAGGCAACTTGGCCATTTTTAATGAGTTAATTATAATTATTAAAAATTAATCTTGCCCAGCGAAAAATAAATAAATAAAATAAACATCACAAAAAATAGATTTCTCTGGGTAGAAATTTGACTTCATACACGTCAAATTTGTCAACATCTTAAATCGGCCTTTTTAAGGGAGTGGCTGCTAGAGTTTTCAGTACGAAAATGTTCCCAAATAAATAACTCCTTAATTGTCATATTTCGTTCATGAGTTTTGTTTAAAAAGAAGAGCCAGATTGTTTGAAAAACCGAGCTAAGAAGCTGGAGCTGATAACCTCATTTTGAAAATGCTCTAAAGGAGTTGAGTTGGCAACACCGGAGCGAGAGAATTTGGCGCTCTAACGCAGAATGCCACCATTAAAATAATGCATCTGATTTGTTTCCAGGTGGCAACAGCCAATAATCTGCTGGTGCTGCACCTCGGCGGCACCGGGGCTCTGCTGTGCGCGGTGACGCTGGGCTCGTGGCTGCCCGGCGCCCCGTGCGCGCTGGGCGGCTTCCTGCACTCGCTGCTGCACCCCGTGGTCCTGTGGACTGTCTGCGGCCTCAACTGCGACCGCTACTGCGCCATCTCCGCACCGCTGCATTACGGGGCGCTCGTGAACCCCAAGAAGGTAATATTCAAATCGTCATACTAAGAGAAAATATTTTTTTAAGTTGAAAAAAATTTCTTCGAACAACAAAATGACATCTACACATCGACCAAGTATAAGATGATCGAAGCATCTACATCATTTTACTTTAAATATGCCCAGGAATCGCTGGTTATCAGATAATTGTAAATATAATCTTTATTTATTACTTTGAAAAAGATTAAACAATTAATTATTTATTTTTGTTATATTTAGAGCTCACTGGTATTATACCTGTTCGTAATTCTACGCATTACAATAATTATTGTTTTATATGTCTATGGTAATTCGGTCCTTTTATAAAAATAAACGAAGAATAGACCTTGGTGTGCTGCAGCTGTTGGTTGAGTTGTGTTTAATTATTTATTTTCCAGTATATTTTTTTGTGAAATCTCTTTCTGTTGATTTGATTCAACAATTTATTTGTTTTTAAATGCTAGATTGTTTATTTTGTGTTTAAATTACGACCGGTATTATAATAAACAAGTTTGTTCCAAAGAAGTGTCTTTGACCTTTTTTTTTTTACATTAACTCCACACAGGAGGCCTTGAGGAAAATAATTCCCCTCAGGGCCTATGTCATCTGGGATGCTGTGTAGAGGGTCTTTTTGAGGAGAGGAAGGAATGAACATTGGCCTTGAAGAGACCCATGTTGTAGGAGGGAGGAAACACAGATGCCGGCAAATCGTTCCATAGCCGAGCTGTTGAACTCAAGAACGAGTCGAAAAAACGACCCGTTCTCATGTGACAAATGTCAACCGTGTACATATGTTGGGCGCGCGTTTGGCGTGTCTCCCGACTATGCACCGGTGCCGAAGGGATCAATGACGCTAGTTCCTTAGAGCATCTTCCATTGAAATACCGGTAGAACATGGATAGCATTCCCACCCGACGCCTGTGCTCTAAAGATTGCAACCCGTTCGTTAAGATGGGAGAATCTATCAAACGGACCGCCCGTTTCCGCACAGAGTCGAGGGTATTTTTCAAGTATTTTGGAGCTCCAGACCAGAGGTGGCTGCCAAATTCAACCGTGGGGCGCACTTGCGATTTGTACAGGGTAAGCAGTTGTGTACTATTAAAGTATCTGCGGGCCCTGTACAGTACGCCCGGTTTGACCTATATTGTCGGGGGGTATACACCGACCACGGAAATTTGAAATGTTGTAAAGGACAAGTGTTGTTGTACCTGACCTAAAAGTAGCATTCATTGGGGGTATACACCGACCACGGAAATTTTAAATGTTGTAAAGGACAAGTGTTGTTGTACCTGACCTAAAAGTAGCATTCATTGGGGGTATACACCGACCACGGAAATTTGAAATGTTGTAAAGGACAAGTGTTGTTGTACCTGACCTAAAAGTAGCATTCATTGGGGGTATACACCGACCACGGAAATTTGAAATGTTGTAAAGGACAAGTGTTGTTGTACCTGACCTAAAAGTAGCATTCATTGGGGGTATACACCGACCACGGAAATTTGAAATGTTGTAAAGGACAAGTGTTGTTGTACCTGACCTAAAAGTAGCATTCATTGGGGGTATACACCGACCACGGAAATTTGAAATGTTGTAAAGGACAAGTGTTGTTGTACCTGACCTAAAAGTAGCATTCATTGGGGGTATACACCGACCACGGAAATTTGAAATGTTGTAAAGGACAAGTGTTGTTGTACCTGACCTTTTTCCAAAAATAGTATACGTTGGGGGTATACAATCATCGATCATCGATCACGGAAATTTGAAATGTGGTAAAGGACAATTGTTGTTGTACCTGACCTTTGTTCAAAAGTGGTATTCATTGGGGGTATACATCGACCACGGAAAATTGATATGTTATTTGCAATTTAATTTTAATTAATAATATTGGGGAACTTATAACCGTGGAAAATTTTTAATACAATATTACAATGGTAATGAAAAAATCCTCAAAACACAATTATTTCGCTAAAATCATATTGCCCTTAAATTCTCAATTCCAGGTGCTCTGCGGGCTGGCGGCTGCCTGGGCGCTCTCGCTGGCCCTGAGTGCGCCCCCGCTGCTGGGTGCTGCGCCCTACCGCGCCCCGGGACCCTTGCCGGCCTGCGCCCCCGACTGGGCCGCGCCCCCGGCCGTGCCATACTTCGTGGTGTACACTGTCATGTACACAGTCTTCACGCTGCTATTACCTGCAGTACTGGTGCTCATCTGTAATTTGAAGGTATAGACACCTGTCCTAAAATAATTAGATAAGATTAGGTTGGATCAAATCAATATAAACCTTCTCCTGTCTTCCAGAAGAATTCCTAAATCCATTTGATCAAAATTAAACGCGATTCGATTCGACAATTTATTTAATTATTTTGTTTTTTTCACAGATGTTCTCACTCACATGAGAACAATCCACTTATAAAACTCAGTTAATACACAAATAGTTGTAAATGAAAAAAAAATTAAAAATCTTTTCAGACAAATTGCACATTTGCGTACATTTAAATAAAAATTAAAAATAGAAAAATCCGTGGTTAAATGACAAATAATACAAAGAGACGCAAAAGACACAAGAAACACAAGAGACACAATTAGAGACACAAATGTACATAATATAATTAGCGCAATATATTTTTTAGCAATCGTAGAACATTTTTTTTGAATCCGTATATATTAATATAGACTATCGACAAAAATATCTACTTCAGCACACTCTACATATCGTATTATATAGTCGACACATTTGGGTCAGAGGGCTAAAATAGGCGATATTATTTGTAAATGTATTCAGGTGAAACATGTTATGGCGTCTTAAACAATGGGAATGGGGAACATTTATTTCAATATTGCTACGACATAACGTAGTATCAAGACGGCTGTGAATTATTTTATGTAAACATATTAGTAAAGTTAATTGCCTTCTAATTTTTGATGTAATAATTTTGAGGTATTGAAGTCGCATTATAAAGTGCTTTGCGCTTAATGACGTTAATGTATGCATCAAATATTAATTTAGAATCAAGAGTGATTATTCAAAGATCTCTTATGGAAGACACTTTTTAAGAATAGTTTTATTAATAACAGTTATAGTATAATGTTTTTTTTTTATATTGTACTTTCATTCTTCAGCTTACTAATAAAATTAAAATTAGATTAAATAATTATTTTTTGATAATAATTAACGTTTAGTGCATGCCTCGGTATCGCGTGTTTTACTTCAGTTGATGCGTGAGTTAAAAAAACCTTTTTTTCTTTTCAGATTTTGATGATTGCTCGATATCACAGACATCGAATCGCCTCCGCTATCTACGAAGTCACATTATCAGCACAAGTCACCATCACTCACCAGAGGAATCCGTTCTTCGTTCCAACAGTGACCGCTCCAAATGCTCCAAGAATCAGAAACCGCAGTGCATTCTCGTCTGTCTTTCAGATTGTCGGTTCGATGTTTCTCCTTTACTTCCCCTACTACATTGTCATCATCTGGCAATCAGTATCTGCATTGGCTCAAGCTGAATCAAATGGCAAAACTAATATCCTCAAAGTTCCAACCACTTTAATTACAATCGCATCCTCTTTTCTAACGTGTTCTCCCCCGATCAATGGAGTTCTTTATGGCATCAAAAGTAAGCTACTCCGAAAAACATTCCAAAATTATTGGCGGAAAAAAATGATGAAGAGTGAAATGAATCAGGAAATTCAAGCTAGAACCCCCAGCACCTGCGGTTCTAGAAGACCTTCGATCACCCCACTCAGTATGATGAACAAACCGTGTCTCCAGAGAAGACTCTCTGAAGCATTATTGGACGTAGGTCGTTCAAGTCCGCAAAGAAACAGCAAAATTAAAAGAATCTCTTCGGATCACGCTTGGAAAACTGGCATTAATTTTGGAGTGTTTGATAGTCCAGAAATAGATCCAAAACAAGAAAAAGCCATTGCTCACACTTCCAGCTGTAACACGCTCCGAGTGCCCGTGGTCGATGGAGATAACACGGTTCCACAAGTAAAACAAGATGAGACGTATATTTCATTCAAGTCTTCTTTCAAATCTCAAGACCACAGCAATCCTAGAACTTGCGCTCCGCCATTTCCACGTCCAGCCATGAGCACAACCAACCTGATCCTTCAAAGGGTATTTGGATTGGAATCCCAGCACGAAGCTTTGTCCATCAGGAGACCTTCTCGTGGCAGAGCAATACCTGTGGCAACGGTGGCTCGCAGATCTCCTCGAATTCTCATCACGAGAGCATTCTCCGAGGAAAGCGATAAGTCACCTTCTTTACCGGGATCACCTAATCGCGACGCGATCACCAAAAAATACTCGTGTTCGACCACAACACTTCTAGAGAGGAAATGGAAAGTTCTGCGTTATCAAGATCAGGAAATAAAGCCAGAAACTGATAGCGACAGTGATTTCTGCGCTGTGCATAATGCCAAAATTAAAGATGATGAAACTCCAGGAGATGACAGCAGCAACGGAGCTACCAGTGACAATTCCAGCGTAGGGGAAGAAGACGAAAGGAGATACGTCTCTTTAGGGGAGAAGCTGGGCAGTCCCACAGGAACAGAAGAAGTTATACCTCCCGAGGAAGAACTCTTGCTCTCCTGGCCCACAGCCAAAAGGAAGCCCCACAGAGCTCGGCCTAATGGGATCCTACACTCCACGAGGCCGAACAATGTTAGACTAATGTCGGAAACGAATTAATTCATGTGGCAAATGTGTTGTTAATACTAAATGTTTAAAATACAATCAATAATCATAGTATTATTTGATGATCTCAAAACCCAAAAAGAAACGCACTACATAAATAGAGTTACCTTTAAATGCATTTTTATGGATCGTAACTGCTGTATGAATGTAGGTATATATTTGAAAGCCTATTTTTAGAGCAGTGACTGAATTAAAATACTTACACCAAAGTTTTGTACGTACATGCCAGATCATTATCAAAGTTTACCTAAGTCAAAAATAATTTTAAATCGTGCAGTAGTTACGATTTTAAAAAATCTGAAGTTTCTAGTCATGTGCTACATTATTGTTTTTAATATTCTTACGTCATTAGAAAAACATATTTTCGTAAAAATATATTTTTAGAGAATTGTAGACTTTGTGTGAACGCATACTTTTACAAATAAATACATATTTTTAGCCCTTATTTATTGAAAACACAAATTTTGAGTTTATTGCAAAAAAAATCACAATCTACTTTTCTACAAATATTAGTAATATTTAAAAATTTCCCGATTACTGAAAATATATTTTTTTATCTACATATATGGATGTACGAGTATCTTCTTACCTACTGCATATCATATTATTAACTTTATTACCTAACCTACAATTAAATAAAACTTTTACAATCCAATAACCTTCCCACGAAACTACAGTAACATGATTTAATTGTTGCTATTCCTGTTTGTCCACTTAAATTCAAGACACTGTCTCTGTAAACCATATAATATTATTTTGATATATACGAAGTAAAAAAATTGAATCTCTTGAAAATTTGATATTATCACGTTGAAAAAATGTCTTTAGAATGGTGTAAGTTAGAGATGCTATATTTTGACTAACTAAATTTGGTCCCTTGTTGAGCTTAGTAGATCATAACTTATTTTCACCTGAAAGGGTTTTTTTATATGACACCTCACAAGGACGCCCCTGTTTGTACGGTGTAAAGGCTTGGAAACTATGTCGCCACCTGGTTGGGCAGCACTATGAGGCGTGTTAAAGGAGGGGCTTTATTTTGAAAAGCCCCGGATCATATAAAGGAGGAAAAACAGATATCAGTAGCTCGTTCCACAAATTAGCCGACTTGCACAAAAACGAATTGAAGAAACTACCCGTTCTCGTGAAGCAAACTTCAACTGTGAACGGGTGTTCCGCTCGTGTCTATCGAAAGACGAAGGACTTGACTTTAAGGGGGGATAGTCTGGTCCAGCCGATTCAAAATATCATTTTTTTTTGTTATCTTAAAATTTTCTTATACATTCCTAAAGTTATAGCATCAAATTCAACATTTAAAAATAGTTATGAGCGGTGCGCTTTTATGTTGACTATATTCTCAGTTGGCACGGAACCATAATCGATGCCAAGCAGGTGGATTGGAAAACGGAGCGACCCGCTTACAAGCGAAAACTTTAAACGCGTTTTCTCAGAACCACGTTCTTCAAGTTGGCTGAAATCGTAGCTCATCGAATTTTCATCCGATTCACTTCATTTGAAGTTTAAATGAAAGAAAATTAAATTTATATGCGAATGAACCCTGACCCACATTATTATTATAAGACAAAACTATTGCAAAATAAAGACCTTCGCAATTTTTGTAATCAACAACTTTTTTTGCAAACCGTGGTTCATGCGCATTCCACATACGTACCATAACATTTTATTTTATTTATTTTATGTTCCAAATGACTTACAGGATTCCAGCCGATTTGGTCGGACAGCCGCTATATCTATATATAGATATTCAATCAAACTTTCAATAATGTTTTTTCTTACCCAAATGTACCTTTACAAGTAACAAAAGTCTCGCGAAAATAAAAAAAAAATTATATTTGAAATAAACGCATTGAAGAAAAACTCGGCTGGACCAGACTCCCCCCTTAAGCCATCAATATCATCATCAAAACACAAATATCACTTGTCTGTGCGTCCTACAAATTCCATGAACTTAATGAAGTTCAATGAATTCAAATTTTCTCTAAATTTAA
This sequence comes from Glyphotaelius pellucidus, assembly GCA_936435175.1. Taxonomy (NCBI): domain Eukaryota; kingdom Metazoa; phylum Arthropoda; class Insecta; order Trichoptera; family Limnephilidae; genus Glyphotaelius; species Glyphotaelius pellucidus. The sequence goes on from OW386547.1 coordinate 505,012, forward strand.
TCATCATTTTCAAAATTGAACTGTTTTTCAAAAAAATCATAATATCCCATGAGTTTTCACGGGTACCATAATAAAAATTAATATTATTTTTTAATATAAATAAAAATATCAAGATTATTAATGTTTGAATGTTAACAAAAGATGATTTTTATAATTGAAGACGATTTTCCCCTTATCATTCTAATGGTGTTTCGCAAGAGGGAAGTTACTCACACTTTTTTACGTTTGTGTATTTTTATTTGACCTTCGGTAATAATATAATATAATTTATCCTGAAATAAAATGATATGTCTATGATAAACCGACGTTACCAAAATCAAGGGTCGCACCAAGGTTTGAAGAAAAAGTATTTAACTCCTCAGGCTCATTTTTTCGATTCTGGAAACAGCTTATACATATAGTTCTCATGTAAATCGATGTGTCTCCCTTACTATCATACTACTCCCTTACTATATAATGGTGAGAAATACGATTTAAATGGTGTTAGAAAGAGAAAAAAATACACTTCATATTCAAATCCAAAAGAATCTAAAATCAAAAGAAAAATTTAAAACACCTCTATGACCCAAAGTTTCCGAATGCATTTTAAAAATTCATTATGAAACTTTGTGATTTGTTACTAATTACTAGTTGGTACCCGGCATGGGTTGCAATGCAAGGAAATAAATTGTTTCTCCCCGCATTTCCTTTCTCATGCGTCCCCGTTCCCCTCCCGCGTCCCCTTCCCCCCACGTTCCCTTTCCGCATTCCACGACATCTCCTCCCTCGTCATCTCTCCCGCTAACCTCACCTCCTTCATTACCCTTCCCCTCATGCCTTCCCTCGCTAAAATATATGAAATACCCTCTAAAATATATGAAATACACTCATTTTCATTTATACAAATTTCATAATGCCAGAGCTTACCATTATATTTAGCCTGTAACCTTCGTACACAAATCACCAAAGATTCATCGAAATCGGATGAATGGTATGGCAGCGCATAACACACGAACAAACAAACAAACAAACAAAACAAACAAACAAACAAACAAACAAACAAACAAAAATTGATTTTTATATGTAAGATTTTACGTGATACGATGTAAAAGTGAGGTGACTTTATTTTTACTGTTTGTCATTTGTCCAATAAAATATGTGCGTTTTTTTTTTTCGTTATCATTAATTTTCGTTAAAAAAAAACGTAAGGATAGCCATTTAAAAAACGTTTATGTTTCCAATAAAAAAAATTGTATTTCAAGAATTAAATTTTTATTTTTTAATATTAAATTTGAGAACGTTTTTCGTCAACTTTCACAAACAGTTTTTAGTTTTTGGATACGTTCAGAAATATTCCTTTTATTTGAATTTTATTGCAAAGCGTATATAATCTGATCTGGTAAACAAAACATTTTCTACGAACTTTGGTCGACAGTCGACACCCCTTTGACGACTAGCTTTTATAAATTTTGAAATTATTTCTTTTACCGTATTCCGTATATCGATGTTTTTTCCTGGCCTCATTTGTACAACAGTAAAATGTTTGGAGTCAAAACCATAACGTTCAAAAACTCTACTCTGAACGAGGTCTAAATTAAAGCAAGGTTTTCCCTTAACTTTCGTCAGAATAACCATGGTTTAAATTGTAAAATGAGTCAATATTTATTTATTGTTTGAAACAGAAATATAAAAATATAATATTTTTCCGTGTTTTTGGACTTTTACGAAGATTATATTTTGTGTTCTTGCAATTTTATCCATATATTCCCATTTGGATACCTTTTATCAATAACAATAACAGTATTCTAAAATAAAATGTCGTAGAATACCTAAGAAATCTGTGCTTTTCATGTTAAATATTAAAATAAATGTGTTTATCTGCTTCATAGGAATGTTGTATAGTTTTAAGAAATAAAAAATCTATAAGTGTTGATGTTTTAAGTGTGAAATATTCTATAAAATATTTGAAACACTTTTAATTATTTTAATACCTACGGGAAGAATTCTCAGATCTCATACAAATAAGTTATGTGTATTATTAGCGAGTTTCCGGCATGCATTGCAATGCCAATTAAATAAAGAGATAGTTTCTCCCTGCGTGCCCTTTCCCGTTTGTCCTCGTTCCCCTCCGCCTCCCCTTCCTCTCCCGCGTATCTCCCCCTTCCTGCTCCCCTCCCACCATTCCCCCTTCTCCCTCACGCGTTCCCCACCCCCTCCCGCATACCTCTTCCGTCTTCCCTGCCTTCTCCACCAATCAGATGAAAAGTACAGGTCATAACGCCAGAGCTCACTATTATGTAGGTATAGAAACCATCGCGGGCATGCGCACATCAAATCACCAAAGTTTCATCGCAATCGGATGAATGGTTTAGGAACGCATAAAGGACATTCATTTTTATATATTAAGATTATATAATGTTACATCTAATTATGTTTAAAATATTATCTGTTAGCATTTAAGTATAAAATAAGTATAATTTATTGACGAACATGTACGGTGGTCTATGGTATTACGTATAATACGTAATTACAATTTTATTAATTTGCTTATTTCAGATATTTTTAATCGACAAATCAAATTTATGGGTAGGTACTATTTATTAGCAGAGTGATTTATATAAGTGAGTGATTTTATTACTTTTTTATTTACTATTCTTAAAGTTTTTCAAATAAAGTAATGGGTGTGTATCTGCTAATCATCATCCTGAACTCAAGAGCTCGGATTGGCCGATTGATAAAGTACCTACCCACAACAAAATATTTTAATAAAGAATTAGTTATTCACATTTAATTGTCTGTTTTCAAAATTTGAAATTAAAGTATTCCGTTATTTTGCACATGTCTGCGCTAGTTCAACTGTAAAAGCAATCATTTTTACTATGGTAGAGGGAGTTATCGACCGTAGAAACATAAATTAATGATACCTATTTTAAAATTATTTGGAATTATACGAAAATACTTTAAATTATTTGAGATATTTGAAATTATTAGAAATATTTCTAAATTATTTGAAGTCATTCAAAAGTATTTGAAATATTTCTAAATTTGTGATACTATTTGAAATCATTCGAAATTTTATGAAATTATTTGAAGTCGTTCAATAAAAAATAACGATATTATAAAAAAAATTCAACATTTTCCAAGTCATTGGAAAATGTTGAATTTTTTTTTACCTATATCAAACAGGATGATTGGTATTTGTAACAATAGAATTGAAGATTCACGACACATTTTGTGAGAAAAAATGATTCAAATTTCGTCCGAAATCGGCTAGGTAGTGGAGTTATTCACCAGTGGAGTTCATTCATTTGTTCGCCACTATGTTCATAGATGTGCTTTTTCGGGTAAAATTAACGAATTACGACTAAGAATTAATGCTTTGTACAAGAAAACTTTTTTTAAATTTCATCAAAATTCAATTGTGTCAAATGCTAATTGCACTGTTACAACATCTTGTAATCAAATTAATTTCTATAAATTTCCTCGATTAATTCTTCAATTTTATACTGATGTCGGAAATCATATCGATTCCATAAAGAGTTTAAAATTAAGGATAAAGGGTTACCACGAACAAACACAGTAGATAAAATATTTTGAATGGATTAATATTTTTATTTATTTATCCAACTCGCCCACTGCCTATACCTTGTCATTAAGTAAACTACAAGAATTATTATGGTGAAACTGAGTTTCTTCATAATAAGATCGTCTCCTACAATTACAATTCACGTTTTTTACAAATGTATCATATTAAATAGAGCATACTGACGACATAACTTTTTGAATTTTTCTAAAATACCGAATAGTACCGAAGATATACGTTGTCAAAATGTTGGTTTTTCCGGTCGGCCGAAAAGCGTAAGGCATCATGGGTACATGGCAGCGGTATTGCAGCACTGCCGTTCGAATTGACGTCAAGAAACACTATTGCATGTATTTTACCAACGTTCATTTTGAAAATTTATAACTTCGTCGTGTTTTAAGACTCGGGTGTCCGGGCTCATGGGGTGAAGTTTGTCTAGGTCTTGGAGGCGGATGACCAGGACACACTGAACCCCAGATTCCTACCCACCCCTTAAACCCTTTTCCTTCCAAGAATTCTCCTCCATTTCATTTCCTTTAAAAAACCCTCCACACAGCATCCCCAAACTTGACATAGGCCCTGAGGGATATTATTACCCTCTGGGCCTCCTGTGTGGAGCTCACGTAAAAAAAATATCAAAAAATTTATTTTACCGTCGCGTCGTTGATAAATCTTTATCTATAACAATTTCACCAAAATAAAAATGTTGGAGACTTTCTCATTGCGATTTAACTTATGACGTTTTGTTATACTTATTCTGGATACACAAGGCATTAAAAAAATTGATAGTCATCCATTATAATATATTATATAAATGATAGAATGTATTCTAAATTGTTAGGGAACAAGGTAACACATCGTTGGTTCCACAGTTGATCCCCGATAGGCCGCTTGGCATACTTATATACAATACATAGTCAGTTTAGAGAAAATATGGTAAACAAAACATAACTAAGTATCTCCGAAGGGGTGTGCAGAGAGAATGTACCGAATAACAAAAGCATAAAACATATTGCCATTCAAATGTTTCAAGGGAAAAAAAACTCTTCTCTATGCTGTATTTCGTATCGGCTAAGTACAAAAAATTGACAATGCAAATAAATTATTTTTTTGTTTAATTCGTAGAACTCCATTTAATTTTTTATTCAATTTAAATTAAATTTAATAGTTTTATTATCAAATTCCACAAGTATTTTAGTATGTATTTTTGTTACAGCTGTTTCGGTTTACAATACCATTTTCAAACTGTCTTTAGCAAATAAATTCATTTGATATTCATGTCAACTTTTAGGCATTTATGAAGTCGATTTTGGGTTTGAAATTGGTAAATAATGCACAAAAAATTATAATTTAATAATAAACGTCGTTTCGGGGGGCAATTGGCCGGGGATCGACTGTCGGGTCACCCACAACATTATTTGGGTGAAAAACAAAAGATGGCACTTCTAGATTTATTTATAGGTAGATACCACTGCAAATTTTAATTTTAATAATGTGTTTCCACTTTGTTTATCAAAAATGTACCAATTAATTACACGAGAACATGATTTAAAACCACAAATGTACCATTTAAGTACACAAGAAAATGATTTGAAACCAAAAATGTACCATTTAGAGTCACAAGAAAATTATTTGAAACTAAAAATGTACCATGTAAATACACAAGAACAGGATTTGAAACCCATAATGTAGCATTTAAATACACAAGAACGGGATGTGAAATCAAAAATGTTCCATGTAAATACACAAGAACAGGATGAGAAACCAAAAATTTACCATTAAAATACACAAAAACAGGATTTGAAACCAAAAATGTACCATTTAAGTACACAAGAACGGGATTTGAAACCAAAAATGTACCATTTAGATACACAAGTACATGATTTGAAACTAAAAATGTACCATTATACACGAGAACAGGATTTGAAACCCATAATGTAGGATTTAAATACACAAGAACAGTATGAAAAATACCATTTTAATACACAAGAACAGGATTTGAAAAAAAATGTACCATGATACGATTTTAGATTTTCACATCCAAAAGTATTTTCGTTATTTGTTTTTGGGTGTAATGCCGTGTTGCACTATCTCCTTCTTTAGCTAACGTTTCGGACAGCGTTACAGTGTCCATCATCACACATCTCACACACATCACACATCTGCCCTGGTGATGGACACTGTAACGCTGTCCGAAATTTTGGCTACAGAAGGAGGTAGCGCAACAAGGCATAACACCCCAAAAACAAATACCGAACAAAAATGTACCAAATAAACAAGAATAGGATTTGAAACCAAATGCTTAAAAGATATTATTATTATTATATTTATTATTCTTAGTCTCGAAAATGGAAAATTTGCACACAAAACTTGTAGCTAGGACATTCAATGTAAGTATACAAGAATATTTTTCAAATGAAATTAATTTCAAAGAAAGTGACTGTGTTTTATTACAAATCCTTGATTATTTTTTTATTAATTTTATTTTTTTTTAAAAGAAAGACAAACATTCCTGGGTTACGAATAACCGAACAATATTTGAAAATCTCCTACTACCACCACAGAAAGCCGAAAATGTTACTTGTGTTGTGATGGAGGACTTAGCCAGCCGAGGAATCGAACACGGGACGCCCGGGTGGGACCCAAACGCGATGCCCACTCAACCACTGACCGGTCAAAATTATTGTATTTTAAAAAATAGAATAATTTTTCCTTACTCCGCTTACTGCTAAATATGGACCAAATTTTTAAACATCGAGCTTCGTTTCAACGTAATTAGTACAAGAAACAACTCCTTACATCGAGGGAGAAGGAAAAACATGCACCACATAATGTCCAAACGACCATTAGAAAAGCACGTACGAGTACAGTCTAATATTTACATAAATACCGGCCTAAGTCTCCGGCGTTGCCCAGAGTTTTCGAAATCAAATATAGACAATGAACTCCCTATGAAATACGTTTGGTGGTTTTGAACAGAAGGAATTTATTCTCGTAAAACAAAATCATGTAGGTACACTGAGCCTCCCATCACTCATCCTAGATGGCGGTAGTTGTATTATTTTAATTATTTTATTATCATAGATTAATACTCCCTATTTTTTTGAAGGTCAAGTGTGCAAAATTTTATCAATTTCGGAATAAATCTGTAGATTTGTATAAAAAATCGCCGAACGCCGCCCGCCCGCTTCACCACGCGGCCGTCCACCCGCCACAGATATATTATCTATGGCGGCCGGAGGGCGGCGACATTTGTTTCGAAAAACTCTGCGTAAAGAACGGGCAACGCCGTAGACTTAAGCTAGTCCTTCATTAGTGATTTACTAGAAGAGAAAATTCATCAAACAAGCCAGGAACAGGTTTCTAGAAAATTTATATTTTTAGAAAATATGTTTCTGGAAACCATTGGAAACCCGCTAGATTTCCGACACACAAAACCACAGTCGAGTGTGATAAATACCATGAACCATGACACGGCACTAAAGGTAAATAATCTTACAGGAAAAAACAAATCTTAGAGATGAATAATGACATAATAATGAGACACCGGTCAGTTCAATTACAGATTTTCCATCGCCGCGCCGTCATAATGATTCACACACAATTATATTATATACATTATCTTAGTCTTCCACCACACTGATTCAAATTACCCTTGAAAAGTGTCCTAAGAAGGCAGGTGACTCCCAGCGTGGAGGACAATGTGCAATCTCTGTTAATAAACGATGATATTATACAGTGTGATCGGGAAATCAAAAAACAAGAACAAGCTATAAACTGATGGGTACATTACAAACCCAAAAAATAATGTTTTCGATCTGATCATTATTTTTAATCGGCAACTAAATGGTTTAAAAACTTTTGAAGCCGAGTCCAAGCTTTGGCTCATTTAAAAAAAAAGTTTTATTATGCAAATAAATGAAGACACTATGAGCGAAACTTAATCGAAAATCTGGAAACAGACAAATCATAAAAAGATATTGGCAACTCTGGGGTACGAACCCAGGACCTCTCTCTTTCCGACGGGGGAGCACGCTGACCACCGAGCTAAGGTGTCGGTATCCAATTCGGTCACTTTTAACTGTGCCATACTTCGACTAAGAACCACCCATCCTAGGTTCGAGTCCCAGAGGTGTCAGTGTCTTTTTTCTGATTTTTTTGTTCCCAGATTTTCGATTGAGTTTCGCTCACAGTGTCTGCATTTAATTAAATATTACAATTTGATTTTTTTTGCTCATTCAAGTTAAAATAAAAAAAAAACAATAATTTTATTATGCAGCTGAAAGCTGAAAACAAAAAAAGTCATACCACAATATCGACTCCAAATTTTATGTAGATGCAATTTCCCGCTTGTGGATACAATAGTTTCTGATCACCGAGTATACTTAGATAAAGAAATAAATAATTTTTTAAGATCATATAATTTTATACAACGAAATGTAAAAAAAACGATGTAGGGGTTTTCGTCAAGATATTTTTTGCAAACAATTCAAGCCACCCAGAAAAGAATTGCTCGCATCACAAGAAAAAAATATTTTTGAACTTTTTTTTTATTAAGCCCCTGATTACTATATTTTCAATATGTTTTCTTAAATCTTTTTATATAATAAACAATTTTAAAAACGTGACAATTGCGTCCCCTTGTTGACAGTTGTATATTTATTTATTTACGGTACATTTTACATGAGTTCCACACAGGAGGCCCTGAGGAAAATAATATCCCTCAGGGCCTATGTCATCTTTGGGGATGTTGTGTGAAGGGTTTTTAAGGAAAGAAAGAAGAGGAAAGTTCTGGGATGGAAAGGGGTTTAAGGGGTAGGTAGACATCTGGGGTTCATTGTGTCCTAGTCATCCTAAGACCTAGACAAACCTCACCCATGAACCCGGGCACGCCTGCTAAATCACCAAACGTAGCGAACCACTTTGGGTGACCTATGGCAGATGTGTTGGTTATCCTATAAAGGTTCCGGCGGTACTCATTCCCGCATCCCAAATTAAATACCTTTAAATACAGTTTAAAACCTTTTTTAACATGAAAAATTATTACAAAACAATTATACACTGTAAACAAATGTTATAAATTAACTAAAATTTACAATTCTGGAAACAAAATGTAAACTAGTGTTTTCAAAAAATTTATGAAATGATTTTTGTCAGTTTTTTTGGTGCTATTGAAAAAATCTACTGCTTCTGCACACTGGTTACCTAAGCTGTGTATACACGATATAGGGAGTTCATAAACAAATTGGTATTGAGACGGTTGTTGCAGTGAAAGATATTTTTGTTTCGTGTGACTCAAGAGGAACATAAAATAAAATCAATTGCATTGTTGCACGACTGTCAATAAGGGAATCAATGATTTTAAATGGAAAAAATACATCAGATACCAATCTATGACGGACAGCTTTATTAATTTTAAAATTTAAATTTAATCGATTCAATTTCTGTTATGCATTACACGCATATTATATTTTATTTTGCTTTTTGTTTTATTTTATTTTGTGTTTTGTTTTATTTCGTTTTTTTTTTAATACAATGTTAAATAACTAATGTAACTATAATAACGTGTGCATGTAAAAGCCTACAAGGCGTGAATAAATAAATAAATATTTAATCTAGCATTAAAAAAAATTAGCCGCGGGCCACTGCCCAAAAACAAAATATTCAATTGTCGATCAGGAAAAGCACTTTGGCGCTTGATTGAGATCTTCAACCAAATCAAAGTATAAATAGTATATACCTACTAGCTTCTACCCGCGGCTTCACCCGCATGGTATTAGGTGCAAATACCACCGATCAACTCATTCACTCACTCACTCATTCACTCTCCGCGAAACCCGCCTTCCCCCTGCCTTTCCCCTTGCCGCTAAAATATATGAAATACACACATTTTCATATATACAAATTTCATAACGCCATGGCTTACCATTATATACAGCCTATGTTACTCGCTGATAATGTAGCTTTCTATTGGCGAAAGAATTTTTTAAATCGGTTTAGTGGTTAAGGCGTGAAAGCGTAACAAAAAAAACACATTCACATTGGCATTTAAAATATTAGTATAGATTATAATGTGGGAGCGTTACTTTCTTCACACCCTATCGCTAGATTGCTAAATATTCCCCTCCCCCCCCCCCCCTCTCAGAAGCAGGAGTCTTGTGGTGTGGGTTAACGGTTAGATGGGCATTGGGCAAGCGAAATAATGCTAACCCTCTAGGAACCAAAAGTTTTACAAATTATAGACTACTTGACCACTTAAAAACTGGGCTTACTGTACAGGGCCCGCAGATACTTTAACAGTACACAACTGCTAAACCTTTACAAATCGCAAGTGCACCCCGCGGTTGAATATGGCTGCCACCTCTGGTCTGGAACCCCAAAATACCTGAAAAAAACCCTCGACTTTGCAGAAACGGGCGGTCCGTTTGATAGATTCTCCTAACCTAACAAGCGGATTGCAATCTTTAGAGCACAGGCGTCGGGTGGGAATGCTATCCTTGTTATTCCGGTATTTCAATGGAAGATGCCGCGAGGAACTTGCGTCATTGATCCCTTCGGCACTGGTGCACAGTCGAGAAATGAGCCGGTTGACATTTGTCACATGAGAACGGGTCGCTTTTTCGACTAGTTCTTATGTTCAACGGCTCGGCTGTGGAACGATTTGTCGGACTCTGTGTTTCCTCCTTCCTACAACATGGGTCTCTTCAAGACAATGTTCATTCCTTCCTATCCTCAAAAAACCCTCCACACAGCATCCTAAATGACATAGGCCCTGAGAGAAATTATTTTCCTCAGGGCCTCCTGTGTGGAATTAATGTAAAAAAAAGGCGTATTATGGTTCGTCAGTTTGGTTGGATAGGGTTCTAACTTCGCCTTGCCATGTTCTGAGGTTTCAATGTTTCCAAAGACGAATTTTCTATAAAAATCTTACATTTTTTTTCTTGCAAAATAATTACAACACTCAACGAATTTTCTATACAAATCTTACATTTTTTTCTTGCAAAATAACTACAACAAAACTGCTGTTTTATATTGTAGGGAACAAGCATTTAAATCTAGGCTTTAGAAGCGAGGTATCGGAATTCGATTGGGAGTTGTATTATAAGCTATAGTTATATAGTTATATATATTATATATGTATAATATGGAACTCGTGGGACTGCACTACCCTCCCCGAGATCTGGAATAAATGATAAAAAAATAAAAAATAAAATTACTCAATTTTTAGATTGAAGTTAAGTAGGAGAGGGCTAACTATTGTTATTGTATGTCGGTGGTAATTACACATACAAAGTCTCTGTTGTTGAAAACTAGTATTCCTAGTTATTTATGGAGTGTTTACGACCTTCGTTTGGTTCGGAGAACTGATTGAAGGTTGAATCTGTACTTGCCAGGTAATGAAAACAGTGTTTAGGATAATAAACATAGGACCAATTGTTTCGCAGAAATTCAAATGTAACGTTGTCATCAAATGGTCATTTAGTGTGATTAGATTCTGTGGGTGCGTTTCTATCAAATAGTTATAGTTGACATGGTAATGATAATTATCTTCTTCTTCTGATCATAATTTGTTCAAAATCTGAAATGGATTTAGAATCGGCATATTACGGGAACCTTTCAACACTGATAATAAAATGCTCGTCGCTGTAGGGTTACAATAACTCCAACAAGTGGGTGATGCAGGACTCACTTCAAGCAGACAGCCTGCAGTCTGTCCCAACCTCGCTCCTTCCTGCTCCTTCCACTCCTGCGCTCCTAGCGCTCCTGACACACCTTCCCACAAACCTGCCGAATCCCAGCAGGCAGCCACTCTCAATTCTTACTTGGTCGGTATACGTTATACTCAGCAGTGCTGTGTTACACTTGGTAGTGTTACGACATTTTGCAGTGTTAGCATACCGACTGTCACTTGTGGCAGGACTAGGGACGAGGTGTCGGGGACGGCGAGTTGGTAGCGTCCGATTAAAATTCGCGGATTTACCGTTGCCGTTGTCACGTGGTCTGGAGTGGAATTTGGAGTGAAGTTTAAAGTGAGTTTGATGTATGATTTATTTTTACAAACCGGTTTGTTGAATGAGATTTTTATTTGTTTGAAGTTTGCTATTTATTGTTGTGGCCAGCGGTTGGAATCATTGTAGTTTTATTGATAATCTTTGATTGTGTTGCTGTTATAATTGTGTTTAGTACCTAATAGATGTGATAACAATTTTCTCTGGGAAATTTTATATAATTACGTTCTATCCGTTCGTTTAACAAGATAGATTTTTTAACCTATGAAGATGTTTTCATTTTAAATTATTTAATGCTATGAATCTAATTGAGTCAACTTGACGTCTTGATCAATTGACATTGATGATTTGTTCGGCTATCGTTCCTTTATAACTTTGTTAGGTTTTCTTATTCCGAAATATGCGAAATATTCCGAACCATGCACAAATAAATGAAAACGACACGAAGTGAAAACGACACGAAACGATGAATGTTTTATAATATAATATTAGTTGAAAATTATTTTTTTATGGATTGCCAAGCACTATCATAGACCATTAAGGTGATAATTAAAATAATTCATAATCTGCTCTTTCATGAATGGCACGAGTTTATTTACTTTTTGCAAGTATTCTTTAAAATATTAATGTGAATTAATTGTTTTCGCACATACAAAACGAATATGAGTGAACGGTGATCCATAAAAAAAATCAAATTTTTCAAGAAAAATCTTACAAATACAATAATGTATTGAATCACCGATACAATATGGCTTTCTTGGAAGAATTGGCTTTCTATGCAAACAAAACTATTTATTCATGTTCATATCGCGTATTTACGGGCGCAAACAATTAATTCATTTTAATAATTTAGAGCGTAAATTACAAAAGGGTTTTATCCTAAAATAATCAAATTATCAAATGGTCATTTATCACCCTTTTGCTTTTTTCACATTTGAGAGGTTGCCATCTATAGATGAAAGAATGCCAACTACAAAGGATAACTTGAAAGGAAACCATCTATATAAGATAATTTGAAAGGATGCCATCTATAAAAGATAACTTGAAAGGATGTCTTCTATAAGAGAAAACTTGAAAATATTCCATCTATAACGGATAAAAGATAACTTGAAAGGATGCCGTCTATAAAATATTATTTGAAAGGATGCCGTCTATAAAATATAACCTTCTTGACAAACTGTTGCATTAGAAGGTAGAAAGTAGGTACACGGCACAAACTATTTCAATTATCTACTTATTCAGTAACTTACCTACGTCTTTATTAAGTCAAGTTATTTAATGATTTGAACTCTATGTGTGCATATTATGCAAGCCAATGTCCTAGTGTGTTCATTGTATCCATACAAAACTATTCCTCTTATCAGTGTCAGAAATTCTAAATGTCTACTGGTTTATCTAGGTGTTCTTGTTGTCATAAACTGTATTGCTTTGTTTGTGCGGGTGATAATTAATTATGCAAGTAGTGCATAGAACATGTGGAACCTTACTTGAGTTTTTAGTTAATGTTGACAATGTCTAAAACTACGGTTCTGGAAATTTTGTAGGATTTTATGTGCGTTTGCAAAAACTATATTATAATGAATAATTCCTACACATCGTTATAATTTGATTCACAAACGTAAGTACTTTCTCAATATAGAGATAAATTGTAAATAGATGACAGATCAACTCAAAAAAAAAATTATTGCACTTTATTACTTCTAATTTATTATTTCTGATGAATATACCACGGAAAAAATGTTTTGCTAATTTATTAAGAATTCACTTCAAATTATTCTTAATTCCGTTTAAAAACAGGATTGCAGTCCTTACGAACGAATTAACAGGAAGATGTGGCCTAATAAATACTAGGAAGCGAATTATCAGGATTTCTATTAACCATATTAAAGTTATTTTGATTTCAAAATGAAAATTGTACATTTTTAATTCTGAATCCAAGGTAAATCTATCTGAACATTATGTTTGTAGTACCTAATTGAACTTTCCCGGATTTTCAATTTTCCTCGACAACACGTCAACATAAACAAAATTTAAATATAAATGTCACTTGAATCAAAGGTTTTATCATTCTTAATAAGTCGATCTGTACGTTCGATTAAATCCTTCCCTTACTGGGAAAAACTAATATTTCTAAACAACCTAAAGCTCGGGTAAATCATTTTGATTGTTTTGAATTCTTTGTAAATTTGATGTTTACGAAATTTATAAGTGAAAAACTTTTAATATTTTTGTTTTTTTTTTATCTAACAAACCATTCACTCAATTTCGGCCAAAAATCCAATGAAATTTTTAAGTAATATGATTTGTTAACTCATTTGTGTTGAATTATCAAAGATCGTGTAACAAAAATAGAATTCGGGTTTGTTTTTTAAATTGGTTCCACGAAAAAATTCCACAAAACCAGTTTCTTAATCACTGCTCCTCCGATAGTCTAATATCTATAAAAGTCTATTAACCGGCGAGTGAGGGTGGAGCCACGCATTTTTTGAACTCTTCGATACAGGGTCCGGCAAATAATATAACATCTAAAATACAAAATTTGATATTTTTAAGAAAGTCATGTCAAAGATTGAATTCATCTACATAACTTTATTAAGCTTTCAATTTCATTTCCACCGTGTGTTCATTTGGAAAATGGTGTTTCGTATCAGTTGACGCCGGGTGAAACTACTTAATAATATAAAAGAGCTTTGAAATTCTAGAATGAAATAATAATATCTTCAAATTTCGGCGTCCCACAGGGATCAGTTCTGTCTCCAACGTTGTTTTTTGTTTATATTAGTGAACTCTTATTACTTGAAATGTGTTGCGAAAACTCCAATAAACATGTAGGTTCTTCGAGGTAACAAGTTACTTTATTTAGCTATCGTGAATTTACTATGAATATTTGACTGAATCAGACGGCCGCCCTATTGGACGCTCTCAGTAATTCTGAAGCCAATGAACTCAATACTGACAAAGCCCAGCTGTCGGTCATATAACATCGACTGTTTCCGTAACCGTTCGTGAATTAGCCACTCTTTGAATGATATCTGTTGACACACGCCTGTACTAACGATGGCGTCGTTGAAGGAAGCTGAAACTGCATATATAATCCTATACGTTAGTGGTTCGATACGTTTGGTGATTTAACAGGGGTGACCGGGTTCATGGGGTGAGGTTTGTCTAGGTCTTGGAGGCGGATGACCAGGACACACTGTACCCCGGATTCTTACCCAGCCCTTAAACTATTTTCCTTCCCAGAATTCTCCTCCACTTCCTTGCCTAAAAAATAACCCTCCACACAGCATCCCCAAAGATGACATAGGCCTTGAGGGAGATTGTTTTCCTCAGTGCCTCCTGTATGGAGATCATGTAAAAGAAAAAAATACACTATTACACTTCATTTTTAAATAGATTTTCTGCTTTATTATAAAAATTACACTTGATGCTTATTAATATGATGATTCCTATTTTTTAAATTTGTGTGCAGGTACGCACTAATGGTTTATATTACATAATTCCGTTTACCTATATATTATTTTAAACCTTTGTTACTATCGGTCTTATCAGTGCGATAATGTCAATTGGAAGCCGTAAACCATACAAACAATGTAATACAGTTAGTGTTAGGCAAATTACGTAATTTTACTGACAACGATGACTTGACTAAAATATTTACAAGTTTAAAATACATTATTTCGCCTACCGGACTCTGCAGGACGTAAATAATTGGGTACCTGACTACATACATAGATATGTAATAATAATATATGCATATTGCCTGACTAGATTTTAGATGAACCTAGGTATGACTGGTACGAAGCTACCAGTTGCTAAGCAGAAATGCCTACTCTGGTCTTATACTTATGGTCGTATACCTAGAGCCAGTTAAAATGAATCTGATCTCACTTTTCTAGATCAATTTCTTATTATAGTAATGTTGCTTCCGAATTAAAATTCCGATGGTCCATTCAATTATTGCCCAAGGCCAATGGGAGAATGAACGACCATTTAATGTTGTGAAAATATTCAAGGAATGGGAGTCTGGTGGAGATATTTTGCAAATATCATAAAATATACATCGGATATTGCGTGTTCCTGAGTTTTTAAATATTGATACAATGAATACCATTTCGATGATGCTGATGAGTCATAGATAATCCAAGGTTTCAATTCAAATAGAAAAGCACAAAATGCTTTTGACAGAAATGTTCGCATTTATTGCTTTAAAATAGGATTTACGAAATTTATGAGGTCATGAGATTGCATTTTATCTTACAACGAACCTAAAAGATTATATTATACTCGTATGTACACGTAATACATATACATATTTTAAAAAAATATACATTAACTGCACACATGAGGCCATGAGGAAAATAGAATTTCCGTCGGGGCTTGTGTTACCTTTGGGGATGCTGTGTGCAGCATATTTTAAAGTAAAAAAAGGCGAGGAAGATCTGGAAAGGAAAGATGTGCGAGGTGGGTAAATCTGGGGGACTAGGAGTGAAATTCTCTCCCACCGAGGTGCAAAGCGATGGGTCAAGGGAGTAGCTGGTCTTCCTCGACCGGTCTCTCCTGATCTGGCCAGCCACGTATTAGATAGGTAGATGCATCCACAGCCAAGACCTGATCAAACCAAACCCCATGAACTCGGCCAAGTCACCCCTGGCCACTTGGGATGACTTGGCCGACTTGTCCAATAAATGGTTCCCTGGGCGGCGATACTCGTGCCTGCCTCCAAAATTCGTATAAGTAATGTAGATAAAAATTCGCAATGTAGCAAAACAATATATTTATTATTTTTTTTTAACTTGAGTAAAACCTCAATTGTGACATTTAATCGAAGATTTTAGCGAAAAGTTTCTCAATGGAAAATTTGAAACAGAAAGATAATAAAAAGATAAGCTCACAACTTGGAAATAAACCCAGGAGCTTAGCCTTGCAGGGGCGATACTCTACCATTGAGCTTATAGGACCCTATCTCCATCGGTCACATTTAACTAGATCATACATCGACTAAGAAATTCCAACATTGTCATTATTACGCGTATTTTTATTGGCTCTTATCTTTATGTATGGTTGCAAGAATTATCTCGAACTAAATGCTACCTAGATAGTGTCTTGGGTAAATTTATCCATGATAATTAAATATGCGACATCTGTTGACTTTTCTGCAACTCTGGATTATTTTTACTTAGTGAGCAAAACCTCAAATTATAACATTTAATCACTAAACACAATTTTTGTATGAACACTCTTTAACCTTGAAAGACACATAAAATATTACGCCTATTAATGTTGAGTTTCCGGTGAATTTTAATAGTGTAGTAAAAGAATACTATTATAGTAAGGCTGTTAAATAACTTTTTAAAGGTATAAAAATGTGTTTAATGTTCGTACGTTATATAGATTGCTGCATATGTACTTTGTTTGCTAGAAGCGAGGTCACTTGGAAGAAAGTTGGATTAAGTTTGGACATTAAAAGATAATATATTCTGAATATATTTCATTTCTTTGTGTTTTGGTGTAAGTCTAGTGAAGATAATAATTGTCTTCAGGGGTAGAGAAACTGCAAACGTTCAGAACGCGGGAACGATTGCCTTTCACTGTATGTTATATTCAGTGAAAGCTAGTTAAGTTAGTTAAAAATAGTTTAATAATTATAAAATCATCTTCGTGTTCCTTGCAAAATTATAAAAATTTGGTATAATATAATTTAAGCTGATGATCGTAGATTCATTTTTATGTTAAAACCACTTTTGTGTTCAGAATGCATGAAAAACTCCAGTTGCGGATTCATTAGTTGAAGTATTCCGAGGAAAACCATTAGCATATTATGAGTGTTACGCTATTTATTTATTTATCTATATAAAGTTTGATTACATGTGCTTTTTTTATGCCTGTTTCACTAGAATATGTAAAAAACTCTTTCACTAGAACCTGTATCGAGACAGACGTAGAGGTACATAAATGCGTACAAACATAGTTATATGAATACCAATTTTAAGTCCAGTAAAATCAAAAAGATATGTAATTGATAGTTAATTATCTTCAACTTTATTCATTAAAGCTGGGGACTCGTGCACACTCTTAAGTTAAAACCAGTTTTGTGTTCAAAATGCAAACACGAAATTTCAGTAATGGATTCATCTGCTAAAGCATTTAAAAAAACGATTCTCGTGTTCGAAGTGCAATCATGAAATTCTAGTTGCAGACTATGTGGACTATAAACTTGGAAGAAAACGACATTCATGTTCTGGGTGTATTTTTCGATTCAAAAACGATTCTCGTGTTCGAAGTGCAATCATGTGATTCTGGTAGCGGACTGCGAACTCGGAAGAAAACCACATTCATGTTCTGACTGTAGTTTTAATTATAGATTTCATATGGTTTTCTTCTCAAGTTTTCATAATAAGCTATCAGGAATTCCACAAAGATCAAATCTCGGACCTCTCTTGTTTATTCTGTATAAAAATGGTAGAGGCACTTGTTTAAAAACTCCAAATTACATTTTTTGCTGATGACACATGAATTGTACACAGTATAAATGACAGCCTAGAAATTTTATTGGAACCGGAACAAATAAACAAATTTACAGACAGACTAAATGCAAAACGGTTGAGTTAAAACAAGACTTTACTCCGCTCAGCTATACATTAGATAATCATCGTGGCCTCTAATTCAAATCGCTTAAGCTTTGATGTTAAGTTATAGTTGTTAAATAATAAATAAATAAAAAAATTAATGTTAACATAATGAAAGGTTCACAAGTATACGTACTCATAAAGTCAAATAATTGAATAGTTGTTTGTAGGCCTTCCAAAGTTAAAGTACAAAACAAAACTTTTTGGAGGCCCTGGAAAAAATAATTCCCCTCATTTTTGGGGATGCTGTGATGGGTCTTTTTAGAAAATGAAGGAGAAGAAGTTCTGAAAAGGAAAAGGTATGAGGAGTGGGTAGGGATCTGGGAGACAACGTGTCCAGGAGTGACGGACTTTTGAATCCTTTCCTCCCACTGCGGTGGAAGGCGATGGGTCGAGAGAGTACGTACGCTGGAGAGGTCAAAACAGTCTCTCTGATTCCTGCCCGCCACGCAACAGGTGGGCAGACACATCCGCCGCATAGACCTAGACAAACCTCTTCCCACGAACCCGAGCACCTCTGCTAAGTCACCAAACGTAGCGAAACTCCTAGGGCGACCTATGGCAGGGGTGTTTCATATCCAATGAATGGTTCCCAAACTCCCCTCTCAAATTGAAAAATAACCGAAACTTAAACTAAAACTTAAAATCTAACTAGGTACGTACTCTCCGTTTCTCTTCCATCATTGGCTTATTACATGCCAGGTAGATACCAAGAAATACGATTTATTATTTTTATTACTTCTCGGTAGTAGGTATAACGCTGTCACTAAAATCAAAGGATTCCCACAATCATTAATTAAAGACCCTACTTTTAGCATCATCAAAACTAATGTTGAGAATTACTATTGCACAAATGATCCCATGTGTGGAAAAACAGCGTCATGTGAAAAAGTGAGTTTTTTTTTATTTTTCCATTAGCTACGCACAGGCAACATTAGGCCCTGAGGAAAAAACCCTCAGGGTCCGTCGTCTTCGGGAATGCTGTGTGGACGGTTTCTTTTAGGGAAAGGAAGGAAGGAAGTTCAGGGAAGGAAAAAGATGGGTAGAGTAGATATATGGGAGACTAGGAGTGTCCAGGAGCGACAGATATATGAATCGATCTCTCCCACTACGGTGCAAGACGATAGATAGAGAGAGTCCGGTTAGGTCTCTCTCGACCAGTCTTTCCCAATCTGACCCGCCACGCAGTAGGTGGGCAAACGCATTCGCCGCCAAAACCTAGATAAACCTCACCCCATAAACCCGGGCATCGTTGCTAAGTCACCAAACGTAGCGAACTACTTGGGGTGACCTATAGCAGGGGTGTTGGTTGTCCAATAAATGGTTCCCGGGGCGGTGGTATCCATATCCGCCTCCAAAATTGTTCTGAGATATTGCCTCTTAAACATTTCATTTGACTGTGGTAACAGCAATGAATGTCAAATATATTTATATGTAGATATTTTTACTAACAGACAACACGTTTTACGTATTTTAATCGATTTATTCATAACTTTTGATTAAAAACACTTTGGAAAAATAAGGCCATTTTTTGATTAATTCAATATATTCACGTTTTGCTAATAATTTTTTTTTTTTTTAAATTCCAGAAATGTTACAACAAATAACGCAATACAGACATTATCACCATAATAGTGACAAACGTCACTCACAGACCTTGTATTGCCGTCTGTGATTGCTGCGACCAAAGATGGATATATGGCGCGTAATTTGAATACATTTGCACAAAAACAACCTTATCGAGATTCGTCGAAAGGGTTCAAATAATGTTAACCCCTCGGGCCTTGATATAGCCGTATTTTATCAAATTATTTATGCTTTTCAACAAAATCCAAATAAATGGAATGTTTCTGAAAGCATCCGAAAACTGAGAACTGTTTTATGGGGGTGGTGAATTACGGTTTTAAATTTTATAATTAGAAAAAAACATATAAGTAATTTATTAAAAATATTTTTTATGAAAATGGCTCTCCTTGAAAATTACCGATAACGAAAGAAAAAAAGCACGTACACATTTTATCAGACATAAAATGTATTATAAACATTATTGATGCCTCACTTCAAGTAACTTAACGTAACTTAAGGTTAACTTAAAGATTTGAATATGAATTGTGGATTTTTCTCTTTTTAATACCTTTTAGATCTTATTTCTCACCATGACAGTAAAGAAGATACAGCGATTTCTATGAGACTTAATGAGCTGTTCCCAAAAGCGAACAAATTAACCTGAGGAGTTAGGGTCGAGCGGTTCAAATCATCGGGTTTCCAGTTCCAACCCAAACGACGTAGAATTAATCCTTTACCTGGCTAAGATCTCCATCATTACACAATCAACAGTTTGCGCTTGTTATGATGGTATGATGAGAAATTCAAATATGTTCAGTAATGTCAGTACAAACAAATCAGTTAAGAGGAAAATGGGTTGCGTTCTTTCCATACCAACGTATTCCCCAATTTTCTCTCTGGATTTTGACACTGGTACAAATATATTTTTAAATTTAATATAGATATTAACCACTAACATGTCGGTAGGTATTTTTTTTTTGACAAGTTACTCCATAGGAGTTGGACCCTCCAAAAAACGTTAAAATTGCCTGGTTTGAACGCCATCAACAGACGCTCAGTATACAAACTAGACAATGTATTTTTTAAAAAAGCAAAACGTAACGAAATAGGGTATTTTTTTCTTATACAATTGATAAAAAAATCTTAAAAATCGATACAGTTTTGGAGGAGAAAACTTCGAAAAACACAAAACTTCGATTTCGACGATATTACTTTTATATAATCAGCCTGAAGTGTAGTTGTCCCTTTCAGTCAGTATTCTGGGGAGTGAGTGCGACAGTGAAAAAGAAATACCTTGGTATTTGGTTAAATACCTCTTGTTTAAATTTCTCTGCGACCGGGCTTCCTCTTAAGGTTATTATTTCTTTTAGAAGTGAAACCTTCAGAAAACTAAAATAGACAAGAGGCTACGAAGCACCGCACAAAGAGGAGACTATACTATCTCATACTCTCGCAGGCTAAATCAGTGCAGTGTCGCGATTTTTAGTTCCATTAACTTTCAAATCACAGCGATGCTAAAGAAGTTTTCACGTCAAAAATTATTTGAGAACTGTGGCTTACTAATGAAAACTCAATTTTACACTAGTGTCACATCTAGCGTTTAAAGCGTTATTTGGCTTGGCCTATTTCAACATAAGACTTGTGTCACACGTAGGTATAAAAGATCATTTGGCTTGGCGCATTTCGACATATCGCTCGGCATATTCCGACATATTCCCAACGGGAATATAAGGCGAGCGATATGCTGTAATAGTTGACCAAATGATCTTTTATCTTTTATAGCTACGTGCGACACAAGTCTGATGCTTGCCATACATTCCCATTGTTTGTATAGCGAGTAACATCAATATGTAACATCCGTAATGTGTGTTGTAACATATGTGTTACGTAACATTGTAACATATGTGTATGTGTCAATCTGTGTTTGGAGTAACTAGTCGATCTTGTCTCAGAATCATATCGAGATCTGCATATTAAATATTTTAGTTATTACCTACAAACACTTTCAACTATCATAAATTTTTTACCGTTGCAGCGTTGCGCTGTAATACCGGATCATCGAATAAATATTAAATTATTCTCAATTGATCTGCTTTATTAAAAAATCAACTTACGTGAAGATTATTAATAATTTATTTCCAAAAGTTTATTATTTGTCACTGGGGAATATCGTTATTATTTCTGAACGGTATTTCAAGAAGAGAAAATTATTTAATTAAAAATTCTATGCCCATAAATAAATATGGCTATTAAATATTGTAATAATTATGTAATTACGTACCACCCACAAATTCTCAATTATTCACTTTGATTAAATTAAACATTAAAAAATACTCTTTGTCTACTCTCTAATTGCGCTAGAATAATAGTTCGCACTTATTTATGCGATTTCGTGCGACATCTGCCATTATTCAATCAGAGCCCGTATTCAGCTAATTTCACTGTGAAGATTGACATGAATTATTCATCACAAAAACCCGTCGCGTGATGTAACAATATAGGTACTAATTTTGTATTACTCAAATACTCGTACCCAAACAATGTATACATTATAATAATAATTCTTTATTCCAGGATATAGGGAGTATAATGCAATCCCATTTGCCCCATATAGTTAAACATATTTACTCAGTAAAGAAACAAGTAAAAAGAATACAAAAAAATAAAATAAATCCATTATTATGCAGGGCGAGGTCTTGAGTGAGCTCGGGCCCATCGCTCACTCAGGAGTGGCGCTTCTGCAAGACTACGGTCACCACCGTGTTGTCTAAGGGCATTAGCCTATCCTGGCTCCAGTGACCCGGTGTCTCATCAGGCTGGCGAATCCGTGGAGTCCTAATTCCGTAAACATTGTTAATGCTCTGCTATACTTTTTGTATCCAAATATAATTCTGAATGCATTGGTGAGAAGACCTGGATAGACTTCAACACCAGACACCCCTTCATAAATCATCTAACATTGCAAAACCACTGGAGATTTGGTTATCGAATGAATGGTTCCCTAGGTGGCGGTACCCATACCTGATTAGCAAATTGATTCATTGACAAGTTATTAGTAATACTAGTGGTCGCTCAATGGTTGAAACTCGACCATAATTAATTTAATGTGATTTTTTTTTTTATTGGTTTAATGTATTTTGTATGCATAACTTAAAAAAATATAGCATTCTGCACTCCTTCTCTATACAAACTATAAGTGTGCGAAATTTCATACTCCTCCGTCCGCGCAATTTTCGTAAAAAGGGGTACAAAGTTTTTGCTTCACGTATTAATATACTGATGATGATGATGACGATGATGATTAAGTGTTAAATAATGTAGGTATAACAGTAAGAACTTTCTTTTTATTATCACGGTATAAATATTTACGATTAATCTAATAGTACACGCCCAAAACATCATAGTTGCATGTTTGTTGTGAAATCGATCTACATTTCGCACCCATATATTATGTTTATAACGGTGTGCAAAAATAAAATTGTTAGGCCATCCGCTCACGGAGAAACTAAAAACAAAACAGTTGGCGACTCAATCGCTATCCACAAGAAAGGAACTTATGAATTTCATTGGCGGTCCGCACACAGGCAAATCATTAAAGACCATTTGTCATGGGCGACGCGGTGACTAGCAGTGCTGGTCGCCGCGGCCGTGGCGTTTCAGTTGCCATGTAAACAGGTTGTAGCGGCTCACGACCTGTCAAGTTTTCGAGTAATTTGCGATGTGTCAGATCATAAAAATATCGATTTTGTTCAGGAGGTTGATAAATTGAGTGGTGCTGTGAAGTGAGTTGCCGACCATTTTTCGATTTCCCGATGAGCAAAGGCCCTAATATCTTCGTGTACCTACTACCCAACCTTCGCAGATAGTTGTTTTGATAATTTCTTGTAGAAAAATTTCATTACGTCAGAAATCGCAAATCTACAAGGGGTTCTGTGTACGGGTAATACAATAACTAGTGGTAGCGTCGTGAAATAGTAAAAAAAAAACCGCATGTAAATAATGTAAAAAATGCGTGACTGCTAACCATTTTGAAAATATGAAAGATAAAAATATGTACACAAATTCTGATCGCTAGTTTATATGTAGGTGTGTATAAATTTCCCAAAAAATTGTCGATCATGATGAAAAATGGATGTCTGTCAGAAAAATCCATTTGAAGCTTCTAAAGAAGAAAGAAAAATAAAATTAAAATATATTTTTTTTGAAAAATGGAAAACTGTTCGAAATACATTCTTAGGGCGATTTACCACGTGGTGTAAAAATAGGAATCAGGCCGTAACTAACAATAACACTCCTTATGTAGATGGCAATAAAGTTTAAATTCTCGTTTAACACCAGCCGCCTGTTTGATTTATTGAAGAAAAAACATCGGCAAAAAACCGTGTTTTATTTTATTTTGTGAATCTCAGACTCAAATATTTAAATGTTTTATTATCATTTTCCAATAAATCTAATTACCCACATTATACAATAAAGCCATAACCGAAACATTGTTTCGAATTATAAGATATTGAACTGTAAAGCAGTTTTTAAAGGCCTTCTACTTTATTTTTATCTGCCCATTATTACTTTATTTTAAATGCAAATATGTGTTCTACTCGCGTTTTTTAATAAAAACATCTAAAATATTTCTTAGCCATCTAATTTTCAAACTAAAATCACATGATTTTGCATTGCTTAGTAGTGCATCACCTCTATAGAAAATGCAGATTCTTGTATCGCGGTTTCTGTAATCCTGTAATAAATATACCTGTGTGTTTTCAATGTGGGATGATTTGTTTGACCGCTTTCCTCTTAAATAATATTCAACATGCATAGAACATAAACAAACGCCATTAATATTTAGGTACAACCTCAATAAGTTATTAAAGCTAACGAAACTTTAAACACGTCTCCAGAAATAAGCTCTGATGTCAGAATATAACACCAATGGAAACAATATTATAAATAGGTAGATATACTAGATATAGTGATGTTCCAAGGCTAATTTCCAGGCTAGGTACAGTTACACTGTGCTTCATGATTTTTTTTACATTTTGAGCAAAGTATTAATAGTGAAAGCTAAACGGGATAAATTAAAAATTTAATAGGGTAACCAGTGGCGTTGCGACTCGCGATCGTACGGACGAAGTCGGGTCACTTTTTACCCGCTTATAGACGGCCTAGTGCAAATGAAAAGGTAGTTTTGAGATCGCTTAACCACTCGGATCCATAAGCTTGTTTTCGAGACAATAAAACATAGCCATATTTACGACATATGAGGTACCTGACTTATTAAGTTAATCGTGAAAGAACCAAACTTCTACAACATGTTTCAAATAAATACAATACCATTTCCAATGCAAGCGAACTGTGTAAATGTGTAATCTTAGCAAATTAACTGAGCATTTGAAGTTCAAAGCAATTTTTTAAATATGTGGTATTGAAAACATTTCGTAAGTACTAGTGGGGTTGAGTAGAATCGTGGTAAAGTTCTTCATGATAGCTTCGTTACGATCTAACATTTAATAAATACATAATTAATATTTTTGTACAAAACACTTTTTGATTGCAAAAAAACCTTTAATAATTGTGCTTATTTTTCAATCTTTATCTTAAGACTAATAAGTGCCACCCACTTCAGAAAAAAACAGTCTTTGAGATGAAATTATTCTGATGTTCCCTGTAAATATTTCGTTACATTACAAGAAGCTTGTAAAATTATAAAATTGACAGTACATTATGATTCGTATTATCATGGTACAGACCTTTAACATAAAAAGGCTCACGCACGCGATACACGCCATACTATGTTCCTAGGTCGACGTGCTAACTGGATTTTGTAGGGTGCATTTGAAAATTTTGCCACCGGCATTTTCGAAACCGAAATTTTCGACTTTGGACTGTAGCCCAATCTGATGAGGCGGTCGCTGCGCCATTGGTTTAATTCGATATTTATTTATTTTCTCTCTTAAATAAGCACAAATTGTTTACTTTAACATTCGGTCTTGTAGCGGGTTTTTGGTTTAGTCATTACTTAGAATGTTTGCGTTTGGCTATAAATGAAGCAGAAACCACCCAGAGATTACATTTAAGCATTTTTGAAATGTGTGTGGATTAAAAAAAAATAACACCAACCGATCAATAATTCGTAAACGCCTAAACAAACAATGCGTAATGTCAATATTTGACATGATACGCCTACGATTATTTACATTTTGAAAGAAAACTGCCATTTAGAACAACTATTATTATAATCTATCTCTAAGCAAACTTGTCAATAAAAAAACTATGGGCTTTAAGTCCATAAAAGGTGATATTTATATGGATTAAATGACTAAACCATTTTAGTATAACTCGTTAGTTGACAGTGAATAAATGTGTCACAAAAGGTAAAGAATAAATTAATGATTTTTAAATTGCTACCCCAAAATCAATCTTTGAAAACATCGCTTTTGAGATATAACCATTCGCAAAAATGTTGACCAAAATAAAATTGGCATTGTGATTTTCTGGATTTAAGCAGAGCGTCTGATACGGTGTCCTATGAAATTATCTTTAAAAAAACTAGAAACGTTGATATAAAAACACTGCGTATTATATGGGTAACTGGTTCACCCAGGATATTATGGGGAAATTACTGTAGCGCTTGCACTTATCAATTATCCCCCCTTTATTTGTATTTATTTCTATCATTTATGTAGCTCTCTTTTTATTTCATTAATTGATTTTATTTATTTTTCTTTATTTATTTTCTTTTGTCCTTCTAACTTCTCAGAATTTAAGATATTAAATTAATTAAAAATGTCTACCACCTCAGAATAGGCTCAGCCTAGTGATTTGTTTTACAAAAAAATGTATTTGTGTTTAGCTATGTATTTTTTTGGTTAATAATTAATTAAAAAATAAAATATAAGTTTAATAAAAATGTTACGTTTGTGTTGAGCCGTTTTGTGTTGTTTCACTTCAGGTACGCCGCATAGAGTCAATGCAAAATCATGTGCTCTGTACGGTGCAATACTGGGACATCTCGTAAAATCATGTGCTGTGTACGGTGCAATACTGGGATATCTCGTAAAATCATATGCTCTGTACGGTGCAATACTGGGATATCAACATGGTGCCTGTATCTTAAGTAAAATCTCAGTTAATTTGACTCCGCTAGAGCTCATCTAAATCTAAAAGATCTATCATCACAGGATAGTTTTTTTTAGATATTTCACATTAGGGTAAAAATCTTCATTCGTTTATTACTAAGCACATTAGAAGCTATCACGACAAGCTCCAACCTTTAATTTTTTTCATTGTAAAGTGATTAACCTGATATTCTGATTAGGCTACTAACGTGACAGATGCTTTAGCTCCTTGGCTATGAATTGGAGACTGAGGGTTCGAAACCTGATCAGGAGCAAATGAAATATAATTTATTTCAAAAACGTTATTTTTCAATTATTCATTTTAATCACAATGTGGTGGCATCTTGCCATTTTTTGACATTCAATTTGATATTTCAAAACTCCATAGATCAAGTTATAAAAGACATTAAGAACTGAAAAAAAAATATTTCGCATGGTTCGCATTCCAGACAGAAAGTGTTGTGTAATTTTTGTGTTCACAGTGTTCATAATTTGAAACTTTTTGTGATGTGAAAGTTCACAATTTACTTTTTGTGATGTCGGAGTTCACAAGTTGAAACTTTTTGATTTTCAATTTAAAACGGACGATTAGATACCTAATCTACCTAAGTTTATCGGTGAACAATACCCATTGACTTTTTACGGATAAAATCAAAGAGTAAGGAATTATTTTTTATCCAATAAATGATTCCCGGGGCGACGGCGCCCATTCCCGCCTTCCTAAATGATTGAAGAAGCAAACACGCAAATAGATTTTATCGTTGTTTATTTTATTTTTTTAGTGTTATATAAAAAATATGGGTTACATATATACATATATATTTTACAAAATATTATATTAAAGGTCGTTTTTGGTCATGTATACCTTATCAGAAAAGAAGAGCTATTGTGCGTGATAAGGGATTTATTTATTTATTTTATTTTAGTGCATAAAACAGGCATGTTGCCCAAAAATGTACGTATAAAGATGATTTAATTACAATGTAATACTAGAAATTATAACAAAAATAGTAGCAAAAATAGTTGGCTAAATATGCAAAAATAGATAATTTATTATTGGCTCCTGCGCTGATGCGACAATGATTCTGTTGGTACCATAAATAAACCAATCCCAATATTGCCTGTTTTTAAAATAAGGACTTCATCACAATATCAGCTTTAAAATATG
Organism: Glyphotaelius pellucidus; assembly: GCA_936435175.1. Taxonomy (NCBI): domain Eukaryota; kingdom Metazoa; phylum Arthropoda; class Insecta; order Trichoptera; family Limnephilidae; genus Glyphotaelius; species Glyphotaelius pellucidus. Next base: position 533,061 of record OW386547.1, read on the forward strand.
ATTGATTGCAAAATATATTTTTTAAAGTGTTTAAATGGGTCATTAAAAATGTCTATTTCATTATTACAGCAGTGTATAGTATTATAATGTCATAATGTTCGCGGTATAGGGGAGAAATATCCTATATTTGTGTGGTATGTTTTAATATAGAAAACATCTTGCATCCTCCTTGCTGCATTTCTTGATGGTGTGTTGATATTAATTTGGGATATAACGTTCAGTGTATCAACTGATGCATCTATAATTTTGTGTAGAAGCAATAAATCGGAGCAATAAAGTTTCCATTAAGAGTTTAGTTTATAGTGAATTTGGTCGTTATACGTTCCAAATTGATCAGAAGATAAACCTTCGCGAAAAGCAATTACACGGGTTAATTTTCTTTGTATGGATTCGATTCTATAATTATGAATCTCATAATTGGGAGACCAAATACTGGAACCGAATAGTTGTTAATCAAGAGTATGAGGAGTTTTTTTCTGAAAAGATGATCAAATAGAAAATTAATTAATCATTTTTTTTCAGGTTTCTATAGGGGGGAATTAAGATGGCCAAGGTCCTGTGATTTTGGTTGGTTTAAATCAAACTTATAATCTACGCATTTTCACAATGGCGATCAACAGCATGACCGTCACAGAAGTCCCCGAGTCGGAGAGGTCTGCTTTTTGCAAGTAAGTATTGCAATTAAATAACCGTATGAATGGCCAATAAATTCACAAATTTCACCAAACCTCAGAAGGATAATATAAAAATTGGTTATAAAAATGATAATTCAACAAATGGAGGAGTTTTCTATTATCTGATAGTTATTCACACTTTTTAATGAATTTAACAAGTAATGCACAAGACGAGAAACAGATACTGCACTTGATGTTACTGAAGAAATGAAGTAGTTCAAAAAGAGCCAATTTTGGTACACGTACTTATCTTATAAATTAATGTTTTATCTTAAATTATCAAAATACTATTGTTTTAATTGTAATTTATTTGGACAAGGGCGTATTTAAGGAATTCCTGAAAATAACAAAATATGTATTTTTCCTAAATATCAACTTTCAATCCGATAGCGACCCCTTAACAATTTATTTTGAAAAAAAATCAAATAGTAGAATATTTATCATAAGGAAGGCATTCGAATGTGGCATTGGAAGTCTGATGCAAACATAATGGTATTGAGAAAAATTAAGAAAGGGATCCTTTTACCTAGCATTGCCCACAGATGGTTACATCAGATGACACATTTGCCCTGATGACGGACACTGTAACGCTGTCCGAAACGTTGACTAAAGATGGAGGTAGCGCAACACGCCATAACACCCTAAAAATAAATAACGAAAAAAAAGGTATTCATGAGTTCGTGTACCGAATAGTAAACTTGGACTTAAATAAATAAATCGTTAATTCGAAAATAATACGTTATCTTGTAGATAGTGCTTATCGAGAGGGTGGTGAAATGCACCTAAAAAGCTCCCTAAATAGCACCCGTGCTCCCTAAATGGACCACTGTTCTGGGAGGCTTTGGTGGAAAACGCAGTATAAGGATGAACATATTATTTTGTTATCAATTTTATTTTTCTGTGTCTTGTTCTTTTTCATAGTTTCGTTTAGATTTATTAATAATATTTTCTACTCCATTGATGTATTACATTTTTTTTGCCGGCAACCCGGGCGTATATTGAAATAAAATATCGTATACAAACAAGTAACCCGCCTCACTAGACAATGTCTGTTCTGAGACGGGTACTTATATATGCATGTACACACATATAAACATAAATATATATATATCCACATACGTACACATAATCGTATACTTACATATATAAAACATAGCTAGCTATACTAAATCTACAAATTTTTTTTTGGAAATCGTTAAAGGTTATGTTAAAAGTTTCATGAAAACAAAAATCGAAAAAAAAAAATTTTATTGGTTACGAAAAGAGTGTCATAAAAACTATTTTTTTTAAATCTAAAAAGGAAAATGTTAAAAGGTTATCATAGAAATATTTGGAAGGTTATCATGGATTATACATAGTTTCATGAAATTAAAAATTTACAAAATCTAGACATACGTAAGACATTGATGGGAATAACCTTCAGAAGTTATTATAAAAGAGCGTTATTCTAGTAAAAATACAATAATCCGTTTTTTATGACGTCACACGGACTATTTGTCAAAAAGTGCATAAAAATATGCATATGTTTAGTTCTCATCGCACCAAAGTTGATGATATTACGTAAATCCGGGTGTCGTGTCACGGTAGAGTTCTTTCACCCACGTTACAAATAACAAATAGTTGACTGACCAAAACTGACACTGAAAGAGGCCATAGAATAGAGCAGAATAGAGCATGACCAATGACCAATGACCAATATATTAGAACATGACCAATGCGGTTACAACACTAGACTTGCTGGGTATTTGTCTCGCAAACTCAGTGGAAAATATGGCAAATAAGAAACACTCTTATATTTCCAATAAATTCTCAATTCAAACGTTGTTCATGAATGACAAAGAAAATGTGCGTTTTTTTGCTTTAATGTGAATACCGCACATGAGTCCCAAGCGCTCCCATATGAATCCCTCATTAGGGTATGTTGTGAGGCTGAAAGTAGCGGGGAAGGGAAGAAGATGGGAAAGAGGGAAGTGGTGAAGTACCTAGCTTTTCAGATCTGGTCACCAAAGATTTCAGGCATTAAAGCCATTTTTTTTACTTTAACTCCACACAGGAAAATAATTTCACTCAGGGCCTATGTCATCTAAGATGCTGTGTGGAGGGTCTTTTTAAGGAGAAGAAGGAATGAACATTAGTCTTAAAAGACCCATGTTGTAGGAAGGATGAAACCCAGGGTCCGGCAAATCGTTCCACAGCCGAGCAGTTGAACACAAGAACGAGTCGAAGAAGCGACCCGTTCTCATGTGACAAATGTCAACCGTGTACATATGTTGGGCACGCGTTTGGCGTGTTTCCCTACTATGCACCGGTGCCGAAGGGATCAATGATGCTAATTCCTCGGAGCATCTTCCATTGAAATATCGGTACAACAAGGCAAGGTTTCAAGCAAAGTTTCAATTCTGAATGATGGTCTTACACCAGTGTAATACTGAAAGTATCTTCCACTCTGGAACGTACCGCAAATATACTACACATTATTTTTAATGAATAAATTGTGAAATAACCCATACCAATCAAATAAAATTTACTTCTGCACATCGGGTTTCGAACCCGCAACTTTCGGACGAAATAAACGATAGGACGCCAGCGTGCGTTTTCGTTTTCAAAAGATGCGTCGAACACTAGCTATCTCAAGACCGACTAGAATAGGGAGACCTGGGCGCCTGACGGATTTGTGATAAGCCACTACAGTTTGCAAATGGCGGCGATTGCTGTTGATACTCGTTGTTACTGCTGATATGCATGTTGTTTTACCGCAAGCATATAAAAACATTAAGGTTTACTTAGCGACAGCAACGATTTCGTAATTTGGCTCTTGCGAACCCAGACCCTGTACCTAGGCCTTGCATTTTCTCTATGAGGCATACATTTTTTATAATAATAATTATATAATAATAATTAATTTACGTGTAATAAAATAAATTAATTTGCCGAGTAATTAAAACACTTTTTCATTACACACGAGTTCATTTTGGCACTTTTTAAGGCGATTTACTTAGTGACGCGTTTACTAATAAATCTACAAAAAATCGAAAACACTACAGTTGACTTGCTTTTGTCTTGCCACTTTGAAATTTCTACAGCCTGTCCGTATATATTGTAACTTCATTAGCCATGAGCCATGACTAATTTAAATATTTGGTCGATCTGCTAACAGCTCGCTTCTATTTGACAATGAAGTTAGACCCATCAACTGTGGCAGCACAATTAGAGTGTTCTATATAAATTATGCCGACACGAGAAACCAATATGATATTAATATTAAATAAATTTTATTGATACTCTATAAAATACGAATAAAAAGATAAAAGGGTATTATCGATATCTACAGATTTTTAATGGATATTTTAAAATAGTGAAAAGTAAATAATATTGTTGTTTGAGTTTAAAATAGAAAATCGTGTCAAATTGTTTACGTTACCATTTGTAAAAATAGGTATTAAGTATAGCGGGACAATCCTAAGAGATTTTTTTGTCTGCTTTTCTTTTATTTTCCCTAATTTAAGAATCGTAAATAGGTGGGTTAATAATATTTAATAAAAAGTTGCTTGTTTTCACTAAAAAATTCACAAATGTTGTCTAACGTGTTAACTGTTATTTTGCCGAAAAGAGGTGAAAATTTTATTAAATAAATGAAACTGCTTGTGAAACGGTTCCATATAACTCAAAATCGTGCATTTTGAACACCGCTCTGAAAAGTCATTAAATCTATGAAAAGAAATCGCAAAATAACCCATAACCTAACCTCATGTAAACTACTTCACCAATTTTTTAAGTGAGAACTTCATTAGCAACTTTGTGATTTGAAACTCGGTAAAACGAAAAAGCACTAAAAATAGACAAACACATACATCTATAGGATTTAGCCTGCGAGAAAATGAGATAGAATAATCGGTATTTTCTCTGTGCAGTGCTTCGTAACCTCCCCACTCTCGTCTACTTTAGTTTTTTGAAGGTTTCACGTCTACCGCGTGCATACATTTTTTTCATCACTTTTAATGACTTTTCAAAAAAGGTGTTGAAGTTGTTGGATTCTGAGTTGTCCGATCACCTTCTGAAACATCTCACTCTACAAATGATTTAAATACAATTAATTACGACCATATTTTATTACATAAAATTAGGTCGACACATGACTTTTTTTAAAAGATAAAAATTTCGTCCATAGAACACTATTTAACTGGTGCGAAATGACCAAATCAGGTAGGTGCAGATATTGCGGGGTGTACCTAATGATAATGTTTAAAACTTGTTTTTGGCAACAAAAGTCAATAATATCAGACGGCCGCGCTGTGCAATATGCCGCCGAAACATCCGTGATCCAATCAAGTTTCTACCATTTTAAAACGTGATTGTTATTATTATGAAAGTGAAAAAAACATAGTTTATCTATGGCGCGAAAATGGTGTTCTATGGAGAGAGCCCCTCCAGAACAGGGGAGCCAATGTGAGAGGAGAAACCGCAGTTCTGAGAGGATAAATCACATTGGTTATTCTGCGATTGGTCTCCCTGCAGAAGTTTGGTGAGTAATATAGAATATTTTTCCACTAGTATAATATATTTTCATGTGATTTTAAGTAGGAACTGTGTTGGTAGGCGGTTAGGTACCTACCTAACTACCGACTGAAGACATTAAAAAGCGAGTTTATGACCTCTTCGAATGTATGATTTGTGATTTATTTCTGGGGTATTATGCCGTGTTGTGCTACCTCCTTCTTTGTCAACGTTTTGGACGGTTCCATGCCAACTGAGAATAAAGTTAACTTAACACCTCCCCGAAAAGTCATTAAAAGATATGAAAAAAATAATTTTAAATTAGCCTATAACCCTTACCCATCGTAACCTATTTAACCATTTTTTTATATATATTTATTTTTTATCATTCTAAATTACTTATCTGAGATGGTTCTGAGTTGGTTTCATTCCGATTTGTCCGGTCATCGTTTCACCATCAGGGCAGCCGATATAATGGACACTGTAACGCTGTCTGAAACGTTGGCTTCAAAAGGAGGTAGCGCCACACGGCATTATTCCCCAAAAATAAATCACGAAAATACTTTTGACCCTGAAAATCTAAAATCATGAATACAAATATACTTAAAATCTTGAAATAAATATTTTTAGGACCACGAAAGTAGCTTTCAAATTTGTGATTCAATTAATAAATATGATTTTTTATTATTATGGGCCTGAAAGTGTTGTTTTTTCTTTGCTTAGTCTTATATAGGAATATATATCGATCGTCCAATTGATATATTACACATTTATAAATACTAAGTTTTGAGATAATGAGGGAAGCAATATTCAAATGCTCACTATAAATCAAATATTATTTATAAGTCTTTTGTTTTACATATTAAATATGCTATAAAATAACACCGGGATCATAACGGTCCGGTACATATAGAAAGGTCTCCGACCGAAAACATCAACATTTGCTTTCATATTTGCTTACACATTATAAACATTGGCAATGGAGACATGATCTTGGTGCAGACGCATACAAAATGTGCAAGGCCACACACCAGTTAGTTTAATTCACTACAAGTTTTTGTGCATTATAATTGATTTGGTGGTGTTTATGAGTATCGTACCAAATAGGATGTACACTTTGGTTACACGATAACTGCATCCTCAACTCAAATTGCGATTTTTCAACTGGACGATTATATTACGTACATAATATATTATTTTTAATCTGAAATCTTTGAAAACGTTTATTAATCAAACCGTAAAGCTTCAACAATTAGGAAAATGTAAAAAGCGACGAGGGTAATTATATTAATTAAATAAACATTTAATAAATAGTGGCATCTATGTAAATTTTCCGAAAGCTTTTTTATCTTACAAACTCTTTCACGTTCGCGCGGGAACCCTGCGAAAGCCTTCGTCAGGGGCTTATTGATTTTCCCTCACTTTTCCTCTGAAAGCATGTAAATAGGTCATCTGTCATTTTCCATCACCATATTGAAACGTAAATAATAGTGATTTCTGTTAAAACAGCTGACATTTTCAAAAAAGTAAAAAACAAATTCCGTGAAATGGATTTATTCAAACAAAATGCCGTTTAACAAACGGGTAACTAATTATTTGTGCAGTTCTACAATGGTTTATGGAAAATTCAATATTTCGAGCCATCGGTCTTCCGTCAGCGAAGTTGTGCGATATTAAAATGTGATTGTTTCATCGTTTACGTTAAAATGCGATCTTGCTCGGGATTCAATCAAACGGTTTTTAAAATTGGCCTGCGAAAACGAAAGATAAAACACAAGTTGAAGCCTGAGAAAAAGAGTCCTAAGAAGGAGAACGTTAAGATGAGGCAGTTTTACTATCGCAGGTCAGTGTCTAGTGCTAACTTACCCGAATTCATTGATAAACACATTGTGTACCCCATTATTACTCATATATTTTTACAGTGTTAATTTTTAGTATCTTAAAATGTCACTCAAAGTTGTAGAAATATAATATATTATATTTAAGAGTTGTTTCTCCCTGTACATTTGTTATAAATTTAGATAAATTCGTTTTACTACAAAATAATATTATTACAAAAAAAAGAGTGGTCTTGGCAATTTAAAAATAAATAAAAAAAAACGCCGGTAGACAGGCAAAATGCATAGCACGTGTCATTTCAATGCCAATTAATCCAACAATATTTATATAAATAATAATAATTTAGTCACTTAGTATAAGAAACAGTGATTATTGTCCAATTTATATCCTCTATTTTCTGTTATTTAAAAAATACATTTTTTTATGAATTTTTATAATAATTGATGACTTCCTTTTGATATTTTTTGGAACTAAAAATTGTATATTTTATCCGAGGCGCAAACCAATAGAAATCATAAGTTTATCCTGTACATGCATGATTTTGTAATGCGCTATGCATTGTGTAGATGGCCAGTAAAACAAAGTTTTCCTGCTATAAAAACAATTTTTCATAATATATACTATACACAATCACGTTTTTGTGCCTTTGAGGTAATCTGATATTTGTCTGGTATGATTGAAATGACCTTTTCATTGTTACAAATGTTATCTAACGACAACGACATACAGAGCTAGATTATAGTAAGTACACAATAAGTACCTACTTAGTTCATAAAATAAGAATTAATCATTCTCACAACCTTTTTATAATGAGATTTCAAAAAAATACCCGTAGAAAACACAACGTACATCGCGCAGAACTTCAACTTTGCTTGAAATTGAAACAAGACTAGATTTAAATAACATGAAAGATACTGCCCAACTTTCTTCTACATCATCTCCATCTCCTCGCCACTTCCTTTACTCTAATTAAACACAAACCATCACGATGTTATTTTTTATTACATAACTCCACACAAGAGGCCTTAAGAAAAATAATTCCCCTCAAGGTCTACTTCATATTTGCTGCGTCATGGATGCTGTGTTGAGGGTTTTTTGTAGAAAAGGAAGTTCTGGTAAAGAAAGAGGGATGGGTATGAATGTGGGATTTAGTGTGTCCAGGAGTGACGGCGTATGAATCCATGCCTCCCGATGAAGTGCAAGGCGATATTCCGAGAGAGTCGTGCTGGAAATGTCAAAAGATCTCCCGCAACCAGTCAGTGTCTGCCGATTCAGCCTGCCACGCAGTGGTGGGCAGACAGACATATCCGCCGCCCAAACCCGGACAAACCCCACCCCATGGGCCCGGGCACCCCTGCTGAAAACGTGGCGAACCACTTGGTGTAACCTACGGCAGAGGTGTTGGTTTTCCAATAAATGATTCTCGGGGCGACGGTACCCATACCCGCCTTCCAAATTGTCTCCATCTATATTTCATCCGATAGATTAGACACTCCTTGCTTCATTCACATTCATACATACTTTCAAACTTATCGTTATTCTGACTTCGGACATGATCCCACTCATGCATTGTCTCAAAATTAGACAGTACCTACTGGTTTGGTATACTACATATAGTCCTAATGGTTTCGGACAGAAGTGAGATTCTTGTGCTATAATTAAGTTTTTAAAAAATCGGTACCTACCTACCTTTATAAAACAGAAAATTATTTTCTAAAATAACATTACGTAAATAACTATTATAAAAGGTATACTAAGTTTTTTTATACCTTCAAAGGTAATTCAATCCAAAGGTACCAATCCAATTCGGAGTTCCACAAGGAAGTGTTCTAGGCCCTATTTTGTTCCTCATATACATCAATAAACTCTGTAACCTACCCATAACCGGAAAAATAATATCCTTTGCAGATGACACTGTGCTTATAGCTCGACATAAAAATTGGAAAGGAGCATTCGACATAGCTCAATACTTTATTTATTTATTTATTTATTAAAAGAAGTTTATACAATGAACAAAAAATTGTGTTAATTCATCCGCCATGCTAGGGATGTCCCTGTGTTATGGCGGATGAAGTTTACAGATTGTGTAGGTACAGTGTACAGCTATTAACTTATGCAATTCATTTAAGTAGTTTAAGTAACATATTTAGTAACAAATTAAGTTAGTAATTTAATTAACACATTAAATTAATTTATGTTACGAGTTGTATCAATTATATTACAATTCAATTAAAATAGCAAATTTTTACTCATCATAGTTACTGAATGTAAGGATCCATTTTGATAATTTTTTTTTAAAGATATGGGGTTGGGTTTCGGATTTTAGGTTCTCGGGATACGACATAGGTCTTGTAAAGAATTGGTTAGATGATAATCTCCTCACCCTCAATGCTGGTAAAACTAAATTCTTAACCTTCAGTCTATCTGCTGCAACCCAACCTTCTATCAATCAGAAAATAACAATTCACTCTTGTCCAAGTCCCTACTCTTCCTGTACTTGCCCAAATTTGGAAAAAGTATCTCATATAAAATACCTGGGGGTCCTAATTGATCACCATCTTCGTTGGGATCAGCACTTAGCCAGTCTAACTCTGCAAAAAGCCCAAAAAACGATTTTACGTGCTATCAACAAGCGACCAACAAGATATTCCTCCAATAGACTGTTCACAGAGTATAATGTCTTAAACATACGGCAACTTCATCTAAAATTTACACTAACACATTTCATGTTCAAATACAAGAAAAAACTCTCTTACATCACAGTTACACCACCAGAACAATAACCAAACGACACTACAATGTTCCTACACTACGCACCACATCAGCTCAAAGACATTTCATGTACCTAGCTCCTAAAATGTTTAACCTTCTCCCCCAGAAACTAAAATCCGAAACCCAACCCCATATCTTTAAAAAAAAATTATCAAAATGGATCCTTACATTCAGTAACGATGATGTGTAAAACTTGCTATTTTAATTGAATTGTAATATAATTAATACATCTTGTAACTTAAACTACTTAAATGAATTGCATAAGTTAATGACTGTACACTGTACCTACCCAATCTGTAAACTTCATCCGCCATAACACAGGGACATCCCTAGCATGGCGGATGAATTAACACAATTTTTTTTTGTTCATTGTATAAACTTCTTTTAATAAATAAATAAATAAATAATTAAACTGTAATGGTGCTTCATGTGTTAAGCTGCAGTGAGGGGGAGATGAACGAAGGGAAGATCGCGGGAGGAGGGTCGAGTGATTGGAAATGCGGAAAGTAAAAGCGAGGGGTAGGGATGACAGAGGAGGGGGGGTTCGGGAGATGACTGGAAGCGGAAAATGGGGGGGGGAAAGGCGAAGAAAGTGGAGAGGGGAAGAAGGGGCGGAAGGGGAATGGGGAAGAATGAGAAAGGACATGCACTGAGAAACAATAACTTTATTTTAGTGGCATTGCAATATGGGAACTCGCTAGTACCTTATAAAGAAATCTAATTAATTACAGGTAATTTTGAAAATGTATTCCAACGTCAATATTAATTTTATTGAATTCATTACGCCGAAGTGTGAATGTGAGTGGGCAGAAATTACCTGTGAAGCTAAATTTGTCTTTAATATTTGTTCTATCAATATAAGCATTTGCTTACGTGCCTCGTTTCACACAACAAACTTGTTTTTCAATTGGTGTCGATTATTGAGAGATAATTAGGCTTCACTTTTGACTGGCTGTACGGGATTAGGTAAGATAAAAATTATTAATACTATTTGTCAACAAACCACTTACGTACAACATAATATATTTTACAACGCGTTATCAAAATACGAAAGCTTAAAAATATTTTGGTTAAGATAGTATTTATTATGTTCGAAATAAAAAAAAAAAAAATTTAACTAGTTAGTTCAGTGAAAAGTTAGTAGACCTCACGTCAAAAAAACACGAGTGTGCTTTAGACCACACGACTGAAGTAAAACTTCTATGAGAGGAAGAGAGAAAGAAAATGTGCGTGCGCACTGCTCTCTCTTGCTCCTACAGTGTGATACAGACAATAGGCCTGCACTGTGTCTTAGATATACGAAACGTAACTGGCTATGAGAGAAAGAGAGAACTAAAATGTGTGCTCGCACCTCTCTCTCTTGCCCCTACAGTAACATACGAAACGTAACCCTCTCTCTTTCTATCTTCACTAACTTACTTCAGAAGTTGAGAGGGAGATCCCTCTCAACTTCTGTTCGCCTCGCCCGACACTTTTCGTAACGCTCTCGTCACGCATTCACCAACTTACTCCCCAAGTCAAGAAGTTGTACTTCAAAAATATTTTTCCAATTTTCTTTAATTTTAAATCAACCAAAACTACCTACTTAATTAATAAACACGACAATTTCACATTTGAACCAAACGGCCACCATCTTGAAATCGGTACCGGAACGTAACAAACAAATTTATAGAGAAATGAAATGCCAAATGGTCTTTGAAAAAACTTCTTAAAACAGGACTTCGCTACGCTCGATCATGATGTTGTTTGTGAAAGATTTTCACTGGATTTCTACAATTTGTTGTATTCATTTTGTTTAATAAATACTATTTTACATCGAGGAAGCGATTCAATGTTGATAATCCAGAATGTGTTATTATGATTAGATAAAATCGTTGTTGAAGTGCCATGTATTTTGGTTGATGTGGGGGCGATATACGAAACAGAAAGGATTTTTACGAGTCTTCACAAATATCAAGTTGAATTGAATTGCAAACAAACTGGTAGAATCTCATATACCTTTTTATTATGTACTCTTAATTATTTTTGTGATCAAAGGGGAAATCAAATATCTAGTATGGATAAGTGCTACTTTATTTATTTGTGTTTTAAATTATAAAATATAGGCCTTTAAAGGTGTCATGATTTTACAGGTAACTTGGGAAATTTATTGTGAGTAAATGATAAATATTTAAAAAATTATATTATTTAATATGAAGAAATATAAAATAAAAATGATGAAAAGAAATCATTTTGATGAGTGTAAATTTAAATTACAAGTAACCTACTTATCGTAACACAAATTTGTCGTAAGTAGGTATATAAATCAAAATTACTACCCAAAAAAGCATTTTTTGCCATTTTTTTATTATATTAACAGAGTAGATAATATTAACAGAGTAGATAATATTAACAGAGTAGATAAGCAAGATATATTTTTTAATATTTATAATAAATTAACCAAAAAATTCCAAAGTTGCCCCAAAAATATTCTAAATTGATTTATTTAATTACCAACGTACATAAATTTATAAAATAGCACATATCCGTGATAGATATTTTATACGACTCTTGGTTAAAAAAATAATTATTCAGTTTGGTTGGGTATTTTGGCGTCAAATCGAAAATTAGGATTTGTATGAAACGGGCCGAAACAGGCCGTGCAAACATACAAACATATACATTCCTACATATTACACATCTTTAAATCGGTTCAGTTTTGGAGTAGAAAAATGGGAAATACAAAACCTCGATTTTGATGATTTTATTTAGGTATTATTAGGCTGAGATGCAGTTGTCCCTTTCGCTCAGTATTCGAGGGAGTAAGAGCGAGATTGACAGAAACAATTTGGAAAAATACCTTTCATTCAAAATTCTTGGTGACCGGATTTCTTCTTAAGGCGACGCTTCCCGGCCCATAAAGAAGAAGATGGAGCGATATGTAATAACGAATGTTAGACAGAGCGCGCCAATATTTTCAATGACAAAATTGATGCGAAAATTGGGAAAATGCTTAATAAAACATGACTCGTTTAAAATAGAGCAAAAATCTCGTGGAAGGTATCTTAAGTATCATTCAAAGAAACATTGTGATTTTTTTTACAAATGTAACTTGTAAAATAATAGAAATAGACTTGTTTTAAATAATTTTCGGAGCATACTTTGCGATTTTTTTCTATCGAAGGAATTTCATATAATTTGCGTTTCGGCGTGGAACGTATCTAGATAATATCTTCAAAAATAATATATATATATTTTTAAGAGCTTCAAATTTTTAAGGAAGATACTTAAGAAATCGGTCGAAATTCGGATAGCGGCGGCTTAATGGCTTGGATTATTGTAAACGGATTCCTAATTATTATGGAAAATTTCTCGCCAAAGAAATTATTGTGCTGGGTAAGATTGATTATCGGCATTTTTATCGTTTGTTATTGTTTTTGTAACTTTGTTATTACTTCCAGTCGTGTCTAATCTTCGGCTTATAACGCCATATGATATCGTGAGCGTGCTAAACTCGTTATCTTCACAAACAAACCATATCTAGATACGTGCCCAAGGAGTGTAGGTAATTTAATATTATGTTTTTAGTATTGTGCAATTTAATATGTATTCAATACATATTATGCAATATATTCATATAATATTATGCAGTAATAAACGTAAACATCCTGGCGTGATACGTGTCCCTTGCATCACGATTTTACTCAAACATGCGGAAAGTTTTTATTTAATGAATTTAGTAATAATTTAGCTAAGGCATATAATTTTCAAGAGCGCAGATTTGAATATATTTGTGCACACCGATAATGATTTAAAATGGTTTGAAATAGTTTGAAATACCCGCCCGCGGCGCCCGCAATCCCTTATACTGCGATTCAGTAAACGAGTAAACCACTATACCCTTTTCTCGAGAAGGTAGTGTCGTGCAACACTAAAGACGAGTTGTTTAACAGAATTTGAACATTTCATCGTATTTCAATGATAATTTTCAGGTTCTAGAAAAGTTATGTTATTATTTCAGCTCCGTGAAGCAAAGTGCCCATAATAACATAACAATTATTAAATAGAACTTGAAAATTAACTGTGAATTTGATGAGTTGTTCAAATTCTGTGAAACAGCTGGACGAAATATTAACTTTTTTTATTTTTAATACATCTATTTCACTTTCAATTTTGTGTTCATAAATGAATTAATGCAAATCTCTTGGAAGTGGAGATTATCACACTTCCCGATATCGGGATGGACACGGTCAATGAGAATGCATTCATCCCCCCCTCCTCCCCCCTCTACCAAAAATTTATGTTCATGCAACATTATTTTTTTATAGACCCAAAAGGTAAAATATCAATATTTAATTTTTTTGTTGTTATCAGAAAAGGTATTTTATTGTAATGAATTATGCATTACATACTTAGGAAGGATGCTGTGTTTTGGTATAGATTTGTGCGACATCCTCGCAATTAAAATATGCTGTAGCGACGTCTCCGAGTGCGAGATTCTGACAAAATTAATAAAGATTCATTTTTCTTATACATAAGCTCCACACGGGAAGCCTTGGAGAAAATAATTCCCCTAAGGGCCTATGTCATCTTTGGGGATGCTATTATATTTGCTAGGATATTTGTAGGAAAGAAAGGAGAGGAAGTTCTGCGAAAGAAAAACATATGAGGGGTAGGTAGGAACCTGGGGGGTCAGCGTATCTAGCAGTAACCCACTACGGTGCAGGGCGAAAGGCGAGAGTCCAGCCGGATAGGCCAAATGGTGGTAACTCGGGGTGACCCATGGCAGAGGTGTTGGTTATTACCAATAAATGGTTTCCAGGGCGGCGGTACCCATATCCGCATCCCAAATTATATTATATCGATAGATATGTATTTTTAGAAATTGTTTGTTGAAATTATCAACTGAATCAATGTAATAGAGTTAACTGGGTTATCTTATCGGTATTTTTATAATCCGATGTGACATTATTATTGATTGAAATCGATTAGACTTAATAACGGGCAGCTAATGATCAATCTTCACGGTTTAATTATTGTAAGTATGTTTTGAAAATGTTCATTATTGAATCATAATTTATTTAATGCTTTTTAAAAAAGATGGAATGTTAATGTTTATTAATTTTTATTATAAATTCAAAGATTGACTAATGATTACAGTTACCTCATTCACTTTTTTTGCGTAAATCATATTACTATAAACCCGGGAAATTTTCTCAGAACCGGGAATACGGTGCTAGCATTTTTCAATCCCGGGATCCCAGTGCGGACACCGGAAATTTAAATGTGTAATAATTTTTAAAAAATAGGAGCCGTCACAAGTGTTTTAATTTTAATTTTCAGATATTATGCGTAGATTAAATAACACAAGTAATAACAAAAATCGCAATAACATGAAAGTATTTATTTTAACTTAACGAATAAAACCTCAAATTATAGATAATATTTAATTAATGAAGACAATATTAGCGACTCCCAATCTAACATTTGAAACAGAAAAATCAGATAAAGATACGGTCACATTTAAGAGTCGCGCTTAGTCTTGTCGAGCGATGCTCTACCACTAAGCTAATGGGGCCCTATCCCCTTTCGGTCATATTTAACTGTACTATACTTCGACTAAGAACTCCCATTATTATCGCTTTTTTTTATTGGCTACTGTCTTTATGTACGATCGCAAGATTCATTTCAACCTAAATGCTACCTAGATGGGCCTTAGATAAATGTATCAATTTTTATTTAATTGATATTTTACATGTCAGCAAACATGAGATATCGTAGTTTTGTTACCCTGTATACCCACCCACACAAGACTAACTACTGAATATTTTTCGGGCATCATCAAAACTTTCCTAACTTCTAAGAAACAGCGCCATAAATGTAATCCACCTCAAAATATTTATTCTCATTAGAATTTTTCAAACAATATGTCCTTAGAATATTGTGCAATAAACGACAGGCCGCCAATAAAAAAAAGATTTTCCCACGGTTGAAACATTGAAAATAAAAACATTGAAATGAAACCAACAAAAATCCCGCAATCCCGGGATTAAGACAAACGAAAAACCGGGATTATGGTGCCAACAAACGGGATTGATTCCATGATTCCCGGGATTTCGGTTCTCGAGATCCTGGGATTAAAAGTTCTACCTTCCGCGTTTCACAATATCTCCCCCAACTCCCTTGTCATAAAAACACAGCGCAATAATTTTTTTTAACCAATCCCACTGAGCGAGCACTTATTTTATAATTTTTCACGACAATTAAGTTTGCAATATATGTAGGAAATTCCGTGTTGTACACACTCACAGTAGAAAGAATAAAGTGAGGTGCTTCAAAAAATATTATCAGACAACAGAAACAATCCACTTTTCAAAAAATTCATTCACATCAAATTATATTTATTTATTTAAAATATACGGCACAAAGTGCCATTTACAAGCTTGTGTATATTTAATTACAGTCATAGTACATTATACAGGCATTAAAAATAAACAATAATATCAAAAAATCATTATGTAGTGACCTCGTTAACGTATAATTGGCTGAAATGTTCGATCAGTACAACCTTATATTTCAGTATGGAAATATTAAAAATATCAGCCACATTGGCATAAAAATTTCCAATGATGTGTAATCTATTTACAACTGAATTGGAGCCTGATACCGACATATAGTTGTCACAATAAAACAAACTAGGGAACCTTGATCTTATTGTAGGTATATGAAAGTGAATCAACTTTAATATATCAGGGCTATCCAACTGATAGTTAACGATTTTATACAAAAATATCAGATCAAAAAATTTTCTTCTGTCACTTAATTTCAACAATTTTAATGAGTGCAACAAAAAATCAGAATTTATTGATTCTAAGGGAATTCCAAGTCTAAAATTAATACACCTCAAAAATTTGTGTTGGACTCTTTCAATGGTATTGATGTGATTGTTGAAGACAGGTGACCAAATTGTTGAATTATATTCAAGAATGCTTCTAACAAGAGATGTGAACAGAATTTTTAATGTGTAAATATTTTTAAAATCCTTGGAAATCCTTAATATAAAACCTAACATTTTCATAGCCCTGTTAGCTATAGAAGTTACATGAGATGCAAAGCAGAGTTATGAGTTATGAGTCATTCTCAAATTTTCTTTATCATAATTCGCCAAATTGTGCAATACTTATCACAGCAATCAAAAACTAGCATGAAATTGAGCAATACCAATTTATTCATAAGCCATTCTTGGAAGCCAAAAATAAACGAGACCATGAATAAATGAGGCAGAAGTTAGAAAACTTTAAACATAAATGTTATTAGCCGGTTCTACTAAGAACGCAATAAAGTGGAAAAACAGACGTCAGCTGTTAAAGTGGCAACTTTTCATACGGACCAAAATGGTTATATTATTATTTCTGATGCAACATTTTAGCTTATTAAACAAGAATGAGCAATTATTTCCGATAACGTTGTGTTTTGACCGACCATTATTTATTTTTAGTACGTATGAACTTTGCGAAATTATTTTGTTATTGTTTTCATCGTAAATCTTTATGACCGCAATTCTAGCAAATGCCGAATTACTCACATTCGATTGAAATTCTTTGCATTTGAAATAAAGCAGACTAGATTTGTCATAAGAAAGGTATTTGAAAAAGTATTATAAGATTAAATAAGTATAATTATATTGCGTGCAAATTATAATAATCACTAGCACAGACCGGTGAAAAATTACGGGATATTAAAAATTACGATATTTGTAGGATTTGTAAAACTGAAAGTATTTATAAAATACTGTCGAGTACCCGGCATACGTTGCAATGTCACTCAAAGAAAGAAAGTGCTTTTGGATTCACACTATTATTTGTTTTTCCGTCTAGGCAAAAGATAAAACTTATTTAAGGAGAAACGCTACCAAGCAACATCATGTGATTTTGGATTGAAAATTATAATACTACGAGTAGAACACATAATTTGCCTTTGAAATAATCAGGTAAAAAAAAAATATTTTTATTTTTGGCCAGAAAAAAATAAAGCATAAGGGCTACAAAAACTGTTTTAAAGTTCAAAATCTCCTATTTACGAACCCCTTTACGGTTATGGTTTTATTCTAGAATGTAAAAAATTAAATTCTTTTATTAAACTCAGCTGTTCCGGATGTGACAAGGTCTATGTAGGCCAGACAGAGCGGACGATCTCCAAAAGGATTTCGGAACACTTTCGTGCTTGTAAACTTGGCCACCCTGACAAATCGGCAATCGCCGAGCACTTAATCGAAACCGGCCATTACTTTAGATTTGTTCCTGAAGTCCTGGGAAGACCCAAAACTTACAGAGCACGCCTAATTACGGAGGCAATTGAAATCCATAAAAACCCCATCAATATTAACAGAGACGACGGAGCTAAGCTCAATAGTTCTTGGTATCCAGTAATTGACGGCTACACCAAAGCTAAACGCAAAAAACCATGCTGAATTTTTTCTAACACCAGCTCGTAGAGAAATGGAGCTGGCAGCACGGTATCGCTTCGACACACATAAGTAAACACTCTCACCAATATCATTTACTCATCTGCCCTGATGATGGACACTGTAACGCGTCCGAAACGTTGGCTAAAGAAGGAGATAGCGAAACACGGCATAACACCCCAAAAACAATAACAAAAAAAAAAAAAAAACAGGCGGCTGGTGTTAAACGGGAATTTAAACCTTTTCGCCCATCTACGTACGCCTAATTTTGCTTGACGTGGTGCATCGTGTTAAGTGTTTTCTTGAATGGTGAAGTAGATTCTCATAATAAAGTTTGGGGATTAATATAAAAAAAAACCTGAACTATCCATATTTTATAAACTAGTATTTTTGGTCGAAATGTCAATGTGAAGAATAAAGACTGTCGGAAATCAGATTCGACTCTATCTAAAAATATTCACTTCTGGTATTTTGCTATAACGCTGCAGCTCTTTCTTACACTTTAAGTAATGGTGAGACAAAAGATGAGACATGTTTTTAGGTTTTCACGGCCAAAAAGTATTTTTGTTATTATTTTTGGGGTGTTATGCCGTGTTTCGCTATCTCCTTCTTTAGCCCTAAAAAAGGAGATAGCGAAAAAATGAGAGATTTAGGCTAAAGAAGGAGATAGCAAAACACGGCATAACACCCCAAAAATAATAAAAAAAAAAAAAAGATGAGACATACAGAATACATGTGATTGTTTCCTTCAAAATACTATTTTTTTTCCTTTGGAAGAAACAGATATTATATCTTATTAAGGCTCAGCCACGGCCACGGGAATGGCGTTTTCTCTTTCTTACACGTTTGAGGAAGATGTATGATTATAATTGTATGCTTCCTTTGGGGGAGTGCAGACATACGTTCACCGTTTGTATCATTTTCGATTGTTGTTATTTAGTGTGTAAGAAAGAGCTGCAGCATTATAATATGTTTAAAGACAAAAGCAAAACCATCAGCGCATTGACATTTGATGTTTTTGAATTTTTGGAATTCAGTCACACTTCAATATTATCCTTGTAACTAGGTATATTCCATACTTTCAAAATTATTTATTTATTTATTTATTGATCGATCAACGCCCTTTTTCAGGGCTTTTACATATAATGGTAATAAATACAATATTTATTGTACATAACTGAACTGCTTCAGCAACAATATTTTATATTTGTTTAAAGATAAACTGAAGATGTCCACGGACTTGGTGTAATTGTTTCCTTCCATTAGTATTCTGGGTAAAGAGGAATACATATGGTAGTTAGTCCCAGAATTTCTGCACTGAAATAAATCCTGACTTCTTGTATTACGTTGTGGAATCCGGAGCTTATCAATTCAAGCAATACCGGACTATCAACAAAATCATGTAGAATTTTATATAGAAATACCAAGTCGGTGAAAATTCTTCTGTCTGACAATTTGAGCATATTCATATTATTTAACAGAGTGTTGTAGTTCAACATTATTGTTGGAATCCCCATTTTGAAATTAAGAAAACGTAAGAATTTGTTTTGTATTCTTTCAACAGCTTGTACATGTATGTTATAATGTGGATTCCAGACGGGAGAATTGTACTCAAGGTGACATATAACATACGCAAAATATAACAGTTTAATACACTAGAAATTTTAACAATATAGTTAGCCTAGTTATAAATCCCAACATTTTTAAGCCCTTATTACAGATTTCTGTTATGTGGTTAACAAATGAAAGATTTGATTGGAAAGCGATGCCTAAGCCTTTAATTTGTGTTAGTGTCTCAAGAGCATTGTCATCAATGTAGTAATTAAAGATCACTGGATTTTTTATTCGAGAAAATCTAATTATGTGACATTTTAAGATATTTAAATAAAGTCTATTTTCCTTACACCAAATTAACAATTTGTTGATGTTATCTTGAAGAATGTTGCAATGATAAATATTTTGAATAATTTAAAAAAATTTTAGGTCATCAGCAAAAAGTAAGATAGATACATTATGAAATATATTTGTAAGATCATTTATAAACAATATAAATAAGATTTGGCCAAGGTGTGAACCCTGTGGAACTCTACTTGTTGCATGAATTTTTTCTGACAGGGAGGATTTTATTCTAACAATTTGTTGTCTTCCAGTAAGATAGCTTTCAAACCAGGCTAATATATTGCCACGTATACCAAGCTTATTGTGAGGGAGATGCAAGAAAATTGTTACTTTTTTTCCTTTGGAGGAAACAGATCTACGTACGTAGTGTATCTCATCTTTTGAAAGAGCTACAGCATTATTGTGATAAGGAAAGTATGTTTATTGCCTTTTTATGCCGTCACGGTACCGTAATCGTGAATCGTCACGGTAATAATAAAAGCGCTCACACGCGGTTCGTAAACAAGGTGACAGCTGCCACTGTCTAGATTGCCTACATAGAATAGGTAGCGTGGAAATAAGAAGCTAGCCGGCACCAGCACTAGGCAGGTAGGTGTAGGTACTAACCACAATGACTGAATGATCCGATTTCCGACTTGAACTGGCCACGGAGGTACAGAATACAGAATACGAGAGCACAAGGTCAATGGGAAGGTTGTTTGCGTAAGTTATATTGTTTGAGTGTTTGGTGTGTCTGTGTGTGATACAACGTGGTAATCAGTCAGGAACTGAGTGTGGTCATCTTTCGTCAGTCATCGTGATCGGAACGATACAGAGGATTATATTTGGTTTCGTTGAACATTTTTCCTGTGACCACAAAAATATTAATTAAAAACAGTATTTTAATTAGGTATTTAACTTATACAAAATCATCAAACGGTAATTTCATTAAATATTTTCAATTCGCTGCGTCATTCGCATTATGAAACTTTGGTCAGCCTTGGTTCCGTATTAAGCGTTCAAAAAGAAGAAGATGTGGTTCGAATGGGAGATATGTAAATATGAATGTTAGAGGGAGCGCGCTAATATAAAGAAAAAAACGATTATAACTAAGCGAAAATTGTGAAAATATTTAATAAAACACGACTCGTTTAAGGCTGGGGGAATCCATCCGATTTTCCCATCCGATTGTCTGATCAGACAACCGGAAGGCCTTCGCGCCATACATGTCTAATGAAAGGCCGCACACATCCGATTCGAAAACCTGACCGGTAATAAAAATAGGCCGTACAAAGGGCGAGGCCCGGGTCGTATTACCTATCCGATTTTCGAATCGGATAACGGTGTTAATCCGATCCGATTGTCTGATAAGACAACCGGAAAGCAAAATCGGATGTATGCGCCCAGCCTAAAATAGAGCAAAAATCTCTCGGCAAATGTCTAACGTAGCAAGACACTTTAAATTTTTTCATACACAGAATATCAGAAAAAATGTGTGTTTTAGTTATTTCCGGAGCATATCTAGGTACTTTGCGATTTTTTCTATCGGGGAATGTGAGTATTTCATATTATCACAGTTTCGGCTCAGCAAATATATAGATATTATCTTCGGAAATAACATACAATTTTTTAAGAACGAAAAAACATAAAATGTTCAAGGGAAATTTGTTATAAATCGGAAGAAATTCGTAATGCCGGGTCTCAACTGTCCAAAAGATACAAAATACAAAAAAATCACTTGTGTTATAAAAACATTTTTCAGGGTGTTGTTTCAGTGTGCAATAATACTAGATTAAACTGACACTAACATTTTAAGTATTAACGTGTACCTTATTGCGAAATCATAAAAAACAATGATAATATTTAGATTATTTATTACACATATGACGACCGCGTGCTAATAAAATTGGGTAAACACACAAAATTTTGTATCACCAACGTGGAAGAGCTTTATTGACGCTCAAGTAACAACATATGTTTAGACTTCCTCTAAACTTACTTCGGGAAAAGATTACCTAATAACATTAATAACCCTATAACTCTATTAAAGCTAGTAACTTAAGGTTAAACGCAACGTACGTTATAATCTACGCATTCACAGATGGCGCCAATAAAATTATTTTAGGTTTTAGACACTTTTGCAAGTTATGCTTTAAGATATTAATAATAATTAATTGTTCGCGCCCGTACATACGCAAAATGAATATGAATAAATAGTTTTGTCAATAAAAAAACTCAAATCTTTCAAGAGAGGCTGACAAATACAAAATTACATCGGTGATTCAATCCAATATTGTATTTGTCAGCCTCTCTTGAAAGATTTGAGTTTTTTTATTGACAAAACTATTTATTCATATTCATTTTGCGTATGTACGGGCGCAAACAATTAATTATTCAAGCATAACTTGCAAAAGTGTTTAAAACCTAAAATAATTTTATTGGCGCCATCTGTGAATGCGTAGATTATAACGTACGTTGCGTTTAACCTTAACTGACACGTTATCATATTTTTTTACTCGTAGAATCACTTCAGTTGGAATTTTGGAATGATCAATTCACGCCGAACTTATAGCATGGTCCAATCGTCCAAAAGTCCATTTGTAATTAAGATGTACGTATGGCTGCTTTAGTCTAAAGTCTAAACTAATGGATAGACCAAAAATGAAGTAAAAAAAACAACGGGCAACGGAAGGTCCGTGAACTCGGTGCCGTTTATTTCTATTCGTCTTCCGCGTTAAAATTAGCCCAAGCGCTGGATCTCTTATTTTTGTTTTTTACTTTTTTATTATTTTCATCCAAGACACAAGCTCATCTGTTATAAGTTATAATTCTAAAAAAGGGTTTCGAAGAAAATATTTGTTCTCCTTATCATAAGTTATCCTGTGTAAGTAGTAAGTTAGACATGTGATAAAAAAACTTATAAATAGTTTGAATAACATGTGCTTATCGACCTAAATTATGTAACCTTGAATCAAACTTATCCGTTTATAAAATTAATCGCGACCTTCGATAAAATAACGTTATCGAATTTTTTACATAAAATTTGTCCTTCTAACAAAATTGTCTCATTGTACACAATTCGTTAAACTCTCATAAAACACTTGTGAATTCCCAAATATTATACAAAGATTTGATAGCTTGTTGCCGAGCAAAACTAACAAATTTAATGTGTCGCTCCAATTCTTTTCTGCTTGGTACCTGCTGTGAAATTGTAATGTTTTAGTAGTAAGATACTATTTTTATTAATCTTAAATCCGTCTGAAAAAATTAAATTATGGTTATGAAATCGTCAGAATAGTTGCATCTTAAGATACCTCGACAATAATAAATATACATTACACACGTAGATGTGTATTAATTGTAAATTCAAACAGACAACGATTAAAGATAAAATTCCCGTAGGTTTTTTTACCTGTATTTTTTTCTGGCAGACAAAAAAAATCTTATCATGTCCAAGATACGGTACTTTGTTATTGTTTAGCTTTTGAATGAATCTAGACAAGTAATTGTTATGTTCGAATTAATTAACAAAAAAAATTATTGGGTACTTACGTGGAAATCTCATTTAAATAGTAAATAATATAGGTAGGTAGGTAATCGCTTCTTTTTTTATTTTTTTTTATTTTACATACTTTACAAATATAAGACAAAAGTCCGATAAACTGCTTTTTAGCAGTTTGTCTAACGGGTTCTTAACATTTAAAAATCTTATTAAAGTTAGTTAATAGTCACATTTTAACAATTTTTTAAAACAAAAATTAAAAATTTTACAGATGTATAGAGAAAAGAAAAATTATGAAAACATAAACAACAATTTTAAAGTCTAGAATAATATGGCATTGTAAGCTAATACAAATTAATCCTTTCAGTAAGCCAAGTCTTCAGTAAATTCACCAATTGTTTGTTTTGGGCACAGTTTTTAGTTTCTGCAGGTAACACATTTAAACAACTGGGAATCATGTAATTTAACGTTCTTTGTCCATATTTATTTGTATGCTTAGGTACAATAAGTCCTTCATTAAAGTTAAAGCGAGTATTATGGTTGTGTTAACGGTTATTTATGTGCTGAAATATAATTTTTTAGCACAGAATTGCTCTCACTGAAAGAATTTTGAGACATATAAAAGAATGGAATATTATTTGTATTTTTTTTCAGCTAATAATTTAACCACTGAATTTTGCACTGATTGAACATGGTCGATATTTGTTTTGCAGGAAATTCCCCAAGCTGTTACTCCATACCTTATAACAGATTCAGCTAGAGATAAATAAATTATTCGAAGTGTGCAGATAGAAACAAAAAAAAATAGTTTATACCTTCGTTTCGTATCAAGTTTTGATGGAATAATTTTATATTCATTGCCATACGGAGAACATTTGAATGAAATCAAAACAAACTTGCTTGGAAGGAAGATAACAAGATTTGAAACCACCATTTTCCCGAAATAGATTCAAGGGCCAGAAGAACGATTCAGTTAGTTTCTATCTGTTTACTAAAAGAAAACAGAAAAATACTTTGTAGGCATAAACAAGTTCAAGGTTTATGAAACACTCGCCAGACCAGAACTAAGTTAGTTCTGATATTTCACGAAAAACAGAGAGAAAGAGTATTTTAGATATTTTTGAAAAATAAGTATTTGACCAACATGATAATATTATATTATTTGGCAGACTTAACGCCTTACACACCATCTGATTTAAAGCACTGCCTACATACATAAGGACTGCATGCAGTCTCTGCAAATCGGATCGTTAGTAGGCAAGACCATCAGTCGGATTATTATTATTCCTTTTTCTTTTTGAAGGAAGCAGTTACTTAGGGATGTGACATTACATATAAAAAACACACTTATTATTATATAATAAGTCCTGACGAAGGTTGAGATAAGCGAAACCTTGTTGGCTGTCATTTGTTAATTCAAATAATGAGTGGTGTATTACAAAGTGTGTTTTTTAAATTAATATTATTATTCCCTTTGTCCGGCCAGGGCTGTATTATCCATAAGGCCTGCCTAGGGCCCCGCGTCGACTAGGGGCCCCGTGCCCCGAGAAATTAGTTAATTCTTCTTACACAGGGTAATAGTTCAGAGATCTCAAGGAAAATCTAGATATCTTCAATGTTGATCCAAATCTGCAACTTATGCACACTTACTGCTACACGCACACTTGCCGCTACATGCAGGGTCGTATTAACCGTAAGGCAGGTAAGGAACTGCCTAGGGGCCCCGCAACGGCTAAAGGTTAAAGGGGCCCAGAGACGTGCGTTGCCTAGAGGCCCCAACATGTTTAATCCGGCCCTGTGTCCGACCGTTGGAATAATAATTCGGCTGGGGGTTCTACTTGCGATCCTGCTGGCAGTACATCGGATGGTGAAGAGGGGAGTTTTACGAACGTTGTTCCCAACTTTTCGATCGATCAATCTGCGTCTCCTTGCTAAGATTTGTTTAGTACCGCTCGATTCGCCTGTTGGTCGAAGAGTTGCATTGGCAAGAGTGTATTTGTGCATGTTTAGCCAAAATTTTGGCTCAATGGTTGATCAGTAGGATTGGGAACAACGGCAAGTAATGTAATCACTAATAACCAAGTCAAAGAATGTTTTTAACGAAAATATTTATAAAACTGGTAGGGTTCGCTGGGCAGGACACGCAGCTAAAATAAAAGAGACCAGCAAAGATGCTTCTCTATAATAGGCCTGCAGAGCACAGTAGTGTTGAGAGAAGAACTTTGATAGGTTTGAAAGCGTCGGGACGGGGAAATGTCCCGTTTTCAGAAAGCTGGGGCCACTTGCGACATCAAAATGATGGCAAATATCTAATATTTTCTTATGCTTTTAAATGTAATATGCAATCATTGTTTTTGGTACATTTATACTGTGGATACAATTTGAAAGAAAACTTTAGACAGGAAATGAAATTTGCGTATCTGGTTCAAAAAATTCTTTCGATTTTATTTGTAAATGTTAGATAATTTTCATTCAGAGTTAGATAAAATTAACCTTACTTTGGAAATACAACACACTTCAACCGTTTTATTCTTTAGTGGGTATCACATAACATGAATCAAATGTCTAGAGATGTTTTGGGGGGGTGCAGTTTCAGAGTTTGAATAAACTGAACACCCTTCATCTGCATCTGTAGCCCCCGTTGACAAACATAATCTGTTCTACCTAGGAATACAGCAAGAGATCAGAATGGACGCTTATCCTCTGCAGAAAAGCTGCACAAATGTCATTATACCAGGGCTCTCCGTACAATGCTTGCTCTTAGTTTATTCACAGTTTAAAAAGTGTATTTAGTATAATCAACGGGTAACGTCTTACTTTGAAAACTAATCTGGTTCGTTCCCCCAGTTAGTTAGTTACCTTGAACATTAATTAGTTGAACATGGTAAAACTGCGTGCAACGTTGTTGATTTCACTGTACTTAATTAATCTTGTTTATTAACTAACGAGAACTACCTGTACTACCTACTACCTACCTGCTTCAATTAGCTTAGAATTGACAGCTTTTGTTGACAAGTATTGAGAATTGGCGGTCTCCTTACGTTACATATTCTCGTATAATATGACGTTCAACTCTTTGAAGAATTGTGTCAAAAATTAATGATGATAATAACTTACTATTGTTATTATTTACATGAACTTCACACAGCAGGCCCTGAGTAAAATAATTTCCATTAGAAAACGTCATCTTTGGGGATGCTATGTGTAAGGATATTTTAAAGAAAGGGATGGAGGAAGTTCTAGGAAGGAAAAGGGTGTGAAGAGTGGGTCGGAATCTGGAGGTCGGTGTATCCACGAGCGATGGACGTATGAATCCATCCCTCCCGCTACGGTGTAAGAGAGAGTTCGGCTGGAGAGGTCAAAGTTCTCCCTCAACCGGACTCTCCCGATCCGGGAGATCCGATCCTCCCGATCCCGCCACGCTCGTGGGTAGACGGATCCGCCACTAACCCTGACCCCATGAACCCGGGCACCTCTGCTTTTCAAATATCTCTAAAATCAAACCTTTGTTAGTTATATAACGTACAGAACGATTTATTTGATGGGCCGTTGAAGACGAAAAAAATAACCTCGCTTACAAGGTTCAACGTTAATAAAGGTATATTTATATTTATATCTCCTTTCGAATGATCGACGGCAAACATGATATTAGAATCAGAGCCAAGACGAGGAAGGGATTCATGAACTTATTAAATTTAAAAAATAACTACTACTATCCATGGAAAAATATGACAATAATTTTATCATTTGAAATAACGAGGAGTTTTTAGACTACTTTCACCTTGTCGATATTTTGTGTTAATGTGTTCATACACAAAATAATTTCAAAGTAGCAGACAGCTGACTTAGTTTCTCATTTAAAAAAACCTAATAACCATTATTTTTATTTGTTTAAATGTTTAAAAAAATTTGGTTCTATTTTTTTTTAATATTACAACCAGCGAGTTCCCGGAATGCATTGCAATACCACTTAAATAAAGAAATTGTTACTTCCTGCGTGTCCTTTCCTTCCCACGTCCCCTTCTCCTCCCACTCTCCCCTTCACCTTCCCCGCCTTCCCTCCTTCTTCGTTACCCTCCCTCCTCCCTGATACCCTTCCCCTTCCCTCCCTGCGGCTATACTTAATGAAAAACACTCATTTTTTAAACAAATCGCGCGGTACCTATTGCATTTTTTGTAAAAATTTCATTACGCCAAAGCTCACCAGTATATATTGAAATCTTTGCAGTCGTGCACGTACACACAACAACTCACCAAAGTTTCATTGCATTTGCATGAATAGTATAGGAAATAATTACATAACGCCAGAGCTCAGTATTATATACAGAAACTATCGCGGGTATGTGCACAACAAATCACCAAAGCTTCATCGTAATCGGACAACATTTACTTTTATATATACCTATTACAATTATTTTTGATTTGAGCGAATATTGAAAACTGTCACAGATATTTTTAAAACACATTAGGTATTGCTAATGAAGGAATTCTTTTAATTATTGGATTAATTTGTTATGAAATTAATCAAATACACGTAAACAATATTGTTTATCTTACCTGAATAATCTGCCATGGAACACCCTGTGTAGTTGGATATTTTACTGTTTTTTTTTTAACAAACATTAAAATTACATATTTAGGACGGGCACAGAATTTTAACAATTCAACAAATTTCAAAGTTAAATTCAAATTCTGTTATTATTCAAGCACTGTGAAGCAACCAGCTCATTATCAAATAATAACAAAACTATATAGGATAGAAGTAAGTGCATTTTAACTTTGAAATTTGATGAATTGTTCAAATTCTGTGGTTCCAGTCCTTAAAAAGAAGTCCAAAAAAGCTGTGAAACAACAGCTCTTTTAATCTGCTTGCATGAAATCAAATATTTCCATACCGTTTTTAGGTGCCCCCTGAAACAATCAAAACATACTACGAAGTAACTTCCATTCCGTTTCTTATAAATCCATTTTCTCATACATAAAACCATTTTCTCATAAAACTCTTTTTTTCAGGCCACACTTCCGCAAGGCCTACGTGTTTCTCATAGTGGGTATCCTGCTGATCTGCGTTGGTCTCGCCGCGTACTACATCGTCAACAACGTTAACAAGTCCAATGCGAGCAGCCGCGATGAAGAAGGGAGGGAAGGGGCCCTCGTGCCCCCGAACCCGGAGGAGAAGCTGCCTCCCTCCCACTCGCTTTTCCACGTGTTCAAGAGGGCGGCAGTTTGCACGGATGGACCACCCTGCTCGCTGATAGGCAGGTAAGAAAAAACTGGCGACACTGATCCCAATTCTAAGGGCTGGAATATCAGTACTTTTTATACTCGATATGAGAAAGATTTACATCTGTACAAGTTGCTCTCTGGCAGGAGCCCTGGCGAGATAAGTAAGTGAAAGCATTACTAAAAAATACTGATATACCGGCACTAAGTCTATGTTTTAAAAATGGTGCATTTTATATAATTTTCTTTGGTGACCGGACAACTTAACAACATACAACTTCAATACCTCCTTTTAAAAGTCATTAAAGGTGATGAAAAAAATATTTTTTAAATGTTTAAACAGGATACGTTAGGTTAGGTCATGGGCTATTTTTTTTATAACTTTTAATGAATTTTCAAAGTGGTTTCACTTTGTTGAGTTGTCTTAGCCCATCAGAAAGTACCCACCTACCTAACCTTAATTAATAGTTTTATACCATTTGGGGCCAATTTTTTACAGAAATTTAAATGTAACATTGTCATCAAATGCCCATTCGGCGCAATTTTGGTTTTATGGCATTTGAAAGGTCCCCGTTAATACTCGTAGTTGTGCTCTTTTCCTAATCACAATTTGTTCAAAAGCTTCAAAGAATAAGGATTTTTCAAATGTCAAAGAAACGAAATGGCGCTGTATTTTACGACAACGTTACATTTGAATTTCTGTGAAACGTCCTATGTATCATGCATGCTTTTCTTTACTCATAAGAAACTTCTTACCAATACTTGATAAAATATTATTATTTCAGATCCGTAAAGGGGGGCAAATGTGTTTTTTTTGTTCATAAAAGAATACCTACCTACCGCATTGTTTTTATGAATATCTCAATGTGCTCGAGCAGTTACTTAATTCTGTCCATCCCGAGTGTGTTTTCCACTTCACTTTAGTGAAGGGCATAATCCTAACATGCTGATAAACATTAATTTCCAAAACATTTTAACAATCACCTGGCGTTTCGAATTAATCGCTCAATCTGTTATTGTTTGGATTGATATCATCACGAAAACATGTTTATGAAAAAGATCGAACATGTGTTCCAAAAATCAACTAAAAGCTAGCTATGTTCGTTCCGGAATGCGATATTATTCATTTAGTCTGTAAATTAATCTTTGTAATATTCACGTTATTTTAGTAATTTTTAACCCCCGACGCAAGGAGCGGTGTTATAAGTTTGACGTGTCTGTCTGTCTGTCTGTCTATCTGTCTGTCTGTCTGTCTGTCTGTCTGTCTGTCTGTCTATCTGTCTGTCTGTCTGTCTGTGGCATCGTAGCTCCTAAACGAATGGACCGATTGTGATGCAGTTTTTTTTGTTTGAGAGCTGACGTAATAGAGATGGTTTTTAGCTACAATTCATGAAAATCTGTTCAGGCGTTTCCAGGTTATCAGCCCTTTTTGTGTCGGGGGTTTCTTAAAATTTTGAAAATTTTACTTATAGTGACGCGCAGTTTCTCCTTTTAAATTAAAAATGTGCAAAATATGCAAACAAAATATTATCCCACGGTTTTCCTAAGGTCCGAAACTTGAGATCAAAATTTTACCTGGTATCGTATAAATATCCCTTACAAATTTGGAACAAATTCCTTTATTATTTTTAAAGTCGGAATTAGTACGGAATATAGGTACAAGGATAATATTGAAGTGTGAGTGAATTCCAAAAATCAAAAACGCCAAATGTTAATGCGCAGATGATTTTGCTTAAGTTCTTAAAGGTATAAAGCTGTCGCTCTTTCTTACACGCTAAAAGACAACTTTTTTTTTTATTTCTTTTATATATTTAATAATATTATTATTCAATTTATAAAAACAGTTTATTTATAAACAAGTTCTGCTAGGTAATTATTTTTACACGTGACAGCTGTTTCGCCTTCTGAAGGCATTATCAAACTGTGGTCTTGCCACATACAGACGAGGTATTTATGTTATTTCTAAATAGGATTTTGATGACTAATTTTAATTATGAGTAAACTGACTAAAATTATTAATGGTTATTACCCTTTTAAAAGATACCCAATTACTTATATTGTTTAAATTTGACTGAAGGTCGTTAAGTGCACTAATCGTTATTTCTAATATGAATCATTTCCAAATGATGACTCATGGTTTTATTTTCTGTATAATTAAGTTTAAGGTCGTTAATACTCTAAACTTATTCCTAATGTAAATTATTCCCAAATGATGACTCGTGGTTTTATTTTCTAGTAAAATTATTATTATTATTGTTTTAAAATTGGTTTGAACATATCTAACAACGGTGAGTGAATTATATTGGTCTGTTCATTTATTAAAATAGCTTTAGGATTATTAAAGTGCTTGTTAATTTCTAGTTGTTCTAAAAGATTTAGTTTATGTCCTTTATTTTGTATATGTAAGGGAGTTGGCTTATTATCGCCGCTAAGTGAGTGATTATCATCTAGGAGATGTTTGGCAAATTGTGATTGCATTTTATTATTATTTTTAAATGATCGCATATGTTCTTTGAACCTAGTATTAAAGGACCGGCCAGTTTGTCCAATATAAACAGCGTTGCATTCGTCACACTGGAGTTTATAAATGCCGCTATTTTTTAGTTTGGGTATTTTATTTTTTGAATTTTTGAGAGATGATCCCAAATTATTATTAGTGCGGAAGGCAATATCTAATCCACAATTTTTGAGAACTTTAGCAATTTTATTGGATGTCGGTCCGACAAATTCTAAACATCCAAATTTATTTTCCGTTTTATTATTAATTGCTGGGTAAATTAAGTTAAGGTTATTTTTATGTTTTTTATGACTAATTATTTTATCAGTGTCTCTACTCTTGAAGCCGTTATTTTTTGCAATGGATAAAATTGTACTTTTTTCTTTCTCGAATGCTTTATTGTCAAGTGGAATATTAGTAAGTCTGTGTATCATTGAGTGATAAGCAGACAATTTATGTGACCATGGGTGCAAAGATTTAGAATTGATGGTCGTGTCTGTAAACGTAGGTTTACGATAAATTTCAAATGCGTGTTTATTATTTTCTCTACTGATTGTTAAGTCTAAAAAATTAATTTTATTATTACATTCTCTTTCAACCGTAAAGCAGATTTTACGGTTAATGGAGTTAGCAAATGTAACAAAAAGGTCTAGTTGTCTGTTGGTACCTTTCCAACAGATCAAAATATCGTCCACATAACGTACATAGTAGATTATGTGTTTACTAAAGACTGAGTTTAAAATTTGATTTTCAATGTAGTCCATGAATATTTCAGCAAGAAGGGGACTCAGAGGCGACCCCATCGGTAAACCATCGTTTTGTTGATAGAATTTATCATTAAATAAAAAGTAGTTGGTTTCCACGCATATTTTAAAAAGGTCAAATAAGTCTTTTTTAATAATTGGATTTATGTTAGATTTATCTAATTTATCTTCAATGATTTTAAGGCACTCTTGGATAGGAATATTGCTAAAAAGGCTTACGACGTCTAAAGATAAAAATTGGCAGTTGTGCGGGAGATCTAAATTTTGAATTTTAGTTATGACTTCCAGAGAATTTTTAACACTGTGTTTAGGAGAAAATTTAGTATATTGTTTAAAAAGAAAATTAAGTTTTTTGGCGAGTAATGTCGTTGGGGCATTTATAAAAGAAACGACCGGTCGGAAAGGAATATTTTCTTTATGGATTTTGGGTTGCCCGTATAGTGCCGGAGCCCTTGGGTTCATTACCATTGCACTTCTTCTGGCGTATTTATTTAAGAAAATTGATTTGCAATTATTTATTAAGTTTCGCACATTCATTGAAATTTTGTCCGTTGGATCCTTTTTTAAAATTTTAAATTCTTCTGGCTTTAAAAATGCTTCTACTTTATTTACGTAATCGACTTTGTTTAAGATAACTACCGAATTCCCCTTGTCCGCCTTAGTAATTGTGAGGTTACAATCTTTAACTTTAGTTTTAATATCTTTTAAGATTTTCGTTTCTTTATTACTGTATTTATTTTTATTGGTCGATTTCAAAGTTTTTTTCAAAATATCCGTGGTTATTTGCTTCGGTAAGCCGTTATTTTTTACTTTAGATAGAGCAATTTCTGTATCAATTGCCAAACTTTCAATTTGTTTTTTAGTAATGTCTGAATTTATTTTATATTTGAAGCCTTTATCTAATAAATTTATTTCTTCTTTTTCAAAAATTGTGTCCGATAGGTTAATAGTTTTTTTGTAAAATTCCATATTTTTATTACTTTGATCTTCGTTAATTTTGACATTTTTATTTTTAGTTTCGACAAGTTTTTTAATTTTCTTTTCTTGAGTTTTGAATTTATCAAATATAATTCCGCTGATGTGTTCACGGGTATCGTAATCCAGGTTATCGAATTCCCATGGATGCAGTTTAAAAGTTAATTCAGAATGCAAAACCTTGATGTAGTGAAGAATTGTGTCCCTTTTCCGACAGCATTCCTTAGTCTCCTCCTTCAGCCATATCCTCTGTGCTCGTTGCACAGTTTTTATAGCTGACGAGGATTTGCTTTTGGTAGAAATATGTACGTACTTGGGGATCACGTTCAACTTCAAACACTCTTGGTTAAACCACAGGTTTTGCACTATTTTCCGATGCTTTAATTTTAATCGTCTGTATAAAATCACTTGGGTAGCTATATCAGCTACCTTCAATTTATTTATTGTTATCAAGTTTAATTTGTAGAACTCCATTTTAATTTTTTTATTTCTTTTATATATTTAATAATATTATTATTCAATTTATAAAAACAGTTTATTTATAAACAAGTTCTGCTAGGTAATTATTTTTACACGTGACAGCTGTTTCGCCTTCTGAAGGCATTATCAAACTGTGGTCTTGCCACATACAGACGAGGTATTTATGTTATTTCTAAATAGGATTTTGATGACTAATTTTAATTATGAGTAAACTGACTAAAATTATTAATGGTTATTACCCTTTTAATGATAATAAGCCAACTCCCTTACATATACAAAATAAAGGACATAAACTAAATCTTTTAGAACAACTAGACGGCCTCCGTGGTCCCGAGGCAAGACTCTCGACTCACAATCCGAAGGTCGCGGGTTCGAACCCGGCGTGCGCAAATAAATTTTATTTGATTAATTTGTGTTATTTCACAATTTATTCATTTAAAATAATATATAGTATATTTGCGGCACGTTCCAGAGTGGAAGATACTTTCAGTATCGCCCTGGTGTAAGACCACCATTCAGAATTGAAACGTTGCTTGAAATGGCTTTAGCCGTGTTTAGTGACCAGATCTGAATAGCCAGGTACTTCCCCACCTTCCTCTTCCCTATCTCCTTCCCCTCCCCACTACCTTCAGCCTCACAACATACCCCAATTGGGGATGCCATAGTCTCACTGGCTCCAGACGGGAGCAGTTGGGACTCTTGTGCGGTATTTCATATAAAAAAAAAAAAAAAGAAATTAACAAGCACTTTAATAATCCTAAAGCTATTTTAATAAATGAACAGACCAATATAATTCACTCACCGTTGTTAGATATGTTCAAACCAATTTTAAAACAATAATAATAATAATTTTACTAGAAAATAAAACCACGAGTCATCATTTGGGAATAATTTACATTAGGAATAAGTTTAGAGTATTAACGACCTTAAACTTAATTATACAGAAAATAAAACCATGAGTCATCATTTGGAAATGATTCATATTAGAAATAACGATTAGTGCACTTAACGACCTTCAGTCAAATTTAAACAATATAAGTAATTGGGTATCTTTTAAAAGGGTAATAACCATTAATAATTTTAGTCAGTTTACTCATAATTAAAATTAGTCATCAAAATCCTATTTAGAAATAACATAAATACCTCGTCTGTATGTGGCAAGACCACAGTTTGATAATGCCTTCAGAAGGCGAAACAGCTGTCACGTGTAAAAATAATTACCTAGCAGAACTTGTTTATAAATAAACTGTTTTTATAAATTGAATAATAATATTATTAAATATATAAAAGAAATAAAAAAATTAAAATGGAGTTCTACAAATTAAACTTGATAACAATAAACTAAAAGACAACAGTCAAAAATGAGAGAAACGATGGGCGTATGTCTGCACCCCCCTCCCCAAAGGAAACATACAAACAAACAAACAAACACACAATAATCCACTATTTAATTAGTAAGAAAGAGCTGCGGCATTATAGCGATAAGTCACGGTACCGTTACCGTGAATGGTCACGAAAAATATAAAAGCGTCCAAAGAAATAATTAAATAAATACACAATATTAATGGTGAATACAATTAGTCCTTATAATCAATTTGCAAGTATGACACGTATTCATAACATTTCAATAATAACAAGGCAATATAATAAACAATAACTGTATGGGTTCACTGATAAACGGGTTTCATCTGTGTCCACTGCGTCGATCCTCCCAAAGCAAACCTAATTGTTCAATTATCCTTTTGTTTTATCAAAATTTCAACGAGTATTTTCCTCTCTGGGTTAGCTGAAAGGGATTACAAAGCGTCTCTTGAGTCAGTCCTGCTTCGCTTGAGGTTACGCGGAGCTTACGTCAGAGTTTCACTGAGTTTACACGGTAGGCACCGGGAAGCTACTTGCTCTCTAGCGCTAAAACCTTCTCAGTCATCAAAGCCGTGACATCCCTTGCATCCCTTCCAGGGATTACATCTGTGAGCCTGAGCGGCGGGGTGAAAAACTAAGCAATAGCATCCCTCGCCCTAATTTGGAAGAGAGGGAGTGAAGCGGGAATGAGAGAGTACTCGAGACCGAAAAACTAATCAATACACGCTTGGAAATCTACATAACAATTAGATGGTTTGTTACTTAATATAAAATATGTCCTAAATCAAGCCTCGTGGTAAAACGTTGCAAGAGTGCAAACTCTACATTCGAAAACACCACGTGTTTGAATTCATTATTGTTCAAGAGTCAATGCACTCGCCTTCTACCTTCAAATTATAATTACTTTAACTCACACATATCTACGAGCTACGAGTATAATTATTTCGAAATACCTACTCTTTGGGCGATCTAATACTAGAGCTATTGGGTTTTGTCTTGTGTCATGCATCGAGCGTTACGAATTCAACGTGGTTCTGTAATGAGATTTTTTTATTTATGTAGAGTTAACCTACGTCTACAACATGTATGGCACTCGCAAATGTACCGCGATAAGTCTAAAATCTGGCGTTTTTGTTTTCAAAATGTACCCAGCAGAATTATCAAACTAATATGGAAACTATAATGAACAAACTTAAATACTAACATATTTTGGACGACTTTTTCGCAGTGGGTACCTACCTACCTACGCAATTTTTCAGATAATTTATATCTACCTAAACACTAAATATAGGTCGTACAATTAGAATTGACCCAAACAACACACCCTTAGGATTGTGTGTATTGGTACACATGTATTCCATATAACTACTCTTCCGACATGATATCCTTGCGAAACGTCGCTGAGAAACAACTTTTGGTACACAAACAGCTATAAAAGATGTAGCTTGGCCTATTTCAGCATATCGCTCGCCATACTTTCCCAATGGGAATATAATATGGCGAGTGATATGCTAGGGAATGTATGGTGAGCGATGTGCTGAAATAGGCCAAGCTGCATCTTTTATAGCTACAAACACTTATTACACTTTTAGCAATTATACCTGTACCTTATAATTATACCGATTTTATCTACGATTCGAATTGGAATATTAGAAAAGTTTTACAGGCTGTTGTTTTTATCAGGTCCTTGCCTAGGTATAATTAAAAATTTCGTTTTCTTTCTGAAATTGTGTATCTCTGTGAGTACTGCCGAACTGTTTTCTTTCTGAAATCATGTATCTATGTGAGTATTTCCGTACTGTTTTCTTTCTGAAGTCATGTTTCTCTGTGAGTACTGCCGAACTGTTTTCTTTCTGAAATCATGTATCTATGTGAGTACTGCCGTACTGTTTTCATTTGTTTTACTGTGTCGATCTATCTATCTATTCAAATATTCAATTGTTATCAATGTTGCCAACTCGATTTTTAAAATGAAGCCCAGACGTCAGAGGGGGGCAGCGGCTAGATAAAACCGGTTCCTAAGGAAATAGCTCTTATATTAATAATATTATAATAAGATGTTTATTCCGGTATGTGGGGAGGTCGGTGCAGTCCCACACATTACATAAAGAGAAAACAAAAAAAAGATAATAAGCCTTTAGGGTCCTGTGACTACATCAGGAGCTAATATTTTCTCCAATGTGCGTCAATTCTGCGGAAGATGGATTGAAGCGGGCTTCCATGATGAGGATATTTCCAGAGTTGCTTATCCTTTCCGTCATTCCTGCCACCCTGAATCTAATGAGGGCTGCATAACCGGGAAGCCCTGCAATATCTGAGGAGACCAAACATTATGCGGAACATATGCGGTTATTGTACTGTACCCGAATTCTTTCTATACTTACTATTATTTTTGTAGTTTGCCCAAAGTTCGTACGTATACACGTACCTATATAATTAATAATATATAATACCATTCAAATCCTATATCATTTTGACTTACTACAGTCTAGTTGTGGGATTGCGACTTATAAAAAATGTACGTAGGCACCTACTAACGTTGTGAGTACATATTTTTTGTGCGATTTGAATATGATGATCTCAGAATACGTTGTGTAAAATGGACCACGTTACGACGTTACGTAATTTATAATACGTCCACCATTTAGAAAATTGCTCTTGTAAAAGGGAAAAAAACGCCCAAGTGCTCTATGGTTCTATGGGAGGTACATTTCCATAATATGCATTACTTATAAAATAATCAGGGCCCGATTCTGGCCTGAGGCACGCGTCCGCTGTTGCGCTCAGTTGTGGCCGCGGCACAGTTTCAGCGGGAGCACTTGTGAGCAGGCGGGCAATATTTTGTACATTATGTTGGGTAAAATTGCAAAATGACTTAGAAATTAACTGAATTAGTTTTTTTCGACATCTGGATTAGGACTCCAAAAAGTAACTAAAAGAACTGAGCAAGCTGAACTCAGCTGTGTCGCAGGGGTTCCAGCCGGCCTAGACTAGCATGCTGATAAAGTTAAAATAAAAACAAAATACAACAGTTTAATACACTTTATGTTGTTAATATTTCTAGTTAGCCTAGTTATAAATCCCAACATTTTTAAGCCCTTATTGGAGATTTCGTTAACAAATGAAAGGTTTGATTGAAAAGTGATGTCTAAGTCTTTAATTTGTGTTAATGTCTCAAGAGCACTGTTATCTAGTTGTCACTGGATTCTTTGTTCGAGAAAAACTGCCTATTGACATTTTGAGATATTTAAGTAAATTCTATTTTCATTGCACCAAATTAACAATTTGATAATATTATCTTGAAGAATGCTGCAAAAGTAAATATTTTGAAAAATTCTAAAAATTTTGAGTTCATCAGCAAAAGGTAAAATATATGCATCATGAAATATTTTTTAAAGATCATAAACATAACTTAAGCAATATAAATAAGATTGGCCCAAGGTGTGAACCCTGTGGAGCTCCACTTGTTGCATAATTTTTTTCCAACAGGGAGGATGTTATTCTAACAATGTGTTGTCTGCCAATAAGATAGCTCTCAAACCAGGCTAATATATCGCCACGTTTATCAAGCTTTCCTAATTTCAAAAACGAGAATTTTATGGGAAACTTTATCAAAGGCTTTTCTAAAATCAGTATAAACAAAGTCGGCTTGTTTTTTTTCTTTAAAACCATTGGTTATAAAATTTTCAGAGATAATTAAGTTGGAAAGAGTACCTACTTCTACCTGACAAATCCAAACTGGTAAGGTGATATTACAGGTTTTATTTATGTAAAAAGTTTGTCAAGTATCAGGCTTTCAAAGAGTTTAAGTATGGGGGATTGAATACATATTGGTCTGTAATTACAAACATCACTTTTATCAACCTTTTTGAAAATTGGAGTCAAATAACTCATTGTTAATAATTCATAACTACCGGGAAAAATTCAACAAGATAAATATAGATTAAAAAGTTTGGTTAATGAAAGAGCAATTACTTTGATACATTCTTTGAAAAATGTTGTAGGGATATTATCCGGTCCCGCATATTTGTGGATATCTATTGATTTAACTTTAGTAATCAAATCAGAGAGGCTTATGGTACACTGAGAAATGTCAAGAGTTTCATCTAGAATTATTGTTGGAACAGGAGCATTATTTGAGGCTGTTGAAAAAAAATTGCCAACAAGTCAACAATACCATCAGTATTATTGCTGTGGCTACCATTTAAGTGCAAAATGCTCGAGAAATCAGAACCATCTTCGAGATTTCGAGTATTTCCAAAAATAACTAGAATGTGCCCGGGTTCATGGGGTGAAGTTTGTCTTGGTCTTGGAGGTGGATGACCAGGACACACTGAACCCCAGATTCCTACCCACTCCTTAAAGCTTTTTCCTTCCCAGAACTCTCCTTCCCTTCTTTTCCTTAAAAAAACCCTCCACACAGCATCCCCAAAGATGACAGGCCCTGAGGAAAATAATTGTGTGGAGCTCATATAAAAATGTAGTTTTGAATTTTATTTATATACTTACGGTAACAGGTCATAGACATTTATTTACATGAAGTTCTCAAATCTTTAAATTCGTCGTAATCAGAATTTCTTTGATATAATTTATATTCAATGTTAAGTTTTTTGGTGATCAGTAGATTTATAAGTTCTTTGGAGGACCATTTTGTGTGTTTGGCTTACATTTCATGGTTGGGATGCCTTTGCGGTGCGGGTGAATGGAGTAGAATATGAATTATTATTACTACATTCGCAAAGGCATGGAAAAGCGCAACATGCGAAAATTTTAATCAATAAACGCTTTTTAATGATTTTTATTTTTCGGGGAGTCTGTATGCCAGCAATATTTAGACGGAAATCCTTTAATGGAAATCTTTTTGTAATATTTAAAGCGGCAACCGGCGGTCGTTCCGTTGCTTTACGGAGCACCATCGACCAAGTATTAATTATTTAGACAGAACTTGTGAATCTCAAAATAACACCGAAAACTTGTGAATCTCAAAAATATTGGTAAGAAATTTTGAAATTTATCAAAAATAAAGTACATTATCTCGTAGTCTAAAGATCGGAAGAACCATTGCTTCTTAGTTTGGTCAGCACGAGCAAATTTGTTGACATTCCCCTTTATAATCTTCTAATATATAAAATTCTCGTGTCACGGTGTTAGTTATCATACTCCTCCGAAACGGCTGGACCGATTTTGATGAAATTTTGTGTGCTTATCGGGTAGGTCTGAGAATCGGCCAACATTTATTTTTCATACCCCTAAAAGTTAAGGGTGGTCCACCCCGAATTTTTATTTTTTATTTTATGGACAAAATGTTTTATTTTTATTTTTTTACGGTGAGGCATTAAAAAATACATACAGCCTTAAATTTTCACTATTCTACCATCAACCCCTATTTTTTAATATCGATATTAGTAATTCAATCATTTTCAATCCCAGTCGATAGAAATAACTCACAAATAGTAAAAAAAGATTTTCAAATTTGGTGCAGTCGTTCGGAACCAACATTTCGAAAAATAATTTTTATATGGATAGATAGATATTAACTACGATGCCTTAAATAAAAATATATCAACATCGTTTCCACGGCAACGATTTGTTTTTTGACATTAGTAATAACTCGCTTTTGTTAGCGAAAGAAAACGTATAATAATTTTTTTTTATGACAAAATTTTATTTTTTTATGGTGAGGCATTAAAAAATACATACAGCCCTAAATTTTTACCCTTCTATCATCAACCCCCATTTTTTAATAGCGATATTAGTAATTCAAGCATTTTCAACCCCGCAACTAAAAAAATATTTCCTAGAAATAATGTATATGGCAAAACAACGTTTGCTGGGTCAGCTAGTATGTATATGTATAAAATTCATAGACATAAATATATTACGGGTAGGTGCAGGTAACTTCCTAATTATCTCGGTGAAATAAAAAAGTTTATTTTTTCCATACATCGTGTATCTGCATTCGTTTGCGTAAAGCCGTAAAATCTAGTAATTAAAGTACGTTAACCTGATCAACTTAAATCTAATAAGTATGCCACGGGCGTCTATTAACCGGTGGCGACGGTTTAATAACATTGCACGCATTGCGCAATATTTCGGTCCGTCATTCTCTTACTGTTCTGAGAAAAAAAAACCAACTCGTCACGCGTCACGCACTGTGAAACCTGGCAAGAGTCGGGTCCGGGTGTCTAGTAAGTGCCTACGTGTGTGTGTGTATGTTTATATTTTGTTATTTTGTGTATGTTCTGTGTTTGTTTGTGTTTATTTGAGTTCCCCCGCCAGCCGATAGCGGTAATCAACCAATCAGACGTCGCCATTCGCTTCGTTCTGCGCGTGCGTCAACTTCTGCCACCTTTTATGAGCGCACTCGTCCCCTCAGCGGCCATTAGTTGATCGATTCTCAGCCGCAGAGTCAGCTGTTCCCCGCAAGAACAACAAATACAAAATTCTAGTCTATTTATTTACGAATCGTGCACATTTTGTTGTGAAGTCACCAGTTTAAGATGTCAGAAGCACACTTCGACGAGTACGAGCATTACAATTACGAATTCGACAAGCATATCCACTCAGGCCACAGCGGAAAACAAAGGACAAAGAAGGAAGTCGGCGAGCACACCAACCATCACGACCCGTCCGGCCACTCGAGGAAAATCGCCACCAAACTGATGAACACAGAGACTAATCAGAAGAAATGTGAAGCCACGAAGCTTAAACATTAACTTATTAACTATGTATTTGCATTTTCCGCCTCCTCGATGTCGTAGCAGTTAAAAAAGGTTTTGTGATAATATGTTATTGTGGTACGGACTTGGCGCAGTTCTAGAATGTAAAAAAAAAGATTGAACGTTTTGCATTGAATCAGTGGAACACGATTGATGTGACTTCGCATTACATTATCAAATCAACATGTCGACAAACACAAGATGTCCCGACGACCTTCATCGTTCCCACCAGCTGATTTCTGTTTGGTGTTATTAACACATTAGATATTCTTAAAAAACTGTGTTACTAATTTTAATTATATTATGTAGCCTGTAGTTAAGATTTTGTTTATAATTTTCATTGTCATCTTTTCACTGATATATTATAATTTATTTATTATATCTGCCACTCCCCATTGATCATTAAAAAATTTAAAAGTGTTAATCTTTGTTTTATTTGTGAAGGTAAACAAGTCATTTGACCTTGTCGCTATTATTGATATGCGCAGAGGCCGCGCCGATATACCCATACCTACAAAGCGTCTCACTGAACAGTGAACTTGTGTATACAGTATATACATTATACAGTAAATTAATCTACACAATTTTGTTATCATAACAGACGTGACACACGCAAACGTAGGTACACATTTTAATTTTATAATAAAAACACTTCGGTTGGTTTTTCGTCATGAGATTTGACGTTTTATACAAACTTGGAGGAAATATATATTTTTTGATTGTTTCCAATGTGGTAATAGTAACAACTAACGACATTTTCTGGTGAGTATTCAGGTAGAAGCTCACTCAATAGATTTTTTTTTCCTTTTTACTATATTTGTGTTCACCAAAAGGTCGCTCGTCTCTATTTGTTTCCTTTCAAGAAAGATGAAAAAAATCAGCTTTTTTAAACAGATTACAAACACAAATTTATTAGGTAAGTAGGTACTTACTGTTTGTCAAGTCTAAGGTCATCGCCAAACAACAAAACCAACTTTGGACTGTTTTGTTTACGAAAGATAGGCACCTATTATTATTACGGGCATGAATGGTTTATTTATGGTCATGAATTTGACAGGTAACGTTCATCAACCTTGAATAGATAATTTGTTTATTCATTCCTTTGTCTATAATCACATGTTGTGTTAGCTATTTTATATTACTTTGACCCGAAATTTCAGTTGTTGATATGTTTACGTTCGTCAAGTTGCTTTCTGGTAGGAGCCCTGACAAGCCTAAAGCCCCGGTCTATGACCCGATGCATCAGTAATTTTTAGTAACTCGACTTGTGGGTGGTTTGGTATATTTATGAGGCTTGTCTTTTGTAAGCGTAAATATACCAATATGGGTTGTAAGGGTTTCTAGCACAGATAACGTGACCAGACGTCCCGTTTTCACCGGGACAGTCCCGTTTTCAGGCAGCGTGTCCCGGCATCCCCAAACACAGCTTCGGGACGCCAAGATGTCCCGTTTTCGAAAGGAAAGAAACTCGCAGTAGAATTAAATATAAAAAAAAATCCCCAAAAAGAATCCTGGCAGTAGAATCTAATACTAGAAGATTAAGTCGTGGATACGTGCAGTAAAAAAAGTCAGTATTTTCAATGGGCTTGCGCATAAAAACTCATAATGCATCTGACCATAGATTAAAAATATCTGACGAGAAAACATTCGCTTAAGATTTTCCATTAACTTATTAGTTAGTTTACGTTAACTCATTAGAAATTACGTTTATTAGTAAAAGTCGTCCAAGCGATTGGTAGCTACAAGATGAATTGTAATCTAACCTTTTTGTGCAGTGCTCTTGAGGCGATTTTCCTCGAAAACAGGGCTTTATAAGTTGTCCAATTTTATTATTATTGTTATTACCTGCTGCAAAGCGGGCCGGATCGAGGGAGGCCTTTTGACCTTTTCAGCCGGACTTTCTCGACCGTTGGAGGAATGGATTCGTACGTCCGTCACTCTTGGATAAACTGACCCCCAGATTCCTACTCACCCCCATACCTTTTTCTTTCTCAGAACTTTCTGTTCTTCCCTTTCTTAAAAAGACCCTCCATACAGCAACCCCTAAGATGACGTAGGCCCCGAGGGAAATTATTTTCCTCGGTGCCTCTTGTGTAGATTTTGTATAAAAACAAAATTACCTACCTTTTTTTTCGGTGTCCCGGTTTGTGGGAAAAAATAAATGGTCACGTTAAGCATAGAGCAACTTATGGACGTAAATATCTCTAATGTTAATTTTGAATTATAAATACCCAGAAAATAAACTTCATACTTAACAATATTAAAATAAATATCTCTCGTAGAGCATAAAAAGCAACTGACATCTATAAATACCGGTCTTAAGATGATGCCTTGCGACATAATGCAAAATCATACGAAATCGTGTATTTTTGTTTTGAAAATTTAATCGCTTAAAAGTATTTTAGATGCTTCAATTAAATACTGCGTGTAGAACATATCTTTGCCCTTAAAAATATCGGTCATTTTTTTTATAAGTCTTTTAATAAGCCTAGAAAAAAATAAAGTATAAGGTCTATAAAAAAACACTTTCAAGTGCAAACTCTCCTACTTGTAAACCCCTCTTCGTATTTAATTTTATTGCATAATGTGGCAAATTTAGTTTCTTTTATGATAATCGCGAAAAAAGTCGATATTTATGCATGAACTTCCCGAAATAAAATAAAATGTGCATTTTCGCGTTGTTATTTTTGACATCAATCAAGACCGCCGGCATTCGACGAAAATGTTATTTCAAAGTGAACCTTATGCCATGGACGTAAGGACCACACAATCGTCACCGCCTTTTTGTCGCATTCTCCACCCAACAGTTGTGGTGGACGGACGTCCTCGACGTCCGTGACTCTCTGCGCCGTAAAATGTTATTCGAGTTTAAGTACTATCGATTTTAAAATTTCCTAGTTATATACGTAGATGTTTGAATATACCGGTTAACCACTTTATAATTTACTTTATTTATATAATAATACTCGTATTTGAAAAAAAATATATAATTCTGTTGCCAAATGTCGTTTGAAGTAGGCAATAACTTTGTCAATGATTTGACATTTACAATTTTAAATCTGGCGCGCTTTTGAGTATTAAACAGTGACAACAGTACCGCACAGTGAGCAAATTTCAATATATCGTTAACAATTTAATATTTATAAATTCGTTTCATTTTCCGTATAAAGCGACTTCCTTGAAGTACTCGATTCACATTTTGAAAAAGTTATATTATTTTTATTTAAAAAAACACGATTTTTTAAATTCCGCCGTAACATTAATGAACTTAATTATTTTTACGTTGTTAACACTGGCATAAATCTAACTATGCAC
This sequence comes from Glyphotaelius pellucidus, assembly GCA_936435175.1. Classification (NCBI taxonomy): domain Eukaryota; kingdom Metazoa; phylum Arthropoda; class Insecta; order Trichoptera; family Limnephilidae; genus Glyphotaelius; species Glyphotaelius pellucidus. The sequence continues at coordinate 577,998 of OW386547.1, forward strand.
ATCAAATCTCCGTAGAAGAGAAACGTATTAGCTTTAATTAATTAACTTTTATTGCCAAGTTCTTACTTTTGGGGAATGATTAAATATATATTTTTTGTTTATTAATACCTAAATTACAGTCCGAAGCTTTCCCTTTCAGTTGTTAACCGCCAAGCTGTTGGTGAATATTTTTGTTGAAAATTGTTATTTCCAATATTTTTATTTTTAAATAAATGCAAATTGTCCAAAAGAATTTTAAACAATCTAATTTATTAGCAGTTCAAATATAATTGTAGGCCTCCTGGTCAAATGTATTTGACGGCCTCCGTGTTTGAGGGGAAAGTCGATCCGATGGTCGCGGGTTCAAATAATTAAATATAATTTATTATGGTATATTTGTGGCATGTTCCGGAATGGAAGATACTCTCAGTATCGCCCTGGTGTAAGACCAAAATTCGAAATTTAAACGTTGCTTAGTGACCAGATCTGAATAGTCAGGTACTTCCCCACCTTCCTCTTCCCCATCTCTTTCGCTTCCTCTCTACCTTCAGCCTCACAACATACCCCAATTGGGGATGCCATAGTCTCACTGACTCCAAATAGCAGTAGTTGAGATTCTTGTGTGGTATTCACATAAAAAAAATAATAAAAAAGGCACTAGAAAATAAGATAAATTTTCTTGATAGAAACAACGCCATAATTTTGTTAACTGTCAATTAAAGTTTAGTCGGTATTATATAAAACAGATTCCCGAGAATGAAGATTTTTTTTTATCCACTTAAAATTTGGAGTTCACCACTCTCAGTCAATTACTTAACTGTAAACTAAATGTTTGCATTAATGTACCCTCCTCCACACAGAGCAAATGATTCCTTCATATATTCCGTCATCTTCAAAATTCGCGTTAATACATCCCTTCTTACAGATCCTCTTTAAGCCGCCCCACAACGCTGCCCAACTGGTTGCTTGAAAATAAAAACTTTTCAATAGAATTCTAAAGAAATGTGAACTGCAAGAGTGTATAGAAGAGTTAAATAAATCGTATGATAAAATAACTGTAAATTGCATATTAATAACTACCTATAAAGTTATATTATAAAAAATAATTTAAAAATTCAAAATTATTAAACATTTTTTATTAATAAACTATACAAATCTTAAGTACGTTCAAATGTTTTATAAACCTAGTCTATTCCGTGCGAAGGAGAGCGGTTCATCTTGGTTCATGAGTTTAAAAAACAGTCTTTGCTGCCTCCTGTAAAATTTGATAAATGAAAGTTACTTGTTCTACAAATTAGGCATGTATTTTGATAATCATAAATAAGTATTTAATATAATTATTATGTTCATATTTTTCACAATTTTTACCACAGTGTATTTGAGGGCGAAACTCGGGATTTATGAGCCTGACGCCTCTCGTCTATTATTGGTTGTCAAGTTTTCTCAAGTATTTTATAATCCCTCGCAAAACAGACGATTTCGAATTTTTCAAGGACTATGGGATCACCTTAATGTTTTTTTCCAAGTACAGTTTAGTAGAGTTAGTAATTTTTCAAGTATTTTTGGTTTCCTATCTATTCTGAAAAATGGCAGAGATCCAGCTGCTTAAATTTGAAATGATTTTGAAGCTAAAATAACAAACTGTGTCAAATGCATAAGTACATCATATGAAACAGAAAGCAAAATTATAATATTTTCTAAAAAAATGCGTAAGGTGACTGACACAGCATCTCCAGAGTTCATTAATATAAAAATAATAATAGCTATTGAGTGGTGTGATGGAAGCATAATATATAATTACTTACATTATTTTTAAAACATATGCAAAATATACAAATTCAATCATTTTGAAACGAAAACCTATATTTCAGAAGGATTTTTTAATAACTGTTTATATTTATATTTTTTATAAATAATTTCTCGAGATAACGATCACATTGTACTAATTAAATTATAAATATAAAGCATAATATTTATTATGCTAGGTGACTTTGCCCCGGACACCCTAATACAGGGTGTCCGAGGATAAAGTCTTCGCACAAAATTCGAAAGGTGATTGATTCTACATGACAGAAGTAAAAAAGATAAATAACTTTTTCCGAAATTCCGTTTTTTTTTCCATACAAAAATATGTTTCCAAAAAGGAAATATTTTTTTCCATACAAACAATTCAACTATGTTACCCGTAAACTACTTTAAAACGTTGGAATTTCGAAAAAAGTTATCTATCTTTTTTTATTTCTACCTTCTTTGTGTAGAATCACCTCCCGAAGTTTGTGCATTTTACTCCCGGACATCTGTATAAAGCGTAATTTATGCTAGACGACTTTTGGCTACCAACCATTATTATCTGGAGAAATGCACAGAGTTCTAAAAGGTTAATCAAAACCTGTTTCAACATTGATTGCAATAATTTAACATACAATTAGTTAATGACGTCACCCTCATTAAAAACAAATGATAATTATTAATCTTATACTGCAAAAATTTCATCATGTTGTTGTATTTTAAGTCAATAATATTATGATTTTGATGTGTTGAATCAATGGAAATTAACCTACAAATTCATTTCAGTTAGGGTTGCCATTCGTCCGGGTTTCCCCGGATTTGTCCTAGTTTAGAGGGCATCCGGGGAGCGTCCGGGCGGGGCTTCATTTGTAGTCCGGGTTTAAAAATTTAAATAAAACAATTTGTAACAAACTGTAATAAGATTCTGTTTTGTTAGGTACATTTAAAATGATGATAAAAGATGGCTAAATTTAATTTTAAGGTCTGAAAATAAATAAAAAGGTGATTTATGACATTATCATGTTTTTTATTACACTGACTATGTTTAAAAAATCCTGTTGACGTGTCCGGGTTCTGGGCTCTAAAATCCGGGGTTTTCACACGTCTTGTCCTGGGTCCTGGTTGCCAAATTTTAGAGATGGTAACCCTAATTTCAGTACACTTCCATTATCTATTACACACTTGATTGAAATTTTGCACACTTGACTTAATTTTTTAAACTGTCAGAGAAAACCTCAAAACAAGAGGAAACTCGCTGTCTTCGTTAGACTTCGAAAAACCACCCCTTTATTAATTCTGCACTTCACCGTCACATAGTTTTTTGGTATAAAAATTTTAGAAAACAAGTTTTTTGAAAGCCGTGTTGCGCTACCTCCTTCTTTAGCCAACGTTTCGGACACTGTAACGCTGTCCGAAACGTTGGCTAAAGAAGGAGGTAGCGCAACACGGCATAACACCCTAAAAATAGATAACAAAAAAAATTTTAATTGTTCGTTTTGACGGCGGATTTATGAAAAAAAAATATAAAGTTTTGAAAAAATCTATATTTCTATTAGTTTTTTTGTTTTGAATGCTGAAAAACTTCAGTCTTTACAAATAATCCTCCATAACTTTTTTGTACGCTACTAAATGGACTTCTCAAATTGTTTTCGTAATCTACAGAAAAAATGAACAATTTAAAAAAATATGTATTTTTGTAAAGTTTTAGAAATTATTAGTGATTAATTACAATGGTAATTTTGATTAAAAGAAATCCCATAAAGAGTTATTGATGAATACTTATTTTCCTTTATTAGCATTCATTTTATTTCAATTCTTTTTTATTTTTTATGTTTTTTTTATGTAGATTATGAAAAAAAAATTAAAAGTCGAGTTTGTAGCCTGAAAAAAGTTATAAAGGATAATTGGTAGAAATGTGAATTTTCTTACCGTTCAAAGCCAAAAACACTATCCGAAATCCGTAATTAAAATGACTTCAATATTTTTTATCAAAAATCTGCCATAAAACGAACATTAAAAAAAAATCATGAAGATCGGTTCAATTATGGATTTTTTTTCGCCGAATAACAGTGATTGTGAAAGTTTACAATAAGGAACTCCAGTGAAAAATATTATAGCTTTAAAAAAATATGTTTATATAGACCAGTGATTCCTAAAGTGGTCCAGGTGGACCCTCAGGGGTCCACGTAGGCTCGATAAAGAAATGGGAGTCCACAAGTTGTTAGTGGGGGTCCACGAACTGGTTTCGATTGAGACCCATCCTGTGCCCCACATCCATATCCCATCCCACCCCCGTCTCATATCCCATTACGCCCCCTTCGTAACAGAGCGACTGGCATACAGCGCACCTTGTTGTACCGGTTATGTATGAGATCTTAAAACGCTCAGTTAGGCAAGGGGGGGGCCGTAATGTACTAGGATTGGAACATACCCATGTATGTGGGTATTTTTCCAAACTTTTTTTCTCGTAGACCACATTCAAAATTTTACTGGTCACGGTGTACCCCCTGCTGGTACATTTCTACCATATTTCCAAAACCTGACACGCATAGTACTGAATATTGAATGGCGAGGTGTGGTGTCACAACAGAGCAGTATCGGATCTACGAGTCGGGTTTTGGAAATATGGTAGAAATGTACCAGCAGGGGGTCCACCGTGACCAGTAAAATTTTGAAAGTGGTCTACGAGAAAAAAAAGTTTGGTAACCTCTGATATAGACCGATAAACGCTGATTCTCAATAAATAAGTTTTATTAATTAATATTAAAAGTAGAGTTTTAAAAAAATTATTAAAAAGTCCATTTTAAAATGTGTCATTAAAACACAATGTCAAGTTGGTATTATTGGATTGTTGGTGCTGACGTCTCTGCTCTCCAAATTCTCCAGTCGCCTGGTCATATTGTATTGAAATGTATGACAAGCCATTCAACATTCCGTGTTATTGGTTTATAGAGATTTAGACATATAATGGTTGCTGTTTTTATTGAAATATTATTTAGGCCTAAATAATTCACTATCATAAATAGAATATCTCTATTAGTTTATCTATATTATTTAAAATATTCAAAAACTTTATACTGTATAAAAACAATTGTAATGCCTCCCGCAACCCTTCAATTCTGAATTCCAAAATGGCAGACGTCAATTAGCTGTTCGGCTGGTCCCCCACACGTAGAGTTCGGAATGGGACGTGCCCTGCGCCACTACAGGCCACCGCGCAGAAAAGTAATGATCGAAAGTAAGATAACGGTTTACAGCGCAGTTCACTGTGAGACTTTTCTGCGCGGCGGCCTGAAGTGGCCCGGGCACGTCCCTCTCCGAACTCTACTGTGGACTGTGGGGAAGACTATTTGCCTACATATAATATTAATAATGCAGATCGTGGAACACTAATAAACTGTTGTATTATTGCATTTGGTACAATACAATAACAGTAGCGATGAGAAGTTGACATTTTACCCAATGCTTTTCCATATAACCTTGAATAAAAAACGCCTCGATTTCTGACACCTCCATTGATTTTCCATACAAAATGACAACACTCCTGTTGAAAATAACTAGAACTTTTGGTCATGATGACGTCACACGATTCACACTAGATACGGTGGTTTTTGGGGATCTTGAAAAATTAAAACTTTTTTAATTATTTTAACTATTAAAACTAACCATAAAAATAAAAATAAATATTTAGTTATTTAAGTTAGAAGGTCATTATTTGAAAAAAATGGAGTGGAGTTCCTTATTACCTAATATTTTATGAAATTTTGATCATTTGACTTTCAAAATAAGAGCAAAATTACTATCCACATCTGATTTCGAAAAACTCTGCGCAAAACCCGGGCAGAGCCGGATATAAAACTTTCTTCAACCGGTGCCAAATATGCGTCAATGGTAAAACATCTAAAGCTCTAAGCTCTAAGCTCAATATCAAAGCTGAAAGCTCAGAGGTCAAAGCTCAAAACTCAAAGCTAAAAACTCATAGCTCTAAGCTAAAATTCAGGACTCAAAGCTAAAACAAAATCTCAATCAACGTCATTATTGTGGCTGCCACTGATTGGCTCAGCTCTCCATTCAGTTAGCTATGAATTATGCAGGTGACGCAGTTACCACCCGATCTGTTAATTTTATTTATTAACATTTTTCTTGATGGCAGACTGGGATTGCTTTCATCCTATGATGTGAAATCAACGATCCGCCCAGTCCTGCTGGATTAAATCTTAAATAAAATAAATAAGCTTAAAAACCTCAGAGCTTAAAATTGAAAACAAGAAGTAAAAAATTATAAATAATTAATAAATTTAAATATTTTCACTTTTCTGCATTAATCTTAATTAACATTCTTGATGTTTGTTTATAACATGTTTGTTTGTTTCAAATCTCGGCACTGGAATGAGATATGCAGTCGAATCAAAGTCTTTAATGTATATTTTTTACATTAACAACCTGGTATACAAACTTCAACTTGACCTTCGAGGTCACTGGAGGCTGCAAAAGTTTAATTTAATGGTTCCATGACAACTCAACAAAGTAGTATTTCAACACCCCTTTGTAAAGTCGTTAAAAATGATGAAACATTAATGAGTTGTTGTATTTGGGAAGTATGTTTAGCTGATAAGGATATTGAATTACGAAGTGGAAGTGAATGGTAGAAAAAGTTGGGAAGCCCGATGAAGACATTGTGCCAAGACATGGCACAATTAAGTGAGTCTCCTTATTTGTGAAATGGGGCGTGATGAACCTATTTATTTTTACCGGAACGGTTTCACCCTGCAGGTATCTTCAGAAAGATCCAACATTAATCATCAAAAGCCGTGCGACTATAGTTGTGGCATAGGAACGATACCAAAAGAAGAATATTTTCACTGGCAAAGTTATGATGGTTCTTTTTATTCTAGGGACATCCTAAAAAAAAATGGTTCCGCCGTGGATGCGACAATTGCCGCCATGTTCTGCAACGGCATCGTTAACCTGCAGAGCATGGGGCTGGGGGGAGGGTTCCTGATGACCATCTACACCAGGGCCACCAAGACATCTGTAACGCTGAACGCAAGAGAAGTAGCACCGCTGAAGGCCACGGAGGACATGTTTAAATCTAACATCATCACAGCACGAAAGGGTAAATATTTTATACACATTATTTATAAGTAGGATATCGTCGATGGCAGGGCATCTGTTAGGCATCAGGGCATCACTTAAATTTCACCCAGGCGGTTTTAAAGTTCGGGTACTTTGGGTGTCACATGGGCGAAAAGAGTCTCAAGCCACAAGTACGCATACTTGCTCTATGTGCGTCTATCAACCACTTTAACCCTAGATTACTAAACTATCCTACGAGTGATGTCGTTACTAAATATTCGTAAAAAATACGACTTAAAAATAAAACGGGAAACCAAAATGAAAGAGTTTTACCTTACAATAAAACTTGTTTCATGTACTTAGCTTTATATAAAAACATATAAAGTGAGATAAACATTACCATTTTGCAGCCAAATTGACGTTTCTTACCAATATTTGTGTGTAATTCTCGGTTCAAATCTGCATTTATAGATAAACAAAAACTTATATTATTTTTGAAGTAATAGTTTTAATCTTTGGGTTTAATATTTGGGAGGCGAGAATGGGTACCACCGCCCCAGGAGCCTTTTGGATAACCAACACCTCTGTCATAGGTCACCCCAAGTGGTTTGCTCCGTTTGGTGATTTAGCGGGGGTGCCCGGGTTCATGGGGTGAGGTTTGTCTAGGTCTTGAAGGCGGATGGCCAGGACACACTGAACCCCAGTGTCCTACCCACCCCTTAAACCCTTTTCCTTCCCAGAACTCTCCTTCCCTTCCTTTCCTTAAAAAACCCTCCACACAGCGTCCCCAAACATAGGGCCTGAGGGAAATTATTTTCCTCAATCTCCTTCCGTGTGAAGCTCATGTAAAAAAAAAAACTGATTTCATAGTAATGAAAATATATACTTTTTTTTTATTTTACACATTTGGGACACATGTTCATGTTAAGTACCCTACATATGGCTCTTTTGCATTTCATGCAAAAGTTTATTGTCATATTTCTTGACTTAGATGGACAAAAGGCACAAATTTTTCTTGAACTTGGTTCTTGAATTGTTGCCGCTTCAGGAACAGATTCAACAAGGAAGATACTTTTTATGAGTTCTTTTATTTCATCCATATTAACCCTAGAATACTAAACTATCGTAAACACTAAACTTTTGTAAATTTCACGACTATAATATATTTATAATAATATATTTTACGCTATAAGTCAACACACAAAAATACACAATGACAGCGCGTGGCACACTGACGGAACACATTATGAAGGGAACGACGCGAACATCGTTTTTTTCAGGAATCGTCATTTTGTCGTCATAATTTTTACGAAAGTTTAGTATTCTATGGTTAAGCAAGGGTTAAGGGTTCTAGCACCGATGGTGAAAATAACTGCTTTGTCAATAATGGTCTATAGCAGCAGTTTTCAACCTGTGGTATGCGTACCCCTTGGAGAATGCAAAGCAAAAATTGGGCACGGCATTACGCAATACCGTGGCACGAATGTAGGTTTGTTCAATTTCGCATGTAGAATCACTGGTTAAAATGCTCAAAGTCGTGTTGCACTCAGTATAAAATTACAATAGTTGTATTTGTGTGACTTTTTTTTTTTTTAAGTTTTCTTTATTCATTAAAATGTTTGTTACATGAATTTTATGATTTTTCGACCACCATGCTAGGCACATGCCCGTGTTGATTGTTAAATTCATGTAATATTGAGAAAACTAAAAAATTACAAATGAAGCATGTCTTTCATTGCATGTGAATACAAGATAGATAGAGTGTACGGGGTACAACAAATTTGTGGTGTCGAGGGGTACGCAGTCTCAAAAAGGTTGATAACTGCTGATCTATAGTATAATCTTTTGCATTAGCAAAAAAGACACAAAAAATTATTTATTTCCTTAGTATCGTTAAAAGAGAGAGTACCCAGAGATCTTTTTCTCCTTTAACTCCACACATGAGGAAAATAAGGTAAAAAAATATTTCCCTCAGGGTCTGCATCACCTTTGAGAATGCTGTGTTGCGAGTCTTTTTGGGGAGAGGTAGGAGTGAAAATGGATCTTGAAGAGACCTAGAGACTATGCACCTATGCCAAAGGGATTAACGATGCTAGTTTCTAGAAGCATCTTCCATTAAAATACCGGTAGAACAAGGAAAGCATTCTCACCTGTCATCTGTGCTCTAAAGATTGTAATCCGTTTGTTAAGATAGACCATGCATTATTCTGGGATGCAAAACTTATCTAAAATTGGTAATGATGCTTGGAAAAATTATTGTAGGTACCTGCTGTTAAATGAACATGATTACGAAATTTTCCACTCAAATAATACAACATTTCAAATGCTGGTGGTATGTAGTTAATGCGTTTCGATAATGTGCAACATAAAATACTTTTATTACTAAAATATTCCGTTATTAGTCATTACAGTCATTAGACATAAAAAAAAATAATTTAAAAAAAAACAAGGCCATTGACGCTGTTAATATTGTTAAGGTGCTTAGGCACTTTTAAGTCTCTGCATTCAAATAAATGGGTATTACCTAATTTGAAAGAACATTATGATCAAAATTACTATCACACAAAGAAATATGGAACGATTAAAGGCCTTCGCTCATGGAGAAACTGAAATGAAACCATTTATCAACGCACCAGATTGCTTGTGTGGCAGTAGCTTTTCAGTTGCCTTGTTAAGAGGTTGCCATGGTAGCGTTCACGAATTTCGAATTGCGTTGACAACTGGATTCATTTCAGTTTATATTATATTTCCTTTATATTACGCTAGGTATTTACTTGTGAGACTAAGATTAATGAGTGCAATAGAAACAAGTCACAGGTAGCCGACATTACCAACATATTCTCATACACTTAAGTGGTACTACGCTGGGCCAGTAATGCAATCATCAATGACTGCTGAAAATCCAATGTCATTGGATCACATTCTTGCTTGGGAAACTGAAACCGAGTTTGCCAACGGATGAAATGGACTGACAAACTAAAGAGAACTACTAACTGGCATCAGATAAGTGAAAGCCCCTAAAAAATGGTAAAACTGGATATATATGAAGAAAGCCTATATCCAAAGCCGGACGCTAAATGGTTCACGACGAAGTACATATATTAAATCTATATCGCAAAATTATCATTTAAACAAAAAAGATATACATTATATAATATATGGATACTGATTTCATCATCTGTATCTGTAAAAACAGATCTCCACGATCTTCGGTTTAAAATTAAACCTCTTTTGGCGAATAACAAATTCTTTGATCAAAAATAGTCATCATTAAAATAATATTTGCACATTTGTATTTGTCATGTGTTGTTTTTAAATACAAGCAGTATTTATTTTTCGAAGCAATAAATAACAGAGACAATTGAATAAACATTGTCAATTTTATGCTTGGACAAAACACTGAACAATGTTATGGCCTCCATTTTGCAAATGACATTATTGCTTTTTATATATTATTAGTCATGAACACTCATAAAAAATATATTAGATTAACCTTTCTTCAGTAAACAAGTTTTTTTTTAAACTCACCACATATTTGCATTTTTTTGCAATAAATAAATCTATTTGTGTGAAGAGGGGTTGACTCAATTTTTTTTTTTCGAGAAGAATGCAAAGTTGTTCCATGGTTGCATAAGTATCTTGCAACAATACAAATAAATGTTTCTTCGTTTGTCCCTTACGGATTCCTAAACCATATAAAGGTGAACTCTGGCATTATGAAATTATTTCCTAAACCATTCATCCGATTGTGATGAAACTTTTGTGCTCGAAGGCTTCTATTTTCTTCTCTTCCCTCTTTGCGATTTCTATGTAAAGGTATGCTCTGGCATTATGAAATTTGTGTAAAAATTTTACAATAGTTTTAATTTTTTTAAATTTTATAATTTTACAATAGCGCGTGAGTTGTTTAAAAAAGGAGTGTACTTCATGTAGTTTACTGGCAGGGAGGGGAGGCAGAAGGCGGAAGGGAATCCAGGAGAGGAGAGGGCAACAAAGGAGACTGGAGTGTCATTGGAGGGGGAGTATGTGGAAGGGGAAAGCAAAAGGGGATGAGACGGGGAAGGAGGACTGGGTATGCGGAAGGAGGAGGGGGGGACGAGGGAGGGGCAAGGATTGCAAAGGAGACCGCAAGAGGTAAACTTGGAAAATTCATGCTTCTTTCACAGCGTCTTGTATGTGACCTGTTCGCGCATCGGAAAACCTTATTTATTCTTGTTGTTAAAACCACTTCAATACAGAATTAAAACATAAACACTTTCTTTCTTTGAGTGGCATTAAGCTTTCGCAAAGAATCATCATAAATGTAAAACTTACAAAAAGTCTACCTTCTCAACGAAATCTCTTTTTAAACTGTTTCCAGTACCATATATGTCGATGACATATTTAAACAAGCTTTCATTATAAAAAGGTGTAAAGAAAAAAAAAATCAAAGAATGTCAAGAATTCTACAAACTAATGAGAAATGGAAATCAATTTATTACACCTAATTTTAAAACAACACCAATACAAACCATTTTATTTATCAAGCCATAAAAAACTTCTATAATCTCCCTTCTGAATTCGCTATTTTAAAAACCAATCAGAGCAAATAAATAAAATTAAATATAAAAAAAAATAATAATTAATATTAGAAAATTAAATATTTTATAAGAAACATATTGTAATATACAACCAAAGTAAGAATCGTGGCTCCCTTATCAGGCACAAGAGCTCCTCTTTTTTGATAAGACACACATGACCAATAATGAGCTTAAATATAATATTTTTTAAAAGATATATGTAAAAACGAAACCCTAAATTAATCTAAATTACAATAAAAAATAAAATAAATAAATTTGTATTTTATAATTTAATAAAAATTATAAGTGCAGGTTCTAATTTTGTTACAGATTTTGACTCGTAGCGAAGTCCTGTTGTAACTCGAGGGCTTTGCATTTCGTCTGTTTGTAAAATTAATTACGAGTTCCATGTCTGGTCAATCTTGTCAAGATGGTAGCCGTGTTGGATAGTACCTTTTGACTCCGACAGAGTTCGCTTGTTTTACAGCTGTCAAATTGGAATAATCATTATCATGCCAGGTCTGCTGTTCACAACTTTTAGTGAATATGCAAAAAATTGCTTACATAAAACTGTATTTTGCCATTTTAACTTAACACTTAGCCCGGAACGACTTCATGACAATTATTAATACTATCCAAACACTTATCACCAGTTTTGTAAAATTTTGGATCAGTCAGTGAATAGGAAAAGAAAAGAAAATTCTCTTAAGAAAATTAGTTTTTTTCTATCTTAAGTTCCTTGGGTCATTATGACCCGAAACTAAAATTTAACTGATCATAAAAGTTTTAATTATTAATAAAATTTATAATGACTTCACGACAATTATTAATTATCCATTCACTTATTATCAGTATTGTTACATTATGGATAAGTCTCTTATGTTAAGAAAATTAATTTTTTTTTCTTTCTTGGGTTCCTCGAGTCAATAATACCCAAGTACGAAAAAGATCCTAGAGTCAGAAATGCCCGTGTTTTGTAAATAAAAATGCTTTGTTACAACGATAAGGTTTCTGAGAATATACTTACATACTTGTACTTGTGTCCTTATTTTTATTTAAGAAATATGTACTGCAAACAATTTAATTTAAAATCATTACTTCATTTTTTGAAATCGGGTCAACATGATCCGAGTGTACATAGTATTTGAGGAACCGAGGAAGGTTAAGACAGCTGTTTAAATATGAAATTCAGGTTAAAATAATATAATACCAATAAGGGACAAAGATATGTGTTGACATCAGAAATTGGGTTAGAGGTTTATTGGGACTAGAAAACAATGAGTCATGGTTGGAACAAGTGGTGAAACATTAAAAAAATGTTTTTTTACTGCGTAGTTTCCATTTATGGATCAATCTTTACCATGATTTCCCAAACTGTAGTTTGGCGGATTTAACATTGGTTAGAAAGACATTTATAGACCAAACTGTACTATGAGTTCCCAAACTAGTTTGGCTGATTTAAAGTTAGTCAGAAAAACTTTTTGAAACCCACTTTGTATTGACGTACCAATTGAAAAATAAATATGCAATTGTAAACCTTTATTTATCTACAGTTTAGTCTCTATAATCTGAACAATTAAAAACTTCTATATCTATAATCTGAGCAATTAAAAACCTTAATGTTATAATCTCTCATTACCAATGTTATAATCCTGGCTAACTTCATACAACTCACTCACTTTCAAGTCTCTTTAAAATTATACTTTTTTCTTCATTGGTCTAGTATCTTGGGTTTTCCATCCACCTTCCTCGCCCTCGGCACCAGATGGTTCGGATTATATTGTATATTATGTTTCATCAATAAAATGGCCGAACTAACAAATAAAGTACGGCATAATCCGCAGTGATAGCATATTTGAATACTTTTACTCAGAATCAAGAAGTGGTTACAAATGAACAAAAAAACTTAAAAAATTCTATTTACAAAGTTTTGTAACCAATAAAAGTATGTACTTAGGAGAACAATAATTGATAAAGTAATTATTGTGGCTCTACAAACAGTTTGAAAACGCCTGAATTACTGATGAAATTTTTAATAAAATACAAAAGAAAAGCAATTTGGTTTTTACGATGTAGAAATATATTGATTTTCTATAAACAACTTGACACGCTGATCACGCAGTAGTCATGCTAAAAAAATGCTATCGATAATATTTGCTAAGCATAAGTTTCTGGTGAAAGATTAGAAGGCAATATGTCATGATTCAACATAATATGCTTTTAAAAGACAAAAATATTGTGTTTACTGCGTAGTAAGTCACAGAGTAATAAAAATTATTTTATCAAACGGATTGCATTCCTTTCCAATATTACCGGAAACAGTAATATGATATTACAGCTAATTGGAAAATGTGTTTGTTTGTATGAATATATTTGGTTATGCTGTTAGAATATAATAAAATACATAATATCATTATCTTCCACTGTGTATCCACTTCTAAATGAAGGCCTGTCGAAGAGGCTCCCACTCTTCTCAACTTCATGCTTAAGAAAGATATGTCATGAAAGTGTGCCGACTGTCGCCGAGCTACAACCAGTAATTAGAACATTGGAAGGGACCCCACCACTTTCCCAATGGCGTTATAAGGAAATATATGGTTTCCTCCTCACCGCATATGTCAAAACTCTACTTTTTTACTGAACAAAGCTACTTACATTTATTTTGAACGACTCCAAACCCTCCAATGTCCATGCATACGGGGTTAGTAAGCACTATGCAAGTACTTACATTAACATTATACAAGAGATAAACAGAAGTAGCAGCCCGTGGAATAATTATTCTGAAATAGGTAACATGAAAATAGAGATAATAGTTAGTAAAAGGGGGATAAATTGGGAATATAACTCGGTGGTAGAGCATTCGACTGCAGTAATTAGAACAGTAATAAAGAGAGAATTATATAGTATATTTATGTTGGAAATAACCTCCCTTCAAGGCGAACCTGTATTGAGGCAGAATTTTTAGCCAAATGAATTAATACACTGTTTATGGTTTGCGATAAGCATTTGGTAATAATAATACTAATAATTTGATCATTTGTAGAGCGCTGTTTATGTAAAAAATCACCTCAAGGGCACTGTACAATTTATTATGATTTCTTAGGCCCTACCTAATTTTACTATTTACAAACAGACACAGAAAACATACTTCCCTGGCAGGTCACTTCAGATAAACACAGACCAGCAAAACTGTTTCAAATTTATAAAATTATATTAAAAATTGTATGTTATGTTTTCTATAAGGTCCCCTTGCAATCGGTGTTCCCGGAGAACTCCGAGGCTACTGGGCGGCCCATCAGCGTTTTGGAGTCCTGCCGTGGAAAGACCTAATAGAACCGTCCCTCGAGCTATGCCGAACCGGATACAACATGTCAAAGGCCCTGTGGGAGAGTGTAGCATCGGCGAAAATCATCAAAGACAATCCTCATTTTAAGTAAGTTCAAATCATTAACGTAATCTAACTACAGTTTTTCATGTAAAACTGTTACATTATACACCCATATAAAAAAATCAGAGTGTGCAATTCACACGCTGTAGAAGTGAAACGTGATTCCTAAAACTAAAGTAGACAAGAGTGGGGAGACTAAAAAGCACTTTTTTTATCAATGTGAGGGTTGACTTTTTCCATATTTTTGTCACTGAATTCCACGGTACCTTTTCCCATACATCTTATTAGTATTTGTGTTTTCTTCTTCGGAGTCGCTGTCTTTTGTGTATTCTTTTGTCTGTTCATTTTGGAGTGGTTTGAAGATTGGATATTGATTTTACAAAAATAAAAAAATTAGAGTGTGCAATTCACGCGCTGTAGAAGTGAAACCTTCAGAAAACCAAAGTAGACAAGAGTGGGGAGGCTACAAAGCACTGCACAAACAGGATACCAATAGGCTATGAAACACCGCACAAAGAGGAGATCGATTATACTATCTCATTCTCTCGCAGGTTAAATCCTATAGATGTATATGTTTGTCTCTTTTTAGTGTCGCTATTTTTCGTTTCATGAGGTTCGTCAGGTGCTTCATACCACTAGACCAAAGGAGACTTGCGTGGGATTGCGGATTTATCATATTATATTGGAACCAAGAACTCGTGAAATAAATAAATATTTTATTGTTTTCTCATTCTCTCGCAGGCTAAATCCTATAGATGTATGTGTTTGTCTCTTTTTAATGTCGCTCGTTTGCATTTCATTGAGTTTCAAATCACAACGGTGCTAAAGAAGTTTTCACTTCAAAAATCATTACTGTAAAGCAGAAAATATGTTTGTTTGACTGAAATCTGAATCAAGCAAATCACAAGCCCTTAATCGTTGAGCTCTAGCATCTTGAAATTTGCACACTTCTGTCAGAACGGAATTTTTAGACAAACCTAGATATTTTCAGCTTCCATCATTAGCTTTTCATCATGAGTTATGGAGCTTAGAAATAACCAAATGTAATTGCAAGTAACAAACTAAGACAAGGAGCCATATTTCACAATTAAATTCTCGGGTGATAATTCAGGTAGTAAAACTAAAAACATAATTTAATATTGTAAGGCATCTTCACGAAATACATTTTCATGTTTTTTATTCAGGGAGATGTTCTTTGACCCAGGCAGTGCCACTCCTAAAAAAGGAAACAGTCTGGTGATGCCCAGCAAGGCCCTGTGTAGTACTCTGGAGGTGATTGCGGAGAACGGAGGAGATGAACTGTACAACGGAACCCTCTCGGTACAGTTTGCCCAGGATCTTAAGGAGGCTGGCTCCATCATCACTAAAGAGGACTTGGACTCCTACAGGTATGGACCCATTGATAAATCTCTCATCGTAATTATTCTACACGTTGTATTGACTCAACTGCATGTTGTCACAGATCAAAGTCAGAAATTACATTAATTTTTTAATGGGACACTTTCATCACTTGAAGAAGATTCAAGAAAAAATCTAAACCACAACAATTTTTAATACTCGCTAAAAATTGACAATATTTTATCAATGAAGGGTGTCTTATCGATATTTCAGCAGAATAGAACAAGGATTTAAAAAAACAGTTATATAATAAGTCAAATAATTAAAGTTTCCTTCTTCAATAATTGCAAAATTACTTTGTGGCGGCATTTCAAAGCAAATGAAAATAACCAACTTTCTTTACATGACTACTTTTAATAAAAATTATCAACATGTTTCAAAACCAAAGTACTTTGTATCTGAATGAAGAAATCCCTAATGAACAAAGGTTGATAAATAAAATATACTGAATTTAGTATCTGAGAAGAAATCCCTAATGAACAAAGATTGATAAATAAAATATACTGTATTTAGTATGCTTTGTATCTGAATGAAGAAATCTCTAATGAACAAAAGTTGATAAATAAAATATAATGTATTTATTATGCTTTGTATCTGAATGAAGAAATCTCTAATGAACAAAGATTGATAAATAAAATATACTCTTTTTAGTATGCTTTGTATCTGAATGAAGAAATTCCCAATGAACAAAAATTGATAAATAAAATATACAGTATTTAGAATGCTTTGCATCTGAATAAAAAAACCCCTGTTGAACAAAGATTGATAAACAAAGTTGGTTATTTTCATTTAATTTAAATTAGGTTTATAATTTTGTGTTTTAAATATTTGTATTTTAAAAATTTCCTTTTTCATACACCGAACCAGTGTTGCTCCAGTGTTTCAGCAGGAATTTATAAAAACTAACTAAAATACATTGAGAATCGATAATTTTTGTGTAGTGACTTCACCAGCAAAAAACGGATTCTTTTATTTTATCATAAAAAACTGTTTTCATTTTAAAGAGGAAAAAATAATGTTAACATATTTCATACAAAAATCTTTTCAATGAAAAATTAATGTGAGTGGCTCTTAAAAAATAACTGTAAAAATCTGAAGAAGTGGAACAGACTGTGGCATGCTCCAAAGCTCTGCATTTCAAAACCCACAGCATCCTAGTGCCTCATATTGTTGCATTGTTAGAATTCATTCCAATTTTATTAATAACTCATGTAGTCATTTGTCAACTCATTTGTGCCGGTCATAATCATCACTGAAGCTAGAAAATGCCTTCATAATGTTGTGCTGTCTCCCCTCAAATCCTAATACCCAAGGAGGCGGTGTTGCGGTATTGACCTCTACATCATCAAAGTTTAGATTTCCCAAACTTCCTTCGTCCTGCAGGCAACGTATAAAGAAACCCTTTTGGTTATCGGCTTTCTCCTTTGCTTAGGGTTGCCAGAAAAGATTAGGGTCTATGGGGCGGTTACTTTCAGTCGGTCAGTATCAAAAAAGTGTCACAAGCGTTAAGAAATTATTGAGCCATTCTGTGGAAAAACAGTGTTATGTGAAAAGTGAATTCTGAGATAAAAGCTCTGTTAAACTGTTGGACGGTCCCTAAGAACAATGTTGGATGTGTGAGATTGCAGTTTAGCAGTAGAGATGTTTAAAGTTTTGTTTCTGCATTTTTACTGTTTTTGAGATCAAGAAATATAGTGTTGTTTTGATATTTTGCATTTTATTAGAAATTCCGAAAATGCAGACTTTTAAATCAACAAAATAAGCCAATAAACAAGCCAACAAAAGAATTTTCAATTTTTAGCAGATCTGTTATTGTTCTTCGGGATTGTCGATTTTTTGTACTCATAAGTTTGGAATACAAAAAAAGTTAAAGAAAAAAAACACCATTTTCCAAATATCAATAATTTTTCATTTTTCTAACAAAATTTAACATAAAATTTAAAAATTTCGGACATGTCACAACGTATTAACAAATAACACAATGCAGATATAAAACTTTATCACCGAAATAATGACAAATACGCCATCAATGTCAATGTAATGGCCGACTGTCCATTGTTTGGAAAAGATTGCTCTACCGGCCGTCACTATAGGTCTTGTATTGCCGTTTGTGGTTGAGATTGATAATTTTTGCTGTGAACATAAATGGAAGCATGGCATGTAATCTACGAGGGTCTGTCAAAAACCAAAGCCTCCGCTGCATGCCGTGAATGACTGAACCATCCCAGTTTTATAATTTTTGTTAATGAAAGTTTTTCACATAGTTAGTAGCTAGACCGCAAGCAAAAGTGTGCAGATATGTATGTCTCTTGCCATGCGCATTATTAGTACATACATAGTTCACTAGCACTCAATGATGGCTTGCCACACCGCACATGCCACCCGCACCTCTCATCATTTCAGACAACACTAAGAAACGGTTATTTTGTTTTGCTGTAGTGGTCATACCTTGTGCAAAATTCTTAACCCCTCGTGCGTGTTTTGTTAGAAGGTCAAAATATTTCCGCTTGGCAATAAAATCCAATACCTTGTGCAAAATTCTTAACCCCTCGTGCGTGTTTTGTTAGAAGGTCAAAATATATCCGCTTGGCAATAAAATCCAAATAAATGGAACACTTCTGAAAGTATCCGAAAAATAAAAAAAATAAAATTTTGTAATTCAAAATGAACATATAATTTTAGAAATTTTTAAATTTTGAATGCAATAAAATGAATAAAAAAGTTTTAAAAATTGCTCACCTTACGTTTTTCTTACCAAAATTACAAACAACTAAAAAAAATAAAAACACATTTAGTATTATAAACATTATCACCACCACACGTTTTTGTCGTTATGTGAAAATAATTAATAAAAAATCCCAAAGGATCATAATTTTTTTTTTGAAGCGGTTGGAAACTTTGGTCTTGTAAAGGTGTACATTTTAATTATTTTGTGGTTAACTTTTAGATTTGAATATAAAATGTGTTTTTTTTCTTTTTAACTCCAATTAGATCATAATTCTAATAATGTTGATAAGGGAGACAACGACTTATGAGACCTATTTTACAAGACCTATATGAGTTGTTCACAAAAGCGAATAAATTAACCCGAGGGTTGAAAATGTAAAAAAAAACAGAACTGCGAGAAAGAAAGATCCATTTATTTCTTTCATAAATTTTATGAAATTTAAGTATAAATAAGAGTACAGGTAGTCATAGTGCTCATAAAAAGAATATATTATAATAAAAACCAATACACCTTAAAAAAAAACTTAACGTTATATATTAACATTCTTCCTCCTGCTGAATCATACGCATACACAAGACAGATTTAAAATATTATGTCATCGTCAAATCACTCTTGTGTAGATATTGAAGTCACAGCTGAAATGGTTAAAGAATATCAATATTCTTTCCCTTTTCTAATTCTGCAAAAACATTATTTTATATATAACATAGTATATATTATTTTTAACAAGTTCAGGAAGTTAGCATAAAAAACAATTAGGTATTACAATAGCAAGCATTGGTAGCTGGCGTAGTGTAATAGTATGAAAAGATTTTTGAACCTGACAAAAGTTGTTTTGCATCACACGCTGCTACCGAAGGTCAAGGCAGACATTGTGGTCCTGATAAACATAAACTTGCTTCATATATATTCACACATCTCCTAAAATATACCAGTTGGATAGTTCTTAATATAAATATAAAATATTTACAAAATTAAAATAATATTCGCAACAGAATATCACTAATCGATCACTATAAATATGATACGATAACTGTTTGCTGGATTTATAAAAATAAAATTTCCGTACTCCTCATTTATTCTTCTTTTTTTTTTAAGAATGTTATGAATTTAGTGGAGCTCTTGTTTAACACATCGATGTCTGTGACATCCGAAATGAATATCCGGATTATCGAATCTGGACACATATTCTTATAATATAATTCTGTGCCTATGAATTTTGATAAATTTGTAAACCCTTGGAAGGAAAACTTCTTAAGAGGTTTTCGCTGTTTGAATTAAAACTTCAGGGTCAGGATTAAGATAGTGTCTGATTACTAGAGGCGCCTGATTAGTAACATTCTAACTTATCTACGCGACTGTTGCGTATTATGATCCATCTGCATCTAAACCCATATTCGGATGTCGCATATTGTGTCATTTGTAAAGTTTCACTAAAACAATTCTCAACTGTCAGCAAAAAATTTGCGAAACTGCATGAAAATAACTTTGAAGAGTTTTGTTAAAACATTACAACAAAAACTATGATTTTGTTTTTTTTACCAGATAAATATATCTTGTTATTCATATATATTTCATGTTTATTATGACGTTTCCCCCCCTAACTTTGTCAAAAAAATATCTTCCATTCGAGAGACAACTGTCAAAAAACATATTTATATGAATATAGTATACAGTCGATTCCGCTTCAACAACACGTTATAATAACAGTAATCAAAAAACTTACTTTTACACGCGTGGCAGTTTACTGAAAACTGAACAAATTTACATTGATGAATGTCGGTGAACGGCAAACAGCTAGCGTTGGCAAAGTCTACCAAATTGCTGCCGAATGAACTCGGAGCATCCATAACACGGCGCATCCCCTCCCCTTATCGCTTGCCCGCCATTCTTAATTATAATTCGTTTACCGAGACACGTTTTGCATTGACTTCAGATTGGAATTTGTCCCAATTAAACAGAATAGTGTCCCAGATAACTGAAGTAAATTAATATTAGATTCTTTACTTGAGTTTTGTCCCAAATAACCGGCTGTCTCGATAAACCAATGTACCAATTAAGCGGAATCGCCTGTATACTGAGTTTATTATTTCTACATGATCCTGAATAACAATAATCAAAGGGTGTTTTCAAAGAAATAATGAAAATTCAAATATTTTCATCTCTGGGTCGCCATTGAATGAAAATGATTTTTGACATGCACAGACTAGACAGTCAAAGAGGCTACGTTCGTAATACGAAATGAAAAGTGGCAACTACAGTATTATTAGCGCAAGCGATTCTCATTTTATTCTCTATAGTTTTCAAAGCATAAAGGTTAAAATCGCAATGCAAAAAATTCCAGCATGGATGGTATTACAGCGCTCACCGGTGAACGAGCGCCGAGCACGGTCATAAAAAATGTCACTCATCAGTGAGCGAAAAACATAGGACTGTTTAAGTAATGAAATCTATCCCAAAAACAGCGCTTGCCGCATCGTTTCAATGGGGTTAACGATGGCGGTGGATCCAATCAGAACGTTGGTATCCGTGCCACTGGTGATGACCGCCTGGTGCAGTTTCCGGCACTCTTCTGCTGTGGTGCCTCCCACTATGAAGAAGATGACCAGGGGGTTGTCGAAGGGGTGCTTGGATGCGGCGTTGGTCTTCTTGGTGGCGGTACTCATGAGGATACTGAAAAAACAGATTGCTAGTAAATAGGACTGTTAAAAAGGCATCAGAAATTGAAGAAAACTGACAACTGGGCATAACCATACAACTGGTACATTTGGAGTGCAACCATGGACTCTCAAAAAGAATGGTGATAAAAGTGATGACATACAAAAATCCACTAAAGGATGCTTGCGAGATAGAAATGAATGAATTAGAAGCAACACAAAGGTTGCTAACATTATTATCGAGTAGTTCATTAACTTCCAGCGTCGTTATCATTCTTGAGCTTCGTCTGGCATGTAGTGGTTGTTAGGTAGTTAGGTGGTCAGTAGTTAGCAGGTAGCTACCCTCTCGCCTCACAATATGAATCAAACATCTGGTGGGCATTGTCCCACAGGTAGCAAATAGCAGAGACTTTAATGTGACCAAAGGACTAATTAATAAATTTGTGGATAATAAAAGATTTGCTTACTTTAGTCCACTCCTCAAGAACCCCTTGAGTCCGTCAGTCCGACATTTGAGGTCTGGCATCTCGGGTTTTTCAACGTCCACCATGTCGTAAACCAACTGCTGCAAAATGCCCTTGTACTCAGTTGGGGAGATTTCATCCGTCACTTTGATGACAGATTTGTACCTGAAAATATACAAACACCAAATATAAACCAGCTGATTTAATATAGGAAATGTGTCTCTATGGTAGAAAGACATCACACTTCCATCAATTATAGCCTGGCAAACTAGAGAATGTGCCTGAATGTGCACGCGCAGAAATCAATTTTGGTAGGAGCTGGGGTGAACTGAAAAAAATCACCAATTGCCATTCTGGATTCCCGAATAACTTTGGCAAAGCTGCGCAGTATACGAAGGATAAATCTAAATCTTTAGTTTCCCAATCTTTGACTAATCATGCAAGGTAAGCTTTTTCAAAGCAGATATTTTATTTTTAAGTACTATAAAAATTCTATCAGAAAGGCTTTATTCTGGAAAATAATGAAAGTCTGAAGAAAAGTCATGGTACAATAATAATATAGCCGAATTACCTTGAGAACAAATAATAAAGTTTTCTCAGTGCGCAAATGGCAATGTCTGCTGATTTCACAGCATGGTTTACCAGCTATATTTTTTTATTTATTTTTTTATTTAGGAGAAACCATACAGAGACAGTAATTAACCACTCCGGTGTTTTGCGATTATGCAAGTTTTTTGTCTTACGAACTGTTAGATTTATAAAAACTGTGTTATTTCCGCTTCGCAATTAAAGCTCTATAAATGAAACATTTTTGAACGTAGCAGAATACTAAAAACTATTTTTGAAAGGTTATGAATTAAGCTTTCAAATTGTTATATTACAAATAAATATTAACATTTGTAAGTATTAAAATTTAGAATGCAAACATGAAAAAATTGTAAAAATGACTCACATGATGTTTTTATGTGAAAATGGTACTAAAATCAGGGATTATGTGAAGAAAAACACCTATTCTATTGTTTAAATGTATAGTGAACAATTTGTCACCTCACTTTTTTACCATTTCATACAAGAATATTTAATAAAAAATTAACAACGTCTAACGGCGCGTAGGCGATTTGGCGGGTGAAAACTGTTTTTATAAAATAAGTATTTTCATGTACTTCTATGGACAACTTTGAATAGAAATGTGACGCGTTAGCGTTGTCACTAGAACAATAACAGAGTTATAACGATTTCTGTGGGAACACACATGCTAACGTGAAAACACGCTTATTGTACTTGACTGCTATTGCTATATTGCAATATAAAACATAAACTGGAGAATTTGCATCCTAACTATTTCTCATGGATTAACAAAGCTTAGCCTTCCTCCATTGGGTACTATCGGTCTTAATACAAGAAAATGTATTAAATGACGAAATTTGATCTTCTCACCTGATAATCATTTGTCTCGCTAGAGCCACATCCTTCAACCTTTCTATAATTTTCGAAGCAAATGTTCTGCATCCCTCTTCAGTGGTGACGCTTTCTCCATCCTCGTAGTTCAGAGATAGAAGGTCTTTGTCTTCCAGCAGTGCATTTCTCAAGGCTTCGTGCAGTTGCTTCTCTTGGGCCTCGGAGAACGTAACGTCACAGCCGGCCGTGGAATACAGATACACGAGCAGGCAGAGCAAACGCTCCAGAGATAATCCGCGTTGCTTGCGGACCTTGATAATATTACTAATCTAAAAAAATAACTTAAAATATTAATCTTAATTGAAGAAAATATATACAACATACTGAAAAATCAATAATCAAAAAATGGTTTCAAGTGGTACTGGGACATACTGTGACTCGTGACTTTTGGGTGTGCTGTAGTGCTAATATAAAATTTTTTTTTTTTCCAAAATCGGTTTTTTGTATGAAAAATTTATGGATTTTTCAGTTTGGCACGAATTTTCTGAAAATCTTCATATAAAAAAATTTTTTTGGAAAAAAAAAAAATTTTGCCATTTTTTAATATTAGCATGATTGCACCCCCAAAAGTCATGAGCCGCCACTGACTGTGACACCATGTGTATTGAACAATGCTGTGAGAGAAGAAAGAACAAAGGAAGCTGCTAGAAATAGATGTACATATTTCAACATTGCTTAAAACTGAAAAAAATTTCCTGTCGCTCTGTACAATTGCATCAATAAAAGCAATAATATTTCTTCCAATCCCATGCATAGACTTCTACTAATTTTGCTTACCAATCTTTGCAATTTTCCTAAACCTAACATCAAAATCAATATAAAAATATTTTGATAATTTTGAAAGGCCACTACAGCATTACAGTATAACCCTCTTAAGAAATTTGGTTTTTCAGTCTCTTAATGACTGAATGGCCCAATTTATCCCACTTACAAGGTTTTCCCGCTTAAAAAGTTTTTTTATCCGGTTCCTCGGAAAACTTCTTGAGAGTTTCACTGTATTACGGTTAAAAAAATTAATTAAATTATTGTTCTTACCTGAGTTAACACACTTGTCGAATCTCGGCTAGTTGACAAGTTCTGTAAAATTTGTTTTTCCAGAGATATCAGAAGTTCGGTTTCTTGCATTTTAGTTGATTTAAGGGTCTGAATGACTGCAAGCGCCTGTTGTAACAATTCACAGTTGTCTTCAATAACATCATACTTTCCTGGAAACCAAATTATTCATGAGTATTGTGTTCATTTTCTCTGCAGTAAGTGTTAATTCAATACCTCGTTTAAAATTCCCTCCATTTTCCATTTAACAGTGGTAGTCGTTCTCTTCTCTCTCATTCATTTTTTCCCCAACTAATAATTCATAAAAGGAACACTTTCTTAATTATTATATAGCTCTCGAGGTAGGAACTGCAAGTATGTATGCATTTGGGTACCTACCTATTTTAAACAAATTAAAATATCAATTCAATAAAATAGGTACAAACCCTTTAAGTTATTAATTAATTTTTCCAAGTTTTGTGCGGTCACTCGTGGGGGTAATCTTGTCGGTGTGGTAGTATTGATTCCACTCAATTTGTTGTATAATGCAAGCATTACTTCAGGCTGCGTTTTATTTACCAGCTGATTTAGTATTTCCACACTAGGTTTCTTATGCGGGTGTGAAATGCAACCCGGACACAGATGTATATCTTCGACTACAGAAGTCCTGAAAAAAATAAAATGGCGTAAAGTAATCACTAAAGGGAGACTGGAAAAAATGAAGAATTAGGGGCTGTCACCACTATCTAAGATGTATCACCAACAATGATGATGAAAATTAATAATAATTTAAACGAAATATTATAAATACACTAATTATTATAATACTTACACAACGGCTTCACATAAAGGTGACATATCCACCGCAATGTCTACAGAATGTCCCGGAAACCTGGGCAAAATGCTCATCATCTTATCCATCAAGCCTTCAGAGTTGTGGGACGTCACTCCACATAAATCTACCGTTCTATCGATCAGGATCACAGAAGCGCTCCGGGTAGCATTCTGAAAAATTAGACAGCAAAAAACCTTTGAGCGTATGTACAAAATAATTATCAACAGTTAAAATGGTAAATTTTAACACACTGAGCACCACTTTCTTCGATCTAAAATGAATGTTAAGTTAAAAAATGGCTTCTTTTAAAAAATGGAGCATTAAAATTGATGATGAAAATGATATAACGATCTTGTTGTGTACTATCTTGTTATGCAGTCGTACCAACCTTATCAATATACGCCATCTGTCGTGTATTGATAAGGTTGGTACGACTGGCACTACTGAGTGAAGTTGTTTCTAAGTTAGTTTATTTTAAGTTTAGATGGAAAAAACAGCGCAAATTTCGTAATGTCGAGATCTGATCGAGAGATTTTCTAGGAGCATATTTTCTTCTTTATCGCATCGCAAGTGCGCCCCACGGTTGAATTTGACAGCCACCTCTGGTCTGGAGCCCCAAAATACCTACAAAAAACCCTCGACCCTGTGCAGAAATGGGCGGTCCGTTTGATAGATTCTCCTAACTTGACAAACGGATTGCAATCTTTAGAGCACAGGCGTCAGTTGGGAATGCTGTCCTTGTTCTACCGGTATTACAATGGAAGATGCTCCGAGGAACTAATGTCATTGATCCCCTCGGCACCGGTATAGTCGGGACACACGCCAAACACGCACCCAACATTTGCACACGGTTGACATTAGTCACACGAGAATGGGTCGTTTTTTCGACTCGTTCTTGAGTTCCTCAGCTCGGCTGTGGAACATCTCATCTTCAAAGGTGACATAGGCCTTGAGGGAAATTATTTTTCTCAGGGCCTCCTGTGTGGAGTTAATGTAAAAAAAAAAAAAATACCTTTGATAGGAAAAGACAACAAAAGAAGAAGATAAAGATGATGTACCTTTCTTCTCAGTGCCGCAGCCGGTAAATGCTCCAGCACTCCCGCCATAATAGAGCTAAAAGTCCCCATAAAGAACACGTCATCCTTCACATTCATATGCTCCAACAGACTGTTGAGGCTGGACACCAATCGCCTGACCTCGTTCTTGTCATCCAACGGCAAAGTGTGCAAGTCCACATTGGCGGCACTCTCCGAATATAGTCCGTTTCCGAACTTGGGGAATAGTTGCGAATAGGCTGGGGTGGTGAATATCCCATTTGTCACCGTCACGGCAAATATCGGGGCAAAGAATATTTCAACGGCACAGGGCTGAAATGAAACGGTTAAATAATGTCAAAGGGAAATTTTGGCAATGTTACGATCACTGAACGGAACGGATTAGCCAATTTACTTTTCGGAGAGTTTTCGGCTTGGACAGGATAATGAAATGGAATATCTGATAATGCAGAGTTCACGCGAAGACAGGACAATCTGTCCTGTCCCAGCTCTGTGAACAGCCTCGACCACGCAGAACAGGACAGTGGGACAATGCACCAATTCAACCGTAGTTCAAAAATGACGCACGGTTGAGGGGGTGAGTCCTGCGGAGATATCCTGCCCATCTATCTCTAGGACAATGTCTTGTTTCATTGTCCTGTTCTCCAAACTGGGACAAGACGGTATTGTCCTGCTCTCGTGTGAAATATGCGTAAAGATATTTGAAATATTTGATGTTTGACCAATTTTAGCTGACAAAAGGGAAAATTGACCTTACTTCGAGCACATTAGGCATGCCAAGAGCACATTTTTATCGATTAATCTCTTCAGTGGGTTTTATGCACATGAATTATTTTTATCAGACGATCAATTTTATTTTACAAAAAATTTATTCATTGAATTTTGAAAACTAAAACAATGCATCATATCATTTTTATTCCAAGTTTTTCAAGTTAATATGGTGGAAGTGTCGTTGCAAGCAAACAGTTATGTTGTCCAGACAGAAAAACTGTGTAAATTTCAAGAATAGTTTCCATTTGAGAGTTTTTTTCTGTTTTGGATTTTTGCTGTTCCGAACAAATTTTCTGCACATGGATCGCTAATGAAATTAATCCCTAGAGCCTATGGTATTTTGCAATGTAATTTCTCTTAACCCTTCAGAAATTTAGCGTATTTTTCAGATGATTAAAATATTTCAGCTTTACAATAAAATGCAAATAAATGGAATATTTCTGAACATATTCGAAAACTAAAAACTGTTTTTGAAAGATGATGAAATACGCTTTCAAATTATATAATTCAAAATAAACATAAAACTTTTGAAATATAAAAATTTTGCAAGCAAACATAAAAAAGTTTTTTCTAACAAAAATTACTGATAATGAAAAAAAAAACACATACATCTTTTATTTGCCAAACATATAATAAACATTATTGTCACCCCACTTTTTTGTCTTTCCGTGCAAAATAATTAATAAAAAATTACCAAAGTTTCAATTTTTTTTCAAATTGCGATTCAAAACTTTGGTTTCCATAAAGGTGTACATTTTACTTTTTGGGTGGTTATTTTTTAGATTTTAATGTGTTGTTTGCGTGGTGTTTTGCCTTTAGAACATATTTCTCCCTATGATAATTAAGAAGTTACAGTGATTTATATGAGACCTGTGTGAGCTGGGACAAATATGGTCTCCTGTGATTAAACGGGTAAAATATAAATATTAATTAAAAAATTTGCAAACCTCGACCAATATTTTTCAAATGCTAAATGTTATATCATAGAATTATTTCAAAATTTTCGGGTATGTCTATGGTAACCTTTGTATGCAAATTAAAACGATGTTTAAATCAAACATCTCACCACAGGGGCGTGCACTCCATATAGGCACATAAGCACTGCCTACCCTACCGTATTTGTAAAACGTCTTCATGTAAATAATATTATAATTTATTAAATTATTGCTAAAAATAAATATACACTTTCAAGAAGCTGAGCAACCGAAACAACGCGAGCGCCACATCAAACGGCATACTACAAACATGGCATAAACTCTTACTAGAAACTTCATGCGCGCCATCCGACTGCCTCACTAAAATGCGGCCTAAGCAGAAATTAGTTCTGCATAGAGCTAACTTCATACAAGATATAATATCAATGTTTACAAAATGCACAGAGCATAGAGTAGAACTGTCGTTTTGAATTTGCTATCGTTGCTGTCGTTATGAGCTATGAGTATTAGGCAGTGCTTTCTGGAACAAAATTACCCAATGGCAATCAGTGACGACAGTGACATCTGTTGTTATCTATTTTTATCAACTAGTTGTCTTTCATAAATGCAAATTGTCTGTTCAAAAACGTTTGTGGTACTGTAATTGTGAATTATCTGATAAAATATGGAAATTTTAACCTGTAAAACTTGTTGTAGTGAAGGAAATAATGTGGGTTTAAGTCACTTAAAAAACAATGAGTTTTCTCGGTTATCTTTTATAGAAGAAAAAAAACGAATAATTAGTGCGGAGAGACGTACGCCTAAATTAAACAACTTAAGTCAAATGAAAACTCCATCAGCTACGCGTCGATTCAATATGAAATATTAATCATATATGTTCATATTTATGATAATATATGATTAATTAATTCATATAATGAATATATTCATACTTTTTTCATATGTCTTCCTACTGCCTACCCTGATCAAAAACTCTGTGCACGCCACTGTCTCACCATTATGCTAAATGAGATCGCATGTGATTTATGAGTTTGTATCAGGCTGGGAGAAATATCCCAAAAAAACTCTACAACTGTTTGACGTTTAGGAGTAAAATCTCCCAAAATTGCTCTACGGGTTAATACCGGAAATAATAGAAATTACCTTTCTCCCAATCCAGCTAGTGATTTTGTCCTCGAGTTCTGTTTGCGTAATACCATTTGTTTCTGATGTGATAACGTCCATAGAGGCCGTGACTATCAGTATACAGTTGATGAAGTTGCTGTTTCTAAGTATTTCTTTAACGGTTTCTAGATTGGTTCTCGTTCCGCGGGTGATGAACACAGCCTTCTTCTGCTCCTTGCTACCATTCTAAAAATAAACTAGTGTTATTCAAATTATATTGAAACATATCTATATTTGTGAATACAGATTTACACAGTGAAAATGAATTATTGTGATTATTTTTTAGATTATTATAATGCTAAATTGGGAGGTGGGTATGGGTACTGCCGCCCCGGAAACCATTTATTGAATAACCAACACACCTATCATAGGTCTCCCAAGCGGTTCGCTACGTTTGGGATGGCCCGGGTTCATGGGATGAGGTTTGTCTAGGTCTTAGCAACGAATGCGTTTGCCCATCTACTGTGTGGCAGGCCAGATCGAGAGAGACTGGTTGAGGGAGACCTTTTGACCTCTCCAGATGGGCTCTCTCAACCCATCATCTTGCACAGTAGTAGGAGGGTTACATTCACACATCCGTCACTCCTGGACACATTGACTCCCAGATTTCTACCCACCCCTCGTACCCTTTTCCTTCCCAGAACTTACACGCTTTCCTTTCCCTAAAAAGATCCTCCACACAGCATCCCAAAAATGACAGAGGTCCTGAGGGAATTGTTTTTCCTCAGAGCTTCCTGCATGGAGCTAATGTAAAAAAAAATGTTGCTTTGGAATGAAATGGTTACTCCGCAAGAGATAAAACAGATCATAAGAGCCCAATCTTGATGTGGCAGCCAGTCCAACTGGTGACATTGGCAGATATAAGCTACACCTGGCTGCAAGAATTGGCTGCTCTTTTAAAGCCCAGCCGCCTGGTGCGCAGTCAGCCCAACTCTAAGGACATGGCGTTTGAAAGAGAGAGTACGAAAACAGAATGCAAAATAGTTTTTTTTTTTTTTTTACTTGAGCTCCATACAGGAGGCCCTGAGGGAAATTATTTTCCTCAGGGCCTATGTCATCTTTGGGGATGCTGTGTGGAGGGTTTTTTAAGGAAAGGAGGGGAAGGAGTGTTCTGGGAAGGAAAGGGGTTTAAGGGGTGGGTAGGAATCTGGGGTTCAGTGTGTCCTGGTCATCTGCCTCCAAGACCTAGACAAACCTCACCCCATGAACCCGGACATCCCTGCTAAATCACCAAACGTAGCAAACCACTTGGGGTGACCTATGGCAGAGGTGTTGGAGATGTGGAAGATGAATTCTTGGAGCAGGTGGATGAGTTTGTTTGTTTGGGAAGTATGTTTACCAGAGATGGAAAGTCTCAGGACTGAACCCAATCGGTACTAACATTTTCCAAGAAGCGAAATCTACCACAAACGAAGACAGCTGAATAAGAATAAAAAAGTTGTGCTCTCTTGCCTTATGTTTCCAATGTTACTGACAGAATTGCCAGGATACTGAGGAAATAAAGCATCAAGACTGTCTCCTGACGCCTACAAAAACAAAATTTCCTCTTGAAGAAGATGTAGTTTATAACATCAGCTGTACCGGATGTGACAAGGTGACACAAACGTCGTGATGTTCTGACAAACGTCGATCGAAACCGTCAATACGCGAGAAATTTTGAACTTTGATCAAAAAAAATAAACTTTATTCCAACTTTGACCTTCACTGCATAATAAATAGGGCACGAGTACGATTTCCGTGGCGCCGCGATTTGACGATGTATTCAAGTAGATCAGCCCAAAATAAGACGAAAATGAACAATAAAAATTTTCGATATTTCGCTTAGTTTTCAAGATATTGTACTGAAATTATTCTTCATTTTCGTTTTATTTTGGGCTGTTCTACCTGAATACATAGTCAAATCGCGGCGCCACGGAAATCCTCATACTCTCCCCAATATTGACATAGGATTAGTGTTAAAGCTAGTATCACCTCTATTGTAGTCGTGTTAATTTAAACATCTTTATTCTCCCGGGTTAATTACGACTACATAACATTAATAGTGCAATAATCTTACTTCGAACGGAGACAGCCACTTGACACACAGAGCTCCCGCATCAGTCAGGTTGAAAATGCCTCCATCCCAATGTAAACACTCCGCTAAACTGTCTTCAATAAACACCACACCGCCGATAACCCGATTGTATACCTCTTGCCACCATTTACTAGAGAATGCGCCAACGGAAAACTCATCT
The DNA here is from genome assembly GCA_936435175.1 of Glyphotaelius pellucidus. NCBI lineage: Eukaryota > Metazoa > Arthropoda > Insecta > Trichoptera > Limnephilidae > Glyphotaelius > Glyphotaelius pellucidus. Next base: position 609,519 of record OW386547.1, read on the forward strand.
ACATCGTCGATATGCATAGTTTTAGGTTAAATCAATTATTTCGTAACGGGATATCCAAACACGCTGTGTTTTTTGCTAGGTTATACAGCAATGCTTTATTGAAAAAAAACTATAAATTAACGTTTCACTTGTGATCTTAAAACCTGAAAGCGCAAAACATGAACAACTGTCAATGTGACATGACAGACCACGGACAAAGTTAAATCCATGTATCGTTAATATGACATGTACTTATAATATTGCCAGTATACTAATATGTTTTCCCTACGCTTTTTTAATATAATGCTGCCAACGGATAAAAATATCGAAGCAATCTTTTTTACTTTCTTCCTCCCTCTTGTTTTATTTATTTATTCATCGATGGCTTGTACAAAAAGTAATACCCGAAGGATTTCTGTATTTTATAGAAAACTAGCGAATTCCCGGCATGCGTTGCTATGCCATTTAATAAAGAAATTGTTTCTCCCTGCGTGTCCTTTACCATTCTTCCCGTTCCCCTTCCGCCTCGCCTTCCCACTTCGCCTTCCCACTTCGCCTTCCCTCTCCCCACTCCCCTCACCTGTTCCCCCTTCCTGTGAACCCCCCTCCCGAGTTCACCTCCCCCCTCCCCCTCCAGGTTCCCTCATTACATTATGTACATTCTGTTTTACTCACCAGTATATATATAAAAAACTTCGCGGGCATGCTCACAACAACTCACCAAAGTTTCCTCGCAATCGGATGAACGGTTTAGTAACGCATTTTCATGACGCCAGAGCTTGGTATTATATATAGAAACCATTGTGGGCAAGCACACATCAAATCCCCAAAGTTTCATCGCAATCGGTGAACGGTTAGCAATGTATAATTTCATGATGTCAGAACTCACTATTGTATATAGAAACCATCGCAGGCATGCGCAATCAAATCCTCAAAGTTTCATTGCAATCGGATGAATGGTTTAGCAACGCGTGACATTTCACATATATAGACAGAAGCAAACATATTTTGATTTTTATAGAAAATAATAATAATAAAATAAGCATACCTCTAAGTTACTTATTATATTCTGCAATTTTTTCTATCTTCTGTAAAAGGGCTATTTTATGCCCTGTTTTCCCCATACCTATGGTTGCACCCCCCACCCTCCTCCCCCAAATTCTTACAAACCTACACAAAAAATTGTAAATTATTTGTTTCCATTATGGTGCTTGCTTAACAATCTTTTTTTTCTTTTCAAGGGCACAATGGCAAGAACCCATAAAAGTTACCTTACCAAATGAGGGAACCTTTTATTCAATTCGTCCTCCAGGAGGTGGGGCTTTGCTTGGTTTCATTTTGCAAATATTAAATGGCTATCATTTCAACCAAAACAGTATTAATGGGCTCAACAATACGGTCACCACATACCATCGTATTACAGAGGCCTTCAAATATGCTTTTGCCATTCGCACACGTCTTGGTGATAGCGATTTCGTAAATTTGGAGCAGGTAATTAAACATTTGTCACGCTTGATCTGAATCTCATAAGTATTAACGCTTGCTGCAGGCTGCAAATATTATGAAAAAAGAATTGTTGATCGGAGGAGAGAATATATAAATACAGGGTACCTAAATATTGTGAATATAACTACATTTTCTCTCTTTTTACTCAATAAAATTTTAAATTATGTCAAAATTTCATTGTTTTCAGCTTCTTCAAAACCTTACTTCTCCGGAATACGCTGAAAAAGTAAGATTATCTATCAACGATAGCACAACTTACAATGATGCTGAACACTATGGGGCGGATTTCTTTACTCAGTCAGACCACGGTACAGCCCACATATCGGTTCTGGCACCCAACGGGGATGCTGTTTCAGTAACCAGTACAATTAATCACTAGTAAGTTTTAAGTTATCTTGGTGTTATTGATTTCATTGCTTGGTTGTAACCCCCTCCCCAAACAGGTCCAAACGAGTCTCACTCCAGTTATAATATTGCTGGTTCTTGTGACATTTCATCCAGTATCATTATGTTAAATTTTGGGGTGTTGAGCCGGGATGTTTTTTCTCCTCTTTCTAGAGCCTCGTTGATGGATAGCTTTGTAGTGTCTCATGGTAACATTGCTACGCAATATAAACCCACCTCTTTCTATAATTATCTTCTCCTAACACATTTGTCCTGATGATGGATACTGCAAGGTTGTCTGAAGCATTGAAGGAGGAGGGAACGTAAGATGACTCAATACTTCAAACATCAACATCATAATACAATCACCAATGATAATCTTAAATAATTATGTTATGAGTGTAATTTTTATATTCATTATAATGAATGGCTAATTAGCTAACCAACTAAGCATCACGCCATTTCTACAGGGGTAGGCAGAGAGGACAGACTGCCAAACAAATCTGTCCTTGTATACACTCCTTGCTTCATTCACATTCATACATCATCTCATTATATATCCTTCTGTTATTCTAACTCTTTTCATGGTCCAAATCAAATATTTGGTTAATTTAATCGTGCCACGTCTTCCTAGGGCGTCCCTGACTTATTCTACCATTCACATTCATGTCATATATTATCCTTTCTTTGTTCATTCGCTCTTCGTGTCTAAACCATCTAATCTTAATCTTACTCATTACCTTTCTACATCAGCCTTGCACTCCCTACGAATCTCCACATTCCTCATACGATCATACATGGTTTTATTATAAAAACATTATTAAATTTGATTTACTTGAAATTAAAATAATTTTTTTTGTTTGAAAGTAGCATTGTGTGGCTATTACTAAAGTATGTTTAAAATAAATTGTTTGCTTTTTCCCAGCTTTGGTTCTGAGGTGGTGACCAAGACATCAGGCATTATAATGAACAATGTCATGGATGACTTCTCCTCTCCCGGTTTCTTAAATCAATTTGGAGTTCCTGCTTCATCAACAAACTTTATTCAGCCGCGCAAGAGACCAATGTCCTCAATGAGCCCTAGTATCATCGCTGATGAAGCTGGAGATGTGAGGATGGTGATAGGTGCTTCAGGAGGCACAAAGATTACTACATCTGTGGCACTGGTAAATATGTAATAATAGTCCAATGACAAAAGAGCCTTAGCGCCAATATAGGTAAGCCTTAGCTCCCTTCATACACGACGATTAATTTTTGATCAAATTTTATTATTTAAAATTTTAAACAATGGCCTGGACTCACCAGAGCTTACCAATTTAATAAAACTCCATATTCCTTCAAGATTAACCCGACAATCAAATTTACTTCATTTGCCCACTTGTAGAACAAACTTTAGAAAAAATTCCCCGATTCCTCGAATATGTGCGCAATACAACGAATTGTTTCACAACGTAGACATTTTTAATTTAAACCTTCAGAAGTATCGAATAGAAGTAACGCGTGCGATATTGGATTGATACGGAGTGTGGAAGGTATCGAGAGCATCTCATATCCTTATTCTATATTCTCCCTCCCCTCCCCCTCCTCTTCCCTTCCTCTCCCCTTCCTAAGTCTAAAATTTTAAAACTCCATCTAGAAAGTATATTAGCATAAGAAACTCTTTTGGCTTCACTGCAGTTAACATGTATATTTTTATGTCTATTTTATGTTTTTTTTTTTTTTGGTTTTAGGCAATTCACCCTGGAGAGAGTGCTTTGTGCCGGTAATATTTAAAATGGATAAGAAATTTCGGTTAATCTAATGGGAAAATAATAAAACAAATTAAATATTGGACTCATTTAGATCACTAAAACAAATTAAATATTGAATTCATTCAGGTTAATAAACTTACATAAAGCTGTATGAACACGTGAATTGTTAAGAGATAAAAGGTATGAAATGTTAAGGGGGGACTGGTGTGTGATTTTAATAAGCCGGCGGTATATGTTCTTGAAAGATGAATGGTTTTTACAGTTAAAGAAAACGTGGTCGAGGGTTTCCTCTTCCACACCGCACTGGCAGAACGGATCATCTAAAACTCTAATTCTAGACAAGTGAGATGCAATTGAACAGTGGCCAATTCTCATTCTCGAGATACATGAAATGAATCGTTTTGAAAGTTTTTTACCGTGAAACCATGGCTTAGCAGGGATATGGTTTTGAATTCCCGCATAGAAAGATCCAGTTCTTATTTTGGAGACTGCCCAATTTTCTTCCCAGGCACGAGTCATATTAGATTTAAGAATCGGAAAGACATCGGATATAGGAATTCTAAAATTTAGTGGGATAGTTCCGGAATCTGAACCAGATTTGGCGAGAAAATCGGCCATCTCATTACCCTCGATACCCAAATGGGCAGGGACCCAGGCCAATATCGTCTCAAACCCAGATTCACTAAGAGAATTGAGAAGATTTTTTATTTTACATATAATATTGTCTTCCGGATAACGTAAAATATTTGACCTAATTTTAGTTAGAGCACTTAGCGAATCAGTACATAGTCAGGCTCGATGAATGTTGAGAACCTGGATTTGATTTAGCGCTTGTTCAATTGCAAAGCATTCGGCTGTAAATATGGAAGCTTCTTTCGGTAATTTATAAGTGAGATTGATGTTGAATTCTGGACTATATATAGATGCTCCACATCTTTTATTTTCAAATTTGGAACCATCCGTGAAAAGGATGGAAAATCCAGGGAATTTCGAAGCCACTATGCTTTTAAAACAATCATCCACATTTTGAAATTTATTTGGGGAAGATAAAATATTCTTCCGAAAGACTGATGTTATTGTGTTCGGCATAAAAGTGATTGCCTTAAATGGAATATTGTATATAGGAAGATTGGGAACTTCTTGAAGATATTGGAGGGAAGATGATAGAGAATTATAGAGATGAAAACTTTTAATTAAGAGAGGAAAACATTGTTTTTCTCTCAATCTTTTGTTAGAATTCAAATTAACACTTAACCTATTAAGACTTTGTTTAATAGGATGATGTGATAACGATAAAGCCTTGAAAATATATTTATTGGCAAGGAATTGCCTTCTGAAATATAATGGAGGCTCCACACATTCCACCTGAAGAGCATTAATTGGAGAAGACTTCATAGCTCCAATAATCATTCTGAGGGCTTTTGATTGAATTCTTTCCATTTTCTTATCTAGATATTTAGGGAGTGGGTCAAAAAGGAATGAGCCATAATCCAAGTGGCTCCGAACTAGGGAATTATACATTAATTTAAGAGTGGTAGGGTGAGATCCCCACCATACTCTGGAAACTGCTCGCATCATATTAAGTCCCTTTTCACACTTTGTAGAAATTATCTGAATGTGTGGAAGCCAGGAAAGTTTATGGTTCAAAAGAAGACCAAGGAATTTGATTTGAGTAGCGGTTTGTAGAGGCACATTATCAAAAGAAATTGAGAATTGGGGAATTTTTCTTTTGCGCGTGAAAGCCACGACCCTTGTTTTAGATGCCGCCAGATTCATCCCATTTATTGACAACCAGCTTTTAATATATTGTAAAGCCAAATTCATTTCCTTAGCTGCAAGAATAATATTTTTATGTAACAAATATATAAGGATATCATCCGCAAAGTAAAGACGCTTGATAGAAAAAGGAATTACTGAGTCTAGGTCGCTTATATAAATATTAAACAACAGAGGACTAATAACAGAACCCTGGGGCAAACCTCTCCATAGTTTGCGCCTTAAGCATTTAGAGGAAGACTCAATAATAATGGACCTATCTGAGAGCAAATTAATAATAAATTGGACTAATTTCGGGGGGATTTGTTTTTTAATTAGCTTTTCTTTCAAAACATTCAGTAAAACATCATCGTAAGCTGATGAAAGGTCAAGGAATGTGGCCAATGTATAAGAATTTAGGGATTGGGAAACTCGGATATCAGTTGTGAACAAACTTAAATTATCCATTGTAGATTTCTTTTTCCGAAAACCATACTGATTTGGTGAGATAATATCTTGACTTTCAACAAACCACTCTAATCTGTTCTTCATCAAACGCTCCGCTACTTTCATCAAACATGATGAAAGAGCAATAGGCCGATAAGACGAAATTTCAGATGGATTTTTTCCAGGTTTTAAAATGGGAATGATTTTTTGAGTTTTCCAATCATCCGGAATTAGTCCTGTTTCAAACATATTATTAATAAGAGATAAGAAATATTCAACCGCCATATCAGAAAATGATTTAATGAAACTATTAAGTATTCCATCGGGACCCGGAGCAGAGTCAGAAAGGGTTCTTATTACTAGTTTCATCTCATCAATGGAGAAAGGAGCATCTAGCCAGTTAGAGTGAGATGGATATGGCTTAATAGAAGGCATTTCTTCACATCCGGCCACTGATGGGGGGGCTATTTTATCCGCAAATCCTATAAGAATTTCTTCTGATATGTGCTTGGTACTCGGCGGAGAATACGATGTTCCGAATTTTTTTAAGCTAGACCAAACTGAAGATTGGGGAGTTTCCGGAGACAGGTTCTCACAGAACTTCCGCCATCCAGCGCGTTTTTTATTTTTCAAAATTCGTTTGGTTTCTGCCTGGGCTTTTTTAACTGATAAAAAATTTTCTAGTGTCATACACTTACGAAAAGAGGAAATTGCTTTTTTACGAGAGTTGACGGAGCGAGTGCATTCCTCGTCCCACCACGGATTAGAGTGTTTTATTTTAATGTTCGCATTGCGTTTCGGGATGGATTTTTCTGCTGCATTTATAACCATAGAGGGAAACGTCTCACATTGCAATCTGATGTCTCCCGGGGACGATTTTTTTTTTAAATTAATAAGGTTATCTAGTTCAGAAGAGAAAGTGCTCCAATTCGCATCATTTATTCTAAATTTGAGATTATTTTTAACTGGTGGAGGATAAGTGTTAGATTGATGTTGGAATCGGATTATAATTGGAAAATGATCACTAGAGAGGGGATCGTTTAGGATGTCCCAAGAGCATTTAGATGCTAACGAATATGAACAAAGAGATAAATCAACAGCACTTTTCCGTTGATGAGGGGGGGTGAATCTGGTTGGAGATCCGTCATTTAAAAAACATAGGTTATGGGTATCATTAAAATCTAAAAGATTGCGGCCAGAACGATTTGTTATTTTGCTACCCCAAGAAGGGGAATGTGCATTAAAATCTCCAAGGATCATAAAAGGGGAACAAATCTGGGTTAAGATTGGTGCCCATTCATTTTCAATAAAAGTGGTAGAGGGAGGAATATATATTGATAATATTGTGATATCAGATAAGACAGCTGCTATTATCTGGATATCGTCGGAGGGAGTATGTATATTAATTTGTTTAAACGGGATAGAATTATGGATTATCAGAGCCGTGCCGCCTTTACCATCCGGTCTGTCGTGTCTGAGACAATAATAACCCGGAATTCTTAAGTGAAAGGAGGGTTTTAACCACGTTTCAGAAATGGCGGCCACTGAAACGTCGTGTTCGTCGAGTAATTGAATTAGGTCAGATTTGTTAGCGAAGAGGCTTCTACTGTTCCACTGAAGAATTTTGTTCAGTTTCGAAGTCATTGGGGAGGCAAGATAATAAAGATTTAATGTAATCGGCAGCGTTGGACGGTACAGTATTGTTGTTTGTAAGGATAGAAATTAAAAGGGTAATTAAAGTTTGTATAAAAGAATTATTATTCAATATTTCGGGGAGAGCAGGAGGGGATGTATTACTATTAATGGCACACCCATTGGGGGTCCGAGATTTGGCATTCCCATTCGGGCTGGTCAAAATATTATTCAATTGTTTTTTATCAAGGTAAGGAGTATATTTTGGGTTGGGTTTGACTGGCTTGAGAATGGTTTCTCTGTGAGAAGATGACGTTGAATTTAAAAAGGTGGTTGATTGGAAAGGAGCTGAGGACGATGTCATCTCTGCGAAAGATTTTTTCGCAGGAAAGAATAACTTTGAGGCCTGGAAGTACGAAATGTTGTCGGTAGCCATTTTATGTTTTATGTTCCTCTGTCTTGTCAATTCCGGACAGGCTAGACTGACCGCGGTATGTGCACCCGAACAGTTAATGCAAATGGGATTATTGGAAGATTTTGGACATTGATCAAATGGGTGACCTTCTCCGCAAAAGTAACAACGTGGAGGGGAGCGGCATACGGATTTCGTATGTCCAAACCGGCAGCAATTAAAGCATTGAACAGTTGGAAATTTATAAACTTCGACGGGAAGCGAGGTATAATAAATAAACACACGAGACGGAAGGGATGGTCCCTCAAATGTAACAACAACAGATTGGGAAGGTTTCCAGATCGTGTTTCCATCAGTAGAATCCTTGTAGTTCAGTCGACGTGCTTTTATTACTTTCGGGGTTCCTTGGGAATTATTCAAAGCATCAACAATTTCAGCCTCTGGGATATCCGTGGGAATTCCTCGAACAAGACCCATTCTCGTAAGGTTAAATGACGGGATGAACGATTTATATTTATGTTTTGAGAGCGAGTCAATTTTTTTTACAAATCCATTTGCGGAAGCGGCAGTATTAAACTCGATAGATAATTTATATCGCCCTTCCGGTTTAATTGAACCATTAACAAAACCAAGGTTATTATTTTTTGAGTCAAATAAGAATTTTCCAAAATCTAAAGGATGAATAAGTTTTCCTTGTTCAGTTCTCTGAACAATTACGATAAAAGGACCGGAAGCGGAAGCAGGATAAAGTAAGTCAGTACTTTTTGTATTATCGCTAGCTAAAGTACTTGTCTGGGTGTTACTATTGGGGTTAAGGTCGTTAGAGGTCGAGGTTTGTTGAATCGGCGGTATAGATTTAACTTTCGATGGGATGTAAAGGCTATGCGATGGTCGTCGTTTACGAGATGGAAGCGTAATAGAAGCCTGGCTAGTGTTAGATTCCGAATCAGAAAAATCTAATATCGATCCTGGGTCGGGAGGTCTATCTTCGTCTTCCTCCATTATATAAAAAAAAAACTTAACTTTTAAAAATTAAACTGAAAAAATAATACGCAGTCTATTTCATTGACTGTACAAACAAAAACGGATTAGCCGTAAGTAGGAATGCAAACAAATAAGTATACGATAAACAGAATTAAATAAAATGTAACAATAATCTCTTATCTGTATGAGGCACGGGAACGGGCGAACGGCACTAAGCAATAGGTAAGGTACACACAACCACTGTTGACCGCGGCTCGAATCGGACTCTCTATTTTATGTTTATAAGCTGTTTGTTTCTTACAAATAAAATTAAAAAAAAAATAAAAATAAAATTTAAAAAAAATATACTGTCAGACAAAAATCCCCAAACCACAATACACATTTTTGAGATACTGCAAATTTTAAACTTTAAAATGTGGTTTTAAAGTTTATGTTATTGAAAATTCAAAATTTTCCTGTATTATAATAGAAAAAATTTAAAACATTCAAATTCAGATACAGTCGATTCCACTTACAGTGCTACACGTATAAGTTGGCGAAAAAGGAGGGTGCTGTCGTCTATGACATAACGCTAGTAGATTGCCAGATATAAAGTTAGTTCATATTTTGGCCACTGCTAACTTATACGTGTAGCACTGTAATTAGTACACCGGTTTATTGGGACAGCCCGTTATTTGGGCCGAAACCCAAGGAACGGAAACCAAATTAAGAAACTAACACTATTTTGCTTCGATTATCTGAGTTCGTTACGCAGTTATTCCACCCATTAAGGTGGAGTGTAGAGATTAACTAAATCGAAATAACGAACATATTATTTCGTAATACGATAAAAGTAATGTTTTTAATGGGAAAAAAATATATTTTATGTTTTTAAAACTTATAACGGCTTAACTTTTATCAAAAACAAATCAGAAATCAAACCCTTTTCTGAACGCCCTTCCGTATTTTTCACATAATATTCTTTAATGATAAAAATCCTTAAAAATTCTTTGAAGGTTTTTCTTTAAAATGACATACGTGATTTAAAAAAAAAAAAAACAGGTTTAGGGTTGTGGTTTAATTTTTTCATGAATCCTAACTACAATGTTTTTTAAAATACGAATTACAAAACTTTGGTTAAGTTTATTAGAAAAAACGAAATGGCAAAAAAATGTTATTATTTTTCTCCGTTTTCTTAAATTCTTCTCATATTTTAAAATTTCCATTTAAAAAAGGAAACCCGGATTATTAAAATACTGATTTACCTTACCGTACTATAGCGCTTTTTCAATCTCAGTGGCATGAACTTGAACCAGAGTTTTAATATTCTGGCAACAGAAATTTAACTGTAACAACGATATTCCAATAAAACACTGTTGCCAAATTCTGTGCATTAATTTAGTCTTTAATATATTATAAATAAATTTTACTCTCTTTAACTTCCACGTTAGCTTAATGGTAGGGCATATGTTTCCCATCATTGGGTACCAAGGTTCGAGCCTTACTCAAAACAATTTTTTATTTAATTTTTTTAAAGTTTTAAAACATTTAGAAATAGATGACAACATTCCGATTATTTTTTTTAAATACCTTCCTTTAAAAAAAAAACCTATTTTTTTTGTTATACATATAGATCTCACTAGGTATTATAGATACCTATTCTGATGTCTATGGATTACCGTATCGTATTGTTGTATAGCAGTTGGAAGTAATTGGGACCCTTATGCAGTATTCATATAAAATAGAGACAGGTTGAGGGAGACTTTTTGACCTCTCCAGCCGGACTCTCGACCCATTGCCTTGTACCGCAGTGAGAGGGATGGATTCATACGTTCGTCATTCCTGACCCCCAGATTCCAACCCCCCCCCTCTTACATTTTTCCCCCAAAACTTCCTCTCCCTCCTTTCCCCAAAAATAGCCTCTAACGGCATCCTCAAAGATGACATAGAACCTGAGGATATTTTTCCCTCAGGGCCTCCTGTGTGGAAATAATGTAAAAATATGACCATGCACATATCACAGTCCAGTCACGTGATCGTGAATTGAAACGTTACATGAAATTGCTTTAGCCGTGTTTCACCAGATCTGAATAGCCCGGTACTTACCCACCTTCCTCTTACCCACCTCCTTCCCGTCCCCGCTACCTTCAGCCTCACAACACTCCCCAATTTAGGGATGCCATAATCTCACTGGCTTCAGACGTGAGCATTTGGGACTCTTGTGCGGAATTCATATTTTTTAAATCTCATAAATGGTCAAGGTATAATTTGGGCGGTATGGGTACATCCGCCCCAGTAACAATTTTTTACATAAGCTACACACAGGAGAAGTCCCGAGGAAAATAATTCCCCTTAGGACTTATATATCATCTTTGGGGACGCTGTGTGGAGGGTTTATACAGGAAAGGAAGGAGAGGAGATTCTGGGAAGGAAAAGGGTAAGTGGGGTGGGTAGGAATCTGAGGACAGTGTGTCCAGGAGTGATGGACGTATGAATCCCACCGCGGTGCATGGCGATGTTCCAAGAGATTCCGGCTGGAGAGGATAAAAGACCTCCCTCAATCATTCTCTCCCGATCCGGCCTGCCATGCAGTTAGTGGGCAGACACATCCGTCGCCAAGACCCAACAAACCGCACACCATGAACCCGGGTACCCCTGCTGAGTTACTAAACGTAGCGAACCACTTGGGTTATCTAATAAGTGGTTCCCGGCGGCACCCACACCCGCCTCCCAAATTTATTGGAAAACCAACAACTTGTCTTGGCGGTGGATGCTTTTGCCCACCTACTGAATGGCAGGCCGGACCGGGAGAGACAGGTTGAGACCCGTCGTCTTGCACCGCAGTGGAAGGGATGGATTCACACATTCATCACTCCTGACCCCCCGATTCCTACCCGCCCCTCATACCTTTTTTCTTCCCAGAACTTCCCCTCCTTCCTTGCCCTAAAAAGACCCGCTACTCGGCATCCTCAAAGATGACATAAGCCCTAAGGATTTTTTTTCCTCAAGACCTCCTGTATCAAGATACTGTAAAAAGGAACACGCATAAATCATCCTGTATCACGTGATCTTGAAATTTTGGGTGACGACCAATTTGTCAAACGTCCGAAATATTATCGCTTGCTACTTGCTACGACCGACGCGACGTTGCCATCATCCGTAAGCAAAACCACGTGTTGATATTTTCGTAATTTAAAGTAAACATTTTTTTAATGTTTTTTTTTCTACTTTTATTTCAAAAATATAAATATATAGAATCAAAAAAGCGCACACCACACGCACTTTATGTTAACGGTGAAACATTCAATTTAATATACATGTTTTTTTTAGCGACATCTTTCGATTTGAAACGAAACTTTTTGTAACCCAAAATATTCGAAAATGTCTCAAAGGGACCATCACGTCCGCTAGAGGCTTTCAATGTATTTTTGTGTGAAAAATAGTCCCTATTCCTAATAGGCTTAACTTAAGACTTCACCCATATCAGCTGATCACCGTCCACCGACATTCGTCAGTGTAAAGTTGTTGAATCCACAGCACACTATTGCGTGTCGTGTAAGAAGTAATTGTTCGTTCATATTTTTTTGTACCCATCATTCTATCTTTCAAATTCATTTGTACCCTTAGTTAGTACGTAATTATTTTTCTGTTAAGTAATTATTTATATTTTTAATTTAAAAAAATTCAAAAACACATCCGAGAGAACTCGAATAAATGTAACATGCGTACATATAAAAAAACTCAACAAATAAATAAAAAATAATGAACGACGACAATATAATACATCTGTGCTTATGCAATTGTTCACCCTTTTACTTTGTATGTTTGGAGAGTTGAATAAGGATGCAGAAATTCATCAGTTGGACAACAATAGCATCTGGCGCTTTGTAGTACTGCATTGATGTGCTCCCTGGGAACTGATAGACTGGACACTCTGCGATTATGGTCTTTGTGGTTTGAACCTGTTCTTATTAATTAACCTCTTCACAGCTACAGATACATATACGTGTGCGAATAAAATGTGCCCTCAGTGCTACGAGCGCAATCCTACACGGTGTCTGGAAATTCGTAGTACATGCGAGTCGATTTCGTGGAGTAACTTTTTGATTTGAGCTTTCATTTTCAAGCAAAAATGTCTTTTTAAATGCTTCAAAACTTAGACTCGGCTCGAAATTGTTTTAACCCTAAAGTTGCCGAAAAAATGGAAAAAAAAATTACCAAGTTCTTTGGGTTCTCTGTGTGATGTTAATACATCAGTTTCCTGCTTGACCTTCTAGTTTCCGAACACCATGTTGATGAGCGTTCATTTTCTTAAAAAATATTGTTTAAATGTCATAAAAAATGTCATATATAACCATTATCCTATATACATCAGAAACGCAGTGAAATGGTTAAATCACCACTTGTGCATCATACCTATACACATGGGAGCCGTTGAAGTTGCTGGACGGAGTTTAATATTGTCCGCGCTTTCTGAGATAGAGAACCTTAGAATTTCGTGTTGGTACTACGGGAGTCTGCCACCAGGTTACCTACCCTTTTACTGAATCAGGTTGTTCTGAAGAGGAAAATCATAAAATCATCCTGCAACAAAAAAAAATAACCAAGCCTAAAGTTTCAACCATCACGCTGGTCACTGCATAAATAAATATGTTTAAGGAACTATTACTAGATACCTGTCTGATGAAAATTTATTTTGTTACAGGTAATTATGCGCAACTTGTGGTTCAAACAATCCATAAAAGAAGCCGTTGATGCACCAAGAATCCATCATCAACTGCACCCAATGGAAATACATTATGAATATGGAAACCTTAAGGTATTATATGAAAATAAGAAACATGTCAGGTTTTTACTCCTTAACCCTAGAAAGATAGATAGATAACCTGCGCCCCAGAAGCGCCTGCGAAAATAAAACCATGTTGATACGGTAGGTACATTGGTTTCGATGTTATAACAAGCCGATGCGCTCGAGAGGCACATGGTTATCTTTAGCTTAACTTTTATTGGTGGATTGTGATTATGTTTATTGTTATTATTTTTTTAGACTGGTTATATTGTATCATCGAAGAAGAAGATAACACTTATAATCTAAATGAAAATATGAAAGAAAACAAGACACAGAAAAACAGAAAAAAAAACAATGGTCGCAATAGTCCCAGTTGCGACCATTGTTTTTTTTTTTTTTTTCTGTTTTTCTGTGTCTTGTTTTCTTTCATATTTTCATTTAGATTATAAGTGTTATCTTCTTCTTCAATGATATATTACGTTGATGGGAATAACCTTCAAAAGTTATAAAAAGAGAGTTTTTCTCATAAAAAATTGGTTATATTGTGATAAGATAAAATGTTAGAAAAAAAAAACAAATTTTTATTGTTTCCTAAACATAAAATTCATTTTTAAAAAGTCAGTTGATTATGAATGGTTTTAGTTTAATTCATAGAATTTGTTGAAATCTGTAAGTACCCCAAAAGTTTACCACAGAAAAGAGAATTTATTGCCACAATTATTTTCTCAGTAAATCGGTTTAAATTGTAATAAATCATTTTAGGCACCATAAAAAATTAAATTAGGCGGGAGTAAATACAATCATATAAATAAGTCGTCTCATTGTGGCCTAACTACAGTTTGAGAATAACCGTGAACACCGAAACAACTATCACAATAATAAAAAATGAAAATACTAGCAGAACTTAACAATTTTATTAAATTTATCATTACTGTAAAACCTTAAAAATGAAGAAAATTGCGTTTTATTTACAAAACTAGAACTAAACTTCATTGGTGATAAAATAAAAATAAATTAAATTAGCAAATATTTTCATATTAAAACATGCGTTTCTGGAGCATATATACAGTACCGGATTAGCCCATAAGCAAATTAAGCAATTGCTTAGGGCATCACGTCTTGGGGGGCACCAGAAACAGGACCAAAAAAGTTTTTATGGCGTCATTGATAAATTAAATATAGATATGCATGCGAATAAGGGGAGAGATATACAAAGAAATAGCAGACAAATTCTCATTCTTGACTAAAATATCCGATGTCAATAAAATTATGTGTCCCGATCAAACTTCAGAATACAGTCAGCATTGTAAAAATTTATTAAACTCATATATCCACAAGACCTTAAAACCGATTTAGGAACCGAAATTCAACAGTTTCATTCATATGTCATAAAAAAATAAATTTAAGTGATTTGCCTAAAATACACAAGGCTGTGTCCTAATGTGGACAGCCCCACGGATATGCCCCACGTATAGCCTGATAATATCAACTGTACAGCGGAACGATCTTTTTTGAAATTGAAAATAATTTGAAAAATAAAAAAGAACTACGATGCTGCAGGAAAGGCTCGATGCATTGTCAATATTATATATAGAGTCAGATATGCTAAAAACATTGGACTTAAAAACTATTTTCTACAAATTTAAGCCCGAAAAAATTGGAAGTCGCATTTCAATAAATAAATAAAAAATGCTTTGGTTTTTTTTTGTATATAACATTTACTCCACGTATCTCTTTCGTCCGTCATAAATATTTTAAGGTACGTAATGATCTATCTGTATGTATTAAATACGTAATTATTTTTAAAGACCGATACTGGTTTATTTCTGGATAGGAGGGCCCACAGGCGTGGATTGCTTAGGGCATCAAGTAGCCTTAATCCGGCATTGCATATATATCTTTACATACTTTGCAATATGATTATCTTTCTAGGGTTAATGGTGATGTGTATATTTTTTAAAGAAAAACACAATAAAAAATGTGGATTCTAATCCTTCTTTTTTTATTTACAGCAAGAAATTGAGGGTCTTCAAAAGCTCGGACACAAGACTCACCGATACAGGGACAGAGGTTCTATTATCTGTGCCCTGTTCAGAAACGAAACAGCTATCTATTCAAATGCAGATTACAGAAAGGGAGGCGATGTTTTTGGACTGGATTAGGCTTAGTTCCTCAGATAAAGAAATGATATATTTTTAGAATAAGAGTACCTACCTATATATTTTTAAAATTTACAAAGAATTAATAAGAATATAATTATGAAGAAGAAGATGACTGAAGCTGAAGCACACATGTTGAATGCTGTTATTTAAAAATGAATTTAACGATAATTTAGGCACTAGGCTAAAATGTCAAACCGAATTGCCATGTTATTATAGTTACTGTTCATTTAAAAGTATTGATAAACTTGTGTCTTCTTTTCAAACTGTGATTATGATGTCACCGAGATTTAAATTGATCATATTGATTTGAATGTTGTCACAAAGATGTTTTAATGCTCAAATATATTTGAAAGTCACAAAGTGGAATAGGAAAAAAATATGTCCGCATGTCACAAAGTGGTGTCGAATCTACAGTAAGGGCCTCCGCTCATGGAGAAACTGAAAAGAAATCAGTTCTCAACGCAATTGCAATCAACCTCCTTAACAAAATCGATATTTTTCTGATCTGACATGTCAAAACTTGACAGTTCGTGGGCCGCTACAGCGGCAACCTATCAACAATGCAACTGAAAAACCAGCACTGCTGGTCGCCGCAGCAGTGGAGTTTCAGTTGCATTGTTGACAGGTTGCCATGGTAGCGGCTCACGAACTGTCAAGTTTTGACATGTCAGACCAGAAAAATATTTGAGGTTGACTGCAATTGTTTTGAGAACTGGTTTCTTGTCAGTTCCTCCACGACCGAGGCCCTAAGTGGACAAATTAGAATGATAACAAATCGGAAAACTCTTGAAAAGTGATGAGCCAATAACCTAATCTAAATAGTGTTATAATCTGTCATGATTCTATTTGCGCAATGGTCAAATCTGTTTAAACGTCACAAAGAAGTGCAATGATCGAACCATCTCAAAGCTCGAAGACGAATTTATAAAGATTTGTATGTAACGCAGATTTACAAGGATTGGAAGGAAGTATGATATAATAATTTTCAAATGCTTTTTTACTAACTTACATATTGAATTACGATTTCATATTTTGCAGAATTTTCTCAAGAAGTATTTCACTACCCTCTCGATAACCATTATAATAAATAAACACTTGCAGGAGGTAGAAACTATCGACTATCTTCTCTGATATAATATATAGCTGCTATTCATAGATTCGAGTATCGAATAGTAAACTTGGGCTTAAATAAATAAATCGTGACTCAAAAATTATACATATATTATAGTGTTTTTCATGAGTTATCGAGAGGATGGTGAAATACCCCCTACCGAGTCAGCGTATATAACTGTTTATAGTCATATAATTTCATAAATCAGTGTTGTTTGATGTTTCAATGTTTTTTTTCTACAAATCTGTTCCAAAACAAATACCAAGAATAAAAGATCTATGTGTTCTAATAATGTATTTTAGATAAATAAAGAATGAGTAATTGAATCATATAATTGTTTTATTGGTTCTATATTACAAAAAAATTTAAGAGCAGCAATTAAATAAATACATTCGACTACAGTTCAGTGTTTAAACCGAAGATTAAAGGTACATCTTGCTGGAGGTGTTTAGTGGTGAGTTTCTTCTTCTTCTTCATAACCGTCAGGAAGAGGGTTGACCCTGGGGTTGTGGAACAGGGAGTGGTTGCCATCTCCCCACGGGAAGCGCTGAAAAAAATAGGAAGCAACAATGTTATAAATAAATATGTTTGTTGGGAAAGACTGGAACGCAACAATGTTATAAGTTTGTCTGGAAAGATTAGGAAGTAACAATGTTATGTTTGTCTGGAAAGACTAGGAAGCAACAATGTTATGTTTGTTTGGAAAGACTAGGAAGCAACAATGTTATGTTTGTTTGGAAAGACTAGGAAGCAACAATGTTATGTTTGTTTGGAAAGACTAGGAAGCAACAATGTTATGTTTGTTTGGAAAGACTAGGAAGCAACAATGTTATGGACATTTTTGCCAAAGTTTGTTTTCATGCATTCTATTTCATTTACTTTTACGTTCAACAAAAGTTTCCACCAATATCTGATTGTTAGAAGTTGGGATTTTTTTCAAGAGAAATTCTGGAACTAACTACCATAATGTGTCCTCATTGCCCAGAAAACTAATGAGAGGGTAATAATTATGCAGTCAATGGACATCTTCAATTTATCACGACGATTCGATTGTTGCTGGGGCAGTTCCGTTATGCATAAAAAAAACTATATAATAATAATAGAACTTTATACAATTTTATGTAGAACTACTTCCACATAAAAATCCCTAAAAAGGGAGTAAACAAATAAATAAACATGGTAACGGAATGGGAATAATGGATTCTGTTTCAGAAATGATAAATTTACATAAAAGCTGTTTGTTTTCCAAAAATATCTATTTGAGCGACACATCCAAAACACCTAAAATTAAATATGCAAGACTTTGAACATGGAGGTGGGACATGGTAAAAACATACTATCTCTTGATCTAATTGATTAAAAATATATACAGGTTCAACATTTTTATTTGACTGACTAAATAAAGTAATAAATTTTGTCAAAAATACATAACTTTCCAATATTCCATAATACGTAACTACGAAAAAACTAATTAAAACGCAACGTACAAACTTTGGTGAAAATGCCCTTATATTATGTTTGTTTGGAATGAATATGAAGCAACAATGTTATACATTTGTTTGAACCAGTATAATATTTACATATTGATTTTTGAGATTAGATAAAATGCCAAAACAGATAAGGAAAAAAGGGTCACAAAATCGATGGTACTGAAATTTGATGGAAGGGATTGAGTAAAATTCTTGTCATTCAGAACAATATCAGATTGATGCTTTAACTAATAAAAACAAAATGTTTTTTTTTTGCAAAATAACACAGGTACTAATATATACTAATATTATAAATGCAAAAGTCAGTGTGTTTGTTTGTTACGCTTTCACGCCTAAACCACTAAACCGATTTAAAAAATTCTTTCACCAATAGAAAGCTACATTATCAGCGAGTAACATAGGCTGTAGTATATAATAGTAAGCTTTGGCATTATGAAATTTGTATAAATGAAAATGTGTATATTTCATATATTTTAGCGTGAGGGAGGAAAGGCAGGGGGAAGGTGGAGTTGGCGGAGAGGGAAGAGACGAGGAAGGGGGAAGGTGGAAGGAAACGGGGACGCAGGGAAAGGACATTATGTATTGCTAATTGCTACAGTAATTTCCCCAAAATACCATGCGAGCGAAGCCGCGGGTAAAAGCTAGTATTCAATAATAAAACATATGTGCCATGTTTGAATATTCCGGTTTACACATGTACTTATGTCAGCAGCCAAAAGAAGAACTAATAATAATAATTGTTTATTCCAGAATGTATGCAGGGGTAGTGCAATGCAATACATTCATTACATACCAATGAAACATTTATTTTTTATTACAAATTAATAAGAATACGCTTGGCTATTTTTACAAAACCATTTTTTAAATTATTTTGGAACATTTCGTTAGCAGCAAAGAATCAATCCAGAATCAATTAGAAAATAAACTGAATAAAATTTTCAAGCTCTTGATTGTCTTCAATTTGCTCATATACAACAATAGCTAACCTGACATTAATTGGAAAACTCCTACCCCCACCACAGTAAGCAGAAAGTGTTGCTTGTGTCTTGACAGAGGACTTAGCCAGTCGAGGAATTGAACTCACGACGCCTGGATGGGACCCAGATACGATGCCAACTCAGCCACTAACCGGTCTGAGTAACCGTTCATATGCGACTGTTTCCAGGAGAGACAACGACCAGCAGCAATTTCACGCATTTGAAGGGCATTGATGTTTTGGGGATATTGTTACTGTTATATGACCAATTTCAAAAATCATGTTTTATTTTAACCGATGTAGGACTATTTAATAGCGATTATATAACAGTGTTTCAGAATGACTTATGCAGTGATGAGACACATGCAATGATCGATTCCCAATTAAAGTTTTACTAATTATTTTCACAGGCATGGGCATCTAAAAATAGATGAAGAAAGAAGTGTCAAAGGAATATATGTTATTATAAGGGGAAAATATTTGAAGATTTCCCAGGGAATCGCTGGGTAATACTTGAGGGATGCCATGTCAAAAGTCGGAATAAAGATAAGTATATGGATGAAGCAAAAGACCATCCACTTATTAACCTACGCCTGTGGTAAAGGGTGTGATACGATAATAATAAGTCATGTCAATATTACATCTTACTTTACAGCACTTGTGGCAGATATGCCGTTGTTACCCCGGAGGTGTATTTTGTTTCAGCAAAACCCATAAGTAGACTAACATTGCAAACATACAAGAAAATGTAACATAAAAATATATGAAAATGTTCACCTTGGTGCGGATGCGCATATATTCATAGGGGATGAATTCTTGTCTTGGCTTTCCGTGGTCAGCAACGTGACCCAAGTAAGCGTTGGCCATTCCCAATCCAATGGCAGGAATTCCAACGAAGAAGAACATCTTCTTCCATAGCGCTGCGCCACCTGAAATCAATGTCAAAGAAGGTGTTATGTAATTTTCAAAAATGTGTAAAAAACCAAATGTGTCTGAATTTTAATGGAAAATATTAACTAACCTCCGCCGCCTCCAGCGGTCGCGGCGTGGCCAGCCCTCAAAGTAGAGGAACTAGAGAAATGACGGACGCCCCGTCCAATATTCGCAGCCATTTTTCAGAATGTGACAAATTTCGAGTTTTCGTTTGCTTGATTTTTCTATGAATCTGACAGAAAATAGTATTGCCAGTAAATTTAAACTCGAGATGTTCAGCAGTCATCACAGTACCTACTCATTGTCTTAATTATTTGTCTGTGGTATGATAAGAAAATTGCTGATAAGGAAAAAGGAAAAGTTGAATGTCACTTTGACAGTAGTTTGGTCAAAGATCGAGATTCCACTTTTCTGTGAGCATGTGATTTATTATTATTATTGTTTGTGATTGTCCGATAACTATTTAAGTAACATATAATTTCAAACGATTCAATCAAAATGAATACGAAAAATATACAATGAGTAGTTTCGACAGATTATTTGCCGAGTATAGTTTCAGCCTCTCAATACTATTAGTCGGCATATTGGCACTATTTGGAAGTGTTCTCATTCACATCCTCTTTGTAAACAAAGGTTTCTATTTTGTTTTTCGCATAATAAAACAGAAACCGCAATAATATTTGAATTTGTGACGGTTTTTATGACTGGTTTCAGACAATAAAGAGGAGACTAAAATGGCACAGACGGGACTGGTGATTGTTTCGAACTTTTCAAAATTATCTCATATTCTTGCTTCTGCCAAGAGTCACGTCAGTAAAACGCTATATATATCTTTTGCACCAACACAGAGGCTGCCGTTGCTTTCATACAATGAGCATCTAACTGGAATATATACTCAGGTAAGCACTCCTTTTAATAATTCGAATTACTCCTTGTGTATAGACACTTAATAACTTCCTACTCTGCCTAATGTGGTTGTGTACACTTTTGCATTTTCTTTTTCCATCTTGATTATTATCCTCAAATTACACTTATTATATAATTTTCAAATAAAATTCCTGTATGAAATCCAATTTTCCTAAAACCTCTCTTTTTTTCCCTCTAACAATCTAAGCTGGTGTAAGAAAATCTTTATTTTGATTTATTGTATGTGATAAAAAGGAACACATTTAAATATTGAGGAAAATTAACTACAAAAGTACCTACCCCAATTTTGACTAATGCACTAAAATATTGAGTGAAAAAATCTTCTGAGAAAGTACCTACCAAGGTTTTAATATGCGTTTTCCCCACAGTCAATCCAGATATGCAACAATCTCGACATTCGAGTTTTGTTGGAGCATTTGAAGAATCCTCTACTGAAAGAAACTCGCACATTGAACCCAATTGATCTGGTGATATTTGACCATCAGCCCAAAAGTGAACTCAAAGAATTTGCAAGAAGCCATTTTTCAAATCTGAAAGACGATTTCTCCGTTATGAATATAGGTGAGCTATTTTATTGAAAACATTCTGCCTTTCTTATCTAACCTAAGTCAGAACAGTCTTTATCTTAGATATTAATATTTTTATTATGTGTTATTTACTTTGATGGAAATAATTCTTATCTTCTTTACACATTGCCACTTAGACAAGCGTACAAAGAAAACATAAAAACCCCAACGGTAAATACAAGCTTTGGACAAAGACACTATAAATATCATGCTATAAAAGCATTCAACAGTCTTACACTTGAAAATAAAATTGAGGAAAACAAAAATAAATTCAGACACAAAATTACAAAATGGATTAAAGGACAAAAAAGACAATATTACCGAAATTTCATAACATGAAAGAAAAACATATGAAAAGAATATAATTAAAAATATAATTCGGAACGATTATAAAGACTGAATGATAAATAGAGTATTTTTTTATTATATTAACGAACTTCCAAACATTTAAATAAAAATAAACATCCGAAATGTTTGTAAGCGTATAAATTCCGAACGAATGAACAAAATTGGATAAGTAATTCTTTTTTTCTTTGAGCTATAGCATTATGAAATTTAGATGGTAGGCGAGATGTTTGAAAACTGAATGTAAGGGAATGAATATTGGGATGGGGGAGGGGATGGGGGTGGGATGGGGGGGGGAGATAATTGATAAGTGCAAGCGCTACAGTAATTTCCCGTAATACCATGCGAGCGAAGCCGCGGGGAAAAGCTAGTATTTATATATTTTGACACAATCAATTTTTTTTTCTTAACTCTTCATCACTTGGAAACCTATGTTCAGACATTCTCGAGAAGCATAAAGGTACAATAAAACATTAAGACATTTTAATTACTATTATAAAAAAAATTTGACATTGCATATGAATAATGACTGACACAATATCCAACTACAACAGCACCAACGGCTGAATCGAGCGTTTCAGATTACCTACCATTTCATGTGTATTTGACTTTTTTGTATGTTTTTTCAGGTGATGAAGAAATTTTGGTTAAAAAAGATGATAGACAGGAATCAGAGGGAAAAACATTTGACTATGTGGCTCTAGGAGGAACATTTGATAGACTCCACACCGGTCATAAGATTCTTCTGTCTCAAGGGGTCTTACGAGCCAATAAACATCTTACAGTCGGAGTCACGGACGTCAACATGATCAAATGTAAAACATAATCATTATTTTACTTCTATTGAGTGCTGCCTTAAGAAAGGTTAAAGCTTTAAGGTTTCATTTATTCTGGTTAATTAGATGGCTGCTTATAAAATTCCCACGTCAACGGCATGGCGATGGTAATGGTATGCGGTGTTTTACGCACATATTTTAGCTCCATTTTCATAATGATGGAAACAATGTTGCTAGAGTGGAAGATACTCAGTATCGCCCTGGTGTAAGAGACCACCGTTCAGAATTGAAACGTTGCTTGAAATGGCTTTAGCCATGTTTGGTGACCAGATCTGAATAGCCAGGTACTTCCCACCTTCCTCTTCCCCATCTCCTTCCCCTCCCTACTACCTTCAGCCTCACAACTTACCCCAATTAGGGGATGCCATAGTCTCACTGGCTCCAGACGGGAGCAGTTGGGACTCTTGTGCGGTATTCATGTAAAAAAAAAAGCTGAAAATAGTTGCTTTGACCTAGAAATTCCAGACAGAAAAGATGTGTTAATTAAATTTCATAAATAAATAACCGTCACGCCGTTTCTCTGCAGGGGTAGGCAGAGACAACACACCGCCAAACAACTCCGTCTTATAATATACTCCTTGCCTCATTCACATTCATACATCATCTCATACATACTCTTCTGTTATTCTGATCCTTAATCGACATGGTTCGACTCAAGTATCTGGGTTCACTTGATAGTGCCATGTCTTCCTCGGGTGTCCCCGGCTTCTTCTACCGTTCACATTCATGTCATATAATCTCATAACACTTCTTTCTTCGTCCATTCGCTCTACACGCCCAAACCATCTATCCGTCCCTTTCTTAATCTTACTCATTACGCTTTCATCAGCCATCAGCCTTGCATTATTTATAAATCTCCACATTTCTCCCACAATCTCCATCATACATGGCTTTCATGATTTCAGAATTCACTGTTCGAGAGATTTCTAATTGGTATTTCACAGTTTCGTAGCTTGTGATGGAATTGACATCGAACAGTATTAATAGGGTACCGTCTGCGTGAATTTCAAAACCCGGCTTCTTCGTCATGTCTGACGCCACGCCATACGCGCCGCGCCATAAACAACATCTGTGTACGTGATATTTTAAACAAAACTACCGTTGTAATTCGGTTTCGAATTCAAGAATTCGTCAAAAGATGTCGCCACTTCCCTCAGCAGGTCGCATGGGGACGTGTCCCCCCTAGATATAAGTACTACGAATTTGTGAATTAGCTATCACTAGATGACAGTGGATTCGAGGAATGGGCTAATTTTGGAACCAGTTCCTATTAGATTTATAAAATGGTCACCAACACTAATTGGGCGAAGCCGAACCAAAAGCTGCCAAACCAAAACCCCGCTGGAACCGGTTTTTAACTGTTAGTTAGAAATTATTCCCGACAGAAACAGCATTGCAAATTTCATGATGTTAGAGCTCATGTTTCGAAAATTTTTGCTGCTTCGGATACCACATAAACGGAATTTTCGTATTATAGTTAAGATCATATTATTATGAGTATGTCAGAAGGGTGATCTTTTGCGACAGCGTAATGCATGTAAAGTCGGCCTTACACGACACATTTTGACAATTTCCTTAACACTTCCTTACCGGACCGGGGGAACGCACCTACACTAACGAGAGTTTTACGCTGTATCTATGTTGTTTTTTAAACCACGTACTCAATAATTTGAGTAATCTTAGAAAAACTATTTGATTATCGATTTGCATTAAAAAAATTAATATCGCATTACTACTTTTCTTAAAATTAAATAGTTTATAACAAATTCCGGCGAATAATCTGTGCCACCCGCCCCCCTTCCCCTCTGTTCGGGCGTACCCCGTCCCTATCTGCTGAATGTATCGGGATAATTCCAAGCGATAGCAAGTAATTTCTAAGTTGTTAGTGGAAAGAACTAGATCGCGTTCGTTTACACTGCGCATCTCGTTTGCTCTTTTTACAATGCTATAATGTTTGCTTGCCGGTCAAAGATCATTCGGTCTGAGTCGTTTCCGGTGAACGCCAATCGCCAGTCGAGATTCGGAAACAAGGTGTTAAGTCGGCTATCGGCCCGCCTTCTCTGTTTTCTATGGAAAAATACACGTTATGGTCTAAATTCATTAGAATATTAATTATGACTTTATTTATGAAACGATTTTGAAAATGACTACTGAAATACGATGATTATACTTCCCTCTAATTATTTTCATAACAAATTACAAAAAAATATGTCATTAACACCCTTTAATATGCAAAACGAATTGGGGTCCCCGAGTGACCCCACTTCGGGTCATGTGTGATTTTTTTCGTTCCGGGACGAAAAGGTTAAATGCATTATTCCGTGTCACGCTAACGCTGTCAGCTAAATATTGCGCTTGTGTTAAGACACCAACTTTTAAAAGTAGTTACCCTAACGTCAGAAATGACCGCCCATTCCTCGCTAAGAGATGTCAGTCACGGGAAAATTTACAAATTGAATGTCATCATGTACAAACATCAAAATACAACAAAAGGATAGTCATTTATAGAAGCCTATTAGGCCTGTAATTAGTTTTAATAACTAATAAATAGTGACGCATGTTTCAAGTAGGTAAAACAACAGCATGGAAAAGCCATAGAAATTTGACAGCCGTTAACAGGTGACGAACACTTTCAGATTTCTGACAGATTAAGGATGGGTTGTTTCAAAAAATTTGATGGATTCATCAAATATTTGAAGTTGATTTTCACGTTCCGTGTAGGTTCTATTCAATTTCTGTTATTATATCGTTATAGGACAGCTGCTTCACAAAACTGAAATAATCACAGACCTTGAATAGAACTTACACAGAACGTGAAAATCAACATCAAATATTTGATGAATCCATCAAATTTTTTGAAACAACCCGTCCTTAATCTTTTTTTCTTAACCCATCCCTTTTAAAATTAGTTTGACTGAAACTGACCACAGCCACCGAATTAATTTTGATGCTAACTTGTCCTGGTTTATTGAATGATTTTATCGTACGAAGACATCAAATGCATACTACTTTATACAAAAAATAAAGTTTTCGGGAGCCCTAAATTGTGGGGGCTTGTAGGGAAGGCTTTCGAAGATAGCCGCCTTAAATTATGGCGGCTCGGACGAAATGGGTTTATTGTTTCGTAATGCTATCTCGTAACGCAAAAGATAACACAAAAGATAAAAAATCTCCCTTCTGTTCAATTTTGCTTTCTGTTTGTGCTGCTAAGCTGCATTTTAATTATTGTCAATAAATCCCTTTGGCATTGGTATATGAACTTTGACTCTGCCGATTCTTGGCAGTGTTAGAGAATAGTCATTTAGTGTCACATACCATTCTCCTGCACCAAGCAGATTATGTATTACGGCTGATAAAAATAGTTGCATTACATAAACACATATAATATTATTAGGTTTCTGTATTGAAATAGTTTTAAAAAAGGAATTAAATTTTTGATTGTTATTTAAACAATTTAATTTAGGTTGTGATGTGAGTATGTGTACGTTTTATTCTAAAATTCCAAAATAAGTACATAACATGAATTTATGACGCCGTTCTTACAATAATTGAATTGTGTAATATTTGGTGAGCATAGATGCCTCCCAAGCATTTGATCAGGGTTCGATTCTGGGCCTTGACAATAATTTAATCAATCAACCAATCTGTGTGTAACATGTTTAGCAGACGATTATTTTAATTCTATATTTAAAATATGTATACACATGGTTTGCTGGGATCCTACCTGATCTATTTCATTAGTGAGAATGGGCTTTTCTACGGAATATAAACCCAGAGTTGAATCGTCTTCAACTTTCGCTCTATGAATAGACCATAGATTCTCACGGAATAGATCAGGTGGGAACCCAGAGTTTTACAGGCCATTTTTAAAAGTGGAACTGTGTCTAGTTACAGCCTGTGTTCACAGGTAACAAGTAGTTAATAAATGTGTTGTTATCTTGCAGCTAAGAAATTATGGGAGCTTATAGAACCAATCAACATTCGGATTAACACCATAAGACAGTTTTTGATTGACATAGATCCGTCTTTAGAGTACAATGTGGTTCCAATTCAAGATATGTACGGTCCTACCAAAGATGATCCCAGACTTCAGGTAAATTATACATCCTTCAATTTACAAGATAATAATAGGCATCAGATTATGAGGTGTTTAAATAAAGTAATGAGACTGATTTTTAAAATATTTTTTTTTATTTTTGAATTTAGCTGTAACTCTGCCCTTATCCATTATAAATAAATGAAATATCTTTTTATTTTTAACTTAATGAGTAAAACTAAAATTTTAATATTTAATTAATGAAGACAATATTAGCGAAACTCAATCGAAAATCTGAAACAGAAAAATCAGAAAAAGATATGGTCACGTCTGGGACTCGGACCCAGGAACCACGACTTGCCGGGTCAGTGCCCTGCCAACTGAGATAATGTGATCCTCTCCGATTCAGTCATATTTAACTGTATCATTCTTGTCGAACTACCAACATTTTCTTAATGCGTGTGTTCTAAAAATGCCAACAATGCCAAATTATGGATTCATAATATAATATATGCCTAAAAGGCATAATAATATACAATAGAAGCTGGACATATCCAAAATATGCTTTATTGTACATTCCCGTTATGGGCTATCTTTTTCATAGACTACATGCCTATAGATCTACAATAAAATTATTGTTTTTAATAAAAACGTAGGTTAGTTAATTAGTTACGTAAACGTAACTTTCAAAATAGGTACCTAATAATAATTATACCTAACGGTTATACTTAGGAAAAAACTTTGATAGGGAATCAGAAATAAAGTTTATTTTTTTTATTGTGGACCTACTCAGGTACATTGAAATAAGATAATAATGGCTCTTTTGTATCATATACCTACCTAGTTATTTCACTCTTGTACAGATGCACATAAACATCTAAATAGATGTTTCACTTTATGAAAATTTATCATATAAAGCAGGTAAATAAATTGATTTTTGAAAACCTGAATTAGCCATTTCGTAGAGTACATAGTGAAAAAAACCGTTTTCCCAGATTTGTGAAAATGCTCCTCAATTGTGGTGATGCAACTGCTGTACTATTCATAGGGCCAGTTGTTTTATTGATATCCAAATTTAACATTGTTATTAAAGTGCTAATCTGACGGCCGGCGTAGTCCAACGGTAAGGCTCTTGACTAGCATTCCGAAGGTCGCGGGATCAAATCCCGGCGTGGCAAATAAATTTAATTTGATTAATTTGTGTTATTTCACAATTTATTCATTTAAAATAATATATAGTATATTTGCGGCGCGTTCCAGAGTGGAAGATACTCTCAGTATCGCCCTGGTGTAAGACCACCGTTCAGAATTGAAAAGTTGCTTGAAATGGCTTTAGCCGTGTTTGGTGACCAGATCTGAATAGCCAGGTACTTCCCACCTTCCTCTTCCCCATCTCCTTCCCCTCCCCACTACCTTCAGCCTCACAACATACCCCAATTGGGGATGCCATAGTCTCACTGGCTCCAGACGGAAGCAGTTGGGACTCTTGTGCGGTATTCGTATGAAAAAAAAATCAACACTATTTTGTTTTTTAACATTTGAAACAAAAAATTCTTTTGAACAAATTTTGATCAGCTGACAAAGCATAATGGCAACGTTGTTTATTATGCTTGTCAGTTGGCCCTTAGAAAAGCTAGCAAAAAAAAGAAATTCCAGTTCACCAACCATAATTTGTATTTAATTTTTTTCAGTTACTTATAGTTAGCCGGGAGACAATAAAGGGGGGAGACAAGGTCAACGAGAAGAGGCTTGAAAACAAACTGTCCCCAATGGAAGTGTATTGCATAGAACTAGCAGGAGAGTCGCAAATCCAAAATGAGGAAGAAGAAGCCAAGGTCAGCTCCAGCAATAGAAGAATGAGACTACTGGGAACACTTTTGAGAGAGCCAGAGGTTAGTAAGCCAATAATTGGAATCCAATCAGAAATATTAGGCCTTACCAAAAAACTGTCCAAAGAAGCAAAACTAGCATTCCACAATGGTACGGCAGCGAGGCATAGAACTGGCAGAGGAAAAGCAGACTGAATGCTGTAGAAATAAGATCGCTGAGGCGTATGTGCAGTAAAACCATGTATGATTGTGTGAGAAATGTGGAGATCCGCTAAGAACGCAAGGCTGATATAAGCTTAATGAGTAAGATTAACCACCCTAAATATATGAACGTATGTGATATGTCCGCAATTTTGTCGCCCGAATGCAACAAACCGTATCACGTACGTTCAGATAGAAAAAAAACTATACCCAAAACCCACAAAAGGTGCGCGATACATTCGTATACATCAAGTTTGTTCCTGCGCTATCGCGAAGCTAAGGAACACGGGACGGGTATTTTCGTCTCTCCCGTACAAGTAACGCCGCTAGTCAGCGGTACACTCTACGCAAGTGGCGCGGTTTATAAAACCATTTAAAAACCCGATGTCTTTTACCTACTTTATGAATAATAACCCAAAGGTAGGGTGGTTAAGAAAGGGAATGGATTGGGCATGTAGAGCAAATGAATGAAGAAAGGAGTGTAAGGAGAACATATGACGCAAATGTGAATGGTAGAAGAAGTCGGGGACGCCTGAGGAAGATATGGCACGTTCAAGTGAATCAAATAACTTCAGTCAGGCCATGTCAAGAGTCAGAATAATAGAAGAGTATGTCTGAGACGATGAATGAAAGCAAAGGAAGAGGTAAAGGGTGTGTGCCAAGACCAAGTTGTTTGGCGGTTCGACCTCTCGACCTACCCCTGCGGAGAAACGGTGTGATGGTTAGTTGGTTAGTTTAATTAGATATTTTAACTTAAGACAGCTTGCATGTCCTCCATTAAAATGTGCGTGTGGACCGTAGTGAAAAGTTAGTTTATTTGAGTAGAAGTGATACTGTATTGTATTAGTAGTCCTGAAAAATTCGAGTTATTTTTGGCAAATTTTATCTTGTCTTTGGTGTTTTTTTTTTATAAATTGAAAAAAGAATTATAATGCATGGCGTTTTCGATGTGAAGTTAGCTGCGTTCCATTTTACAGGTGTTCAAACTTGTCAAAACTATTTGTTATTCTTTTTTATTTTAGATAAAACCAAATTTGCCAGCGTATCCATACATTATTGGTTTAACGGGAGGAATTGCAAGTGGAAAAACAAAGATTGCAGAAAGATTAGGGTAAGATGGATTGTAATATTTTTCTTACAAGTGATTAAAGAATCAACTGTCTTTTTCATTTTCATGCAAAGGGAAGAAGGAAGATTTTTCTGTCTTTTAGGATGATTGTCGATAACGTGGATATGATTTCTCCCTGGACGTATATAAATCGATAATTTAAAAATAATATCTAATCTCTTGCAGCAAACTGGGTGGCGGAGTGGTAAACTGTGACCTCCTTGCACACGAACTGTACCGACCAGGCCAGCCGATGAACGCCACCATAGCCGAGACCTTCGGGCGGGACATCATCACCTCTGACGGAGAAGTGGACCGCAAGAAGTTGGGCAACATCGTCTTCAATGATCCGGTAAACCTTTATTAATTCTCATTACATCAAGTGAAGGTTATCCTAAACAAGGATATAGGTAAGTAAGTGTAACAAATGTGTGACCGACATCTAATATGAAAGAGACGACACGAAAGAATGAGATAGAACCGTGGAAGAGTCCAATGTCTCTTTTTATTTACTTGTTAATGTGTTAATCGACATATTGCTATCGACTATTAACCTGTCAAAATTGATTTTACCTTGTTGCTTTCTGGTCAAATATCCATATAAAAACAAAATAATTGTTTTTTTGCGATTGTTTTCTGTTTACCAGATAACGTATCTTATTATTCATATACATTACACGATAATATCGTTTTCCCAGAATAGCTAACAAAAAAAAAAAATTCCCATTTGGCAAACAAATGTCAAAAAAATATATTCATACGAAAATGAACTGATTTTATTATTTCTAGACAAACCTGAATATACACCCAACATGAAAAAACACAATTCAAAGGAGTTTGCAAATAAATTAAGACATTCATAAGCATTTGAAAACGTAACATTGAGAATTTTCACAAAATCCCACCTACCAAGTCATAGATAATTAATTAAAAAATATTCTAGTGTTGCTAGATGAATGAAACCTTTGGCTACGTCAAGAACGAAAATGGCTCAAGCGATTCTGACCTTGTCCTTCATACAGTTTCTTTATACATACGGGTTAAAATCGCATTTAAAAAATTTAAAAAATCGAATTTTTTCCGCTTGCGCCGGCACACTTCCGGCAAATGAGAGGTTAATCCACCAAACTCATCCTCAGTACATATATAATATTTATAAAACATCATTAGTACAGTTCAGAGTAAAATTATAAACCAATTTAAAGCTCTATTGGATTCATATTTGGAGAGAAGAAATGAATAACTTATTTTAAAAATTATATCGATTGTCCAGTTGATTAGTCAGACATCTCTTATCTGAAAAATTAATTAAAATTTGAGTTGAGTATGCAATTATATGTAAAAGAGTACCCTTATCTGATACAATACTCATTAAATTAATTATATTGCCCAAAAACTTGTACATAGTGAAATAAACAAAAAATTATGTTTTCTGGGTAATGTACCAGACTGTTATGCCTTTTTTTATAGCATATTTAATAAGTAAAACACAGACACGTGTTAATAGTATTTGATTTATAGTGAGCATTTGAATATTGTTTTCATCATTATCAAAACTTAGTATTTGGAGATCTGACTAATCAACTTGACAATCAATTTGAGCACGTCAGCATAATGCTGCCTGGTCGTTATATAATAATAATAAATTTTTTAAATTTCTTTGGTTTGACTTAGGATTGAGCCTTCCTTCCCAGGAACTGGAGTTCTCAACTAAGCCAAATGCCGATTGGATTAGACTGACATTAATTTCATGTATTAAGTGCTCTAATGTCATTGAATTTCAGAGAATTGCATATACATATGTCCGCATGTGTGTGTGTGTGTGTGTGTGTGTGTGTGTGTGTGTGTGATTGCCACCAAAAGTTGATACAATGCATTGTCATCGATAATGAGTCTATCTGCCAAGTTGCAGCTCGTTCGGAAGTCGGGAAGTGGGTTAATTTCCACTTCATTTATACAAAAACAAAAGTGAAATTTAAATAGATGTTTTTAAAAATTGGACTAATTATCTGAAGTCAGCCATCCTCTTCATGTTTTAAATGTCATAATTAGTGAAATATATCTTGAATAAAACTATCTTGTGAGAAATGGTAAATGTCTATGTATGATACTGTCCTTATCTATTTTTCGTCTTTAATAATGAGAAAGCTTGGCATACTTGCAGACTCGACTGATAGAGCTGAACAACCTGCTGTGGCCGGCCATCCTCGAGCTGGCCCAGCAACGCGCTCAGGAGTTGGGGCGCCAGGGCTTCCGGGTGGTGGTCATAGAGGCCGCAGTCCTGCTGCAAGCCCACTGGGACAGACACTGCCATCAGGTGTGGACCAGCATCATACCGCCGGAAGAGGTGAGCTGACGCCGAGTGCTTACAGGAGCTATGCGGACCATCTCTTGATCATTAACCCCTTCCGCTAATTTGTTCGATTTTGGAACCGGTTCATATCCTACCGTACTCCCTTACAAACAGAAACAATAATAAAATTTATAAAATTATTACAAGAAATCTATCTACCCTAATATCTTTATATATATGCAAAATCGAATCGCACGCACCCTACCACTGCCCTACAATGTGTCAAAAGCAGGATCTAAGTATGCAACGCACACGTCATATTCAAATGTTGACCACATTCTATTAAAAAAAAAGACATGTGAGCACCACATGGAGGGATGGGGGGGAGGAGGGGTTTATATTTTAGATTGTTTTAATATTACACTTTATTACGTAACCTAAAATGTGTAACTAGTAGGTACATATCGCCTCAAACATGTAAATATCTCTTAAAATATAATAAGTGCAGGATTCAGATTTTGGTTAATTCCTCATTATAAATTTACGAATTTATTAAAATAATTATAAGCATAATAATAAGCTCTCGTTGGTCGTAATAAATTCACCAATACCTATGTCACGTATTTTCAATAAAACGATTCCACTTGCATTTGGGCAAGCAGAATATAAGAGCGGTGACTCACGTCATTGCTTCTCACTCGAGCTCTTTATGTTATATACGCGAGTGCGCAAGATGGAGGCCCAGTTGTATTTTTTACTTTGAAGGTATTGTGTTGTCGGCAACTTGGCATGATGAATAATTATTTTTTGTCAATAATGATTTAATTTTTTATTAGGTATTTTTTAACGTAATTTTGATCTTTAAGCGGGGTCTTGGGTGGCCCGGTACCATTTGATCCACGGACCACTACCGGTCCGCGGACCAAAGGTTGGGGACCACTGGTGTACTGTATACATTTAGTAGTGTGTACATTTAGTGATTTCCTCTATCTTTATTTCCAGGCTGTCAAGCGGCTGAAAGAAAGAAACGGTTTGTCTGAGCAAGCGGCCAAAGACAGATTGGCATCACAACCTACCAACGTGGAGCAAGTGGCCGCCGCCAACGTCGTCTTCTCCTCTCAGTGGAGTTACGAGTTCACCACTGCTCAAGTGCAAAGGGCTTGGGACAATCTCTTGCATCACTTAGAAGGAAACAAAGTGAAGAGTAACATCTAATATTGTCATTACAATTATCTAAAATTCCATTTATTTTCTATTTTATGCTACCCTGAACAAATCTCAAATTAGTCCAACCATTGATTTGGTTGAAGTCCCTACTTTACCTCCTTGATTCTGTGCAAAGAAGAGCGGTCCGTCTGATTGACGATCTGTTGTCAACAGACCGATTGTCATCTCTAATGCACAGACGCAATGTAGGATTGCCGAGTCTGTTGTACAATTAATATATTTTAATAAAACCTGCTCTAAAGAGCTAAAATCATTGATTCCCAGTGCAGCGGAACAACTGTTCACATTTGATGTTGACTTTTTGAGAACGGGTCATTTCTTCAACTCATTTTTGCGCAAGTCAGCTTGTAAGTAGAACAAACTGGCATTTGGTTTTCCTCCTTCATATAGTCTGAGTCTCTTAGTAAATAAGCGGTAAGGCTCTTGACTCGCAATCCGAAGGTCACAGGATCGAATCCCGGCGTGGCAAATAAATTTTATTTGATCAATTTGTGTTATTTCACAATTAATTCATTTAAAATAATACAGAGTATATTTGCGGCACGTTCCAGAGTGGAAGATGCTCTCAGTATCGCCCTGGTGTAAGATCACCATTCAGAATTGAAACGTTGCTTGAAATGGCTTTAACCGTGTTTGGTGACCAGATCTGAATAGCCAGGTACTTCCCCACCTTCCTCTTCCCCATCTTCTTCCCCTCCCCGCTACCTTCAGCCTCACAACATACCCCATTTGGGGAAGCCTTAGTCTAACTGGCTCCAGACGGGAGCAGTTGGGACTCTTGTGCGGTATTCATATAAAAAAAATATAGATATTATATTATATGACGTTTTAACTCTTTTCATTCTAACCCTGTCTCTCTATCCGGGTTTACTGAAGAGATAAAGCAATAGAAGTATATTGTGGGCGTGACTGTGTGCTAGAAGTTAGGGATTACTTCTGAATTCTCTTCTTATTACCCCGGCTTCGGGTGAAATATGATTAAATTTTTTCAAATAATATATAGGTAAATTCTTTGTTGAATAAATTTCAGCAACAGTCATTGGCAACATCTGTGTTCTTTGCGTAGAATAAAGAGTAACACAGAGGGATCCAATTGTAGGCCCAATTTTGGCTATATTTCCACACAAAACTGTGATTATGAAATTCAAGTGAGATGGCGATATACAATTTTATGCAAGTGAAAGAGATGCAGACAATACGCTAAAGTCAGTGGGACATTTGTTTCCATTTTAATTTGTACAGAAGGCACTTCTAGTGTTATATTCATTCGATTCGGTTTAGACCACACTTCTGGGGACTATCTGTTCGGTGGATTTAGCTAACGTTGCAATATTTTTGCTATCTGATATATTGGTTGATGGATGATAAACTTATCTTTAAAGAAGTTCATTTCTGTGTTTTCAAAGCACAAAATATTCCAAATCAATTCAGCACTTTTGGATTAAATTAAGTTTTATAAGGAGTGTTATTTTGTTAAGTGTTTTCGAAAATACGAAGATTTGCTCTCATGAATCCAAATAACCACTGGAGCGATAGCGTAATTTAAAACTTTTTTCTCCGATTGCTCAAGATTTTTTGGAAATCATTTTGAATATTTTCCCCCCACATTAAAAAAAAATCATACCTCCGAATTTTAATATGGAGACATACAAACTGATTATAGTTCTATATAGCCAATGAATTCACCTATCTTTTGTCGATTATCATATATTCATAGGATTTATAAAAAAAAATATAATAAAATCTTAAACTTCTACATTAATTACAAATAAGGGAAAACTTCCAAAATTGGCAGCAAAGCAATCTGAGGTAAAGCGCTTCAGTGAATAAATGGTTATTTAGGACCCCTAGTACAGTCTATCAATAAGGATTGTATCGATAAATTTCATCATTTCCTAGCATGACTGCAGATCGCCAATGAATAAATAACAGTTCACAATGACTAAGTGTTTTTTTTTTGTTTTAGGCAATTCACCCTGGAGAGAGTGCTTTGTGCCGGTAATATTTAAAATGGATAAGAAATTTCGGTTAATCTAATGGGAAAATAATAAAACAAATTAAATATTGGACTCATTTAGATCACTAAAACAAATTAAATATTGAATTCATTCAGGTTAATAAACTTACATAAAGCTTTATGAACAAGAGAATTGTTAAGAGATAAAAGGTATGAAATATTAAGGGGGGACTGGTGTGTGATTTTAATAAGCCGGCGGTATATGTTCTTGAAAGATGAATGGTTTTTACAGTTAAAGAAAACGTGGTCGAGGGTTTCCTCTTCCACACCACACTGGCAGAACGGATCATCTAAAACTCTAATTCTAGACAAGTGAGATGCAATTGAACAGTGGCCAATTCTCATTCTCGAGATACATGAAATGAATCGTTTTGAAAGTTTTTTACCGTGAAACCATGGCTTAGCAGGGATATGGTTTTGAATTCCCGCATAGAAAGATCCAGTTCTTATTTTGGAGACTGCCCAATTTTCTTCCCAGGCACGAGTCATATTGGATTTAAGAATCGGAAAGACATCGGATATAGGAATTCTAAAATTTAGTGGAATAGTTCCGGAATCTGAACCAGATTTGGCGAGAAAATCGGCCATCTCATTACCCTCGATACCCAAATGGGCAGGGACCCAGGCCAATATCGTCTCAAACCCAGATTCACTAAGAGAATTGAGAAGATTTTTTATTTTACATATAATATTGTCTTCCGGATAACGTAAAATATTTGACCTAATTTTAGTTAGAGCACTTAGCGAATCAGTACATAGTAAGGCTCGATGAATGTTGAGAACCTGAATTTGATTTAGCGCTTGTTCAATTGCAAAACATTCGGCTGTAAATATGGAAGCTTCTTTCGGTAATTTATAAGTGAGATTGATGTTGAATTCTGGACTATATATAGATGCTCCACATCTTTTATTTTCAAATTTGGAACCATCCGTGAAAAGGATGGAAAATCCAGGGAATTTCGAAGCCACTATGCTTTTAAAGCAATCATCCACATTTTGAAATTTATTTGGGGAAGATAAAATATTCTTCCGAAAGACTGATGTTATTGTGTTCGGCATAAAAGTGATTGCCTTAAATGGAATATTGTATATAGGAAGATTGGGAACTTCTTGAAGATATTGGAGGGAAGATGATAGAGAATTATAGAGATGAAAACTTTTAATTAAGAGAGGAAAACATTGTTTTTCTCTCAATCTTTTGTTAGAATTCAAATTAACACTTAACCTATTAAGACTTTGTTTAATAGGATGATGTGATAACGATAAAGCCTTGAAAATATATTTATTGGCAAGGAATTGCCTTCTGAAATATAATGGAGGCTCCACACATTCCACCTGAAGCGCATTAATTGGAGAAGACTTCATAGCTCCAATAATCATTCTGAGGGCTTTTGATTGAATTCTTTCCATTTTCTTATCTAGATATTTAGGGAGTGGGTCAAAAAGAAATGAGCCATAATCCAAGTGGCTCCGAACTAGGGAATTATACATTAATTTAAGAGTGGTAGGATGAGATCCCCACCATACTCTGGAAACTGCTCGCATCATATTAAGTCCCTTTTCACACTTTGTAGAAATTATCTGAATGTGTGGAAGCCAGGAAAGTTTATGGTTCAAAAGAAGACCAAGGAATTTGATTTGAGTAGCGGTTTGTAGAGGCACATTATCAAAAGAAATTGAGAATCGGGGAATTTTTCTTTTGCGCGTGAAAGCCACGACCCTTGTTTTAGATGCCGCCAGATTCATCCCATTTAATGACAACCAGCTTTTAATATATTGTAAAGCCAAATTCATTTCCTTAGCTGCAAGAATAATATTTTTATGTAACAAATATATAAGGATATCATCCGCAAAGTAAAGACGCTTGATAGAAAAAGGAATTACTGAGTCTAGGTCGCTTATATAAATATTAAACAACAGAGGACTAATAACAGAACCCTGGGGCAAACCTCTCCATAGTTTGCGCCTTAAGCATTTAGAGGAAGACTCAATAATAATGGACCTATCTGAGAGCAAATTAATAATAAATTGGACTAATTTCGGGGGGATTTGTTTTTTAATTAGCTTTTCTTTCAAAACATTCAGTAAAACATCATCGTAAGCTGATGAAAGGTCAAGGAATGTGGCCAATGTATAAGAATTTAGGGATTGGGAAACTCGGATATCAGTTGTGAACAAACTTAAATTATCCATTGTAGATTTCTTTTTCCGAAAACCATACTGATTTGGTGAGATAATATCTTGACTTTCAACAAACCACTCTAATCTGTTCTTCATCAACCGCTCCGCTACTTTCATCAAACATGATGAAAGAGCAATAGGCCGATAAGACGAAATTTCAGATGGATTTTTTCCAGGTTTTAAAATGGGAATGATTTTTTGAGTTTTCCAATCATCCGGAATTAGTCCTGTTTCAAACATATTATTAATAAGAGATAAGAAATATTCAACCGCCATATCAGAAAATGATTTAATGAAACTATTAAGTATTCCATCGGGACCCGGAGCAGAGTCAGAAAGGGTTCTTATTACTAGTTTCATCTCATCAATGGAGAAAGGAGCATCTAGCCAGTTAGAGTGAGATGGATATGGCTTAATAGAAGGCATTTCTTCACATCCGGCCACTGATGGGGGGGCTATTTTATCCGCAAATCCTATAAGAATTTCTTCTGATATATGCTTGGTTCTCGGCGGAGAATACGATGATCCGAATTTTTTTAAGCTAGACCAAACTGAAGATTGGGGAGTTTCCGGAGACAGGTTCTCACAGAACTTCCGCCATCCAGCGCGTTTTTTATTTTTCAAAATTCGTTTGGTTTCTGCCTGGGCTTTTTTAACTGATAAAAAATTTTCTAGTGTCATACACTTACGAAAAGAGGAAATTGCTTTTTTACGAGAGTTGACGGAGCGAGTGCATTCCTCGTCCCACCACGGAGTAGAGTGTTTTATTTTAATGTTCGCATTGCGTTTCGGGATGGATTTTTCTGCTGCATTTATAACCATAGAGGGAAACGTCTCACATTGCAATCTGATGTCTCCCAGGGACGATTTTTTTTTTAAATTAATAAGGTTATCTAGTTCAGAAGAGAAAGTGCTCCAATTCGCATCATTTATTCTAAATTTGAGATTATTTTTAACTGGTGGAGGATAAGTGTTAGATTGATGTTGGAATCGGATTATAATTGGAAAATGATCACTAGAGAGGGGATCGTTTAGGATGTCCCAAGAGCATTTAGATGCTAACGAATATGAACAAAGAGATAAATCAACAGCACTTTTCCGTTGATGAGGGGGGGTGAATCTGGTTGGAGATCCGTCATTTAAAAAACATAGGTTATGGGTATCAATAAAATCTAAAAGATTGCGGCCAGAACGATTTGTTATTTTGCTACCCCAAGAAGGGGAATGTGCATTAAAATCTCCAAGGATCATAAAAGGGGAACAAATCTGGGTTAAGATTGGTGCCCATTCATTTTCAATAAAAGTGGTAGAGGGAGGAATATATATTGATAATATTGTGATATCAGATAAGACAGCTGCTATTATCTGGATATCGTCGGAGGGAGTATGTATATTAATTTGTTTAAACGGGATAGAATTATGGATTATCAGAGCCGTGCCGCCTTTACCATCCGGTCTGTCGTGTCTGAGACAATAATAACCCGGAATTCTTAAGTGAAAGGAGGGTTTTAACCACGTTTCAGAAATGGCGGCCACTGAAACGTCGTGTTCATCGAGTAACTGAATTAGGTCAGATTTGTTAGCGAAGAGGCTTCTACTGTTCCACTGAAGAATTTTGTTCAGTTTCGAAGTCATTGGGGAGGCAAGATAATAAAGATTTAATGTAATCGGCAGCGTTGGACGGTACAGTATTGTTGTTTGTAAGGATAGAAATTAAAAGGGTAATTAAAGTTTGTATAAAAGAATTATTATTCAATATTTCGGGGAGAGCAGGAGGGGATGTATTACTATTAATGGCACACCCATTGGGGGTCCGAGATTTGGCATTCCCATTCGGGCTGGTCAAAATATTATTCAATTGTTTTTTATCAAGGTAAGGAGTATATTTTGGGTTGGGTTTGACTGGCTTGAGAATGGTTTCTCTGTGAGAAGATGACGTTGAATTTAAAAAGGTGGTTGATTGGAAAGGAGCTGAGAACGATGTCATCTCTGCGAATGATTTTTTCGCAGGAGAGAATAACTTTGAGGCCTGGAAGTACGAAATGTTGTCGGTAGCCATTTTATGTTTTATGTTCCTCTGTCTTGTCAATTCCGGACAGGCTAGACTGACCGCGGTATGTGCACCCGAACAGTTAATGCAAATGGGATTATTGGAAGATTTTGGACATTGATCAAATGGGTGACCTTCTCCGCAAAAGTAACAACGTGGAGGGGAGCGGCATACGGATTTTGTATGTCCAAACCGGCAGCAATTGAAGCATTGAACAGTTGGAAATTTATAAACTTCGACGGGAAGCGAGGTATAATAAATAAACACACGAGACGGAAGGGATTGTCCCTCAAATGTAACAACAACAGATTGGGAAGGTTTCCAGATCGTGTTCCCATCAGTAGAATCCTTGTAGTTCAGTCGACGTGCTTTTATTACTTTCGGGGTTCCTTGGGAATTATTCAAAGCATCAACAATTTCAGCCTCTGGGATCTCCGTGGGTATTCCTCGAACAAGACCCATTCTCGTAAGGTTAAATGACGGGATGAACGATTTATATTTATGGTTTGAGAGCGAGTCAATTTTTTTTACAAATCCATTTGCGGAAGCGGCAGTATTAAACTCGATAGATAATTTATATCGCCCTTCCGGTTTAATTGAACCGTTAACAATACCAAGGTTATTATTTTTTGAGTCAAATAAGAATTTTCCAAAATCTAAAGGATGAATAAGTTTTCCTTGTTCAGTTCTCTGAACAATTACGATAAAAGGACCGGAAGCGGAAGCAGGATAAAGTAAGTCAGTACTTTTTGTATTATCGCTAGCTAAAGTACTTGTCTGGGTGTTACTATTGGGGTTAAGGTCATTAGAGGTCGAGGTTTGTTGAATCGGCGGTATAGTTTTAATTTTCGATGGGATGTAAAGGCTATGCGATGGTCGTCGTTTACGAGATGGAAGCGTAATAGAAGCCTGGCTAGTGGTAGATTCCGAATCAGAAAAATCTAATATCGATCCTGGGTCGGGAGGTCTATCTTCGTCTTCCTCCATTGTATAAAAAAAAACTTAACTTTTAAAAATTAAACTGAAAAAATAATACGCAGTCTATTTCATTGACTGTACAAACAAAAACGGATTAGCCGTAAGTAGGAATGCAAACAAATAAGTATACGATAAACAGAATTAAATAAAATGTAACAATAATCTCTTATCTGTATGAGGCACGGGAACGGGCGAACGGCACTAAGCAATAGGTAAGGTACACACAACCACTGTTGACCGCGGCTCGAATCGGACTCTGACTAAGTGTTCTTAATGTATTCAACGTCAAGTGTTGTTTATACATTAGCGATCTGCAGTTGTCCCAGGGAAGGATGAGAAGTTACCGAAAGTTATCAACACAATCCTTCTAGGGGCGGTAGGGTGATGGGGGTGGTGGTTGCGGTCCAGTTGTTGTTAAAGATTTTATATTGTTTATAAATCATTATTAAATGTGATTTGTGGTTATTTTAAAAGCCGCTTTGGAAATCTGAAGATAGTTGCGAATGTTTGGAACACTTTGAATTTACATTAAAGCTAAATATCTAAGGATGGGTTGTTTCAAAAAATTTGATGGATTCATCAAATATTTGACGTTGATTTTCACGTTCTGTGTAGGTTATATTCAAGTTCTGTTATTATATCGTTATAGGACAGCTGCTTCACAAAACTGAAATAATCACAGAACTTGAATAGAACTTACACAGAACGTGAAAATTAACATCAAATATTTGATGAATCCATCAATTTTTTTGAAACAACCCGTCCTAAATAATTGTTTATTTAGATTTTAGCAAAACATGTTAATATTAA
Organism: Glyphotaelius pellucidus; assembly: GCA_936435175.1. Classification (NCBI taxonomy): domain Eukaryota; kingdom Metazoa; phylum Arthropoda; class Insecta; order Trichoptera; family Limnephilidae; genus Glyphotaelius; species Glyphotaelius pellucidus. The sequence goes on from OW386547.1 coordinate 651,213, forward strand.
TGTTGCTTTCAATGAATTTCAAAAACTTTTTTGTAAAAGTAGCAGAAATTTCCTGACCAGGTTAAGTATGGAGAAAAAGTGTTTATGTTATTTTTTCCAATGTTTAGATTATTATTGTTGCCTTCGTCTACCGCAGGTTGGACACCATTATCAATTTTTACATTAGAGATGGCCACCTCTGATGTAAAAATTGATAATGGTGTCTCTAAAGCGGCGTATCCTGCGCCAGAATACACATGAACACTAGCTTGAACAGCACCCAAAACATTGAAAATTTTAACACTTCGTGTTCAAAAACCCTGTGTTCAAGCTTTACCAGAGGCGACGGAAAACATTCATCTCCCGGGCGAAGGGGGAAGGCTGGCGGGGGGAAATGTGTTCATATTTTTACAAGAGCCGCGCGATGCGGTCATGTATGGAGAATCAAACCGAACAAGTTTTTGAGGTTATGCGCAATGATTGAGCTTAATAATCACTACTTTAAAATATTATGATACCTAAATACAATATAATAAATATATTTGATAATAAAATTATAATATAATAACGAATATTAACAACATTAATATTAATATTATTTTTGAAGTGGGTGAAGCTGGAAGCGGGAAGGCAGGCGGGGCCGGCGGGGGGGGAAATAAGTTCATATTTTCACAGGAGCCGTACGGAGCGGTTGGTACCGGAGATAAATCGAATGACGTTTGGGGTTATGTCAACCACGCGAGCCTAATACCTAATTATGACTTTAAATTGCAAATAAATACTGTTGTAATGGATGATTATATCTTTCATGAACTCACTTGTAAATAAAGTCTATTAATTTATAAATCGGTCTCAGAGACACGGAAGAAATTGACCAATTAAAATAGGTATTCTATTCTTTCCCTGATAAATAAATACCTAATAAAAATCTAGTTAGGTAGGTTAGGTCTAAGTTAAAATCTGCGTGTTCTCCTTTATATTTCGTCTACAATATCATCGCTAAATTTCTTAACAGAACTCGACTTTTGACGTTTGAATTTCGAACGCGTAATTAATTACGCATTCGAAATTCAAATACTAACATTAGGTCATAATAATTGATATTAGTCGGAAATCTTTCCTGGTAAATAAACATCTATTAAAATATCTCTGTTTTCTCCCTGATGTAGCATCTCTTCTTCATCCGAACATATTTTAACATTTATTTAAACGTCAAACGTCAAGTGTTCAGTTGCGCACGCGTGGAAGGCCACTAGCAAAATTGTGTGACCGCGCGAACGCCGCGAACTTCACACCTGTTCACACCAATCTTTCAAACCATGTTTCAAAAAACGCAGGAGACGGAAAACAAAGAACATTTATAGTGCGGTTCAAGCTAGTGTTCATGTGTATTCTGGCGCAGGAGTTCCGCCTTAAACAATGTTTTTCAGTAAGGACTTTCTTCATCTACTGGCACTTTGTTTTGCCTTTAAACCAGGGGTGGGGAACCAATTTCCGCCGTGTGTACAAATATATATTTTTTGCGATTAAAATAGTTTCAACTGCCTGGGGTTAGTGATCAACAGATGTCTCTATGATTTCATTTATTTTTCAATATTAGTAGATTCCTGTTTTACCACAATTCCTTCATACAATAGAGCCATTTGTGTAGATTCCTATTTTATCATCTCCACCATATCTCCTTTGTTTTTTTCAAGACTAAATTTTCTCTCTTCAGATGGAATTGCTACGAAATAAGGCCTCTGAGAGATGGTCAATAAATATTATATTCATATGTTGACCCTAATGCGCATATATGTATAATACTAAAAAAGGGAAAAGGCAAAAGGTACAGGCTTAATTTAAAACAGCGGTTGGATGCATTAGTGTGTGAGACATTTCCCACCCTTGCTTTAAACAATTTTTTGTGCAGTATTTTGCATTTTATATTCTAATACTCATATTATATGGTTAAAATAAACGTAATAATGTTTAGGTTTTGACAGTTCAAAATGAAATGTCCCAGACATCACCAATTACCTCTCTTTTTTTTAATACTTATTCATGTTATTTTTAATATACAAAGGTGCTGTTAATATTTCTATAATAAAATATTAAATCAATTATTGTTTTTTTTATTCCAACCTGATTAACACCAAAGTAGGCAATGCACTACGGAGTAATGCTAAGAGCTGGTTCACACACGGCTATAAAATATAAAAGATCATCGCACGCCAAATAACGCTCTCAGACCGTTCACACCTAAGCGGTTTTAAGCACAGATCAATCATAGACAATACACATCTTACGACGGAACCACTCCAGAGGCGATATGCCAAAAGATAAGCCTCCCCCTCTTCGACGAAAACAGGAGAGGGATCATTGTAATTACGGAGCTGCCTAGACCGGTTGATGACAGATGTCAAGTTGACAGATTTCAGTACAAAAAATGTGCATTCCGTTGCCGCTCCCTAATTCATCTGACCCCCTCTCCTACCACAGGAAGAATTATTTGATAGCGTCATGTGAAAGTACAAAAGAGAAGCGCTCGCGGTTCAACATATATCTGCTCGCAGTTTTATAGCTGTGTGTGAACGAGCTTTAAATCTTTAAGTCGTTTTCGGTATGAAAATTTGATCACTTATAAATATATTAGAAACTTCAATTAAATACTGTGATTATAACACATATGAAATAATATAAAATACATATAAAATAAATATAACCTATGAAATAATTTAGTGTTTTTTTTTGTCTTTTTGTAAGTCCAGAAAAAAATAAAATATCAGTCCTATAAAAACTGCTTTAAAGGTCAAAATCTTCTACTTATGAACCACTTTCCGGTTGTGGTTTTATTGCAAAATGTGTCAAATTAAGTTCTTTAGAAAGTGATTATAAAACATTAAAATATTTGTGCCTGAACTTCTAAAAATGTCTTTCTAAATCTTAAAGTTTAAAGTTAGCCCACTGAAAAAAAAATTTTAGTAATTTTTTTTAAATTTCATTTTCTGAACGATACATTTGTCAAGAATGCTCTCATTAAATGTTTTAAAGAAATTCGTAAAATTGACGGAGATACAGCATTTTATATGAAACATTTTGAAACAGTTTGTATGTTGAATTACCTTTCAGCAAAACTAGAATGCGTTTTTCTCGAAACTACTTTTTTCAATCTGGTTGACAGCGTATTAAAAAAAAAACTATACATCCGATTTGCATGCAGCAAATCTTAAACTGTTTGAAAAACCTGTCTCTAAGGCACCTCGTAGGGATTTTTTTATAAAGGACCCCCTTCTATTTAATTTTTTTGATGAACAATGAAAATTTTCCATAAAAATCGGAAATAAAATTCGCTGGTTCGTCATTTTTTTTTTCTTTTTAGATATCAAAATTCCCCTATGTGGTGCAATAAACCTATATGTCTAGTTTCTAAATATATTTTTATTTTATTTTTCTGATGAACTGTATCACTGTCTACCACCGAGCAGCAATTTCGTCGGAGTGTCCCGTTGAAAGCGGCAAACACTGTAAACCATACTTTAGATTTGTGTACAAAATTTTGTATACAGTCTTCTATATGTGTGTATTGACTATGAGTTTTAATTAAAAAATTCCATTCATATTTGCTTGAAAATAATTATGAAAAATACACCCTTTTACCGCCCACGCCCAGAGGGCTGCCCCCCTTAAATCTCAAAATATCAAGTTTCAAGCTTACTTATGGCTCCATGCTTTGACCAAGCTTAGAAAAATAAAACTCCAAGTTCTGAATAGGTTTATAGCACGATGCTCTGACCAAACAACATAAAGCTCAAGTCCAAAAGCTGAATTCAGATAATTTATTCTAAGTAATTTTTGTATTTTCTACCAGGAGCAGAATGCTGAAGGGGTAGATTAAAAAAATATATTGACTATTTCGCTTGGGAGATGTAAATTAGTGAAAAAATACCAGGAGAACATAAAGCTGTAAGTAAGAAAAGCCTGAATTTTTATTGAAAAATCAAACTTTACTCCATAAATAAATATTAAATTTATAGACAAAATAAAAGGAGACGGATTCCCGTTCTTTACTCTTAGCTAAGGAATATACCTCTCCTCCTCGTTTTAGCTTTGGCATAAACTCCTGGAGCATAAGAGAAAGAGGTAAAGGCGCGTTTTAGACCATTCCGCAATTTACAAATTTGTTTTTACATTAACTCCACACAGGAGGCCCCTGTGGTAAGTCCGTAAAAAGGCAGGTTGTGTTGGCAAGTCCTTGGTGCCAAACCCGGTCAAAAGCCACGGAAATGTCCACCGTCCACAAATATGCGTCACATACGTGAGAAGATCACGGCATGAGCATCACGGTTCCGCCGGAATCCGTATTGACGGTCATTGATAATTTTGTTCTTTTATTTTTTTTTTGGTTTTAGGCAATTCACCCTGAAAAGAGTGCTTTGTGCCTGTAATAGTTAAAGTGGATAAGAAATTTCGGTTAATCTATTGGGAAAATAATAAAACAAATTAAATATTGGACTCATTTAGATCACTAAAACAAATTAAATATTGAATTCATTCAGGTTAATAAACTTACATAAAGCTGTATGAACACGAGAATTGTTAAGAGATAAAAGGTATGAAATGTTAAGGGGGGACTGGTGTGTGATTTTAATAAGCCGGCGGTATATGTTCTTGAAAGATGAATGGTTTTTACAGTTAAAGAAAACGTGGTCGAGGGTTTCCTCTTCCACACCGCACTGGCAGAACGGATCATCTAAAACTCTAATTCTAGACAAGTGAGATGCAATTGAACAGTGGCCAATTCTCATTCTCGAGATACATGAAATGAATCGTTTTGAAAGCTTTTTACCGTGAAACCATGGCTTAGCAGGGATATGGTTTTGAATTCCCGCATAGAAAGATCCAGTTCTTATTTTGGAGACTGCCCAATTTTCTTCCCAGGCACGAGTCATATTGGATTTAAGAATCGGAAAGACATCGGATATAGGAATTCTAAAATTTAGCGGGATAGTTCCGGAATCTGAACCAGATTTGGCGAGAAAATCGGCCATCTCATTACCCTCGATACCCAAATGGGCAGGGACCCAGGCCAATATCGTCTCAAACCCAGATTCACTAAGAGAATTGAGAAGATTTTTTATTTTACATATAATATTGTCTTCCGGATAACGTAAAATATTTGACCTAATTTTAGTTAGAGCACTTAGCGAATCAGTACATAGTCAGGCTCGATGAATGTTGAGAACCTGGATTTGATTTAGCGCTTGTTCAATTGCAAAGCATTCGGCTGTAAATATGGAAGCTTCTTTCGGTAATTTATAAGTGAGATTGATGTTGAATTCTGGACTATATATAGATGCTCCACATCTTTTATTTTAAAATTTGGAACCATCCGTGAAAAGGATGGAAAATCCAGGGAATTTTGAAGCCACTATGCTTTTAAAACAATCATCCACATTTTGAAATTTATTTGGGGAAGATAAAATATTCTTCCGAAAGACTGATGTTATTGTGTTCGGCATAAAAGTGATTGCCTTAAATGGAATATTGAATATAGGAAGATTGGGAACTTCTTGAAGATATTGGAGGGAAGATGATAGAGAATTATAGAGATGAAAACTTTTAATTAAGAGAGGAAAACATTGTTTTTCTCTCAATCTTTTGTTAGAATTCAAATTAACACTTAACCTATTAAGACTTTGTTTAATAGGATGATGTGATAACGATAAAGCCTTGAAAATATATTTATTGGCAAGGAATTGCCTTCTGAAATATAATGGAGGCTCCACACATTCCACCTGAAGCGCATTAATTGGAGAAGACTTCTTAGCTCCAATAATCATTCTGAGGGCTTTTGATTGAATTCTTTCCATTTTCTTATCTAGATATTTAGGAAGTGGGTCAAAAAGGAATGAGCCATAATCCAAGTGGCTCCGAACTAGGGAATTATACATTAATTTAAGAGTGGTAGGATGAGATCCCCACCATACTCTGGAAACTGCTCGCATCATATTAAGTCCCTTTTCACACTTTGTAGAAATTATCTGAATGTGTGGAAGCCAGGAAAGTTTATGGTTCAAAAGAAGACCAAGGAATTTGATTTGAGTAGCGGTTTGTAGAGGCACATTATCAAAAGAAATTGAGAATTGGGGAATTTTTCTTTTGCGCGTGAAAGCCACGACCCTTGTTTTAGATGCCGCCAGATTCATCCCATTTATTGACAACCAGCTTTTAATATATTGTAAAGCCAAATTCATTTCCTTAGCTGCAAGAATAATATTTTTATGTAACAAATATATAAGGATATCATCCGCAAAGTAAAGACGCTTGATAGAAAAAGGAATTACTGAGTCTAGGTAGCTTATATAAATATTAAACAACAGAGGACTAATAACAGAACCCTGGGGCAAACCTCTCCATAGTTTGCGCCTTAAGCATTTAGAGGAAGACTCAATAATAATGGACCTATCTGAGAGCAAATTAATAATAAATTGGACTAATTTCGGGGGGATTTGTTTTTTAATTAGCTTTTCTTTCAAAAGATTCAGTAAAACATCATCGTAAGCTGATGAAAGGTCAAGAAATGTGGCCAATGTATAAGAATTTAGGGATTGGGAAACTCGGATATCAGTTGTGAACAAACTTAAATTATCCATTGTAGATTTCTTTTTCCGAAAACCATACTGATTTGGTGAGATAATATCTTGACTTTCAACAAACCACTCTAATCTGTTCTTCATCAAACGCTCCGCTACTTTCATCAAACATGATGAAAGAGCAATAGGCCGATAAGACGAAATTTCAGATGGATTTTTTCCAGGTTTTAAAATGGGAATGATTTTTTGAGTTTTCCAATCATCCGGAATTAGTCCTGTTTCAAACATATTATTAATAAGAGATAAGAAATATTCAACCGCCATATCAGAAAATGATTTAATGAAACTATTAAGTATTCCATCGGGACCCGGAGCAGAGTCAGAAAGGGTTCTTATTACTCGTTTCATCTCATCAATGGAGAAAGAAGCATCTAGCCAGTTAGAATGAGATGGATATGGCTTAATAGAAGGCATTTCTTCACATCCGGCCACTGATGGGGGGGCTATTTTATCCGCAAATCCTATAAGAATTTCTTCTGATATATGCTTGGTTCTCGGCGGAGAATACGATGATCCGATTTTTTTTAAGCTAGACCAAACTGAAGATTGGGGAGTTTCCGGAGACAGGTTCTCACAGAACTTCCGCCATCCAGCGCGTTTTTTATTTTTCAAAATTCGTTTGGTTTCTGCCTGGGCTTTTTTAACTGATAAAAAATTTTCTAGTGACATACACTTACGAAAAGAGGAAATTGCTTTTTTACGAGAGTTGACGGAGCGAGTGCATTCCTCGTCCCACCACGGAGTAGAGTGTTTTATTTTAATGTTCGCATTGCGTTTCGGGATGGATTTTTCTGCTGCATTTATAACCATAGAGGGAAACGTCTCACATTGCAATCTGATGTCTCCCGGGGACGATTTTTTAAAAAATTAATAAGGTTATCTAGTTCAGAAGAGAAAGTGCTCCAATTCGCATCATTTATTCTAAATTTGAGATTATTTTTAACTGGTGGAGGATAAGTGTTAGATTGATGTTGGAATCGGATTATAATTGGAAAATGATCACTAGAGAGGGGATCGTTTAGGATGTCCCAAGAGCATTTAGATGCTAACGAATATGAACAAAGAGATAAATCAACAGCACTTTTCCGTTGATGAGGGGGGGTGAATCTGGTTGGAGATCCGTCATTTAAAAAACATAGGTTATGGGTATCAATAAAATCTAAAAGATTGCGGCCAGAACGATTTGTTATTTTGCTACCCCAAGAAGGGGAATGTGCATTAAAATCTCCAAGGATCATAAAAGGGGAACAAATCTGGGTTAAGATTGGTGCCCATTCATTTTCAATAAAAGTGGTAGAGGGAGGAATATATATTGATAATATTGTGATATCAGATAAGACAGCTGCTATTATCTGGATATCGTCGGAGGGAGTATGTATATTAATTTGTTTAAACGGGATAGAATTATGGATTATCAGAGCCGTGCCGCCTTTACCACCCGGTCTGTCGTGTCTGAGACAATAATAACCCGGAATTCTTAAGTGAAAGGAGGGTTTTAACCACGTTTCAGAAATGGCGGCCACTGAAACGTCGTGTTCGTCGAGTAATTGAATTAGGTCAGATTTGTTAGCGAAGAGGCTTCTACTGTTCCACTGAAGAATTTTGTTCAGTTTCGAAGTCATTGGGGAGGCAAGATAATAAAGATTTAATGTAATCGGCAGCGTTGGACGGTACAGTATTGTTGTTTGTAAGGATAGAAATTAAAAGGGTAATTAAAGTTTGTATAAAAGAATTATTATTCAATATTTCGGGGAGAGCAGGAGGGGATGTATTACTATTAATGGCACACCCATTGGGGGTCCGAGATTTGGCATTACCATTCGGGCTGGTCAAAATATTATTCAATTGTTTTTTATCAAGGTAAGGAGTATATTTTGGGTTGGGTTTGACTGGCTTGAGAATGGTTTCTCTGTGAGAAGATGACGTTGAATTTAAAAAGGTGGTTGATTGGAAAGGAGCTGAGGACGATGTCATCTCTGCGAATGATTTTTTCGCAGGAGAGAATAACTTTGAGGCCTGGAAGTGCGAAATGTTGTCGGTAGCCATTTTATGTTTTATGTTCCTCTGTCTTGTCAATTCCGGACAGGCTAGACTGACCGCGGTATGTGCACCCGAACAGTTAATGCAAATGGGATCATTGGAAGATTAATAGGTGACCTTCTCCGCAAAAGTAACAACGTGGAGGGGAGCGGCATACGGGTTTTGTATGTCCAAACCGGCAGCAATTGAAGCATTGAACAGTTGGAAATTTATAAACTTCGACGGGAAGCGAGGTATAATAAATAAACACACGAGACGGAAGGAATTGTCCCTCAAATGTAACAACAACAGATTGGGAAGGTTTCCAGATCGTGTTTCCATCAGTAGAATCCTTGTAGTTCAGTCGACGTGCTTTTATTACTTTCGGGGTTTCGTGGGAATTATTCAAAGCATCAACAATTTCAGCCTCTGGGATCTCCGCGGGAATTCCTCGAACAAGACCCATTCTCGTAAGGTTAAATGTCGGGATGAACGATTTATATTTATGGTTTGAGAGCGAGTCAATATTTTTTACAAATCCATTTGCGGAAGCGGCAGTATTAAACTCGATAGATAATTTATATCGCCCTTCCGGTTTAATTGAACCGTTAACAATACCAAGGTTATTATTTTTTGAGTCAAATAAGAATTTTCCAAAATCTTAAGGATGAATAAGTTTTCCTTGTTCAGTTCTCTGAACAATTACGATAAAAGGACCGGAAGCGGAAGCAGGATAAAGTAAGTCAGTACTTTTTGTATTATCGCTAGCTAAAGTACTTGTATTGGTGTTACTATTGGTGTTAAGGTCGTTAGAGGTCGAGGTTTGTTGAATCGGCGGTATAGATTTAACTTTCGGTGGAATGTAAAGGCTATGCGATGGTCGTCGTTTACGAGATGGAAGCGTAATAGAAGCCTGGCTAGTATTAGATTCCGAATCAGAAAAATCTAATATCGATCCTGGGTCGGGAGGTCTATCTTCGTCTTCCTCCATTATATAAAAAAAACTTAACTTTTAAAAATTAAACTGAAAAAATAATACGCAGTCTATTTCATTGACTGTACAAACAAAAACGGATTAGCCGTAAGTAGGAATGCAAACAAATAGGTATACGATAAACAGAATAAAATAAAATGTAACAATAATCTCTTATCTGTATGAGGCACAGGAACGGGCGAACGGCACTAAGCAGTAGGTAAGGTACACACAACCACTGTTGACCGCAGCTCGAATCGGACTCCTAATTTTGTTCTTCTCGAGGTACGTGAGCAGTTGGTTGTTGATCACAAATTCCACCACTTTGGACAGAACAAATGTGATCGCTGTGGGGCGGTAGTTGGCCGGGTTGGAGCGGTCACCCTTATTTGGAATAGGATGGATGACCACTTTTTTCCAGCCAGAGGACACAGAGCCAGACTTCAGACTAGTTTCCAAACTTGAGGGAGCGATGGTCGATTTTCGCATGCGAGCCGAAGCAAAGCTAGAAAGTGAAAGAGCGTAAGCGTTTTTTCTTTTTTAAGCAAAAATAGGCTGTAAGGTCTTACGGATTGCAGGGGAGAAAAGTCGATTTAGGCATCACGAAAACGCCAAAAAGTGACACAGATGTTTGTTTGAAAAAAGGTCACGTTTTTTGTCTAGCGAAAACGATCTCTGCGGTCGGTGAAACAGGATGGGCAGAGTGGTCGATTTTTGCCTGCAGGGTCATTTCCATGGGTCACTTTCTGTAAGCCCCGCCCTGCAGTAGCCTTATATTGAGTACGTAGAATTCGATAATTCATCACTAATGTTATAATTATATTATCATTTGGAAGCAAAATAATATTATTCAGTACATCCTTATTTATACATCTCATCAATCTTAAAATGCAATCAAGTACTTAGTTATATTAAAATATTATTATAATGTTATTACATACATCATATGGATTGGTTTTTTAGTATAATAGAAGTAATCAAATTGTAATCATGTTGTGAGTGTTGTACCTACAGGATACTTTATAAATATTACAACTATCTTTTCACTATAAATATAGGTCAAGATTCTTATTACCTCAGTGTTAGTTTTACTTACTGGAAGAGACTTACAATGGGTTTTAAAATATTGTTTGAAATATTATTGATAGTATTTGGGACATCTGGTTCAAATTTGCTGGCCGCAGACAAATCGGAAAACCTTGTAGCAGATAAAATGGTATCTACACACTTAATTATCCATTATTTTGCTTCGTGTCAAGAATCTAATTAACAGAAGAGTGTGTAGAGACAATAAAGGAAGTTTGTACCAGGACAGACTTGTGCGGCATTCAAAAATCTGCTCTGTCTACCCTTGCGGTGAAACAACATGATTGCTTTGGTATTAATAATATTAGTCTTTTTCAGGTGGACCTTGTTTTAAAATATCATCCCCATAACAACAAAAGTACAGTTCTGTTATATGGATCCCTCCCAGGTGATGCTTATCACAGATTGATGAAATGTAATATTGATTTAGTTGTCCTGAATTCCGCTGAGCCTTCACCGCTGTCTTTCACCATTCCAATTCCTGGAGATATTACAGAAAACTTTGTCCAGCGTAAAGTCGGCATCATGGTATTTTACATGGAGAACACTGAAGCTCTTGCTGAAGCATTGATGAACGTCGCGCTGACTATTCATTGGGCCAGTGGGGCTAAAATGCTAATATTCACTCCAGAAAAACAGCACACAGGCTTTATTTTTTACCTCTTCTGGTGGTATAAATCTATCGATTGTATCATTTTGAATATAGACGAGAACACTGGTCAGATTTCTATGTACAGGTATTCTCCGTATGTGGAAAAACATCTTGAAAACCAAAATCAATACGGTTGCTGGTCAGATAAAAAGGCAGATGAACTGTATGAAGGTAACATGCAATCATTTCTGCACTGCAACCAAAGCTGTGACATGTTGGACATGAATAGTTGGTCTGCAGACATGTTCATACAAACTTGCATAGAAATTGAACTTATCTCTAAGGATACAGACAAGAGCAATTTGCCAAGTATAAAGAATTTGAAGGGATATCCTCTGAAAATGCACGCATTAAATAAACCACTCACTTTTGAAATCGACAATGAAAAAACAGATCTGGCAAAGTTTACCGGAACAGATGCAAATCTTTTAAAAACGTTGATAGATAAAATGAATTTTACCATTAAACACACTACAGCTGACAATGTTAATGAGAAAATGAATTACAACATTTATATGTTTAGCTTCTACGACTTAGCTTATCGTAGATATGATCTTTCTTTATACAGTTTATTTGTTCAACAGACGTCTTTTCCCATATTTGGGATACTTTATCCCGTGGAGCAGAGCGGACGTTGCTTCCTCGTGCACCGAGCCGGTCAGATGCCGGCCTGGTACAATTTGTTTAGAGCATTTGATATAACTTCTTTTGGTTTATTAGTTCTGGTGCTCCATATCGTAGTCCTCAATTTCTATCTATTTATAAGATTCTCCCGCAAAAGCAGTATTTTCCAATCAATAATTTTGGCTTATATGTATACGATACAACTGTTTTTATTGTACCCAGTGGATTGGGTGAGCAAACATAATTATCTTCGTTTTTTAATTTTCATGGTTTTCTGGTTTGTGTTTGTTTTGAATTTCATGTTTCAAGGATTGATAATATCTTCGTTTACTGTACCCAAATACGGAGCTGAAATAAATACTTTAGTAGATTTGGATAGGAGCGGTGTTTCCCTCGAGGGAGTGCCATCTCCCGATACGTTCATGGACCCGGAAGATCCGATGTTAGCTAAATTGAATAAGAAGTTTGTAAAGAATTTTGACCCTCTGGCGTGTCCGAAAGACCTGATAAAAACTAATAAGAAAGGCTGCTGGCTGGACTGCCTGATGGCTGACTTTGTACAGAAAACGTATCGAGATAACAATGGGAATCTACCAATTCACATAGGAAAAGAGAAGTCGCATAGTTTTTTTACAACCTACCTTATCTGGAATGACTCTCCTCTCATTGATGTACTCAATCTGCACATCAGGGCACTCAATGAAGGTGGCATTCTGAAGCACTGGCGCGGACTGTTTATGAGAACCAGCGTGGAATCTAAATTACCCAGTGACGTTAAAGTGTTGACATTGAAGAACCTTCAAGGATGCTTTTATATGCTGCTAGTTGGAAACAATCTAGCATTCTTTGTATTTTTACTAGAATTATTATCAAATAATATTGCAGCGAAGAAAAATAAAAGGTGGTGAACACTATTAGTTGACGTAGCTTTTCCACTTTTCCAATATTATTTTTTCAGTAAGTGTGGTAAATTGAAGATAGGCACAAAGAATCTTGACCAATAGGGTCCACTGTAAAAGTAATCTCTGTCCATCTTGAGTGATATTTGAACATGTTATGGGTGATTGCAATAAAATAAAATCCAAAACATTTCATTTAAGGAACGGTTTATTATATTTTAATTTAGAAGGTTCTATTCATTACAAGGAAAATACAAAATAAATGTTATCATTCCGGTGATATGTAAAATAAAGTTCTATTTTTACTTTTGATATGGAAGTAGTGAAGCCAAGACACATTTAATGATTTTTCTGAGCGAATTATACAATAATTTTCTATTCTAAAACTAAATTTCATCTCTGCTCTGGCAGAAAACATTGACTCTCAGGAAAATTCTTAATGAGTTTATACTTTCTACCAGAACGGGGAGGATTTGTTTTAATACTTTCATAAAATGTATCTTTCTCTTTTAAATCTAGATAATACTGTACACCTCAATGTATAATAATTTTTTCACAGATAAATTGTTTATCGACTACAACTTCTAACATTTTTTATAATTTTTTAAATATGTTTAAATCTTCTAATACTATAATTACGTATGACACAGTTTCTCACTTTTAACAAAAGGAGAAGAAAAATCAAACATTTCAAATAGGTAAGTACTTTATTATTTGTATTTCTTGGGCATTAACTACGTAACAATTTCTAGACATTTTGTTTTGAAGAGTTTTACTTTCCATGTACATTTGTTACTTAAATTTTAATTTATTTACTACTGGTTTCGACACACCCGTGTCATTCACTAGCTGACTTAAAACTAACTTAAAATTTATACATGTGCAGAAATGATTAGATTTTATTAGGTGGGGGTAGTGAGAGGGGTGATTTTGGTGGAAGGGGAGCCAATTTATATTAGTTGTTATAGCTTCAACAAAGAAAAACAAAATAAAAATTTATATTTTAATTTGTGCGCTTTAGAAACCTTAGAAATAAGAACATCAGATAAACAAAAAAATTTAATAATAAAAAAAAATTGTTAACAAAATGATAGCGCCTTGTAAATCATCCTTTTTGACAATGTTCCCATGTTATATTGACTCCTCTCACCGTTCTCCTCCTCCCCCAAAATCACCCCTCCCACTAGCTCCAGCTAATAAAATCTAATAATTTCTGTACTTGTTTAAATTTTAAGTTCGTTTCAGTTTGCAAGTGAATGACACGGACGTGTCAAAACCAGAAACGGATCAATCAAATTTTAAGTAACAAATGTGCATGGAAAGTAAAACTCTTCAAAACAAAAAGTACCTTATTATCCTATTAATACTCGGATACTTTAAAAGATAGATGAGTTTGTTATTCTCAAAAGTATTATAGAGTTGGGAGGACCAAGAAATCTAACGAAAACTAGACAGTTGGAAAATTTTAAAATTCAGCAAAGATTCTAAAAATAGTAAGTACTTGAAAGACCACATCTTTTATAAGAAGAAAATCTTATTAACTTTTTACAGTACATATTTAATGATAGCCAAATCGAATCACGAAAATGAAGACCTACGGAGAGAAAATTTTGGTAAGGGATACCAAAAATTAGGGGTAAAAATAGATTTTCACCAAAAAAAATCTTCCAATACACTTACTTTTTTTTACATTAGCTCCACACAGGAGGCCCTGGGGAAAATAATTCCCCTCAGGGCCTATGTCATCTTTGGGGATGCTGTGTTGAGGGTCTTTTTAGGAAAGGAAGTTCTGGAAAGAAAAGGGGTATTAGGAGTGGGTAGGAATCTGGGGGTCAGTGCGTCCACGAGTGACGTCGTATGTGTCCGTCGATCCTCTCACTGCGATGCACGGCGATGTTCCGAGAGAGTACGGCTGAAAAAGTCAAAGGGACTCCCTTAACCATTCTCTCCCGATCCGGCCTTCCATGTAGCTGGTGGGCAGATACATCCGCCGCCAAGACCCTGACAAGCCTCACCCTATGAACTCGGACACCCCTGCTAAGTCACCAAACGTAGCGAACCACTTGGGGTGACCTATGGTAGAGGTGTTGGTTATCAAATAAATGGTTCCCAGGGCGGCGGTACTTATATCCGACTCCCAAATTGTGAAATTGTTACTGTAGATTAAAAAAATATATCAAGAAAAACAGAGAAGACACTAAAACAATAAATCTATTTATCTGTTTACAATTAATAGCTTAAAATAGTTAAATAACTTGCATTTATCTTTTCTCAATAATATTTCGAAAATACATCGCTTTCCAGCAAAAGTTTATTTACGAAGACATTGATAACATGAATCCGGATTTATTAAAATTTGAACAATGAGGTTTCCGGAAACCTTAGAAACTGGTTGTTGGATGATATCACAGTTCATCAAATGAAGGGGAGTATTTAAATGCATGTTGTGGAATTTTATCACCTACAGATTATAATTTTTTTCTAATATATAAGAACATTAAAAAAATGAGATTCAAGAAAATAGTACTTATAGGTGTGTACCTTTACTTATAGGCATGCTAAAAGATTTACATCACTCAGTCAAAGTCAAACAAATTGTATTGAAACTTAGGTAAATTGGCAGAGGAAATTATATTATTTATTTTCTAAGATCCTCAAATCCTGAAATACTGTGATGTTTAATCGACTAGTATAGTACACACCAAACTTTAATGCTAGCCTGACTTTGATTAGAAAAGTGACATGCCTCCCCCGCCCACGTCTTTCTCTGTCGCTCGTATGTTTTTATGCATATTTTTCATTCGCTTGTGTTCATTGTAAAGTCAGTAACAGCGCGAGAATTGCATCATACCATGTTCAGGCCGATCTTAAACTTTGGCGTGTATAATACCTGATAATTTGAAAACAGTAAAACTAAATGATATAGATAGCACTAATATTATAATATCAGATCATATAATATCAAGTAAAGCATTCTACCCAAAACTTCATTCAATCATAATAGTGGCAGCAATTCCTCTAAGAATTGCACATTTTTTCTACAATAGTAACAGATCAAGACAAGACTTTTTAAACATTCCACTAACCGCCACACTTTTATATGAACAGATTTTGGGAATTACACATAATTTCAATTTAATTACTACAAGAAACAACTAATTACGTTTGGCTAAATCGTAAAAGATGCATTCGAATTCCATTTTTATTCAATTAAAGTTCAAATCCCTTATAAAAAGTTTCCTCTACCGCCATTTCATTTTCTACGCATTGACACGTGCGTGAGTTTTTTTCAACTAAACACGCATTGCTTAATTTACCCAAAATAAGAATCTAATAACTTATTTTGTGCATGTAAATAATTGTTTCTTGTAGTGAAGTATAATTTCCATAATTTGTGCATAAAAGTGCGGCGATTAGTGAAATAATTACTTTAGCCTGTTCTGGCCAAGAATAGTATTTGTATAACCACTGGAGTGACAGCGCAATTTAAAACTTTTTTCTCCGATTGCTCGACATTTTTTGGTGATCATTTTGAATATATTCCGCCCAAATTAAAAAAAAAATCATACCTCCGAATTTTAATATGGAGACATACAAACTGATTATAGTTCTATATAGCCAATGAATTCGCTTCTCTTTTGTCGATTATCACATTTGTAGGATTTATAAAAAAAATATCATAAAATCGTAAAGTTGTACTTAATTTCTTACAAATAAGGGAAAATTTGCCAAAATTGGCAGCAAAGCAATCCGAGGTATATCCAATAGTGCCATTTTTTGGCAAAAAGCGCTCCAGTGGATAAAGCAGTCAACATTTCAGAAATTAATATTTACCTGATTTTTTTAATAATTTTGTTGAAATAACAGCTGATTTATTTTTAAAACTTACGTCTACATACGTAATAAAATGTACACTGTACATACAATCATTTACATTATTATATCAATTTATGAATTGTTTAAGATATCAACGAAGTATATTTTTTGTATGTACGTAAGTTCGATTACGGAATCGAGTACGGCTTTGTGAATTCCCGCTTAGAATAAAATTTTGTTTTAAATATATATTTTGATATAATATCACTCCCTTGTAATAAAAAAATAAATTCAGATAGGTAATGTTGAGATTTCTAAACTGAGCTTTTCAGATGATTAAGTCACCGCTTATCTGTACAAGAGTGTACATCGTACATTAAAACTGTTTCCTCCGATATGTATTTGCTAGATATTTTCAATCTCATCAGATTGATATGTCACGCACAACTATTGCTGCAGATCGACACACTTAACTTTGCAGTCGGAGGAGCCTGCGCTGCAAATGTTTCGGATACAAAAAAACTATGGATTTTATATTTAAAATTAAAAGTGCATGATTTTGATAATTTATTGGTTAGTTCCTCTTCTGGCCGCCAGCAAAGTTAACCGTGTCAAGCTGTACATTAATCTTAACCATTCTAGACCGTAATGTGATCGAAGTCTGCAAATAGTTCGGCTTCTTGTTCTTCATCGAGAGACTGTTCAGGTATTCTCATCGGAGGGCCGTCAGGAAAGTGTTGCAGAAGTATATCGTTAGGGTTGATCTGTGTAAACATAAATTTTCAAATTTAAAACAATCACAACAACTCAGAAAAAATAGGGAAAGGAAGAAAAGAAAAAAACCACACACTTTAAAGGCACACAGGCCATCTCTATCTATATCCCAGTTTGTCAAACCTCATAAGGGCAAAGAAACTGTAAATATAATGCTACTAAGCTATTTAATTCTCTACCTACTGACATTAGAATCGCGCAAACCAAAAGTTCATTTAATAGTAAAATCATTGATTAACTTCAATAAAAATATCCATCAGGAGTATTTAATAACATATTTACATTTATGCCTACTGTATGTATATATGTATACTACGTACTGCGTGTATGTACATTTAACTAAGTTTCACTTGCCTTTTGTATCATTTTTCACTACTAATGCCTTTTTGTCAAATTGAAATTTAATTGCTTTAAAATTATTCTTGCTTTTTTCTTAATCTTCTACATTCATACTTGAATTTTATAATTTAAAAAAAAAATACTGATTTTATTTTTTAACTGTCATTTTCATAATACATGTTATGTAATAAAAACCTAGCTAACAACCACTCTGTAAATTGCCATCTCAACACAGGCGTTTCACATCTAGTGAGATGGGCAATACGTCATTACTGTAATCAAATGTAATATTAAAATAATGAAAATAAAAAAATAAAATAGATACTGAACGAATCCTACAACCATTCAATGAACTTCATTTCTGGGTTATGCTTTTTATTATTAGAAAATATACGACTCAAATAGACCGAACCACCTCTCATCCTACCCCCTCCTTATTCTCACCTAAACATTTTTCTTTTTATGTAATTTTTCTTAATTAACCTTTTCAAATCATTAAACTCACTTCTCTTTTTTAAAATCCATGTGGAAACCTGTAATTGGTAAAATTAATGTAACCTTTATAATATTATCATGCTTCATTTCAATATTATACTGTTGGTATCCCAATTAAAATAAAATATTATGAAAACGGCAGGACCTACTCACTTAAAGAAGGAAGTTATAGAAATAAGTAATGCGTAAAAGTGGAACAGCAGCATACTGCCCCCCATTTCCTCGCTGATAAGGGTAACAGCAGCTACAAACATGTAATCTTACCGTCATGCTCCTGGCCTGAGCGAAGTTGAAGTCCTTGAAGAAGGCCGTCTCCATGAGGGTCTTGAGCGAGCGCAGGCGGCAGCGAGGGTCCTTGTCCAGCAGCCGGAACAGCAGCCTGCGCGCCGGCTCGCTGGCCTCTAGCTCCTCGCTGATGCCCTGGTCTGCTGAAGGAAACTGGAACAACCGACAATAATTTGGTTAAGTAAATAAACCAGTCAAAAAATGTACACATCTGATATAAAATAAGTCAATGTGTAATTATTTACTGGACCGGGACCGGTACAGATCTAAACTTACATATTTACTTATTTTATTACACTTGGTAATATTATTATGCAAATTTATTTTTTATTACTTTATTTCTGCCTTTTGTGAATAAAAAGTGATTACTGTTTACATATTATATCGTTATAAGTAACATTTTGTCGAAGAAAGACCCTGTTATCTTTCAAGTACACAATAGATAACAAAATCTTAGAAAAAATCAAAGAAATTAGGGATCTTGGTCCAAGATAGCATGTCAAACATAACTCCAAGATTCTTGGAGTTATGTTTGACACGCAATTAAATTTTATAAATCACATACAACAAATAACTAACAAAGGCATGAAAACACTAGGATTAATAATCAGAATAATCAAAGACGATTCGTTGAAAGTTATAAAAATCGTATATTTGTCACTAGTACGCAGCTTGCTAGAATACAATTCCATAATGTGGTCCCCATATTATCGAATCCATATAAAAAAATATTGAAAGAGTGCAGCATAATTTTTTGCGATTTATTAACTTCAAGTTACACATACCTATTTAACACATTAACTATACATTCTTACTAAATACGTTTAAATTGCATTCCCTAGAAAATAGAAGAAAAATAAATGACTTAAACTTTTTTTACTCTAAATTTTACTGTTGTGAACTCCTGCATCTCATCGATTTCAATGTGCCTAATCGAGCAACTAGGAAAAATATATTACTCTACAATAATATTTCTGAAACCAACTACCACATACATGCACCTATTTCTCGATTTCACACACTTGAATTCAAATTCACCTCAAATAACGACGTATTTAATATAAGTTTACCACTATTTAAGAAATATCTGAATGATACTTTTATGTAGCATATTTTGATATTTAAGGAGCATCGCAAAAGAGCTATTGCAAATATTTGTGTATTATTTTTATTATCCTTTAAATTTTGTATTACTACTCTTCACTGATTATTATTTTATCTTTATACCTACTATTCTTGTGATTTTTGTTATTTATTTTTGGGGTGTTATGCCGTGTTTCGCTACCTCTTTCTTTAGCCAACGTTTCGGAAAACGTTACAGTGTCCATCATCAGGGCATATGAGCGATTCGATTTCGATTCGCTCATCTGCCCTGGTGATGGACACTGTAACGCTGTCCGAAACGTTGGCTAAAGAAGGAGGTAGCGAAACACGGCATAACACCCCAAAAATAAACAACAAAAATACTTTTGGCCGTGAAAACCTAAAAACATACCTATTCTTATGATGTTTATTGGGCCAAGTTAATCTTTTTTATTTCAAAACTGTGTCTTGTATTATACACTATTCATGTAAAAGTCCGTCAGGGCGTTGAAATAAATAAATAAATTAAGCAAACATCAACTTTTTAACGTAAATAAATAAATGCGTAAATTATTTTTAAAAAAAAGCTATAAAAATTGCTTGAAAGACAGACAACAATTAATCTTTTAATAATTTATTCAAAACAACAAAAAAACACACACTAGTACGACAACTTCAAATGCATAAGTTTGTCTGAAACACATAACAGTAAAGTCCTTATCCAGCAATGTCGAAATGTCAAATGTCTGCATATAAATGAAACGTAAAAAAAATCATCTATTCTCGAAGTCGAAACTATTACAATTTCGCCGGAGGTTGATACTAAAAGCTTGTATACCAAATACCTACTAGCTGTAGTTGTAGAATCTGGTCTGCGGTCTGCGTTAGATCACGATAGAAAGATATAATAATATGGTGAACTCTATTAATTGATGGCTTATCTCGGCGATCTATTGACGGGCGTGTGGCGCCGTGCTAACCGGATTTACCGTTCATTTCGGCCGCGTTGGTACAAGCCTCTCACCATCCACCGTCCTCATCTCCCTGCCGACTTGCTGAGGTCCATCATATCAGCGAGTGATTTGCCGCTCATATCCAGATCATTCATTTCGACGCAATTGAAAGTATGTAGAGACAGGGAAAATAAATTAGAATCACTTATTAGAAAAGTTTTACTCTTCTACACAAACACAGCGAAATGGTAAACTTACGAAAGCATATTGAAATATAAAACTCATATTTTCCAATTCCGATTACTATTCTTTGTATCTTCATTGATAAGAAATTCAAGAGAAATCCAAGCTCATCTCTTCGTGAAGTCATTTCCAAAAGCATTTAAACATTTTACTAGAGTTATAAGATCAATCAGCCTGTAGGTAATATATAAATTCTCCAAGATAGTATTTTATTTTTGCACTATTGGTCGACATTAAATGTCTAATTGGTCATATTTTGACATTTTAAATTCACTGACAGTTTATTCAATAAAGCTGAGCTTTAAAGCACCTCTATTCTATTTAATGTGTTAAAAAAAATAAAAGTTTTAAATTAATTGTAATATTAACTTAAAGGGTGGTATTCTAGTCTAGAAAAAAAATTCTCTTCATATTTCCATAGTTTAGATATTCAAAAATATCTACATAAAAAGATTTTTCGAATTTCGATTTATTTTAAAAGTTATAAGTTATAACCATTTGGGTGTCGCGGTTTAGACGGAATCCTATGTATAATCTAAAAAGAACAAAAGTTTGAACGCATTTTTCTCTATTTCTCTACGGTTGACACGATATCTCACGTTCTACTGAATCAATTTACTTGAAATTTGGTGTGAGCCTTCTCTATACATTTTTTTATCGACTAAAACTATAAGAAAATTTCAATTTTTAAAATTTAAAAAAAAAATCGGAAAAGCCAAAAAAACCGGTAAAAAAATTCCAGACAGCCGCCATTTTGCGAATTTTTTTTTTTTGGCTTTTCCTTAATTCGGGCCATAGCAGCATTTATTTTGATCAGGAATTATTATTTCTTTATTACTAGGAGGGTTGCAATCGTGTCAACCATTGCATCACCCTGTAACTTTTTGAATTTTTTCGTTTAATTTTTTTTTATGTATTCTAATGTTTAATAAATATTTGGTAAAATAATGGCTACTAAAAATATATTTATATGTATTTTTAATTGCACCTGAAAAAATACCTAAAATTTATGCTTCTAGACTAGAATACCCCCTTAACTTCTATCACCTCCAGTGCTATTACCTCCGACATAATATTTGCTTCTATAGCCAAAAACTCTTGCCGTTTTCCAAAAACCGCAAAGTATTGCACGGTTGCACAACTTTTTTAGAGTTCTTCAGATCCCTGAACGGTTTTCAATGTGTGATTTTTCGATCTGGATATGCTAGAAAGTATGATATCCTACCGGCTGCGCCAATTAAGATGTCTTTCGCCAATTAAGCGACTTTACTGTGTTCGGGACCGTTAAATATAATAATATAACTCGTATAATTATAGAATATATTAATGTAACGTTTATCGCGTGGTGGTCAACGGTGAAGAGCGGTCTCTCGTACAAGACATGCCTTTTATACCTTTATCATGTCCAAATAAAGAATCCCAAACATTATTCTTTTGTTCCTATTTAAACTTGGATCCACATTCATTACAGAAAGCATTTGATCAAATTATCAAATCGTAAACGATGAATGTATCTCTCGGTTGCAGGTTTTAGCTACAGCAGGATGTTTTATCCCAGGACGAGATTGGAAGAGGACTGGAAGCTGGTGGTCATGTTATGGACTATGGAGTATAAGTTAGGCTTGGTCCAATGACCAATGGTCAGTACCCTGCCTCGCGCCCCCACAGCCCCGTAGTCCCGCAGTCCTACAGCACGGCACGGCGCCACCTGCTGTTAGCGAGATGGAAGCCATAATGGTCTGTCTAACACGATACAGGCGGTACTTAGTACTTAACCGAGAATGCTATTTAAAATACATGTCTGTAATATTATATAATAATGTACGTTTGGATTTAAATTTAGCCGAACGAAGAAATAACCGCCATAATCATTATCTTGGGTATTGCAACAACTGTTTTCCACTTGTTTAGACAATTTAAGTTCTTTAGTTTATTGCTAGTTTATGATTCCAACATTTGCATCCCCGACAGTCTTACTTTCGCGGAAATCCCTCAGCAACACATCGCACTAAAACATATTTCCTTAGCTACACAGTCACGAGGAAGCAATTCAACTGTGATAGCTAAAATCAAGAGTTGAATAAACGATCATATTTAAGAAAGGTAACTTGTAACCTTTGGTAATATTTGTAGAACTGCGAGATCTAAATAGACCGACACAAAACGACAAGACCGACAAATGAATCAGATGGAATCGTTTTTCCCACCCTTCACTCCTAGTCAAACCCCTAGTCTACCCCCGCCCTTACCAAGGCCGACTAGAGTACTCGCCTAAGCACGGGACCATCAAATTACGAAATCAATGATATCGTTAATTATTCGTAAACTTCATCGTTGACAATAATCTAATTACTCTATTTATTTAACATGCTTGCCGTGAAACAACAAAAAATCACCATTAACAACGAGTATCAACGCCAATTGAAAATTGTCGTCGAGTGCACATAACGTGCACAACTTATATTATATGTGTTAAATTATTTACGTGGGGACCTACCTTTTGTTTCGTGATATGAGGTATATGCCAAATGCCAAATGCCAAGGCATATGTCAAACTTTAAGACAGGCCTGAACATGATACGATTCATTAGCCCGCAGTTAGCACTGACTTTACAATGAACGTAAGCGAAAGAGAAAGATGCATAAAAATACGTGCGACAGAGAAAAGAATGGGCGGGGATGCCCCTTTTTCGACCTCAAACTCACCTATTGCGACGATTTTGGTCTTAAAGTTTGGCGCGTATATAGCACCCATTCCAAAGAGAAGTTTTGAATTTCGCGTTCACGATTGAACTGTACAACCCTTTGATGCAGATAGCAGATAGCTACATATCTAAACTGGGCAAGATCTTGTGTGACGTGTGTAGGTACCTAGTGAGTTGTGAGTGGTGAGTGGTGAGTAGAGTGTGTTGGCCCTGGTAATGCTGGTAATGACCGCCGATTCGCTAACCTGACCGCTCGATCGCATTACTTGCCCTCGTTAAACTATCGACTAGAGTTGTCTGTGCTCGCGATTTATACATACAAATCTAATGGGCCTCACCCTACCTAGCAAAGAACTAAAAAATTCATAAAAGGAATTTTATAAAGATTTAGGCGGGTGTGTCAATAAGTAGGTAGATTAAAAAAAATAAGTGAAAACTTCTTTAACACCGTAGTGATTTGAAACTCGATGAAACGAAAAAGCGACACGAAAAATAAACAAACACATATATCTATAGGATTTAGCTTGTGAGAGAATGAGATACCTAGACTAATCGGTCTCCTCTTTTTTATATGAATACCACACGAGTCCCAACTGCTCCCGTCTGGAGCCAGTGAGACTACGGCATCCCCAATTGGGGTATGTTGTGAGGCTGAAGATAGTGGGGAGGGGAAGGAGATAGGGAAGAGGAAGGTGGGGAAGTACCTGGCTATTCAGATCTGGTCACTAAACACGGCTAAAGCCATTTCAAGCAACGTTTCAATTCTGAATGGTGGTCTTACACCAGGGCGATACTGATCTTCCACTCTGGAACGTGCCGCAAATATACTATATATTATATCGTATATCCTCTTTGTGCGGTGCTTCGTAGCCTCCCCACTCTTGTCTACTTTAGTTTTATGAGGTTTTCACTTCTACCGCGTGTGAACTGCACACAATTTTTTTAACTGTATGCATGAATGAATTCATTACAAGAAATTACTTGCGTTTAATTCGTACTACGTTACTAAATCTTATTTAACAATAACTTTAAATAAAATATTATAAAAGATATTAAAAAATGCAGTTAAATGAAAACGTAAGCACAAAATTTCAATTAATTGATAAATTTATTAAGAACATATTTTACTACACAATAAGGAATTATAAAAATTATAATTCTAGTACAAAATTGGAATAAATCGAAATTTAAAAAAGCTATTTAACGGTAGACTAGGTATAAAATTGCAATAAATAGATGAATTAAGTCCAAGTTTTCCAACACAATAAGGTAAGTTAAAAGTATTGAATAATCGTTGTGCATTTTAAGAACCAAAAATACAAGACTTTATGCTCCTAATAAACATCGTGCTGCTATCTTTTTATCTTCATAGTCAATCTAAAATTGCATCAATAATTCAACACGTCCGGCAAGTCCGAATCCCATTACGAATTTAGTGTAATAATTTTGTTTATCTTGTTTCTATCGTAAGGTATAATATATCAGAATCGATGGTCATATCTTTACGTAACGGTACCCTAATGATTGTAGGATATTGCGCAACATTTTTATGGTTTGTTAAACTTTAGTCTACTCTCGGATGATTAAAATACATAGTCGAGTAGTCGCCACGGGGCTATCTGCTTAAAACATATTATTTAACCGTTGTTCGAAGACCCTGCTTTCAGTTCTTTCGTATTTAATAACTGTTTGATTTTTAACTGATGCCAGATCTATTGTTGAACTTAACATGGACACAGATAAGAGATTTTCAATCAGTTGTACGAACAGAAACGAGGCTTTGGAACACTGAACGAATCTTTCGAGAAACTAAATTAAATTATTTTATTAATTAACGACTGCAGTAGGTGCAGGAATATCCCGGAAGAGCTAAATAATTTACACGACACAATTTTAACGATCCCATAATAAATCTTTGATTAGTGACTCAATAACCGGTGATCATAATTTGTTAGGATAGTCAAGCACAGAGAAATGGATAAATTTATAATATCGGATCCGACGATTTTATTTCGATATACCGGTTTCCCTGAAGACAGCTGAACCGATATTGACAGAGAACAAATAAGAAATCAAAATACGCTGGTAACACTGCAGGCATTTTCTTTAAATTCACATTCACACTCCGAAACGTGAAACGCCAAACAATGACGTAAAAATATTAATAAATTGACAATGTTGAATTGAAATACTATCTTAAGTATGTATTGGCAACTGCATTTACTTTTTGTTACTAAATTGAAGTAAATTAGTTAATGAGGTCTTTAGTAATATTTCAACCATTTTCGTTTCTCAAAGATTGAACGGAATCTTTATGGAACGCGTAGGTATATGACTTCTTTCAATTCTTTATTAGTTAATTCAGTTCTTTGTTTGTTATTATTAAAAAATATATACATATTGACAGTTAACCGAAACTTATCAGATACTTTGAAAGCCGAGCTAAAATTTATCAATCGTCGTCGGTCGAATATCTGTTATCAATCGTTGACCGTGCTCGCAAATATTGATAACTGACTATAGATGACGGATTTAGTCAATACCGTATTGTTATATATAGGATACAGAGTTATATCAATCGTCCATGCTAGACCTCCAGAACCTTGTCGCAATCCGCGATATACGTTAATATCAGCTATAATTATTAAAATTATGGCTTATTTAAAAAAAAATTGTTTTATAAATATGGTTTTATTTTCTACATTTGTAAAGTGTCCTTTAGGTGATATTTAAAATAATCAATACATATTATAAAAGAAAGTCCAAGAAAACGTGCGGCTCGAAAAGACTCAGAAACGAATCCAGGTACGATCAAGGGAGTTATATGGTGTGGTAGATCTCCACCCCACCTCCAGGATGACGGTTCCCGTTTTTACCTAAAGGGAGTGCTTTTGAAGATATAAGAGCTGGAAGTTTCGCCCTCTTGAAATTTCCAGAACAGTCTTCCGAAAAATTTTAGAAGGTTCCATAAGAACTCCAGAAAGTTCTGGAAGGAATGGCGGAGTATGTCGTGGAACGTTTGGCAATAGGGAATCGGAAGCATCATTGTGGAACATTCTAGAACACTCTGTGTTGTCCTGAGCGAAGCCGGGTAACCCAGCTAGTTGATATATAAAATTATCCTAGAAAGTATTTATTACATTTATACAATTTAGTAAATGAAATTTGCAAAAACAAAAAAAAACAAAAACAAAATTTCAAATCGATAAAAATACAGAATACAGAATAAGGCCAACATGAAATCGTGACGATCAGTCAGTAGTCAAATAGCCAGTCATTGACAAGTAATGTTAGAACTAGATGGTCCGGAGTAGTAGAAAGACCAAATACAGGAACAGGACAAATATCTTCAAAGAAATGATCGATCTAATGCCTCATAGATCGCGAATACCAACAAGTAATACGATAAGATACTAATGCTAGGCAGAAGGAAGATATGCATAAACAGAACGATGAAGATCTTCGATAAAGCGAACGACCTAACGCCTCACACCGGTCACCGACCACGACCAAACAAAGTAGAACACGAAAACATCAAGGCTATTCAGAACTCACAAAACTATAACCAAACCGCATTCAGTATCTAGTGATGGAGAAAGCGCAAAAAGGATGATTTCTTTTAGGTACTGGCTCTCGGATAGAAAACAATAATAACACACAACACGTTCAGTATTCGAGTATTTGGAGCTGGGAGGTGGTTCGACTATCCTAGTTCGCGGTCAAGGCCGGTGTCTACCGCTGGAGGTGCGGCTGTTGCTGGTGGGGGTCTGACTAGCCGTTCTTGCAGCCAGTCACTCCAATCAGTAAACAGTAAACACGGAGGAATTGCCAAAAGAAAGACACACAAATATAAAGGCGCCTTTTTGTAACTGTTCCCCGAGCACTAATAGAATCCGATAAAAAAGCTTGAAGAATTCAGAGTTCAAGCTTTCAAAAAATCAATTTATGGCTAGCGGTTGCTGAGAATTATTTTATGCATGTTAATGGTGTCGTAAAATCGATAGACAGCAATATACACATAACATTAGGTCAGTCAAGTTTTAAATTTGCATACAGGCAAACAAATGGTGGTAGGTGAAGGCGCCGCTTAAGAGGAACGGTTGTGCGGTCTTTTTAATACAAAACTTAAATTTGGATTTGAGGCCAAAATACCCAACCTAACTAAATAATTCCTTTTTTAATCAAAGGTGTAGCAATATACTAGTCCCAGTGAGAGATCATACGTCATCGTTCTAGTTTCTTCAAATAAGACGCGTGAGAAGGAACAGGACAAAGGTTGATGACGTCCATACGAGCTAACGCGGATTTTTTCAACTCTTTTTTTTTTTTTGGAATTATAATATACCGGCCATTAAGAAACTCAATTTTTCATGATTTTAGAGACTAATTTGACAATTTTTTGTGGGTTAATATTAAGTTGTCGGGTAAGATTTAAAATAAATTATCATTTTTTTTAAATCTTACCCAACCTACTATGATAATATAATAAAAAATAAAATAAATAAACGATTTATAAAATCCTTTTCCTGGGCTTAAAACAAAATTACAAATGACCAATTTAAGTTAGCACATAAATTTGTCCCGCATAAATTAATATTTCCGTTTCTAAAAAACGTTTTTTTTATTTCTTTTTTTATTTCTTATATTTTCGTAGTAGGTTTGGCAAAATTATTTTTTTAGTAATTAATAAGTCACAAAAATATGCTAAAGTTGCCCCTAAAATCGCGAAAAATCAAATTCTTTATTGGCTTATATTTCATAATTTAAAAAACAAATAAATAAAAGAGCACACAATCCGAACTAAATATTTGTCTTAAATTTTGATTAAAGAAATAGTTGTTCAATTTGGTTATGTATTTTGTCCTCAAATCTAAATTTGAGTTTTGTATAAAAAAGGCCGCGTAGCCTGTCTCTTGATTTTTAACTGTTCGGCTTGAATCGATAACCCCACCCCACGAACCGGACACCCCTGCGAAGTCACCAAACAAAGCGAACCGGTTGGGGTGACCAAAGGCAGAAGTAATAATAAATAAACTAATAAATGGTTGCCGGGGAGGCGGTACCCATTCCAGCCTCCCAAGTTCATTTCTTCACAAAAAAATAGATGCTCGTATGTGTACGTACTCCTCAACGAGGTGAATACAACGTGATAATTACAATAATTATTAACGATAACAGCCTCCTTTCACTTAATAGCTATATCATGTAATTTCAGGAATAAGACAAAACATGGTAATTCACGTAAACAAATAACGCAAATTCATCTACATATTTATGTTTGTTTTGACTGACTGACTATATATTGACAGGCATATTACATTCGTACAGCGGTGGAGTGTCTACTGTCTACTCCCACTTAGACAAATTTCCACTTGAACACTCAATACAAACAGGTAAACAAGGCTAAAACAAGATTTACACAAATTTGCTAATATCGACAATAAATAAAACAAACTTTTACAAAAAGAATTCATTATAATAATACGATAATAATTACCAACCTCTTTGAACAAACACGTAGCTTCGTTTTAACATCTCTTTCTGTCTAAAACATGTGTCTTTTACAAGAAAGAGGGAAAGATTACGCTGGAAATAAATAAATTAACAAATCTTTCTCAGAAACAGTAAATTGATTTTATTTTTGTACCTTCTCTATGTGTGCATTTGTTAAGGGGAACGACTGCGCGGCCCTTTACATGCAAAACTTATTTTTGTACTTGAGGCCAATATACCCAGCCCAACCGATTTTTTTTTAACTAAAAGGTATGTATGGAAAATATCTAGCACGGATAAGTGCTATTTTATTTATGTGTTTTAAATTATAAAATATAGGCTAAATTAAGAATTCAATTTGCGTGATTTTAGATGAAATTTGGGATTTTTTTGTGAGTTAATTAAAATTATTTTAAAAATTTGCCCTCGATTACGTAATGGAAAAAAAATAAAATTAAACATCGCTAAAAATGAAATTTCTTTGGATAGAAATTTGAATTAATACACAAAAAATTGTGTTCCAACATAAATTTGTAGTTTGTAATTTGAATTTACACTCCTCACATGCTTTTTTACACGGGTTTATTTTTTTTTAATATTTCATCATATTTATATAGTAAATAGAGCAAAAATATATTAAAAAAAACACTTTCAAAATAATTACCTAATGTCTTAACCATTCAAGAGAGTTTAAATCTATAATAGATACGAAAATTACTTGTATGTGGATTGGAGAAATATAAAATCTCTTTTTCTTATAACAACCATTTTTCAGGTAAATTCCTTCCATTTTGCTGACATGTAAAATATATTAAAAGATTTATGAAATTCCAAGCAATATATATATATTTTTTCTTTTTAAAAGAATGACAAACGTTCCCTGGTTACGAATAACCTGACATCGCTGACAACGTAAGGGAAAATTGTTGCTTATATCATGATGGAGGACTTAGCCTCACGAGGCCTGGGTGGATGCAAACATCGACCCCTCCGACGTAAACGACGAATTTTTAATGTATTTATTTTGTATAAACTGATAGTTTTATGTTTATTAATGACACTTACGGCCGTTGTTTCCAACTTTTCGATTGATCAATCTATCTCCGACCAGCTATGATTTGTTTAGTAACGCTCGATTGGTCGGAGATTACGTTGGGAAGAGCTTTGTGTGCAAAATTTCGGCTCAACTGTTGATCAGTGGGATTGGGAACAACGGCTGCTGTACTTCTGTCAATCAATCAATCAATCAATCAATTCAGTCACAACGGTATTTAATAAAGACAGATCAAAAGGCACGCAACTTGAATAAATATTATGTCTTACTAGTAACGTAATGACCGTCTTCAGTTCGATGCACCTGAAAATGGAACCTGTGAAATAGGTTAGAAATCTACCTATAATCACAATCAGATTGATTGGAAACCAATTAATCAGGCACTTATTCATTATTATTAACATTTTTAAAACTATAAATTGGAAATAAAATCTATTGGAAACTATTTAAAAACACGCGAGCGGTGAGCTTCGTCACTAGGAATCGCACCCAGCTTTTCGCCTGGATTTTTTTAAATGTTGTCTCCACTCAAGAGCCCCTCAAGTGGCCTTTGTCATCTTTGAAGATGCTGTGTGGAGGGTCTTTTTAGAAAAGAAAGGAGAAAAAGTTCTGGGAATTAAAAGGTATGAGGGATGGGTAGGAATCTTGAGGTCAGTGTGTCCAGGAGTAACGAACGTATGATTCGAACGCTTCCACTGGTCCAGAGAGAGTCCTGTTGGAGAGATCAAAAGGCTTCCCTTAACCAGTTTTCCCTATCCGGCCTGACAAACAGTTGGTGCGCAGATGCCTCCGCCGTTAAGACCCGGACAAACCTCACCCCATGAACATGAACCCCTGCTAAGTCACAAAACGTAGCGAACCTCTTAGGGTGACCTGTTGCAGAGGGGGTCCAATAAATGGTTCCCGGGGCGGCGGAACCCACACCCACCTCCCAATTGTATAGAGAAACGCAATTATTTTCAGATCGCAACGTTGTGTCCATCATGAACAATGTTGCACGAGTAGGTGCATCTGCCATCTGAAGCAACTAACACTCAAACGGTGAGCTCTGACGTTATGAAATTTTCACATATTTTCTGTTTCTAGTTCCTAGGACAATGCAACGACTTTAATAACCCATTGTAAATTCCTTTTGAGGAGCATTTTCACAAAGAGAAAAGCACCACAAAGAGTTTATTTTTTTTTATTTTCATTCTCTGTGTTGGTACAATTTTACATGTAAAGGCACTAGTAGTTGGAAATATTTTCGTATATCAGGAAAATTCCACCCTTTCAAAAAAATTTTAAGTTTTAGAATAAGTTCAAAAATAATCGATTTATTTGAATTTTATTGCAAAGCGGAAATGCTCGAGACCGGGGGGGGGGGTTAATATTAAAATATATAAAGCTGGTTTTAATAATAATTTATAAACTTTTGGTAGAAATTATTGACAATAAAGTTGAAAACCTCTTTTGAAATTTGCCAAGTTCAAATTATTGTCAAATACTTACATCAATATTATCGTTTAAATTGCAATTGATTACTTCATTTTGGACTTTTTGCAACAAGCCTACGATTTATTAATAATCTAAAAATATTACTGCAAAGATGAAAAAAAAAAAGTCACCAATTTATTTGCGTACTCAGTCGTTAAGTATCAAAAATGGTGCCGTTGGGGTCACCAGTTTTGTGTACTCAACGCTTTAACACAGGAAAAAACACATTAGAATCTGCAGACTGCTTCAAAGATTTCTATGGCTGTAATGAATTGAAAAAAAAGTAATGAATACGACAAAGTCGATGCGACTTTTAAGGAGAATTTCGAGCTCAAATTTCACACCAAGCGATTTGAGACGAACCAAAATAAGTGCAAAACAATATTCGCGAAAGGATTTTAACAGCGGAGTTATGGTCAAAGAAATCACCAATATAAAAAGTTAATGTCAACCGTCTATGCACCGGTGCCGAAGAAATCAATGATACTCACATTGCAAAAGCGTCCATACACCTCGCTACTGAAATCAAGAGACCCGCGTCGCCACCAAATCATTGAATTCTCGAAACGTCAAAACTAAAATGTTTTTGTAACTTCAATCGCAACCAAACAGTTGCTATTTTTGTTGACTATTTTCTTCCTAACATTGATATAATAATAATAATCGTTTATTCCTCTATATCTCGAGCACACGCATTGTTACAAAATGTCTTGCACAAGCGACGCGCGATGCTTCGACAACCTGAGTGGGAACAGCCTCTGACTGTTATTTAATACACATTTTCTACGAACCTTCGGCATCACCGACAAGTTTACAAAATGTCGGCAACGTGTGCCTGTTTACGAATCTCCGAGCAGATATATGACGGTAATCGCCAAGATACTTGAGTCGAGTATTGAAAATCGAGTATCCCTGTGGAAGAAAGGTCCTACTACAAATAACCCCTTTACTAACAAACATATTTTAAATTGTACACAGCTGATAAACACCTATTAGTTTAGTACACAGCTGATAAACACCTATTAGGCCCAACATGTACATGGAGAGGTCTTGATATTTTTTATTGGTCGCATATCAAATAGAATACGTGTGGAGGCAACCACTCTTCTTCTAACATTCTCGCAAGAATGTATGTACTAATTCTATAAATATTGGTTAGGTATGTTGTTTATAGCGAGACAGCAACCCTTTTCACGCATTTTACACATTATTTATTTAGCAGGGGAATGCTAATGCAATTAATTGCATGGTGTAAGTGCGAAGCAAAAGTCATTTCAAAATGCCCGTTCTGGAATAGATAATTTATTATATGAGAATACGAGTTGCAGCGCTTGATCAGAATCAGCAACTCAAAAATCCTAAAGTAGACAGTAAACTATTAGTTCTGGGGTCATTTATTTATTTTTTTATTTACGGACAAATAGTCCATTAATAACATAACAATAACATAAATAAAAAAAAGATGACAATGAAAGGAAAGTACATATAAATGAAGAGCATTGACGAATTATAATATAAAGAACATATAGAAGACTGCAAGTCAAAGCTTGAAGGATTTAAAAGACTTTAAAAATTACACAT
Organism: Glyphotaelius pellucidus; assembly: GCA_936435175.1. Taxonomy (NCBI): domain Eukaryota; kingdom Metazoa; phylum Arthropoda; class Insecta; order Trichoptera; family Limnephilidae; genus Glyphotaelius; species Glyphotaelius pellucidus. The sequence continues at coordinate 684,377 of OW386547.1, forward strand.
TTCGTATCGACTGCCGAAAGCCATTTAGGCTAACACCAAAAAATTCAATGCTTTGACTTGCGTTAACAAGTCTCGACATTCTGGATAAAGGAGAATGATATCCATAATTAGTAGAATGTTGATTGAGGAAGAGCAATTCATTATTTCAGCCATGAAATTTTCTTCCGAAATTTCCACCACATCTTCAGATCATAATTTCCACTAAGAGTGAAGCTTTTCAACTTTTAAGGTTTTTTTATGAAACACTTTAATTGGTCAAAAAAAGATACGACGCCGTATTTTTTGTTCTTCATTGTAAGTACAATAGGAAAAAAATGTTATCTGAAAGACAAAATAATTCGGATGTGAGAAAAACCTCGAAAGTCAGAAGTTAGCTGGAAAGAGTTAAACATTTTAGAAACAAAACGGCTTTCATGGCGCCAGAACTCACCGTTCAAGAGTTTTTTTTTCTTCTAATATAACACATCAGATCTTCTGTTTTATGTTTAGTTAAGATTATAATATATATATATGGGTACATATCTCCAAAACAGGTAGTTACCCACGTGAAGTAATGATAACCGAAATATTATAATTCTGATTCTGTCACCGGTTCAATGAACTGGTGGAGTTGGAACCGCATTTGGGTCCCAACCAGCCATCGTATGTTCAATTTCTCGGCTGGATAAGTCCTTCATCGCGACACAAGCAACGTTTTCCGCCTACTGAGGTGGTTTGTAGGATATTTTCAAATATTGTCAGGTTATTCGTAACCCGGGAACTGTCTTTCTTTTTAAGAAAAAAATAAGAGATTTGCTCCGAATTCAAGTGGTTTTTTTTTCAAATTTGATTGATTAGGTACCAAGCAAAATTATTTTATTTTAATTAATAACCTGAATAATGTTTTTTTTTTTTTAATTTGAAATATCTATTTTATTTATGTAAATATTTGATAGATATCGTAATTTTTCAAGTTTACTAAACGTATTACTGTTTGATAGTCTCTAAAATTGATAATTTTTGTTTATGAAAGGTGATTATCCTGAGGCAAAAACATATTTTTTAATAAATCAGTTTCAGAAATTCTACAATTGTAATATCCTGTGATTTTTCACGTTAGTTAATTATAACTTTAAGTGGGAGAGTATGTCGTTGAAGAAGAAGATAACACTTATAATCTAAATGAAAATATGAAAGAAAACAAGACACAGAAAAACAGAAAAAAAAACAATGGTCGCAACTGGGACTCGAACCCAGACCTCTCTCTGAGGGAGAGTATGTCTTTGGGTCATAAAGTGATTGGCGACTTTGTCCTCTCGGCTGTCCGTAAGCTGCAGCATGATAAAGATAAGCCTTATTTAAGGCTCCCAGAACCCGATCGGAGATTAGCCAAATAATAAAATTCAACTTTCGGCAAATTGACAGGGGGTGTTATTTATCGGTGGCCCGAAATTGCTTTCGTAATTTATATAGAGAGGTTTAAGAAAGATATGATTTAGATGATTTATATATACCTCGGTAAAATCAGAGTTTGAGTGATGATTTTCATTTAGTTGTTGTTAGTTGCTCGCATCGATGTACATTCAACTTATCACATTTGTGTAGAATTAGTGATGCAATGGAAGATTTGGGAATCTACGGTTAATCGCCATTGAAGTGGTCATAAAAAGAACAGGTTATCTTTATAAAAGTAACTGATTTCATCAATAACCTTTACATGCTCATTTCTAAACATAGCCTCTAGCTTTTCTTTTAGAACGTCTTTTGATACGTGCATGTTTAATAAGGGCACTATTATTAAATAGTAATGTAATAATAATATCGAAAAATATAATGTCGAAAACTTCAAAATCTGTTTCTGAAAAAATAACAAAATATACAGATTTAGGAAATGAGATTAAAAGAATTTGGCGTTCTCAGACTATAAAAATATTACCATTTGTTATATCGGCTACTGGCACTATACCTAGCTCTCTCATTCAAAATTTATATATAAAAATGCAAAAATCAGCCATTTTAAATACATGTAGGATTACGAAAGTTTTTTTAAATATTTATATTGAGGGATCAGTAGGATTTATCGGTCCAGTAAGGAGTTCTACAGAGCCGAATCCTCTGATATGAAAATATCTGGAGTCGGTGAATTATTTTCCATTCATATAATACACTTGCATAGCGTGGATTGACTAGATGATCACTTGTGGAAAAGTGTGTGGAAGGGTTTAGTTTTTACTCTGGGGGAGATTTAACCGGACATAAAGTCGAAAATGTATAAAAATGTTTTATTCCAGGATGTGGGGAGGATTCCAAGTGGTCGAAAAATTCCACAATTTATAATCATCAAAGCATCGAATAAAGAAAAATTAAAAAATATATGTATTATATGTAGGCCGTGGTCTGGGGCGAGCTCGGGCCCAGCGCTCACTCAGGAGTGGCGATTGGTGCTGAAAGGCTGCGGTCACCACTGTGTTATCGGAGGGCATTAGCCGTATACTGGCTCCAGTGACCCGGTGCCACATCAGACCGGCGAATCCATCCAGCCCTAGCTCCGTAAACATTGTCGATGCACTGCTGTATCTTCTGTATACAAATATAATAAATACACTGTTTGAAAATGACCTTGTAAGTCGAAATAGCTGTATCAAAAATACATACTAATATACTTGCAGAACTTGATAACAAGATTACTAAATTTAATTTTAATCAAATAAATAAAAAAAACTCCTCATTTTCGATGCGTTCGTACAGGCATAAGTTCAAATTTTAGCACATACCACGTGTCAGGGATCCCATTAGCAAGCTCCCGCAGCACTCTAGTACACTATGGTACAAAGTGCTTTCATTACCTTTCTTTCAAATACCATGAACTTGAACTTTATTCATCATTAAATTAATCTGCACGCATACTTCGGTCATCCTAGATACAAGAGACCAGAGATTTTCCTCCATTAATTGATTTTTCTGCATTCATTCGTACGAGTACGTCAACATCCTTTCAGGATTCGCGAAAACACTTCTCATGAAATTTTTACAAGAAGCAAAATAATCTCAAACAATAGTTATTTTAAAAATAGATTGAATCCGTCCGCAAAATTTTAAACAAATCGTCAAATGCAAAGATAAAAGCTGTATGGAGAAGTTCTGCATACGTAAATACTGACTATATTATTTGTGTGGTGCACCAGTGCAGGCGGTTACCGGTTTACTGCGCCGGTGTATGTGTTCATTATGTGCAGGGAAGATATACTGGGTAGGTACTTGTTACATGTATCCTACTGTAAGCGCGTATCTCTGCTGAGAGATCAGGAACAGGGGAGACCATCGCTGCATTAAAGTGCAGCAAAAATATTTGCAGCACTTTCGGAAATAAGTGAGCACTGAGCTAAGATGTTGATATCGACACCTTAGTTCGGTGGTCAAGAGCACTCGCCCGGAAAGAAGAGAAGTCCTGGGTTCGAGTCCCAGAGGTGCAAATATCTTTTTCTGATTTTTCTGTTTCCAGATTTTCGATTGAGTTTCGCTGATTGTGTCTTCATTTAATTAAATATAACAATTTGAGTTCTTACTCATAAAAGTTAAAATAAATAATAATAAATTTTATTTGATTAATTTGTGTTATTTCACAATTTCTTCATTTAAAATAATAATATAGTATATTTGCGGCACGTTCTAGAGTGGAAGATACTCTCAGTATCACCCTGGTTAAGACCACCGTTCAGAATTGAAACTTTGTTTGAAATGGCTTTAGCCGTGTTTGGTGACCAGACCTGAATAGCCAAATACTTCCCACCTTCCTCTTCCCCATCTCCTACCCCTCCCCACTACCAGCCTCACAACATACCCCAATTGGGGAGGCCATAGTCTCACTGGCTCCAGACGGGATAAGTTGGGACTCTTGTGCGGTATTCATATAAAAAAAAATCATATAAAAAATATATAGACGCGTGGAAGAAATCTCAAAAGTGGTAAGCTAAAGACAAGGCAATTGTACTGTCTTCGATTTAGCAGTTTTAGTACTCAATTGCCATACGTCGCTTCCTACTTGTAAGTAAATTGCATTAAAAAAGCGCCAATGTATCCTCGTGAAAATGTTTTCCATTATACGGCAAACACTAGTAAAAGCCAAGGAATAATATTTATTCGTAAATACACGCAAATTATTTATTACTATATAAAATGCAATTATTTCAATTGTTTCCAGAATATTTTTAGCGCCATTAGAGAAAGTGAGATAGCACAGAATTGAATATAAAAAGGACAAACTACGACATTAGGTCGTTTCATGTAACATTCCGAATACGTCTTAGTGTAAGCGAGTAAGCGTATCTTAGCATCTCAGTCACACCCGCGATGTAGAATGTAGTATTCGGCGCAATATGAAAACGCCGCCCAGTCCTATATCTAAATCGTTCGCCGAGTAGAACATTTTTAAAATCCTCAGACGCACTTATTGTTAATATTACACTGATACCGAAACACATATCTTTATTAGTATTGCATAATGGGAATAACATCGTAAAACAAGCAGTTGTCCATTGTTATAGCTCGCTCCGTAGAATGATGTAAATCGTAGCGGCTTTTCCCCCATCTTGAATAAATACGTAGGTACTTTATTATAGTCGTTCCAGTTGAGATCCTCTGCCTAGAAAAGCTAGGTGAGGGGTCGAAAACCATCGGGCTGGAGCTGAAGAAATCTATTTGCATTTATTGACGCGATGCGTAAAAAAGGAAAATAAACATTTAAACAACAAAAATAACCACAAATCAAATATATAATATATTCTCCTCTACATTGTTTACGATTGACGTCCAACCACTGAAGAGATAAATGTGTTGTGGACATGTCTAATGTCACCGGAGTAAGGTCCGTTTTCCCTCACTCCGGTTGAAATTGATCAAACTTTTTCAAATGTCAAAATTCATTCTAGAACATAAATATAATCAATTTTATTGACCTAACTGAGGTCTAATAGTTTGATGTAAATGCCCATAACACCTAAAAAGTCACGCCTGAAGAAATCCTATAGTTTAGAGATTAAGAAAATGTATTTTTTTTTAATTTTGAAGAGATTATTGAATGGAAAGCGAAAATATGATGAAGTCGGGGATGGGTTCTGCCGCCCCGGGAACCATTTATTGGATAACCTACACTTCTGCCATAGGTTACCCCAAGTCGTTAACTACGTTTGGTGACTTAGCAGGGGGAACCGGGTTCATGGGGTGAGGTTATGGTGTCTAGGTCATGGCGGCGGATGCGTTTGACTACCCACTGCGTGGCAGGCCAGATCGGGAGATCTTTTGACCTCTCCAGCCGGACTCTCTCGATTAATCGCCTTGTAATGCAGTGGGAGGAATGGATTCATACGTCCATCACTCCTGGACATCCAGACAGCCTGACACCCAGATTTCTAAAAACTCCTCATACTTTTTTCCTTCTCAGAACTTCCTCTCCTTCCTTTTCCTAAAAAATCCTCCGCGTGGCATCCTCAAAGATAACACAGGCCTCAAGTAAATTATTTTCCTCGGGGCCTCCTGTGGAGAGATAATGTAAAAAAAAGTAAAATAAGCCAGATATGGAATAATCTTTTAACCGAGTTCTTTCTTAAATAGCCGCTTTTTAATAATAATAATAATTGAATAATTTGTAGAGCGCCGTTTTTGTGAAAAACCACCTCAAGGGCAAATAATGTTAGCATTCCGATGCTCTTCCAATGACCGCGCCCCGCGCAATTTAAAAAAAAAGTTTGTATTCAAAACCTCTGGATCAGGGTGTCTTCTTTTTGACAGCTTATCCCTTGAAGTGGGCGTCCCTCGCGTGCAACCCGAATTAAAAACTCAGTCAAGCGGTCGCGGTCAAACTCACCTCAGGTACTGTCAATTAAGAAATTCTGAATGCTGGTTTTTAACAAACTGACATCAAATAAGTATTATTATCTGAAAAATACTTCATTACATTTAATGTGAAGATAGAAAAAATTTTAACCTTGTCAAAATTGCGAATGTCATTTGCAGCGAAGAAGACATACCTACCCGAAGAGAATCCGAAAAGAAAGTGGTTGTTGTTAGGTATATTATGATTGAAAAGGCTTTAGTTGCGTTTGGTGACTAGATCTGAATAGCCAGGTACTCCCCCACCATCTTTTTCATCTCCTTCCTCCTCTCAACTACCTTCAGCCTCTCATATCGTACAAAATAAAACAAAATCCCCAATCAGGGATGCCATAGTTTCACTGGCTCTAGACGCCTAGGAACAGTTGAAACTCTTATGCGGTATTCACATAAAAGAAAAATTTTTGAAAAAGCTCAAACGGTCTGAAACTTAGCTCACGTAGTTAAAAATGTATTTTTATAGCAAACCGTGGCTTCAAATACAAGTAATAAAATTATGTTCTTATTTTAAAGCTTTTATTACACGAAATTTGAACTTACACAGTCAGTGTTATACTTGAAAAACAAAATATCTTAGCATCATCGAAATATTATCCGAATGTAACCGATTTCCGTCATTTTCCATCCAAGTTTTAATTATTGAGATCCAAAATTATGTTTCAATTCCGTCAACAGAGAACTCATTTACATAAATAAAAAAAACCTGAGTTTCGTTGGCTCAATATCCATACAAAACCACAGTGAAATGTTGACTTGTGGGCCATGTTCCGTGACTGGTGACCTCAGCATCAACAGATTCTGTCGTACCAACCGAAAAGTGCGTTTTATTCGTTTTTAAATGACAATTTATTAATTCCACGGAAAATAATATATAATAAAACTTATGTATTCAGAATTAGCGTGTGTTGATCTATATGAATTTATATTTTTAAGCCGTAATATTTTTCACTGCAGTTCCCTATTATGTCAATTAAAAAAGTAAGAGTTTTAACATTTCAGATGTTTTAATTTCAGTTATATTACAATCGCCCGATTATTCAGTCTAAAAGTTCCTATTATTTTTGTTTAATAAAAGCATTAAAAAAGAATTGATAATATATATATATATATATATATATATATATATATTCTTACATATATTTTACACACCAATTTAGACACTATATTTGGGTGGCGTAAATCAGCGACATAAATTATAAAGTAAATAAACGAATATCGCAAAATAATGTTGAACGCAACTTGCAATACATGAATTGAATCAGATCGAACTAGGAGGTGGTAGGTACTTATATAATTTATGAAATGGCAAGATAACTCTAGAAAGGTTGACGGCCGCCGACCTAGACCATCAGCCGAGATGGCAAGATCAAGGCCACCGGGGGATGTTTTTGCTGCGTGCGTGGAAGACCGAGACACCGGGCAGGCTCAGCACCAGGCTCAGAGGGGGTACATCCCGCGTGTCCTGCCGGCACTGGCCGCTGACTGCACAATACATACTGAACGCCGACGGACCGAGTTATGATGTAAGCGGTCAATGGTCGCTGTAGGAGTCCCTCTCGATCTTACTATGAGGTGATTTATTCTAATTTATATTTACTTATTTATTTAACCACATTTGAATAGCGCAGTTGTTCGCTTTTACATTGCATGTAAGAGATTTTTATTGTAAGAGTACTCCAGATATTTATTATTAATAAGTTTGGAGATCGCGCTTTCGAAGCATCAGATCCTAAAGAGCGTAATACACTAATAATTCTCTAAATAAAGCTCGTGATACACTAATAATACACAAACTACATAATACACTAATTCAAAATTCATCTCTTCATCAAATCAGGTAAGCAAAATAATTACAAAGCTGCGGTGAGCTGAGGAATATAAACGCTAGAAATATTTCGATTCTCATGCTTACAAAATTTAAAATCGCGCGTCGTATTTGCACGAGGCCAGTAAGAGAAAGGGTGGTTTTTATTTATTTTGTGCATAATGAAAAAAAGTTAGAACATACAAAACCTTAAAAATAGTCTTAACCATAAGGGGGTATTTTTTTTTTAAATTTCTTATAGTTAAGTCATGAAAAAACATTTTTTTTGTGGTTTAAGCTTATATTTTTTGTTATGTAATTAATAATTTTATTGTAATTCCAATACATAGAAAAGCTAGTTAAAGCTTCAATTTATCCGCAGCATATTTTTTTATGTTCATAATGTGAACCGATTCGTAAAGATGAATCTAAATAGTATTTCACGTATAGCTTCATCTTAATAAAATTATAGATGTAGAAACACAATTTTAGAATCAATTTTTATAGAACATTAACGTAATCTAAGCGATTTAATATACTTTACGTACTATGGTGAAAATGTATGCAAATTTTATTTTAACACTATCGACGATCTGCAATGTTGTTTAATGGTAAGCAATGAATAGCTTGTTCTTGGCCCAGCAATTGGGTTCAATTCCCGGCAAAAATATTAAAAAATAAACATAAATGAGAATATTTTGGACAGGGAATTGAGTCAATAAAACGTACAAAAACCCTGAGCAGCGTGTCATACACAATTCCACATTTGTAAAGAGATCGAAAGAAACTTGAGGAAGCTTTCATTTAACAATGGATTTTTTTATTATTATTTATGGCCAATAAATAGAAAAAAGTAAGAATTTAAAATACACGAAAATAAATGATGATGTACACCGCATCGGACTAGACACGATCAAGCTTTTTCCTGCTATTTAAATCGGGAGATGATCAATACCAACAGTAAAGAGTAAACATGTTCGCAGAGGAAATGGTATAACACGTTTAATTACGAGAGTTTACAAAAAAACAGGCATTGTTGGAGCAGACGTGAGACGACACTGAAGAATAATTATTGTAGTTTTTATACATGCACATATACCCGGAACTTATGTTACAATAAGAGTAATTGTTGGTTGATAGTCAAGGCACGTTTTGTATTGATGAATGGACAAAAAATCAACCCTAAAAAGTAATGACGATTGATTGCTTATGTCACTTATATTTAATAATATATTCTTATTTGTGCAAGTTCGACGACGTGAATCTATTTTAGGTGCTCATCGAACACGATTTAACTGGAGAGTGTTTTAATAGTTGGAGAGTCAAATCTAATAGCGTAAACGGTCATTGATTTAAAATTAATATGGAAATTTCGAAATTAAATTAAAAAATAAGACTGTAAGAGGAATACGTGTTTTAGGTGGGTACGTAGGTACCTCGTATTTCACCTCATTATACCGAATAATTGTTTGAATTCATAAAACCGGGACGACCCTGCTGGCCGGGCAGGACAGACAGTAAGGATGGAAGATAGCTGACAAACAAAAAGACTTCTTTCTCCACAATAAGCAAGAAAGGCGAGAGTGTAGAGTTTAAAAATTGAACACCGCATTCTTGGAAATAAAGAACTGTAGGAGGGAGATAGCAGAGTGGCAGCACACAGCTGGAGTGGAAGCGTTTCCTATAGAATGATTTAACATTTCAAAGTGACGTCTATTTCCATTTTCAGGACACGCAGCAAGGATGGAAGATAGCTGACAAACAAAAATACTTCGTTCTCCACAATAAAGCATAAGGGCGAGGGTGTAGAGGTAAAAATTGAACACCGCATCCTTGGAAATAAATAACTGGAGACAGGAGGGAGAGGGCAGACTGGCAGAGAACAGCAGGAATGGAAACGTTTCCTACAAGATGACTTAACATTTCAAAGTAACTTCTATTTCCATTTCCAGTTTATGCAGCAAAGATAGAAGATAGTTGATAGACAAAAAGGCTTCTTTCTCCATAATAATCAAGCAGGACGAGAGTGTGAAGTGTGTTAGGTGAACCCTGAACGCCGCATCCTTGGAGACGGGAGGGAGAGGGCAGACTGGCAGAGAATAGCTATAGGATGATTTGACATTTCAAAGTGACTTCTATTTCCATTTCCAGGATATGCAGCAAAGATAGAAGATAGTTGATAGACAAAAGGGCTTCTTTCTCCATAATAATCAGGCAGGACGAGAGTGTGAAGTGTGTTACGTGAACACTGAACGCCGCATCCTTGGAGACGGGAGGGAGAGGGCAGAGTGGCAGAGAAATAGCTCTAGGATGATTTGACATTTCAAAGTAACTTCTATTATTTTATTTTAACGCAATAATTAATTTCCACTATAATGAATTTATTTACCCTTGAAGAATGTTGATATTTTATAGTGTTGAAATTGTTTAAATAATTGATTCAATATATATATAATCAAATTGCTTTTAAATTATTATAAGTCTTCACTTCACGTAAATACTGAATAAATTTACACTTGATAAATACTACCGTCATTTTACACGTGTTGAAAATCTTCTTTTTTTTAAATAGGCAATTCACCCCCAAAGGAGTGCTTTTTGCTGATAAATTTAAGAAAGTCAGTTATAATTTTGAGGATAAACTACAAGGGGACAGGACAAATCAAGTATTGAAGTCGTCTGTGAACTTATATATTATATTTGTTTTTTTTTAATTTTGTATTTCAAATTCAAAATATTACACAGAAAACAATCAATTTACCCTCGAAATGAGTCGAAATTAACAGAGTACAAATTGTTTATTTGCTTTTATATCTTCAATTTTAAATAATTTATTTTTATATAATTACTAGCAGACCCGGCCACACGTTGCTAACGAAACACAACGCCATTACTCAACCTTTATAACCAACGCCATCTGTTAATTTGCATACGCATCAAATCCACACCGCCCCCTTGCTAGCCCGCTGCCCGCTGCCGGAATCGAATTATTGAATTTCTCGGCCTTTCTCTAATATAATGCGCATGTATTATACATTTAAACCTTTCTCTTGAATCACTCTATCTATTGGTGAAAACCGCATAAAAATTCGTTGCGTAGTTTAAAAGGTCTAAGCGTACAGACAGCGAGAGCGACTTAATTTTATAATACGAAAAGATTTTAAGTCTTCTACTGAATTATTTTATAAATATCGAATTTTTATTGTGTTGAAATTTTATTGCTCTCATAAAATTATCTTGTACATCATTTATTTAAAAAATATATTTTTTTAAATATTTTCATATTCAAGTTTTCAATAACACAATCACATTACCCTTGAAAAGAGCCCCTCAAAACTTCGATGAATTCCTATATAGCATGGAGGACAATCTGCAATCTGTGTAAATAAATAATATATTTTATAAATAAATAATAATATAATTATCTAGCAATATAAGAATGAATAAAATTCTAACAAAATGGTGAAATATAAATATTGAGAATATAAACGTTCGTGAAAATTTGAACAGTCTTACAAGAGTCATCGTCCGAATATATCGTTTAAAATTATACTTTAACACAAAATGATGATAAACATTGTAGGTGATGATGATTATTCTGAAATGTCATTACAATGATAGACACAAAATTATAAATGCGTCTTCGCAAAAATGCAATTCTAAAACAAGACGCAATAATTCAAATGCTAAAGATATAAAATAATAACGGTGGGATGAGACTCGTTACGCGTCCTTGCGTAACGCCGGCGATTACACTCTTATTATAATATATTCTGATGTGCGCGTACTTGCAGTTTGCAGTCAAGGTTTCCTACATAACAAATTTACTTTCATTCGACAGTAAATACCATAAATTCTAATTGTAAGGTTTGAAGTATGAAAGCGTGAGTTCGAACTTCTACAAAATATAAGGATTCTAGCGAGTTCCTGAACGAGAACGAAATTGTTTCTCCCTGCGTGTCCTTCCCCATTCATTCCGTTCCCTTTCCACCTCCCCTTTCTCTCCCGCGTCCCCTCTCCCTCACGCGTTCCCACTCCGCCTTCCCTCTCCCCTCTCCCGCCAATCCCCCTCCCGCGATCCCCTCCCCTCTCCCGCTTTCAATATATTCAGTCCCGGTACATTCAGATTTTCAAACAGCTCGCGTACTACCTACTGCGATTTTTCAACAAATTTTCTATCAAATGTGGTACCTAACAAAGGTACCTATTTAAAATAAATATAAATTTTGATAAGCTTCAAAGTATTCGATTTTCGTTGGTACCATAGGTGAGAATAAATTCATTAATTTAAACATTTTCGAAAATTGAATTTTAATTTAACAACCGATGGTTTGCAAAATGTCATGTTGCAATTGTCATTGATAGTTTTGCAAGAGTTTTTGTTATGATTAAAAAAAAAACTCTTCAGATGTATTGTCGTGTGGTTTAATAATCCAGCAACCTTCGCGAGGACGGAAAGGAGGTATTTTGATACTACAAATCGTCCACATCAAATCCCCGAAATTTCATCGCAACCGGATGAACTGTTAGCAACGTATAATTTCATGATGCCAGAACTCACTATTGTATAAAGTAAGAATCGCGGGCATGCGCACATCAAATCCCCAAAGTTTCATCGCAATCGGATTAATGGTTTAGCAACGCATAGCATACATACATACATAGACAGAAACAAACATATTTTCATTTATATATATATATATATATATATATATATATATATATATATATATATATATAGATTTAACCATTTCGGACCACACTTGACGATATGTGCAAATAATTTAGAATTTTTTTCCTCGATCCCTCGAAAGAATAAAAATTTGCAGCTTATGTTTTTCAATTGCGGGCTTTGCGTACTATTTTTTAATTAGATTTTAGCTACACACTCGTTTAGTGGATGGCCAATTTAATGGCGATTTTAGTGAAATCTCTGAATTTTTTCTCCCGAATTTTTATATGTAAGGTTTTAAGATAAATTGTTATTTTTTATACCTATTTAATTTTTAAGTATTTTTTTAAATGTTATATTTAGAGCCAGAGATCTCTGGAACGCCAGTCGAAAGTCTTACAGAGGCTGTAACAGGCCGCTACAGCTATAACACGCAATTTGGCGATTCGAACTAAAGGATTAACATGAAAATCACAATTTTTGTATAAAGAAGGTAACATCTTTAGTAAAAAACTTAAAACGGAAATTAAAACACGATAATCACAGAAGAAAATCTATTTATTCTGGCAAAATACTGTTCCGTACGAATTTGGTTTTAACAAATCGCATAGTCGCCACGCACCCGGAAACTAACTGATTCCTAAGGTTTGTACGCTCGCACGGTTTACCGGTTTATATGAACTATTTATTAGAACAGAAAGTCTCATGGCGCCGAATTTAAAATGCACGTATGGGATTCATTTCAGTCTCGCTGTCGGAAATGTACGGAAATTGAAAAACGCGCTGTTTAAGGCGGCGCTATTCGGCTGAAAAAGAAGAAGATGGAGAGATGTGTACTTACGAATGTTGGACAGAGCGCGCTAATATTTTAAGTGATGAAATCGCAGTGAAAATGGCGAAAAAGCTTAATAAAACATGACTCGTTTAAAATAGAGCAAAAATCTCGTGGAAAGTATCTTAAATATCATTTAAAGAAACATTGTGAATTTTTTCACAAATATAACTTGTATAATAATAGAAATAGACTTGTTTTAAATAATTTTCGGAGCATTCTTTGCGATTTTTTTCTATCGAGGGAATTTCATATAATTTGCGTTTCGGCGTGGAAAGTATCTAGATATTATCTTAAAAAATAACATATGTTTTTTTAAGAGCTTAAAAACTTCAAATGTTTAAGGGAGATATGTAAGAATTCGGTCGAAATTCGAATAGTGGACCCTTAAGGTGGGGAAAAATTATAAAAAAACTTGTCTAATTTTTTTTAAATCTTGCTAATGGGAGTACACTGCACAAACGCGCTTTAGAGAAAACTGTTTCTTACCCTAATCGCTTTTATTTAAGCCCACAACATTTCCCAAAACTGAAAATAGTTCTAATGGTTACGAGCAGATGGGACTCTCGCGCGGTAGCAAAAAAAAAAAGTAAATGCCATGCCTTCATCAAAACAGATCTACTAAAATGATTATATTTCAAGTTTTAACCCAAATACTGAGAACACAACAGTGCGTCCTTGTAAAATCATCCTTGTCGATAATTATTGTCCCGGTAAGACAGAGATCCTGGATTCGATTCCCAGTTGCGAAGATTATTTTTTTTGATTCCTGTGTCTTTTTCTGTGTCATGTTTTGTTTAGATTTATTAGTATTATCTTCTTCAATAATTGATAATAATTTAGATAACTCGATGCCACCTTGAGGACACGGTTTGCTCAGTGGATTTAAATAGCTTAATAATGTTAATTAAAAATCATTTACCGTGAATAAAGTCATTGTCTTTTTAATAACTAAATAATAAAACCAAAATGTTAAATTATTTCAGGTTTTTGGTGTTAATAGCTTTGACTTTGATACACAAGGCTGAAAAATCAAATTATTGACTTAAAAATTCATTTTTAATTGTTTAAAATACAATTTTGGGTTTTAAGAGATAACGGCCTCTATGGTCGAGTTGCAAGGCTCTCGACTAGTAGGAGGTCGCGGGTTCAAATCCTGACGTGCACAGATAAATTTTATTTGATTGATTTGTGTTTTCACAATTATAAGACATATTCCAGAGTGGAAAATACTCTTAGGATCGCCCTGGTGTAAGATCACCATTCAGAATTGAAACGTTGCTTGAAATGGCTTTAGCCGTGTTTGGTGATCAGATCTGAATAGCCAGGTACTTCCCACCTTCCTCTTCCCATCTTCTTTTCCTCCCCATTACGTTCAGCCTCACAACATACCCCAATTGGGGATGCCGTAGTCTCACTGGCTTCAGACGGGAGCATCTGGGATTCTTGTGAGGTATTCATATAAAAAATTCTTTATATTCCAGAGTGGAAGATACTCTTAGTGTCACCCTGGTGTAAGACCACCATTCTCAATTGAAACGTTGCTTGAAATGGCTTTAGCCGTAATTGGTGTAACCTTCTTCTTCCCCATCACCGTCCCCTCCCCACTTACCTTTAGCCTCATGACATACCATAAATGCCATAGTTTCACTGACTCCAGACGAGAGCAGTTAGGACTCTTGTGAAGTAATTAATCACATTAAAAAAGACTAATAAAAATAGAAGTTTATGAAAATGTGACATATTATATATATTATTGAAACTGAGTAGGCAGAACGGAAAACTGCAAATTTATTGAAAAAAAAACACCTTTTACAGACAACTAGGTACCGCCTTCGTACAAGTTTTTGCTTAGAATTCCTGTAGCCAACTTGGCTGGGGTTTTCTAAGCCAAATCATTAAACTATGCATATTACAAGCCTATTATTGGATATATAAAATCTCCTTATTAATCCGCTAAACAAACACAGACAAAATTTTGAAAGCAGTTGCGACCGTTATCTTTTTCTATTTTTCTGTGTCTTGTTCTCTTTCATATTTTTGTTTAGATTATTAGTGTTATCTTCTTCTTCTTCAATGATATAGGTATTACTTTAATGGGAATAACCTTCAAAATTTATAAAAAGAGAATTGTTCTTATAAAAATAGAATTTTCATTTAGACTTTTATAAAAAGATCTATATATTTTCCACATAAAAATAAAATTGTATGTATATATCCGAGACGCTATCTAGGTTACAAACCAGTTATTAGAACGATTTTTTACAATGAAAAAGATAGTTGCCTATGATTTGGAAAAATTAGTCGAAGATAATATTGTTTTTAGGTTTTCACGGCCAAAAAGTATTTTTGTTATTGTTTTTGGGGTGTTATGCCGTGTTTCGCTACCTCCTTCTTTAGCCAACGTTTCGGACAGCTTTACAGTGTCCATCATCAGGGCAGATCACTCATCTGCCCTGATGATGGACACTGTAACGCTGTCCGAAACGTTGGCTAAAGAAGGGGGTAGCGAAACACGGCATAACACCCCAAAAATAATAAAAATAAAAAAAAGAAGATAATATTGTTAATTCTAAAATTTCAAATATGAGATTGACAATTATGACGGTTTGATGGAAGGTGGCAATGGTCGAATTGGTAATGGCGCCCATCCCGGTTAGACGAGTGGTTGCGTTATCTTTTTTTATTTTTCTGTACCTCGTTCTCTTTCATATTTTCGATCAGATTTTTAGTGTTTTCTTCTTCAATGATATATTATATTGATGAGAATAACCTTCAAAAGTTATAAATTTTAATAAATATTCACTATTCGTAGACACTTCAAACTGATTTTAAAAAAGTAAATTTATTGAAATTCCTGAATTATTAATCACATTCGGCATAAAAAAAACTTCAGGCACGCTAACATGATGTAACCAATCTATGATGCAAGCATAACTTGAGGTGTTCAAATGATTCCGCGAAAAGAAGAAAAATTGAAAATTTTTAAGACGACTTCTGTTTTAATTTAAAGTAATGCACCCTCAGGCGCTTCATAATCAATACTACTTTTATAAATAAATATTATGTTTATTTGCACTTTTGCGTTTACCAATTCATTTTACCCAAAACACTCAAGTTATTCTACCTACTAATTTACACAAAATTTTGTTAGAATCTAGTGTTTTCTGCGCGAGCTGTAGGCCGATCAGCCAGCGAAGTTCTCGGACAAAGGGGTTAATCGATTCTTTGGTATATCATCCGCGGGGGGCCAGTGTTCCCCGAAGGTCAAGAGGCCTCGCCGCCAGCCACGAGCCACGAGCCACGAGCCACCAGCCACCAACGAGGACGGGGTGATTTAATAGCCAGCCATCTCGTGCCATCTCGTGCCATCCCGCACTGCGCACTGCTCGCGGCGCACCAGTGTCCAGTGTCCAGTGTCCAGTCCAGTGTCCAGCCGCGGGAGGTGGTGTTTTCGCTTGCCCCAAGGGAGGTACTACCTAGGATCAAATGACCCGCGAGCCGGAATCACGAGACAAAGCCTGAGATTGAAACGCTTTTCTAGCTTTTTTGTACAAGTCCAGCAATGTCAGATGAAAACAGAATACACACAGACTAAATGCAAACTCATTTCCTATTAAAAATTCAAACATACGAAAAAAAATATTTTTGAATCAACCTACAATACAAGAAATTCCAACAAATCCAATTATATTATTCCACCAACAAAAACCTCAATGGCACAGACTGTGTTCGACTTTCTTGCTCCTAAAATCTTCAATAATTTAACAATAGAAATAAAGTCAATAGCCAAATACGACAGTTTCAGGAAGGCGCTTGGGGACTTTTGGATGAGTGAATGTGATAATGTTAGTAGCCTGTTTCTCTTACTCAGATAAAGGTGTTTATATGGCTAGCTTTACACTCGTAATTAAAAATTACGGATTACGTAAGATTTTGACAGGTCACTCCCAGGAGCGTTTACATATGCATCTGACTTGTGGTAATTAATGATCACGGAAGTGTTTCGGAAGTTCGACCTAAGTAACTGCTCATGCGACCGTTTACATCTGTAAATTTATTTGCGGTAAGATGGCTTCCTTTCAACAACGACCTGCTACTGTCAAATTTACGCGATTTTGTCAATAAAGTCGAAAAGGACCAAATAAAGTGCTGAAATAGAATTTGGCTTTAATTAAACATTTCTCCACGCACTTTTTTGCCGTCAAAGGCGAAAATTAATGGATTTCTTTCATTTTATTCGAATGACAGCTACCTGACAGCTGCCGACAGCAACCGACTTCGTATTCAAATACATAATTTTAAAAACAGAAATATTGAGATTATAAAGGTTTGGACCGATAATTGAATAGAAGGATGCTCATTTTCAGAAAACTCAAATAAGTGGAAATAAATACTAGTTTTATAGGAAAATAATCCAATAAAAACAAATGTCTTTTGATTTTTGACATTTCGCAACGGCGCATTTTGGTACTATTTCTTACAAAAAGTCCCTCAGCTTATCAAACTGATTTTATAAGCTGTGAGAAGGCTATAATTTCGCGCGGACGCGATTAGACCTGTCAAAAAACTTCCGGAAGAAGAAGTTCTGTAACATGCTTTAAATTACGTTAAGTGACTTTTGGTGTCGTTTACATTGGTAATTTGGCCATAATTCGCCTACACGAGCGAATTACGGGAAAAAACTTACGAATGTAAAGCCAGCCTATTGTTTATATGTGTGAGGATGTGGTTATATAGGAGTATGTATGTATGTGTGCACCTATATATGCACGTGTGCTTGCATGCACACATACTAAAAAAAGGAAAAAAATGTTAAATACATTTTTATAATCTAATGGTAATTTACTTCTTTTCTCCTTTCTATTTTCTACTTTTTATTATAATTTCTTCTTTTAATTATATTTTTTCCAATCTTTGGCATCATTTATACTAAATCCATATGTTTACACTAGACTTCTATTAGGCAATATTATGGTATAAAATTATAATTCAGCTATCTAGAAGGCAATACTATGGTATAAAATTATAATTCAGCATATATTTACCCCGCAGCATAAAGAGAAACTAGATCATAAATATAGCACTAGATTCACGCGTAACGACGGGTTAATAGTTCCGAAATTCAATAATAAGTACGGACAGAGAACGTTTGAATACAACATACCGAAGATATTTAATTTATTACCTGACAATATAAAGCAACATAATTCTATGAATAAGGTTAAATATATGGTGAAAAATTGGTTATTGGAAAAAGAATATTTATTTTGATACTTGATACTTGATAAAATTTATGAAAAAATGTTTAACTGTAGATAAAAGATGTAAATTATAACTTTAAATATATTTGTAAGGAATTATAAGCACCTGCTGTCAAGCCAATTGCAATTGGCTTAGCGGGACTGGATTGTTGATTTATAAAATAAATAAATAAATTAAAAAAAAAAAAAAAAAAAAAAAAAACTTCATATTTCATACAAAGTAACTATACTCCATTGGTCACCATGAAACAGGCAGCCGCTTAGTATGGTGATTTCATATATCTTTTTCATGTAAGTGTCACATTTATGTAACATGTGTTGTATAAATAAATAAACAAAAAATTTCCCTTGTGAATGAATTTTCATTGCGCATCAATGCAATCGTCCTACCCTAACCCATTATCATCAACAATTTTATAGTGAACCTAACCTATACTCCGGAATTTTCGAACCAAAAAGACCCAAATCTATCCAAAGACAGTGGGAGATTGGAAAGCTGGAGGTTCGGAAGTAGAATTAATATGAATGTTCAACATACGCCAACCAGTGGCGCTTGGTTTCGTTATTTTCAACATATTGCTTGCGACAATTTTTTAAAAGCCTGGTATAAAATGCAATGCACTGCAAAGTGCAAATTCGGAGGCGTCAGTGAATACAAAACAGCCGATGACGGTGAAGAACGACGTTTGCAGTCTTCTAAATTCTAGATCCATACATAATAATGTGTTAAAACAATCTCGTTGGATTGACCGGCCTATGACGGTACGTACCCGGTTCGTTTTAATTTAAGTTAAGTCAGAAGATAGGTATGCTGTTCTTCCTAACATACGAAATAAGCTGATCTACTTGTTAAATCTATGTATAATAAAAAAGAATTCAGTAGACGATTCCGAATTAGTATCACCACGAATTTCGATCACGTACATTAACGATATTTCTGGATTTCAGACGTAAATGCTTAATTTATACTTTGGACGAATTCTTTTAAGTAGAACATTGCGGAATTATACAATTATTTAGATCCTAAAGCAGCGGTCGACAATTGGTTTTGAGCCATATGAACATATAGTCTTTTGGGGGGCCACGCGACTGGCGACGTCATTCGTGCGCGTGAGAGCCTGCTTAATCAGTGCACTTATGACTGTCCGTCTGATCGGCCATCGTCATCGCACCTAGCAGCATTATAGCGCAAAGTTCCAGGACAGAAAACACGGAAAAAGCGCCGGAGGCGAAAAAAGATTGATTGTCAATTACATGACACTTTGAAATATCACGATCGACAGGTTAATAACGTGGCAGTTATTGGTTTTCATTCGGGCGTTACTCGTTCGATCCTCTACTAGTTAATTTTTCCTCATAGCGGAAGCCACATTTTCTACTTATAACGATGGAAATGAGTGGATTTTCAACATTTGAAATTATTTATATGTATAAGTATGATAGCACATAAGGAAAAAGTGCAAAAAAAATTGAAGTGGTCATTACGTGTTCTGAAATATCACGACTAACCAGTTATAGTCAAACAGATACCAAGTGCACTCCCGAAATTTCAAACGTTGAAGAACGTTCTTCCCCGTTTGAAATTTTGGGAGAGCACTTGGTATCTGTTTGACTATAGTAGCATTGTATATGGTTATTGAATCCAACTCGGGCGTTGTTGCTCGTTCTTCAAAACTTACAATTATGTTTTTTCACAAGAACTAGGCATGAAAAAAAATTATTGAGACCGATGGTGCGCCAAGCATGGTAGAAAGGAATAATCTATCTGGTCCGCGGGCCGCCAATTGCCGATCACTGTCCTAAAGCATGGCCAAAAGGAAAACTAAATACCGTAGACGTTTGGGCTAGACGCGAGCTCTAAATAAATAATTTAAATAAATTTAAAAATTGCACGTTTGCACTTCTTTCCGTAGGTCAGAAATGCAATTCAGAATCGAAATGAGGCTTGAGATAACTTTAGCTAAGTTTCAAGCGTAACATTGACTTTGAAGATAGTTTGGCTAGAATTCTTGTCTGAAATGTATTTCTTGTAATGAAATTATATATTTGATTTATTAATTAATTTTGATATGAGTAACATTTTACAATTCTGGCGGAAAGAAACGAAAGAACGTAACATGACCTCGTAGAAACTTTTGATAAGAGAAACAGTACTGTTCAAGGAGAGTTGGGACGAGAAATGCTGCTGTAATCTAAACTCCTTGCACTCGCGTACAATTTGTGGTAAAACGTGTCATGTTTTAGCATTGGAAGGCTTATGGAATTAATAAAATACGACTTTTACATTGAAAGAATAAGTTTGAACCCATACTGCAGAACAAGACAGACTAGAAGATATTAATATCAAGTTTACGACGAGTTCTTTGCTAGGACATGCAAATTCAATATTTATTTGTAGATACAGATGGGAGGAAATCCACTTGGATAACCTTATCCCGTTTATTCATAACATGAGGGTTGATAATACAAAACAATGAGTTATATGATGGAATAATTATAGGAGGATATCTCTGAAAGGAAGGACAATGATGTATGTGTAGGACGTCATACTCGAGAAAAGTCCAAGAAGAATAATTTATTTTTATTTTTTTTTTATATTAATTCCACACAGGAGGCCCTGAGGGAAATAATTTCCCTCAGGGCCTATGTCATCTGGGATGCTGTGTGGAGGGACTTTCTGAGGAGAGCAAGGAATGAACATTGGTCTTGAAGAGACCCATGTTGTAGGAAGGAGGAAATATAAAGGCCGGCAAATCGTTCCACAACCGAGCTCTTGAACACAAGAACGAGTCGAAGAAGCGACCCGTTCTCATGTGACAAATGTCAACCGTGCACATATACCGGGCATATATGTGCGTGTCTCCCGAATATGCACCGGTGCCGAAGGGATCAATGACTTAAATTGAAATACTGGTAGAACAGGTATAGCATTCCCACCCGACGCCTGTGCTCTAAAGAATGCAATCCGTTTGTTAAGTTAGGAGAATCTATCGAACGGACCGCCCGTTTCTGCATAGAGTCGAGGGTATTTTTCAGGTATTTTGGGGTTCCAGACCAGAGGTGGCTGCCAAATTCAACTTGGGGCGCACTTGCGATTTGTACAGGGTTAGCAGTTGTGTACTATTAAAGTATCTGCGGATCCTGTACAGTACGCCCAGTTTTTGAGAGGCTAATTTAACTCAGGCTTCGATGGAGCCCCCATACCTGAGCTGGTCACTTAGAGTTACACCAAGCATATCAATGGACGGCCTGTTCGGAAGATTGCTTCTGTTGAAGGAGACTAGATTTCATTTCGATCCCTTTTAGACGTAATTAGACATGATTGGGTCATTGAAACATTAAATCCAACGAGATTATTTTTACACCAAGAGAAAACACTCTCGAGGTAACCGTCCATTCTTTGCTTCAAAGCCCTCCGAGCCGTTGGCATTTGGGGGCTTGTCAAACAAAAAGCTATCATGGACTGTACTGTCATCCGCGTAACAATGAACAATAGTAAGATCTAAATTCAATACGAAGATCATCAATATTTTACAATGAGACGTTTATAAGTCATCAGTGATTATTCAATATTCATTCAACTATATCACACCTATATGGAAAAGCTTAGGCGAAATAATGAGATTGGTTGTGTTGTCGGGCGACGAATTTTATTGTTTTTTTTTTAATGAAAACATCTTTAGCACCTTCGTGACTTGAAACTCGGTGAAACGAAAAAGCGACGCTAAAAAGAGACACATTCATCTATAGGATTTAGCTTGCGAGATAATGAGAGAGACTTATCGGTCTCTTGTTTGTGTGTTGCTTCGTAGCTTCCCCACGCTTGTCTACCTTAGTTTTCTGAAGGTTTCACTTCTACCGCGTGTAAACTGCGAACAATTTTTTTATTTTATTTCTTGTTAGGGCAATGAGTTACCGAACTCATTTTAAGGCGGGAGGAACTAAAAATCATAGGTGGGAGGAAATAGTTACAATTTTACATAGGTATTTCGTTATTAAAAATAACAATACAATGATATTAATTATCGATATAAAAAATAACAATAGCGTCTGATAACCCACTGCAGGCTGCAGGTACCTTGTACATGTTTAGTTTACAGTAGAATGTCATTGTGGCCAACTTTAAGCAATATAAGCATACCGCCCAGCTGTAATTAATATTTGAGTAACTGTATTTAGTGCTTCTTATTATATTTATTTAAATTATTATTATTATATTTTATTAAATTTATATGTATGTTTTTTTTTAAATTCCATTATTGTAAAACTGCACACCTCGATACAGGAATGCCCTAGTGAGATGTGCAGCTTATGTTTTTATGTACACCTTTATATTTAAATAATAACAAAATAAAAAATAAAAAAAATCAACATGTACAGCGAAACCTCGAAAGCAAAAAAAACAAAAACAGCACGAAGTACACAACACGAATAACTATAAAACGATATTTTTTACTATCCATATGATTCGTTTTGATTCAAAAACGAGATTTTGAACACAAAAAACACCAACAACTTGCTTCCTAGGTAAGTAGACCTAATGCTGCTTCTGTTTTTCAAATCAAAAACACTCGAATTTGCTATTTTTCTTGTCATTTTTCCAAATTAAAAATTCTATTCTAGCAAGGTGATGTGGTTAGGGAGAGGAAACTACTGCCGGTAGGAACCATGCATATTCTCATTTCAAAACCGTGTTGATTAAATCAAAATATTCGATTCGGAGTCACTCGAACACTAAAAGATCATTAACGAAAACCATCAATTATTGACTCTCCTGAACAATGACTGACCTGACTCATAAAAAAGTTTCGCTAGACGAGGTGGTGTTGGTAACAACCTAGGGTACCTCGGCGCCGTCTGCAGCCCATTACCGCCGCCTGGTGCTGTGGATGCTGTGGATGCTGTAGATCTGTAAGCTGTAACGACTGCGATTACACCGAGATAATCACTCACTGATGATGTTGCGGAGTGGCTAATGTTACGACTAGATATTGCAAACCTCTGTACGTTGGAAGTGCATGTACAATTTATGTCTATTGCCATGCGAGAATATCTTACTAAAGAACAAAATATATTTAGCGGTGTTTTTTACGTTTTTTTTAATGTGATTACCGCCCAAGTGTTCCCATACTGCTAGGGCCAGTGCGACTACGGCATCCCCAATTGGGGTATGTCTTGCTTACCTGAACTGTCGAACTTTTATCAATCTTATTATCGACTGACAATTTCTTGGAGTACCACACGATTATTCTTCATTTTATTGTATACTAGCTTTTACCCGCGGCTTCGCTCACATGGTATTAGGGGGAAATTACTGTAGCGCTTGCACTTATCGACTATCCACCCCCCTCCCCCTCCCGCATTTCATACATTCATTCCCGATACATTCAGATTTCAAACAGCTCGTTGCCACCTAAATTTCGTAATGCCAGTAGAGTTTATGCGCGTACAAACATTTCGGAGATTTATTTTTATTTATATAGATATAACTACGACGCCTGAAATAAAATTTCCCGCAAATATGTCAGCATCGTTTCCACGGCAACGATTTATTTTCTGACGTTAGCAATAACTCGCTTTTGTTAGCGACAGAAAACGTATAATAAATATTATATATTAATATTTATAATTTCAGAATGCCAGAGCTTACCGTTATTTACTGCCTATATTACTCGCATATAATGTAACTTCCTATTGGTGAAAGAATTTTTAAAATCGGTTTATTGGCGTGAAAGCGTAAAAAACAAACACCGCAGTTTCGCATTTATTATTTTTTATTAGTATAGATGGCCCCAAATATCTTCTGGTATCTTTAAATCTCATTTCAAATCGCCCCATTCAAATTTTCAGACAAATTTTGGTGATGATTTAATTATTCTGTTCAAATTAACATTTTTTGAGGCTGAAAGTAGTAGGGAGGAGATGGAGACGAGGAAGAGGAAGGTGGGCTGGCTGTTCATATCTGGTCCCCAAACACGGTTTAAGCCAACGTTTCAATTCTGAATGGTGGTCTTACACCAGGGTGATACTGAGATTATTTTCCACCCGGGAACGTGCCGCAAATATATTTATATTAAACGATTAAGAACGCATTAACATTTAATGCGAAGAAAAACAGATATAAAAGTACCACACAAAATAGAGAATCTATTGTCGTTATTATTTTCTCAGTAAATCGGTTAAACCAGTAACTAAACATTTAAGGCACCTTAAAAATTGAAGTTGGATGGAGTAAATAGAACCACAAAAATAAGTCGTCTCAGAGTGGTATAACCACAGTTTGAAAATGGCCTTGTAAGCCGAAACAGCTGTTACAATAATTAAAAAAAAAAACTAAAATAATTGAAGAACTTAATAAATTTTATTTAAATTAAATTTTTTAAAAATTAAATGGAGTTCTACGAATTAAACACAAAAACAATATTTTAGCGCATTCAAAATTCACGAGCCGTGATTATTTTCATATAGGTACATACTGTATTGTTTTTATAAAAATAACGTAGTCTTATATATATTTGAATGAAGAACCCACAAACGTATTCGTCAATAAACGCGAGATTTCAAAAATGTAAAATACATGCGTTAAACTTCCAACCCTAAATTATTTGAATGAAAGGGTAGGTAAGAAATCTTTCCTTTAATTTACGGGTACATAATGACGAAGATTGAAGCAAATTGTTAAATTAATTGTTATTGCGGTTTGGTATCGAAGTAACCGTAAGTCACCTTGCCTATTTCTAGTCAATGATAACTTTGTGCGCCTTATCCGAGTGGAGGTAGCTTCCATTAAAAGCTTTGGAACAACCGTAGCTCTGATTTGGATTCCTGGACATATTGGCATATTGCGGATTCCTTGGCAAAACAAGGAGCATACAACCCTATTGTTACCATCGTAAACCACATTTTCCTATCTGACATTTTTTCTTTCTCAAAGATAATCTTTGGGCAGAGTATTACCATCAAAACCGTGGTTTCAACAATTTCAAAAAAATTTCCTCACTTATTCCAATAGAATTGGACATTGCTGCATTCGAAGAAAAGCCACTTTTTTAATTTCAAATGCTTGTCTCATCAAATTGTACTTTCTGCGGTCTTGAAATGAGAACTTTGGTAATATAATTTTTGTGTCTCTGTTCAACATCTCATTTCTTCTAAGTCTGAATTCGACATGTTAATTTGCTCAATCTTCACAATTTGTCCACTTAAATTAAATAAGTTTGTTTCTTGCTTGCTCAAGCGGCTTGAAGCGGGCGTCAAGCGGCTTGACAATAGACAATAAAATTACGTGCGGGGCGTCAAGCCGCTTGATCGTGTCCGAAGTCCGTAAAACCAAAAGTTTAGTACAAATCAACTGGTCTGCGTTTATTTCAATGTGGCGGCGATAATCATAATAATATTATATAATATATGGACTGTTATTTATGACTCGTTCATTATTGATTATCTGATTCCGCAGTCGAGCGTGAGCATGACCTGCAGTGATTGATTGCGCAGCCACCAGCCACCAGCCACTAGCCACATCACGTGATGCGAACCTTTGTACTTCATGTCATCTTGGTTGTGGTTTTGTAAGGAAACGGAAACTTGAAGAAACCTGAAATTCAAGCTCTCTTCAAGGGTACCAGCCGATATTAAATTTAATTTATCAATAATTAAAATAAAACAAACATATTTTAATTTAAACAGCGAAATAATTCAATCTATTGCTTACCAAAAAGAAAGGTTTTAAGAGGGAAATACCAGACAAAAACGGAAATATGTCAGTTTTAAATCAAATTTTAGACGTATTGACTCTTTTCCACAAAAAATAATGAATTGATTTCGAAAGACTGTTCTTTTATCTAATAAAGCTATTTTTTAAATTTTGAGAAAAAAAATTATTTTTAGTACAATAAGGTTTTACCGTAGGTCGTTGGCAGATTTGCTAAATTTTCAAACAAAATTTTGTATTATACAACATACATTTCAAATCATATAATCTTGCAGTAAAACAAATCAATAAATTATTTGGGAAAGCTACTTGTCAGAATTTTTATTTTAGTAAAAATTAAATCATAAAAAAGATCCGCCCCCTTGTTTTGTGACGAAAATACTTCAGTTGTTTGTCTATTTATTTACGGTCTTACAAACTAATATATTTAGCGAAAAAATTACATTCTTATTTTGCTTAGACATTATTGAAAAATTATAAATACTTATGATCAAAAAATAATTACAAAATGTACGTAATTGTAATTGTTTTATCATCACGAGTGTTTTTGAATGTGGGTATTTATTAAAGCAAATTTGGAATGAAATTAAATCGATATTGAGTTATTATGTTAAAATGTTAATCTTTCTCATCGGAACCGCCCTGTACCGTTGCAAGGGTACGATCGCAAGATTATTGTTCGACGAAATTTAAATTCTCGGCTGCTGGTTAATGGCTATTAAGGTCAATGATAACGAAGACGACCAATTATTATTAGCAGACATCCAGAAAAGTAGTAGTTAACCCACATTAAAATTTTATTTTATGTGAATACCGCACAAGTGACCCAAAGGCCATCTGAAGCCAGTGAGGCTATGACATTCCCAAAATTGCAGTATGTTGTGAAGGTGAAGGCACGGGGAGGAGATGGAATAGGAAAGAGGAAGGTGTGGATATTCACATTTGGTCACCAAACACGGCTAAATCCATTTCGAGCAATGTTTCAATTTTGAATGGTGATCTCACATCAAGGTATCTTCCACTGTCTTCAGTATCTTCCACTCTGGAACGTACCGCAAATATTACAACAAAATGTTACAAATTTTACAATTACGACAAAACATCCTCCTACAAAATATCTACTAAAACCTAAGCTAACGTTACAAAAAAATGAGAAAAAAATAATAGAGACATCCTGCAAAGACAATAAATTATTGTTTAAAAATACGAGTGGTAAAATGGAACAAAAATAATACAGACAACAATTTGTCTCTACAGGATGTCTTTATTATTTTTGTCCATTTTATTGTTAGTTCAGGTTAGGTTAGGTTAGATTTGAGTAAATATTTTGTTGGGGAATATTTTGTCTGAAAACACGCGGAACCAATAGGAATAGTTATTTTAACATTCGATTTCAATAATAAAGTAACAGTTTGTGGATAAAGTCCCGTAAATTGGGTCGGGATTCCCCAATTTTGAAAAAAGTCACCTTCATCGAATTGCTCCAAAATAAACGATTCCAAGAAAACCAACTCCGTTTCTCAGTGTTCGGCTTTTTCACGTGAATAGTTCATTTATTTGAGATTGTTGTAAATAGCCAGGTCAACCGAATCAAATGTTTATTTAATAATATGTAGACTGAACGTGAACGCAATACAACATCACTATGTTTATAATTTACATTCAAATCTCTACCTATTGAAGTTAACCTCTCAGACTAATTCGTTCGCTTTACGGAACAACTCACATAGTTAGGTCTCATAGAAATCGTTGAGTCTCCCTTACTATCATAGTGAGAAATATGATATAAACGGTGTTAGAAAGAGAAAACACTACGCTTTATATTCAAATCTAAATCTAAACACAAAAGAAGTAAAATGTACACCTTTATGAAACCGAATTTCGGATCGCAATTTGAAAAAAAATTATGAAACTTTTTAGGAATTCTTGAAATTAGGAATTTTTTATTAATTTTTTTGCGTGAAACGACGAAAAAGTGGGGTGACATTAATGTTTATATTTGTCTAATTTTAGTGAGGAAAAGCGTAAGTTGAGCCATAAAAAAAATTTACCTAAAAAATTATATGTTCGATTTATAAAATTTGAAAGCGTATTTTATCATCGAAATGAGTTTTTAGTTTTCAGATATGTTCAGAAATATTTCATGTACTTGGATATTATTACACGGCGGACATATTTTGACCCTATGGCAAAAATGGTCGAGGCCTGATGGGTTAAGATGCAAGTAGAACGTAAAACATTTGAAGTATCCGTTCAGGATTTTTTTTTATATGAGCTCCACACAGGAGGCCCTGAGGAAAATGATTTCCCTCAGGGCCTATGTCATCTTTGGGGATACTGTGTGGAGGGTTTTTTAAGGAAAGGAAGGGAAGGAGAGTTCTGGGAAGGAAAAAGGTTTAAGCGGTGGGTAGGAATCTGGGGTTCAGTGTGTCCAGGTCATCCGCCTCCAAGACCTAGACAAACTTCACCCCATGTACCCGGGCACCCCTGCTAAAACACCAAACGTAGCAAACCACTTGGGGTGACCTATGGCAGAGGTGTTGGTTACCCAATAAAGGTTCCCGGGGCGGCAGTACCGGCGGCAGTAGGCGGGATTGTCCGGATTGGGAGAAACTGCTAGAGTCAGACATAATCTAGACTTCTCCAGCAGGACTTTCTCGACCCATCGCACTGCGCCGCAGTGGGAGAGGTGGATTCGTACGTCTCTCACTCCTGGACACATTGACCCCGAGATTCCTACCCATCCCTCCTAACTTTTTCCTTCCCAGAACTTCCTCTGTTTCCTTTCCCTAAAAAGACTCTCCACTCATCCTCAAAGATGACATAGCCATTGAGGGACCTCCTGTGGGAGCTATCGTAAAAAATAAATAAATAATCAATGGTGTTATGAGATGTACCTGGCCATTTAGATTCGGTCACATATACGGTTAAATCCATTTCAAACAATCAGATATGATTTTAGATTTTCACGTCCAAAAATGTTATCGTAATTTATTTTTGGAATGTAATGCCGTGTTGCGCTACCTCTTTCTTTAGGCAACGTTTCGGACAGCGTTACAATGTCCATCATCAGATGCACATCACGCATTTGCCTTATTGATGGGCTTTCTAACTCTGTCCGAAAAGCTGGCTAAAGAAGGATGTTGCCTAACACGGCATAACACCCCAAAAATAAATAACCATTTCAAACAATGTTTCGATTCTGAATGATGGTCTTTAACTGAGGCGTTACTGAAAGTATCTACCACTCTGGATAGACGAAAATGATGATCAATTCACCAGAAGTACCCAAAGGCAACAAATTAAGTGTATTTCGGGCTCTCAGACACGCCCACAACACAATCATGTAGGTTTATCTATCAGCGAATTATCATTTTAAAATATTATACAAAAATAAAGAGGTAAATTATGCCTTAATTAATATCGTTTCCCGCAGATTCCACCACGAGGAATTCAAACTTAAAATTAACATCTGCTGTCAAAGGCGATACTTAAATAAACTTAGCAAGTGCCAATTTCTTCAATCTCCGAGAAGTTGTCAATATCATACCATTGTCATTCCAAAGTGCCTCCGGGTTACCTAATTAGCATGTATATTCAGACTCCAAAAAGTTGATTTAAATGTAAATGTTCAATAGACCAATTAATACTCACAGTAAATACTTGCGGTAAATAATTGTGCGCTTTGCGGGACTTGTATGCTATTTATACTATACTTTAATTTGCATTTCCAGCTTTGTGTCGGATTATTTATGTTGATTAACGAAAGATGACTCGAATGGTATAACCCCTTCAGGCCTCAGCATATTTTTTAAAAATGTCAATAATATGAAAATAAATGAAATATTTCTGAATGTATTCGAAAATTAAAAACTGTTTTTGATGGTTGATAAAGTACGATTTAGATGTTATTATCAGAAATAAATGTATAGTTTTTGAAATATTAAATTTTTTAATGCAGACATAAAAGAGTTTTAAAAATGGCTCGCCTTACGTTTTTTCTAACAAAAATTACCGATAACGAAAAAAAGAAAAACACACACAAAATATATTATAAACGTTGTTGTCTCTTCAAGTTTTTATAGTTTCACAAAAAAGAATTATAAAAAATTCATGAAATTTAATATTTTTTCTCAAATTGCGGTCGGATATTTTGTTTTCGGAGAGGTTCACATTTTAATTTGTATGTGGTTAACTTCTAGATTCGAAAATAATGCGTGGAATTTTCTATTTCTAGCACCGTTTAGATCAGTGATTCCCAAAGTTCTGAACCCCCAGGGGTCCGCAGGAGACCCGACGGGGGTCTACGTAGGCGTGATAAAGAAATGAGGGTTCACAAGTTGCAAGTGGGGTCCACGAACTGGTTTCGATTGAGACCCATCCCGTGCCCATATCCTATCCCCCCCCGTCTCTTTATGCATGCCAGGGGGCGTGATGGGATATGGGTGTACTGTACTGGGATGGGAGCGTAACTATACCCCATCTCGCCCCTCCCCGTCCCATATCCGATTACGCCCCCCCCCCCCCCGTTGTGGCAAATATAAACCCGAATACTGGTCATTTTGCCCCGGTTTGAAAAAGTTGTAGATCCCGTACTGTTGAGTTTTGGGAATATGGTAGAAATGTACCAGCAGGGGGTCCATCGAAACCAGTAAAATTTTGAAAGTGGTCTACGAGAAAAAAAAAATTGGGAAACTCTGGTTTAGATCACATTTCTCACAATGACAGTAAGGGAGACACATTTTTACAAACTATGTGAGCTGTTTTCAAGAGCGAACAAATTATAGCCTGAGGGGTTAAATTCAAAAGTATGTCGGTATTCTTAATTAAATGTCGAAAAAATAAAACGACGTAATTTAGAAGCTTTTATTGGTTGAGAGATTCCATTTCATGTTATTTTCTTTTGTGTATTTTTTAATACAGGAACATTATAAATAATTGTCTAATATAGATAATATATATTGCCTTTTTAGTAATATAGTTATGAATCCCGAATTAATTAAAAATACTCAAGATTGGCGTCTTTTGAAATAAAATAATAAGCAAAGCCAAGTTTTAATTTTTGTATTTTGTTAATTAAATAGTGGTGAAATATTTGTTAAAAATTCCTTATGGAGAAGGCATTAAGGTTTAAATTCTCGCTTAACATCAGCCGCCCATTTTAATTTCTGCAACAAAAAAACATCGCCAAAAAGTATGTTTTGATTTATTTTGCGACTTTCGGATACAGATATTTAAATGTTTTGCGATCATTAAAAATTAGAATTAAAAAAAAAATAAAATTAAGAAAATTTTTTAGATTTAAATTTAAAGAAAAAAGTATTCAATCGCTAATGAGCGCAACTAAACGGGGATACTGAAAAATATGATTTCGAAATATAACTCCATATTGTGGTCTCCACACCCTCCAACCGGCGAACATACCTCGACCTCATGACCCCGTATAATGTCTGCAACAACTGACTTATTCAAACTAATAAACTTTAAAATACCACCCAGAACAACAAGGCTTAAGGTGATACTTAAAATAATTCAAAATCTTCTCTTTTTTCTTTAAACAAATTAATTATTCAAAATCTTCTCTTTCATAGATGACGCTGGTTTAATTATTTTAGTTATAAACACCTTTTGAAAGTTATGCTTTAAAATATTAAGAGGAATTATTTGTTTGCGTTCGTACATACGCAATACGAATAAGAAGAGTTTTTTTTTTTTTTTTTTTTTTTCACTCATCTGCCCTGATGATGGACACTGTAACGCTGTCCGAAACGTTGGCTAAAGAAGGAGGTAGCGAAACACGGCATAACACCCCAAAAACAATAACAAAAATACTTTTTGGCCGTGAAAACCTAAAAACATACCTAAAAACATACAAGAATAGTTTTGTCCATAAACAAACTCAATTCTTTCAAGAAAGGCTACTGAATTGAATCACCGATACCTTAACGACTCACGCACAAATGCTGGTGTCAGGGATCCAATCAGAATAATGTGCGAATAGTTTAATCAAAATCGAAACTTGAAGGATTCCGATATATTTACTATAAAAGTTGTTTTCCCGGAAAAAAAAGATCTGCGACATACTTCCTTTAACACATTGTGTACTTTTCTCATTCCTTCGCGTAACAAACTATTTTTAATATTTTTCCCTTCAAACCTTTCTAAAAATATTTGCAAACCTTATTTACGCGTAAGCGTATATTTTTTCCTTTAAAATTATGTAAGTAATATTTGTACAGGTTTATTATTTATTTTTGTGAAGTGTTAATCTTATCTGGTTAGAAAGAGGCAAATTTTCCAGTTAATGCTTTATACTGTCTTGTTAATTACTGTCTGTATCTGCGTTTTGTCTTTAATAATTAAAAAATAAAACATCATTATTTTCATCGTTGTTACAAGTTTTTCAATAATTACTTACACGTGTGAATAAGGCAAACAAAAATGTTTTTATAACTCTGCATTATTGATTTCTCCAAATTATATTTTACCTTTTGAGATGGTGATGACCTCGGTTCCCATATCCATAAGGGTGAATCTGGATCTTCCGTGTTAACTTTTGAGTCAAGTCAGCATTAAAAGTTAAAAAAAAAATAACTGAAAAAGATCAATTTTTTTGAGTAGCCGCCATTTTGTGAGAAAAAAAATGTTTTTGTCAATTTTCTTGGTTCCCACCATAATGACATTTGTTCTCAGAATCTACCTTTTTTATTTTTCAGATAACCATAAGGAAATCGTGACATCGTGACCTTTACTTCAATAGCGTGTAACTTCGTGAAATACATATATAATTTATTTTTTTGAGAATTTTCAAAACATAAATTGTAAAAAATGTATACTTAAAAAATTAATTGTTTTTTTTTCGACCGTCAAAAAATACCCGGGCTTCTAGACTAGAAAACTATGCAAATGTATCGTATAAGGCCGATTTAACACGCGTTCTATCGCAAAAGATAAATAAAGAATCACCCTTAAGGTTATCCTCCTTCCTCATTATCTTTCCCAATACATCATTGAGACTGTGTGGTCATCACATTAAAAATAAACATTTTCTTGCAGCAAGTAATTTCATAACCATTTTACGTGTGTTTTCAAGATCGCTTTTAAAAGTGAAGGGTGTAAACATGAATGAAAAGAGCGTCACTTTATTAGTTGACCGCAGACGCCCTAAAGAAAAACGAAAGCTCCACCGCAAAGCATTTTCCTTTGTCGGAAACATTACCTGCCTTTATTTTTTAAAGTATGAAGAAACGGCGGAAGATTTGCCGCTAAAGGAAATAGGTCAAACCGCCGAACGACCGAACGTTTAATTATACCAAATAAAATAAATATATCAGACCGGCGCGTTTTACTTGATCTTATTTCAAAAGGTAATTCGTTGGTTCAAGAGCTTTAAACTATTATTGATGGGTGTAATAGTACAAACACGAGATCCAAGTCGTGCTTTCATGAATAATCCAATGCAGGCAAGGTGTGGTTTTAATAAATTGTTTGTTGAATATTTTATTAGATTTGTCAACTTTAAACTGAATATTCCAATTCAAAATATTAACTATGTCTTTTTGATGAAACAACTGAACTTAATTACGATGTCAGATAGGCGGATAATCTCTGACCTTGTACTATTAAATAAAATTATCAATAATTGCATTGACAACCCTGAAATTCTCGCCAAAATAAAATTTTATGTATCAACCAGAAACACGAGGCAAAGTGCTACCTTTTTCTGTGACAGTTTTAAAACTAACTACGAAGCTCATACACCTATAAACAGACTACATAATTTTGGCAATAAATTTGGGAATATTGTAGACATGTTTAAAGATTCCGTATTAGTTTTAAAACGAAGTCTTTATAATCACTTTACCGAGATGTATGATTTCACGACTCCGTAGTGAATACACTTTTTTATTTTTATTTTTCTATGTTTCTTTATACATATTTCGCTTTGCATATTACATACTATTAATTTTAATTTGCCTTAATTTAATCATAAATCATTATATATTGTATACTATGTACCTAACTCAACTGTATTGCTTGTTTACTTATCTTGTAAAAGCCCACTAGGGCGTAAATATATAAATAAATATTTTAAAATGGCTACTTTGATATCTTACTAAAAAGTATATACTATTCAGGGTGTTAAAGGGACATACTTGACTTTCTTTAACCAGTGATTCCTGGCATTATTTGACGTAAAAAATGTAAATGAAATTTGGAAAATTTTGATGTATTTTTTATAATATCAACTTGGGAGGCAGGTATGGGAACCGTCGCCCCGGGAACAATTTTTTCGGATAACCAACACGTGTACCATAGGTCACCCCAAGTGGTTCGCTGCGTTCGGTGAGCAGGGGTGCCCGGATTGATGGGGTGCGGTTGGTCCGGTTCTTGGCGGCGGATGCTTCTGCCCGGCCGGATCGCGAGGGACTGTTTGAGGGAGGCTTTTTGACCTTTCCAGCCGGTCTCTCTCCACTCATCGCATTGCACCGCAGTTTTAGGGATGGAAACTGGGACAGACTGGTCCCAGTTTCTACCCACCCCTCATATCTTTTTCCTTCCCAGAACTTTATCTCCTTTCTTTAAAAAAAAAAACACCCTCCACACAGCATGCCCTAAGATGACATAGGTCATGAGGGAAATTATTTGCCTTATAGCCTCATGTGTGGTACTCCGCCGAGTAACCGCGTTACCTTTCACCATCATCTGCCCCTAACTGTCCAATAGCTTCTGATTTTTAAAGTTTTTTGTTGAAAAAAAAAACATCAAAAATATATAATATATAAATATACAACAAGGACATTCACATACATAACATAAGAACGTGCAAGGAAATCAGACTACAAAAAAGGACAAAGCGAATACGCGGAACAGTTTACTGTACAAAGGGATGAAGTTATATAACACTCAGCCAGAAACTTAAAAGTCTGCACCAATTGGAAAGTTCAAGATGTATTGTAGGAGCTACATAAAACAAGGCAAAAATAGTTTGCAATATGAAATGCAAAAAAAATTGTAAACTCAAATGTACAATTTACTAAAAAAAAATTTACAAATAAAAATCCAAACACCAAGTGAAGAAATCAAAACGCTATTTATTAAAATATTTTTAATTACTAGCGCACACCCGTGAAGCAAATTATGGATAGTCTGAATTTTCCAATTCCAATTTTTAAAATCACAGTTAAAATAATTTAAAAAAAAAAATTTTTTTTTTTGGTCCTGCGTTATCGTTTATTTGAATACTTAAAGCAATCATTTCCAATTTTGAAAATTGTACATAAATTCGAGGAAATTTAAGTTCACTGAACCAGATTTCCCTGACGCACAGGAAATCGAAATTAGTATTTTTGATTGAATCCATCACCCGCGTTTTAAAAAATTTGATAATTTTACAAAAAAGGTTTCCATTTTTTGTAGGCAGGTACCTACCTACTATCGGAAACTGCTTTTAAAGACTAAAAAATAACGGAGATATTGGCAACAATATATTTATAACATCCGCGCCTCACATCGATGCCGTTATTTTCTAAGTAGACATATTTGTATTGACTGATATACTTAATGGTAGATTTTAATGAGGCGTTTTTATCAGTCCCAATGTAGAAATTTAAACGAGGAGATGACTTGATTAACAGCTTCAAGACATTCGAATTAAAATAATCTGCATTCGATAAAAAATTAATAAAACTTTTACGATGCACTAAACATACTTTTGTTAGGATATAAACAGTTTTGGTGCTCGGTATACATGTATACAGGATGTTCTATTATAATAATTGTAGCCAGTTGTTTCATAGAAATTCAAATGTAATATTTTCATCACATGGCCATTCAGCGCCATTTTTTTTTTCATTTTGAAAGTCACCGTTAACCCCTAAGGCCTCCGACATATTTATTAAAAGTTCTGAATTAGTCCGCTTTGCAATAAAATCCAAATAAGTGGAATACTTCTGAACGCATCCGAAAATTAATGACGTTAAAAAATAATGACGTTCCATGTTCCTAAAATTGTAGGAATCTTGAGTGACGTTTCTTTAAAAAAAATGCATAATTCCTGATTAATTTGAAATTTAAAAAAGTTACGTAAAATATTTAGGTCATTAGGTATGTTTAAATTAAGAAAGTGGGTGTTTAAAGGGATATTCTAGTCTAGAAAAACAAATTTATTCATATTTCGATAGTTTTGATATTCAAGAAAATCTCCTTAAGAGGATTTTTCGAAATTCGAATTATTTTAAAAGTTATAGCCATTTTAGAGTGTCGTGACAATAGACGGAATCTAACTAGAATCTAAATAGAACAAACGCCTTTTTCTCGAAACGTTTGTCACAAAATCTCAAGTTCTAATAAACGAATTTTCTTGAAAATTGGCATGAATTTTCTTCATACACCCTATTGCGGTAGGAACCAACAAAAAATCAAAATTTTTAATTTTTTACTGTTTTTAAAAATTCGGAAAAGTTAAAAAATAACTGAAAAACATCAAAAATCTTTTCTTTTTTTTGAGTAGCCGCCATTTTGCGCGAAAATTATTTTTTAAAATTTTTCTTGGTTCCTACCATAATGACATTTGTATTTATAAAGAATCTACAATTTTTTTTTTTCAAATGACGAGAATGGTTGGAATCGTGACACGATGGAAATGCTCTTTTTTTCCCCTCTACTTCATGTATTTTTTTGAATTTTTTTTTTGTGATCTCTTAAAATATAAATAAATAAATAATAAAAGAATGTAAAGTTAAATATTGATGGTTTTTTATCGACCGTCAAAAACCGCCAAAAAATTGGGCTTCTACACTAGAATCCCCTCTTAAGAACCTATTTACAAATATTATGATTTCAGAGGAAATTTTGGTTTTGATTTATTAAATAAGTTTAACGCGGTCTTCTTACCGTTCACAGAACAATTAGTCAATAATAAGTTTATTTAAATTGGGACATCCTTAAATAACATATCCGAAACCTTCCAGGCGAGGCCATTGACACTAAGTTTATTTATAGCAGAGAGAAAAAAGGTGCAACAAATAATGGCTAAAGCCAGTTAGTTACTTTCAACTTTTGTTTTGTGCAAATTAGCCCCGTGCAATGTGCACGGGGTATAGTGTATAGTGTATAGGCTTAAGGCCGCGGAGTGGGCGGATGAGCCGCATATTAATACAAGGTATCCGGTAACAACAGTCAAAAATCTTGTGTTCTCAATATATGAATAAATATGTGATGAAAAGTTAACGGTTGTAAATTTATTTAGTTCACCAAAAAAGTTCTCAAAAAAAAAAAAATCTTTCACACGGGATGACCGCCTCAAGATGAAGTTATACGTGAAATCCTATTTAGATACTAATTAGATTCATGTATGATTTTAGGTTTTCACAGCCAAAAGTATTTTTGTTATTTATTTTTGGGGTGTTATGTATAATACCCCAATAATAAATAACAAAAATATTTAGATTCATCTTTACGACGAATCGATTTACATTATGAATATCAAAAAATATGCTACGGATAAATTGAAGCTTTTACTAGCATTTCTATGTATTGTAATTACAAAAAAATAATAAATTACATAACAAAAAATGTAAAAAAATGTTTTGGGAGACTTAACTATGAAGTAATATAAGAAATTTTTTTTTTAAATGCCCCTTTATGGCTAAGACTATTTTTGAGGATGCGTATGTTCTAATTTTTTTTCATTCTTATAAAATTATGCACAAAATAAATAAAAACCACTTTTTTACGTACTTGCCTCGTGCAAATTAGACGCTCGATTTTAAATTTTGAAGGCATGAGAATCGAAATATTTCTAGCGTTTACAATCCGCTTAAGATGATCCACAATGCAAAGTGATACAAAATCATGCAAAATCACGTTTTTGGGTTTGAAAATTTGATCGCTTAGAAATATTACAGACGATTAAATTAAATACTGCGAGTAGAACACATCTTGGCCTTTTAAAGTAATCGAATTTTTTTTTTGACAAGTCTTTTAATAAGAATAGAAAAAAAATAAAGTATCCGGACTATAAAAAATGCTTTGAAGTACGAAATTTCCTATTTACAAACCCTTTATCGCATATGGTTTTATTGATTAATGTAGCAAATTAAGTGTTTTACAAAATAATCGGAAAACATTTTGATATTTGTTTCTGAACTTCACAAAAAAAAAACATAATTTTTGGCGATGTTCTTTTCCGGTGAATTAAAAGAGGCGGTACCAAACTGCGAATTTAATTCTTATGCGATCTGCAGAAAGACATATAGCGAGTAGTTTAATCCCACTTCGTCGCCTCCCAGATTTCGGGGCGAGTAGATGTGCCTTGTTCTTCGCGTCGCTTCGTTCCGTAAAAATTTACTTGCGGATTTTCAAACACCATTGTTGGCTATTGATTATGGTTTTTATTGGTCAACGCCCTAAAGTCGCTTACTCCGCTCAATTCCGAATGGTTCCAGGACTAGGGGATCGTCTTATGCCGTCAGTAACACAAAGCCGTGGTATTCCTTTTAGACAACGAGTTTCCAAACACTGTGCAAGCCATAATTAAACTTTTAGGGTGATATGATAACGAATAAGTATCACATACATACCGAAAGTCGGTAGCAATAATCACTCAGGAGATTATACCGTAGATTTAAGGATAATCTCTACCTTTTGCTCCTTGCCAAGTGTCAGATACCCTTTTCTTGTCGCTTATTTTGCATCCAAAAACTCAATTATTTTAGTTTTATTTTGCCGCATCATCTTCCAAGATCATAATTATTAAAGCTTTCATATTTAAAACAAACAGTCCTTTTGACGTGATTCTGTAATTTACTGCATTGCATGGAATTATAACTATACCTTTTAGATTTTAGATTGATATCCAAAAGAGTCATTTTGTAACTATTTTGTATTAAAATTAACGATCGAAATTTTTTATGTCGATATAAGAGTAATGAAAAAGATTAAGATGTTTTTTATTTTATTTTTGGGGTGTTATGCCGTGTTGAGCTACCTTCTTTCTTAGCCAACGTTTCGGATAGCGTTACTATGTCCATCATCAGGACAGATGTGTAGATTTTCACGACAAAAGGTATTATCTTTCTTAAAGGCTTATAAAATAAGATTAAGAAAGGGACGCTCAGATGTTTTGGGCATATAGAGCGAATGAACGAGGAAAGGAGTGTAAGGAGAATATATGATGCTACTGGGAATGGCAGAAGAAGTCGGGGACGCCCGAGGAAGACATGGCACGACCAAGTGAATCAGATACTTGAGTCGGGCCATATCAAGAGTCAGAATAATAGAAGAGCATGTATGAGACGATGTATGAATGTGAGCGAGGCAAGGAGTGAGTGCCAAGATCGAGTTGTTTGGCGGTCCGTCATCTCTGCCTACCCCTGCGAAGAAACGGCGTGATGGTTAGTTAATTAGTTAAGGTATTATCGCGATTTAATTTTGGGGTATTATACCGTGTTGCGCTACCTCCATCTTTAACCAACGTTTCGGACAGCGAAGCGAAACGTTGGCTAAAGAAGGAGGTTGCGCAACACGGCACGATACCCCAAAAATAAATGACGATAATTATTATCAAGCATATTTGCCACTCGAAGGAACAATGATTGGAGATACTCTTGTATCTACTTTAGCCATGACTCATCGATAAAATAACTTGATTTTTTACACTGTGGAAATTTGCATTTTGCGTCAATTCTAAATCGTTTATTTGAGATATCTCGAAGAACTCTGTGGAAAGCTGTGCAAACAAATTATGTATAAGCAATTATTTTATTGTGTTCCAAATACCGACGTATATAAATATGGATAGCAAGCTGTATTATGCAAAACTGGTTTAAATAATGATGCATGAAAAATGTCTTCGTCTACAGTAGTACAGTTGTGGATCAGCTATTGTCCAGAGCGGTTGTCTACAGAACAAACACATACATACATAGAAATTTTAACAATATAAAGTGTATTAAACTGTTATATTTTGCGTATGTTAGAAGTCAACTTGAGTACAATTCTCCCGTCTGGAATCCACATTATAATATACATGTACAAGCTGTTGAAAGAATACAAAACAAATTCTTACGTATTCTAAATTTTAAAATGGGTATTCCAGCAATTATGTTGAACTACAACACTATTTTAAACGATATGAATATGCTGAAACTGTCAGACAGAAGAATTTTCACTGACTTGGTATTTCTATATAAAATTCTACATGATTTAGTTGATAGTCCGGTATTGCTTGAATTGATAAGCTTCCGAATTCCACTTTGTAATACTAGAAGTCGGGATTTATTTCAGTGCAGAAATTCTGGGACTAACTACAATATGTATTCATTTCTCTTTGCCCGGAATACTAATGGAGGGAAACAATTATACCAAGTCAGTGGACACCTTCAATTTATCTTTAAACAAATTTAAACAATTGTTATTGAGGCAGTTCAGTTATGTACAATAAATATGTATTTTTCTAACTATAATATATATGTAAAGCTCCGAAAAAAAGCGTTTATTAATAAATAAATAAATAAATTAGAAGCCCATCGAAAAATATTTTTGGGTAAACACTTTTTGAGCTAATCTCCGGCATTATACTGAATCCGCCCATGTTGAAGGAGATCAACTTATATGTCCCTAACGCGTACATTCGTGGAAGATCCCACGCATTTTTTTATGCTCCGAAAGCGAGAACTTCTTTGTATCAAAATGCGCCATTAAACAGAGCAATTGATAAGTGCAAGAGCTACAGTAATTTTCCGTAATACCATGCGAGCGAAGCCGCGGAAAAAAGCTAGTAGTAAATAAATGTGAGCAATTTCTAAAGTGTGCTTCATATTTTATTACAATATCGTTATTCTTCATTATGTTAACACCAAATTTCAAAAGTATAATAATAATATAATATCTACATGCTAATTTTGAGATTAGTGGGTAACTATAATGCAATGAAAAATTTTTTTTTTCACTTTTATGCCTTTTTAATTTTTAATTAAAATGTAGGTTACACAGCTTTACATTACCAACATGATTATATTTTTAGTATTGCCATTTGAACAGTGGCGCCCTTCTATGTTTTCTGCTCTTATTTGACAAACTGTATTTCAATGTAAGGCGCAACGATGCCTAAGCAGGTTTTTGATTGTGACAACATGCCAAAAACCTACAATATTATTTAATGTAACATTAAACATACTAATTTACGTTGTCTGTGCATGCGTTTGTTATAACTGAGTGAAATCTAGTTCAACGAACTCAAATTTGCTTTGAATTAAGTTTTCAAGACATTTTCAAAATTGGAACTAATTGTTGTGTGAAGAACTCAATAAAGTAACTACCTTTTTTTAAAGTGAATATCGCTCTCGTCTGGAGCCAATGGCACTATGGCATTTCCAATCGGAGTATGTTGTGAGGCTGAAGGTAGTGGGGAGAGGACAAAGACGGGAGAGTATCTGGTTATTCAGATCTGGTCACGAAAGACGGCTCAAGTCATTTCAAGGAACATTTCACTTCTGAACGGTGGCCTTACACCAGAGCGATACTGAAAGTATCTTCCACTCTGAAATCTACCTATTGAAGTATAATATAAATTTCTGAGAGTTCTGACTATTCCGTGATTTTTCACGGGTCTGCGCTAGCTATTTAATATTTGTGAACATTTTTTAAATTTCTTTTAAAATATGTTTTATAAAAGAAACCGAACTCCAAACCACTTAATACGAGTAAATTCAACCACTCACATTCTTAACGTGAATTTTTAAACGTGGCGATGACGTGGAAGATGACATTTGAGAAAAAAAATCAGTATTTTAAAGACATTTTTATTAGTAAATTTAAATAACCAATAAAATAACTAACAGACATGCTAACAAAAATAAATATATACACAAACTAATTTCACACGCGGTTCCTACATCTTGTGCAGAACACCTTCAGGCCAATCCTCGCGACAGACAAATGACAAATAAATATATACACAAACTAATTTCACACGCGGTTCCTACATCTTGTGCAGAACACCTTCAGGCCAATCCTCGCGACAGACAAATGACAAATAAATATATACACAAACTAATTTCACACGCGGTTCCTACATCTTGTGCAGAACACCTTCAGGCCAATCCTCGCGACAGACAAATGACAAATAAATATATACACAAACTAATTTCACACGCGGTTCCTACATCTTGTGCAGAACACCTTCAGGCCAATCCTCGCGACAGACAAATGACAAATAAATATATACACAAACTAATTTCACACGCGGTTCCTACATCTTGTGCAGAACACCTTCAGGCCAATCCTCGCGACAGACAAATGACAAATAAATATATACACAAACTAATTTCACACGCGGTTCCTACATCTTGTGCAGAACACCTTCAGGCCAATCCTCGCGACAGACAAATGACAAATAAATATATACACAAACTAATTTCACACGCGGTTCCTACATCTTGTGCAGAACACCTTCAGGCCAATCCTCGCGACAGACAAATGACAAATAAATATATACACAAACTAATTTCACACGCGGTTCCTACATCTTGTGCAGAACACCTTCAGGCCAATCCTCGCGACAGACAAATGACAAATAAATATATACACAAACTAATTTCACACGCGGTTCCTACATCTTGTGCAGAACACCTTCAGGCCAATCCTCGCGACAGACAAATGACAAATAAATATATACACAAACTAATTTCACACGCGGTTCCTACATCTTGTGCAGAACACCTTCAGGCCAATCCTCGCGACAGACAAATGACAAATAAATATATACACAAACTAATTTCACACGCGGTTCCTACATCTTGTGCAGAACACCTTCAGGCCAATCCTCGCGACAGACAAATGACAAATAAATATATACACAAACTAATTTCACACGCGGTTCCTACATCTTGTGCAGAACACCTTCAGGCCAATCCTCGCGACAGACAAATGACAAATAAATATATACACAAACTAATTTCACACGCGGTTCCTACATCTTGTGCAGAACACCTTCAGGCCAATCCTCGCGACAGACAAATGACAAATAAATATATACACAAACTAATTTCACACGCGGTTCCTACATCTTGTGCAGAACACCTTCAGGCCAATCCTCGCGACAGACAAATGACAAATAAATATATACACAAACTAATTTCACACGCGGTTCCTACATCTTGTGCAGAACACCTTCAGGCCAATCCTCGCGACAGACAAATGACAAATAAATATATACACAAACTAATTTCACACGCGGTTCCTACATCTTGTGCAGAACACCTTCAGGTCAATCCTCGCGACAGACAAATGACAAATAAAATGAGACTTATAAAAAATGACCCACAAAGATAACATCGGGTCCAAGCAACTTAGCGATATTTCTTTAAGTAGCGCTAATCAGCATACATTTTTTATACACGAATATTATTAACCTTGAGAAAAGCATGTTGGTTCAATGAACCTGTGAATGCGATGAGTGATTTGAGTTATACTCTACATACCTACCGACCGCGCAGTATTGGCAGAAGAATTCGCTAAAAAAAGATTCAAATGAAAAAAGGTAAAGTGATAATTATGTATTTGCAGACCTGATCATTCCATACTAGGCTAATCTATACATCAATGCTCCACTAGATAATAAGGTTAATCCGCTCCATTTGTAGACATCTCTGATTTGTGATATGAAAAGAAGAACAGAAGAGACAAAACGAAGCACTTAATTTATTTATTTATTTAAGGAACATTAACAGTCTTAGTAATACAATAAACATAAGAGGATGATAAAAAAACAGACCAATTATTAATGTTCACAGATAGGTATTTAGAAACAAGACTAACATAATATAAACTAGAATATTTAAAAAAAAATAATAAGAGTACAAATGTGAATTCAACAAATGGTAAACTAACACACAACATTAAAATAAGTGTGATTATAACTGAAATAGACTGCAAAATAGGGATTTGGGTTGGGAAGGGTAAGGGGAGGAGAGGGATAAGGGAAAGTTGCCACGCAAGTAATATAAAAATATTAGATACAATTAATTCATGTGTTATTCGCACCTAGAATGTTATACAGTGAAGTTCTGTAGCGACAGTAACTAGCAGTAAATACGTATAGCACGTGTGTCTATATTTGCAAATTTGTTGTTATAGTAGTTACATGTCCTTTGTATAAATTCATTTTGATTGGAATTGGTGTTGCATCTATCAATATAGAAAAGATGAAGTTATACGTGAAATCCTATTTAGATACTATTTAGATTAATCTTTACGACGAATCGATTTACATTATGAACATCAAAAAATATGCTACGGATAATTTGAAGCTTTTACTAGCTTTTCTATGTATTGGAACTACAATAAAAAATATTAATTACATAACAAAAAATATAATCTTAAACCACTAAAAAAAATGTTTTTACATGACTTAACTATGAAGTAATAAAATAAACAATTTTTAAAAAATACCCCTTTATGGCTAATACTATTTTTGAGGTTTCGTATGTTTTAACATTTTTTCATTCTTATAAACTATGCACAAAATAAATAAAAATTTATTTTTCGC
Source organism: Glyphotaelius pellucidus (assembly GCA_936435175.1). Lineage (NCBI taxonomy): Eukaryota > Metazoa > Arthropoda > Insecta > Trichoptera > Limnephilidae > Glyphotaelius > Glyphotaelius pellucidus. The sequence goes on from OW386547.1 coordinate 729,081, forward strand.
TTACTTGTCTCGTGCAAATAAGACGCTCGATTTTTAATTTTGAAGGCATGAGAATCGAAATATTTCTAGCGTTCGTATTCCTATTAAGGAGTTTATATTTAGTTGAGCACCAATTTTTTTTAGTCCAACTGCTCCCTGCTTACCGGAGCCAATAAGACTAAGGCGTTCCCATTTGGAGTGTGTTGTGAGACTGAAATGGGAAAGAGAAAGGTGGGGTACCTAAAGTAACTTTTCAATTCCGAATGGTAGTCTTTCACCAGGGAGTATACTCTGGAATACTCTGTATAGTCTGGAAAGTTCCACAAGTGCACTAAATATATTATTTATATGTTTTAATGTGAAAAAACACAATATTTTTTTATAATTTTTTTATGAATCTTAAAAATATGTTAATATTTTGCTTTTCTTTCAAAATTACTTGCGTTCGCCGGAATTCGACCCCGCGGCCTCCAGATTTGTACCCGACAGCCCCTTGACCACGGAAGCCGTCAATAAATAGCAATTGAATGCCCAAAGATGTTACTTTCGCCACCAAAATAATATTTGATCACTCTAAAATAAGAATCTAAATTATTAAAACGCAAAACTAAAAAAATAAAATTATGAACTACACAACACATCTAGACACCACATTTCACATAAACTATCGGTATTTTATTCACTCATTCACAGACTTCTACATGTGCCTTTGAATTATATAAATTATACAAATGAATTAAATATTATTAAAACTATAGCAAAGAACAATGGATACAAGAGCGAAACTATTGACAGTTTATTGAAGAAAAAAGATAAAAAGCTTACATTAGCAATTATTTCACAAGGCCTTGAAAATAAAAATGAAAATGATATCTCTAAACAATGGATTAAAATCCCTAATATTGGCGAAATATCGACAAAAATATCCAGATTAACTAATAATGATAAATTCAAAACAGCTTTTTATAATGTGAATTCTCTGGGAAGAATTTTAATCAACAATAAAGACAAGAGAGAAAAACTTGAAAACTCGGGAGTTTACCAAGTGAACTGCGCCAACTGCCCGTCATATTACATAGGCCAAACTGGAAGGTCATTCAAAACCAGAATCAAAGAACACTTTACAAACTGGGTAAATGACAAAGGCGAATTATCAAATGTAGCATTACATTTACTAGAAAACAATCACTCGTTTGATAAAGACAGAGATATTAAAGTCCTCCACACTTGTAATAAAGGCCATAAGCTAGATAGACTAGAATCTTTAGAAATTTCCCGCTTAACTAAAAAAATAGACCATAAATTTGTAATGAATAAACAATTAGAGTCATTTGCTAAGTCTCCACTTTTGTATCCATTGTAATTTTCATAATAATTTCGAAATTAAAATATGTATTTAGCTAGTAAAATGACCATTCCTACTCCAATGTAAACATTATCCCTTCAAAATGCTATTAAAAAAATCCCATGCATCATAAATGTAATAACGATTTGACAATAAAATTAGGTCTTTAATAATTCATACCACTTGTAAGGTTTTTCCTAAACAATATTGAAGTGAGCTACAAACCCAAGGTAATTAGCCCACTGGAATAACCAAAATATTTAGAAATTCAACAGTCTCAAACTACTTAGTAACAAATGTAATTAGTATAATTGATTAAAACCCTTAAGACCACCCCGCTTCCCCTCCCTCAAATGTTATGTATATAAACCGTAGATTAAGAATATTTTGTACCAGTCTGAAGATGGCTCTAGCGAGCTGAAACCGGTTACGGTCATTAAACTTAAAGTGGAAAAAAGTTTTGTATTTGTTTTTATTATAATATACTATCTAATTTACAAAAAAATCTAAACATTGTATGCAAATACTTTAACAACCTTTTTCTTTTCTTTTTATTCAAAAGAAAGACAAACATTCCCGGGTTACGATAACTTAACAATGTTTGAAAATCTCCTACTACCACCACAGAAAGCCGAAAATGTTGTGTGTTGTGATGGAGGACTCAGCCAGCCGAGGAATCGAACACGGGACTCTCGGGTGGGACCAAACGCGATGCCCACTCAACCACTGACCGGTCGAACTGACCTTTGTTGTGAAGTTCAAATTATCTCATATTCCCTCATATCCACATTTTTTTCTTTCGCATAGCATGGAAAAGCTTGCAAGTACCTACGAAGGCGCAATAAGGAACTGTAACTGCGGCGCTATGAACATTGTCTCTTGCGGTCAGGATATCTATCAATCCTCGGCCCCTTATGTGGGTAGGCACCTAATAAAAAATACTATTTATCCCGGCCGCTACCGCAATGCGTAAAATACTAAATATATTGTTATTTTCGGAACGGTAAAGACTAAAGCCACGGTCATCTACCTTAGGGTCATTGAAGATAACTAAAAAAAAAAACCATTCAACTAATTTTTTAGAATGCATTGAAAAGGTTTTTTTTTTTTTTTGTTATTGTTTTTGGGGTGTTATGCCGTGTTTCGCTATCTCCTTCTTTAGCCAACGTTTCGGACAGCGTTACAGTGTCCATCATCACTCATCTGCCCTGATGATGGACACTGTAACGCTGTCCGAAACGTTGGCTAAAGAAGGAGATAGCGAAACACGGCATAACACCCCAAAAACAATAACAAAAATACTTTTTGGCCGTGAAAACCTTAAAACATACCTGACGCATTGAAAAGATGATTGAAATTTTTGATTTTAAGGTTTTTTATTTTTAATATTCTTTTTCATTGTAATATTTAAAAAAAACATGAGTCGCATTTAAGTAGTAATCATTTGTTTTTACAAAAATCTTTTTATGGCATTCTTAGTCATGTTACCTCATGCGTTCCTAAAAAAAGATGAGGTCTTGTGCTTGATATGGGAGCCACGATTCTTACTTCGAAATTGAATTGAATCTTATAAAGTTTTTGTATCAAATATTATGAAATAATAAATAAACATAATGAAACCTTTACCAATTGTTTTATTTAGTTTATATAAAAGCACGTTTATTTACTAACATGTTCTGCTAGGTAATTATTATTACGTGTGAGCTGTTTCGCCTTCCGAAGGCATTATCAAATCAAATTGCTTGCTATCCAAATTATATTGGGTAGATTCAAACAATCCAACAGGTGGGGAAACTTTACAGAGTAAATCAATAAGGGCGTTAAAATTAAAAATAAAAGCAACTTGATTTTGATACCTGTAGATCGTCTGTAAGTGGCATCATTACAGTTTGATAATGCCTTGGGAAGACGAAACAGCTATCACGCGTAGTAATAATATTTTTTAATAAATTAAATAATATTTTTTTAAATATTTATATTGAGGGATCAGTAGGATTTATCGGTCCAGTTAGGAGTTCTATCGAGCCGAACCCTCTGATATGAAAATATCTGAAGTCGGTGAATTATTTTCCCATTTGGTCTCAGGTAGGTTGACATGTTGCATAGCGTGGATTGACTAGATGATCATTTGTGGAAAAGTGTGTGGAAGGATTAAGTTTTTCCTGTGGGGAAGATTTAACTCGGACCTAAAGTCAAAAGGAAATGGGATTTTTATGAAATTAAACATTTTAACAAAAAATAAATTGAAAAAGAGGATGACAATACTGATATGCATAAAAGAAAAGAGAAGAAAACTTCAAACTCTTGGTCAGATCATGGGTGGTCAGATCTTGGTCAGATCATGGGTCAGGGTGACAAATACAATTTAGCGGTGGCCCGACAGTTGATCCGCCGACAGTTGGCCTGCAAAATGATAATATTTACTATAAAATTATAATTTTTTGTGCGTTATTTACCAATTTCAAACGTAAAATCGACTTGAAAAATACCCTCCCGTGGCATTTAAGAGGTTAACCTCTTAAATGCCACGGGAGGAAACCCGAAAATTTCGCGATATTTTGAGTTTGTCGTAATATTTTGCGGATTTATTTTATGCTATCGTATATAATATTTACCGAAACACGTTCCCTGAACAATAAACTATGCTTACAAATAATATTTCTTGCGTTTATTTGACAAATTGATAGTTTTATCGATCTTTTCATGACATGCGACGCTCAAAGTTTGACAGCTCAAATCGCGGCAGAAATGTCATTTCGAAAGTCATAGATATGTGCAAAGATGATTATTTGAGAGGCTAGGTGTGTTCCCTATATCTGTTACGTCAAGAACAAGAATACCCCAAGCGATTCTGACCTTGTCCTTCATACATTTTCTTTATACATAAGGTTTAAAATCGCATCTCAAATTTTTTTTTTTATGGCGCGTCCTGGGCGCGCAATCGGCAAACCAGGGGTTTTAATAATAAATTGGTATGGATATCAAACGAATTTATACAGTGTCGATTTTTTATGCACAGTATTTAGAGAAGCAGATTTTTCCTTGATGCACTTGAATGAAAATATGTTTAATACTTTTGCTATTTGGCAGTACGACCTCTCTGCACATCCCTTTAGTTATCTATTTGTGTATTTAGGTGTACCGTGTTTTCCTTAAACCGACTAAACATTGTATATAAGTACGCGGGGGGGGGGCAATTGTTTGCGGATCAACTGTCGTGGAACCCAATTTAACCCAAGGGAAAAATTGATATAAGATGTAGTAGTTTAGATGTTCTTGAGTTCAACAGCTCGGCTATGGAACGATTTGCCGGCATCTGTGTTTCCTCATGTTCATTCCTTCCTCTCCTCGAAAAGACCCTCCACACAGCATACCAGATGACATAGGCCCTGAGGGAAATTATTTTCCTCAGGGCCTCCTGTGTGGAATTAATGTAAAAAAGAAAAAAAAAGTAGAGAAATATGACACAGCTCTTGGTGTCTTTTTTCTCTACTCGCAATCAACAGGGTGATGATGGTCCTGCTTCACAACCCCTTGTATACATAAGAAGGCCCCGGCAGAAAATGAATCATGAAAATACTCATGTAGGTTTTGTGTCTATCTGTCTGTCTGTTGCATGTAACTCTGATTCAATGAATTCAGTTTTTTTTTTTTTTAATTTCTGTCATTTTTAAAATTGGAACTGATTGTCTCAAGAATAAAACAAGCGATAAAGTACCCATCTACACACCTAACCACAATGTAATATTCTGACGGAAAATTATTTCAATTATCATTTTCAAAATTGAAACTGATATTTCAAGAATACAGGCAAGCGAGAAAGTAACTGCCTACAATGAAATGTTTTTTACCAGTAAGTTATTTTAATTTTATATTTGTACTAAAGTAATTAAAGTAAGAAATTCTTTCGTTTAAATTTCTTGACCAGTAAAGTCGAATTTCGTGATTTTTCAAGAGCCTGAGCCATTTAGCTAACAAGTAATAAATAAAAATCGATACTACAATTATGATAATTTCCCGTGATTTTATTAATAGGTCTGCGCTAGTAATCATAATAATAACGGTCAGCACTCCGAGTGGTCCAAAGCGTCGGGTTCTCACCCGTTTGTTGATACTAGATAAGTCCTCGATCGTTGTGCATGTAATGTTTTCCGCTTTTAACGATGGAAATAAAAGGAATTCAAACAATGTCAGGTTATTCGTAACCCACGAATTATTGTATTTCGTTAAAAGACATTCCGAAGCGTTTATAAGACTTCATGGTATTTGCATTTGACTTTGAGACATAAACTCGAGGGTTCTATTCCGACGCCACGAAAAACCCACCTCAAGGAATAAATTATTTACTTTAATGACGAGTCCTGCATACGTGACCGTTAAGATTGATAGACCTTAAAAAAACAGATTTACAGCTGCCATAACGAACATTCATAAATACATGTTTAATGCGCGCGATAGACCAACAAAATTTATTGGAACAAAAAACTGGCCGGTTTTGGCACATCAAAACTAGTGGCGCTTCTCGAAATGCAAATTGCAAAAAAAGTACCTACATAATTCTATGCCAAATATTTAAATTTGTTCTCTTTCTTCCGTTAGTTCGCCGGACGGTCGGTGGTTCAGGTTCAGGTTTATTCGAGTTATTTTATCTGCATTAGCATCGGCTGACGGTTGTCTGAAGCCTCTAAGTTGGCATCTACCGATAACACTGCATTCTTAAAGCAATGCCAGTTTAAGTGCATACTTCTGTATGTCATTTAAGAATTTGGCAAGTCGTTTGCAGAAATGACAGTCTTTTTAATTTTTATTGGTACCTGCTATTTTTTGCTTGCCAGAGTTAATGGACGTCGACAATGAATGAATTGCGTTGACGTTGTTTTGTTTTGTTTTTCACAGTGATTAGAGCTTATTTATGAGTCCGGTATCAATTGTTTCCAAATCGGTCTAAGCGCTCTAATCCGGATGCCAGATAAGGTGAATGAATCAGGAAATATGCCATAAATATAGTGAATTGTTTATTTACACAGGCATTTATTGCTTACGAACAAAAATATAGACTTTCAAGTCAATTGAACACCCGTGCATTGCTATGTAAGTCTGGTGGATTTTGATCTGATGGTGTTATCTCCTATTGGAAAATAAAAATCATCAGAGGCTATCACCAGGGCTAGATTCTCCTGTTAATTTTTTATTTTTTTATTTAGCTAGATAAGTTTCCAGCGACTCCTATGGTACATATAATGGTTTGTGTAAGGTGCATCGTCGGGAGGCACGCGAGCCTAACATATGTACATGGTTGGCTTTTGTCATATGAGAACGGGTCGCTTCTGCGACTTCGAGATCAACAGCACGGCTGTGGAATGATTTGTCGGCCTCTCTGTTTCCTCCTCCCTCTTCCTCTGTGTCTCTTCAAGACCAATGTTCACTCCTTCATCTCCTCAAAAAGACCCTCCACACAGCATCTCCAAAAATGACATGGACCATGAGGGAAATTATTTTCCTCAGGGCCTCCTGTGTGGAGTTAAAGTAAAAAAAGGTTTTTACCGAAACTTTTATGACGATGTTTTTAATATACCTACTAATAAGTTATTTTTCTGATAGTTCCTTAAGCCAAGATTTGATATCTTTAATGTTGTTATTTTTTGTTTTAATTTGTTTGATACTGAATGTGAGTTGCAAAATTTTACTGCTAAAACTTCAGAGCCTCTTTGTCCACAGATAGAATTAGACTTTGGTATATTTAGAATGTTTATTTGCTTGGCTCTGGTTGTGTGAGACGTTTGCCTATACGTCTTTTTTGAGATGATGAACCAGAATTTTTCGTCATAGATTTTTTGAATGCTTGGAACATCAAACTGTAAGTTTCTATTGTTGACCTTTAGTATGGTATATATTCTATATGATGCAATTCTGAGTTATCTTCAGTTTTTTTACATGATATGATGCTGCTGAACCCCATCCTATAATTCCATATTCTAAGTGAGTGGCGTTAATAAAAAATAAAACTTTTAGATAAAAAATGATTAATATTTTGTTCCATGGATCCACTGCTCTTTTGGCAATAACGTATTTCTTAATTCCAATTGATCTCCACGCATATTAGTACGCAATAGAGCCTGTCCTGGCTATCCCGTGATTTTTAGTAATAAATAAAACATAACGACAGACAAATATGAATCCATAACTTTAATAACTTTTCTATTTGGGAGGCGAGTTTGGGTACCGCCGCCCCGGGAACCATTTATTGGACAACCAACACCTCTGCTATAGTTCATCCCAAGTGGTTCTCTACGTTTGGTGACTTGGCAGGGGCGCCCGAGTTCATGAGGCGAGGTTTGTTCCACCCACCAAAGTTGTTAGGTCCACCAAACGCGTGACAGGCCGGATCGGGAGAGACTAGCAAAGGGAGACATTTTGACCTCTTCAGCAGGACACTTCCCGGAACATCGCCTTGCACTGTATTGGGAGGAACAGATTCGTCCGTCACTCCTGGACACACTGACCCCCAGATTACTACCCACTCTTGAAACCTTTTTCCTTCCCAGGACCTCCTCTCCTTCCTTTCCTAAAAAGACCCTCCGTACAGCATCCCCAAAGATGACGCAGGCCCTGAGGGGAATTATTTTCCTCAGGGCCTCCTGTGTGGAGCTAATGAAAAAAAAACTTTAGGTCATGGTTACAGAAGAGTTTCTTCATATTAAAAGACTCTCCCAGCAATTTCAATGCGAACCCTTATTTGTTGAGAGTGGAATAATAAATTAATCTAAATATACCTTGAGATAAAGACGCATTAGTTGGAAAACTAGTTCTGTAAATGGCAAGACGGCTCTAGAAGTGTAACCTAAAGGGAGGAGGTTATTCTCCCCGGCTTTTCTAGCCTTTTATGTCATAATATGCAGGATGCAGGTTCTATGTGCTGCAGGTGGATGCTACTAAATATAAACGCAGCCTGTGTTTACTGTTCAAACTCGTTTACTCCACACAACATCTTACATACTCCTACTTGACAATTAGTACTAAATTTATCTTACATAACCATAAAGTAAATTTTTTTTCTGAAGAAGCAAAAGATCTCGAAGTTGAATTCTGGCATTCACGAAATTCGCAAAAACATCTAAGTAGGTTATTTTTCTAAATTTATTATTTTAACTTAATGAGTAAAACCTCAAATTGTAATATTTAATCAGTAAGACAATTATTAGTGAGTCTCAATCGAAATTTTGAAATAGAAAAATCATAAAAAGATACGGTCACATCTAGAAAATATGCATTAAGAAATTGAAGATGTTGGAATTTATGTTCATTTTGTGTAAGTGACTATATCTTTTTCTGATTTTTCTGTTTCGAATTTTCGATTGAGAGTTGCTAATATTGTTTTCAGTGATTATTTTTTTTTCATGTGAATACCGCACAAGAATCCCAACTGCTCCCAACCGCCTGGAGCCAATGAGACTATGGCATCCCCGATCGGGGTATGTTATAGTATTGAAAGTAGTGAGGAGTGGAAGGAGATGTGGAAGAGAAAGGTGGGAAGTGCCTGGCTATTCAGATCTGGTCACCGAATACGGATAAAACCATTTAAAGCAACGTTTCAATTCTGAATGGTGGACAACAGGACAATTCTGAGAGTTCCGTTCCGGAACGTGCGGCAAATATACCTAATATTATTTTAAATGATTAAAGTGTGAAATAGCATAAGTCAATTAAATAAAATTTACTTGCGCACGCCAAGATTTGAACCCGCGACCTTCGGATTGCTAGTAGAGAGCTTGCCCTTAACCCTCGACCACAGAGGCCAGAGGGAGTCATCTTTTGTGTTTTGAAATATCATTTCAGAGTTTTCGTAGTTTCCAAAGAGTGTTGTCAAAATGGCGATGTTTAGAAACAAATATTACTAACAAGACGACAAGAAGGTTTACATAAAAATTTCAATAATGCTGAAAATATCGCTATTTCATCGATTGGGTCAAAAATTTTCAAATACCTACTAATATTTGTGATTCATTTTAACTGTTTCGGTCAATTCAACAATCTCCAAAAAAATGTTGATTGTTCTCTGTCGCAGTCGGTGGGGAGAATTACAGTAAATAATATTCTTCAATAATATTCAACAAAACAATCTCATTACCACAAAGTGTCAAAAAAACTACAACCTACAAACTCATGCCTTTATTGGAGGCGGCCTTCATGCTGTTATTAAAAGACGCTAAATAAAAATAACTGAATATTACTTGCATCAACGAGAAATGTGGCGGACCTAAGCGGAAAACCCGTTCACACTTACTTATATCATTACCGTATGTGAATAAGACATTCCTCGGAAATATGTAGTCTTTAAAAAATGTTCGTTAAAATGCTCTCATTCGTTTTCCATCTTCATAGATCCTCTCGTGATTAAAAACATATTAAATCTCATTAGATTAATTTTAGTAAAAAAAAGTCGAGTTTTGAGTAAATCTATAATCTACATGAGTAATCAGGAATGAGTAATGTGTTACGTGAAAAACATGAAAACTCAAAATGTATTTATTACCTATTAAGAAAACTTGTAGTAAATTGTAGTTCATGACATTAAAAAATATATAATATTAGAATAATCACGCTCATACCCTTTTCCTTTTCAGAACGCCCTCTTCTTCCTTTACCCAAAACGACCCTCCCCTCAGCATTTCGAAAGATGACATAGGCCCTGAGGAAAATGATTTTCCCCAGGGCTTCCTGTGTGAGGACAGCGTAAATTTTTTTTTTTAACATTATCCCCACACAGGATATATATTATTTTTTTTTATATTATCCCCGCCCAGGAGGCCCGGGGGGAAATTATTTTCCTCAGGGCCTACGTCATTTTTAGGGACGCTGAGTGGAGGGTCGTTTTTATGAAAATAAAGGAGAAAACGTTCTGAGAAAAGAGTATGAAGAGTGGGTAGGAATCTGGCGGTCAGTGCGCCCAGGAGTGACGGATTTGGACGGTGAATCCATCCCATCCACTGCAGTGCAAGGCGATGGTTTGAGATATGCTGGAGAGGTTAAAAGTTCTTCTTCAACCAGTCCCTCATGATCGGGCCCGACAAGCAGTAGGTCAGCAAACGCATCCGCCGCCAAGACCTGGAAAAACCTCACCGCATGAACCCGGGAACCCCTGCTTAGTCCACCAAAGTAGCGAACCATTTGGGGCGACTTATGGCAGAAGCGTTGGTTATCCAGTAAATGGTTCCCGGGACGGGATACCCACACCGCCCCCCAAAATCCCATTTCTAGACCGGCCTCAAAACGTTACCCAACCGGCTTGAGGTATTGTTTTTGTATTTATAGTACAGATGATATTGTGACGTGTGACATAGAAAATAAATTATTCACAAATTTAATTTACATTGTCCCGAAGACGTCAGCAATGTTGTGTAGATATTTCAAATAAAATTAGTCGCCTGAGAAAAATTATATTTGGTCCCTCCTCACACGTCACACATGTTGACTTCACGGCTGGTTTCCACGTACTGGTGAACATAAATACTATATATGTGTAAAAGCACATGTTTCGCTGTCAGAAATTTGAATTTTTCACTAAATTACTTGACATGGGTACGAAAATATTTTATAAATTTCTAAAGATCGATTTGAAATATTGTCTTTCCAATGTCCTTTCTCATTTCCAGTCTTCGGGTCGTCTTATCCGAATGCTATTCTGTAAAAAAGTAAAAGCGCTCGACAATATGAAATATATCAACTATGAAATATATCTTTAAAAACAAAAACAAATTCGAAAAAAATTAAAATAGAATCAACATTAGAAATAATAATGTTTTTTATACCCCCCAAACGAATACCAAACAAATGCAAACTCACAGCAGTTTCATTGGACCTCGTACATTCAATCTTCTACCGAAAAATATTCAAGTGATAACTAAACTTCCTCAATACACAAAGGAATTGAAGTCATGGCTTGACAATGTAGATATTGAAACGTTATTTGTTTAACTTGTATGACTTTATGTTTTTTTCACAAACAGTACACTTATTATTACAATATGCACTTATTGTTTCACTATTCCACTATTATTACACTACTTCACTAAATATGCAATAACTATTATACTTAATATTATACTATACACTTACTGTTGCACCGTTTGTGTGCTCATTTTGTGCATAGCTATTTAAACAAATTTTAATCATGTTTTTGCTTTATATGCCCATTGTTTGTTCCTTCAAGGTACAATAATAAAATATATTGAACTATATTACCCACGCACAGGCTGCGCCTTAGTGGGTTCTATTATGCCATAATATTGTATATTTGATGTACTCCCTGCCTTAACAAACGGATTGAAATCTTTTTTCTACATATCATAATCAGAGCTTTCTATCAGAGTGTAAATCAAAGATTTGAGAGAGGCTCCTACTGATATAGGGGATACTCCATAACACATGTATGTTTTTACATTTTATAGAGGTTGGTACATATTCAGTACATTTTTAAAAGAGTTTTTACGTTTATTTTCGTTACAATCGAAGATATCTACTTCAGAGAGAATGTTATTGCATATATGTTGAACACAGACTTAAGAACTCGAGTGTGCAAAATTCCACCAAGAAGATAAAGAAATATCATGTAAACAGTCATCTTCCTCTAGTTTTGAAGGTCAAGTGTGCAAAATTTTATCCATCTTGGAATAAAACTGTAGATTTGCATAAAACACAAAGCCACGCCGCCCGCCACAGACTTTCTTCTTTATACCTCGATTAAATTGAGCAAGTTTACAAGCTACTAACCGGCGTATTCACTTTCTACTAGTAAACTCGCTCAGTGTGATCATATTACTAGCCAACTAGCAGATTTTTATTTTTTTTACATGAGCTCCACACAGGAGGCCCTGAGGAAAATAATTTCCCTCTGGGCCTATGTCATCTTTGGGGATGCTGTGTGGAGGGTTTTTTAAGGAAAGGAAGGGAATGAGAGTTCTGGGAAGGAAAAACGTTTAAGGGGTGGGTAGGAATCTGGGGTTCAGTGTGTCCTGGTCATCCGCCTCCAAGACCTAGACAAACTTCACCCCATGAACCCGGGCATCCCTGCTAAATCACCAAACGTAGCAAACCACTTGGGGTGACCTATGGCAGAGGTGTTGGTTATCCAATAAAGGTTCCCGGGGCGGCGGTGCCCATTCCCGCCTCCCAAATTGAAAAGATTGTAAACAATCTACGAAAAAAGTTGAAAGGGGGGCAACTTTGCTCGCTACTCGCCAGCGTGTGCGGCGGATGGCAAGATGGCGGCCCGCCAACAGCTGATTTCATAACTGTCAAACTACTGCTTGATCTGGATTATTCGTTGTACAATTTAAGCATCGATTACATTGTACAACGAATAATCAGTAATAATGTACAGCGAGTTTGTAGCTAAAAGCGGTGAGCTAGCTGCGAAAATCTCAGTTCTCTACAAAATGTCGACAGAATTAGTTCGCGCGGGAGTTGTTATTTTAGCTCGCTCGACTCGCTAGCTAGTTCGAGCGTGTGGAAAGTTTTATGTGTAATCTTCACAATCGCACTCACCGATTCGCCCGCTTTGAAACTTGCTGGCTAGTAGCTTGCAAACTCGCTCAATGTAATCGAGGCTTAATCCATCGCAGCTTTTCGGAGTTACAGAATTTTAGAATCGTTTCTAGCTAGATTAGATTTATGAGTTGCTGGGTCATTTCAGTTCTATGGGTTTCATTTTATAGTGAAGGTGTAAATGTTTTCGAAGTAGGCATTTACCGGAGAATATGATTTTTAATGAAGTATTATGGTGGCAAGTGATTTAAAAAAATCATGATTATCGAATAAAGATCAAACAAGAGTGCAATGTCTATTTAACGACATTCAAATGTCAAACGAAGATAAACAGCTGCATAAAAAAATGACACTTGAACCAATAATGTGTTTATTTTATGTTAACAACTAATAACGCAGGTGAAATTGCTAATTCTTATCTTTCAAATTAAAATAACAACAAGGACAAGATATTCAAATAAAAAAACATTAATTATTCTTAAATTCGATATTGATTGTTTTTTTATTACCTCCACACAGGAGGCCCTGAGAAAAATAATTTCTCTCAGGGCCTATGTCATCTTTGCTGATGCTGAAATGAGGGTCTTTTTAAGGAAATGAAGGAGAGGAAGTTCTGGGAGAGAAAAGGGAATGACCGGTGGGTAGTAATCTAGGGTTCGGTGTGTACAGATTATCCGCGCCAAGACCTAGACAAACCCCAACCCACGAACCTTTTTACCCCCGCTAAGTCAACAAACGTAGCGAACCACTTGGAGTGAGCTATGGCAAAGGTTATCTAGTAAATGGTTCCCTAATACGGGATATATTATACTTGAAAATATTTATTCAAATATTCAAAGATATTCCCCAAGATGACATAGGCCCTGAGGTAAATTATTTTCCTCAGGGCCTTCTGTGAAGCTAATGTAGTCTCAAAGTGGTTTTACCCCAGTTTGAAAATGGCCTTTTAAGCCGAAACAGCTACAACAATAATAAAAAAACTAAAATATCTGCAGAACTTAAAAATAACGTTTACGTCAATTAAATAAATTTAAAAAAAAAATCAATAGATTTTTACGAATTAAATACAAAAACAATTAAGACAATATTTTTTTATTCATTTTGAGTTAGTCACAATGTACATTCACAGTTTTTTTTTACTATAACACTCTTTCAAATGACGAATAAATAATCAAAGTAGAAATTTTACTAAGAATTATGTCAAAAATGTTCTCAAAACATAATATTACCAATCCAGTTTTTGTTGTTATTGAGGTCAACCAATGATATATGATACACATAAAGAGATTTGTTGTTTTGCTCAAAGCAGCTTCGTCCAATTACTTAGCACTAATCAGTTGCCATTGTATCATCTTCTACGACGTCTCCTCATTGTGAGAGGAATTGTTAATCAGAAACCAAAACATGATCCGATACGGAGATAAAAACAAAACAAAACCGTACAAGACATTGATCTGTCTGAAACTTTCAAAGCACTGAACGAAACTTATGTTTCATTTACTGAAATACAAGTTATTCTGTCATCAGTAGACCTCGCGTCCAAATAAATGATGTTTCTAATATTCTTTTATTTTCTTAATAAATCAAGACCAAAAAATTTATCTTAAATCATAAAATTTTGTAAGTAAGTAATTAAATATTTACCTACTTATTTATAAACCATGCATTTGTCGTAACTTTTTTTTAAAGTAAGGAATTTATGAGCAAGAGCAAATAAATTTGAGAGACGGTTCTCACTTGGTCAAAAATGTTATACGAAAAACTCAAGGCATTAAATTCAAGCATTGAACATGAGAATTGACAGCCAGAACAAAAAATGGAAGAGTGTAAAGGTTACTCACAACATAATTATGTTACATTGAACAAAATTTTCTTAGGAATGCAAAAATTGCAAGAAATCATTAATTAACATTTGCATTTCTTGGCCGGAGAGGGGCGTTATAGACATAGTTGTTAATATTTATATGAAACATTTCAAGAAGAAAAGTATACAAATCTTATTAGTCGTTTACTAGGTATTCGATGAGACACGGCAAAAGTGGCCTAAAAAACCAGACAGAAAAATTGGGCGTGGTTTATAATATGAAGAGTTAAAAATATCGCGGTTGATTTTTCGAGGAAACAAGATCGTTCTCATTTCTAGAGCGATTAACATGAAGCATAATTCGGTGACTAATGTTTTATAATTCATAGAATTCTAAAACGTTTCGATAAAACAATGACAGGTGACTTTTTTTACATTAACTCTAGTGGGGGAGATTTTTAGAAAGGGAAGGAGAGGAGTGTGGAGTCTTTTTAGTAAAGGAAGTTCTGGGAAGGAAAAGATATGAGGGGTAAGTAGGAATCTCTTAATGTGTCTAGGAGAAATGTAACTCTCCCACTGAAAGGCAATGTATCGAGGGAGTACTGCTGGAGAGATCAAAAGGTCTCCTTCAACCAGTCTCTCCAGATCCGGCCTGTCGCGCAAGGACAAATATCACCCCATGAACGCGGACACTCTTACTAACCACCAAACGTAGCGAACTACTTATGGAAAGGTGTTGGTTATCCAATAAATGGTTTTTGGGGCAACGACACCAATAACCTTCCAAATTGAGTAACTGTTGTAGTAAGTGTCATCTGATATGCCAAAAATTTGACAACACTTTGCTTAACCTCTGAAGTGCTAGAGTACCACGAATGGATGCAAAAGGTTAAGTACGAATACATTGCAACATTACATGACCAGTTATATGATCATGTATCTTGAACTTCCAAAAGTTGCCCAGCACTATGTTTATAACTGGTCTCTTGGCTTAAAGCTAAGAGACAGCGTTGTCCGAAAACAGGAATTATTGCCAAATCATCTTCAAGATTGTGTTCTTTGTTGAGGTTAAGTATGTGTTGTGTTTTGCGTCTGGTTTTATGTTGTGGTCTCTTGTGATAAACTTCATAATGGACGAGACTTGTTATTTGTTATGACTGTGCTTCATAACTGTACATTTTCACACAAATAAACGACACAACACAATGTACTTTCTTGATTGGTATGGAAGAAATAACAAAGACCAATATCAAAAAGTTAGTCATAAAATTCCATGTTTTATTCAATAATACCTAATGAAAGGCAAACACTCTGAAAATCATGAAACATTACCAAGATCACCACCACAGTCAGTAAATCAATTTCCTCCATGCAGCAGTACGATTCTTTGTACCAGCTTCCACATACTATGTGTCAGATATATCGTATCCTTTTGCTGTTTTTATTTATTACTGGCTGAAGTCGGAGTTTTTTGAAATCTAAATTAGCGATTTGAACCCTTCTCCATTGCCATAGATCAACCAACACCCCTGCCATAGGTAACCCTAAGTGGCTCGCTACGTTTGGTGACTTGGCAGGGCTGCCCGAATTCATTTCTAGATCTTGGCGGCCAACGCGGTTGCCCACATACTGCGTGGAGAGCCGGATCGGGAGAGATTGGTTGAGGGAGACTTAACCTAGACCTCTATAGTCGGTCTCTCTCGACCCATTGCCTTGCAGTGAGAGGGATGAATTCATACGTCCTTCACTCCTAGACACATTGATCCCCAGATTCTCACCCATTCCTCATACCTTTTTGCTTCCCAGAACTACCTCTCCTTCCTTTCCCTAAAAAGTCCATCCATACAGCATCCCCAAAGACGACATAGGCCCTGAGGGATTTTTTTCTTCCTCTGTGCGGAGCTAATGTATAAAAAAAATAGTGACCTTTCTCTCGTTTTGAAGTTCAAGTTGCAAGATGTCATCAATCTCGGAATAAAATCGAAGATTTTCAAGCCACTCTTCTTTTTTTTAAAATAGATAGATTTTCATGTGTCGGCATTTTATACAAAAAATAATAATAATAATTAGACAATTTGTAGAGTGCCGTTTTTGTGAAAAATCACCTCAAGGGCGCTTTACAATTTATTATGAATTCTTAGGATCTATCGAATTTCATTATTTACAAATAAATACAGAAACATACTTACCTGGCAGGTCACTTCCGATAAACACACTTTTTTTATAAAGTTTATGCTTGGAGAAGATACGACTGCACGTGGAGGACATTATATTGAAAACACTGGACTTTGCATGATTTTACCTTTGCCACCCTCGTCACTGTTGGTTTTACATTTATAAAAAGATCAATGCCAAAGTTGAGTTAATATTTATTTTGAAATACTAGAGAATTCTAGAGAGATGACTAGAGAGATGACTAGAGAGATACTAGAGAGGTGTTTAGTATAC
Source organism: Glyphotaelius pellucidus (assembly GCA_936435175.1). Taxonomy (NCBI): domain Eukaryota; kingdom Metazoa; phylum Arthropoda; class Insecta; order Trichoptera; family Limnephilidae; genus Glyphotaelius; species Glyphotaelius pellucidus. Next base: position 746,201 of record OW386547.1, read on the forward strand.
TCCGCTAGTGACATTGACTGCAAGTTTGAAACGATAGGAATTTGTGAATGATTGTCATGTGTATCATTATAATACATTAGAGATATTAATGCTTTGTATAAAATATTACACGTCGCTATAAAACTGCGTGACTATTTCCTGAATAGAAAATTTTACGACTAAGCCATTGAATAAGTTGCAGATCTCGGTATCCCCCGTCACAAAGAATAACCAGTGTTTCGCTTTAATCATAATTACAAAGCAGAGTATGTGTATGTGTGTATAAAATAGTAAAAACTAGAAAGGTTAGGTTACACTGTCATGTAGTACATGTAGTACAAAATACTGCCTGCCTGCAGCAAAGTTGGAAGAAAATTTTAAAAAATATTGTTCTGTCTATAAATTAACGAATTTAATTTCAGTGAACATTTCGTCTCTCTTAAAAAACTTCCAAAGATGAGATATTTAATTGGTGATGCATTTCCATTTTAAAATGACTTTTTGTGGATTTAAACACCTTTAAAACAGGCCAGTCTGAAGATGCTCGTTATAAGAAAAAAAAATATTGAGGTGTTTTAATCATTAAAAAGTTATGATGAATTTTATTTTTCGACGAAGAAGTATGTTACAAGAAATGGAATAACTTATTCGCTTGGCCAAAATATAATTTGTGAGGCGGGTGTGGGTACCGTTGCCCCGAGAGCCATAGATCACCCCAAGTGGTTCGCTATGTTTGGTGATTTAGCGAGGGTGCCCGGGTTGACGAGGTAAGATTTATCTAGGTCTTCGCGGCCGATGCGTTTGCCAAGCGTTCTACTGTTGAGGGAGACCTTTTGAACTCTCCAGACGGACTCTCTCGACCCATCGCGTCACACCGCCGTGGGGGGGGTGGGGTGGATTCATACATCCGTCACTCCTGGACACGTTCCTGCCGACCCCCTTTCCTTTCCAGAATTTTATCTCCTTTCTTTCCCTGAAAAGACCCTCCCCACAATATCTCTAAAGATGACATCCTCGGGGCCTCCTGTATGTAAATAAATGTTATTTCATTGAAGAAGAAGATAACACTAATAATCTAAACGAAAATATGAAAGAGAACAAGACACAGAAAAATAAAAAGATAACGGTCGCAATTGGGACCCGGAGCCAGAACCTCTCGTCTTACCGGGACGAACGCCTCTACCAATTCGACCACTGTCACCTTCTATCAAACCGTCATATTTGTCATTCTCACATTTCAAATTTTAGAATTAACAAATATTATCTTCGACTATTTATTTCCATGGGAATAACCTTCAAAAGTTATAAGAAGAGAGTTGTTTTAATAAAAATTAAATGATATTTCATCCAAATCCCGAACAGGAGCAGAATAGATATTATAAATCGTTAGGATTTTGGAAGAGTTTTTTTTTAATATTAACTCCACTCCTCGGAAAATAATTTCCCTTAGGGCCTATGTCATCTGAGATGCTGTATGGAGGGTCTTTTTAAGGAAGGAATGAAGGAACATTGAAAGAGACCCATGTTGTAGGAAGAAGAAACACAAAGGCCGGCAAATCGTTCCACAGCCGAGTCTGAACCAAGAAGAGTGGTCCAAAGCGTTGGATTCGAACTTAGATTCGATTCTCTGCAAGCAGAGTTTTCCTTCATGGCCCAATTTATAATTGCCGCTTTAAATGATGGAGATGAGGTACTTAAAATACTATCTGCTTTTTCATAACCCGAGAATGTTCCATTACTTACTTAACAGGTTGGAAAACCCTAGGAAAAACCAAGTAAATAACGACGAATGGTTTACATAATTCAACAAAACATTTATTTAATTTAATTTCTTAATCTTGGGTAAATAATTCGCAGTTTATTATCTAACACAAGATGAAGACATCATAATTTCACGGGCAGTAGCGGTTGTCAAGGTTCATAAAATATAATTCGAAGGTTAAAAGACAGCAATTAAGATTAAATTAGGAATAACAATGAGTTAAAATTGTTTGCATAATTGGCGGAAGATTTGCACCAAGATCAATCAACATTCTAAAATGTTCCGGATAAAACAAAAAAAAATATTCATAAGAAAACGAGTCAGATTCCAATCGAATGACTATCTGTGTTGGGTTTTCGGTATCAATAAATCCGTGTTATTTTTTATTATTTTCACATACCTGCAAGCTTGTTTACTAAACTCCAAGAAGTCATTGACAGCTGAAGCGATAAACATAATTACAATTTTGTAAAGTCTACATGAAAAAACGAGAAAAACATTCACATCTGGGCTCAACATAACTATGTTAGGAGGTTTATATAGCTGCGGAATAAAACAATTCATTCATTAATAAACCTGCTGGTATTTTGCATAAAACACGCAAATAATGAGCCACGTTTTTATCCTTTAAGTCAATTCAAAGGCTGTTTCTTGTTGAATCTTTCTACCGTTTTTAGTGTTATGATACTGACAGACATGATCATTAGTAGCAAGAGAGCATGCTACTAATAAGCAGTGGTATATGTGACGTTGCTAGCACGCTCAAATGAGCAACCTCACAAATCAGCAGCCGGTTGATTTGTGAGCATGCTACTGGATTCGCGTGTGGAAGGGCAAGTGCTCTAATGTGTTGTGAACAGGCTTGCTTCTATAAAGAGCATACTCATTTCGATCCGGTCTCAGATAGAACCCAAATCGATATTTTTATTTTCTTCTTTCTTTCGCCAAAAGTTAAGTAATTGCGTTGCAGGATTATTATTATGATTATTATTAGGATTATTTCCTTGATTTCTGTGCGGATGGAACTATCTCTACTATACCGTTATAACTAGTAGGCGGCTGGAGGAGGCAATAACATTGGGAATGTATGGTGAGCGATATGCTGAAATAGGCCCAAATTAAATTATATTTTATAGCTAAGTCTGTTGGCCCCGTAAAACAAATTAGACCGGTCAAATAACGATAGTTTAATTGTTTTGCCTTTAATAATTGGCGACTCTAGAATTTTCGTTTTGCCTCCGCATTCTGCCTCCAAGTTATAACCGTTGATATCTTGGACCCAAATCAACAGTCTTATTTTATTTCGTCAAAAGATTCTTAAATAATTGCGTTGCAAGTCATAAAATTATTTTTTTTAGTTCTGTTGGCTTTGAGCATGCTCATTTATGAGTATGCTCAAACCAATCATGCTCATTTATGATCAAATGTGTTTAGTTGATGAGTATGTGTGTCGTTACCATTATAATACAATACATTTTATTTTGAATTTACTCTAAGACTTTTAGTAGTGTAATTAGTTAGGATGGGTTGTTTCAAAGAATTTGAACAATTCATCAAGTTTTAATTCAAAGTTAAAATCAAATGTAAAAGTTCAATCCAATTTCAATCACCATTTCATCACATGCCGGTTGTTTCATGGAGCTTGAAAAGGACATTCACAGGACTTAAAAACTAACTTAAAATTTTTGATGAATTTTTCAAATTTACTAAAGTATAATTTGCCAAGGGTTGTGACCATTTTTTGTTTTAACTTTAATTATTAATAGCGTTAAAACCAGAGATCTAAGTATACTATTCAAACATTACTGTGGGAGATATGATTTGAGATTGAGCGGCCAAAATTATTATCGTGAATAATTTTTGGGTTATTATGCCTTGTTGCGCTTCCTCCTTCTTTAGCCAACGTTTCATATCGAGCACCCCATAAAACCTCAATAATATTAATAGGGATGACGTGGCTAAACTCAATAGCTTTTGGTATCCGGTACTGGATGGCTACTCCAAAACTAAATGCCGACAACCACATTAATCTAACTAATTCACCGGAATGCACATCTGCCCTGATGAGGGACAGTGTAACGCGGTTCAAAACGTTGGCTAATGAAGGGGAAAGTGTATCACGGCGTAAAAACCAGTAGTATATAACACTGAGGGGTTATTTGAAAAAAAAAATCCTGATGAAATTGTCTGAGGAAAAACCTGCATTAGGTAAAGCTTTGAGTGTAGTTAACGCGGGGTTGAAATATCTAATTAATACTTTGAATACATAATATACATTGAAATATCTATTTATCTCTATGAATACATAATATACAGGGCATTCAGTACGTACCCGAAGGGTTTTAACCAGCGATCCTGGAGCATATTTGGAGTAAAAAATGTACATGTCATTTTACCGTTAGATGATTTTTTTTCAATTCAAAATAAAAATAAATTTAATCGCACGTCGCCACTGATCCCACCTCTATACGTAGAGACGGGATCAAATGATGCCGGCGGCCTGCCGATGCCTGACGGCCGGCGTAGTCCAGCGGTAAGGCCCTTGACTCGCAGTCCGAAGGACGCGGGATCGAATCCCGGCGTGGCAAATAAATTTTATTTGATTAATCTGTGTTATTTCACAATTTATTCATTTAAAATACTTTATATAGTATATTTGCGGCACGTTCCAGAGTGGAAGATACTCTCAGTATCACCCAGGTGCAAGACCACCATTCAGAATTGAAACGTTGCTTGAAATGGCTCTAGCCGTGTTTGGTGACTAGATCTGAATAGCCAGGTACATCCCACCTTCCTCTTCCCCATCTCCTTCCCCTCCCCACTACATTCAGCCGCACAACGTACCCTAATTGGGGATGCCATAGTCTCACTGGCTCCAGACGGGAGCAGTTGGGACTCTGGTGCGGTAATCGTATACAAAAAAGTGATACACACGCTGTTTCGTTTGTTACAGTGCTGCTGGAACCAGGCGGAGTGCTTACCATGTGCCCACCGCTATGCTATACTCAACATCTCAGTTGTTACGTGTGATGGAAAAACATTTTTAGTTTTTGATTGAAAAAAAAATCATCGGACAACAAGGTTATATATACATTTTTTTACTACAATATGCGCGGAAGGGCTGGTTAAAATCCTTCTGGTACTTTCTGTTACACCTTATACAAAAAGAAGCATTTTCATTACGTATTCATTTATGTAAAGTATTTTAACCAAACATTAAAACGTAGGATAACTGTGTAGGTAGAAACTTGTATGGATTAAGCATATAAAAACAATTAATTACAATCTTAATAACATGTTCAGGTATATAAGGAAGTAGAGAGTAAGTTTTAACCATAGTATCTGGTTTTATTATCATAAGAATACGACAACACATTGCGATGCGATGGCAAGGTAAATTATACTTAGTTATAGAAAAGATAAAATCGTGAGAAGTATATTCCTCAAGGTCATGTGAAATCATTCATTTTCGTGATGGGTTTAGGATATCCAATTACATTACGTATTGTTTGTTGAATTGTCCACTGTTTCAATTCAGGAAGACGCCCAGCACCTATAGTTGACACTTAGGTTTTTTTACAGGTATGAACACAAATAAGGTAAACAAATCAAATAAAAATATTCTTCATGGTTACGCAATCAATTCATTACAGATAAATAAAATGCTGCTGGTGAGCTATTGACAAATTACAGCTCCCGTCAATTTCAAGAAAAGATTAAAAAATTCTTATGAATTGATAAGTGGTATTTAAACCTTAATTGGAAATATCAGATGATGCTTATTTCCAAATCTGGACCTCAGTAAGCTTACGAAGAAAATGCTAAGAAAAAATCGAACATTTATTTCAGAAAACATTCTGAAAGGTTGTTTTATTACAAATAAATTTTGATAATTTTATCTGTAAAGCGTCATTATTTTTAATATTAGTATTTAAGCCGCCGCTACCCGTATTTCTACCGATTTCTTACATATCTCCCTTAAACATTTGAAGTTTTTAAGCTCTTAAAAAAAATATATTTTTTGAAGATAATACCTAGACGCGTTCCACGCCGAAACGCAAATTATATGAAATTCCCTCGAAAGAAAAAAATCGCAAAGTATGCTCCGAAAATTATTAAAAACACGTCTGTTTCTATTATTTTACAAGTTATAGTTGAAAAATATCATAATGTTTCTTTAAATGATACTTAAGATACGTTCTACGAGATTTTTGCTCTATTTTAAACGAATCATGTTTTATTAAGCTTTTTCGCAATTTTCGCTGCTATTTTACCACTTAAAATATTAGCGCGCTCTGTCCAACATTCGTAATTACATATCTCTCCATCTTCTTCTTTTTCGGCCGAAGAGCGCCGCCTTAAGATAAATTCGTTCGTATTTAGGTAGACACTAGCAAACACAAATCAAAAGCATAATATGCGTATTTGCTGGGAAAGTATAACTCGTATAATGTACGTTAAGAGGAAAGGCTGCGCGACCTTTTTCATACAAAACTCAAATTTGGACTTGAGGCCAAAATACTTTATCAAAGTGAATAATTAATCAAAATTTGTAGGAAATATCAAAACCCGAAACGTCGGCTAAAGAAGGAGGGGGCGTAACACGGCATAACATACCAAAAATAAATAACGAAAATACCTTTGACCGTGAAAATCTAAAATCATATCACGAGCCACTTTATTTATTTGTGTTTTAAATTATAAAATAGACACCTTTAAATAATTCAATATTTTCGAGGCAGCTTTGACATTTTTTGGGAGTTATAATGTTAATTATTAAAAAAAAAACTTATTTTGCTCAAACGACCGTGTAAATAGTAAATATAATGAAATATAAAATAATAAACATCATAAAAATAACGTCTTTGGTTGATAATTTTAAATTTATATACTGACGACAAATTTGTCCTCCAACGTAAATCGGTCCTTTGTAATTTAAATTTAAGCCCACCAAAATGCTTTTTTAATAGTTCCTATTTTTATTTTACATTTGATTATATTTAAAGATTAACAAGGGCAATTTTTAATGTAATTATCGTTCTAAGGTTTGTCCGGACCTTGGTGGCAGATGTGTCGGCCCACCGACAGCGTGGTAGGCCGGATCGGGAGAGATTGGTTGAGGGAGATCTTCAGCAGGACTCTCTCGGAACATTGCCTTGCACCGCAGTGGAAAGGTTGAATTCATTCGTCCGTCACTCCTGGACACACTGACCCCCAGATTCCTAGCCACCCCTCATACCTTTTTCCTTCCCCGAACATTCTTTTCTTCCTTCCCCTAAAAAGAATCTTCACACACATCCCCAAAGATGACATAGGCGTATCCTGTGTGAAGCTAATGTAAAAAAAATTCTCACAAATAATTGTCAAAGTTGAATCAGAAATCGTGAACAAATTGATTTCCTAAATGATCACAATTACTTAAATTGGTTACGCCCATACACATACCTACACATACCTACATAGCACGCATACATACTGTCACTGCTTGGGATTTGGTAATAATATTGTTGCAAATTCCTTTTCCTACCTATCCATTGCCTACCTGTCAATCCTTATTCAGTCTGTAATAAAACGCCCGCCGCAACAAATAGCCATTTTGTGCTCCGCTCCGCTATTAAACTAACTCCGCTGTGTATTATAAAATAAATAATTCGCGCCTATCGCTGTTTGTGCATATTGGATGGGAGAGAAAGCAGACGAGGGCCAGCCTTCAAATTCTTTCATCCTTTCGGTGAGTCCTTTCCTTTCCATGCCACGTATTTTTATCATTTTTCAGGCAGTGATAGTACACACAAAATCAAGGTCCTTCGCCAGTCATTCTAATACACAAACATATCAATCCACTCTGCACAACCGCATATCTCATCCATTAATGTTTACATTAAACACAAGTATTTAGTTGACACTTTTGTTAATTGATTTCAATCGAATTTGAAAACTTCTAATATTCTAAACCACGATTACACATATTTTAGATAGTTATATTCTTATTATTTTCTTTCAGGTTTATACTGTATAAATAATTATTGTAGGCATATATGTAATAACTCGATTTTATGGGTCGTACTGTTATTACGTTATTGTTAATACTATCTTTTATATACTTATAATTTTTACAATTTAAAAAAAAAGTATGTATGTAAAAGCTGAATGGGCATCTAAAAAACAGTAAATAAAATACATCATTTGTATAATAAGTCTAAAAAACAATAAATACAATAAAATAATTTGCAACACAGACAAATAAAGTAGCGCATATCCGTTCTAGATATTTGCTACAACTTTTGTTAAAAAAAAAAATTCACTTTGGTTTGATATTTTGGCCTCAAATCAAATTTTAGTTTTGCATAAAAAAGACCGCACAGCCGCTCCTCTTAAAAAAACAAAATTACTCACTTGAAACGACAATTCATCAAAAAAAAAATCTTAAGTTAAACTTAATTAGTAATAACAGAAATCGAGTGTGCTCGAGAAACTTACCTGTGTGTGGGATCATTGAAATAGGTTGGATCGTGCTTACCTGAAAAAAAATATATTTCGTGGGTTATTCGAAAATTTAAAAGTGTTCCTGGAAGTCGTAACAAGCATTTTAGTTTAGTATCAAGGAATCCAATTATTAATCGCTTTGGGGGAGACATCTTAAAAAAACCTCCTTAGTATCAGAACAATTAGGTAGTTGTTCTAAACATTAATCGATTATTAAAATTTTTGTTATTGTTTTTGGGGTGTTATGCCGTGTTTCGCTACCTCCTTCTTTAGCCAAAAAAGGAGGTAGCGAAACACGGCATAACACCCCAAAAACAATAACAAAAATACTTTTTGGCCGTGAAAACCTAAAAACAGATTATTAAAATGTTTCTAAAACTACTGTTTAGACCAGAAAGGCTATTCTCTAAAATTTGTGATAAGAGATCGTTCTCCCGCTGTTAAATGAATAAATAATCGTGCAAACTTGCCGGAATTCGTGTTTAAAACGACCCAAACTAAAATACTTGACAGCTCACAGCTGATATTTTGACATCGGCCGATAGAAAAAGCAAATAACAGCCGTAGAAAATCACACGAATCTGACAGCACTTCTCACGGGAGAAAGATCTCTTATCACAAATTTTAGGGAATAGCCTTTCAGGGGGCCTAAACTACTTTGGCCCAAGTCAAATCGTTATGTGGGCCAGAAAAAAATTACTGAGCTTAGGTGGACCACTCGGGGGAGGGATGCATTCGGTGTCCAAAAATGTTTATATTTGAAACCGCCTAATGACCTTCAACGCTAAAAGGAATAAACTGATTGTACATGCGCCTGTATGTTCTTTGCACTCACCCTCCACTTATTAAAATCAGGTCTAGTAGCAATCGATCTTCTGAGAAATATGCAGATACCGCTTGAAATAAATACTAGTGCGGCCATGCGTCTGGCACTTTTTAAGCAATAAATCAAAAATCAAGGAATCATAACAAGGAAGATCTAATTTCACAAAATATTATGTAGATGTGATAAATTTACGAGAACACTTTTTTTAGTTTTTGGTATGGATTCTAAAATCCAAAACAAAGAAATCTCATTTAGGGCCCCAAAAAATCTTCAATTGGGCCGTAGGTTGTGCCTGATTTAGACCAAGTCTAATATTTCAACCGGTCCTGGATTTCGACAATCTGAAATTACTTTAAAATGTATAATATTATAATGTTATAGAAACTTTACTTAACACGCTTAATTATAATCCATTGACTAAACAAAGAAGTTAACCATTTTGCTGGTAGGATGAAGCCTGAGATTATCAATAACTTTAAATTGTATTTCTGTTGATTACCAAGATGTCATATTATTTCTCTTACGTCTTTGATTCTCTTATACTTAAATATTGGTAAAACCATCAACTTTACTATTCCCACCTCATAAAGGAGTAAACAACATTAGCATTTAAAATACTTGGGTGAAAACAACGCGTAAGAGAAATCATAACGCTTTTTTTTTCAAGTCTAAAAGTTAACAACAAAAAAATTAATTCGCATACATCTATAAAAACCAAAGTTTCCGACCGCGATTTGAATGAAAATTGTGAAACTTTGTAATTTTTTTATAAGTTAATTTTACACGAATAAAATATTAATGTGTTTTTCAATAAGATTTTTTTATTTTAGTTAGATAATACGTAAGGTGAACCATTTTTTAATTTTTTATGTTTGCAATAAAAAAATTACATTCAATTAATGATATGATTATTTCCAATAACAAAATTTGAAACCTTTCAAAAACAGATTTAAGTTTTTGGATACGTTCAGAAATATTCCATTTATTTGGATTTTATTGCAAAGCGGAAATAACCTGGTCATCTAAAAGATGTTATAAAACTACTCCATAAAATTACGGACTTAACATGAGGTGAGCGAAACATGGTCGGCTGTCACTTATTAATTCAATAAAAGTGATGTATTACAAGTGTGTTTTTTCATCTAATAAATAATTAAATACCCCTTCATCAACATAGTACCACCTCCATGATCGGGGAACCGTGTTTGGTGACCAGATCTGAATAGCCAGGTACTCCCACACCACCCTCTTCCCATCTCCTTCCATTCCCCATTACCTTCAGCTTCACAACATACCCCGATTGGGGATGCCATAAACCCACTGGCTTCAGACGGGAGCAGTTGGGACTCTTCTGCGGTATATAGATAAAAAATAAAGACAATAACAATAAAACTAAGGTAAGTCGGGAGGAGAGTAATGAGATAATAGGACCGTTTAAAAATAGCATTTACTTCTTAAGAGGAACATAAACGCTAGAAATATTTCGATTCTCATGCCTACAAAATTTAAAATCGCGCGTCGTATTTGCACAAGGCAAATAACCGAAAAGGTGTTTTTTTTATTTATTTTATGCATAATTTTATAAGAATGAAATAAAGTTTGAACATACAAAACCACATAAATAGTCTTAGCCATAAAGAGGTATTTAAAAAAAATTGTTTCTTATATTAATTACTTCATAGTTAGTCATGCAAAAACTTTTTTTTAGTGGTTTACGTTTATATTTTTTACATAATCATTTTATTGCAATTCCAATACATAGAAAAGCTAGTATAAGCTTCAATTTGTCCGTAGCATATTTTTTATGTTTATACTTAACTGTAAACCGATTTGTCGTAAAGATGAATCTAAATAGGATTCCACGTATAGCTTCATCTTAATAAAACAATCCCGTAAGTTACAAACAGATGGAAGATAAAATTGAAATAGCGATATTAAAATAAATAACTAAATCGCTCTTATAATAGAGAAAACAACATTAAAATTCAACGATTCTCCGGTGGAGAGTGGAGAGTAGTAGAGTATGTATGAGAGTAGTGGTTATGGGACCGTTTGTTTATAAATAGCATGTTTTCCTAATAAAACGCAGCGTAATGGCCGCAATCAGCGCAATCTGCACTTTACAACCGCATTCCCTCGATCGAGTATGAACTTGAAACTAGTTTGGTGTAAGAAGAGTCCACGCTGGACCGCTGGCGCTGGGCTGCAATGGACCCGAGATGCAATATCTCTAGAAGATTTGGGACACCACGCAACGCCTAGATATTATTCACACGTGTGTGAAACGAGACATTGTAGTACGTCGAATCGTTCAAATTATTCACGTTAAGAACAGTTTAAAAAAATATACTGAAAACTTGAACTAAAAAAATATAAAAATAATAACAACAAAAAAATATAACTTTTATTAAAAATTAAAACTACAAAGTAATTAAAAAAAAATCTTTAAGTCGCTGGAAAAGTCAAATAATAGGTGAAAAATTACCGTTTGGCACCAAAAAAATAATAAAAAGTGAGCATATTCTATTATTTCCATTTTCAGTAAAATTAAGAAAAGTAAATTCGGTAAATTTAGAAAATGAGTAAATTTAGGAAAAAATATGCCAAGAATTTATTTATATCGAGTAGGTACCGATTATAACTAGGTAAATAACCTTACTGACATAAGTAAATCTTTTAAAAATATATGTACATGTACAGAGTGTTAAGGGGCGTACTTGACATACTTTAACCAGTGATCCCTGACGTTATTTGGAATAAAAAATATAAATGAAATTTTAGTGTCCGGTGACTTTTTTGATGACTTTTTTTTTCAAAATTTTTTTCTTCAAAATCAAATAAAAAAATATTTCTTCGGCATGTCGTCACGGGTCAGTCAGCCGAGTAACCAATCAACCCCTTACCGCGCCTCCAACTGTCCAACATTTACACCTTTTTTATGTTTTTGTAGGAAAAAAAAATCAAACATGTCACCCGAGACCAAAATTTCTGAACATATTTTACTCCAAATAATTCAGGAGCCACTGGTAAAAGTAATTCAATTACGTCCCTTAACACCCTGTATAGATTCAAAAATAGGAAAACAAAATCAATTTACATTTTGTAAAAATAATATTTTTTTTTTAAATAAAAACAATTAAGTTTTATGTTCTTTATTTGCTCTCGCTCATTTTTTGTACTGACAAGCTTGAAAAGGAAAACTGATTAATTATGTAGTGGATTTCTTTCAAATGAGCAAGTCAATTAATTGTACCCTTTTGGTTCTGAGTAAACAGAAGATGTGTGTGTTGAAGCAGTCAAAAAGTTTGCAACAGTGAGCTTTAAAGCGTGTTCACACAAAGCTATTAAAGATGCAGCTTGGCCTATTTCAGCATATCACTGGCCATGTATTCCCATTGGGAATGTATAGCGAGCGATATGCTGAAAAAGGCTTAGCTACATCTTTTATAGCTGTGTGTGAACACGCTCTTCACGTCGCGAATTTTTCACAGAATTTGTGTGTCTTTAATTTTCAGGTCAACGCAACATTCTTCAAAAGGTCATTTCCATCATGAGCTAAGGAGCTTTCACAAGAAGCGGGGGAGGGAAATGGGTGGAAAATGAAGTAAAAAAATAAAACAACATGTCATATTGTTTGTTCCATGATTTTACACGGTAGTTAAAAAAAAAGCGTTAAAACCAGGGTGAAGTCAAGTGGTAACCACATAAGAAATAAGTAAAATATAAGGTTGAAAAAAGAGAAGATGTAGATCCATATGGATGTTGATCGTTTATGTTTAAATTATTCAATTTTTAAGAAAATAAGACAGCTTTTTACAATACTTTGATTAAAAACTTTCAAAATGAAGCTGCATTCTACGGTAGTTTTACGACCGGAGCAACCCACGGCCCACACTACTATTGCGCCACATACATCAAAAGTCAGATTATTTAATAACGAACATGAACCAACTCCGATTATAAACAACAATGTTACTATGAAAAACGTGGAAACCGCTCACAATGTCTATGTAAACTGGTGACATGATCAACTAAAATGTACAACAGTACAAAAACTAGCCCCACTACTAACTCCTACACTAACTTAACTGATTAACCTGAGCCTGAAAGAAGGTCAATTTCCGGACAGTTGTAAAATTGCAAGGGTTATACCAATATATAAAGGGAGCTTGAAAACTCAAACATCTAACTATAGGCCCATTTCTGTCCTACCGATTCTATCAAAAATATATGAAAGAGTAATATACGATAGGCTAGACAACTTTCTGAAAAAAAAATCATTTCTATATGCCAAACAATACGGTTTCAGAAAAAAATCTAATACTCTCTCTGCAACTAATGATCTTATAAATAAACTTAGAACTAGCATAGATAATAAAAACTATGTCATATCAATTCTCGTAGACCTTCAAAAAGCCTTTGACACCGTAAGTCGTGAAATACTGATTAAAAAAATAGAAAAAACAGGTGTAACCGGTTCAGCTATCAAACTAATAAAATCCTATCTGTCCAACAGAAAACAATGTGTTAACATAGGAGATAAAAACAGTCAACTCGAGAGTATAAACTATGGAGTTCCACAAGGATCAATACTGGGGCCACTTTTATACCAAATATACATAAATGACATCTGTCAGCTAAAACTGCATGGTGAAATCTTCTTATACGCAGATGACACGGCAATTTTTTACTTCTGCAAAAACTTAGAAATTCTATTAAAACAATCTCAAACGGATCTTAATGTACTAAACGATTGGCTAATAAAAAATATATTGACAATAAATATTAATAAAACCGGTTACATGATCTTAAGCTCACCTAAAAGAATAATACCATCGCATAAACCATTACAAATAGAAGAAAGAGACCTACATATTCTAGATAGCGAAAAATACCTGGGCTTATATATTGATAAACATTTAACATTTAAACAGCACGTAGAAAAACTAAAAACAAAAATCATCCCATTAATTGGTGTATTTGGAAGAATTGCTCATCTTCTATCAACAGAGGTAAAGAGGGGCTTATACTTTAGCTTAATCCAGTCCCACCTAAATTATTTAATAGAAATATGGGGAAACACAAACATTACGTACTTAAACGACTTACAAATAATACAGAACAAAGTTATTAAAAAACTCTTCAACTATAACCCAGACACTCCCACAAAAAAACTATACCAGGAAATGAACCTTTTGAAAATAAGAACATTGTACGAATATAACATATGTCTTCTAATCTACAAAATACAAAATGGACTTACACGAACATTTTACTAGACAACACAATAAATTGTACACAAATACAGTCAAGACTGAAAGTGGCAAGAGAAGTATTGGCCACGAGGGAGTCCACATATATAATCTCCTTCCAGATAATCTAAAAACGGAAAAGGATATAAAAACCTTTAAAAAAAAACTATTTAAACTTAAGATGTTGGAACAAAATTAAAAACTACTATACTCTTCATGCTCTTTGAGTTAAGAAAGCGAAATATTATATTTCTTTTAACTTAATAATAAAAAATAAAAATAAAATAAAAAAACATTGTTTTCGAGTTAAAGTGCGTGGTTAATATTTTTTGTGCGTTCTCGCTACAAACTGGAAGACAAAAAATAAGCTCACGGTTACCAATGAATTATTAAGGAGAAAGACCGGTAGTTAGAAATGACTTGCTATGACTTGTAACTCATTTCCGATCTATCCCGAATACTTACGCTAAACGTCATGTATGTGCAAATACCGTGTGGCTGAAGCAAGTAAAAAAGGGAATAAAAAGGCAAAGAAGAGGATACTAGATATATTAGATAGATACTTATGATAAAAAAAAACATATTGCTTTTATTTTTATTACCTTTGAACTTATTGATTTTCAAGTAAAATTATTATTTATTTAATTGTTATAAATATACATTAAAGATTATTGGTAATAACCAATTATCTTTTATGTATATTTAAAATAATTAAGTATATTTTATGTAAATTTATATTTATTACCCTCTTAAAGTTTCGCCAATTACTGCATTGTTTAAATTTCGTTAAACGATTTATTCCTAAAACTGAGGGGTATCTATTTCTAGCAAAATTAAGTATTTTTACGGTCTTATATTAGAGACCGTAAAATTTTTTTTTGAGGCCTAACCTCAGTTCGATAATGCCTTCACAAGGCGAAACAGCTGTCACTTGTAATTAATTACACAGCAGAACTTTTTTTATAAGTAAATGTGTTTATTATTTATTGCGTTATAATATTATTGAATTTATAAAAGAAATAAAATTTAAAATGGAGTTCTACAAATTAAACTTAATAACAGTTAAAACAGAAAAGAGGAGGATCTAGAAGTATCTGAATATTCAGGTCTGGTAATTGAGCATGCTTAAAGCTGGTCGAAGTATGATTACGATTACGAATACGTATTGGTCTGCGACTCTCGAAAGTGCGATACTGAGAGTAACTTCCACTCTTTGATACTAAAAGCATCAGCGCAGCTATTACTTGTAATAGTCCCAGGAAATCTGGCGTGGGCGATTGATAAAACCATATATCAATATGATATTGACCAAATCCGTCATCTACAGTCAGTTATCAATATTTGCGAGCAGGGTCTACGATTGTTGACAGATATTCCAATCGACTATTAATAAATTTTAGCATTAATTGTGCCATGTCTTTCTCGGACGTTCCCGATTTCAACTATTCACTTCCACGTCAAACACTCTGCTTAAAACCCTTCCTTTGTTCATCAAATACGCCTCATTTTACCACACTTTATTATTTGAGTCACCTTATCGTGCCATGTCTTCCTCGTCCTTCTGCAATCCACTTGTTTAATTCAATATCATAATATAATAAAACATGTCAACGGTGTCGATGTACAAGTGAGAATGGGAAGAGGGAAAAGGAAGAAGAAGAATAAATGTTCTTTTTTAAGATAATGTGTATAGGTACATTTGCCAAGCCGAAACGATAATTATATGTAATTCCATCGATAGAAAAAAAATCACAAAGTATGCTCCGAAAATTATTATAAAAACGTTTTTTCTGTTATTTTACAAGTTATAGGTATGAAAAAATTCATAATATTTCTTTAAATGCCATTTAAGACGTTTCCCAATTTTTTGCTCTATTTTAGACAATTGTGTTTTATTAAATTTTTTCACAAATTTCGCTTAAATATTATCGTTTTTAATATTGGCGCGCTCCCTCAACATTCGTATTTACATATCTCTCCTTCTTCCTTTTTTGAGCGCGTACTGCCGGCCCTTAATAAAAATGCTTTCCCTGAGAATTTTAAATGTGTCTACACTCATATAACTGTAATACCAATTTATATTTATGAAAACCTGAATGCCCTGTATTACTAATGTAAAACACCTTGGTGTAATTATAGACATAACGTGGAAATTACAAGTCAATGTAGTAGAAAGGTTATGAAAATTATTGCACATTTTTATAAGAATATTAATTTTATTAGAAACTTTAGATTATTAAGAACCATCTATTTTTCTCTAATTCAATCTGTATTACAATATGGCATGTTAGATGGTGCATTCAAAACTCTCGTCTTTAGAAATCATCCAAGGAAAACTATAAAAAATAATTTTTAAAAAGCCATATGATTACCCCGTCATCAGATTATTTAAAGTATTTTGAAGTCGTTTACTGCAAATTATTAAAAAAAAAAATAACCCATTTACAAAGATACACTTTACACTTTTTTCGAACAGAAAAGAAAAAAAAGTGTTCTTGGCTCTAAACTAGCCCGTGCTGTAAAACCACCACCGCCCAACAATTTTAAAAGTATATTGGAGTGAAATGGTTTAATTGATTACCCGCCAACATGAGAATGGAAAAAAATATAAGAAATTCAAAATTACAATAAAAAACTCTTTCAATAGTTTATAACAATTATTAAAGGTGTAATACAATTTTTGTTATTCGTAAGTCTGTAGATTTATATACAAAGCACTCCCGCGCCAGTCCACTTGCTCAACTTTATATATTAGAAGATTTTAGGCAGTTTCTCTCAAGCTTATTAATAAATGGGACAGGAGGACAAATAGTAAAAGTCCCTCTTTAAAAGAGCACAAAAATAATAACATATAACTTCTTAGTAACCTTATAATATAACCATAAATATAATTTATAAAGCTAGGTGTAAATCATACCGATAATGTTAGTGCGGATCTTTTCACTAGACATACTACTTGAAAATAGAGTGAGTCAGTGCCTGTTTGAGATTCTAGCTCAGTTCGTTCGACTGCTAGTCGAGTTTCCTATCCTCACAAGCAATAACACAATAACACAAACCAAAGTGACGTAAATCAGAAATAGCTTGCATAAATCATTATTTCACTCTTCTGAAAATTTTGTTTTTTGTTTTTAACTTTTGTTAACTACCCATACGCAAGTCCACCGATAGTGAAAATATTATTGGAAGCGCAACAATTTTGTATCACCCATTTAAAATAATTTATCGACCGACGTTGAATATTTATAAGAGGGCATAAATAAGGTAGAATCAATTAATAATATGAACATACCTGCGTATTAATTTAAGTTAATAAATTCGCGGAAATTTATCAGTTCAATATTATTTATTTTGACAAGTGTATATCTTGCTACTATACTAAACAACCAAGGTCGTGCTAAGCAAAGACTAGTCAAGGAATATTTAAAGCTAAAAATAATGTCTTCTAAATCTATGCTGCAAATTTCCCACAATATATAATTTGAGCCACGAGATATGCGGATGAAACTATTAACTGTTATTTTTATACCTTTTAAATTGGCAAATTACACTCATAAAAATTATAGTGAACCTGTCAAAGTCAGTTGTTGCCTGTTGTAAACCTTCGAGAATCTTCGAGAAGTGGAGATAAAAACAGTTACGTTTTGACGAGTATTATAAACAACATTTTGGAGATTAAATAAACTCTAGGTCATGGTCAATCTTGACGCGCGTTTTGTAGATTTGTTAGATGATGTTGTTGAAGATAGAAAGAGTTAACATTTTGTGAATTTCTACGTTTTGTAGATCGTTAGGGGCTAATTGTTTTGAAAATTATGTTAGTACTTGGGATAAACTCCTCATATTGGATAGATTTTTAAAGATCCGATGAGTTTCACGTTTTACAAATTGAATAGTTTTGTTATTTTTTTACTTCGGATAGACACAGCGTTTGGCAATTCAACACTTTTAAGTTTTGTACTAATTAGACTAGCTTCCCGATTTGAAGATCAAATAGGCTGTTCGGATTTTTTTATTTAACGACAATATCATGTAAAGTAAAATTACAAAGTGAAGTAGTTTGTTCTCAGTCCTCCTCACTAGGTATTCCTGTTCCGAGACGAACTGTTGGTTGCTGTATGGTGTTGATCATGATTTCCTCTTCATCTAATTTGCTTGTTTCCACGAAATAGATAAAGTAAAAAGTATGTTTGTTTTTTTTTATTTTAGTGCCTTATTTTTAAACTTTTGTATCTCCATGGTGTTTTTAATTTCAATTGGAAGAGATTATATAATAATAATAATAATAATAGTGTTTATTTCATAATTTATATAATTTTGCAGCATGGTAAATATGGTTTTTCTGACCAAAGTATGTATTTAATTTTAGAATGTTTAGTAGATTTGAGGATTTTGTCCTTGTAGTGTAGGTGTGTTGGTCATCAAGGTACTGATTTTTTTTTCTTTAAATTTTCGTGGATGCTTAAGGCAGATTCCCATCCAATAAACCCAAATTCTATGCGTGATTGGCAAAGAGCGTAGTAGATTTTATATAGATCATTATTATTTAGTATATTGCGTATGTTTCTATAGTATTAAAGATAGTCCCAAGGTTTCACATTTTGTAAGGTTATTAAACGAGCACCATTTATACATGAGAAAATTAATTTTAAACACCCATAAACAACGCCACCTCTACCATCTATTAACCACTCTCACAACACCCGACACTCACGGAGAAATCCAAT
The DNA here is from genome assembly GCA_936435175.1 of Glyphotaelius pellucidus. Lineage (NCBI taxonomy): Eukaryota > Metazoa > Arthropoda > Insecta > Trichoptera > Limnephilidae > Glyphotaelius > Glyphotaelius pellucidus. Next base: position 765,233 of record OW386547.1, read on the forward strand.
TGTACCACTCACAACCAAAACATCTCTTGCTCAAAGACACTTCTCATTCTTAGGTCCAAAACTATACAACTTAATGCCTGATGCTTGGAAAAACGAAAGCACAGGTGTTCTTCGCAGATTGACCACTACTTGGTTTCATCAATTAGGGAGAAAGGAGTGTGAACTTTTATTACACAAAAAATGAAATCAAACACTAACAATAAACCAAAAACAATAACAAAAATTCCAACAAAAATATACTGTGTTAAAGATACCTTTATGCCCTAATCGTTAATATTATGTGTATGTATGTACTTACCTATTTCATTTTAAATTAGAATTCTACCAGGCACCAGATAATCTTATGTCTTAATTGGATATTTAATTTTATTTTATCATTTCTCTTTTTTTTTCGTATTTATACATATATATGTAAGCTTATTATTTTGGTATGCAAACGTCATTTATAAGTAAACTTATTTTATTATTATTTTGTTAACTATGCAAGAAAACAACAGTAATAATCATACATTAATTGTTTATTTTATTTTATTGTTTCTGCTATCTTTATAGTTCTCATTAGTAGTAATTTTTTTATGAAATGCAAACACCAGTTCCCTTTATAAATCATGGTTCATGTATAATCACACTTATCCTTATTTGACTGTCCTAAAACGGGAATCATCCTAGTTGGACAGTCAAAACATTTCACAAATAATGTACATAAATGTGTAAATATTTTACTAAATAAAATTTATTATTATTATTATTTTCTTATATGAATACCGGACAAGAGTCCCAAATGCTTCCGTCTGGAGCCAGTGACTATGGCATCCCCAATTGGGGTATGTTGTGAGGCTGAAGGTAGTGAGGGAAAGAAGATGGGGAAGAGGAAAGTCGAAAGTACCTGGCTGTTCAGATCTGGTCACCAAACACGGCTAAAACCATTTCAAGCAACGTTTCAATTCTGAATGGTGGTCTAGGGCCAGGTACCAGGGCAATACAATACAATACCATGTTTTGGAAATTGAATAGATTTGGTGATTCGATAAATTCCACCTTTTGTATAAAAGATAAGCTCCACGTTTTGGAATTCGAATAGGTCAAAATATTATATTGTCTTTTCAAAAATTATTTTATTTTCTCAAAAGAAAGACAAAATTCAGATATACAGACAATATGGCACTATTTTAATTCCTCTTACTTTACTCTAAATTACTCCTACCGAAGTTTTAAGCAGAGAATTGACCCGCGATGCATTTGTCCACTTGACTACTAGCCGCTAATTTATTACATAGATAATAATATCCTCCTATCCTAAAAAAAATTATCTCAAGCCTTGGAGATCCGAGAACATCGTACTTGATTAACATAGACAAGCTTTGAAAATTAACTCATAAAAATAGAATTAGAATCATTTCCAAGCCTTGCAGATCCTAGAACTTTAGTAACATTGAACTCAGAAAAAATCTAGCAATGGAGATCACGGAAACGAAAATGTCTAATATGTAACCATTTTACTCGTGAATTACGCTAATAAAGATAAACGACGGAAAAGCAACCACAGGTGTCTGCAAATGTAAACGAGCAATATTTACCAAAGTGCCTTATTTGTTAGACATTAAAGATACTGACCCTACCGTACTAAGGCAAGAGCTACCTTCAACTTCAATACAAACACTGCTGTTGACGATACAATTAGAATGATTATATCGAAAAATCCATAGTTATTTTAACACGTCATCGATACATGTGAAAAACATAAATATTCAACTCGCGAATGGAGTTTATAAAATTTATGTGTTTTATCAGAACTCGACTTTCTGAGAATGGTACCTATAGAAAGAATTCAACTAAAAGTAGGAGTAGAAAAGATCGAATAACATTTGAGACATTTATACATTAGGAGATAGACTATAACCGTGACCCAAATGAATAGATTAATGTGAATCTCAGAAATTATCACATGATATTTATAATGCAAATATAAACATTTAAGGAAGATGTGCTCCTTTATTACTCTTCTTGTGGAAACGTTTAAATTGTCTTACTGGAAGTTGGCTACCATCGCTTTCCACACGTTCGGCCATTGGATCTTATTCTGAATTTATTTCTCTTGGAATATACGATATAATATTCGACCGGTTAGTGGCTGAGTTTTCATCGCGTTTGGGTCCCGCCCAGGCGTCGTGCGATCAATTCCTCGGCTGGCTGAGTCCACCATCACGACACAAGCAACATTTTCCGCTTACTGTGGTGGTAGGAGATTTTCAAATATTTTCAGGCAATTCGTAACGCGGGAATGTTCGTCTTTCTTTTAAAGGTAAAAAAATATCACATCATCAAAATTTTGTGAAAACCGAAATGCTCTAAATATTCTTATTCTTTTAGTGACTTAAACTATCGTAGGTTAGGTATCACTCAGTTCAGTCACAATCTTCCAGAGGATTAGAAGCTGGGTAAATCGTGTATTTGCCGCTACTGATAATGTGACCTGACAACGCTATATCTAAACTAGTCCAAAATAAATTACTTTGAGAATAGTTGATGTTATTTCAACCACATTAATAATTCTTATATCTTCTTTTTTTTATTTCATTTTTATTTAGTAAAATATTTACACATTTATGTACATTATTTATAAAATGTTTTGACTGTCCAACTAGGATGATTCCCGTTTTAGGACAGTCAAATTAGGATAAGTGTGAATATATATGGACCATGATTTATACAAAAAGAGGGAAAATTGAGGAAATGAAAAGAGAAAGAATAAAACATAAAATTGGAAAGTTAAAAGCGTATTAACATATTACTATAAAAAAAAGGTTTATATGTATAGGTTCTTGAAAAAAAAGGGCTCAAACATATAGTTCACTTGTGTATGCATGGCATACAACAGTTATTAAAATGATAATTATAATAAATAAAAGGAATAAAAATATTTTTACACTGAAATGTAAAGGGAACTGGTGTTTGCATTTCATAATGTAGTCCTTTTAATGAGAACCATAAAAAGAACAGAAACAATAAAATAAAATAAACAATTAAGGTATGATTATTACTGTTGTATGCTTTGCATAGTTATCAAAATAATAATAAAATAAGTTTACTTATAAATGGCGTTTGCATTACAAAATAATAAGCTTACATATACATTTTGTATGAATATGAAATAAAAAAAGAGAAGTGATAGAATAAAATAAAATATCCAATTAAAACATAAGATTAACTGCTGCCTTGTAGAATTCTAATTTAAAAGTAATAGGTACGTACATACATGCACATAATATAAACAATTAGAATATAAAAGGTATCTTTTCCACAGTTTATTTTTTGTCGGAATTTTCGTTATTGATTTTGGTTTGTGTTTGATATCATTTTTTGTGTAGTAAAAGTTCACTCTCCTTTCTCCCTAATTGGTGAAACCAAGTAGTGGTCAATCTGCGAAAAACTTTAAATTAATAAATCTTAAATTACGATTTTCAACCATTCTGTGGAATACAATAAAAGCTCGGTTAATTTTTTGGAGTTCGAAAAAAGCTAATATAAAAAATCGATCTAATTTATATAACAGTTCATAATCTGTTTTCTATGAAAATAGACCCTGGATATATATATTTTTTCAAACAAAAAGAATAATAGAACAAAGGTGATTAAATATATATCAATAAATCTAGATAAATACTTAAATAAGCTGAGTATTATTGATGAATGCCAGTATGGCTTTCAAAAAAATAAAAGTTGCGATAAATTGCTCGAAAAATTTTCTAATCATATAAATTCACAACTAAACTGTAAACAACATGTATTGGTTCTATTTATTGATTTCTCAAAAGCCTTCGACACACTTAGCCATATACAAATAATTAAAGTACTTGAATTTATAGGGATCCGGGGTAAACTCCTCTTATTCTTTAAAAGCTATTTGTCAAATAGAAAAATGAGTGTGAAGATTTTAAATATAATTAGTAAATCAAGATACATCAAATCAGGAGTACCGCAAGGGTCAATTCTAGGTCCAAAATTATATATTATATATGTAATTGCTATGTGTAAGATTTTCAAAAAAGCTCGTCGATTCATTTTTGCTGATGATACTGCTCTTGTTGTATCAAATGAAAATCCTGAAATTGCTATACAAGAATTGCAAAGAGATTTTAACGAGCTTCTCAAATGGGCTCATGATGTAGGATTAATTATTAATGTTAAAAAAACCAAATGCATGTACATAAAATCTCCAAGTTTGAAAATGTGGAATGTTCCTAAAATAACCGCTCATAGCTTTAACTGTATACATAGAGGAATTGTTAATGTTTGTGACTGTGAAAAAATAGATTTCACAAATGAATATACTTATCTGGGAATAATTGTTGATAACAATTTTAAGTGGGATAAACAAGTGGCTAAAATTTGTAACCAGCTCAGATCCTTAGCTAGTAACTTTTACAAATTAAAATTTATTTTGCCTCATTGTACTCTTAAACTCATATATTTTTCTATGGTCGAATCCATCCTTAGATATGGTATTCGAACTTGGGGTCATGCAAGCACTACTTACATTAAATATATTGAAAATTTACAAACCGCCATAATAAAAAAAATTGTCACAACTAAGATTTACAAACAGAGACATAACTTAAAATTACTGTATGGCTCAGAGAGCCTACTTACAATAAAAGGTCTCCACTGGTTCACTACTATTATGGATAATATGGGGGAAAGCCCTTACAAACACCTACTTGTACACAAACATACCACAAGATTTAGAGAAGGAAAGGGCCTAAAAACTCCTCGAATATTAAATAAATATGGAAGCCGTACTCTTGAATATCTAATACCAGTGATTTTCAATAAAATCAATAATAACATAAAATTTGAAAAAAATGAGAGACTAAGTCCTAAAATGATAAAGCTATGGTTAATGAACGAAAACTCCATGTATCTTTGTATATCTTAATATAGCTGCCTACATATCTTTTATTAGGTAGGTATATTGAAATATCTTATATATTTATAGTTGTAAGTTAAATTATCTCATACTACTATCTATTCTAATGTTTCCTTAAAACTTTAAATGTATTTACAAATTTTTTCTTAGATATTTTATTATGAATTATGTTTTAATTGTTAGAACCTGCAGACAAGCTGCTATATGACAGCTTTGTGGGTATACAAATTCTTGTACAAAATGTTTTTCTGTAATTTAATAAATAATAAAAAAAAATAAAAAAAAGTTCCAATAAATTACTTTTTGGTAGTTTTCAATATTAGTGTACGTGTGTCGTACACGTACACACAAATCCATTTATAAATATATGAGTATATTATGTATATAATATTAAATGTGTTTGACGTCATTGTTTCAACGATTTCAAGTTATAGACTCAATGAACGTGTAATTAATGCAAGACTGAATCGCGTGGTGTTCTTCTTATAAGAATGTCAGTGGAAACGGTTGTAATAAAATATTATTGATATTTTTTTCGTATGATCGAAAAATGTAGAATTTTAGGTACTGGTTTTAAATTCGACTGCCAATTTTTCAAACTTTCCTTTATTAAAAACATCTATTTGAATTTACCTTTTGTTTTCCTGATTGAATGCATGTCCGATCGAGCTGAAACTCGGCAGATAAACTCGTTGTCGACGACAATGTATTCTATCAAGCGGTGGCAATCACGCAGACATATACGTATTCCTCTGAAATTTGGTGTCATTAGAGCAATGAATATAGGAAATAAATCCATGTTATCCAATCGGGACTTGTCTCAATTGGTAGGGCGGTTGACTCCAGTTCCTGTATAGGAAGGTTCGATTTTCAGTCAAACCGTTTTTTTAATTTTTCATTCCATTTTTTGAAAATTAATATTTATCAATTCTAGACTTAAAAATTTGTCAGTGGTTGAGTTGGCATCGCGGTTTTGAGTCCCACCCAGGGGTCGCGTGTTCGATTTCTCGGCAGGCTAAGTCCTTCATCACGATAAAAGCAACATTTTTCTCTTACTGTGATGGTAGTGGGTGATTTTCAAATATTGTCAGGTTATTCATAACCAGAGAATGTTTGTCTTTCTTAAAAAAAAAATGCCTGTCTCACTAGGAAATCCTGGGTTGAGAGCAGGCGCTAAACGTGAGCAGTTTATAATAAAAATACAAATAAACAACACAACATTACATTTTATGATAATCTAGTCTCCTTCAACGGAAGCATTCTCCCGAACAGGCCTTCCATTGATATGCTTGGTGTAACTCTAAGTGACCAGCTCAGGTACGGGGGCTCCATCGAGGCCAGAGTTAAATTAGCCTCTCAGAAACTGGGCATACTGTACAGGGCACGCAGATACTTTAATAGTACACAACTGCTAGCCCTGTACAAATCGCAAGTGCGCCCCACGGTTGAATTTGGCAGCCACCTCTGGTCTGGAGCCCCAAAATACCTGAAAAAAACCCTTGACTCTGTGCAGAAACGGGCGGTCCGTTTGATAGATTCTCCTAATTTAACTAACGGATTGCAATCTTTAGAGCACAGGCGCCAGGTGGGAATGCTGTCCTTGTTCTACCGGTATTACAATGGAAGATGCTCCGAGGAACTAGCGTCATTGATCCCCTCGGCACCGGTGCATAGTCGGGAAACACGCCAAACGCGCGCTCAACATTTGTACACGGTTGACATTAGTCACATGAGAACGGGTCGTTTCTACGACTCGTTCTTGAGTTCAACAGCTCGGCTGTGGAACGATTTGCCGGCCTCTGTGTTTCCTCCCTCCTACAATATGGGTCTCTTCAAGTCCCATGTTCACTCCTTCCTCTCCTCAAAAACACCCTCCACACAGCATCCTCAAAGATGACATAGGCCCTGAGGAAAATTATTTTTTCCTCAGGGCCTCCTGTGTGGAGTTAATGTAAAAAAAAAAAAAAAAATTTAAGTAGCAGACAATCATCATCGCACCATTAAAAATGCATACTTACAAGTTAGTTTTAATAATATCTTTGATATTAGATCTGTCTTGGTTGGTAATCCAAGAAAAGACATTTGAAAAAATATACATTTAAGTTTTTTTACGGGTGTTTCTTTATTTATTTTTTAAGGTAGGAAATAGAATTTTTTAATTATTATTTTGTTCTGTATCAATACGCACATACTTACAATTACTGTTTCGCTCTTTTTATTCAAGAATACGTCAAAAGCTTGTGATTGTCAAAAAAATTTCTATTATTGTAAATACAAAAGAAGCAATGAAAAAATCTCTTGAATTCTTGTCAAACATTTTTCATCCAACTTGCCTTGACTTAGGAAAACGGCAAAGAAAAACAAATAGTAAAACAAGTAGTAGTAACACATCTGCTGCAATAATAATGATAGTAAATCAGTCATATTAAATACATGTAGGATTACGAAAGATTTTTTAAATATTTGTATTGAGGGATCAGTAGGATTTATCGGTCCAGTTCTCCAGAGTTCTATCGAACCGAACCCTCTGATATGAAAATATCTGGAGTCGGTGAATTATTTTCCCATTTGGTCTCTGGTAGGTTGACGTGTTGTTCTTGTATTGTTTTGTGTTTATTATATTTATATAGTGCAATTGCATAGCGTTGATTGACTAGATGATCATTTGTGGAAAAATGTGTGGAAGGGTTAAGTTTTTCCTGTGGGGAAGATTCAACCCAGACATAAAGTCAAAAGAACAATTTGGATGATTTATATAGCGCCGTTTTTATGAAAAATCACCTAAAGGGCAATAGTCATGATATGGTAGTAGAAATTACTTGACAAAATACAAATGAACCAGGAGCAATAATTATTGTCTTAACCCCTCAGTCCTCAGACGTTATTCTATCAGAAGGTCAGAATATTTTGGCACTATTTAGGCGCGTTTCAATAAATCCCAAATAAATGGAATCGTCCTGAAAGTATTTCTAAAGAAAACTAAAAACTGTTTTTGAAAGGTAATGAAATATACTTCAAATTGCACAAAATTTTCAAACTTTCATAAAAAAAAATATTATTTGCTGTCGGAAACTTTGGTTTAATTAAGGTGTACATTTTAATTACTTTTGATTAATTTTTAGATTTGAATATAAAGCGTGGTGTTTTCTTTCTAATACAGTTTAGATCATATTTCCCACCGTGATAGCAAGGGCGACACAACCATTTCTATGAGACTTTTGTGAGCTGTTCCCAAAAGCGAAAATCAGCCTGAGAGGTTAAGGTAGTCAACTTTATCAAATTTCGTTAAAAATAACAATTACAAATAGGAAACGTGATAATCGTCATCACTTCCTTTACAAAATGCAGTGCAAAAAAGTGAATCCTTGATTGCCGGATCGTACCTACTGTTGAGATGATACGGTGCCAAACAAACACCTTGAAACTTAAATGCGACGTTCCAATAATTAAACCTGCGAGATTATATTAATTTCTTGCTAGGAAACTAGGCACTAGGCACTAGGCACTAGGATGGTTGAACAAATTCTCAGAACTGCGAGAGATTCACAGAAATAGCGAAGATGTTTATAAATTACACAGAGCGTGTTCCTATTTGCTGAAATATTAATTAATGTCTACCAATATCATGTGCTTTTTTTGTATTGAATAAACAAGTATTAAAATTATATAGAGAAATAAAAATTGTTGAATTTAGATGCCTCATCGTTTTGTGCCATAAAAATGCTAGAATGAAATAAATTCTAATAATCCGAAAGCTAGTTTGATAAATGAACAAAAAAATATAATTCCCTCGCCACTCAGAAATGTTTAGCCCCTCAGGCTAATTTGTTCGCTTTTCGGAATAACTCATATAGGTCTCGTGGAAATCGTCGAGTCACCTGATTTAGATCAGAGTTAAAAAGAGAAAACACCATGCTTTATATTCAAACCTAAAAGTTCATGAAATCAAAGTTTCCGATCGCAATTTGAAAAATATTTACGAAACATTGGGAATTTTTAATTTTTTTTTTACATGAAACGATAAAATGTGAGGTGACAATAACGTTTATAATACATTTGCCTAATAAAATATTTGTGTTTTTAGTTTTTTCGTTATCGGTAATTTCAGTTAGAAAAAAAACAGTAAGAAAGTGAAAAAAAACTTTTTTATGTTTGCATTCAAAAATTTTATATTTCAAAAATTATGTCTTAGAATTATAAAATGTATTAGCGTATTCCATCACCTTTTGAAAACATTTTTTAGATTTCGTATGCGTTCAGAAATATTATATTTATTTGGATTTTACTGCAAAGCGAAAATATTTTGACCTTCGGACAAAATAGGCCCGAGGCCTGGGGGGTTAAGCCAAAGTTCAATATTAGAGACCATAAAAATACTTAATTCACTAGAAAAAAAAACTCCCAGGTCTTCATTTGTCAAATTTAAGCAATGCAGTAATTGGGGAAACTTTAAAAGAGAACCATTAATAATTTCAGTCATTTTACTCGGAAATCAACAAGTGGTAATAAAAAAAGTAATTAGTTTTTCATCATAAGCAGCTATCTAGAAATAATATAAATATAGCTTCTGTAGGTGGCGTAACCACGGTTAGAAATTGCCTTCAGAAGGCGAAACAGCTGTCAAGCGTAATAATAATTACAAAGCAGAACTTGTTTATAAATAAACCGTTTTTATAAATTAAAGCATTTCATTTTCAAAGCTATAAAAGAATTAAACTTAATAACAAATAAATATCCATATATAAATTAGCATGATTTCATAAATACAAAAAATACTGGAACACTTAAGAATCTATTTTATGTATAAAATTAAAATTTGAGATATTGAATTTTAAATCCACCATTATATTAATTTGCACAACATAAAATAATTTGTCCCCTACGAGAAGAGGAATTAGCCATTAAAGTCGGCTGAAAGCTGAAAATTACATTCCTTGTGCTCCAATTTTAGACCCCAGATTACATCGGTATATGTATGAATTTTGAAGAGTTTTTATAATACGGCAGCTTAAGAAATTCAATACTCTCCCTGGCAGGAATAAGGAACTTCTTGTATATGTTCTGTTACCAATGAAAATATTTATAAAAGATATAAAATCTATGTTGCGAATAATTACTGCAGTCATATAACTGCAATTAACCAATAGGTCTCATAAAAGTTCTGACATGCCTATGAGACACTTTGAAATAGCTTGGCTCGGTGTCAAAGGCTCGAACCTAACCAACCAGCTTTCAGCTTTCAAACGGCTTTTATGGCTAACTTTAATATCATCAACATCTATATGTTCATTATGTCAGAGACACGGATTTCCTTTTCATCGCTGAGATGGCAACCAAAGGGACAAGCTAAACTTGTAATCCAAATGCAATACTTGCTTAGTTAAATATTAAAATGGTAATCAAAGTCCCAGAAAATAACACTGTTAATATAAATTCATTTACAAACATCTTGTTCGTTAAAATAATATTATTTTAACGGCGCGGCGCCATCAATTTGCGTAAGGCTCCGGGGGACATCAGATGATCGTAAAAGCTTAAGTACTTTATGGGTAAACAGGATTGAGCTGATAGATCCCGCAGGGAATGAGATGAAAAAACTAAACGCCTCTCTCCTCCCCAACAACATCTCCAATAGATAAGTTAAGGCCATTGATTCAAAATGAGAAAGATTGGCCTTTTTTTAAGAAAGTCAATCACTCCCGTGTGCTATGTTAGCGAAGTTAGCTAGCAGGCGATAGAACAACCAATGCCTGGGTGTGAACTTGAGAATCTGTGAACACTCGGCCACAAGTATAAAACAGCTAGGAAGACTAGGGTAGAAAATGTAGACTAGGGCGTGCAGCAATGTAAAGATAAGCAAGTAAATAAAGACAAAGAAATTAAAAAATTTAAATAAATATGAAAGAGGACGTTTAGAATGCATGAAAATTATAATACCATCCGATTAATACAGCTTCCGATTGCAAAATAATTAAGATGTCTGCATTTCATGAATTTTTTTTTGTACTGAGAGAAAATTTTTTGAAAAATTTGGAACGCATGCAGACAAAAAAAATTGCGACATAATTCTTTTCAGCCATATACTGATAATCAGTTAATAATTTCAATATTAATAATAATCGCTCTACCTGGCCTAATATAAAATCCCGATATGGCTGGGTTCAAAAATAAAAATGTACTTAAACCTAAATGTTGACGCAGCTGTGTATGTAAATCTCCCCTCCTCCATAAGACCTACTACCTATGTACCTACCTGTCCTGTGATAAGATGAGTGGCCAATATTACCTACATGTGACATTTGGAACAATAACTCAAGGCACTATCTACAGTTTACTGAAGTAACGAGTGCAATGATCAACTCCTATTTTGATTTCTCAGTTCTTTAAAATTGACTATACTCAAGAAGCCTACGTGCAGTAACCAGCTACATAGTGATCTCTCAGTGTGTTTAATTGGAGTCTATTGAAATAACCCGTGCAATTGATATCTCGGTGACTTTAACATCGATTTTTATGGAAACTTGCGCAGTGGTCGATACGGTGATCCCTCAATGTCATAACTCCGAATATTACGGAAACTTGTGCGATGTTAAATACGTGCTATATAAAATTAAGGTAAGTCAGATTCCTTTCCAATTTCCGTCGTTCACCAAGCTATTCCTATAGTTGTGTGACTTTGAAACCCCACATTTTATAGATTACAGTCCATTGATTCGCAGTCAATACATGTGCGACTACAATAAATAAAACCCGTATTTATCTCAGCTAAACACAAATTTTGTGCCAACACGTCATTGATCATATTTTTAGCTCAAGTGCTCATCCATAGTAATCCCTACCAATGCTCTATACTCTATGTTATTACAAGAGTAGCTCGGTCAGTCCTTTCCTAGAATCTAATTTTCCTGTAACCTTGAGAAGGTAGGCTCCGCACTCCGCAGTCCGCTAACTGGCTGCATTCCAGCTCTCCGGGAGCGGGTAATAATAGACCCAAGCGCCTTTATGTAATCCTGGTATAGCCAGGAACAAATTATATCGACATTTGCTAAAATTATCGATAAGATAGCAGATTTTTTTACCTGATTGGCATTTCTTTTGCTACAGTTTTATGGTAGTACGCAGATCCGTGAAAACATAATTTTAATATCCGGGATAGTATTTGTAGAAACTATGAAGCTAAAAGTATTTGTAAAATATTTGCCTCAGGATTTTCAAAAACAAATTTCAAATAATTTATTTATCATTAGCTAAATCTATTACAAGGTATGGAATTACAGCCTGGGGACTTTCCTGTAAAACAAATGTAAATCGTGTTCAATCAGTTCAAAATTCATTAGTTAAATTATTGGCTCATAAAAGTTTATATGAACAAAGGCATAATGTTCCGTACTTTTACCAGAATCTCAAAATTTTCTCAGTAAGAGCAATTCTGTGGTATAAAATCATATTTCAGCATATGAATAGCCCTGTATACATAAATAAACTGGACCACACTTACAATACTCGTTTTATGTTAAACGAAGGCCTAATTACCTTAAGTACCAAGTACCTAAGCATTTAAACAAATATGGACAAAGAACGCTGGACTACGTGATACCTAATTGCTTAAATATGTTACCTGCCGAAATTAAAAAATGTACAAATGGTAAAACAAATATTATGTTGAAGAATAAGGAACTCCAGTGAAAAATATTATAGCTTTAAAAAAATATGTTTATATAGACCAATAAACGCTGATTGTGAATATATAAGTTGTATTAAATAATATTTAACGTAGAATTTTAAAAAATTTATTAAAAAGTCCATTTTAAAACAGTTCATTAAAACACCCTGTCAAGTTGGTATTATTGAATTTGTGAGGCGTGACGTCACCGCGTCCATAAAACGCTCCAATGCTGAAATTCAAAATGGCCGGCGACGATCAGCTGATTCCAGTTGCCTACAAAATTCATACTTCGGTTGGTCATGATGACGTCACACTAGATTCAGTGGTTTTCGGGAGATCTTGAAAAATTAAAAGTTTAACATTTATTTTAACTATTAAAACTAACTATAAAAATAAAAATGAATATGCAGTTATTTAAGTTAGAAGGTCATTATTCATTTAAAAAAATTAAAAAAATTGGACTGGAGTTCCTTATTGGCTCGCCGAAAGAAATAATTTGTACTAAGACTAACACAAAAATTCTAACTGCATAATAACGTAAAATAAGTTTATTTATATATCTTCAAAGTAAAAGTACCCATGGACATACTACTTAAAAGTAGTTAATTGGGACTTCTCTTTTTTCTGTACAATATTTTATTTTTGCTGTCATATTGTATTACTTTGTATTTATAATTAATAAATAAAAAATAAAAACATAAAAATATTTTTTATAAGATAATTATACTTTGTTGACAAATTAGAGAGACGATCGGAAATTTATCTTTCGAATGAACACCTTTCTTGAAAAATCACGAAGTCTGTCAAAAATTTAAACAAAAGAAACACAAATTTTAAATTGATTAAAATAAATTTTATTATTACATATATGTAAGTACCTAGTTTAACGCTTGTCTGAATTTTAACATAAGCATTTCCAATATTGAAAATGACACTTAAATTTAAAGCAAATTTGAGTTCATTGAACCTGAATAATTTCACGCAGTAATAATAAACTTAACACACAACCGAAATTAGTATGTTTGAAGACGTACAAAGTTAGATTTTTTTTTTTAAATATGACCTCGGAAGAGTTCACTGTCTTATCTGTGTTGCGTGAATATAGCACAACTTGGTTAGGTGAAGTTTTAGGGCGGGTCAAGGAAAGGGTTAGTGCATATCTTGATGACGTTAAAGATTGAACAAGGGAGGAAATTCAACTTTTTAGTAAGTGATGAAAGTGGTAAGCAAAGGCGTTCCTATTTGTTAATTTAGAGGTAGGGGTTCGAGAAAAGTTGAAAAACGTAATAAGTGGAGAGTCCTTGACTTTTCGCCTCATTATAGTGTACCGCTAATTTATTAAGAATTCTCTTCAAATTATTATTATTATAACGGGTTTGCAGGCCTTGGGAATCAATTAACAGGAAGAGGCAGCCTAATAAATGTTAGGACGCGAATCATCAGGATTTCCTGATGAACTTTTCTTAAATTACGAATATTTTAACATGACGACGAAAAAGGTCTGATAATTCGAATCTTTCTGATTACTCCATGATAAATAACTCAAATTTTATTTGCTTTTGTGATATTTTATCAGTAGTTACTAACCTATCGTTCGATGATTTATATAGCGCCGTTTTGGTGAAAAATCCCTCAGAGAATTTACTCAACACTCTAAAAGGACTTCCTCGTAATTTTATCAGTATTTACAAAAACCAAATTTATTTACTTACAAAACATAAAATAAATTTAAAAAATGTTATCAAATTATTATTTTTTATAATGCCGATAAAAACAGATTCATCTTAGCCAACAGGACGAGAAATCAAATTCGAAGAGATACATCTGAATAAAACGTTGTACACAGATGTAAAGGGACGTACTTACTTTAACCAGTGATTCCTGATATTATTTGGAGTAAAAAATGGAAATGAAATTTTGGTCTCTGGTGACTTTTTTTTTCAAATTTTTTTTCTTCAAAACAAACAACAAAAAAATTCTTCCGTATATCGTCACTGGTCACTCCGCCAACCCACCCCTTACCCCGTCTCCAACTGTCCAACACCTACCATTTTTTTATGTTTTTGTAGAAAAAAAAAACATCAAAAATGTCACCGGAGACAAAAATTTTATTTACATTTTTTACTCTAAATAATGTTAGGAATCACTGGTTATAGTAAGTCAAGTACGTCCCTTAACACCCTGTATATATACGCACGGGCATATATACACCGGCCATTCGATGCTCCTTATATCAGCTGTGAATCGAAAAGGTGAACAATATTGGTTTCGTTCAAATCTATTTTGAAGGTATTTATATTGTATTTAGTGTGGTCTGTCATAAAGGCAATACTTAGAGCAAGGGTCACCAAATGACGGACCGCGGTCCGGATCCGGACCCCCGACCTATTTTGTGCGGACCTTGTGTTAACAATACAAGACGTTCATTAAGGATCTTAAATTGGAATTTGAAAACAGATTCACAGATTTTAAGAAAATTGATAAGGTCGTCGACGTCCTCAGTAACATTTACTATCTGCATCCTGGTGATTAATGGAGCAATGAAGCTGCAAAATTTTCGGGAGTAATAAAGCTGCTCTCCAGATGGAAATGATCGTTTTCGAAGAAAATACAGTTTTAAAACACCGAAATCAGGAATTTTCTTGTTAAGAGTTTTGGATAAAATTTGTTTGTGCTAATAAATACCCAGAATTAAAAAAAATTTGCCTTGAAACTTCTCATTTTGTTTGGGTCAACATATGTTGGTGAAGCATCATTTTTCAACATGAACTTTATTAAAAATAAATTCCGGAGCAGACTTACCGATTAACATCTCCAAGCTTTAATGACAATAGCCTACACAAACTTTAGTCCAAACTTCAGACGGATAGTCCAAGGCAAAAAAAAAATTCTCAAATATTGTAAAAAACCCTTGGTACTTCTTTTTATTCGTAACTCATAAAATTTGTTACATAACACATATTTAAATAGTACAGTTTATTATTTCAATCGTTAAACCCGCGAGGGGGGTGGGGGTAGGCTTTTTCCCTTCCGGATCGCGACGGTCATGTTCTTTTAAAAAACTGACCCTTAATAAAAGTAATTGGTGACACCTGACTTAGAGTATATTTAACCTTGAAACTTGGTGCAAATAAACAATATAAAAATGAATAATAAAAACTATCTAATAAATAATGCATTTATATTTGCGACCAGCCATTGGGTACAGCCAGGGATCTTATTGTCCTGCCACGGAGGTCTGCAGATTATGAGGAATGTTCTAGAGCCATAAAAATAATTAATTGAGCAAATAATTTATTTTTTAATTATTTAATTTTCATTATTCTTTGCATATTTTGAATTTGAAAAATGTGAAAATCAATACAAAGAAAAATATTATCTAAAGATCAGTAAACATTAGATGTAACTACTTTTAGAAAGGAAACGTAATAGACCACCAGGCGTTTGTCGTTAACCTTTCATTTTGTCTAAAAATATAAAGAATAAATTACCATCATATTTGATTATTAAATTAATTATTAACAAAAAAGTTGTAAAAAAACAGGAAAACGTAATCGCCGAGAAAACTACATTTAAATATGATTTCTAAAAATAATAATAATGTACTCGTACAGGGAATCAAAATAATTTAAACGCCAATTTGTTAAAATTTTGCATAAATATTTTCTGTGAAATGATTAAGATTTGGCGAAAAAAAAAATTACAACATAAATGCAATGATTTCTCTCTATTTTAACAAATCGGTCGACCAGTTTTAGAAGTCACATTCCATCATCAAGATTAAAACTAACATAAGATAAAATACGTAGACATAGGCAGAGGTAGACAGAACATATATAAATATTGAGGTGTTGGAGTGGGGTGAAAAACACACGATACATAAAGGTAAAAATTTAATTCATTTAAATAATTGAATGGCCATCTATTTAAATTAAATAATAATAAAATTAAAATGAAAAGATGAACAAAAATTATATTTACTTAAACTTACAGTATTAACTAAAAAAAAATAATTAAATTTAATTCACGTGGTGGAGAGTACATGAAATTTTCAGTCGCCGAGCCTTCACTAATTAAAAAGTTTTTCTTAAATTTATTTTTGAATACCTTTCAAATGCAAGATGTTTTAGTTAGGGATTTAGTCTATTGTGTATGAAGGAACTAAGGAAGGAATGGAATATTTTTATTAATTATTATCAAGTTTAATATTGTAGAACTTTATTTTAGGTTTAAGTTTTTGGTTTATTTATTCAACAATGATATTATTTTTCAATTAAAAAAAAAAGTTTATTTATAAACAAGTTCTACAGTGCAATTATTATGATGCGTGACAACCGTTTCGCCTTCCGAAGGCATTATCAAACTGCCGATAATGCCTTCAAAAATATAACATATTGCCATAATAATTAAATCCTTGACATTTTCTCCCACTTCGTAGCATTCTCTATTAGGGAGCAATAGTTTAACTGATTTAAGGGTAAAATAATATATCACTTTACTGTCATAATGTTATTCTTGACATTTTTGGAATAAATGTCATGGTAAAAAATCAAACACATAAAAAAAAGTTTTTTTCTATAAAACATGTATTTTAATTATGTGGTCAAACAGTTTCGACTTTCCTCCATGGTCCTTTGTTGTGCCATCATTTCATCCAATTTCAGTGAAACGTGTATGTGTGCGTGAGTGCCAAGTTGATAGAGTACACTGTCATCGATAACGAGTCCATCTACCGAGTTTCAGCTCGATCGGATCGCTAAGTGGTTTAATTTCCACTTCCGATTTTCATTTATTCATTCACGAAAAAAATCGAAATTGAAACAGATGTATTAAAAAATAATTGCTGCAAGTGGTAGGCAAATCGCTGCATTGTTGAAAATACCATATGTCTTCTTTTTGTTGACAAGATTTATTTATACTGAGTTTTACAGATGTTCTCATTTACGTAAGAAAATACCATTTATAAAAACTCAGTTAATAAACAAATAGGTACACAAAACTACAAAAATCCAATCAGCCAAAGGACACATAATAACTACATAAAAAATACAAAATTTAAAAGATACAGCTTTTCTATTTGGACAATGGGTCAAAGAAAGCAAGATAATAAAGATATTAGGACGTCTATAACTGAATGCGAAATGATGTCACACCAGATAACAATCAGAGGCACGACCAGATAAAATATACCTGTGTTAAGACTTCCAAACTACCATCGTTATGTGCATTCCATACCATTTGTTGAGAGCCCATCAGCGGAGAAAAATTCCACGCAACAAAAAAAAATTTATACAGATTTTGAATTTGATTGGCGTTGAAATTGGTTCATAATTTCTATTTTTTTCAATATAATAAAGTCGTCAAAAGTTACCTTGAAATCTGACCTCCGAATACAAAATGTCATTTGTTGTACTTTTCAACACCGAGCTTCAAAGTTTGAGAATAATAAAAAATAAACATTTTAAATGCAAACATATTTATTAACTGTTGTCGTATTAAAAAGTGGTCAAAACGTTTTAATATTCAAAGATTTTAAAAAAATCTTTCGGTGATTAAATTTAGGAAGGTTAATTTCGAATATCGTCAATGTGAATTTTCCAACGAGCATCCATTTTAATCACTATAAATAAAAACATGCCTGAAAATAACCAACCAGCTTTTCAATAGCAAATTTTAAAAAAATGTATATTCAATAACAAGGAAAAGGGTGATATTTTTTTAACAAATCTGTGGTTCATAAATTAATTTGTAACAATTTTAACATTTTTTATACAGGGAAGTCTTTTAAAAAAATTAATATTGGAGGTAGAGGCACGTAAGGTGTTTACTTAATAATATATTTTTCTGATTTTATTTGCTACTAAATATTATTTGCCTACCCCATTTTGAAAAAAAAAATCGTCCTTTTCATATAAAATGGTCAAAATTTTACACACGTACATAACGGGTTGACAATTAAAAATTATTAATCACCAAATATAAAAAAGAGACATCTCTTAAACTTATTTTCATATTGAGAGGAATATAAACACTAGAAATATTTCGATTCTCATGCCTTCAAAATTTAAAATCGAGCGTCTTATTTGCACGAGGGCAAGCCAGCAAAAAAGTGTTTTTATTTATTTTATTTTGTGCATAATTTTATAAGAATGAAAAAGTTAGAACACACGAAACCTCAAATATAGCCTTAGCCATAAAGGGGTATTTAAAAAAAAAAAAATCTTATAAAACTTCATAGTTAAGTCATGCAAAAATATTTTTTTAGTGGTTTATGCTTATATTTTTTGTTATGTAATTAATCATTTTATTGTAATTCCAATACATAGAAACGCTAGTAAAAGCTTCAATTTACCCGTAGCATATTTTTTGATGTTCATAATGTAAACCGATACGTCGTAAAGATTAATCTAAATAGTGTCTAAATAGGATTTTATTTTACATAATTATTTTTTAATTATACCAGTAACGAATTAATCACAAATCTTTGTAAAAAAAAATTGTCTACACGAACTTATTATGCTTTTGCTTTATTGTTAATTTTATTTTCATCCGGACGAAAAAACCATTGGTTTTGAAACATGTTGATAATTTTGAATAAGTGTGTATGGAAAGTGATTTGTTTTCATTTACTTATTTAAAACATTAATTAAATTTTAATTAAAAAAGCAAAACGTACCGATAAAGTAGTCGATATCTATATTACAAGTGTCAAAATCCAGGAAGGGAATTTGTATGGAAAAAACACCGCCCGGTTTCCTATTAATATGTTAGATAATTTTATCTAGGGTAACAAACAATGTCTTTATTCCTAGTGATAAAAGTGAACGAAATAGGATTAGAATAATGCCATAGATAAACTCTACCATGATAATAGACAATGAGACCCAAAAACGTCAGACAGGTCTGAAAATTTGTAAAAGATAAGGGACTGTTGAAACAACTGAGTTAAAGAGGCTTTTGTGTGAATATCAAACAAGAATTCTATTTTCCAGGAGCCAGTGGGACTTTGGCACACCATTGTGGAATGCGATGAGATTAAAATAAACGAGGGAAATGAAGATAAAGATTTAAAGGTGACGGATATTAAGAGTATAATCTGCTCTTCCGTAGATGGCGCTTATTTAATTATTTTAGGAAAAAACACTTTTTGCAAGTTATGCTTTAATATTTCAAGATGAATTATTTATTTGAGCCCGTACATGCGCATAGAGTTTGTGTACGGGCAAAACCATTTAATAATATTCATTGGCATCCGTGGTCGAGGGGTAAGGCTCTTGACTTGCAATCCACGCAAATATTTTTTTTTAATTAAATTGTGTTATTTTACAATTTATTCATTTAAAATAATATATAGTTTATTTGCGGCACGTTCCAGGGTATAAGATACTCTCAGTATAGCCCTGGTGTAAGACCACCGTTCAGAACTGAAACGTTGCTTGAAATGGCTTTAGCCGTGTTTGGTGGCCAGATCTGAATAGTCAGGTACTCTCAGTTTACTCTTCTCCGCCTCCTTCCCTTCCCCACTACCTTCAGGATCACAACATACCCCAATTGGGGACGCCATAGTCTCCCTGGCTTCAGACGGGAGCATCTGGGACTCTTCTCTTGTACGAGGTACTCAAATAAAAAAATAAAAATATATTGTACCAACAGGCGCCATCAAAAATTTATCTTAATATTTTAAAGCGTAACATGCAAAAAGTGTTTTATTCTTAAAATAATTAAATTAGCGCCACCTATGATAGAACAAATTACGAATTTTTACGTACAGCCTTTAAACAACAAATTAACCTACCTACCTACAGCTAAATAACTTCACGCAAAATTTCAATTCTGAACGCTCACATCTCTTCAGGGTAATATTGAGAAAAGGAATATCCACACAATCAGTAGTTAAATATTTTTTATTATTTATTATTTTAACTTTATGAGTAAAACCTCAAACTGTAATATTTAATTAAATGAAGACATTATGAGCGAAACTCAATCGAAAATCTGGAAACAGAAAAATCAGAAAAAGATATTGGCACCTCTGGGACTCGAACAATATCTTTTTCTGATTTTTCTGTTTCCAGATTTTCGATTGAGTTTCGCTCATAATGTCTTCATTTAATTAAATAAATATTTTTTATTTGGGAGGCGGGTATGGGTACCGCCGCCCCGGAAACCATTTATTGGAAAACTAATACCACCCCAAATGGTTCGTTACGCTTGGTGTCAACCCCAGTTTTCTGGAATAAAGTAGAGATTATTTTAATTCAATTTTTTATGAGAAAAACTCTCTTTTAATAACTTTTGAAGGTTATTCCCATCAACGTAATATATCATTGAAGAAGAAGATAACACTTATAATCTAAATGAAAATATGAAAGAAAACAAGACACAGAAAAACAGAAAAAAAAAAACAAAAAAACAATGGTCGCAACTGGGACTCGAACCCAGACCTCTCGTCTTACCGGGACGGCGCGTTTTCCAATTTCTCTATTGCCACCTTCTGTCAAACCGTCATATTTGTCAATCTCATATTTCAAATATTTAGAATCATTAATATTATCTTCAACTAGTTTTTCTCATAAAAAATTGAATATTCATTTAGACTTTCATAAAGTCAATAGTTCCATATGAATAAATTCGGATACATTTATCCGAGACGCTATTCAGGTTACAAACCAATTCTTTGAATGATTGTTTCCAATAAAAAGAGTAGTTGCCTATAATATGGAAAAAGAACTAGTTGAAGATAATATTAATGATTCTAAATATTTGAAATATGAGATTGACAAATATGACGGTTTGACAGAAGGTGGCAATAGCGAAATTGGAAAACGCGCCGTCCCGGTAAGACGAGAGGTCTGGGTTCGAGTCCCAGTTGCGACCATTGTTTTTTTCTGTTTTTCTGTGTCTTGTTTTCTTTCATATTTTCATTTAGATTATAAGTGTTATCTTCTTCTTCAATGATATTATTTTAATTGTTTATTTTTTAAGGGAAATCAACAGCTTTTATACCTACCTAGATATGTAATTAACTTAACTGAGAAACCAACAAGTTATGGATATCCTCAGTCATTTATTCGTTCAAAAAATGTGCAAATGTGTCAGTGACTGAGTGGGCATCGCGTTTGGGTCCCACCCGGACGTTGCGTGTTCGATTCCTCAGCTGGCTGAGTCCTCCATCACGACACAAGCAACATATTTCCGCTTAGTGTGGTGGTAGTAGGAGATTTTCAAACATTGTTGGGTTATTATTTATTATAATGTTTGTCTTTCTTTAAAAAAAAAATATTATTTTGTAACATTCTATTTTTCCCTAATTGCTACGCTAGCTTAAGCCGAGTTATAGCACCGTGTCTTCGCCGTAATTTTGAGAATGATGAAAATAAAAATAAAAAAATTAATTCAAAGTTAATAAAATACTTCGTTTTAACCATGTTTCGTAAGCAATGCTTCATCAGAGTTTACTTAAAAAAATTAAAATGCAAATTCTTGTAATTACAAAAACAGTATCTACAGGAATAATGTTGAATTCATCAAAACATTAGAGGTGGCGCACCTTCGGTGACCCATGCATCGGTGATCCGACAGTTGGTCCCCCGAGAATATGCCCCCGAAATCACAATTATTATAAAATTATAATTTTTGTGCATTATTTATCAATTTCAAACCTAAAATAGTCTTTAAAATACCTTTAATAATAAATTTTAAATTTAGTTTTTACTTTTTCTACATATACGCTGGTATATACAGTACATAGACAGCGCTATATACAGTATACAGATATATACAGTATACAGATATATACAGTATATAGATATAGCGCTCAACATTTGTACACGGTTTACATTAGTCACATGAGAACGGGTCGTTTCTACGACTCGTAGTTCAACAGCTCGGCTGTGGAACGATTTGCCGGTTTCTGTGTTTCCTCCCTCCTACAACATGGGTCTCTTCAAGACCCATGTTCACTCCTTCCTCTCCTCAAAAACACCCTCCACACAGCATCTTCAAAGATGACGTAGGCCCTGGGGGAAATTATTTTCCTCAGGGCCTCCTGTGTGGAGTTAATATAAAAAATAAAATTAAAAAATAGAAAAGTAGTGTTTTCCTTGATGCTTTTGAATGAAAATATGTTTTATACTTCATTATTCGGCGGTACATCCTCTCTGCGTACCCCTTCAGTGACACTTAGTTATTTATTTTTAATTAATAAATACACTTAGTTATATTTTGTACCAGTAGGTATACAGTATTTTCCCTAAGCATTTTGTATATAAGTCAGCCGGGGGACCAATTATCATGGAACCCAGTGCATCCATGTATGATGCGCAAGTGCAGACTTAAATATTTTCCGTGATGAAAAAAAAAAAAACAATAAAACGGAGTGTTTCCACACGTAATAATAATCTGTTGATAAAAAAACTGAGTCATGTTATGGTGTGTGTTTTTCTAAATATGTCATGTACAGAAGCATATCTATGATACTGCTACATAAGTTTCGAGTAATGCAAGAACGAGGCTATTATTTAAGAAGACGATGTAAGTAAATATTTACAAAACTATTTCACACGCAGAACTATATTTTTCTCAAAGCCTCATCTACATCTTGTGTACAGAAGGTTCTATTGACATTATTTTAAACCTTCGTTCGCATTTAAAAAAATACACGGTGAATCTGAGACGTTAATTTGAGATGATTGTAGGTGTATACTTCATTAAACATCTTTGCTAGCTAGATTCAGCAGTACCAAATTATCTGTTGGTTGACCAGGGACCAAATAACCTGTTGTATTGATAAAGTTACGACGCTTGTACCTTATTGTACAATATTGCTTGCTATAAAATAAAGTTTGGAAAAAGCCGATATTCGATATAATTCGAATCTACGGGGTTCGAAGTCCACATTGGAGTTCTAATGGGTGGCAGTGAGATATAAAACTGGCTGATGAAGAAGAAAGCACAAAACTGAACGAATGTTGTAGAATTGACATCCCAATATTTGTGTGGCAAAGCCGAGAGTTTATGACGTATTAAGAATAAAGAATTCCCAAAATAATGCAAGCCCGATGTAATGAACAAGATTAAAGGAAATGCTTGGATGGTCAGGACTAATAGCGGATAGGTGGAGAAAAGTCTCAGGAGATTATGCCAGTGAAAGGAAGAGAGTCGAAGACGCCCCACCAAGAAGAAAGCATAAAACTGACCGAATTTTGTAGAATTGACATTCCAATGTTGGTTTTGTAAATCCATGACGTTTATGACCGTAATGCGAAATCGTATCGAGATATGGAGAGATCCCAAAATAATGCAAGTCCGATATAATGAACAAGATTAAAGGAACACTTGGATGGTCAGGACAAATCTAATAGTGAACAGGTGGAGAAAAATGTCAGGAGATCGAAGAGCCAGTGAATGGAAGAGAATCGAGGACGCCCCATCAAGATGACACGAACAAGAGAACAGCAGAAAAGTACGTAGACAATGTACCATAAGAATGAAGCAAGGAGTGTGTGGTGTGTGCGGTTTCTTCCGCTCTGCCTACCCATGCAGAGAAATGTCACGATGGTTAGGTTAATCCGAGCATGTACTCCGCAGCAGTCTGAGCAAATCATCTCATTTCCACTGTTTTGCGTTTGCCGGACCAGGAAGCGACAACGTTTCAAATAATGCAATTATATAGTTGTATTTTTCTGTGGCAAAAGGCTAGATAATATTTAGACAACGCATTACAATAATGATATAGTTAGATGTCACAGATAACGCTCGCAAGAATTATGAATCACGTGAATCCCTCACATGTAATATTTGGCTTACCCTAATCAATCTTATGAAATTATTGACAATTATAAAAAGAAAATATTAGAAATACTCGTTGAAGATACTGTACACAATTTAACCAGAAATGCCATATAATTTAAATAAATTAAAGACGTTGTGAGGACAAAATCAAAGTCAGCGATTTCGCGAAGGAAAATAATGCTGGACGACAGATATACGAGTTCGATGTTGATAAAGCAGAAAGATGTACTGCTGAGAGTACATCCCGTTTAGCATCGTAAAGCGACCGCCCGGCTTGACCACTGACTCTAGTCCTGCCGCCGACAGCTCCGTCGTGACCTCTCCTTCAGTTAAAGGCGGTATTCTCAAAACAGAGAGAGATGATACAACGGAGTTACCAACGGCGCGATTTGCCGGGGTCGAAACTGCAACTGAAAGAAAGCTCGACATGTCCACTCTGCATTTCCCTACAGGACAAAGTGAGACAGTGTAGAGGTCGCCATTGAAGCTCCCAATGCAGACATCGCGGATCATCTCGACTCCTGCACAAGTTCGGCGAAATTACACAACCGAAAAAAAATGTAACTCTGTGTGCCAGAGTACGATTCCGCTGCGAAAATGTCGGTTGGTTCGGATTTTTGTCGTTTCGCGATTGGCGCGTTGCCGGCGCGCCGGTCCCGGTCGGGCTATATAAGCCAGAGCGCAGAAGAAGCCGGAGTTAATCAGCGCCTAGCAGCTACCGACGTCAGACGGTCTCCACGTGACCAAAGTGCAAACAAAGTTCAATACTCGCGCAAACTTCCTACAGACGCTTTTCATCCCCAAATATTGCAAGGTTCGTTCGCTTTTTATTATCCCGCATAATCTGTTTTTTTTTTTTTAAATTACTTTTATTTACATTCATCAAACGTCCAACAAGTTAAACTAATCCCTACGTTGTTTCAAACAATCTACATCAACATTCAAATAAATAAAATAACTTCTTAACCTTTTGCAACGATGATTTTTTCTTGATCTTAGTAAATATAACCAATAAAGGAATCTTGGAAAGAGAGCTCCTTAAAAAAATTAAACAACCTCACAGCTCTAACACAGCTTTAAATTAAATTTGTTCTTTAAAATTCAAATGTTTTTTTAAACATTTTTCAAAACATCCATTTGAGAAGATAGGACTTTTCCTTCTAATCATTAATTTCATATTGAATGCATTGTAATTTAATCACAAAAATATTTGAATGAAAATAAAGTGAATATATTATTTCGGATGGCATAACATCAAATGCAAATTTGACGCAACATTTAATCGGATGTCCTTGCTGGAATTTGCATATCCTGATATTTAATCAACCTGCATTTATAAAATATTAATTTCGTATTGAAAAAATTAATTTTAGAGGTCACAAAG
This sequence comes from Glyphotaelius pellucidus, assembly GCA_936435175.1. Classification (NCBI taxonomy): domain Eukaryota; kingdom Metazoa; phylum Arthropoda; class Insecta; order Trichoptera; family Limnephilidae; genus Glyphotaelius; species Glyphotaelius pellucidus. The sequence goes on from OW386547.1 coordinate 791,003, forward strand.
TGATTATACTTAGATGGAAAATGATACCTAAAGATCGAATTTCCAATAAATTATAATGCTGATAAGCAATTCAAAATCGTGAAAGTATTTTAAGAAGATAAATACTAAAAGTTTTCAATGTTCATTCGCTTTAAACATCTTTATTGTCATTGGCATTTTAGTTCAAATCAAAGTTTTGTTAATCTGAACGGAAAATGAAATTTAAAGACGATCGTTGTTTTATTGATAAAATTATGATTGAAAAATGCTTTCACTAGTAAATTCATGTATCACGAAATAATACCGTGATGCTGAGTGAAAAATTTTGATGAGTGGAATGCGTTTTGCGTGTCTTTGTCCACAAGAGTTTCTTTTTTAATACACAAACCCGAGTGCAGTGATTGTTCATTTCATTTACCGTGATATGTTTAATTTAAGAAATCATTTTGCATCACAACATCGTGAATGCTTGTTTTAATTCCTCTCGTCTCTTTATATAAAATTGACAAAACTCTAAGAGAAGAAAACCAAAGCCTTTTGCATTTCTGCAAAGCAGTTTTCAAGATATTTCACCTCAAGTGTACTTAAAACGGTATTTGTTGCCAAGACTGTTTGTAACGCACAATGAACACCCATAAACATTAAAAAAACTTTTCCGTTGTTTGTTTTTGGGGTCTTATACCGTGTTCAGGTTCAGGTCACACATCTGCCCTGATGATGTATATATCTGTAACGCTGTCCGAAACGTTGGCTAAAGTAAAGAAGGAGGTAGCGCAACACGGCATAACACATCAAAAACAAATAACTAAAATACTTTTGGCCGTGAAAATCTAAAATCGTATGTTAAAAATACTCTTTTGCAAGGCTTTAAGATTTGCTAAAGTTAATTTTGAAATCAGTTTGCTCAATTACTTGTGTTTCTCAATCAGAATACAGAATATTATTTCCACTGCTTTAAATACATTGTTCCATTTCTGAAATAATGTTTTAAAAAGCATTTAAAACAAATGAAGTAAAAGATAACTTGTGTTGTTTTTTAAATGGCGAAATACCAGTGTTTACATGAAAATGAAAACATTTATCTGTGACGCAGCCGATCAAAACCAGGCAAAACATTTCTTAAACTAATTCAACATTAAAACGGTTATGGTAAAAACGCCGGTACTTAAACATGCACAAGAATGAAGTTATTACGTAACCTCCGTCATTTTAAAACGTTACATTGAAAAAGAAACATATCAAATTTCAACGCAGATTGGGTTATTCTAATAAGCACGTCTTCAACATTAAAAGTACCAATAAATAAACGTTTATATGTAGAATCAGTTTCAGTTTTTACGTGTCGATTTTAAAAAGCGTCATTGAATTATAAAACATTCGATCTTGGCATCTGAAAAACGCGAGGCTGTGTTTTACTGTCCGTAGAACAACTGTTTTTTCATAAAAATAAATGTACATAAATTTAAGAGCGCAACCTTCACGGTCTATTAGACAAACTGTTGTTGGAATTCTGTTCACCCTACGTGAAGATCATAAAGCTCATTGTGTGGATCTCATTACAGAAGTAAACAAAGTATTATGGCACGCAATAGACTACAATTGTAATTATTATGCTTTATTGTTTACAATTTTCCCATGTCGGGTTTTTGTAGAGGTTTTTGTGCTCATATTTAAATTGGCATCACTTAGAGCCTTATTGCAGACATCTTTTAAATAATTATACCAATTTAAAATGTTAAGATAGAAGATATAATTTAAGACGAGGACCGAGTTACTTTGATATTATTTACGTTCTACGTCGTTCATTCAAATGATAAAGGCGGTAATTGGTGGCAATGTATTTATAAAACAATAAAGTCGATGCTTTATGTGCTCAAATAATGAACGCAATAACCGGCGTCATATTTGATTACATTATGCAGGTAGGTAATTTGCCTTAGATATATCTGGAATTCAGCATCATATTATATTAGGAGCAAAGTTACCATAACGTTATACTTCTGTACGAATAACTTCGCAGGAAACTCGAATAATGTAGGACTATTTTCGATATAATATATTCGATATATCTTATAAGTCATTTAATTAAAGAAAAAGTAGGTAAATTTTACTATCACGACATCTTGTTAAATAATAGAATAAAATGCAATATTAAGATTTTGGAAGTATGCCTTGTTAGGAAATCGTAAGAAAATTGGGCGAGTTTAACGTTGTTAAAGTGTATTTTTCATTGTATCGTGATGATATGTTATCAAGGCAAATTCTTAAATTAATATTTTATTAATAAGGCTTGATTATAATGAGGGCCAATATCAATTTCTTTCGGTGCTTATTGTTGGCTTTCTGTGAAATCTATTAAAATATTAAAGTTGCTCGTAACGTAATTCTAAAAAATCAAAACGTTAAAATCGATAATTTATGAACTAAAATATTACGATAACATTATGGTAAACATAATAGTTGGTTACAATAATAAAGAGGCCGCTTTATGTGCTCAGAAACTACAAGAACAAATAGTTACCACAATAATCGGCATCATCTTTCATCTGGTAACGATGTTGATTCTATGTTGTGGAAAATTGTTTTTCCATAAATACGAAGTAGAACTAGGCATTTAAAATATCGTGTAGCTATTAATGAATATATATTAAAGTAAACGTGAATAGAATATTACCTTTATGGTAATCGGGAAATCGAGTTTTCGACTCTGGAGCTATTTATTTCCATGTCATCGAGCTGTAGGGGAATTTGCTAGAAAAAAATATCGTCACGATATCCTACAAAGCGATTTACGCAGACAGTACCTGTGTGGCCCTAGGCTTCACCTAGTATCTGAAGCTACAGTAATATGAATGGAAATTATCTATAGGTAATCTTTTTATAAACTATACTTGTAGTTATTACTTGGTAATATTGACTCGATTTTCGACTTCTACTGTAATCTTTATTCTAATTGAAAAGCTGGAAATATGTCTAAATAAACAAAATGGCGTCTTGTTTTACATTAAGAAATTAATCATCCTTAGAAGCATAGCTCACAGTGCAAACGACGTAACTAGTTGAAAACAGTTGCGTTAATTTCGTGACGCCAGTACTCAGCCTTCTTGGGATTTTAGTTCTTCAAATATCACACCGACAGACATCTGCAATATAGTTAAGATATTTGAAGAGAAATCGCGTTCTCGTGTATGAATATAGCAAACAATAGATGATATAGAAAATATTACCGAACATTAAATATTGTAACAATAAAACACAGTGGGTACTTATAATAGGATAAAGATTCACTGATTTTTAAAAAACCATTTGAGTAATAACACTTTTAAGAAATAATGCTTAAAAAATCAAGAGCACTTCTAACTTTAAAAACATCAAAATATAGAACAATATTAATATAAACATTCAGCTGCATTTAGTTTTTTAAACTCTCCTTCGGAAAGTTGCCCTCGGTTTAGAACATTCGAGAAGAGTTCATATCACTGTATGATTGTTCTACGCAAGGTCGGTACGGTCCAGAATAATAGAGGAGCAGTCGCCCGTCAATCTGCCTCCGTAGTACTTATTCCGCATAATAAATCCATGGAATCGAATGAATGGTCAGCGACTGACAAATGTTCTGACGAATGGAACAAAACACACCAGTCGAGATGACAATGACAATGGATGGCACGCCAAATAATAAGATAAACGGTGACTCACATTCATTTGGCGTACGTTTATTTAAATGATTCACGTGTTATAGTAAAGTTTTACAAGTGCAGACACCGATCGCAATCTGCTATGATACGACAATATTTAATAAACTGTAATTGTATTTCTGCAAGGAATGTGTATTCCCCTAGAGTCTCTGATATTTTGCAATGTATTTCTGAGCTGTTAAAATCACTTCGCACAATCATCACCGCATTACATTCGAATCCATATAAGTTCAATATTTTTTGACGTATTTCAAAATAAAATATTGCTTTTTGAAGGTGAAAGACTATTTAGAATTTTAGTATAACAAATATCTCCCAAAAGACTCTACGGCTGTGTGACGCCTGGGAGAATATCTCCCAAAATTGCTGTGTTTAAAAAAAGGTTTCTTTAAATCGGTTGTCTCAAACAATCCAAGAGTTGAAAAAATGTATTTTTCTTCAGTCTAATCAGCACGTAGAATCTTGTAAATATAATATTGTTACTAAGTTGATAGACTAAAAGCATGGATTAACGAATAATGTTTGTAACCGCAATATGGCTCGAGTGAAAGATGACCATTCAGAATCGAAACGTAGCTTTAAATGGTGTCAGCCGTGTTTAGTGATCAGATCTGAGTATAATATCCAGACATTACCCAATCTATCCCTTTAACATTAACTTTCCTCTCCATTTCCTTCGGGGGTCACAACAAAACCCACATTAAGGCATGCTAATGTCCCTCTGACTTTGAGTATTTGGTACTTGTGTACGGTTCATCAGAGAACTAGTAAACTGGGTGCATGGATACAAATAATTATTATAGAGTTCAAGAGTCATTCCTCAAGAGAAGGTTTAAATTTGTTGATAGTTACTTATAAATAAATTTGAGGGTCATATGTGACAGGAAATCATGTTCGTATGAGATGTAATAAAGAAATGAATCAATAATAATGGCTGATCATGGCCTTTCATAATAAAATTATTGTAACCAGGAAGCACCTAGACCAAAAATAAGAAATGAATACAGAGTTGATTCGAAATAGTTCGAATGTATCAAAAGTTCAAATTGAAATATTTGGTTATTTCAAAATCGGATATTTAAAAATTCTACGATGGAATGTGTCCTTCTGAACGCGTTGCAATTGGTCGGTTTTAATAGAAAAAAAACAGGTCGCCCTTCAAATCGAGAATCCCCATTGATACCAGATACATGGCTGATATGCAAAACAAAATAGCGGTGTTAGTTAGTTACTAAAGAATATCTAAGCAGAGGTGAACTGGGAAAATTTTCCAAATCAAACGGATCAACAGCTTCAAACAAATCGTACAAGAATAGTACACTATTAAATATTCATGCATTCTACTTTCATCTCGAATTTATGGGAAGACGGATAACTTGTCCTTCTAAATTGTATTGATTATGATTTTGGATCTTTTCTTTAACAAAGAGTATTTATTTAATCTTGTAATCAAGCACTAATTTCAAGTCGAATCTTGAATTCAAATTCAAAGAATAATAAGTATCTGTTTTGCTTTAAATATGGCCTGTCTTTAACTTAAAATCGTGAGAATGGGAAAAAATATACCCAACAGTACATTGTGCGGTTCACTTTAAGAGATCTGATAAAACCGTTGTGTTTACGAGTAATACTAAAAAATGTTCGCCTGCGGGGCACGATTAAATAACAGCAATAAATTAATATCGCCATAAAATCAAGGCGTTTACAATTTTTCCCATTTCTAAGCCAGTCCGCCACTGAGCCGAGTTTTAATGATGGATATCACGAATCTCCATCGAGTTGGGCATAACCAGTTTGGTTTTATTGCTCAATATTGATAATCAAATGTACAGCTAGCTGGTGTTAATGCCTCCGGCCCGCCTAGGACCAGTCCAAATCCCTGATGATGAACGGTAAACCGTCCGTTCGGAAACTGATCGGGAAGATAAGAAGAAATGTTAGAGTGCGCAACTGTTAATGTGATTTGGGCGAAAGGGCGTCACTTGTCAGAGCGACCGCCCGGGGCTGGCCATGGATCGCATATTAAACCAAATCGACTAAATAACAGTATCACGTAGGTTTAGTATCATTGCTAAATTTAATAAACTTACTCCAATCTGGATGTATAATAAAGGCCATTATTTATAAACCGAACAAATTTTAATTCGTATCTGTAGGTGAATAGTTTAAGTTAAATTTCTCGTATTTTGGTCATATAACAATCACTGTTACAACATCTCTGTTGTTGCTAAAGTATCATAGAAAGAAACCTATGCAAAAACACACTAAAATAAATCAAGTAAAATCAATTGCAAGTTTGTAAAAAAATGGGAGTAGGTAGTCAGTCAACTTCCAAACAGTTGCATTCCAGTCGTATTCACACTGCTGTTGAAATAGCGTAAATCTGTTGCTGCTACGTTTTGATCAAAAAGACACAAGAAAAACGTCCAAATTCTACGCTTTAGAAGCCTTGACGCGTGAAATCGGCGTTTGTTGTAGACTGTTTTTACATCTAACTAAGATACGCATCCGCGCGAAATCAATTATTAGGATTCAGGATATATTTTTATTTGAATGACCGGATATTTGCTTTTTTATTTTGACAAATTCAGTTTTTGTAGTGTGCTATTTTCGTTTACATCGATTTTTAAGCGCGTCTTCATTTACCAATCGACAGCAAACTTCTCAATTAAAAATATCATTACAAACATTTATTTATGTGGGGAAAAATTCTAATTTAATACTATTTTTTGGTGTCTCGATTTGCATTGTGGAACTAAGCAATGATGACAGCCGTGTCGCAGGAATAAACTCGTAAATTGTCACTAACAGGATAATTGTCGCGTAGACCGAAACGGTAGGGCAACCGCGCAACCCGCCCACGGGATTAATGTATATATCAAGCGAGTATCACCGTAACTACACATACAGAATTACGCAGATGTTTGCATAACGAGAACATCATCACTGCAATGCCACTCTCCAAAATCCAAAAAGACTAAATAGCTAACATGAATGAATTAAACTTCGATTTTGCGATGATGTTCAAAGAAAATGGCAATAAATCTAGCTATTGCCTTTACTGTTTACTGTGCAGTTCTTTGAGATTGTTCCTAAAACTGTGCAAACCCCAAAAAATGTAAAACTAACACATTTTACTCACATATGTTTTTTTCTTGGCGTGTGCACAGATTAACAGCATTTATGGACCATCCGTCCCTGGTTATCTATTACTCAGTAACCCCACAAGCCCAGAAAGCGATTAAAAACAGACATTAACTAAGTGACATCTTAAATAAATTCAATTAAATGAAGACATTATGAGCGAAACTCAATCGAAAATCTGGAAACAGAAAAATCAGAAAAAGATATTTACACCTCTGGGACTCGAACCCAGGACCTCCCTACTTTCCGGGTTAAATAAATTCAATTCCATCTGAATTGTTTCCTGTGAGCGCATCTTAATAGGTGGGTACTACGAATTTATCACAGATATCTACCAGCCTACCTCGAAAATATTTATAAATGACGTACGTGCATAGATTTCATTACAAAATTTTGTTTCCGGCTTTTTAGTGCACGTTAAAACCCGTTAAATGCCAGGGAGGAAACGACGTAAAGACTTTGACGTAATATTTTGTGGGTTTATTTTGTTCCATCGTATATTATATTTACTGAAACACATTCCTTGAACAAAAACTATGCATAAAAACAACATTACTTGCGTTTATTTGATGAATTTATATGTTTTACGATCTTTTTCACGAGAACGACGCTAAAAAAAATTTGACAGCTCAAATACCGGGAAAAATGACACTTGGACGCCATAAAAAATTTAATACAAATTATTCCGAGTGGCTAGGTGTGTTCACGGTATTTTATACCTTAAGAACAAGAATGCCCCAAGCGATTCTGAACTTGTCCTTCATACGTTTTCTTTATACATAAGGGTTAAAATCGCATTCCAAAATAAAATTTGGGCGTGAGCGCCGGCGCACACCCGGTACAGTAGGCGTTAAACTTTTAACAATATTTTAATAATCCTTTGAGTGTCAGTGTATTTTTCCCCTCACTTTTCTGTAGCTAAACTGGTTTTCAGGAGAAATTTGAAACGAAACAAATTATAAGTCGTACAGTGGACAGGTTATATCACCACTGCAAAAGAAAACATTAGTGAAAAAAACTTACATTATTACCAGGCTTTCGTTCGAGTTCAACATACTTTTTCCTCAAAGAACAAATGAAAAATATGGAAAAATCAATTTTTGATGATAAATGACCTCTCAGGACTCGACCATATTTTGTCAGAGGATCAAAATATTTCCGCTTTGCAATAAAATCCAAGTAAATGGAATATTTCTGAAAGTTTTCGAAAACTAAAACCCGATTTTGAAAAGTGATGAAATACGCTTTCAAATTTTATAAATTGAAATAAACATAAATTAAATTTTTTAAATATATAAAATTTGCAAGCAAAGACAAAGAACTAAAATTACTGATAAAGAAAAAAAATATAAACACATAAGGTACATATTTTATTAGACAAATATTTTGTAAATTTTATTGTCACCTTTATTGCCTTTTTGTCGTTCCACATAAAAATAATCAATAAAAAATTCCCAAAGTTTAAAATTAGCCTGACGTGACATTTCAAATCTTCGTAGTTCATGACGGAAATGCGTTGCAAGCTGAAAAGTTGCAAGTTGACCTAGAAATCGCAGTTAGAAAAATCTATGAAAATTACATGATGGCAGAACACCCCGTTCAATAGTTCAATCTCCTTTATAAACAGATTTTCAGATACGCTTATTATTTTTTTTTTAATGGGTCCCTACCTACCTTCATATCTCGCTGTGTTTGATATAATATTCAAATTAACGCAGTTATTAAAAAAATCAACTTAAAACAAAAAAGCGGAAAATACGCTTTTTAATAATAATAATAATAATAATTGGACAATTTATAGAGCGCCGTTTTTGTGAAAAATCACCTCAAGGGCGCTTAAATGCCCAATAACAAATATCTATGATGAATCGAATAATTTATACGAACTTATCATATATCGATAAATTTGTTAAAACATTGTAATTAATCATAAAAATAGCGGCCAAAAATATAGTTGAAGATAATATTGTTAATTCTGAATTTCAAATATGAATATTATGTCCCAATAGCCGAGTGGATTAAGGCATTGTCCCGCTGGGAAAGAGGTACTGGGTTCGATTCCCAGCTGCAACCTTTTTTATTTTTGTGTGTCTTGTATGTTTCGTATTTCATTTAAATTTATTATTTATCTTGGTCCTCAATGATTAATATAGAAATTGTTTACGGAAATTAATAAATCTCGTTTATAAAAACGTGCACAAGTGAGTCATAAAACCGCATCATATAAATTATTATGCAATGCTGAGATTTTTTATTCTGGTTCTTGCATTGATTACATCTTAACTCGTTAATTCTTAACCCATGGTCCATGGTCAGTGTTAAGCGAATCATCATGCTAAGCGCCATTGAGGTGATTTAATCACTAAACGGCGCTATATGAATCTGATCAATTATTATTCGATATATTTAAATACTTGATTACATGTTAGTATTTTCATATGAGGTATTTATTTATTGCTTGTATTTATTTATTTATTTAAACGCGATAAAATGGCTTTAAAATTAAAATGATACATGGGATTATAAGTAAAGAGTGGTACACAGAAGGATATCAGTAGTATTAAGAACAAAATAAGAATGAATGAGAACACAAAAAGGAGTGATACAGTTGTTATTAGAAGTACAATGAGATATTATTAAAAATAAATACGAAAGAAATGTGTACTCGTGTAAAAGTTAAATGATATATTACGTTTAGTATATTGGTAGCAAGTACAATCAAATGCAAAATGGTCAACATCAAGTTGTTCTTCTTTTTAACCTACATAACTTTTACCGCTCTGTCACATTTCTACCACTCTATCACATTTTGTTTTTACTATAAATGAATCTCTCTGGATCTCAGAGGAGAAATTGTAGCAAGGGGGAAAGGGGGCCTAAAATGCCTATTGGGGGTGACAAACACGAGCTGCGTATATACTTCGAATGACAACCCACGTGACAGAATTGTTGTACGACATAAAAATTGTAGGAGACAAGTTTTTTAGATTTTTAAAAATATTTTATTAAACATCATTAAAATTAATAATCGCTGATACTTGCTAGGTTATACCTTTTGGAGTTTAAAAATTGTTTATATTTTGTCGTCATATCATTTTTTTGTAACATTATAGAATACACGCAAGTCGAGGTGGCAGAAGACAACTGTGATTTGTATGAAATACACTTCTATCACGAGGAGTTACAACTCTGTCACTTAATTTTTACTACAAAAATATAAACACATATTACTTTAAAACACACACAGCCGTTACGTCTTTAGTACAGTAGATTTTATATACAGTAGATTTTACAATAATAATATTGGTAATTCTGTTGAATTTTTCTCCACTAACTGGTGGAGACAACTTTATGTAGGTTAAAAATAAGAACGACCCGTATATCTATTCATACATTCGCATTTTTATTTGCAAATCGTTGATTTCTAGGAATTGGCTTGTAAATAGAGTAATAATTTAGTATTGAAATTATTGTTACCTTCAAAATTATCTTTGCTTTGAAACGGCTGTTATTGTGGTGAGGCGGAGGGGTATTACTTCCGGTGGACAGGAAATGCATCACTTATGCAATTTAAGTCTTGCCACTGAGCGTACTTCAGTGGCATTTCATCATCGCCCTTTGCCACTTAAGTGATAAATGAGTTACCGACAGACTGTGTCTGGAATGAATAAGTCTGTATCGTTGTCGTCATGCCGAGTACCAAACGATGCGAGCATAATATAATACAAATATAATTTCCGTTAGTAACGTACAACGCAGAATTACTTTCTTAAAGAGATTGATTTAAAATGAAAACTATGTCTTAAATTCTAATAAAGTTCGTCATAATCGGCTCCTTCCCAGGTGACGCTAATTTAACTATTTTAGGAAAATTACTTTTTGCAATGCGCTTTAAAATATTAATTTGATTTATTTGTTTGCGCCCGTACATCGATCGTCCAGTTGATTAGTCGGACATCTCGGAAAAATCGAAATTAGAGTTGAGTGTGCAGTTATATGTAAAAGTGTGTCATGTATCTGATACAATACTCGAATTAACAAATAAATAAATAAACATCACCAAATCTATTATAATGCAAAAAAAACTATTATAATGCTTGTGGCGAATTAAACAAAATATTTTCTGGGTCACTAGCAGGATATTTAAAAATGTTGTTCTAATGTACAAGATCGTTATGCCTCCATGTGCATAACGATCAAGTTATTTTATAGCATATTTAATTTGTAAAACACAGATAAATGTAAATAATATTTGATTTATGGTGGGCATTCGAGTATTACTTCCCTCATTATTTAAAAGCTGGGTATTTGGAGATGTCTGATTAATCAACTGAACGATTGACATACGCAATACAAATGCGAAAAAATAGTTTTGTCTGAAAAATGTTGAATTTGTATACCTTTCTTGAAAGAAATGAGTCTATGTACCTAAGAACAAAACCATTTATTCATGTCCATAATGTACAGTATGTATGGGAGCGAATAAATAATTCATCTTAACATTCAGCAAAAAATGTTTCCTAAAATAATTTAATTAGCGCCATTTAGAACAAGCGGTTTATGCTTAATTATAAGTTAACCCTACTACAAAATACTGACGTTTTCCTAAGAGTCAAAGAATATAATGTGAATCTAATCTCAACCAAACAAAATAATACAAAAGCGCAAGCTTGCACATAGTTCGTAGCGTTATATTATAACTCATATCGTGTTTAAGATAAAGTTTATAGTTAAGTACATCTACGGTTACTAATTTCTTTCGATATATAACATATTTTCATTGAACACTTTACGTTTTAAAGTTCTTAAAAATTACATGTTATTTTTTAAGATAATATCTGTACATTTGTAGAGCCAGAACGGTAATAATATGAAATTCCCTCGATAGAAAAAAATCGCAAAGTATGCTCCAAAAATTAATAAAAACTTTACAGTTTGTTCTGTTTTTTAACAAGATATAGTGAAAAAATCATAGTGTTTCTTTGAATGCTTCTAAAGACATTGTCGAGATATTTTGTTCTATCTTGAATGTCTTGTTTTATTAATATATTAACAGCACTATTCATTACAAAGAGTTTTAATATTACCTCTACCATTCCTATTACATATCTCCCTTTCAAGCCGTTATCGAAAACGCCATTCACCGCTTGGAGGGCTTGCCTAAGAGACTTTAGCTTGTTGTTTCGGCACCAAAAAAAATATATGTGAATATAGTTTAAAAAATATTACGTTTATTATTTGCAAATAAGTATGTATAAATAAGAACGGACATTGATTTAAATACACCTCCTCTTGTTTGCTTTTGACACTAAACATTCCCATTCCTCTAAATCGAAGTTTTTGAAGCGAGATTCCGGGTTTTAAATGTTATATTTTTTGTGAAAATGCGCGTAGTAAAAAAATATTATTGCTAATGGCTGAGGGGCAGTTTGTTTTGGTCACTGCAGGGAGTACTCGTATTATTTATAATCGGAAGGAACTATTTAGGTAAAAATTATGATCGCAAAGACACCAACAGTATTTAGTTTCACAAATGCATTGAAATTATAACGACATCATCAATTAGTATTGATTACGAAAGTGGTGATTCCCGTGACGAAAAAAAACAGATTCAAAGCAAACGCTTGTCTTTCCAATGCATAAAACAACGCCACAAAAATTCGATTCGCAGAAAAACTGGGCGATTGCACATTTATACAAATCAGTTTCTCAGAAAAATCTGTGGACGATCCACTTTCTACATTAATTCGTAAACATTTAGCAGCAAAATTGACGTCAGTTTTCCGCGGCTTTGCTAATTGCTGTTTGCGGTAATCCCGCGGTGGACTCTGAGAGACCACTGCAAATATTGGCATATCAGGTTATCACATCACGATCCGAAGTCGGTCGAGTTACAAATTACCGAGTATGTAGGTGCAATTTGCTTTCAAAATACGGCGGACACGAAAGGCTGTGTGTCGAGTGATGATTATTTGCCGTACTGCTTGGTCAGCTGATTCTCACGGTGTGAGTCACTCGGTGCAGGTATAATAATATATCAGATACCTGGTGATGGCAATCGACTTCTTCACCGGCCGATAAACAAGTCCGACGATCTTGACGGAAGAGGGGAATGCTTATTAAAACATGCAAATCAAAATGTTGTAATAGTTTGTAAAAAAAAAACTATTCGAATATTACTCCAAGTTACTACTCTAGTTTCTCCTTAGCCTCAAAACATTGATTTTTTGATTTGGCGTTTAACATATTTTTTTTACAGCTAAGTCATATAACTTATGTTGGATTTGACCCAAAGAGCTCAAAACAGTTTAGTTAGAAATTACAGACAGAACCATTTATTGGATTACCAACACCTCTGCAATAGGTCACCCTTAATGATTCGCTACTTTTGGTGACTTGGTAGGGGTACAAGGGATCATTAGGTAAAGTTTGTCTAGGTCCTGGCGACCGATGCGTCTGCCCACCTGCTGCGTGGCGGGCCGGATCGAGAGAAACTGTTTGAGGGAGGTCTTTTGACCTCTCCAGCCAGAATCCCTCGGCCCATCGCCTTGCATCGCAGTGGGAGGTCTGGAATCGTACGTCCGTCACACCTGGACCTGTTTCCTTCCCAGAATTTCTCTCCATTCTTTCCTAGAGTTCATTTTATGTGTAGGCATATAATCCCCCTTCGAGCAGTGTCGGTTGAAATGATGCACAAATTATGCAATACGTGGGGTGCAATAATTAACGATGTATAGACTGCATTGTGTTCATCTTTTACAATTCTTTGCCAAATCAATTAGCAATGAATGACTTAGCACAGGTAGTGCGACTGATTGGTTTCACTCAGCCGAGACTCACTGATTCATTATTAAGTACAACACTTACAAACAGGTAGCCTTTATTCATTAAAACGAGGATATATAAACTACAATCCGCATACGATATTAGATACGTTGTGTAATGGTTCAAGTATTTGATAATTAGCTCAGAATTACAGAGATACAGAAATATACTTTTCATTATGTCTGAAGTCTTCAGCGACAAAATGTTTTCAAAACGATCGCCCAGTTGATTAGTCAGACATCTTCGAAAAATCAAAATTTGAGTTGAGTATGCAGTCGTACGTAAAAGTGTACACTCTATCTGGTACAATACTCAAATTACTCATAAACATCACCAAATCAATTATAATGTCAAAAAACTTGTAGTGAATTAAAGAAAAGAACGCACCGGTGAAATATTGCTTTCCTGATTATCTTAAAACTTAGTATTTGGAGATGTCTAACTGGACGATCGAAAAACAAAAACATTGTGTCGCGGCCAAAACAAGTTTTTTAAATTATTTTTAATCGGCCACAAAAAAAACAAAAAGTTTGTAACTCTGCCCCAATGTTTCGTGTTTGCTCAAACATTTGGTAGTGATAATATATATACTCGCTGGAGATTCTGCTTTATCTACTGGAGCGACAGCGCAATTTAAAACTTTTTTCTCCGATTACTCGACATTTTTTGGTGATCATTTTGAATATTTTCCCCCCAAATTAAAAGAAAATACCTCCGAATTTTAATATGGAGACATACAAATTGATTATAGTTCTATATAGCCAATGAATTCACCTATCTTTTGTCGATTATCACATATTCGTAGGATTTATACAAAAATATTATAAAATCGTAAACTTTTACTTAATTACTTACAATAAGGGAAAATTTGCCAAAATTGGCAGCAAAGCAATCGGAGGTATTTTAAATAGTACCATACAGTGGCAAAAAGCGCTCTAGTGGCTATACAAGCCAAAATACAAATATTAAATCGATTCGAATAAAATTCAAAATGAAAGTTCTCGGAAACGCAGAAGTTGCATCTACAACTGCAACTGCATGTAAAGAAGCTTTAACTGGTTGGTTTCTCCTTTCAGTGTAAAACAATGATAATTTAAACCTTTTGTTCAATACTTTACGCAGCGAAACTGCGAAAAGAAGACGTATGGGCCGTCCGAAAAAGGAAAAGTACAGAGGAAGTAAAACGAATTTCTCCACATGAATAAGGCAGGCAGAGTGCGAAAGGCGGTAGTAACAAGTACGATAAATTCACCAAAGACATTCCGTTCCTTGCGTAGAGATATAAGTAACGAAGCTACAAAAAGGACATTGGTCTTTTGTTAACCACTCCGACCCCTAAGCTTGTTTTCAAGACAATAGCAGTGAAGTACAATAAGCTTGTTTTTAAGCTAACGCGTGTGTTCCCACATAAATGTTTATATCTCCGTTTTTGTTCTAGTGACAACCTTAAAACAAAAAGGAGAATATCTATAAGAAAGCACGCTTCACATCTCTATTCAAAGTTATCTATAAAAAAAGATAAGAAATACTAATTTTGTAGAAACAGTTTTCTTAGACTTCTTCTTTCTAGACTTATATTTGTTATTAAATATTTTTGTATGAAATGGTAAAAAAATTAGGAGATTAAATTGTTTATACATTTGTCTAATATAATAAGTGTTTTATTAGGTTAACCATGATTTTAGTATCGTTTTCACATAAAAACATCACGAGTCATTTTTACAATTTTTTTATGTTTGCATCTTAAATTTTGATGTTTACAATTTTTAATATTTATTTGCAATAATAAAATTTGTAAGCGTATTTCATCACCTTTCAAAAACAGTTTTTAGTGTTTGGCTATGTTCAGAATATTTAATTTATTGAGCTTTAATTGCGAAGCGGAAATAACGCAAAATTTTTATAAATCTGACAGTTCGTTTAAGACAAAAAACTTGCACAAAGGCGAGTGGTTAAGTACCTTCAGTTAAGTAATGGTTAAAAACCTGGAACTGGAAAACTTTGACAGCTTTTCAGTACTCGTTTTCGCGACACTAACATGTTTGGAAGGGCATAAACCTGCGGGTAGAGAAGGGATACGTCGAAGAAAAATAAACGCAGACACCCGCCTTAGAGATGGGAAGCTTTTTGGTACATAAATGCGGCAAACGCGACACTTTCCAGCAATGTCCTCTACGCTGACCCTTTTTCATCGTCTCAACTAAGCAGAAATTTTCTTTCCAAAGCAGCTTAAATTTGCACAGCTTTACATGTCTGGAAATTTAATTAACACAACTATTTTCACCTCGCATTGTAACACATTTCAATCGTGAAATTTAAAATCTATTTTTAAAATATAAAAAGCAAAGTTACTACGTTATTTGTCTCATCTGTATTCGGTAGTTCATAACAGTTAATAACAAAAAAAGCGTTAAAATTCGGATGTAGTCTCCAGTTTCCAATAAAATACACAAGTTTAAGTTGGCATTACCGCAATTATCAGCAGCATGCAAAGTAATGGTGATAAATTAGTTTATGAGTGGACAGAGTAATTGATTTAAAGGGACACACGACTAAATCAAATCATTCCCCTGACAGGTTAATAATCGACCTTCCACAATCAATTACGAAGCGCAGCAATGGTAAAGATGTATAAATTACGATCCGCATTCAATAGACTGTCCGCTGTCATTAGATGATAAGATAATGATAAAACCCTCCATTCATTGCAAGAAAAAGCGGGTAAACAAATGACTGGTAATAATCATGTAAGGTTATATATAATTTAAGCTATTAAACTGCGCGAAGGACAATTCAGTTTTTCTTCCATCCGTGTAAAAAGGCTATCAAAAATTACCCATGTTTATAAACAATGTTTCACTTCAACTGGCATGACGGAGGTTATTAAAATTAATTTAACATGAGTGAACTTTAACTGATCAATAAAATACGATAAAATTTCAGCACTCTCATAAAATCAATACCGATTGTAAATGATATTAACATCATTACTTCATTGCGAAATTTAATACAACTCGGTATTATTACAACAAGAATACTGCAGTTCATTGTGTGCAGAGTTGTTTTCTTTATGGGAATAAAATGATAATAAAAGTTATTCCAAGTTTACCCCGAGACGGGTTTGAAGTCACATTATTTAGGATTTTATCACACGTCCAATGACAGCCAGTACCCCAGCTGACCACCGCAAGGCCTTGGACTGTCTGACTAAACCTATTACAAAACTCTTCTCCGATCTTTCCAGCTAAAGCTTCTCTAAGGGCATGAAAATATCAGTCCGTTTTTGCATCGTATATTTACCCACGTAATGTTTACGTTTTGCAATGCGCCGCTCATTAAATATTTTCACCGCATTCGTTTTAAGTTGCGGTTATGAAATCGATACAAAAGTATGAAATTCGTGTTGTTTTAATGGTGAACTTTCCAGCAAAGAACTAAAGTGCGAATATCTTGACACCCTTCAAAGTGGCTGACCGTAAATCATACTTTATCCTCTGTATTTATTTCCAAGTGCGTATTTTAAAATATCTCTCAAGAAAGCTCGGACAGTGTAAACAAAAACTGGTTGGTACTTGTTACTTATATATTTCAAGAATGTAACAAGCCGGCCAGTTGTTCCTTGTGTTTTTGCAATTGCTCGCTTGGTATTTTGTTTTATTTAGTTCAGTATTTGTCGTAACTATGGACAGCGCGCATAAGAATGCGAGAGCGCAAGCCCTTATCTCGGCCGGCCCGCTGTTAGGTAAGAATATAGAGCCTTGAATAAATCCCAGCCAGCGTTACGTCTATTATCGGAGAATCGATCTGGTTACGTAAACACGTCTCTCTCCCTCTGGGCTGGGTCGGGTTGAACCAGCAATCCAACAGGAGTAGATCGGAGCACATTGCAGCACATCGTACAAGGGCAAGGCGAGCGAGATAACCGCACTGAGCATCAATTCTTTTTTTGCATTGAAATGATGCAAAAACAACCAGTTGGCTTGCCATCGTGCTGCCGAGAGTTAATGCTCCCGAACCGTATACGAAAGACCTTCGCGAGGGGCGAAGAATAGAGCGACGTACCTTGTGTAGTAACCAGCACGCAGTACTGGCTGTTACGTAATTGCAGTCACGATAACCACTTTGAAAGCACAATTAATAAACGGGTTTACACATAAATAACTGCATACAAAGAAGAGCCATTTACTTCCATACGTTTTTATAAAACAGATGATGCTTCGTGAAGAGCGAAGCTTTTGAATATTTAAATAAAAAACAGCCAGCGAGTATTTAAATTAGATGAAATATCAGGTCATGGCATGACTTTTGAAATAGCGACCAAATTACACAGGCGAGCTGAGAGCGCGTCAATAAATCCGGCAAAAACGATCAACGTAACTGTGTTCTTTTTCTCCGGGCCATCGGCTTTAAATGGGCCCGCAGACAACGCTATCAGAACGGCAACCCGATATACGGTCACGAAGAAAACAGACACTTCGGCTTTTAAAAAGCCCGTCGGAAATTTCCTCCACCTAATCTGAGGCAGGATGGAGAAACGAGTTTGCCTCTCCGCGGGGTCACGAGCCGGGAGGTACTTGAACTTGGCGTTAGTTGCTATCGGCGCTATACACGCTTCACACACTAATGGCATCGCTATCTCTGCAAGGAGACTTAGCATCACTATCTCCGCAGGTAGATTTACCATCTCTCCGCTTCTTGGACCGCGCTGTCGTTAATTACGCATTCTGCCATCAGACCGCGGTTCTGCTAATCACGCGGCCATCCGCCCTGCCCGGACACCGGGTGGCCGCTTGCACCATCGCGCATCGCATCGGCCACCCGATTACTGATCACCACACGCGCCGGTGATTGGGGCTCGCGATGACGAGCGCTAGATACATGTTTAGCTTATTTGATAGTCCGAGAAGCGTCTCTAACTTTACAGCTAGGATTAGAAATAGAACCAGACAGTCTGGTCTACCTACATAGTAAGTATCTACTTAGCTACGATATGAACCTGTCTGGGATAATAAAGTTCAACACTTTTTATTCAATCTGAATCAATGAATCACTTTTCAACTTTGTCATTACTATCTAACTGGGACGCCTGAATGTCTTACACTTTGAGATGGACTAGTTTGGTTACACAAATTAGTGTCATTCTCAACTTATAAGTAGGTCTTCTATTCTGAGATTACTCTCAGACAAATTCATGTGGAATGCCACAGGGCTCTCACTTTGGATCAATATTATTGTCTCTTTTCATAAAGAATATAAAAACAAATATTTATTTATGAATAAATAATTGATTTTACTTTTTGCTTGAATCAAAAAAAACCTAAAAGGGTTCTATAAATATTTCAACACTTGGTTACTACACAAAAAAAGGGAATGCATCACCAAGTTACTAATAATCCCATCTTAGTCTAATCCTCTCTATTTGCATATATGCGATATTTAAATTTTTAGAGATTTATGCTTTCTTATTAATATTGCTTATGTTTTACCCATGTCTAGTTTAATACTTTATATTATTTTGTTGAAATGTTATTGTTTTTAGATGCTATCTAAACTCTTAAATTTAATAAAACTGAATACTGCATGCATGCGTATACGTTTGTGTATGTATGTTATGTTTGTGTGTACGTGTTTATAGGATTAATATTTTTTAAAATGCTAATTGTGTATTAATATGTTCATGCACGCATATTTATGTACCCGTCTCAGAACAGACATCGTCTAGTGAGACGGGTTACAGACTTTTCTTGTATTATATTGTTACTGTAATAAACGCCCGGGTTGCCGGCAATTAAAAAAAAAAAAAATATATTATTTGGATTCCACCAATTTATTTTAGTGACAATACTTAACAACGTACTTTAACGTAGCTGTAGCATTGAATGGTGATTCAAAACGTGCATTAAAAAAAAAACTGTCAAGAATTAATGATACGGGTGTATAATTCAAAACACATTCATGAATAAGACACACAAACACCTAATAAAGGTTTGCTTGTTGGGTTTTATAACTAGAAATCTGAAAATATCAAGGACGTAAATTATTCTTCTCATTTGCAAGTCAACTAGGGTAACCTTTGTCTGGTCTCCATAATACAAAGCAATTGAAAGATGTACCGCCAAAATTCTTAGTTCTTTATTGTTTATAAGGAATAATATTAGCGCTATTTATTGATGAATAGAGTAGTTTAAAATTACATTAATTTCAAAACGTCTCAATTCCTACTCATGATTGTTTGAATACCGTTTAAACTATATACCGTTCTATTTGCTATTTACGTTATAAATAATTTTAGAGATAATTCTAAGGTTCCCTTTGATATTCTCCACTGAGATGGAGAACCAAATAGCAAAAGGAACTTAGTAATTTGACATCAGCCGTGAAGGCATTTGTTATACGTTGATGAGTAAATTGACGTTGCAACGGACGCTTTGTAAAGACTTTTATACGAGTGCTAGTTCATGGAACAGCCGGCTTCAATAAACGCAAAACGCTAAAGATCCAAAGCGAACATTAAGCAAATTTTCATGACTTTTCATTGTTTTAAAAATATTGCTCGGTTTTGTTGCTGAGCGGGAATATTCGCTTATTATTCGGGAAGACTAATAATATTTTGTGTACGTTAAGACTAACCATTTGTCAATTTAACTAACACTAATTTCGACCCTTTTGGTTTTGTTTAAGAAGGTTTCACACGTGCGTGTTATTTTATAAAACGACTCAAAAAAAATTATTCAAAAAAGTATATGTTTGCTGTTCTCAGTATTTTTTTAAAGAAATATTTACCTTAAGGCTATAAATTTTTAAGGTAAAGATTAGCGGTGACATAATTCTCAAGTAGATTAACGAAAAAAAAATTCTCGTTTTATTAAATAAAATTTAAAAGGTTCATTATTTTATAGAATATTAAAATAAATAATATGACGAAGTTTAGTCTTCTAGGGTTAACCCCCAATGAATCAGACTGTATTCTAACTACTGCACAATGCAGTTAATATTCCTTTTAACATTGGCCTTCGAGACTAGCACACAAAGTGCATCAACAAGATAATAGTTTGCAAAACAGTTCTTCAACTGGAAGACTCAATAATTCTACATGAGTACTAAATTTATTTTGAGAAACAAAAATAGTCTACGATACACAGAAGGATGACAAAAATACTAAAAATCTTCTCAGATAGGAAAATCGTTTATCTAGAAATACAATTCAATATATTTTGTTATAACTGTGAGAATTTATTATGGGTTTCAAACCATTTGGAAAAATGTAGTATCTACTCACACAGAGGCCTATCTATACAAAACAGCAATCCGATCCAAAATAGCATACTTTAATTAGAATGACACAACATTCTTGCTCAAGAGTGAGAGTGAGTATTGGAACCTAATCCAAAAAATCGGGTTCAATGAGCAAGTTACTTAATTGTAAGGTCTTGTGAATGTAGACTGCCCTACGAGCTACTTTAAAACTAAATTACACCTCTTAATGTGTAAATTTAAATCGCTGTATCGCTTGTCTGGTTAGAGATGAGATACACTCATGTCGTGTTTCAATTGAACGATAAGTGACTGCCCATTATGCTTTCAGTTATTGTTCATATCCGTTCACAATGTCGAGATTAGCATGCCCGAGTAACTGAAGGATCCTATTCAGTCTGCGGCGACTCCTCATACCCTACTAACGTGCTGTTTCTTTGTTGTTCTCAGGATGAAGTTCTTGGTGGTAACTCTCGCGCTTTTGGCGGCCGCACACGCCTTCCCCCTTGGAGAGAATGAGGTCCCCGCTATCAACGATGGATATTCATCTGTCACCGAGGAGAAGCCCGTTGTTCCTGAAGTCAAAGCCGCCCCTGAAGCCGTGCCAGCTGTCGTAGCCGAACCCGCAGTCATCGCAGCCCCAGTTGAGGAAGCCGTCCCAGCAGTCGCTGAAGTCCCAGCCGTTGTCGCAGTTCCAGCTGTTGTCGCAGCTCCAGAAGTTGCCGCAGCTCCAGTGGAAGCGGTAGCGGAAGAAGTAAAGCCCATTGCTAGTGTTGAGAAAGCAATTGAGAAGGCAGCTGACCCTATCGTAGAAGAAAAGGCACCTATCAAGCAAGAACAAATTCCTGCAGTAGCCGTTGATTTGGCTCCCAAACCAGAAGACGCACCTAAAATTGAAGCTAAGGAAGCCGCCATCGAACTTCCCGCTGAGAAGCCAGTGGATGTAATCCAAGCTGCTATTGTACCAGCCGCAGTAGCTGAAGAATCCGTCGCACCCCAGATTAAGTCTGCCAGCGAGGAGATCCCCAAGCCCGAGAAGAAAATTGACCTGATTCCCGAACCTGAAATCAAGTCACTCCCCATTGTGCCCGTAGTACCAGAAGCTGCATCCATCATCCCCTCTGCCCCTGTTGCTATTGAGGCTCCCGTCGAGGCTAAACCAGTGGAAAGTGCCCCAGAGAAACGTGAAGTGAGTGATGAATCAATTGAAAAGGTCGAACCTATTGCCAAGCCTTCAGAAGAGAAGCCCGCTGAAGTTCCCGCTGTCAAGGCCGAAGAACCTGCCAAGGTTGAGGCCGTGAAGGAAGAAGCTAAAGTAGAGACAGTTGAGCCCGCAAAGCCCGTTGTCGTGGAACCAGTAAAGCCAGTCATCGTTGAGGCAGTCAAGGAAGAGAAGGCAGCGCCCGCTAAGGAGGAAATTGCTGCTCCCGCAGTAGTAGCCGTACAGGAAGTGAAAGAACCTGAGGTTGCTGAGCCTAAAGCTGTTGTAGCTGAAGTTGCGCCTGTAGCTGACGCAGTGAGAGTTGTGCGAGATACCGTTTTGGAAAAGCAGACCGAAATCGTCAAGGAAGAGCCCAAACCTGAAATCGTAAAGGTCGCAGAAGAAGTTAAGGTTGAGGCACCAAAGGCAGAAGAAGCTAAACCAGAGGTCGCGAAGATCGCAGAAGAGGCAAAGCCCGTAGAAGCTAAGGTTGAAGCGCCTAAAGTAGAGGAAATCAAGCCAGTTATCGCCGAGCCCGTTAAGGCCGAAGAAAAGATCGCAGAGCCCATCAAGGCCGAAGAAAAGATCGCTGAGCCAATCGCTGCACCAGTCAAGGCTGCTGAGCCAGAGAAGGCCGCCGAAGTACCTGCCAAAGTAGCTGACGCCAGCAACGAATCAAATGAATCAGAAGAGAAGAAAGAATCAGCCGAGAGCGTACCCGTCAAGGCCGACGCTCTCCCCGTGGCCGTGCCCCAGGTAGCAGCTGAAGAGATCAAATCGTCAGAGAGCTCAGAATCCAAGTCAGCGAGCGTAGAGGACAAGAGTAACGAGTCAGCGGAGCCCATTAAGGAAGTATCCAAAGAGATCAAGGAAGAGAAGTCACAAGAAGCAGTCTCAGACGAGAAGAGCTCCTAAGAAAATGAAGGTGGAGAAGGTGCGAGTGAGCATGATGCGGCAGCCGGGAGGCGCTCCCGCAGCCCACCTACTTAATCCTGCGGGACTTCTCCCACCGGCCGCCTCGCCGCTAGGCACCTGCTAGATTATGGTTTCAGTCATTTAGTAAGAAACATATCATACAAAGACACAGACAGATCACCGACAAACAAACATATAAAGAAGAAGGTACACCGACCGAATAGCGCGTCGGCCCTACCGGACTGAATCACGAAGTATGAATGAGACAAGTAATTATTACTGCACAAGACATTGATAATTACTTTGCGTGATTGGCTGGTTGTGCGTGAGAAAGAGTCAAGTGATATATCATCTCCGAAAGTCCTTTATTTATCTCGGGGTTCCCGCACTTCACTTCATTTCAATCCTCATTTTCATTTCGAAATAAATTAATTTAGAAAATGAAAGGTTATGTTTTATATGTAGCATTTCTTGTGTAAGTTATGTTAAGTGAAGCTTGCAATAAAATAAGTTTTATAAAAGATATTATTGTTTCATTCTATCAAAATATGTATCCAAGCAGAATCTTCGACAAAGATTCACTGTAATGTTTACCATCCTCTGATAGCAGAGTTACCGATGACCATTTATTTTTTTGTAACAAATTTCACCGAAGGAAACAGTTAAACAATAAGGTAATGTATATATATCTGAACTTACTCTTTCAATAAAAAAAAATTGTTCACAAAAAATGAGGGTGATGAAAATAAAATGTAATTTAGTATTCATAACCAAAAATAGAAACTCATTTAGAATATTCATTTTCTCAGTCAAAACCCTTTTCTACAAATAATAAGAGTAAGAAATGTGCTATTTATCATTTATCAGGTCCTCCATAACAGTTAATACACCAGAAAATTATGGAGAAGATTATAAAATTTAAAGAAAAAAGTGTATAGTATGGGGGCAGTTTTACTATCTTGTGACGTATGTCAGAAGATAGTTACTGAAATCTCTGTAGCTGACATTGAAGATGTCAATGCTCAATATAGATTCATTTAGCAGTCTAATTGCTCTGTTTAATGGCGCATTTTGATAGGAATTATTACACAGTTATTGATAAGAATGGAGAAGATTAACATGGTTTTTTAATCAAAGCTTTTCTTCTGGAGAAATTATGTTAAGAAATATTATTTAACCAAATAAATATCAATGAATAATGCAGCAGAAGGTACCTGTGCATTATTTTGTAAAAGGTTAGAAGTTATTGGACTAGTATGAAAATAGTGGTCAAAATAGAAAGGCAGCATCAATAACGGTTTCTTGACAGTTGATCCGCCGACAATTGGCAAGACTTACATACAATATGCAGTCGATTTAGAGAAAAAACGGTATACCTAATTACACAAAATATAACCAAGTGACTCCGAAGTAATGTGTAGAGAGGATGCACCGCCGAATAAGAAAGTTTAAAACATATTTTCATTCAAATGCACCAAGGCAAAATCTACATGTTTATGTACCGTGTATACCAGCTCATAAGTACAAAAAATCGACACTGTATATAAATTCGTTTGATATTCGCACTATATTATTTAAGTTGATTTTACGTTTTAAATTGGTAAATAACGCAAAAAAAATAATTTTATAGGAAATATCATTTCGGGAGAGCGAACTGTCGGCGGATCAACTGTCGGGCCACCATCAATAACAGATGTACCTATCACTTTTTTCTGTAAAAAAAGGCGAAATTTCAGATTTCAAAATGTTTAATATTTTGACAATCGAAATGTTTGAAATCGTTAACTTTGTTAAACCGTAAGAAATCTTGCAGACTAACATTCTTAACAAAAGTGTTAGTTAATAGAAGTAGGGGGCGTCCGAGTAGGATATGACACGATCAAGAGAACCAATTACTTGAATCGAGCCATGTCTAGAGTCAAAATAACAGAAGGGTATGTAAGTAAGGGAAGCAAGGAGTGAGTGTCGAAACCGAGTTTTTTGGCGGTCTATTTTCTCTGCCTACTTTTGCGGGAAATGGCGTAATGGTTAGTTAGTTAGCGGGTACCTTATTTACTAGTTCACAACTCTTTTTCAAGTTAAAAAGTTATTTTACTACAAAACGTAAAGTTCAAGGGTCTCATTATCACCATCTAGTTTTCCTCAGCTCAGCCTGCAATAGGAAATATTGATTTCAAATTCAAATTCTACTGACTTACTCACTTTTCAACACAAATTATACTCATTGAAAAGGTCAATTTATTTATATATTCGTGACTAGAAGGCTTTCACATGCACATATTAAAATTTGTAAATTGTACAAAGGAGTGTAATAATAAGTGTATAGTACATAACATAATAAACTAAGCTTAATATATATAAGTAGGTACAAAACAAGTATGTAGTTTCATTATCATATAAAGTTGTACAAGGAAGTTCAATAAGTACGAGGGTCGTCCATGAATTATCATTTCTCAAAATATGGTGGCACTAGCGTGTAGCTCAGCCTTTTTCCTACAAAACAAGCGGTGATTCGGCTTGGTAGCTGCTTCAGTGCGATTCCACTATCTGCGGAGTGCGTTCAATTATTCGCTTTCATAACCAGAAGGGAGTCCGCCCTGATGAAGTCCGTGGGCTAGCACTTATGATACCAGACGTCAGGAAGTCTATCGTAAAAACGATTTTGAGAAAAAAATTGGCGTATGCAAAGTGCGTGCTCGCTGGATGCTCAAATTCTTAAGAGCAAAATCGCTCGGATCTTCCACGCTTCCTCGGATCCTTCGCTCGGTTCACCATCTAACTCCGGAATCGAAAAGGCAATCAATGACAGGATTTCCATCTTATTTTTCACCTGAAACATTTGACCAGAAAACGTTTGGAGACCGACAAGGACGCGGAGGAATAGGTGAGAATATTTTGGTGGTCAATTTGTACAAGGGAATGAAGGACCTAGTGACCACGGCTCACAAAGTACATCGATCGTAACGAGGACCATGTCGAAAAATAGCGGGGATACATATCTAAAATGTCATTTTTTTTTTAAATAAAATTTTTCAAAGTTTTTTTTTTTACATGAGCTTTGAGCTCCACACAGGAGGCCCTGAGGAAAATAATTTTCCTATGTAATCTTTGGGGATGCTGTATGGAGGGGTTTTTTTGGGGAAAAGGAGGAGAGGAGAGTTCTGGGAAGGAAAAGGGTTTGCGGCTGGGTAGGAATCTGGGATTCAGTGTGTCCTGGTCATCCGCCTCCAAGACCCAGACAAACCTCACCCCATGAACCCGGGCACCCCTGCTAAATCACCAAACGTAGCGAACCACTTGGGGTGACCTATGGCAGAGGTGTTGGTTATCCAATAAAGGTTCCCGGGGCGGCGGTACCCATTCCCACCTCCCAAATTGAATAAAGGTCTTTAACTCATGGACAACCCTCGTATGTATAATAACAAGAGTACAAAAGAAGTAGAATAGGTACTATGGAAGTAGTTACAGAACAATTTGTTGTAAATTTGTTATTATGTTATAAATCTTTGGGTTTATAGAACTTATATTATTTTTCATTAAAAAAATCAAACAACACAGTCTTCAAGGAAATCGATAAATAGATATTTTATCTGTAATCCATAGACACCAATAAAATATGCTTTAGTAAGGCATTAAGTAACGCACAGGAATGTTGGTGGCTGACATTTCGATACGAAACGCAAACAAGAATTTAAGGTCATCGTTCAAGAACATTCTCATTGTGCTGTTATGACTAAGGCCTATATAACAGGTCAAAGTTAAGCACAAAGCACCAAATGCAAAGAAATTTTATCATAGATTATTAAATAAAAGCCAATCTATACGCTTTTTTGTAGAAAAATTTGAAAATGAAACCGGCACAATTTCCTTTGAAACAGGTTTGTTTGTCTCAGCAACAACTATTTGACTGTGAGCTCTGGCGTCATGTACATTATTTCTGTCTGGAACTTCTAGGCCAACACAATTATTTTCAGCTCGTTAAATCTGTTTCATCGTGAGCTATAATATATTTCAATATTTTCAACAAGCCAAAAGAAATTTTCGATTTATTCATTTTAATAAATTTTCCCTTGGAACAAATTGACTATTTTTTTTTTTACCTTACCTTAAAAATACGTGTAGGTACTTGAGGATCGGCGAAGGACAATCTTATGCTTTTTTAATTAAAATTTGGAGCTTGAATGTTGCGAACTCCTGAGTGTAGTCAATTTAAGAGTACCTACTCGACTCCCTCGACATAAGAAAGTATTTCAATGTCAACATTCACAAACAAATTACTTCGAAAATTCGCCAATGTACCGCCTTCACAGTTTAGCAAACGAAAACACCAATGATACCGACATTTTTAATATAACATGTTCGATGTTTAAACACAATTTTTTTATGTCAAGATATTATTTCTGTTAATTTCAGTTGATTAATAATATTATTTTTATTTTATCCAATTGCAAAACACTTTAATGCGAGAAATTATTTTTGCAACCTATTTTTTTATTAATATTAACCCTTGTGTAAAAAATTATAAACATTATATACTCAATGTAAAAGCTCCCTGGGCGGATAAAAAAATTAATACTAAACATTAGTAAAAACATCTTGATATAATATTTTTTCCTACTAACATCTTGGAACGGGCTAACGCTTACTCAATAATACACATTTTCAGATGGAAAATCGCACACAAATCCGATGTTTCGAAAGTTGAGAAGGGTGAAATAACATGTGTTAACTCCTCAGGCTCCGGGCCTATTTTGCCAAAATATTTCCGCTTTACAATAAAAATCCAGATAAATGGAATATTTCTGAACGCGTCTGAAAACTAAAAACTGTTTTTGAAAAGTAATGACATAAGACTCTAAAATTTTATAATTCAAAATAACCAGTAATAATTTTGTTACTATATTTTTTTTTTGTGCAAACGTAAAAAAGTTTTATAATGACTCACCTTACGTTTTTTAAAACTAAAATTAATGAAAAAGAAAAAAATAAAAACAGACACATATTTTATTAGACATTATATTTTATAAGTATTTATAAATGTTATCGTCAACTCACTTTTTTGTCGTTTCATGTAAAAATAATTAATAAAAAATTCCCAATGTTTCATAATATTTTTTTTCAAATTTCGGTGTGATAATTTAGATTAATAAAATATTAATTTTGGTTATTTTGAGGTTAACATTTGAATAAAAAGCTTGACGTTTTCTCCTTCTAACAATACAATGTCGAGAGTTATTTCTCCTGCCTCTTTAAATATTAATGACTTTAAAAGTATACAAATAACAACGCAAACTTGATTCTGTATCTAATAGAAAGTATTTTAAATTACTTATTCTTCTCCAAGGATTCTCAAATTCGTAAAAACTCGATAAAAATCTGAAGAGCCATTAACCAGCGGTCGAGAATTTAAATTTCGTCGAACGATGATCTTACGATCTTACCTTTGCAACTGTACAGGGCGGTTCCGATGAGAAAGATCAATTATTTTCCATACCAGCATTTTAACATAACAACTCAAAATCGATTTATTTCATTCAAAATTTGCTTTGATAAATACCTACATCCAAAAATGCTCAAACTCGATAAACTGATAAAACCATTAAAAATTTTTACTTTTTGTAATTATTTTCAATAATATCTAATCAAAATAAGAAAGTGATTTTTTTTTAAATATATTAATTAGTAAGACCGTAAATAAATAGACAAACTGGAGTATTTTCGTCACAAAACAAGGGCGCGGATCTTTTTTTTATGATTTTATTTGAACTAAAATTAAAATTCTGAAGAGTAGCTTTCCCAAATAATTCATTAATTTATTTTACTGCATGATTATATGATTTGAAATGTATGTTGTATAATACAAAATTTTGTTTGAAAATTTAACAAATCTGCTAACGACCTACGGTAAAACCTTGTTGTACTAAAAATAAACACACTTTCTTAAAATTATAAAAAAATCTTTACTAGATAAAAAGAACAGTCTTTCGAAATCAATTTATAATTTTTTGTGGAAAAGAGTCAATGCTTCTAAAATTTTATATAAAAATGACAAATTTCTCTCTTAAATAAAACTTTTAAAAAAATAGGCAAATATCTGAAAACAATAATGTCAGTGTTATTTGCAATTTTATGTTTCTTGTTACGTGAATTCAATAATGTACTGGGGATTCGCACCTAGCGTTATTCGTGATCAAGAATATTCTGAGATGAAACAGATTATGTTATAATAGACAAACTGCCATATAATGCCCAAAAATAATTCAACTCGTAAAATGCTGCAAATTACACAAAATGCATTTTCCCTTCGAGAAAAACATACATTTGTTCCGGGCCATGAAACTTTCTAATGATAAGTAATAAAAAAGAGGAAAGAAATAAAAAAATAAAACATTCATCTATTAAAAAGGAAATATGAAATTTCGTAAATAATACACATGCATTTATGTATAATTAAGATTATAAATTAGTACAATTAACAAAAATGATGTTATTGCCATCAACTTAATATATAAAAATGAATGTTTGTTTATTTGTCCCTTTTGCGTTCCTAACCCGTCAGGCTAATTTGTTCGCTTTTCGGAACAATTCATATCGGTCTCTAGTGAGAAATGTGATATAAAAGGTGTTAGAAAGAGAAAACACCACACTTTGTATTGAAACATAAAAGTTAACCACAAAAGAAGTAAAATGTTGACTTTTATGAAATCAAAGTTTCGGATCGCAATTTGAATACAAAATATGAAACTTGGGGAATTTTTAATTAATTATTTTTGCACGGAACGTCAAAAATGCTAGGTGACAATAAAATTTACAATAGATTTGTCTAATAAAAAAAAATATATGTATATATTATGAAGGAATATATATTTTTTTTAACAGTAATTTTAGTTAGAAAAATGTAAGGTGTGCCATTTTTAAAACTTTTTATGTTTGCAAAGAATTTTTTAATTTTTTTAAATTATATGTTTATTTCGATTTATAAAATTTGAAAGCGTATTTCATCACCTTTCAAAAACAGTTTTTAGTTTTCGGATGCGTTCAGAAATATTCCATTTATTTGAATTTTATTGTAAAGCGGAAATATTTTGATCCTCTGATAAAATATGGTCGAGGCCTGAGGATTAAACCGTTCATCCGGTTGTGATGAAACTTTGGCGATTTGTTGGGCGCATGCCCGCGAAGGTTTCTACACACATTTTTCAAACAACTCGCGCGCACCTGTTGTAAATTTTTTATGCAAATTTCGTAAAGCCAGAGCTCACCATTAAATATATAGAAACCTTTGCGGGCGTGCGCACACCAACTCACCAGAAGTTTCATCGCAATCGGATGAGTATTAAAGGTAATACTTTCATAACGTCAGTGTTCACCAAATAATGGTGAAAAATGTGTGTATTTCACATAATTTGCGGCAGGGATGGAAGATGAGAGGGGGAAGGGGAATGAAGGAGCAAGGGGGGTTTGCGAGAAGAGACCCGCGGGAGTGGGGAATTCTTGGGAGGTGGAAAGAGAACACGGTAGGAGAAGGGGACGTGGGAGGGAAACAGGGGCGGCAAAGGGGAAAAGACGCGCAGGGGAAGGGTGGAGGACGAAGGGGAGCAGAAGGAGGGATTGCAAAGAAGACACAGTAGCGGTAGGGGTTATCAGGGGATACATTTGGAAAATCCATGTATGTGGCCTGCTCACGCGTCGGAAAATCTTCCGATTAATTCGTGTACGCACCAGACCAACAAAAAAATATTCTGCATCCAAAAGTACTTCAATAAACAGAATTAAAACACTTTCTTTCTTTGAGTGATATTGCAACGCATGCCGGGACTCGCTAGTACTATTATAAAACAAAATTAAACATTACATAATGTGTACCTACCAACTACGTTAACGTTTACATTATAACAACACCAAGTACAATTTGGCCTTATAACAGTAAAGATATAATAGTTTTTCTTTTATTTGTTTTGGTAATCTGTGACCTAATTCAAATAAGCACACTAATTAATTAACTTAGCTTGAGTTAATAATTAATGTCAGATTTTCCTACGTAATGCGTATAATAACTCAAGTATAATAAAATTTTAATTTTAAAAATTTACAATTTTTTGTATTTCTTGGGCATTAACTATGTAACAATTTCTAGACATTTTGTTTTTTGAAGAGTTTTATTAAATGTACATTTGTTACTTAAATTTAATTTTTCCGCGACCGGTTTCGATACAACCGTATCATTCACGAGCAGAATTAAAACTAACTTAAAAATTAAATTCAAGTACCAAAGATTAAATTAGGTGGGAGTAGTGGGAGGGATAATTTTGGGGGGAGGGGGAAATCTTGCAATCATACATAGAGAATGCAGCCAATAAAAATACCTTTCGTATTTTTTCTCGTGCCTTGTCGTACCTTTTCCTTCCCAAAACTTCCTTTCCATAAGAAAACCCTCCCAGCAACCCCAAATATAACAGCACCTGAGGAAAATCCTTAGGGCCTCTTAGGGAAAATCATTAGGGCCTCCTGTGTCTCACACAGGAGGCCCTAATGTAAAATCATATATTTGTAAAAGTCACCAAAAGAAGAATAATTGGTTAAAAAATACTAATTTTCAAAGTTTTCCGCAAAAGACAAAATTTTAGCAGATTTTTTAGTAGCCTTCGTTCAGTTTCGGATGATGCAAGCAGCAGTAAAAATGTCATAATTTGTAATACATTTACTGCAACATTATCTTACATTGTAGATATCTATATGTATAGTATATATATAACGAAGCACGGAATCAGCGAGAGGTTACTTAAATGGGTGTGAAATTATTCCTGGCGTTTAAAATAATTGGATTAGCCGTGTGAGTGTGCAAGTATTATGAATAAATTATTAAATAATTCAAGATCAATTCAGACAAAACACGACGGTAGGTAAATAATGTATGAGCAAGATACATGCCACGTTCTGGCTAAACCGTATCTCACTGCAACTATTATAGTTTAGAATGGTTAGAATTTGCCAAATACATGGATTTCATTTTGACTTGGAAAAAAGATTACGAAAATATTTCTATTTTTGAAACTGATGGAAACATGGTGGAATTCCATTATAATATATTATAATAAAAACAAATATAAAACTTTTAAAAGTTTAATGACCGTAACCGGTTTCAGCTCGCTAGAGCCATCTTCAGACTGGTACAAAATATTCTTAATCTACGGTTTATATACATAACATTTGAGGGAGGGGAAGCGGGGTGGTCTTAAGGGTTTTAATCAATTATACTAATTACATTTGTTACTAAGTAGTTTTAGACTGTTGAATTTCTAAATATTTTGGTTATTCCAGTGAGTTAATTACCTTGGGTTTGTAGCTCACTTCAATATTGTTTAGGAAAAACCTTACAAGTGGTATGATTTATTAAAGACCTAATTTTATTGTCAAATCGTTATTACATTTATGATGCATGGGATTTTTTAATAGCTTTTTGAAGGGATACATGTTTACATTGGAGTAGGAATGGTCATTTTATTAGCTAAATACATATTTTAATTTCAAAGTTTTTATTATAATATATTATTACGAAAATGTTGGTAAAAATTTTTAGAAATTTAGTTTTCTTTTTTTTTATTAAAAAAATCAGTTTTTTGGGCTCGTAGCGTCACTACATGAAAATGTTAAGCCTCCGACAATTTTCAATTAATTTTGTAAAATTCCACACTGATTTTTCTTTAATATATTGCAACACTTTGATTTCCAGCGAATTTTTGAATTTGACATTAATGGTACGGCCACACTGGGGCCAACTTCCAACTGCAAACTTTTGGACGATTTGGCCCAACACATCAGTCTACGCAATATTATTACGAGAGAGTGGTAGAAAATATTATTGTAGCGGATAAAAATTGTTAATAGGTATAATAATTAAATATGAAAATTTTAATAAAAAAAATTGTAATAGGGGCACGCGAGGTGTTTGAAAACTGAACTGGGACTGAATATATATAATGCAGGAGGGGGTTTGGCGGGACGGGAGAGCGGGAGAGGGGACAGGGAAGGCTGGGAAAGTGGAAGGGGAACGCGGGAAGGAAAGGGGTCGCAGGAGGAGAACGGGGACGCACGGGAAAGCCTGGAACGCATGCCTGGAACCAGCTAGTTGAATATATAAAATAAATTAAAATTAAAATGGAGTTCTAAAAATTAAACTTAATAATTCGATCGTCCAGTTGATTAGTCAAACATCATTGAAAAATCGAAATTGGAGTTGAGTATGCTTTTCTATGTAAAAGTGCCCTCTATCTGGAACAATTCTCAGATTACTCATTACACCACCAAATCAATTATAATGCAGAAAAGCTTGTAGTGCATTAAACAAAAGGTTGATGTTTTCTGGGTCACTAGTAGGATATTTCAAAATGTTGTACTAATGTACCAAATGTATATTTAATATATAAAGCACTAACACATTTAAATAATATGTGATTTATGACAAAAATTTAAATATTGCTTTTTTCATTATCTTAAAACTGGTTGTTTCATAAAATTTGAACAATTCATCAAATATTAATCTCTGTCATAGGTCACCGCTAATGGCTCATTACATTTGGTGACTAGCAGAGGTGCCCTACAGCGTGGCGGGCCGAATCGGGAGGTACTTGATGACCTTTTAAGCTCTCCAACAGGACTCTCTCGACCGGTCGTGTGGGATTCCACCACAGTGGTAGGGATACATTCATATGTCACCCTGACCCAGTGTTGCCAACCCGGATTTTGAAAAAGACGTAGGCCTGACTAGAAAATTACGTAGATTCAGTTAATTTGCAACAAAAAGTTAGTAGATGTACCGAAATGAAGAAATCTGGTTAGGTGAAACTGAATAAATACTGTACACATAATATGGAAATATGTTTACCACAACAGAGGGGGCGAATGGGATGAGATATGGGATTAGAGATTTAGATTAGAGAGCCACTTTTCTTATGTGACGCGGACTTGAAATGGAGCGTTTGTTAGAGTTTTGAAATTTATACAATTTGATAGAAAATACGTAGATTCTGGGACTGAAGTTAGTAGTGTGCAGGAAAGGCCTAAAATACGTCGATCTACGTAAAAAGACGTAGAGTTGGCTACGCTGCGCCTGACCCCCAGATACCTACTCACCCTCGTACCTTTAACCTTCCCAGAAGATTAAAGGTATGAGGGGTGAGTTCCCCATTTTCTTTTTCTTAAAAATACCCTACACACGGGATCCCTAAAAATGGCACAACTTTCAGTGAAATTATTTTCCTCAGGGCCTCTTGTTTCGAGCTAATGAAAAACAAACAGAAAAATATGAAAAATAATTTAGAGACATGCCAAAAACGCGTGAAAACATCTATTGTTATTAAATTTAATTTTTCTCCATTTTAATTTTCATTTCTTTTATATGTTCAATAATATTATTATTCAATTTATAAAAACAGTTTATTTATAAACAAGTTCTGCTGTGTAATTATTATTACGTGTGACAGCTGACAACTGCAAACAGTTTGATAATGCCTTCGGAAGGCGAAACAGCTGTTAAGTGTAATAATAATTACATAGCAGAACTTATTTATTGAAGAATGTATATTTGTGATTTTTTTATGGCTGCATGTTCAGTTTGAATAAATAATATACCGACAACAATTAAATAAATAATTCAGAATAAAACGTTTACATCGAACTAACATATTATGCACAATTGGAATGAGCTACTCGTATGATAGTCCGACATTCTAACACCAATTATTTTTTATTGCAAAGGGTTTTAGGTTTTCGCATGGCAATAATCGTAATTTTCAGTATTCTCCTTTTGGCTTCGGACAAAGAGCATGCTAATAAAGATACCCCTTCACAGCAGCACAGGAATTATTGGGGTAACATAACATACGAGGTTAACGCTTTCAATAAAACAGAGATAAAGATTTGGATGATGCCAGTAAGTACCTACTTTCTCAGTGGCAGAATGACGAGAACTTTGACTCTGGACCCAGAGGTCACGATTTCTAAATCAGGCGAGTGAACAAAATAAATGTTCCGTCATTTCATCGGTGTGGCTTTTCAAAAAAAGTTTGCATCAGAGTTTCGCGATTCATTCGATCTAGTGATCCAGATTAATTAAACTCACAATCTCAATTCAATTTGGGAGGCTGGTATGGGTACCGCAGCGTCGGGAATCATTTATTGGATGACCAACACTCCTGATGAAGGTCACTCTAAGTGGTTTGCTAAGTTTGCTGACAGAAGGCAAGGGTGCCCGGGCTATGGGGTGAGGTTTGTCTAGGTCTTGACGGCGGATGCTTTTGCCCACCTACTGCGTGGCGGGCTGGATCGAGAGATAATGATTTATTTTTATTTTTTTTAACATGTTTTTGTGTTGTGTGTAAGTTAATACCTATTTTAAAATATTACAAGAGGAAAATTATAAAGTTATATCGAAAAGAAAGCACAATACAAACATCATACAATGATTGAGGGAGACCTTTGACTCTCTCGACCTATCGCCTTGCACCGCAGTGGGAGGGATGGATTCATACATCCAACACTTATTGACAGATTGACCCCTAGATTCTTACCCACCCCTCATGCCTTTTGCCTTCCCAGGACGTCGTCTCCTTCCTTTTCCGAAAAAGACCCTCCTACACACCATCACCAAAGATATCGTAGGCCCTGAGGAAAAAAATCTCAGAGTTTCCGGTATGGAGCTAATGTAAAAAAAAACTCGGTGCCATAATGCCGCTAAGGGTAATATTTCCTTAGGAAAAAAATAAGTTCATATGAGATGAAACACTTCTGTGTGATTGGAAAAAATGAAAATATTGGTTTACGCTTTCAGCATGGACAAACAGGTCAAATAGTCATGATTAAACATAGTAATGTTCAATCATCATGACTAAATTGGAATTCAGCTAACTCTCAGTACAAATTTATTAATTAATATTTTAGGCTAATTTGTTCGTTTTTCACTTGGGTCTCATAGAAATCGTTGAGTCTCCATTACCATCATGGTTAGAAATATGATCTAAACGGTGTTAGAAAGAGAAAATACCAAGCTTTATATTAAAATCAAAAATTTAACAGTTAAATAATTAAAATGTACACCTTAATGAAACCAAAATATCCGATCGCCAGATGAAAAACAATTACGCAACTCTGGGAATTTTTTATTAATTATTTTTAAATGAAATGACAAAAAAGTGAATTGATAATAACATTTATAATACATTTGCCTAATAAGATATTCGTGTGTTTTTAATTTTTTCCTTATCAGCAATTTTAGTTAGAAATACAGTTGAGCCATTTTTAAAACTCTTTTAAGTTTGCATTCAAAAATTTTATATTTCAAAAATTATATTAATTTCTAATTATAAAATATTTATTCTAATTATAAAAGGCAATTTTTAGTTTTCGGATGTATCAAGAAATAATCCGTTTATTTGGATTTTATTGTAAAGCGTAAATATTTTCATCTTTCGACAAAATAGGCTGGAGGCCTGAGGGGTTAAGTGATCCTGCCGATGTTTTCATCAAAATATTCGCCAATCTTCGGAATCAAGAGCCAAGTAGGAACCCAATTTTATTATCAAATCATTTTTTCATCTCTTTATATTCTCCAATTATTACAGGTGCAATAGTCCCACTGGCTCCGGATAGCGAGACTCCGGATATGCGTAGTCTCGGATAAAGACTTCGCTGCGTTAAATATTAATGCGCACTTCAAAAGCAGCTCAGCCCTAATAATTAATCTAAGGGTCAATCAATTTCATTTTGAAATCTGATCTAGGCGAGCAAGCATCATCATATTATGTATCGTAAGGCCGAGTCGTTGGTTTTTTTGCAGAGATGCACCGCAGCACATATGTCCGAACCGCAACGTTAGGTGGCCAAAAATGCAATAAAAATATGATTAAAATAATCGTAATTTGATGTTGGTGTCATTTTGCTGTTTAAACATTTTTTTTTTCAATTAAAAACATTAAAAATAGCCAGTGAGAATATGGTATCCCCAGTTGGGTTTTGATGTGAGTGGGGAGGGGTAGGAAATTGGTGAAAAGAAGGTGAGGAAGTACCTAGTTATTCAGATTTAGTCACCAAACATGGTCAAAGTCATTTCAAACAACGTTTCAATTATGTATGGTGGTCTTATACCTGGGAGATACTGAGATTATAACTCTGAAACATGCTGCAAACATACCTATTTTTTTTATATAAAGAAAGACAAACATTCCCGGGTTCCGAATAACCCAACAATGTTTTAAAATCTCCTACTACCACCACGTTGCTTCGTAACGTTGTGTCGTGATGGAAGACTTGGAACAAAACGAATAAATTTTATTTTTAAATGATTGATTTTGTGAAAATATAAAATCAATTAAATAAAATTTATCTGCGCACGCCGAAATTTGAACCCGCGACCACCGGTTCGCTAGTCGAGAGCCTTGTCCCCCGACCACGGAGACCGATACTTGATAATTATTTCCATTACCATAAGTTCCAGCAGCACGGTAACACACGAACACACAAGGTAACACACTCGCAAATCACATGATCCCGTCGCGACGGATAAGAGTGGGATCAGTGGCGACATGTAAGCACCGCGAATGCGCCACTTATCCATGTCCGTTACCGCTGTTTTAAAGGAATGAAAAAACTTAATAAAGCATGCTTCCGATTTCTTAGGGCTGAAAATATTATTAATATATATTTACTCAGAACGGTATGCAAAACGATTTATTATTACATAATTTTATTTTATTACACAAGACAAAGCGGTTCCGCAATCATTTTCGAAACCTGCGTTATAACTTAATAACCAATAAATAACCACTTTGGTACTTGATTAATTCTGGAGAACATTGATAACAAAAAACCTTATTTTATACGTTTATAAAAGTTACTTCAAACCAGGTGTGAAAAAGTGTTAAGATAATTTTTAGACACCTTATAGAAATATTGTTGAAGGTCACCATAAAAATGTTAACACAAAAAAAAACTCATTATAATGAGTATCTTAATTTCTTCGTTAACATTTTTGTCCAGCTAAAATCTCGATTTGGACCATTGTGCGCAGTACCTACCACACTGCGAGGAATTATGGAGTTCGCTTGATTGGAATGCCAGAATTATTAATATTATGTGGTTTCGGTTTTCCTACGTGCTAAACAAGAGAATGGGCGAATTAAAATTGTTTTGCGTTGTTTCTGCGTAATTATTACAGGCACGAGAATATATTTTAATATTATGATTTTAAATAAGTGCAAAAAATCGACAGTGGCACCCATGATAGCGTTTCGATAGAAACTAAAAATTTTGGTAAATAT
Organism: Glyphotaelius pellucidus; assembly: GCA_936435175.1. Taxonomy (NCBI): domain Eukaryota; kingdom Metazoa; phylum Arthropoda; class Insecta; order Trichoptera; family Limnephilidae; genus Glyphotaelius; species Glyphotaelius pellucidus. The sequence continues at coordinate 829,333 of OW386547.1, forward strand.
TCAGAGGCCCTCATCTTAAATGACATTGTTCAAACAGCTCGAGATACTTGAACCAAAGGGCACAATTTATACAACCCCTTTCGCTCAAACAACTTTTGGCCTAAGTATATTTAATTTCTTTTCGTCAAAGCAATACAATGCACTTCCAATGGACATTGAACAGAATACAACTTATTTTAAATATAAATCAGTCTTGGATCATTAGCTAAGACTGATTTAACATCAATGATTTTATCTAAACCAATTTATAAGTATACTTTTCCAATGGTACAATATTAAATTATTATTTTATTTTAAACATAACATAGTGTTGTTATACTTATTTCTGTTTTAAACTGCGCCTGCTCTCGACTATTGAGAGAGGCATACAATGACATCTCCAATTTATTTTAATAGAATAAAAATCTGAACATGTACAAGCTGTTGAAAGAGCACAAAACAAATCTTACGTTTTCTAAATTTTAAGATGGGTATTCCAGCAATTATGTTGAACTACAACACTCAGTTAAATGATATGAATATGCTCAAATTGTAAGACAGAAAATTTTTCACTGACTTGGTATTTCTATATAAAATTCTCAATGATTTAGTTGATAGTCCGGTGTTGCTTGAATTGATAAGCTTCCGGATTCCACTGTGTAATTTATTTTACATGAGCTCCACATAGGAGGCCCTGAAGAAAATAATTTCCCACAGGGCCTATTTGATCTTTGGGGATGCTGTGTGGGGGGTTTTTTTAAGGAAAGGGAGGGGAAGAGAGTTTTGGGAAGGAAAGGGGTTTAAGGGGTGGGTAGGAATCTGCGGTTCAGTGTGTCCTGGTCATCCACCTCCAAGACCTAGATAAACCTCACCCCATGAACCCGGGCACCCCTGCTAAATCACCAAACGTAGCGAACTTCGAGATATATTTCAGTGCAGAAATTCTGGGATTAACTACCATATGTATTCCTTTTTGCCCAGAATACTAATGGTCAGAGGACATCTTCAATTTATATTTTAACAAATATAAAATATTGTTACTGAGGCAGTTCAATTACATACAATACTGTATATTTCTTACAATTCATATGTAAAAGCCCCGAAAAAGGGAGTTAATAAATAAATAACAAATCTCCCACATAGCAACCCCACAGATGACTCTTGAGGGATTTTTTTCGTCGGGGCCTCCTATGTGGAGCTTTTTTAATATATAAAAATGAATTTTACTGGCATCCCCCTTTTAAATACATTTAACATTCCATCAATAATTGCAACAAAGACGGTGAATTAATGTAACTGTCAGATTTGGCTAATATAAATTTTATCAGATAATACATTTAGTTGCGGTACACCCGAATCTGCAAGTATTTTGTATATATGTAATCTGTAAATATTTATTATATAACATTCTACTAAGGGCATCCACTATCCTTCTATTATACTTTAGGTACAGTCAGAATTATACCCCACACACCACACACAACAAGGTTTAGAGCAAATTGATCATGATTGTAGATCGCCTGGATGCGCGAAATCGGAGCTCAACTCCTTAACTAAACAGGTACAAACGCTTCAGTGCAAGTTCACGTAAGTGTCAATGCGTGGGCGAAATAACTCTATTAATGGCTAAACGAAGATAGTTGGAATGTGGTCCTTCACAGGAGCGAATCGAATTGTAAAATACGGCAAAATATTAGAATAACTGGCGTGAAAGGTGGATTATTGTAGGTTACTTTATTACGCAACTGTTTGCAAATGTTAACGGAGAATTGTTTTTCAAGTGGTTTGAATTTGCTGTAGGCGTGTTCGCCAGATAAAGCAATTTGAAATGTCCTTCGGTCTTCAAAAGACGAAAGAAAAGCTGATTAAATTTTACGAAGTATGTCTAAAAAGTGAATTGATTACAACCCCAAAAGATGGCTCAAGGTGTAGGATAAATAGCACCCAACAATTCATCTCGTTAAGTTGTAAAAAACATTTTTTAAAGTCTTACAATATTTTGCAGAAGGATGGAAGGAGGATCACAATCGATTTTCTTCCTATTCTAGTGCCTCACCCTTTCCTTCAATTGATTATAATAAGTTGACGAAGATGTTTTTTGTCACTTTTGCGAAGTCCAAATACGGCAAAGTAAAGTTCGCCTGTTTTCAGAGTCGAATATTTTGTTGCCGTATTTAGTTAAGAACATCAAATGTTTCATAATTTACTTACTCCAGTAAACAGCAACGAGCACACTTGAGAAACGCCTAGATATGTATTTGTTACTAAAACTGATCATATTATGTGATCTGAATAAGATTAAAATAAAGAAAACAATGCTTACCTATGGAATGTAATACGACAATTGGGTTTATTCTATTTTCACTTCCATTTTTACACGTTTTCATAGAACAAGCCACCATTTTTGCCGTGTTATTTCGTAAAATGTTCCAATGAGAGCTCGACGCTGTTTCACACAAGAATGATGACGTCACTTTTTTTTAGATTCGGTCGAGGCCATTCGCGAGTCCAGCCGGCTCCAAATGGAACCGGTTTGGGGAGGGGAAAATAATACGCTGTTATCACTTAGGGCAGGTTTACTAATATTCATATGTCTATGGTTCCCACATATTCTGCTAGGAGTACACGCCAAAGTTAAATGCCGAAGGTTACTTGATACGATCCATTCTCGCGCAGTTACTGACTTTACAATGAACGTAAGCGAATGAGAAAGATACGTAAAACACACGTGCGACAGAGAAAGGCGGGCGAACTGGGCGGAGAGGCATGCCACTTTTCTGGCCTTAAACTCGCCTATTGCGACGATTTCTGTATCAACGTCATGCCTGTATTAAAGTTTGGCTTGTACTACACTACTCCAACCAAAGATATTGAAATAAAAGAGATATGCTACGATGGCCGCCCGACAGTCGGCGGACTACTACCTAATGGGCAAAGTTAGAATACGGAAAGAATTCGTTCATTTAGTTGATGTTTTTAAGGTGTGCAGTAGTATTGGTTAACAGTATAGTTTGTATACGAAAAGAATTAGTTCATTTAGTTGATTTTTTTAAAGTAGATATTGGTTAACAATATCGGCGACGCCAGGAAACAGTCCCACCCAGTATAGACTGCAGATAGCACATCTCTTATATTTCAATATCTTTGACTGTAACTATGTCAACTGCGCACCGTTTTTTATTAGTGGTCAAACTATATAGAACTGAGTTCATCCACTCTGCAATATTCGCACTTCTTTCACAGTTCAAAAATCACGTTCCTAAAACAGGCTTCCTTTTGAATGGGGTTACTATCTCAAATTCAATTTTGAAGGCAAAAATAAATAGTTTTCCCCCAAGGTACGTAGACAATGACATTTTCTGCAAGCCTTGGTTTGCCCCTATAATAATAGGTAGGTACCATTGTTATAACGAATTATGGCAAAAATAATCTGGATTGCAATTAAGTTGTTACATCGTCTTCTAACAGAGAAGTGTATCATCAACTACAATCACATTATACTGTAAATAGTAATGATAGCACAGTACAATGTTAGAAACACTTCTAGTTATGCGATTAATGGGTGCGCCACTGGGTGCCCCGGGGCTCGCGGCGGCCCCGGACTATAAATAGACAAACCGGGATAAAGATACTCCACTGCCTTCGGACTATCAACACTCAATCATAACCATGGACTGGTCACCGGGCAGGGCTGCCCAAACTCAACCAATCAGAAATGGAGGAGCGTCTTCACAAAGATAAATATAATAAAACCTTTTTTTCGTGAGACAGTTGGTGAATAATCAATCTTTAAATGCACATTCAATTAAGTATAATAATGACCATAAAATAACTTTGTTTAATTATACTTTATTCTATTTTTTAACCAACTGCTTTCGGTGGCTTCATAAGAACGGGCCATTTCTTCGGCTTGTTTTTGTGTAAGTTGACTCGTACGTGGAACGAGTTACCGGCATCTGTTTTTCATCCTTCATATAATCCGGGCCTCTTCAAGACCCACATTAATAAATCCCTTCCTACAGCCCCTACCTTAACCAACGATGCCCAACTGGGTGGCGACAATGTTCGCCTGTCTTTACATCTATACAGACGGGGGGGCTCTTGTGAGGTTGTGTCTTGTGTCACATAAAAATAAAATAAATAAATAAAACCCATGTTCAAACATCACTTGATTTTTAACAAAAACCCTAATGCTAAACTATCCTAAAATTCCACAAACCACTATTGGAAAAAAAATATTCAGCGCTCTTGAGGTGATTTCTCGCAAAAACGCTGCTCAAATATTAATCATTCAAATATTATTAATTTGACAGGTTTATGTGCAACTATTACGTAAATTTTTCGTCGCGGTCTATCTACAGTATCTACACAACGGGGGGAGGGGGGAGCGCGAGATGGGTTGTTTTTGTGTCGAATGCAATCTCTACGGGGAGGGGCGAGTCGGGATACGGAGGTATTTTTGTGATTTCACTGCGTTCGGGGAGGGGCCAAATGGGATACTGCAAGGTGTCGCCCTGATTTATAAACTCTCGGGAATATTGTGGGAGAACACGGGATTTCATTGTTGTTTTCTTTCAAAGATATAAAACTGAATAATAAAAATTTCGGGAATTTCGCATCATCCGGAATTATTTTTAACATATGTAAGATGTATTGTGTATTAAAAACCATAAACCTAACCTACGTTTTTCAAAATGATTGTTCTGCTGTAGCTAACTATTAATTTGTGAGGCGGATATGGGTACCGCCACCCCGGGAATTGGATAACCAACACCTCAGCCATAGGTCACCCCAAGTGGTTCGCTACGTTGTAGCAGATGCATCTGCCCACCAGCTGCATGGCAGGCCGGATCGGGAAAGAGTGATTGAGGAAATCCTTTTGACTTTTCCAGCCGTACTCTCTCGGAATATCGCCTTGCACCGCAGTGGGAGGGATGGATTCATACGTCCGTCACTCCTGGACACACCGACCACCAGATTCCTACCCACCCTTATACCCTTTTCCTTCCCAAAACTTCCTCTCCTTCTTTTTCTAAATAGACTCTCCACACAGCATCCCCAAAGATGACATAGACCCCTAGGGGAATTATTTTCCTGTGTGGAGCTAATGTAAAATATATATATACATACGGATTGCGCTTCCTCCTTTTTTAGACAACGTTTCGGACAGAGTTACAACGTCTGCCCTGATGATGAACACTGCAAACTGCAATCACGATAAAATTTATGATTTTCCAGACGAAATAATTGAACTAAGGCAAGGCCAACGGTTTTTTTGGTAAAATAAAAAAAGTATGTTTTGGCGAAACTTTCTAAAATTCGAAAGATCGGTAGGTTGACAACCCTACACAAACTTGGCGCCTACGCGCATTAAAATGCAGCAAAAATATGCCGTGAGACTCGAGGGGTTAGAGAGAATTTTTCTCAGTTTTCAGTATTCCAATCCTGGACACACGTCTCCCCCGACACGCATCACGCATCGCGCATGATGCGCACGACGTTCTCGGATCTCGGCGTTGTGCGCAGTGCCAACTAGACTAGCAATACCCCATTATAAGCCGTTCCCAGAAGTGTGCTAGGACGTGATGAAAAAACCGCCATTAGCCATTCTAACGCTGAATAATGATGCATAAATGACGCCTGCGAGGAATAAGCAATTTTTCGCAAACGCACGATTATAAAATGACATTTTATTTAGTTGCTCGCTGTCTATTAATTTAATAAAGCCGATAATAAATATTTTGATAATATATAATCGGGGCCGGATTTCATCAACGAGTCGACGGCTAAACCATATTGGGAGAAAAAAATGTAGCAGGTAATGCTTTTTTGTTCGCAAAATCTATATCTATACTAATATTATAAATGCGATACTGCTCGAGTTTGTTTGTTATGCTTTCACGCATAAAATAATAAAACGATTTTAAAAATTCTTTCATCAATAGAAAGCTAAATTATATGCGAAGACTATAGGCTGTATATGATGATGAGCTCTGACGTATGAAATTATAATTATAATATATTATATTTGTTAAACGTTTATTGTCGTTAACAAAAGCGAGTTATTGCTAACGTCTGAAAACAAATCGTTGCTGTGGAAACGATGTCGATGTATTTGCGGGAAATCTTAGTTAATATCTATCTATATAAATAAAAATGAATCTCCGAAATGTTTGTACGCGCATAACTTCCGAACAGCTGCACCAAATTGGATATTTTTTTACTACTGGTGAGTTCTGGCATTATAAAATTTAGGTGGCACGTGAGCTGTTTGAAAACTGAATGTTCCGGGAATGAATGTACGGAATGCGGGAAGGGGGAGGAGGGAAGGAGGAGGGTGGAGGTGGAGGGGGGAAGGAGGGGGGTGGAGGTGGAGGGGGAAAGGAGGGGGGATAATTGATAAGTGCAAGCGTTACAGTAATTTCCCCCTTATAGCATGCGAGCGAAGCCGCGGGTAAAAGCTAGTAGGTACATAAAAATGAGTACGTTTTCTTGCTTGTTTTTCGGAAACAAAATGTATGAGCCCAAAATCGGTAAGTTTCTGTGCCGCTTTCTGTTCGGTCCCCACGAATTTGGGGCACTTATGTTATAGCCCTATTAGTCCTGTACGAAATTCGCGCCTGTACATAATAGTCGCATCAGTTTGAAGTCGCTTTGGAGTACAATGGTCTCGTTCGGGTTTATGGGTCAATTTTCGAGGGTAAATCTCTCGGGTGACCCATCAACCAAGCCGGAGATCGGCCGTGATTTTCCTATCACTCACCGAGACACGATTGAGTTGGTGTGCTAGAGTCCACGAAAATGGTTCCATGACAAAATAGTACATTGAATAAAAGTGTAAAAAAAGAACTCACCTAACCTAACTTTTTATTTTATCGTGTTCTCTTCTGTTTTGACCGGTTACCAACGAAAATAAAGAGAGCAAATTGGATCGCCTTAAACCATAGTGAACTAACTCACTTTGCAATTTTTGGATTAGAGCTTGAATTAAGGGCTCCAAATCATAATCTTTGCCAGAAAGAAAAACCAATCAGAGAAAAATCTATGATTAGTCAAGGCAGTATTTCTCTGATTGGTTCTCTCTGGCAGAGCAAGATTACGATTTGGAGTCCTAATTTCAAGCTCTAACTCAGAAACTGCAAAAAGTGAGTTAGTTCACTATGGTTTAAGACGACCCAATTCAGTATGAAATATTTAGGAAATGCAATGACGATGATTTTATGGTTAAGGGAAAACTTAAAAGAATTCATTATCTACTCTTTCGTAGATCAAAGATATTGAAATATAGGAAAATATGCTATGATGTCCGCCCGACTGTCGCCGGAACTACTACCTAATGGGAATAGTTTGAATACGGAATTTAGTTGATTTTTTGAAGTTGTACAGTAGTGTTGTTTAACAATATAGTTTGAATACGGAAAGAATTCGTTCATTTAGTTGATTTTTTGAACGTGTGCAATAGTATTGGTTAAAAATATCGGCGACACCAGAAAGCACAGTCCCATCCAGCAAAAACTGCCGATAGCACATCTCCTTATATTTCAATATCTTTGTCGTAGTTTAATTATTTTAAATAAAAGCGCTATTTACAAGTTATGATTTAAAATATTAAGAAGAATGAATTGTTTGCGCCTGTATATCAAGAAAGACTAACAAGTTAGCCTTTCTTGAAAGATTTGAGTTTGTTTATGGACAAATCTATTTATTCATATTCATATTGCGAATACATGAGCGAACAAGTAATTCATTTTAATATTTTAAAGCATGACTCGTTTTAAAATATGTTTTAATCTAAAATAGTGCAAAAAGTGTTTTAACCTAAAATAATTAAATTACCGCTATCAATGAACGGACGGATTGTGAATTATTTTAAGTTTTCCCTTAAAAGTATAGGTAGGTACATTTATTTTATTCATTAGATTAAAAAAAAACTTTCATTTTTAAACCGTTTTTTAAATACAACTATTTGAATTTCACTTTTGTTTTCTCGATTGAATGAATTTATGAATGAAGTGGAATCTTCGAAAGAAAATCAACCCTCTTCCATCCGGTCGAGCTGAAACTCGGCAGATAGACTGTTGTCGACGATAATGTATTTTATCAACTGGTGGTTCAATACATTGGTGGCAATCACGCACACCCGGACATTTACGAAATTTTCTGAAATTAAAGCACTTAAGGGGGTATTCTAGTCTAGAAAAAAAAAACTTTTTATTTCGGTGGTTTAAATATTCAAGAATATCTCCTTAAAAAGATTTTTCAAAATTCGAATTATTTTAAAAGTTAGAGCCGTTTAGTTCGACCGGTTTAGATGAATCGAACTAAAATCTAAATAGAGCAAAACTTTAAAAGCGTGTTTCTCAAAAATACTTTTTTCGAGACGGTTGACACGATATCTCAAGTTCTACTGAACCAATTTACTTGAAAATTGATGTGAGCCTTCTCTATGCATTACTCTATCGCGCTAACTAAAACTATAACAAAATTTATATTATTACAATTTTTTTAAAATTTTGAAAGTAAAAAAACTGGTAAAAAAATGTTTTTTTTATTTCAGATAGCCGCCATTTTGCGAAAAAAAAAGTTTTTGCTTTTCCTTAGTTCGGGCCATAGCCGTAGGTATTTGTTTGGATTAAGAATTAATTTGTTTTTTTTTTTAGATTACTAGGAGGGTTGCAACCATGTCAAACAGGGCCCGCCATTTTTTTACTTCAACACCCTGTAACTTTTTGAATTTTTAATTTTTTCGTTTGATTTTTTTTTCATGTATTTTTTAACGTTTAATCAATATTTATTAAAATAATGGCTTGTAAAAATATTATTGTTTTTTTTAATTGCACCTGAAAAAATACCTACAATTCATGCTTCTAGACTAGAATTCCCCCTTACTATACTAAATAAATGTCGGTCCAACCAACTCAGGGTTTGGCCCGGTTTGTAGCGTGGTAGGTTCCTGGATAGGTGTATTATAGTAGAAAAAAAATAGTTTTTCGTACGTAAAAATTCTGTTTTTACAAAGTTCACAAAAATGAAATGTACCAAGGGGTACCTGTTACTGAAAATTAACAGAGATGTCAAAAAATAAATGAATGACCAAATCTGTAGAATGTATTACGAGGTGCACGTAAAAATTCAAAAGTATTTTTCGTGATATTTTTACTATAATTTACAATTTTTAAATTTGTAGTCGAGTGAAGCAAATACATCGACCTAATAATGTTACTCATGCCAACTATTGACATTTCCTCAAAGCAATGGATTTACCTTTGGAACACAACGACAACACTATTGTGTGAAGTAATTTTTTTATTACTAGTGCTGACGCCAATTGACATGCACCCGGCGTTGCTCGAAGTTCCGGATAGATTGTAGTAAAGGGTACATAATTCACAAGCCGCCGCATGCCGCTACACTTTTAAAAGGCATAGATTTTGAAAAGTAAACTACTTTTAAACTTAATTACCACCAGAACCATCGGTTTCAGCCGGGATAGACGGAAAAATATGCACTGAAATTCGATTTTCATTGAATCAATGTTAAAAACATCTCCATTGCCGCCATTTTTTGTATGGTTTTGACATTTGCAAAGTGTCGTTTCAAACTAAATAGATACGCATGAATTACCTAAACTACGTTATAACTTAAATAATGACTTAATTTAATCTAAGAACCTAAGGGGCCAACCATAAATTACATCGCACGAATTTCATGATTTTTTTATTCCCCCCCCCCCCCCCCCCCACCAGTCCTGTCATATTTGTGAGACCCCTCCCCCTAGTGTGACGTCACATATTTTGCAATTTTACATCTAAAAATTTTACAATAAATGCTGATTCTGAATATAAAAATTTTATTAAATAATATTAAACGCAAAGTTTTTAAAAAAATATTAAAAAATCCATTTTTAAACGTGTCATTAAAACACACTGTTAAGTTGGTATTATTGGATTTTTAGTGCTGACGTCACTGCGTCCATAATTCTCCAGTCACCTGGTCAGTTGTATTGAAATGTTTGACACAAGCCATTCAACATTCCGTGTTATTGGTTTATTTACGTTTATAGAGATTTAGACATATAATTTATTTATGTTTATAGAGATTTAGACACATAATAGTTGTTAGTATTGAAACATTATTTAGGCCTAAATAATTCAGTACAAAAAATAGAGGTATCTCTATTCATTTATCTATATTATTTAAAATATTCAAAAACTTTAACTTTGTACAAAAACAATCGTAATACTACTAGGTACTCGCAACCCTCCAATTCTGAATTTCAAAATGGCGGACGTCGAACAGCTGATTCGGCGCTGTATAGTACCCCCCCACACGTAGAGTTCGGAGCGGGATGTGCCCCGCGCCACTTCAGGCCGCCGTGCAGAAAAGTAAAGACCGAAAGTAAGATAATGGTTTACAGCGCAGTTCACTGTGAGACTTTTCTGCACGGCAGCCTGAAGTGACGCGAGCCACGTCTCGCTCCGAACTCTACGTGTGGGGGAGACTTATCTTTTCATTTGCCTACATATAATATTAATAATGCAGATCGTGGAACACTAATAAACTGTTTATCAGGTGCGGTGCATTTGGTACAATACAATAACAGTAGCAATGAGATGTTGACATTTTACCTAATGTTTTTCTATATTAAAAGCAATTAATCTAGAATAAAAAAAGCCTCGACTCCTGATAACTAAAGTCATTCCTCCATTGATTTTCCATACAAAATGACAACACCTGTTGAAAATAACTAAAACTTTTGGTCATGATGACGTCACAAGATTCACACTAGGAAGGTGGTTTTCGGGGGATCTTGAAAAATTAAAACTTTGACATTTATTTTAACTATTAATACTAACTATAAAAATGCAGTTATTTAAGTTAGAAGGTCCATTATTCATTAAAAAAATGGACTGGAGTTCCTTATTATAGGACTCATATAATTATAACCCTGGCGAGAAAATATAATCCATATTTAAAATGAAAAGGAATGCTTTTCCCAAATATACCATTATGTATTTGAAATTTGAATGGTAAAATAATAAAATTATGTGCACATGTGTATTTTGTTTAGAAACTAATAATGACTAAGAATTCTTGTTTAATTAACTGAGTTCATAAAGCAAAGCATACATTAGTTGCCAATAATATTCGCACGGCAATATGGCCAGATTGTTATGTTTATTTATATGTGATGTTTAACACAAAAAACAAATATCTTTTGAAGCCACTTGCATGCATTAAAAATTGGCTCAGAAAAGATCATTTAAATAATATTTTTCTTCTACTATGATACTATAAAAAAACACTGATGGTTTTTTTTTTTTTAATTAATAATAAATAGAAAATAACTGTGTTTTTAGCTTGTGACATCACTGTAAAGAAAATACCTCCTTTCTAACTTTCTAATGCTGCAACTATCTAAGGATCGCCCCTGCGGGCAGCTATTGTGTGCAAAAAATCCCACACCTGAGATAACTCGGGCAAACAAAAAGTAAAAACGTGTTTTTTTTTTTTAATTTTTTTATGATTACCGAAGGGGTTAATAAACTTCCACATAGTGATTTTTTTATTTTAACCCTTAAAGTGTATTTGTTCAGTTTTCAGAACAACTCATACAGGTCTCATAGAAGTCGTAACCCCCTTACCATCATAGTGAAAAATATGGTATAAACAGTGTTAGAAAGAAAATACACCACACTTTATATTCAAATACAAAAAATAACCAAAAAATGCAACGAGTAAAATTTACAAAATTTTAAGAAACCCCCGACACATAAAAGAGCTGATAACATTGAAACGCCTGAACAGAATTTCCTTAATTGTAGCTAAGAACCATCTCGATTACGTCAGCTTTCAAACAAAAAAAACTGCATCATAATCGGTCCATTCGTTTAGGAGCTACGATGCCACAGACAGACACACAGACACGTCAAACTTATAACACCACTCCTTGTGTCGGGGGTTAAAAATAAGGAAAATGGACTTTTATAAACTAACCACAAAATAAGTAAAATGTACTTTAACCTTTATGATACCTAAGGTTCAAATCGCAATTTGAAATAAATTTTATGAAACTTTTTATTAATTACTTTTACTTGGAACAACAAAAAAGAGAGGTGACATTAAACTTTATAATACATTTCGTCCCTTAGCTAACAACACCGCATAAGTCATTTTTACCAACTTTACATGAGAACAAAAAAACTGTGCGGTGTTGAGAGGCCAATCGACTTGCGCACTGCCACTACTTTTCGAATTACGGCTTCTGATTGACTGAAATCTATATCATGTGACCAATGGTTAGACGCGCAATGAGCAGCTCCATCTAAAAGCATTAAAATATGAAAACTGCCAATTTTCGACTTGAGCGGTGTTGTAAGCTAAGGGACGATTTTTCTAGTTGAAATATGTACATGTTATTATTTTTTTTCATTATCATTAATTTTAGTTATAAAAAACGTAAGGTGAGTCATTTTTATAACTTTCACCTTTCAAATACAGTTTTTAGTTTTTGGATATGTTCAGATATATTCCATTTATTTGGATTTTATTATAAAGCGGAAATATTATTTTCAAAAAATTGCTACGATTTAAAAAAAAACATCTTTTTTTTAGAAATGTAACCTCCTAAAACGTGAATAATGTAGAGAAATGTAAATAAAATAAATATAAAAAAATCATTTTGCAAGTGGCTCATTGTTCATAGTGACTTGCAGATTATCATTGAAGAAATGAGGTCACCTTCCACTTCATTAAAGGTGGAAATTTAATTAAATGGTGAGGATTCGAAAACAGATCAAATATTAGCTGCTACGCGTGAGGTCAACGAAATTTCTAGCAATGTTTGAACCAAACACAGATGCCACTAAATCTGTCAATATTTCCAAAATCATACTAATACACAGTGCAAGGACCTAAGGTTAGGAAGAAGTTGTGACATTGCTTCTTCGTCGTAAGATCAAGTGATACAAATAGGATCATAAAGTGAATCATACAATTACTTACTAGGTTAGGAAGCAAGTTGTGATATCGTTCCACAACATTGATTCTTCATCGAAAGATCGGGTGATACAAATAGGATCACAAAGTGAATCATACAATTACTTACTAGGTTAGGAAGCAAGTTGTGATATCGTTCCACAACATTGATTCTTCATCGTAAGATTGGGTGATAGAAGTAGGATCACAAAGTGAATCATACAATTACTTACTAGGTTAGGAAGCAAGTTGTGATATCGTTCCACAACATTGATTCTTCATCGAAAGATCGGGTGTTACAAATAGGATCACAAAGTGAATCATACAATTACTTACTAGGTTAGGAAGTAGGTTGTGACATCAATTCACAAAATTGCTTTGCTTCTTCATCGTAAGATTGGGTGATACAATAGGATCACAGAGTGAATCATACAAGTACTTGCTAGGTTAGGAAGCAATTTGTGACATTGTACCACAACATTGCTTCTTCATCAAAAGATTGGGAGATACAAATAGGATCAGAAAGACTATTCCATAAAATTTGTGATAAGAGATCGTTCTCCCGCGAGAAGTGCTGTCAGATTCGTGTGATTTTCTACGGCGGTTAAATGAATAAATAATCATGCATGCTTGCAGGAATTCGTGTTTAAAACGACCCAAACTAAAACACGTGACAGCTCACAGCTGAAATTTTGACATCGGCCGATAGAAAAAGCCGTAGAAAATCACACAAATCTGACAGCACTTCTCACGGGAGAACGATCTCTTATCACAAATTTTAGGGAATAGCCTTTCAGAGAGTGAATTATACAAGTACTTACTAGGTTAGAAAGCAAGTTGTGACGTCGTACCAGAACATTATCTAATAGCTGTCTAAGAACCGAACATCCATATCGAAACACACCGAAAAATAAGGCATTTTTGATGTTCAACCTTACAAAACGCTCCTAAAAATGATGAATTTTCCAAAAATTGTTCTTTTGGAAGAATTTTTAATTGATCCATGTACAGACCATGGTTTCAGTAGGAATCCAAAATTTCAGTCCGTTCGGTGCCATAGCGCCTGAGAAAATGACTTTCGACCCCAAGCCTTACCGAACATCCATATCGAAACACCCAAAAATAATGCGTTTTTGATGTTCAACCTTACAAAACACCCCTAAAAGTAATTAATTTTGCAGAAATTGTTCTTTGGGGAGGATTTTTATTGATCATGTACAGACTATGGTTTTAGTAAGAATCCAAAATTTCAGTTGGTTCAGTGCCATAGGGCCTGAGAAAAAATACTTTTGAAGTTCAACCTTACAAAACGCCCCTAAATATTATGAATTTTTCAAAAATTGTTTTATTGGAAGATTTTTTGAAAAATTGCCGGCAGACGTACACGAATCAATCAAAAAATCTTCCGAAAGAACAAATTTTGGAAAAATCATAATTTTTATGGGCGTTTTGTAAGACTTGGGGTCGAACTACAAAAGTTGTTTTCTCGGGCCTATGGCACCAAACCGACTGAAATTTTGGATTCTTACTAAAAATCATGGTCTGCACTCGAATCAACCAAATAAAAATATTTATATTTTTCAATTGAAATTTCATTCACAGCAGAGGCTGCTGAAGTAATATTTTTAAAAGGCTTACCTCATTTGTCAACATTTTGAACATCACAACTCCTAGGGACCACCAGTCCACTGCATGCCCATACGGCTCCCGACTTAGGACTTCAGGGGCTGAAAAAATTATCATAATTGGAAATGATAGACAAAATTTCATAATTTTAACTTCATAGACTAATAAATTAATTAGGACCAGTTGTGTGACCATTTGCAAAATCAATGCCATTTTTAATCCTAAATTAGATAAAACTTAAGCAACATTCATAAACACACATTTAATTTGAGAAATAATAATCACAAATGAACAGCGAAAATTGTAAAAGAAATTTCTACAATCACAATAACAAATCAAGATATCTATCACTAATCACTAACTAAAGTTATGTGTAGCGGATAACATTATCTTGTCATTAGTCATTAGTGAAAATTAAAAAGAAATGTGCCCAATAAAAGCGTGAGTTTATTTTGCTTGGAGATCACCTGACGACGATCTTTGTGCTCGGCAAACAGGCTTGATATTTTTTTTACAATAATAATATAGACTTGAATAAGCTGTTTCACAAGTAGTGATTACTCTCAAATGTGCGATTTACAGACATCACTCATTCTTTACCATTCGCCCAAAGATATTAAGCATATCAGTGTGTATTTAAAAATATAATAATTATATCAAAACAATAGAAAATATCAATAATTACGCTGCTTCAGATGACTGGTAGAATTCCTGATGTTGTAAACACACACAATATAAGAGTCACTATTGAATTAACAATATACGTCAATCAATCAAAAAAAAATGTTTTACTTAATTTAAGAGAAAAAAACTTCTTTAAACCATGCTTGCCATAATTCATTACTTCCGATCTAAATGAATTTTGAGACCAAACTACTGTTTTTGCTTTCTAAATTGTGTCTCATCAAAACTTTGTTGCGTTTATCATGTTTTCATTTGATGTACTATTTTATTTATTTATTTCATTATTTTAATAATACATTTGGTCATAATAATGACGTATTGCCCATCTCACTAGCTGTGAAACGCGTGTGTTGGATGGCAGAGTGATGGTCGTTATCTATGTTTTTTATTTACGTAATATTATGAAAAATATTATGAAAGTGACAACTTGATATAAAATCAGTATTTTTTTTTTTTAAATACACAATTCAAGTATGTAATATATATAGAAGATTGCAGTACATGATATACATATATACACACAGTAGGCATAAATATAAATATGATATGAAATACTCCTGATGTATATTTTTATTTGAGGTGATCAATATAATATATAATTAACTCAGGATGAAATGAATAAAACAAAAATTTATCATTTACAATATTTAATTACAATATTATTTTTCATACATGTTTAAAAACAATTATTACATTTTACCATAGATAAGTATATTGCGAAAGAGCGAAGCTATGAATCAAGAATACAATCAAGGTAACAATATGAATATTTTGTCGTCTCATATTAACTTCACAGCCTTGTTGACATTTCCTATTACAACAATGATAGTGCGCTAATTCGTCAATTCTGGCTTAGTCGGGTACTATACTTAAGCCATTACATATATTATTAAAAGAAAACCATTCGAAATTAAACTTAAATCAAAACCTGTATCACCACCGTTATACCATAATTCACAAAAATCTCCATTAACATATACCTCCATTCAAATAACCCACCATACACATAATCTGCATTCAATGATGGACTCAGTCAATTTTCAACTTCAATAATTAGATAAGGAATTTTTACAGCAGAATTGAAGTTTGTAAATCACAAAGTCCCAATGATTAAAACATATTTTAAAAAAATTATACCAATAGAAATAAAATAGTAATGTTGTGATAACAATCTAACACAAAACATTGCAGTTTCTAGTGCATGTTAAAGCAAAATTTTATTGTTATTTTATGTAGAATATTTATTGAAGAAAAACTCATAAACCACTCCGGTATTTTGCCATTATGCAAGATTTGTCAACCCTTAAACGAACTGCCAGATTTATAAAAACTTTGTGTTATTTCCGCTTCGCAATTAAAGCTCTATAAATGAAACATTTCTGAATGTAGCCGAATACTAAAAACAATTTTTGAAAGTTTATGAAATAAGCTTTCAAATTGTTATATTACAAATAAATATTAACATTTGTTAATATTAAAATTTAGAATGCAAACATACAAAAATTGTAAAAATGACTCACGTGATGTTTTTATGTGAAAACGGTACTAAAATCAAGGATTATGTAAAGAAAAATACTTATTCTATTGTATAAATGTTTAGTAAACAACTTTGACACCTCTTTTTTTACTATTTCATACAAGAATATTTAATAAAAAATGAATGTCTAACAGCACGTAGGCCATTTCGCGGTGAAAACTGTTTCTACAAAATAAGCATTTTTATGTACTTCTATGGACAAATTTAAATAGAAATGTGAAACTTGATTCAATGTGGCTCTACTACTTTTTGTTTTAGGGTTGTCACTAGAACAATAACAGAGTTATAACAATTTATGTGGGAACACACACATTAACGTGAAAAAATGCTTATTGTACTTGACTGCTATTGTTATATTGCCGTGTAAACACGCTTACGGGTCGGAGTGGTTAAGCTACTTATATTTTCAAACCGTAAAATTGCCATTTTTACAAAAATTATTAAAAACAATACTCAAAGCATACAACAGAATTACTAAGCATCGAAAAATAGTTTTTAAATGGACATAATTTATTACACCTGTGATGATTGAAATACATAAACACTATTGCTGCAATTTTATATAAATATTGTTCCTCATTTTGTAATTAAATTTAAATGTTACATATCCATTAATTGTATTGCACATTAGTGGATATTCAAAGAAAAATCATTTATGTACATAATTTTTTTTTTTAATATTGAATTAGTTTTTTGTGGATTTTGTAGTTTTTTATGTTTACGTCTAAAGTAAAATTAATTTCTAAGATTTCCTAAGCTAGACTGACTTCATTTAAGTCATAAGGCAGAATATCATTAACATAACTGATTTATGGACATATCAAATTGCAATTAAAGTGAAAAGACCTCAGCAGAGTGCACTCTGGTCAATGCCTAATTATCAAGTTTACCTTTATGAATTTATTTACAAAACACAAATTGTTGTAACTCTAAACTATGCTATGTTACAAAAATACAAAACATTAAAGACCAAAATATTAAACACCAAACTCTTTGACATTTTTTCAGCGTTTATTTAATATTTAGCAGTTACTAAGCTTGTGAAAATTCACATTGATACTATTAACGAAAAAATTATGCAAATAGGTACATTTAATAAATTTATTATTTACAATTTAATTATTAGGTACATAATGTAAAGTGTTCTCCACACCAGCCTCAATAATATACAAACCGGAGCAAATATTTTACAACAGGGTTATACTAGGTATTTAATGTAAAATGTCCTCCACACCGACCTCAATAATTTACAAACCGAAGCAAATACTTTACAGCAGATATCATTAGATTCATAATATAAAGTGTTCTTCCCACCGACCTCAATAATATACAAACTGAAGCAAGTACTTTACAAAATGGTATTATTAGGTACAGAATGTAATGTGTCCTCCACACCAGCCTCAATCATATACAAACCAAAGTAAAATACTTATGGATAATATCAATAAGCTATACTAAATTAAATCATAATTAAAATAACTTTATGCAAAGTTTGAACTTTTTAAAAATCACATTCAAATGAATTGGCTTTTCAATGAATGTTATTAATAATTATAATGTTATTAATACATAAATAATAAAATATTTATAACATAATTTATCATATGACTAAAATAATAGTTTGAATAATTATTATCGATGTTTTGTATGAAACACACATTTTTGACTGAAGAAAAAAACAAAATTTTCTAGAAATAGTTTTTTGTGAAATAATATAGATATATTCACTACAGATTACCAGAATATGTTAAATACAACATCAGCCTCCTAATAATGCCCCTTCTATATTCACGCTTCAAATTTTCACTCATATAAAGGGAATTTTGTGGGAGATACATGAAATTGGTACATATTGGATAACCTACTGATCCTAATGATAATTAACTTTTGAATTAAAGGCCTTTCTTATCACTATTCTATTGTAACACAGTTCACAAGACAAATACATATATATTAAAGTCAAGTCCATTTAGTCCTAGAACAACACAGGCACAATATTTCCAATCTTTGGTTATTTGACGTAGTTTGACTTCGTTCTAGTCAGGCGGCTCCCTCTCGGGCTGGAATCAACACACTCCTTCACGGGCTAAAGAATCAACACAGACCGAGTACTACAAGAGCCTGCACAGTTTCACTAAAGTAAGGTAATGGTTTGCAACGCAGTCCATTATGGGTCTTTTCTACTCAGGGTCTTGCAGCACTCAGTTTATGTGGATTCTTTCCCGTTCCACGAGGGGGTCGCCTTAGCATGTCAAAATACGATTTACATTTTCAATCTGTGGCTGTCTTGTTCGAGAAATAAAATATTATAAATTACACAAAATATCCGTTGTCTGGGAAATAAAGTAATCTACCCATATACTAAGTACAAATGCACAATATGTGATACAACTACTTTACTATAATGTTGCAGGAAATATTAACACGATACAAACTTGTCGATTGTTCGTTGGATAAATAAATTATATATACTCAAACAAGTTTAAAAGTTAATTATCACAGAATTATGACTCCTTGTTAAAGTAATAGATAATGTTGTATATTATATTCACCGCTGCAAAACAATTTGCCAGCAAAATGTCCAAACAAAATGTCCAATGTGGATGCGTCGAAAGTGGAAAGCAAACAATTAGCGGATTGCTGTTTGCAAAATGGCAAAGTGTTCCCTATCACAAAGCCAGCGTTTCTCTGATTAACTTCTTCATGGTGTTGCCAACTGAAGAAGCGGGGGGCCCGGCCAGGCTGTAGTTGATCTTGAAGAGGTAGGGTTGGACATCCTGGTAAGAGGTGTCGAAGATAAGATCCACGTCGGACTGCATCGGTACTTTGGGAACGTATTCGTGTCTATTCATCACTTCTGTAATATAAAATACCTTGTCTTGTAGATTTTCACCGACTTTATCCCGACAGACTTGTCGCTCGTCCTCGCTGTGCAGTTCTATCAGTTCTAAGCGAACCGTCCACACTTCCCACGGGATGCATTCCGCCTGGAACGGCCAGCGATTTCTCTTCTTCTGAAAGAATTCCAGGCTGATTTGGCCGGTGGCGGCGCCGTCGTTGCTTCTCAACAACTCTGAGAATCCCGAAATCTCCTTTTTGACAGTGCGATCGAGTCCGGCAGACGAGCAACAAACGTAAGTGAAGTCAATAAAGTCGCAGTCTACGTCCATGTAACCGAGGGTTCCGATGGAGTAGTTTCCCTCCACATTGTAGAGGAACTTGCCGAAGGACCTGTGGAAGAGCACCGTGTGGAAGATGCTGGCCACGGCTTCGTCCACCTGTCGGCCCTCCATGGTGAGGGAGAAAGCTTGCGAGCGAGCGTTCATCTTGCTTGATGTTTGGACACGTTATCAAATATCAACTGCTATAATTCAATCCATAGATTCTTCAATATCATAATAATCTTCCCTCAGAGCCTTGCGTGTGAATTTGATGTTAACTCCTCACAAAAAGCTTTTAAAGAATTCCCAATTCATTGAGGGAGTGGATTAAACACATTGTTTTGCATCTCTAAGAAAAGAAAGGAATAGTAGAAGGAGAACTAGATTGTTGCAAGTCAGTAGTGTTTAAGTAAGGAAGCTGGCAGTACCCATATAGCGAAGAGTTCCGCACAGAGTGGTGGTTCTGCAGCCAAACTTTAACCACTTGGAGAGGCCAAAGTCTATCAGCTGGATGTGGCCGAGGGCATTGAGCAAAAGGTTCTCTGGCTTCAGGTCCCGGTATACTATTCCTGCGTTGTGCAAGAAATCTGTAACACATCCCACAACATTAGTAATCTTAATGTAAATATTAAGTATCACACCAAAACATTGTAAACATTAACAGCCTTACTAATAAAAAAAAAAAACAATTAGATCGTTTAACGGCGTTTCTGTTCGGTGATCGTTAAACGGTGTTCCAGCAACGTTTCCAATAACATAATGATATTTTTATGTTGGCTGCATTGATCTTTTGTGCATTTACGCAAGGCGGCCTTGTTTTTTCATTCGTTTGCGGGAAAATTTCTATTGTAACGTGTGATATTTTACGGGCAGTTCATTCTGTGTTTGTTTAAAATATAGCAATTTTTAAACACGAAAGTATATTTCAGATACAAAAATTTAAAAGATAATTTTATCTAGTTTCTATAAAGGTATTTGTTTTTACAACATCTTCAAAAATAAGAAATATAGAAGACATTTAAAATACATTGGAAAAATTCCAAAATTCATTCAGAAATTATTAATAAAACAAGCATATACAATAGACAAACAACCCCCTTTGGCTGTGTAAGCATTGTATACATCTTTACATGAACAATTTTTTGTCATTTTTTAATTAGTAATGTTTTCACATCCATGGTCTTTTATCAATTGAATAAAATTTTCAAAATGTTTTTTAGTAAGGTTATTATAAAGGATATCAGATATGTTGTTCCTTACCTAAAATAAGCGAGATCTCGGCCACATACAAGCGCACCAATTCTTCCGGAAGCTTGCAATAGGTTTCAATCAAGTTAAGGAGTTCTCCGCCAGGAACAAAATCAGTCACTAAAATAAGACAATAATAGATGAAATTCAAACAAGATTTCAAAATCATTCTTTCACCAATAACCACAAGCTGAGCTGAGTCTGGCTGAATGGAAAATAACTTTAAAAACTTGAAATAGTAAGCAACATTATAAATGGACTGTAGCGGACGTGTTATCGGGGAAATAGAAAAAGAGGAGTCTTTTGCCAAATTCCTCGTTTTCTATTTTCTCGTCGCTCTGCGGCCACCCACCCCCTTTGGCACGCATTGTTGAGTGATAATGGCGGCGGCTGAAGCCGTCCCTATATACGTCTTCCCCTCCACTCCCCGGTTCATGTCCCGAGCGGACGCCCCTAGCACAGCCGACCAATCGCAATCCAAATATCGCAAACCCCGCCACGCAAATTGTGGCAGTGGTTGCGATCCGCAAAACGTTCGCTTGTACGAATAGGGCCGCACCAAATCCTTAACTCAGTCGAGGAGGGTTTTTGAATAAATAGCGGTGCGCCCCCGGAACAAACACACTCTAGCCGAAACGCCGAGAGCTACCCTTTTTCTGCCAGCCTGACCATTTCTCTGCAGAATTTCATACACAATTTGACTTTACTTCTACCCCTGGACCCCGCATCTCTCCCTCTAGACACCACAAACCCCTCGAGACCTAACGGCTGATACAGACTTTCCGGCGCCCTATTTTTACAGTCCGTGTGAGTGGCGGAAACGTTTCTTACATGGACCTATAAAACTTTGTTCAGTAATAATTCACGTAACAAAGAACACTTAATTCTGTTTTTACACAGGGAGTACATTGCAACACAAAATACATTTCCTATATATTGTAAAAAAATACAATGTATAGGAAAATGAGGGAACTATAGTAAGAACAGATACGTCCGTTGCGTTTTGTTGTCCGTGTTATATCAAAATCGTGCAAGGATAGACCACGTAAAAAACAAACTGTAGAATGCCTCTGCAAAACCTTTTTTTTATTGGAAACAGCTTTCAGTGTTGCCCTGCTGAAAAAAACCATTCAGAATCTAAACTTTTTTTGAAATGGCAGTAGTCATGTTTATTGATTGGACTGACTCCACCATTGGATCAACCATCCTTTTCCCCTTCTCCTTCACCTCCTCACTTCTTTCAGCCTCATCTGAGCCTTGATTGGGAATGCCAAAATCTCTCCGACAGAAAAAATGAAAATAAGTGATCATCATTACCTATATATAATCTTTTCCTGCTCTGCCACTTCTGGAAGCAGTGAACTATAAAGGGATTGTGGCCGCAAACCTCCTGAATGTGCACCTCATCCTTCACCTGCTTTATGCAGTTCTCGGAGATTATCTGAAAACAAATACAATAACATTGAACAAATCATTTTAATCCCTCAAGGCTCTACCAAATTCTGTCAGTAGGTCAGAAAGTTCCTACTTAACTTTTTACTCTTTCTGGGACTACTTTAAATAATAGAAACAAAGGGAAATACAGCGTGCCGACTGAAGTCCGACTGTCAAAGTATTGAAGCCAATAAAAGTTATGAACTTGGTGTGTAAGTAGAAACAAAGGTAGGACACTACTGTGCATAAATGCAATTGCAGTGGTATGGGTAAATCAAGTTTACGACACTTTTGTGTGCGCGGTGACACTACTCCCTCGTTTCTATTATTTATGGTCACACTAATGACGTAAATGTTCACGCAAGTCAGATTCAGAGAGTCAGTCACTATAGGTCAACTAATATATTATACAAATCTCTAAACATCACTTCTGTTGGGCCTTGAGTTCAAAAGAGAGATATCAATAGATAAACTTCCCAGCGTTTATCAGTACAAATATAAACAAATATGTTCATAGTATGAATTTTGCAATATGTGATAACATTGCATGCACAAAATATCCTACGTGGATTTTAGAACATTACGAGATAATAATTTAAAAAAATTTGATTAAAAAATTAGGAACCTATGTTTATATTTTTTAATAATTTTTATTAATAAATTTTAGGGTTACATTTGACATCTCGTTTATTAAAAAGAAGTGGACTCTATACACATAAAACATTCATTAAAACTGACTAATTTTTCTTAAATTTTCTAACAGGATTTTTTGTACGCACTATTTACTGTAAATAAAATATTTTGTGTAGCAAACTTAGGAAAGTCTGCGTGGCCTTTTTCATACAAATTTTAAATTTGGATTTGACGCCAAAATACCCAAACAAACTGAAAAATATATTTTTAATCAAAAGGGTGGGTATATAGCAAATAGGGAGGCGAGAATGGGTACCGCCGCCCCGGGAACCTCTATTGGATAACCAACGTAGGCCCTGAGGGAAATTATTTTCCTCAGGGCCTCCTGTGTGCTTTAGAAATATTAAAATCAAAGAAAAATAATTACCAAATTTTAAACAAACAATTAGAATTAACCAACAGTCCCATTTTAAAGTTATTCCCTTTCTCCCTCTCTAACCCACACTCTCCCTTGGCCCCTCCTCCTACCCCTCCCCCAACCATTATCTGATGTTCTCTCCCTCTCTTATATGCTCTCCCTTTCTTTTGTGTTTACCTCATTATCTTAACTCTGTACTGTAATTTATTTTATATGTTTATTGTCTTGAAGGTCGAGTTTATATAATAACATATTTCTAACCATTATAGTAAGGGAGACACAACAATTTCTACGAGACCTACAAGAGTTCCGAAAACTGAACAAATTTCATTAGATCTGATTTTGACTCTTCCATCTGTTTATTTCTTTCACACGTAATTTTTTTTAATCAGCTAAATCAGCAGAGAAAAACCTACAAGAAATTTGAAATTTTCAATTTGGGAGGCAGGTATGGGTACCTTTACTCAGGGAACCACTTATTGAATAACCATATCCCTGCCATAAGTCACCCCAAGTGGTTCGCTGTGTTTGTTGACTTAGCAGGGGTGCCATGGTTCATGGAATGAGGTTTGTCTAGGTCTTGACTAGGTCTAGGTATTTGCCCACCTATTTTGTGGCGGGCCAGATCAAGAGAGACTGGCTGATGGAGACCTGTTTACCTTTCCAGCCGGACTCTCTCAACCGTACATCTTGTACCGCAGTGGGAGGGATGGAATCATTCATCTGTCACACATAGACCCCAAATTCCTACCTCATACATTTTCCTTCCCAGAATTTTTTTCCCTAAAAAGATCATCCACACAATATCCCCAAAGATTGCGTAGGTCCCGAGGGAAATTGTTTTCCTCAGGGCCCCCTGTGTGAAGCTAATGTAAAAAAAAAAAGAAAAAATGGAACTGGGTAAAAAAGAATAGTGACAAAACTGAAAATAATAAGTTAGGACTCGTTTGTTCTCATCCTTTGCTTTTCTTCGAAGTACTGTTTTGGAACCATCCATATATTTACTCAAAAATAAAAAAAATATATGCCAATGTTCTCAGCAAAATGTGGTGTAAAATAATTACCTGAGATTTAGACAAAACCTTCAGAGCGTACAATTTATCTGTCTCAATGTGCAGGACTTTGTAAACCTTCCCAAAGGCGCCTTTGGAAATAGTCTCAATGTACTTAAACTTCTTGCTCTGGGTGTCGCTCTCAACCTTGAATTCCGGAAGGAAGAGCGCCTCTACGTTGGCAACAGGCCACGCTGTCTTACTTCCGATAAGGGGATTGTTGAGGGTAGATGTATTCCACCTAATAATAAAAACACAATTTTTACAAACGCTAAGTTAGAACTAATGGTACTTGCCAATCACCCTTAAAAGTAAGTCACACGTAGCTAGTGGACAGTAATAAATGTTTAATAAAACACTGTCCTGAGAAAAACGATAAGTGTAGTCCACGTGTGCAATTAGTTAAGTAACTTTGTAGTAAAACCTGATTGTGTGTGTCCAAACAAAGCAACATTACCCCACACTAATGTAACTACAAGGATGCGGAACGCAGCATGCTTACACGTAGCCAGTAGCAAGCACAGTGATAAGTGGTTACTATTTAGTAACAGTGATTTCACTGTCCTTCGAAAAAAGATAAGTGTCGTCCAACTTTGTAGTAAAACTTGATTGTGTGAGTATCCAAACAACGCAACATTAGCCTCTGCCTACGTAACTACAAGGAAGCGTACGCAGCGGAGGTGACTACTTAACCAAAAAAAAATAAAGGATTCTATTCGAGGCAACTAAATTGCTACTTAACTTTAACTTACAACTTACCACTCAACGCACTACCCACATGCGAGCAGTAACTTAAAATAAACTAAACGATTTAGTTGCCACCTATCACTGGCCGTGTGCTCACAGCCATTAGTAGAAGTAGAACAACGAAATGGATATAAGAACATAGTGACTCGGTATTTCGGTTACTTTTTAAGCTCCGCTTGAGAGATGTTTACATTCGTCAAGTCGCTCTCAGGTAACCCTCGTGACAACCAGATCTGACTTGTAACATTCCTAAGTAAGGATATTGAAATACCAACCCTGAATACGTCTTCTTGGAAAGGATCCTTGGTAAAAGACCTTCATTCAGAATCGAAATGTTTCAGGTACTTCCAAACCTTCCTATTTTCGTCATCTTCTCCCCCCCCCCCCCCCACTCCTTCAGCCTCACAACATATCTCAATCGGAGATGGCCACAGTGCCACTGGCTCAGGGAAGGTAGTACTCTTGTACAGTATAAAATAAAACACAGTAGTACCCAACACCTACTTATAGCACCTTGTGTGCTCAGTATTTTAAACTGGTCTCCGGCGTTAGTAATAAAAGCATTAGGGAGCTTATGAAAGGTTGACAACATAATTGGATAATAAAAGACTGACATACCTTCTTCTGGATACCCTCGACCAGGGTCGTGAGGTGCTATATGCCGAGTAATTGCTTGTTGTACTCACAAACGACCGTCCGCTTAAATTACCAATAAAGCTTGACAAACTAAACTGTAAAATAGAAAATAATAAAACAAAGAATTAGACATTATAAATAACAACAAGAAAAAATTATGATCATAAATACACGCGATTTCAGTAGATAACGATTGTTGCCAAACAAATAAATGTCATTGTCAAGTCTTTGACGCACCTGATATACAAAATTAGATGCATTAGAAACTGAATAAGCGTGTGCGATATGTTTACAAAGGAGTGTTATTTATATAAAACATCCAAGACTACGCATTATTTACCAGCTGTGTTTAGTCTTATCTGTTTTCTTACCTGGCTAACATCATTTTGTCTTTCACGGGTTACATGATTGTCACTTGCGTTATTGCTATCAGATTTAATATTGGAATTTCCCATTTAAATTAACAAAACTACAGGTAATATACATAATTCCTGCAAATCGTAATGTGCTAAAATACAACATAAATGCACTTCCACTGGCAGTGACCCAATTTTTTACTTCTGTCTTCTGTGTTTCTGTTTCTGCAGTTTCCGTACCTGCGGGCAGTGATGCCATATCCCAAAAATAAAATAAAACCATGATTTCCGGGGTAAAAACATGTTTTGAAGAATAGAAACACCATGATTTTCGCAAGCTTTTTATTGAATATTTGAATAGGAAAACAATGGTTCTTTATCAATTATATGTAATGCTTGTTTAACATCAATCGTGTTATTCCTTTAAATTATCGGAAAAAATAATGTTTTTGAAGTATAAAAACTCCACACAAAATAAAACAGAAAGTTATTATTTAAATTTTTTACTGTTATTTACAAGTTTAATTTATGGAACTCCGTTTTAATCCGGCGTCAGCACAGTCAAAATATGTAACAACGATAGTAGGGTTGGGTCTAGGAGACCCGAATAAAAAACTCGCTATGATTTCAATATTTAAAAGAAATTCAGTAACATATTGCAATAATTTAATAAAACAACTATATTGTTTGCGAGATTTTGGGTAAAATAAAACAATCTTTTAATGACATTTTTATAAAAGTAAAATAAAATTTTAACAAAATAGACAACCTCTGTCTTAAAGTTATAAAATTTAAATATAACAAACTTTTTTCTCAAAATGTGAACTAATATCATACATATGAATGAGATCTATAGTAGGACTAAGAATAATACATCAGTCCCATGAGTTAAACTTACATATTATCATTTGCATGATAATATATAAAAGACTAACTCATTTCCCGAAATTACGACACGAAATGTATGGTTGGGTCATATTTACCTTTTTTCGTGTTTAGCCACGTCTATCCACCGTTGCGGCCACTACACCACTGAACAGCGATAGCCCGCGGAGAGGGGAGATTGTTAGCTCCAGCTACTGAGAAGTATGGCAACGTCGCACAAAAATTCTAAGAAAAAACTAATTTTAAAATGGCGCGGGTCAAATTGATCCGACTGTGCGAACGCCGAGTTAAATAAAATAAAAGTATTAAAAATATTTTATTATGAGAGAAATGAGATGAGATCAATAATTTATTGTAGTCAGTGTACCTTATTAAAAGGTTACATGATATATATTAATTTCATTTTACTATTTTATTCACAATATTTATTGAAAAATATAATATTTAGGTAAAGAGACATTGAGAAACTGTCCTGAAGTTCAAAAACTAGATTACTGAATTCGAAATTTTTCTCACGCGACCCGTGCTAACGCGTATCTCATTCAAAAGCATAAAAATAAAGGTGTTCAAAAGTATATATTTTTGGTTTGACTGGTAAAAACCACTGGTATAAATGGCCCAATAAACATTCATCTGGTAACACTGCTTACGAGTAAAAATACGACCGGTTGATGGTAACATTACTATAATCTGGTATGCTAAAACGATTTATAAGAGCACATGCATAAGTAGTATTTAAGATCATTTTCGCGTAGCATGATTTATTTATTATCTATGACATTTTAGTTCATCATTTCAAATTATATTCTCAGTGCACATGGCACATGCGGATTAGTTTATTGTTGTGTTAATTGGTTTATTAGCTTTTGTGTTAATTCCTGCTAAGTATATTCTTTCCTCGCGGGCAGTTATTTCAATTTTGGAGGCGGGAATGGGTACCGCCGCCCCGGGAACCTTAATTGGATAACCAATACCTCTGCCGTAGGTCACCCCAAGTGGATCGCTACGTTTGGTGACTTAACAAGGTTGCCCGGGTTCATGGGTTGAGGAGAGAGAATGGGGAGAGAATGGCTGAGGGAGTTCCTTTGACTTCTTCAGCCGTATTCTCTCAGAACATCGCCTTGCACCGCAATGGGAGGGATAGATTCATCCCCCTCCCTTGCTGCGCTACTGGGTGCAGGTCAGGGTTAGTAGAAAATTAAAAAGGTTAGCTCATCAAGGGGGTAGAGCGTTGATTTGCTAAGAATTTGTGACGTAGCTTGAAGTCCACGTTCCACTGAGATATTTTAATTAGTGGCCAAGCGAGCCAAGCAATCGTTGAAGGCGGTCAAAAGGCTACAAACGTATATAAAAACTGTAGACTTTCGCCCGCGCTCCTCGATCAGTTTTGCCATCTTGACGGATTTTCTGTCATCTGGCGGATTGTGCCCTCGAAACCACATTAGTATATTTAGGTGTATATTTATGATTTAGGTGTTGGTATATTTACGACGGTTCCATGCCAACTGAGAATAAAGTCAACTCAACACCTCCTTGAAAAGTCATTAACCTATGAAAAAATTTATTTTAATTTAGCCGATAACCCTAACCTAACGTAACCTATTTAACCAATTTTAATATATTTTTGTATCACTCTAAATGACTTATCTGAGATGGTTCTGAGTTGGTTTCATTCCGAGTTGGCCGGTCACCGAAATTTAGATATCAAGACTCGCCTACCTATCTCAGTCCGTGATTCGGCGGGGATTGGTTTATTTATGATTCGGCATGGATTCGGCCACATCGGCCGGTTCGGCGTAAATGCGAAAACGTCGTTCACACACATTCTTTGAATGTCTATTTTTATCATAACTTTTGATTTAAGAATTTACCGAAAAAATAATTGTTACCTTTAAACATTGGTACATTATATCTTGAGTTTGTAAGACATTTGTATATTTATAATGTTTGGACTTACTAAAATAATACGTAAGGCAACGAACACATATCCCACGGAAATAAGCGAAACGGAAATCAAGAAAAAAATTTCAGAAAAATTAATTCGAGCCATTGGTGTAAGAAATTGACATTTTAAAAATACATGTTATAAAGTTTTAAGAAAATTAATTGATATATGCTCTTGTTTTCAGCGCTCTTTTAACAATGCAGACGAGACCAACAAATGTTTACATTATATCCGCGAATATCCCGAAGTTATAAACTTCCGAATAAATGGCAGTACACCATTCCTGGTAAAAAAAGCAATATTTTGTTTATAATTTTTTTTTACAAAACTGAATAATATTTCGAAATATCGTGATATCCATTCACTGCACCTTGGAAACTCTTGATTATTGTTTTGTTTTTATTTGTTCATTATCGACATGTTCTTTTTCAGAAAGCTTGCGCCTCGGGTTGCGAAAAAATCGTAATCAAAATGCTCGAATATGGTAATGGAACAAACAATTTCTTTTCCAGTTTTAAAGCTATTTCCTTTGTGGGAACTCTGAAAAATGTTTTACAGAGTTTCATGATAAGTTCTAATAGGAATGGCAATGTTTATCATTTAACTATTTTTAGGTGCGGATATAAATACTTTTACTGCAAAAGGAGACCACCCATTTTTCCTTGCCGTATGTGCCGTCGTCATTAAAAATATTACCGATTTCTCAATTTTGGATGAACTAATTGAATCCGGTAAGTACTTGTATTTAATTTACGTCAGTTACAACTTACAGACTTGCAAACTTGTGTGATTAAAGCTGCCAAAATGGGAAATAATCCGTAATAACAAACGAGCATTTTTTTGTACGGTAAACTCGATCCAGTGTTACCATGTCCCAAAAATGAAAATCTCAGGATGAAAACCACGTTTTGAAGGATATAAAACCATGTAAAAACCTTGTTCGTAAGTTTTTTATTGAGAATATTTAAGAAAATAACACTACCTAGGTAAAGAATCTATAAAGCTTTAAAAAAACAATAATTTTCCTTTCAATAAAAGGAAAAAAATAATGTTATTGAAAAAAAAAACCGTTCAGTAGAGTCTTTTTTGCAGTTTTCGAGTTTAATTTGTAGTACTAACGAAAATTTTTTTTTTTTTTTTTTTTTTTTTTATTTTTTTTTTTTATTAGCAACTATATAGAATAATTGTACACACAAAATAAAATGATGAATTTAACGTTAAATATTGCAATTCTTAGTCCTCCTCACTAGGGGGTCCTGTGCCGAGGCGGACTAAAATTATTTAAATATATTTCATTTGTCTTCTATGTCGTTTTTAGTGTTTCCATTAGGGTTTTTTCATTGATCTCTTTCAGCCATATTTTTATTCTTGATTTATATACATTAGAATTTTTTATTAGTTTTATGTCTTGGGGAAGGATGTTATGAAGTTTAGTTGCAAAGTATGTGTAGTTTCTTTGTCCGAATGTGGTTTTGTAACTTGGAATGTTTTTTACATCATTTTTATTCGACCTAGTGTTATGCATGCATGGTCTAGTGGAAGATTCAGTATTTTTGAAAAGCTTTAATAATATATTTTTGGCATATATTTGTTGCACATTTGGTACATCAAAGCTATTGAAAATTTCAATTGAAGGCGTTCTAATGGGTACTTTCAATATGGTCTTTATGATTCCTTTTTGAATCGTATTAAGGTTATGTATGTACTTATGTGTAGCAGATCCCCATCCTATAATTCCATATTCAATTCGAGAATGACACAAAGCGTAGTAGACCTTTCTCATATCCTTTTTATTTACGACGTTTCTTAGATTTTTGAAGAAAATAAAATAACATTTTATTTTTATTTAAAAAATAAGTCTTAGGGGTGGGGGGAGGGGAACTCGAGTAGTGGGGAGGGGGGAGGGGAACTCGGGGAGGGGGGGTTCGCGGAACGGGGGGAGTGGGGAGAGGGAAGGTGGAGGAGGCGGAGTGGGAATGCGTGAGGGGAAGGGGACGCAGGAAAGGAAGGGGAGGCGGAAGGGCAACAGGACGAATGGGAAAGGGCACGCAGGAAGAAACAATTTCTTTATTAAATGGCATAGCAACGCATGCCGGGTACCAACTAGTTTATAATAATTACCAAAAGTTATTTGACACCACTGACATGTTTATTGTACTTTAGAGCCGCACTAGCAATTGTTTAGAACATTATTGTAACAATAACTATTCACTCAAGCATTCCGCCATTAGTCGGAGTTCAAATACGAATTTATACAGAAATTGCTGAAGAATGAAGTACCTACGTATGTCACTAACTCTCACACAAAATTTCATTATATAATTTTTTTCTGATTTGCTTACCTGGAAGTACCCACTTTAATTTAATTTATTTTTAAATAATGTACTTCTAATATTCTTTTATATTCTATAACTCATTCTTGAGTTCAACAACTCGGCTGTGGAACGATTTGCTGGCCTTTTTGTTTCCTCCCTCCTGCAACATGGGTCTCTTCAAGAACCATTTGCACTCCCTTTCTACCCTCCACTCAGCATCCCCAAAGATGACATAGGCCCTGAGTGAAATTATTTTCCTCGGTGCCTCCTGTGTAATGCAAAAAAAAGAAAAATGCAAACTCATCACTAATAGTTCCATTTGCCTCAGCTCGCCGAGTTGCACTGTATATTATGCTTACCAAAAAGTCAATGGAAAAAGAAAAATTCCTTTTGAAAATCAAAATGGCCTGACTAAGCCGTATTGCCTATTAAGAGGGATAACACCCTGCATAAAATTTATATACATGGTGGCCGGAATCTCGGAATACTGGTGAATCTGCATCACGTTAAAATTATTAATCTTCTTATATATAAAAATCAATTTTTGTTTGTTTGTTCGTATGTTATGCACTGCCTTACCGTTCATCCGATTGCGATGAAACTTTGGTGATTTGTTCTGCGCCCGCCCACTAAGATTATAGGCTATTTATAATGGCAAGCTCGGGCGTTATGAAATTTGTGTAAAGGAAAATGTGTCTATTTCATATATTTTAGTGGCAGGCATGAGGGTAAGGGTAATGAAAGAGGTGGGGTTAACGGGAGGGATGACGAGGGAGGGGAAGGCGTGGAAGGCGGTATGCGAACGTGGGGGGAAGGGGATGCGGGAGGGGAACGGGGACGCATGGGAAAGGAAATGCGGGGAGAAACAATTTATTTCTTTGCAGTGCAACACATGCCGGGTACCAGCTACATTTCATAAATTCGAATTCAAATTTTGGAGTCGATTTTCTGGAAAAAAAATTTATTTGCTCTTTCGTTTTTGAATAAATTAAGTCCGAAGTTGGAATTTTTTTGGTAAAATTCTAAATATTCGGTCGCTAATTATTATCTTTTAAAATACGTTGAAGCCCAAATCCGGCACCAATAGTTTCTTAATCCAGGATTTCCTAACAAGATAGGCCCCGAGTCAAATGGCGCCTGTATCCAGTGGAAATCTCAGATGTGTTGTGTTAGGTTGCTATCAGCGCTTTGGCCCCTTGGCACTTTGGAAAGTGGCGTCTTCCTCACCCTTTAGTTTGTTATCTTTTGAAGGTTGTCCTGTCAACCAGTCCCAGAAGAAAAGCTACTCTGCGCTGCAATTCGCCGCACGCGCTGGCCACCTCCGGCTGGTGGAGTGGCTGCTACTCCGCGGGGCTGACCCCAACCCCGAGTCCTACTCTGCCTCCCCATACACGCTCGCCAGTAGGAATGGTAACATTCTTTTCATATCAGCTTTCCTAACCTAACCTAACCCCAGATCCTCATCTTCTGGTCCCTACATACTGGCCAACCAGAATGGTAAAATACATTTTCATATTAGGTTTTGAAACCTAACCTAACCTCAACAGAATGATCAGCTTTTCTCAATTTGGCTTATCAAAACAAATTGAAATAATCACTGGAGTGTTTTGCAGTATAATAAATTTTAGCTTTGAGAGCTAGGAAATTTTTAAGCAATAATCAATTTTCTGGAAGGGAACCTTTATTGTTGAAGTTTTTTAACTAAAATCTGAAAAGTTGATGCGAAGTAAGATGTTACGATACATCCCTTGCCAGCAAACTCCTGTTCTATATGAATATGATTTTTTGATTTTACAATAAATTAACATCAACATTGAAATGCATGTTTCAGGTCATACCGAGGTTGCTGCGTTGCTCCATTCCAAACAAAATTAATACATATCACATTCAATAATGTAATGTCTCTTCTATTCAATATCAGACAACTTGTGAAGTGTTGGGTTTTCTTCCAATAAGTATTAGGTTCGATTGGATACTATTTGTTTATTGGTTGTCACGAATATTTACAATGCTATATTATACTGGACAGACGTTCTTATAAGACTGGCTACTAATTAATTCTGAAGCTGCTGTCGACTGACGGCGGAGGCTTGCTCTATCTGCTGGAGCCTTCAGCTCTCATAGTAACTGTTTGTGCCTAAGACACGAACGGCGATAGATGGTACTGCTTTGACTGTACTATTTCAGCTGCCATCTGTTGGGATGTGGCAGAAGTTCTAAACTATTAACATCTATTAAGAAACTGAAACTACGTGAAATTCTAGTATTTCTAATATTTAATTAAATAATTCTAACATTTCATTAAAAAATCTAATATTTTAATTAGGACGAGTTTTAAAAAAAAAATTGAACAATTCATCAAACATTTGAAGTTAATTTTCACATTCTGTGTAAGTTCTGTTATTATATAATTATAGGCCAGTTGCTTCATAAAACTGAAATAATCAAAAAACTTGAATAGAACTTTTAAAGAACACGAAAATGAACTTTAAAAAATTGATGAATTGTTCAAATTTTTATAAGAATTGATTATGTTTTTGTTATATTTCTTTAAAAATTACTTTGAAAAATTGTTTTGTTTTTGAAATGTTGAGACTAGAAGTTAGGTCTCGTAATTTTGTTACAAAAAGTGCCATATTCTAGAAGTTCCTTAATAAAAGGCTGTGATTCTATAATTTTAAATAAAAGCCTATGCCATTGTAAAACCAAATATATAATAAAATATAACTAGCATTTCATTTAAAAAAGTATTTATTTCATGTTAAATTTACGATTTTATTTCCGGGAGTCCTGAGGACTCCACTAGGTAAATTGTGTATGTATGAAGTCACCGGGTAAATCAAGGGTTAAATCACAATAAAGTAAGTACCTAATCATACAAAGTTTGATAATCAATAAAACCACATTTTTATTAATTAGAGAATTGCTTAACTTGGAGGTAGGTGGTTTGGTATATTTATGACTTGGAGGAAGTTACAGAAATCAGTTTATAAACTTTTTGCTTTATAATTTTGTGTTTTAATGAAAAATAATGAAGCACAGCTGTTTCAAATTATTGTATATTTAGAAGAATGTAAAAATAAATCAATAATTTAAACATAAATTTTGCGCAGGAAAATGAACAAAAGTTATAACGATAGTTTGACAACACAACATTAATAATTATTATTAAAACTACCTACTTAAAAATAATGAAAAGTTATGTAAATTATTTTATTAAAACTCCTCAATGAACAATGTGGATAACTAAGGGTCTTCGCTCATGGAGAAACCGAAAACTGGTTGGCAACTCAATTCACGGCGCAACTCAACTTTATGATTTCTGTAATTACATCAGCTTGTTTAACAAAAACATAGTTTTTTCATAATTTATTAATTATTTACCTTAATATATAATAATAATTTATCAACCTGAATAAAATATTTATTTTCATATGACACAAACTTGACAAGTCGTGAGGCAATCTGTCAATTTGGCAACTGAAACGCGAGGCATAACCATGACAACCTGTCAACTGGGACTAGCAGTGCTAGTCGCATTTGACAACAGTGTCGCCCTTGACAACTGGTCTTTAACAAGTTGCCTGTGCTGATCGCCAATGAAATTCGCAATTTGCTTTCCCGTGGATAGTAATTGAGTTGCCAACTAGTTTTTTTCAGTTGCTCCAAGAGCGGATGGACTTACTGGGATTCTTTCATAATATCTAATAACAATCTTATATGTACATAATTCCAAAAGAATTTCCTTTGGAAATAATTATTGATGAAAACAGATGTTCTAAGGTTTGAAAAATTAGGGAAGAAAACACCTCTTGAAGGGCATATTGAAATATCTATTCCGAAATGCATAATTGATTCAAAATTCAAAAAAAAAATTCAATATGTCCTATGCCTAAATACTTCCTCGTTGATTATTTAGGAACCCTGCCATTTCTATTGCCATTTTATTTTGTTTACCTACGGAAATAAGAATGGCTATCTGGAATTCGAAATAAGATCAGTAGGAAGAAAAGCAGCATATAAGTTAACGATTAATGTGCATTCAAGAAATAAATGGTTTACAGCAAAAGTTTACACATTTCTTTGTTAATAGTATCAGCGTGGATCCATATGAGCATTGTAGAATGTAACACAATCATTTTTGCAAAAGCTGTCTGCCACCTAGACGCACATACCCCGTCAAATGGGGCAAGTGCGTCTACCTATATCTTTTTTTATAGTAAAAATAGAAATTTATTAACACACTTTAGGAGGGAAGGGTAGTTCTACCGTTTACGCCGGTCCTACTTGAATGCCTGAAAAGACATTGCCGTCGATGTAGAAAATATTTTGTACATGTAAAAAAATATAAATTTATATGTACATGTAATACAAGATGAGGAAATCTTGTAAATCTGTTAATAAATAAAACTTGATAGATGTACTTCCCCCTGCTAGCTTCAGCATTGGATATTTCAATGTTTTGAAATTGGTTGTTTTTAATTTATGGAAAGGATTGAATAAAAATCTTAAATGTTACTTTTACAGATAAATGTAAACCTTATTGCATTAAACACACTTATGATATATCAACCTTGTTTATAAATTATGTGAGTAAATAACACAGCCCGCTTGTTCTTTGACTGGTTCATTTTCAAACTTTGGTATTTATTTCACTAATTAGCCATGAAAGACAATAAATACAATTACATAATAATAAATGTAACACAGAATAATAAAAAAATATTTAATATTTAGGCTAATTAGTGCAATAAAAATACAATGACCATTACAAAAAAAAATTATATATACATAATTATATGTATATCTTTACACCCTTTAAATCTTAAATTTTACAAAATAAACAGTATTTGCCAAAAACATTGCATTGTCGGAACAGAAATAGAAGATCTTGGAAAGCAAATGTCACATACGGATTATATTTCAGGAGAGCATTTAAACTGAATACCATGGTTCTACTGTAGTTTTTTTTTAATATTTAAAAAAAATAACAAATCATAGATTCACCTTTTAAGCACCGAATGGGTTTAGTAAATACTTTTAATTAAGTATGTATAATTAAATATCAATTAAAAATTCATTGACAGTGACATTTGCTATTTCTACAAAAAATTTGGACCTTTGCTTTCTTCAAAATATGGAGAATTTACTATGAAAGTAACAATTCACAAGCGGTTAACCAAAAGCTAACTAATGGACATTTGCGCCAATAATTTTTGTTTTCAAATAAATTTTGGGAACATTTGCTGTTTTCACAAAAGTACCACATTTTTGACTTTCAATTTGAAGGACATGATTTTTTTAGAAATATTTAACAGAACCGTTGCATGGACAAAGAACCGAAAAATGAAATAAAAACTCTTTGGAAAAACGTGGATTTTTGAGGTTTTCATCCTAAGGTCTTCAATTAATATACAGAATTTGAGTAAAAGATCCGAGAGATGCAGCTTGACAATAAAATGTAGAAATTTAATTAAGTACAAATTGTTTTAAATTTCTATGGCAACGCTGAGTAACAACAATTTTTTAACTAATTATTATGCATGGCAGATGAAATAACACAAAAATCTATACAATGTACAAAGTTCTTATAATAAATAAATAAATTAATGATACATTCAAATGTGATTATCTTTGGTGTAAATCCAACACTGCGGAAGAACCATTTGTAAAAATGTCCAGGGGGCCTAGTCTCTATCTTTCACAACGTCCGTACGGCAGGTTTAGCTACGTCACAAACGCATATTAACCCTCCTCCTATCGTGCTAAAACTTCCTCGCGCTTCAGTACCGTACACTCAGTAAATATGTATATGTGTTGTTATTGTTTGATCCAACATATAAATGTATTGCGGAGGAATACCTAAAATATGAACTCTATTTTTAGTATATTTACAGTAATTATAGACCGTTTCCGCTTAGTTGACAGCACCCGCTACTGAAGGTTAAACCACAAACGTGCTGAAAGATAGAGAGTAGGCCCCCAGGAGGGACAAAAACTATCCTGGTATATATATGCTCTTGCTTGTGTACTGGGGATGGTTCATTCGAGGTACAAGTAGTACACCCAGTACAAGCAGTCTATTGGTCAATTTCAAAATTTGAAAGCACCAATCAAAGCGGTTTGTGCTGTTCAACTGAAAGCGCCAAAAATTTTTAAATTATTGGCTCATACGCGGTATTGAATTTACATTGACGATATTATGCTTGACTTTCATTGGTGTTGCCGTTAAGAAATTTAAACTAATGCAGAGCCCTCCTTTTTTTCTACTATTACTTTTGGTCAGACTGTAAATATATTCTGGCATTAAAAAATGACTAATTATTAAATTAATTATGATCAAACACCCTTTTGATTCTGAAGGCGGTAGTAAATGCCCTTCCTCTCCATAAGTTGGGAGTGAGTACCCGATTCAGAGACCTTTCCCTCGTTAAACACGCAAATAAGATCTGAATCTTTGATTGTGCTCAGACGGTGAGCAATGGTGATGCAGGTGCGGCCTAGCTTGGCCTTGTCCAACGCTTCTTGAACAATCTAAAACAAAAATAATAATAGCTGTTGAAGTACGGGGTAACTCAGACTCTGGCGCCGGACAGTGCGTAAAGTAAGGGTAATCTTTCAACGCATGTTACAGTAAAGCTGCAGAAGGTAAAATGGCAAACACAAGAAGACTTCAGCCTTGGTAAAGATAAGCAATGTTCTGAAAAGCCTCTGACTCACTGGGCCATCAGCCTACCTCAAAAATAAGTCATAATGTCACATACCTTTTCACTCTCTGTATCCAAAGCAGAAGTAGCCTCGTCTAATAACAATATTTTTGGATTCCTGAGCAGCGCTCTTGCAATGGCCACCCTCTGCTTCTGTCCTCCCGATAGCTGAGCTCCTTTAGTTCCTAGTCTTGTGTTATAGCCCTGGATAAAATAAAGTCTAATTAAAATCTAAATTAGGATATTCAATACATTTAGCGCAAACAACTGGTATTACATTAGAAATATACATTCACTGTCTAAAATTATGAATAATAATCTCGATTCTTGCTTTATTTAGTACAATAAAAAATTTTACACAGACAGCCTATTTCACAATGCAAAAGACATGGGGCGGAGAATTCACACATTGTTTAAAAAAAATGGAAAGAAGCCATTATTTTTTAATTTATATTATATTATTGTAGAAAGCACTCACTTTGTGGTTTGACATATTTAATAAAATAAAATACTTTTTAAAATAAGTATATTATTTTATTAATTTATATTAGTTGAAAATACATTATATAGATGGATAACGAATACATATATTTTAATATGTAATAAATATCAAATAAAACAAACACTTAAGCCAGGTATGTTTTTAGGTTTTCACGGCCAAAAAGTATTTTTGTTATTGTTTTTGGGGTGTTATGCCGTGTTTCGCTACCTCCTTCTTTAGCCAACGTTTCGGACAGCGTTACAGTGTCCATCATCAGGGCAGATGATCTCATCTGCCCTGATGATGGACACTGTAACGCTGTCCGAAACGTTGGCTAAAGAAGGAGGTAGCGAAACACGGCATAACACCCCAAAAACAATAACAAAAACACTTAAGCCATTTTAACAAACGCGCGTTCGAGGACAAATTTTCTAACTTGAAAATAAATAACATTGGAATTTAGATGCATATAGAATCGGTCACAGATTTGAGACCTGTATTGAAAAAATAGAAAAGTATTATATCAGCTTTCCTCTAATGCATAATGTATTAGACATGCCAAAAATCGCTGGAGTGGTTAGGTGATTTTATAACACAAAGTGTTTCTATAAAATTGTCTAATTAGACATATTCATGTAAATAAAAATATGTCTAACCATGGGTAGGGATGTGACGAAGTTGTGTATGTTGGCTTGCTTGGCTGCCTCGATGATTTCTTGTTCAGATGGAGCTCTGCTGTTATCACCGTAAGCAATGTTCTCACCGATGGTCCGGTCAAACAGAATTGGTTCTTGGGACACTATTCCCAGATTTCTCCTCAGATCCTGCATCAGGAGTTCGTCCACTGGCTCATTATCCAAAAACTGGAAAAAATATGGTAAAAATCAGCATCAAACTAGTATTTTAAAATTTTTAATTTTAATTACCGTTTATCAATTTTATATTTTATGCATACATAAATGTTTTTTTAATTAACAATTATTGAACAATATAAAACTTGTCTTCTTTTATGAAATTTATACAAAGTTGATTTAAAAAAAATTTTAAAAAGAAAAAAATTAAATTCATCATACCAGAGCTCACCGCACAAGAGTTTTAATGAAACAAACAGATTTTCTGCTTTATATTAGAGTTTAGAATTTAAAATCATAAATAAATATGATAATATGTATAAATCAGGAAACACCATTATCAAAATCAGAGATTATGATGACCTTCCACATGCTAAAATAAATACATGTAGGATAGTCATTTCAGAGTTTTTGGGTATGATTTAAAGTTTAAATAATGAAACTTACCACTTTTCCCTCGCTGGGATCGTAGAACCTCTCCAGCAGTTGGATGCAGGTGGACTTTCCACAGCCACTGGCTCCCACCAAGGCCACGGTTTTACCAGCAGGGATGGTCAGCCCCAGCTGGTTCAGAACCTTGATGTATGGCCTTGTTGGGTATGAAAATGACACACCCATGTACTTGACTTTGCCTTCAGATTCCTAGAAATTAAAAAAAATATTAATAATAATAGCCAGCCTCGATTTAATAGCAGTTCGATTGCCAAGCTGCACTTGCCTCTAAAGGCGGAACTCCTGCGCCAGAATACACATGAACACTAGCTTGAACCACACTATAAACGTTCTTTGTTTTCCGTCTCCTGCGTTTTTGAAACATGGTTTGAAAGATTGGTGTGAACAGGTGTGAAGTTCGCGCGGTCACACAATTTTGCTGCCTTTCCACGCGTACGCAACTGAACACTTGACGTTTAAATACATGTTAAAACATGTTCCGATGAAGAAGAGATGCTACATCAGGGAGAAAACAGAGATATTTTAATAGATGCTTATTTACCAGGAAAGATTTCCGACTAATATCAATTATTATGACCTAAAGTTAGTATTTGAATTTCGAATGCGTAATTAATTACGCATTCGAAATTCAAACGTCAAAAGTCGAGTTCTGTTAAGAAATTTAGCGATGATATTGTAGACGAAATATAAAGGAGAACACGCAGATTTCAACTTAGACCTAACCTACCTAACTAGATTTTTATTAGGTATTTATTTATCAGGGAAAGAATTATTTTAATTGGTCAATTTATTCCGTGTCTCTGAAACCGATTTATAAATTAATAGACTTTATTTACAAGTGAGTTCACGAAAGATATAATCATCCATTACGACAGTATTTATTTGCAATTTAAAGTCATAATTAGGTATTAGGCTCGCGCGGTTGACATAACCCCAAACGTCATTCGATTTATCTCCGGTACCAACCGCTCCGTACGGCTCCTGTAAAAATATGAACTTATTTCCCCCCCCGCCGGCCCCGCCTGCCTTCCCGCTTCCCGCTTCACCCACTTCAAAAATAATATTATTGTTAATAAATAATATTGTTAATATTCGTTATTATATTATAATTTTATTATCAAATATATTTATTATATTGTATTTAGGTATCATAATATTTTAAACTAGTGCGCATAACCTCAAAAACTTGTTCGGTTTGATCCTCTATACATGACCGCATCGCGCGGCTCTTGTAAAAATATGAACACATTTCCGCCCGGGAGATGAATGTTTTCCGTCGCCTCTGGTAAAGCTTGAACACAGGGTTTTTGAACACGAAGTGTTCAAATTTTCAATGTTTTGGGTGCTGTTCAAGCTAGTGTTCATGTGTATTCTGGCGCAGGATACGCCGCTTAACACTGTACTCGCCTCCAGCACCGCGCGTCATTCCGGAAGATACTAGGGAATGGTCTTTTGTCAAACTATGAAAATGCTAATGTTTTGAGCGCGAACATAGTATGGCAGTTACATCACATTTCGCTTCAATATTGTAAGTGCAAGCATTGGTAATTGGCGCTTTTTAGGTGGCACCTTGTGTTTTCCTTGAAGGTGGACATTTTTTTTGCTACTCATTTTTGCAAATTAAAACGTTTTGCATTTATCTGATCGTACTTTATATACTTCTTCATTTACGTCCAAAATTATTACAATCTGGCTTGGTATTTAGTGGTGGTGAGTCCGAAAACGACAAACACGTTTGCACAACACGTTTGGAATTTAAAAATGCCCAAACAGTTATTTATAATCCGGACTAACAGTTTGTCCGTTTTGTCGACTCTTCTATCTTATATCACGAAAGCGCGAGAGTGAATGAGACAGAAAACAGAACCGCTCCAAACGAAAAACATTATCTTACCCTCTCGCACTAACATCGTAATAATATGTGAGAGTGAGATAGATTTGTTGCAGGAGAAAAACAGTACCTCATCAATAAAAAATAGTATCTTACCCTCTCGCACTAGCGCCTTAACATTATGTGTGAGTGAGAAGAGGCAGTAGAGGTACCTGTTATTTTAGGAAATAACATTAGCTTAACTTTTCACACTCAAGGGGCATACTGGCAAAGAGCGAGAAGGCAACCTGTTATTTTTAAACAGGTTGAAAAATTGAAATCAAATAATGCAAAGGTATTCCGCTGTTTTCTGTTATCTCTTCTGTTCTCAGAACAGTAGAGGCAACTGTTATTTTAAGGAAATAACATTAGCCCTCTTACCTATTATTAATGAAATAAAAAATTGTTATGTTTCCAAGAACTCTTAATTACATATCAGGGTAAACATGGTAAATGAATAATGTTCTGATAAATGAATTCGGCCGCTTTGAAAAATATTTTAAAATACCATTCACATAATGTAATTTTAATGGCAATAGTCAGGGTAAGGGTTTATTGCTATGGACAGATACAGATTCTGGATACACCCCCAGAAACGCTACTGCTAAACTGTTAACAGTAACAGTGCTAACTGCTATTTCATACAACTGCCTTAAAAATAACCTGTTTTTTTCCAACAGTTTGGGAAAACTGTTGGCGTTTTACAAATAACAGCTCGTTTTCGTTTTTTAAAAAGAACAGAAACGCCCACCTCTAGTATTTAGAATGGAACACAATTTTTTTCTAATCAAGTAAAAACAAGCTTCTTTTGTTGTAGAACAATTTGAATTTCGAATTTGAATTACTGAAAAATATTAAAATAAACAAAATAGTACTTATCTACGGCTTTAAATACCTACCAATAGGATATAAAATAATAGTACCTACACATGGCATTATCAATTTTAACCAGTAATCTTAAGCAACATATGAACCTCAGTCAATAAATAAACGAGCTCCTAAACAGAGGTGTAAT
The DNA here is from genome assembly GCA_936435175.1 of Glyphotaelius pellucidus. NCBI lineage: Eukaryota > Metazoa > Arthropoda > Insecta > Trichoptera > Limnephilidae > Glyphotaelius > Glyphotaelius pellucidus. The sequence goes on from OW386547.1 coordinate 872,344, forward strand.
TATTTTTACTATCATTTGTATTTTGACTCCGCACATAATAATTGAATGTATATACTAGCACACCTAAAATAGTTTTGTTAACAATATAGTGTTAAAAATATCATTAACACAAGAAAACATGCTCGAATGGTGTTTGATTTGCTCCAAAGTAATAAAACAGTAACAGCTCTGCTGGGCAGGATATACAACAAGAATGGAAAATAACCGACCATCAACTATAATAAGCCAGCAGGAAGAAGGAGGGTTAAGGCTTCAAATTAGGTGGCTGGAGAGAGAGGAGGCACCACATCCTTACATGTATGTACATCTGTGTAGTTTGAATGAATCATTCCTCAACTGATGAAGTAATTGAATAAATGAGATAATACTAACATAGTTTTGGAGTTCTTTGCCGGGAGGATCGACAATTTTCGGTGTCCTTTTCAAAAGGTATATGATTCGGCTGGCAGACGATATTCCCTTCTGTAGATTGGGTGCAAATGTGAGAGCGTTGGCTACTGATAGGGTGGCCATTACTAATACTTGGGACACTCTGAAAACAAGTTACAAGACAAAATATGAATGTGATTATTTTGAATTAAGTTTCTGATTGTTTTTTAATTTTTTTTTATGAATACCGCACAAGAGTCCCAACTGCTCCCGTCTAGAGCCAGTGAGAGCCAGTATGTTGTGAGGCTGAAGGTAGTGGGGAGGGGAAGGAGATAGGGAAGAGGAAGGTGGGGAAGTACCTGGCTATTCAGATCTGGTCACCAAACATGGCTAAAGCCATTTTAAGCAACGTTTCAATTCTGAATGGTGGCCTTACACCAGGGCGAAACTGATAGTATCTTCCACGTGCCGCAAAAATACTATATATTATTTTAAATGATTAAATTGTGAAATAACACAAATTAATCAAATAAAATTTATTTGCCACACAGGGATTCGATCCCGCGACCTTCGGATTGCGAGTCACGAGCCTTACCGCTAGACAACGCTGGCCGTCTTCTGGCACTTTTCTTTATATAAATGTATACTGCGATAAGTAAAGTATACTGACAAAGGTAAAAACACAGTGTCTTCCTGGAGAGTCTCGAGAATATCAAGAAAGGTACTGTTTTTAATCATCACAACAACATAGATGGCAACACTTTTTAGAGACTGCCATTGACTAGAAAAAGACACCAGGAGCTTGTAACATATATTCTTGTCAGAAACCAATAAACTAGAGCAATCGACTACCATCTCAAGATAGTGGGGAAAAGGCTGAGGTCCAAATCGAATGTTTAAGTAAAAGAGTAGTTAGAGATATAAGAACAACTTAATTTATTACTTGAAATTGGCAAACAATTAGTTGTATAAAATATAAATACCTGCATTATTCAAAGAGGTTGAGATACGGAAAGAGAGAGAGAGATTGTTTATTAGGCCGTTAATTAAAGATACGCCGTTACGGAATGTCGTCGCGGGTAGAATGGCCACCAGAGAAGAGGCTCGAGGCTCGAACCAGGGGGGCCAAAAAGCAGGAACCTCGACAGGCCATCCGCGTGTCAAACGGTCTTCCTTCATCAACAGTAAAGAGGCTCGAGGCTCCCAACCAGGAGGCCAAAAGCAGGAATCTCGGCATGCCATCCGCGTGTCCAAGCGGTCTTCCTTCATCAATAGGAAAGAGGCTCCATCAGCCTGGCGTGCCCAGAATACGATAAAGCCACCTCTCTTATATCGGTCGGCAGTCACACAACTATTATCGGTCGGCAGATTGTTAAAATTTCACGGCTTCAACAGCCGAAAACCACGCGCCATTAGCAGAACGCAACAACAATCTCCAGGCATCTGCCGACAGCTCGACGCGAAATCACTGGCTCCTTCGCCACTACACGGCATCACCAACTCGTGATCCAAAATAAAAATATTTAAGGCTTCCAGCACCGAACAAAAATCAAACTCGCCTTCAAGGCTCAAAAAAATTGACCTCCCCGGTCAAAGACGCAAACTCACACCTGCCGCCATCTTTCCCGAATTTCCGTTCTTTTCTATCTCCGGTTGACAGTTTGACCAACCACACCAAGATAAAATTTAAAATCGAATTAAATTAAGAAAAAAGTCGCCAGTACCTACTGGCAAAATAGATATGTTACAAGCTTTTTGACATAACAATACCAAAAGTGCGTTATAGCGGTGACCGGATAACTCGGAATGAAACCAACTCAGCACCATCTCCGATAAGTCATTTAGAGTGATAAAAAATTGGTTAAATAGGTTTCATTAGATTCGGGTTATCGGCTAATTTAAAATTATTTTTTCATAGTTTTTTTAGCATTTTTGACTTTTTTTTTTCAAAGCGTTTTAGACTTTTCTAGAAGGTGTTGAGTTGACTTTATTCTCAGTTGGCATGGAACCTATTATAGCCTAGATTCATGTTCAAAATCACGGTTTTATATATTCAACTTACTTTAATACATCAGCGTAGAAAACTCCCTCATTCTCAATCAGGTAGCCTCCGTAGTAGATGGAGGCGGCAAAGGCAAAGAACATGAGACTCCTGGCGACGCCGTACACCATGCCGCGGTAGTGGGTGTTCTTCTTGGCCTTCTTCATAGCAGGTTCAAGCTCGGCCGCAAACTCCTTGAGGAACATGCCTTCGCGTCCCAACGAGGCCACTGTTCTTATGTTACTGATGACATCCACTGCAAGCTAAAAAAAAAAACATTAAAATGTTAATATCATTATCACATCACTATTGTTATGTATGGTTCCATGACAGTTGATCCGCCGACAGTTGGCCCTCCGGCACACTTATGTACAATATGCAGTCAGTTTAGGTAAAAAACGGTACACCTGTTACGGGCAACCTGGGAATGAGGGTGTTACCAATTCAAGATTCAAAAGTATAGTTTTTTTTAATCAGCAATAAAAGGTTATATTGTACCATAAAAAAAAATATTACATAACACCCTACACCCTAATGTACTCGCTTTACCAAGGGGGCTTTTGTTATCACTGGTAGAAAAACAGGATTGGTTCAACGATCCTCCGAGATCCATATGATTCTTGAATAAAGTGTCTATCCGAGCGATCACACACTTAGTGATCCAAGTTGCCATAATATAGTGTTGTAAAGGCCTTGGATGAGACCAGTAACTCTCCTCCAAGTAATGGTGGATTGACCAGGTAGTCATCAGCTTCCAATTCCATCCAGAATTCAGGTAAGGTTGAAAAATAATACAAAATACGACCTTGTATTGTGTTGGGGAGATTGTCATCTCAGTCTGTCACAAAATTGCCTCCCCGGGCATTCCAATTACATCAGATTAGTATCCTTCACTCATTTTTTTCAAAGATTACATCTCGCACAATTGATTCTGGTTTGATTCGTCAACCACCGAGACCCTAATCGGTCTATGTTTCGGGCAAGGAATCCAGTTTTCTCTTCTGTCACTCCATTGACAATCTGGTGATACCAGTGCGTAAAAACAAAGACAATTTACTGCCTGTGAATGTAGGTACCTCTTCATGGTTGCATAATTTATATGTAACACACCTAATTACACAAAATATAACTAAGTGATCCCGAAGGGATGTGCAGAGAAGATGAGTGTTAAAGATCCATGTTGTAGGAGGGAGGAAACACAAAGGCCGGCAATTCGCCTTTGTGTTTCCCGAATCATAGAAGCGACCCGTTCTCATGTGACAAATGTCAATCAAGTACATATGTTGGGTGCATGTTTCCAAACCAACCCGAGTGCCGAGGGAATCAATGAAGCTAGTTCCGCAGAGCATCTTCCATTGAAATACTAGTAGAATAAGGACACCATTCCCACCTGACGCCTGTACTCTAAATATTGCAATCCGTTTGTTAAGATAGAAGAAAATCGTATCATCTCGGTTGTAAAGGCTTATTGTAGTGCATAGGTTAGTCATCTAGTTTCAACATCCTTCAACAGATGTCATTAGTACAGTTAGTTATACGTAATTTTGTGGTGTCTCAACAGATGTCAGTAAAGTAGTAATTTAAAAGAGTATCATCTATCATCATTCTTGATTTTGATAGTAGTTTCTCACCAGAATAAGAAATTTAAAAGTTCATCAAAAATCACTTCAAACCTAGGCAGGTAGAAAAAATAACATTTTCGTTTTAATTGACTATCTAAAACTGCATACACTTTTCATTAAAAAAATTTAAATTTAATTTCAAGCAAAAATATAATTATTTTACTCAATTAGCTTCAATTAGATGGTTATTTCATAATACCTAGTCCACAGAGAAATCTACAAAAGGGCAAGCATTAAATCATCATTATGAGTTTAAACATTTGATGGGTGTAAAGTTACCTTGGTACTTCTCTCCATGGCCCTGGAGGAGCCGAAGCTCTCTGCCTTGGCGACGGAGCGGTGCATGAGGGTGGCGACCAGCGTGATGGGGGTGAAGGACATGGCCACTAAGCCCAGCCGCCACTCAAAGTAGATGGCCAGCCCCAGGGCGATGAAGAAGGTGGCCATGGACTGGATGATGGTGCCGATACGTTGCCCGGTAGCCTGAAATAATACATAGTAATCCCTGTTAGTAAATGACTCCAACAACAGTAGATTATTTTTAACAAACAAACTGTTATAGGATCATAAAAGTTCTTCTATATCCATTTAAATCCTTTAAGTTCTATGTCATTTGAAAAAAGTTTTTTAATAATTATAGTTTAATAATTTATTTGTTGTTAAAAACGTTTTTTAGTTTTGTATAAAGTGGTTTTTTACAGTTTACAAGAAAAAAACAATTAGTAAGCGACAAAACTTTTAATATTTTTTATTGCATATGTCCGATTTTTAATTTTTTTTTATTATTTAATAAATTTTTATGTTACAATTTATCGTCATTTTCACATTTGTAACATAAAAATCCGAAAGAGTCTTTCGTTTGCTTAAAATCAGCGAAACTATTGGAAATTTAATGTCAACCGGGAATATTTCTAAATAAATAATGAATCGGACAGGTCCTACAGTAACTCTACTACAAAATCTCAGAATAATCCAGAAGAGCAATTCTATATCTTTTGTAAGAACGAGATAGATATCGGGCGAGATCTCCTGTCAAATTTGTGTGATTTTTCTATGGCTGTTATTTACTTTTTCTATGAGCCGATGTCAGAATTTCAGCTCTCAGCTGAAATTCTGACAGGTATTTTAGGTTAGGTTGTTTTAAACACAAATTCCTGCAAGTATGCATGATTATTTATTCATTTAACAGCCGTAGAAAATCACACAAATCTGACAGGAGATATCGCCCGATATCTATCTCGATCGAGATAGATATCGGGTGAGATCTTTTAGATGATAAAAACTTGTTTTAAAAGAATGTAATCCGACATATTACAAATGCAGGTTTCGGCCAAAATCAAAACTTGGGTTCGTCAGTAGCATTAAGAGCCATTTTGAAATGTAATAAGAAATAAGTGTTACCCCTTGCACAGCACTGGCCTCTCCAGACAAACGGGCGCAGAGGGAGCCAGTGGCGTTAGCCTTATCATCGTACCATCCTATCTCCTGTCTCAACATGGCTTCAAATGTTTCCGCACGCAACCGGAGTGTCATCTTTTCCCCTGATATTCCGTACAAGAAGATCTGAAAATAAATAAAACTTATTATATCAGACAAAACCAAAATGACAAATTTTTTCGGAACAACTCGTAAAGCTCTCGTAGAAATCGTTGTGTCTCCCTCACTACCTTACTATAAATATGATATAAAGGTTTTTAGAAAGATAAAACACCACGCTTTATAATCAAATCTAAAAATCAACCACAAAAGAAGTAACATGTAAACTTTTTTGAAATCAAAGTTTTGGATTGCAATTTGAAAAAAAGTTATGAAACTTTGGGAATTTTTTATTAATTATTTTCACATGTTAATAAAATATCGAAGTACGTGTTTTTTTTTTTTTGTTATCAGTAATTTTAGTAAGAAGAAACGGTGAGCCATTTTTAAAAGTTTTTTATGTTTGCATAAACAATTTTTATATTTCAAAAATTATATGTTTATTTCGATATACAAAATTTGAAAGCGTATTTAAACACCTTTCAAAACAGTTTTTAGTTTTCAGAAACATTCAGAAATATTATAAAGGATTTTATTGCAAAGTGGAAATATTTTGACCCTCTGACAAAATATGGTCGAGGTCTGAGGGATCAAGGCCCTTTAAAACTCCACTTTAAATAAAAGGATCGTTATAATCAATATACATTATAAAAGAAAGTGTAAATCTGCATTCCGCCAAAACTCAGAAACGAGTCCCGGTACGATGAAGGGATATAGTGCGGTAACCCTCTATCCCCCATCCATGAAGAAGGTTCCCGTTTTCACCCGCAGGGCGTACTTTTGAAGATACAAGGACTGGAAGTTTCGCTCTCTGGAAATTTCTAGAAGAGTCCTGAACATTTGAGAGTATTCGAGAGCATTTCACGACATTCTAGAACATCCCGGAACATTCTGGAATGTTATAGAATGTTCGGGAATAGTTTGGAACATCCCGGAACATACCAGATCATTGTGGAACATTCCAGAACACTCTCGAATATTGTGGAACATTGTGGACCATTCGAAGCCTTTTTGTATGAGTGGGGCCACCCATTGGTAGGGGTATATAAAGCAAGATCCTTCGTGGGTTCGAACGTCAGTTCAATATCATAAACTCCCAGAGCGAAGTCGGTACCCCAGCTATATATAAAAGAAATATAATAAATAAGAAGTTGTAAGAATTGAACTGTAAATATTTACCGAGGTGAATGATGCAATTCCAGTAAGGCAGCCGAAGCAAACAAAGATAATACAGTACACATTGGTTTGCCTTCGGATTTCATCACTATCCGGGTTTGAGAGGGACTGGAATTAAAAGTTTCATGGATTAATACATTATTTTAATTTTAGTTTTTTGTATTTCTCGGGTGTCAACCAAAGATATTGGAATATAAGATATGTGCTGTCTGACGTGTTTTCTGACGTCGCTGATATTGTTAATCAACTAATCAAAATTGTTCTAATTAAGTATTCGGCATTATAACAAATGTCTAGTTTCTACGTTTTTGGCACGCTTCCACCTCAAATATTCTATGATCTACTTTATAGAATCTATGAAATATGTAGATCAGTGAGAACAGGCTTTCTATGCCATATTTTATCTATTCGGGGGGCGGGTATGGGTACCACCGCCCCTGGAATCATTTATTGAATGACAAACTCCCCTGTCATAGGTCGCCCCAAGTGGTCCGCTACGTTTGATGGGGACCTAGCAAGGATGCCCGGGTGAAGTTTGTCTGGGTCTTGGTGGTGAATGCGTTTGCCCACCGATAGATAGATATTTCAACCAATGTTAAAACAACTTCCACTTTGGTGGTATTCTTTAATAATTTTGAAACGGCAGTGACAATATTTACCCCGATAATTTCCCCGAAGAGCACGGAGAAACTAGGCATGGCAGATCCCATGACTAGAGAACAAATACAGGCGACAGTGAGATACCTCCACTCCGGAAGGTTCAGCATGATAATCTTGGAGAGCGGCTGGTTGGGCATGGAGACTACGGAATCTTCTTCATCTTCATTCTGGAAAAATAAACTCATAATTAAAAATATATTTTTATTTTAACTTAATGGCCAAAACCTCAAATTGTCATATTTAACCAATAAAAACAACATTAGCGTGTAGCGTAAATGCTACTAATGAATCAGCATGTAGCGTATATGCTAAAATTGTCTTTAATGATTGAGTTTTCTTATCACAAGGCCGGTACACTCATTCAAATCAGCCTCCTAACTTGTATGAAATCCCACAAAAATTCTATTTTTACACAATTTTTTCTATATCTTATTAAATTATTTAATCTTCTTTTATTAAATTATTTAAAAATATTTTAGTCATTTAAAAAAAAAAACTATTTTTTTTTGGGGGGTTCTCATACAAGTTAGAAGGCCGATTGTATTCAGTGTCCCGGCCTTGTGATCTAGGAGGTTTTGGTGTGACGAGCGGCGATGTTTGGCGGGCGTTTTTAACTTATTCCTTCACAGAGCTTTTGATATAACGCAAGTGAGTGAGAGACAGTCACTGTGCGTATATAATGGCGGAAACAACTGTGGAATGGTTCCAATGTGAAAAAAATATTATTTATGGCGAAGAATGAAACCTACATAATAAAAAATAAAACTGTTTTAATCTAATACTTTGGTGTTTTTGTGCCTTTATAGGTTTTGCAGGAATGCAAAAAATTTCAAATCTACAAGTTTTTGAAATTTATTTAAAACTTACTTTAATTTAACTTTACTTTTTACAATTACACAAGGAGTAAAGCAGCTTTGGAGATTTTGGTAGGTACCTCTGCTGGCAACGGAAAGATAAAAAAAAAAAAAAACACCGGGTAATTGGATAAAGAGTTTGAACTGCAATTGAATAAAAGATTTACCGCTTCTGGGGGGACTATCAGATCCTCGTCAATGCTGTGGACACTGGCAATACTGGCTCTCCTGAGTTCCAAATTCACTTCTGTAAACCATTCAAAACAAAATTAATTTATTAGTAACAAATGAAATTATTCAAAAACTTGTGCATATTGACAGTTAACTGAAGCATATATATTTTTTTTGTGTGAATATCTCAAAGTCTGCAGTCCCTGCTGCTCTGCTTCTAGAGCCAGTGAGACTATTGCATCCCCAATTGGGGCATGTTGTGAGGCTAGTGGGAAGGGGGAGGTAGTGGGGAGGGGAAGGAGATGGGGAAGAGGAAGGTGGTATTCAGATCTTAAAATGTTGTAACATGCTGTAAATATACTGGTTCCATGCCAACTGAGAATAAAGTCAACTCAACACCTCTTTTAAAAGTCATTAAAAGCTATGAAAAAAATAACTTTAAAATAGCCAATAACCCTAACCTAACGTAACCTATTTGACAATTTTTTATAATTTTTTTTCAACACTTTTAATGACTTTCTGAGGTGGTTCCGAGTTGGTTTCATTCCGACTTGTCCGGTCACCAAATATACTATGTATTATTTTAAATTAATTAATTGTGAAAAAAAACAAATTAATCAATAAAGTTTATTTGCTCATGCTGGGACGTGGCCTTTGGATTGCGAGTCAAGAACCTTCCTCCTCAACCAAAAATTGTATACAAAGTAGTTAGAACATTTATGTGGGGCAAAGTGGTTTATCTTTGGACAATTTTGTATTTTTTAACTTCAATATTTTTTTTATTTAAATTGGACTGTAACTAAAGCTTAATTTTTAAAAAATCTTATGAATTTTTCAACTATGCAACTTTTACAAAATTTTTAATTTATTTTTCTTCAATGAATCTTGAATTAGTGTTTGTACTTCTGGACATGGCTTTATTGTTGTACCTTTGGACAAACTAGATTTTTGCCAAGAAAACACAAAAGCATATCGATTAAATACAACTTTATTTAATTTGTAAAACAACCTTTATACAGTACTGTTTAGTAAACTTTTAAGTATGAATCTTCATAATCAACAGAATGACAGAACTTTTACACTTTTGCAAAATTTTGCCACAAAACTGACACCCGTATTCAGAGTCGATACTTTAGTTCAAGGAGTCTTCCTTTCCTTTAAAGAACGTAGTTTTGTATTCAGAGACACTACTAAGGTCGGTGTGACGTCACTTAATAAGGAAGCTACCTTCCTTAAGATTTCTAAAATATTTGTATTCAGAGACAGCTCTACGAAAGTCTCTACGGAACTGCGCATGCGCACTATTGCATCTTTTGAATTAGAACTGTCAAAACTCAAGGTTGGTGAGAGGGGTACCTTTGCCTTTCAAAGTAGGTGTTTTGTTCCCAATTGTTGGTGTTGAAGACGTAAAACAGTAGAGATGGAAATGTTTAACAATTTCGTGGAAATGGTTAACAATTTTTTTTGAACTTCGTCACTCATAACACAATTTTAACAGCCCAAGATTCGTAGAAAATGCTTTTAACACGCATTTTCTACGAAGCTTGCGACAGCCAATTTAAAGAACGATGTCAGCTAGAAAAGATAACAGCGATGCATCTAGTAATTCCTCTCTTATTTCCATTTTACGCTTTAATAAGTAATATAGCGGGTATATATTTGCATATAAGTAGTTTAAACACATTGTTTTTCATTAGGCAATTAACAATCTCGAATTTATTGTCGAAATGCGATGCGAAACGAATGAGCCAACGGAGCATAAATAAACCAATACGCAGACTTTTGACAGGCCGGTGTTGTTTTTAACTTTTGAGTTTTTGAATTTTAAATTTTAAACACACAGTTTGTCACAAAACGGGGTATGTTGTTCCAATAGAAGCGGGACATCGTCAATTTTCGGATGACGTCACAATATTTTTTCGGCGTAGACATAAGGTCTCTACCTTAGTAAAGGAAGCTCAAAGTGTGGACTCTGCATAGAGGCGTTAAAGGTAAGGACGGTTCTTTCCTTTACTAAGGTAAGGTCGAGCCTTTACTTAGACAAAATTTAAGTATTGACTCTGAATACGGGTGTTAGTAATTATACAAAGGCTAAATAAGCTTGTAGTTACCTTTCTCATTTTCGGAAGAAAGCTGAGCCGTGACGAGCTTGAAGTAATGTCCTTTGATGGCCATCAGTTCGTCGTGGGATCCCTTCTCCACAACCTTCCCCTTGTCAATAGCCACAATGACATCCGCTCCCCGAATGGTGGAGAGGCGATGGGCTACGATGATCGTGGTGCGTCCTTCACTGGCCTGAAATAGATGTAAATATAATGTATTCAATCACAAAAGATCTAAAAAACCTTTAGATTAACATGTCATCTGGTATCAGAGTCTTCTTCCCAACAAGGCGGGACATTAGCGCCGTTGGTGAATTGGTGTTTCTTCATTCTCTTCAGATTTGCTGTAGCTATTGGTGTTTTCCACTCCCAACAGCTGCGTGTGTCTTCTAAGGTGTTAGGATCCTAATGAGTTTCTATTCATAACGAGCGGTTGCCTGATTCCTCCTGTTGTTTGAACTACGAGCAGATGAACTTTTAATTCAGCAATGTTATCAGCTATTATATGGTTGAAGGAAACAAAGCAGTCAAGATACTAACTAAGTCACAGATTGGGTTTAAAAAGCATCAGGCCCTTAGGTTTAATAAACTTCTGTATAATACACACGAGTAATAATAATAAGTAACGTAAAAAACTGCAATTACCTGATCAAGAGCAACTTGCACTTTGTGTTCACTGGCGTTATCCAGAGCTGATGTGGCCTCGTCTAACAGCAGTACCTTGGGGTTCCTAATGAGGGCGCGGGCAATGGCAATGCGCTGCTTCTGACCCCCAGATAGTTGAGTTCCTCTTTCGCCGACCATTGTGTCATAACCCTGAAGATAAAATGCATACATTATAATTTGTACTGAATGTAATAAAATCGACACATACAAAGTAGTTGCTGCGAGATGAATTTCTTTATTAATACAGCATCCACAAAGGTATAGATGCAAATTGCATAGATGATATAAATAGTCCTGAAAGAATTTTTACATAGAGCCAATGTATTATGGTAATTGTTTATAGTAATAATAAGCCAAATTAGTATTAGCATTCTTCTGCCAAATTTAAAGCATATTATATTATATACATATATTTATTATTTACAACTTCATCGTTAAAACAAAAAAAACAACAAAACTTTTATTTTTTACTTTAAATCAGTCCTCAAAAAAATGGTCACCCTACAAAAGTCTACATGTTTACATGAATGTACTACCTAGCGCCAGCAGTTTAGATTTAATCTGAACCTGTAAGAAATGCAACAATATTGTTCTTTCAATATCTGTATAATTTTGTGTTATTTTGTTAAGTGTAGAATTGTTAACCTCAACACAGGCTTGTCCTAGTGAGGTTGCAAATTGTTTCGTAAACATTTTTACCTGCAATGTAAAGATACAATAAATAAATAAATAAAATAAAATTAGTTCTTACTTAAAATCACTTACTTTAGGCAAAATCCTGATGAAGTCGTGAGCATTGGATTGCTTGGCTGACTTTTCAATCTCCTGTCTTGTAGCGTCGTCTCGGCCATATCGGATGTTCTCCGCTATTGTGGTGTTGAAGAGCACCGGCTCCTGTCCGACCACTCCGATGTTCTTCCTCAGCCAGTTCACCGACAGGGTCTTGACGTCTCTTCCGTCCAGGAGGACCTGAAGAATAATGACAAAAATTCTATTAATATGTAACAATAATAAATGGATAATTTTAATGTGTTGTTTTATGAAAATCACTGCTGGCAATTTTACTCTGGAAATTACCTACCTGACTATTTTTCTTCAAAATTTATATTTGAATTATTTTGATTCATTTCACACACAGAATATTCTAGTAATGTTAAAATAAGATTGGAAAGTACAGTTCACTTCCACTAAGATTAGAGAAATTAAATGAATTCCAAATACATATAATGTACATCTTGATTGATGGCTTATTGATGATATATAACAATAAGTTACAGATAAATTGATTTAAAATATGTAATTATTAGATTATAGATTTAGAGCTATCCAAAAGTCAATATATTACTACGTTGATGGACGTTTTGTATGTTATCTGACATTATGTATGTATCAAAATACCCTTTTTTGTATTAATAGATGCAACACCAATTCCAATCAAAATGAATTTATGCAAAGGACATGTAACTACTACAACAATAAATTTGCAAATATAGACACACATGCTGACGTATTTACTGCTAGTTAATGTCGCTACAGAACTTCATTGTATAACATTCTAGGTGCGAAAAACACATATGTATTCATGACAATTAAATTAATTGTATCTAATATTTTTATATTACTTGCGTGGCAACTTTCTCTTAACTTTCCCTTATCCCTCTGCTCCCCTTACCCTTCCCAACCCAAATCCCTATTTTGCAGTCTATTTCAGTTATAATCACACTTATTTATTTTTTGTTCTCTAGATTTTATGTCCGGGTTAAATCTTCCTCACAGGAAAAATTTAATCCTTCCACACACTTTTCCACAAATGCTAATCTAGTCAATTCACGCGATTTAATTGCATTGTATATGTATATTAAATACAAAACTATACAAGAATAACACGTCAACCTACCAGAGACCATATGGGAAAATACTTCACCGACTCCAGATATTTTCATATCAGAGGGTTCGGCTCGATAGAACTCCTAACTGAACCGATAAATCCTACCGATCCCTCAATATAAATATTTAAAAAATCTTTCGTAATCCTACATGTATTTAATATGACTGATTTTTGCATTTTTATATAAAGATTCTTTGACAAATCTAATAAGCCTAAATTTTTAATTAGAGAGCTAGGTATAATGCCAGTAGCCGAAATAACAAATGGTAATATCCGTTGTTGAATTCAGATTTGTACTATTATTATTCTTTTTAATTGCTGCTTAGTTCTGTTTTTTTTTCATTGTTCTTAAATATTCTAGTTTACATTCAGTTAGTCTTGTTTCTAAATACCTATCTGTGAACATTAATAATTGGTCTGTTTTTTTTATCATCCTCTTATGTTTATTATATTACTAAGATTGTTTATGTTCCTTAAATAAATAAATAAATAACATTATTGTGCATGTAAACATTGATAAGTATACAAATATGGGTGTGTGTCTAGGATATGATTGCAAGTTTTAAAAACAGAAAAATAATTTTTGTAAAGAATAACAAAACAAAAAAGCAAATCTGAGTATTTATTATGTATACAAAAGTACTGGAGTATTTATTCTGTACATGAATACAAAAAATTATTGTTTACTCAGGAAATAAAAAGTATTTTTATTGAAAATAGGCAGCAATTTGATTGATATTAATGAATTCATCAAAGAAAATTTTAAAATGAGATGACAAACTGTAAAATAATTTGGAAAGATAAAGAATGGAACAATTGTTTTATATTATGTCAAAATCAAAATAAATAGTGATGAATAACTGTTGATTATATATAGTAAAGATAGAGGGAAAACACGCAGATAAGATATCTTTATGATATCGTAACACGGTTTAAAAAACAATTAACAAAAAAATGCTTACAGTTCCTTCTAACGGGTCGTAGAACCTTTGAACCAACTGGATGCAAGTAGATTTTCCACAGCCAGAACTTCCCACAACTGCCACAGTTTGTCCTCGTTGAATTTCCAGATCGAATCCTTGCAGAATCTAAAACACAATACAAACATCTTTAACCACTCCGACCCATAAGCGTGTTTACATGACAATATAACAATAACAGTCATGTACATAAGTGTGTTTTCACATGTGTTCCTACAGAAATCGTTATAACTCTGTTATTGTTCTAGTGACAACCCTAAAACAAAAAGTAGAAGATCTGTATTGAATCAAGCTTCACATCTCTATTCAAAGTTGCCCATAAAAGTACATAAAAAAACTTATTTTCTAGAAACAGATTTCACCCGCCAAATCGCATACGTGCCGTTAGACATTGTTAATTTTTTATTAAATATTATTGTATGAAATGGTAAAAAAGTGAGGTGAAAAAATAGTTTATTATACATTTATACAATAGAAGAAGTGTTTTTTTTACATAATCCATAATTTTAATGCCGTTTTCACATAAAAACATCACACAAGTAATTTTTTACAATTTTTTTATGTTTGCATTCTAAATTTCAATATTTACAAATGTTAATATTTATTTGTAATATAATAATAATAATAATAGATTTATGCTTGCCATTCAGGATAGAGTCATTAATACTAAAAATTATAGGAAGTATATAATCAAAGATAGAAATCAAATTGATGATTTATGTAGAAAATGTTTGGCTTTTCCGGAAACTATAGAACATATTATATCGGGATGTTCTATATTAGCGCCTTCCGAATATACTTTTAGACACAATCAGGTTTTAAAAATAATTCATCAAAGTTTGGTAATTAAACATAAATTGATTAATTGCCGTAATGTAGTACCATATTATGAATACGAACCAAATTCGTTTTTAGAAAATGAATTTTATAAAATATATTATGATAAAACTATACTAACAGACAGAACGATTCGTCATAATAGACCCGATATAGTTTTACATGACAAAATTAAAAAAATAACTTATTTCATTGATGTCGCTGTTCCAAATTCCTGTAATATTCAAAAATCTGTTTCTGAAAAAATTAGAAAATATACAGATTTAGGAAATGAGATTAAAAGAATTTGGCATTCTCGGACAATAAAAATATTACCATTTGTTATTTCGGCTACTGGCATTATACCTAGCTCTCTAATTAAAAATTTAGGCTTATTAGATTTGTCAAAGAATCTTTATATAAAGATGCAAAAATCAGTCATATTAAACACATGTAGGATTACGAAAGATTTTTTAAATATTTATATTGAGGGATCAGTAGGATTTAGGGATCAGTAGGGATCAGTTAGGTTCTATTGAGCCGAACCCTCTGATATGAAAATATCTGGAGTCGGTGAAGTATTTTCCCATATGGTCTCAGGTAGGTTGACATGTTGTTCTTGTATAGTTTTGAATTTATTATACTTATACAATGCAATTACATCGCGTGGATTGACTAGATGATCATTTGTGGAAAAGTGTGTGGAAGGGTTAAATTTTTCCTGTGGGGAAGATTTAACCCGGACATAAAGTCTAGAGAACAATAAAAAATAAAATTTGAAAGAGTATTTTATCACCTTTCAAAACAGTTTTAGTTTTCGGATGCATTGAGAAATATTCAATTAGTTTGGATTTTATTGCAAAGTCAAAATATTTTGAGCTTTAGACAAAATATTAATAGTTTGTGTATTATTTTGTACAGTTTAATGTACACTGATAAGATAACTTATAAGCACATAAACGTTTTTCCGTCATAGTGAAAAAAAATCAATCATCATTCTGACAGTTAATCTTGAATAGTATTGAAGATGGTTGATTATGATCTGCTAACCTTGACTTCTGGCCTCGACGGGTAGTCAAAGACAATGTCCTTGAAGTGGATGTTTCCTTTGCAGGAGTCGGGCTTCTCTCCAATGTCCAGGAGGGGGTCGATCAATGGAATGCTGTCGATAACAGAGAAAATCTTAGCCCCAGCTCCCTTGGCCATTCCAAAGATCTCAATAAACGGAGTTGAAAAGCCAAAGTTCATAGATCCCATGAACACACCGAAGAATACCTGTAAACAAAAAATAAATAAAAATTCAAATTGTGCTACATGTTTGTTTATACATAATATGTCTTGCAAAGTAAAATGTGATAGTCGTTCATAGTAAAATGTAATGTCATGCATAGTAAAATGTAATATGTAATGCATAGTAAAATGTTAAAAGTAAAAGAATGTTTTCAATTATGGTCCATTAACAAGCTATTTTTTTCAAGACAAACTACATATATTATGTATGTGAGCGAATGGAAAGTGAGGAGATTTCTAGTGTCATGATTTTATGAACATTACCTGTGAACTTAGGTATGTTAAATACAGAAGCTTTTAACATATAGTCTGTCAAATAAGAATAGCAGTAGTAATATTAAAAATGGAACTATAAAATTTCTTGGCTGGCTACACCAATTTCCCTGTCAAATCAATATATTAATACGTGAAGCCAAAACTTTGTACCCCTTTTTACGAAAATTGCGCGGACGGAGGAGTATGAAATTTCGCACACTTATAGTTTATATAGAGGAGGAGTGCAGAATGCTAATATTTTTTAAAAATTATGCATAAAAATAGATTAAATCAATAACAAAAACATTACACACACCACCATGTATTTGACACACACACTCGCGTCTTTACTCTATTGTTTATTGTTAAAGTCTATGGTCAAATTGAGAATAGATTAATATTGTTTGTCTTTAATATTATTTGTCTATGGTCTTACTGAATGTCAAACATAAAAAAAACATTACAATTATGGTCGAATTTCGACCATTGGGCGACCACTAGTATTATTTTAAAGTGCAATGACACTAAATGAATAGAACACAGTAAACCACACACACACAGTGTTAACAACTATTACAATAATAGAATTGCCGTTGGTATATTGCATAGATATTAACACTCCAATTAGAAATGTTCACAGCATGAGAAATTAATGTTCAGTTTATACTAGATGGAAAAGCTTGTAGTGATAACAGAAATAATGATAATCAAAATGAAATATAAAACATAGTAGTGTCAAATATAATACCCTGCAGAGAAAAACAAAAAAAGGAAAAAATAAATAAAGGGTATGACAATAAAGCAACTACATAACTGTTCTCCACGAAGTGTCACGGTAGGAGTTTGATAATTTGTTTTTTGAAATATGTGAGATTGTTTGCATAGATATCTATATGGTCACATTCAATGCTATTATATAGACGACACATTCCAGAGAGAGGATTGAAGTATGCAATATTGTTATTAAATAATTCAAGATGGAATATTTTATGACTCCTTAAATTACGTCTATTAGGAACTTTAATCTGAAGACAATGAGTGGTTTGCAGCTTATTGTGAATAATTTTGTATAAACATATTAAGTCAGCAAATTTTCTTCTTTTTTCCAGGGTTGTAAAATAAAATTGTTGGAGTCGTTCCTCGTAAGATAGGAGTGAGGCATTTAATCCAAGTTTAAATGATAACAGTCTAAGGATTTTTTTTTGTACATATTCAATGATTTTTGAATATTTTAAATAGTGTGGATTCCAAATAACACTCCCATATTCTAATTTGCTTCTGACTAAATATTCATACCAAACTGTTATGATAAAAATATACATAAACTTACGGCAACCATAACTGAGGGAGGGTATGATTCCCTGTCATCAATGACCAGTCCAACTCCGTACCAGAAGGACAGAGCATACGAGGAGTAAATGCAGAACCACAAAATACCCAGTCCAATGCCAGTATACAATCCTGCAAATGGAATTAAAAAGAAGCGTGTTAAGTATTATGTTACTGTACAGTGTAGTCTCTATAATTCAAACAATTATTAGAAAGCGAGCCTGAAGGGTGTTGTGTATATTTTGTGTTAAGACAGCGTTACGAGACAATTAACACAAAAAGGCAAAATCCGTCAAACGTCAGAAGGCTTTCGTCATGCATTATCAGCTATCAATTCATCATTCAATTGAGAATTATTTTGTGTAAAATAACTTGATTTCAACTTCATTACTATAAGAAACAATATTTATGTCGGGGGAGATGGTAAAAGGGTTCCACATGAACTCAGAATCAAGTCAATGGTAGTTGATTCTTAAAAAATTAACAATCGTAACATCATCAATTAAAATGCTGTAACTTCATTTCATGCCATGTTATAATTTTTAACGTAACAACATCCTAGTACTTAAGATTATATTTATTGTACACTCTACTATATAATTATGAAATAACTCCTACACCAAGCTCAAGAGCTTAATTGGCGTAGAAATCCTTGAAAATGTGTATTTCACTACTTGGTTTTTGCCATAATACTATGTTTATTACTGTAACAATGTTATAATTTAAACAATAAAATACAAATAAAATATATAAACCATAGTTTAAGGAATAATTGTACCAGTCTGAAGATGGTCTCAATAAGCTGAAACCGGTTCGGTCACAAATAAATTAAATGAAAAAAACTTGAAAATTGTTTTAATATGTTGCCAGTTATATATGAATTGCCAGTATAAAAAATAGAAATGTTACATTATATACATTTAACTGTCAAAAAATAAAACGAGACGCAGAAGATTTTGCAAGGGTGTTGAAATCTACTGAAGGAAAAAATAAATTTCACAATGAAGGCTGGCAGTAAAGCTATACCAACTCAACCAAAGACAAAAATCTGATCAATAGCGCCGTCCGGAATTAAGGACAGTGCAGGAGGTGAAAGCGGTGTGGCAAGCAACCAACAAACGCTAGCGAACTAATAATAAATTCTACTCTTTCTGCGAATGGCAAGAGACATGCGTCTGAACACCATTTTTTTTTGCAGTGTAGCTATAGTTTATAATAAGGAAGTAATTACCTCTTCTGATGTTGATGTTCTGTGCTTCAATGAGATTTTCCCTGAAACGGACGGCTTCTTTCTTTTGCCCTCCGAATGCGATGACGGTCCGGATGCCGCTCAACACCTCCTCAGCCACCGAGCCAGCAAATCCATAGGCAACTGATTCCTCCTTGGAAAGCCGAGATGACATCTGCAAATTAAATAAGGACACTTCATTACAAATTTTATACGTACACAAATAACGAAACTTATTGTGGAGAGAAAAATAGTATGAGAAAGATCATTGAAGAAGAAGATAATACTAATAAATCTAAACAAAACATGAAACAGAACAAGAGACAGAAAAATAAAAGGGTAAAGGTAAATGTCGCAACTGGGAATCAATAATATTGAAAGATAACTAATTATTGTTAAAAACTGACGTCGTTGCGTTTAAAAATCATATCAGAACTCGCTCACTCATAGGTTTGTATGAAGCTGATCACACTTGCTGGCTTGTTGTTTCGGCGTAGACCGCACTGCACCTGCCCCTCAACCCGCCCGCTCCCATCCCTGTCTGTGTGATCATCTGATTGTTTGTCATTCCATTGTTTATGGAATGTTGGAAATGGGAACAGGCTCTCAAAGGCATTATTATGGGGTCAGCACTAAAGAAAATTGTGCCTGTAACTGCCTAAAGCTCTATACAACCTGCTTTATATGAGCGTGAGTTTTCCTTTGAAAAAATCTTGACAGAAACTAAATCTGTTTTCGGGAATGGAACCGGCATCAATCGAATGTGCGAGAGCTGCTTATGTAGGATACCTCCACACGCACATGTTTCAATCAATAAGTCACCCAAACGGGATCATAACTAAGAACTTTACTAGTGTTTCCCATAACTAAGAGCTTTACTAGTGTGGCCCATCACATTTTGGAATTTTTTTGCCAGTTTCAAAGGGATGGGTAAATTTTAAACCAATAAATTTATTTAAAAAATTTGCGGTTTAAAACTAAGTTATTGTTTCATTTCATATATGTAATAAGTCAAACCTAACAGCTTTCTTATTTCTGAACGTAAACTGCCTTTTATTTTATATTAGATTTTAGTTTTAAAGTTCTTATTTTGTCCTGTCCTATGATAACAGTGTAGTTGTCTATTATTATTGTCCTGTGCTAACAGCACTGTTATTGTTAATTTTGTTCTCCTGTCATTGCTTTGTGAATACTGTAAATTCTCTATTTCATATTATTTTGTCAATTTTTTGTAAAGGACTCGTAAGGAGCACTGTAGGATTATTTTTAATTTATTATAGTTAAGAGGAACGTATGCGTGGCCTATTTCATACAAAATTTTGTTCCGGATTAACGGCTAAAATATCAAATTAATTGTTTTCATTTTTTTTTTAAATGACAGGTTAGATATATAAAAAGTACGGATATGAATCCGATTTTCGATTTTTGCTTTAAATTATAAAATATAGGCTTCAAAAGATGACGATTTATCGATGAATTTAGGAGGCTACTTTGGAATTTTTTTCTGACCAAATGGATGCTATTTTTGAAAAATCCTTTCATATCCTGCCTCAGGAATATGATGAAGTATACGATAAAATTTTAGTTTGCACTGAAAACAGTTATATTTGCGTCAAAAACCGGATCTAGTTACACGCAAATTTATCGTAAAATTACCTAGGTTTTTTGTTGCCTTCTCATCCACTCTTTTGCTAGTCACGCGGGAGCGAAACGTGCGCGGGCCGGGGGGAGAGGTAATAGAATCGTGTATCTGTGTGTGTGTTGTCAGACAATCGCAGGTGCATGTTCGTTGTTTGTTTTATTATTTTAGATCTGTTTACCGAAAACTGGAGAATGCATTCAATAATGCCAATATACTTGTGTTCACTAGGTAGTAGGTAGGTAGTAAGAAACACTATTTTAGCAGTTCAGCTTTTATTTTTAAAATATTTTCTACGATACCAGGATACCTAACTAGGTATAGATATGTATGGCAGTAAGGCATGGAAACTGGCAGACGAAGGATGAAGTAGACTGAATGCGAGGCGGGTATGGATACCGCCGCCCCGGGAACCATTTATTGGATAACAAACACCTCTACCAAGTGGTTCACTACGTTTGGTGACTTAGCAGGGGTGCCCGGGTTCATGGGGTGAGGTTTGTCCGGGTATTAACGGTGGATGCGTCTGCCCACCAGCTGCATGGCAGGCTCGGATCGGGAGAGAATGATTGAGGGAGTCTCTTTGACTTCAGCCGTAAGTACTCTCTCGAAACATCGCCTTGCACCGCAGCGGGAGGGATGGATTCATACGCCCGGGACACTCCTGGACACACTGACCCCCAGATTCCTTTTCACCCATAATACCCTTCTCTTTCCCAGAACTTCATCTCCTTCCTTTCCTAAAAAGACCCCTTTTTCCTCAGGGCTTCCTGTGAGCTAACGAGAGCTAAGAGCTAACGTTAAAAAAAACTGTACAAAAAGATCCCTCAGGCGTATGCAAGGAAAAGCAACATATACATATAGTAACCTCCGAGACACCGATTTTGGAACCTTACAGTATAATTGAATGTGAAGTTACACATATTCTTTGACTTTCAAATCTGACATCAAAAGACGCATCCGCCGCCAAGACCCGGACAAACTTCACCCCGTGATCCAGGCACCCCTGCTAAGTCACCAAACATAGCGAACAAATGGTTCCCGGGGCGGCGGTACCCTTACCCGCCTCCCAAATTGTTGAATGTGGTGAGACTATGGCATCCTCAATTTTGGTATGTTGTGAGGCTGAAGTTGGTGAGGAGGGGAAGGATATGGGGAAAAGGAAGGTGGGGAAGCACCCGGACATTCAGATCTAGTCGCTAAACACAGTTAAAGCCATTTCAATTCTGGATGGTGGTCTTACACCAGAGTCCTACTGAGAGTAATTTACATTCTGGAAAGTGCCGCAAATATACCATATATTATTTTTAAATGATTGAATTGTGAAAAAACACAAATCAATCAAATATAATTTACCTACTTGCCCACTCCGGGATTTGTACCTGTCACCTCCTGATCGCTAGTCGAGAGAGAGTCTTACCCTTCGACCACGGAAGTCATCATTAATTTTTTTTGTTTTCATGAAAGTGCCTAAATTTGTCGATTAGATGGTTCCATGCCAACTGAGAATAAAGTCAACTCAATACCTCCTTGAAAAGTCAAAAAGCTATGAAAAAAATAATTTTAAATTAGCCGATAACCCTAACCTAATGTTACCTATTTTATATTTATAAATATTTTATCACTCTAAATGACTTATCTGAGATGGTTCTGAGTTGGTCTCATTCCGAGTTGTCCGGTCACCGATTTTATTTTGTATGCGAATGTTAGGCCGGGTTGTTTAATCGTACCTCCAAATTAATATTTGACAAAACTTCACATTTTGAACTCTGTTCTAACATGTAAACATCAAATCGGGGTAAAATTCTATATTGTTTTCTTTTGTTATAATTATAATTGTTTTCAATGATTCAATCAAGATAAAACTATCACAACATAGTTGAATATAAATTTTAGTATATTGTGAAACAATCAAACCTAACCGAAGAATTATTGTAAAATTGTAAATTTTGTTGACACCCAGCGTTTGTACTATAAACAAACTAACACTACTACAGAATATGTCCAGAGACCTCCGCAAGTGTGTCCCTCGTCCGCTAATGCTAAGGTACTAAACGAAAGGGACCGTTCACCGGCTTCCTGCAAATATTCAAGCGTAATATTACATATATTTTCTGCTTTGTTCACTACATAATTATTTAATTTTTATGTTCGCTCGCGATGTGCGACAATACGTATTACGATTTCCCCCTTCACTACCGCCTCTCGTACGCCCCTCTCCTGTACTTTACTAGAGCAGGACACACGACAATTATACCTATCATTATCCTTTTTTGGATAGTCAATCTTAGCCCGCGTGAACAGACCTCTTAAGCGCACTTGAAGTGAAATAACACAAAACTGCACTATACAAGTATTAAATTATTATTATTATTTCCATGAAAAAATGTATTTTGAAAGGGCAATATGTATATCACAAGATGTGCAATAATTGTTGAGGTTGTGTAATTTTTTTTTTTTACATTAGCTCCACACACGCCATGAGGAAATAAAAATCAGGCCCTATGTCATTTTTGGGGATGCTGTGTGGAGGTTGTTATTAGGGAAAGGAAGGAGAGGAAGTTCTGGGAAGGAAAAAGTTATTAGGGGAGGGTAGGATCTGTGGGTCAATGTGTCCAGGAGTGACAGATGTATGAATCCATCTCTCCTCCTGTGGTGCAAGGCGTTAGGTCAGGTGTGATTCGTGCGTTCACTCTGCACAACATTGTCAGTTCTTGAAAGCTTGCAACAACTATTTTATTTATGTATGAATTTAATACCTCCACCAGAACTAGGAGTTTAAATTGAAAGTTTATTTTTTTAATTATTGTACGACCGATTGATCATCCATTTACAGTATCTACACTATTTTCACGTTCTTAATTTAAATCGTTCTTAAATACATCTACCATTTTAGAAAATTCATTCAATTCTTCACCATTCTTCTTGTCATGCTATACTGTGCTAGAACATTTGCTCTGCCATGTGGTTGTGGTGATGATTATGGCTGAAGTTTTCGTATAAGCCGTAATATTCCAAGAGAAATGGGCGATCATATGTCTACTTACGACTCCGACGACAGCCGCTGATATGAGCGTGATGGGGAAGGAGGCGAGGCACACAAGAGACAGTTTCCATCCTCGCACAAAGGCCAGGACAATGCACCCGACGAAGGAGACCCAGTAATGGAAGCAAGTAGTCACCTTCTCACCAATCCCCTCTTCAAGTTTTACAAGATCGCTACAAACAGAATAAATACATTTACTACATGAGAAAATCATAAATATGCTTTCCATATCTTCGCTCATTCAAACAATGGCTAAGAACACCCAAAGAAAGACAGCCAAACGTAAATTTAAAAAAAAAACATGATGATTATTAAATTCAAAGTAAATGCGAGTTCTAGAGATCATTGTACCCGAGTTACAGACAAACGGCGGCCAGCGTAGTCCAGCAGTAAGGCTCTTGACTCGCATTCCGAAGGTCGCGGGATCGAATCCCAGCGTGGCAAATAAATTTTATTTGATTAATTTGTGTTATTTCACAATTTATTTATTTAAAATAATATATTGTATATTTGCGGCACATTCCAGAGTGGAAGACACTCTCAGTATCGCCCTGGTGTAAGACCACCATTCAGAATTGAAATGTTGCTTGAAATGGCTTTAGCCGTGTTTGGTGACCAGATCTGAATAGCCAGGTACTCCCCACCTTCGTCTTTCCCATCTCCTTCCCCACCCCACTACCTTCAGCCTCACAACATACCTCAATTGGGGATGCCATAGTCTCACTGGCTCCAGACGGGAGCAGTTGGGACTCTTGTGCGGTATTCATATTAAAAAAAAAAAAAAACAACCAAAATTAGTATTTTTGATTCTGAAATCTGTCTCTTAAAAGGAAATAAACTACTTGAAATTATCTTTCCAATATCATTTCCGTGATGCCAGCAATAAAATCAAATGATTAATTTGTGCAATATGTAATACATTACATAAAATCAAGATTTTTTTCCCCCAGAGCCTGTTGCTAAAAGTATCCTAGCAGGAGTATAAAATAACCAGTCAACAACAAAGTTTTTAACGATGTGTAAAGGTTTTACACATTATATAAATCCTACATACATATCAACGCCGGAAAGGAAAAACTGCCAAAGCGCCGTGCAGATGTGACATTAAAGATGAACCTAAACAATAAGATGTATTGTTTGTTCTTAGTGTAATAATTGTGTTCATCAAATAAAGTTTTCAAGAGTTTCGCACGTGTTTTGGGAAACTCTAGTTTGAAGAAACTGATTTGATGAACACAAGCACAAACGAACAATATAGCTTATAGTGTACATCTTTAATGTCACAGCTGTATGGCGTTTTAGCCATTTTCCCTTTCCAGCGTCGATATTATTTTGTGACACATATTAAAATCATCTTAATAATAATGGATTGTAAGTATTGGACGCCACACTACTGCAAACATCTGTAAAATAAATTACAGACAGACATAGACAGAAATAACAATTTACATACGTAAAACCTAATCCATATAAAATAAATTAAAAAATAAAATCATGTCAAATTTAATTCCATAAATAGATTTGACAGGACTTACTACTTTACTTAATCTCTTCCTACATTTATATGATAACTCTCCTTAAAGTATTTACCCACACTCCCAACACCTTTATATTTTTATTGTATTCAAATTAATATGTATTTAACCTTAAATATTGTTGTAACTACCAAATATGTTCCATAAATATGTTCATTTATGTACCTCTAAGCTTGTCTCGACACGGGTATATCCTAGTGAGACAGGCATCGAAAAACCCAATGTAAACATACTTTATATAGATAAATAAATAAATAAAAATTATATATATATATTACAATGATATCTTTTGAAATTGAATCATAAAAATTCATTTAAAAATACTCTGATTAGCATCATAAGATATTGAGATCTACTAAATTATTCATTTTAGTGGATAACTCTGATGATTCTTGGAAATTTATTAATCAAAGCAGTTTATTTCTAAATCGGCAACGGTACGATTCTTAATAAAATAAGGTATCCAAGGAGCTGCGGTCGGGAATGACGATTTTATACGCGGCATTTTATGACGAGTAGCCTGGATCCTCCATGCCAAATTCCTACCACGCTGCACTCCCTGCGACGTTTAGTCTCGGCATGGTAGCCGTACACAATGGAGCTTCCACTCACCACACCCGCCAGGTGTGAATTACGCTTTTAAATTTCCACGACTTCGGCAAATCTGAATGGCACCACTGATGGGAATGTTCTTTTACCTCTGGTGTCATGTAGTGTATCCAGGTCTCGTCCCAAGTCACAATTGAGTCCAAGAATTCCTCGCCATTGATATCGTAGCACTCAAGGAATTCGCGGGCTTCTTCAATCTGTTGTTGTTTGTGTTCTTCGATGACTATTTTCGGGACCCACCTTGCGCAGATCTTGTGGTATCCCAAATTTTCTGTCAAAAGTACTCTTACTGACATCGGAGATCATGTCACAGAGCTCTCGGACTGTCACCTGTCGATCTGCAATCATTGCTTTTTCTATTTGGCATACAAGGTGAATTGTTTGAATTGAAACCGATGGCCATCTGGCAAGCTTTTCATCAATGGAAGTCTGTGCATGTTTTTCGCACTCGTACACTGTTTTTCCGTAAACTTCACATAGGCGAGAATGAATGTATACAAGGGGTTTGTTTTTTGCACACAAAAACGAATTACAGAGCATAATTCACACCCGGCGGGTACAGCGAGTGGAAGCTCCATCACAAACGACTGCCACACCGCAATTAAGCATCGCAGAGAGTTCAGCAAGGTGGGGATTTGGTGTGTGGAAACAGGCTACATATCGCGCGTAAAATCATTCTTCGCAACCGCAGCACCTTGGAGATCTCATTTTACGGGAGGCCTTGTACATAGAAGGCCTGAAGGAAATAATTTTTTCAGGGCCTATGCAATCTGGGATTTCATAGACCCTGAAAGGAGGATCTTTTTAAGGATTGAAAAGATTGAACCCGAGTCTCCCATGTTGTAGGAGGGACAGAACACAGAACGCCAGAAAATCATTCGACAGCCGAGCCGTTGAACACAAGAACAATATATATTATTAATAAGTAAACATACTCAGTCATTCTGGATGCGAAATCTCCAGACTCGTTGAGATCATAATATGAAATGTCTTGATTTAATGCAGACTGCAAGAATCTCTTCCGGATTGTGAAAATCTGAAATCAAATTTAATTGAAAATTATATATTTGTATGTGTAGAAATTAAGGTTATTATTTTAACAGTAATTTATTATACTTTCTTTTAAGAACCTATCTATATGCATAAACTTCATCTTGTCCTTCAAAACAAAAAGAAGGTCACTGTCTACTTCTTATTTATAAAGCCAACGCAAGGGCAATGCCCGAGACTTCAGCTTGTTTAGTATAAAAGTAGCCTTATTGCCAAGCACTTTTTTGCATTGTGTGAATGTTACAATTTACAAAACATTAACGTAAATCTAAATTCGAATCAAATTAAAATTTATTTAAAAATACACCCACCAAACTGTATATATGTATAATTTTATAAATACGTACTGCAAAGATTCAGCCCTTTTTATTACTATAAAATAAGAATATGAAAAAAATTTAACACTACGCCATCTTGTCTTATTTTTGTATAGTTGATGGACATAACAAGCTTGATAGCTCAAAATGGAATTGACATTACAAACTTAACATAGTTGTGTTGACAATTTGAGACGGTAAAAGCTGTGGAAATTTCAATGGTTCCATGCCAACTGAGAATAAAGTCATCTCAACACCTCCTTGAAAAGTCATTAAAAGCTACGAAAAAAATTATTTTAAATTAGCCGATAACCCTAGCCTAACGTAACCTATTTAACCATTTTTTTTTTTTTTTATCACTCTAAATGACTCATTTGAGGTGGTTCCGAGTTGGTTTCATTCCGAGTTGTCCGGTCACCAATTTCAATATGCCAGAGCACACTGTTTGAAAGTTTTGAATAAGGAAAAGATATATTTTCCGAGAAGCACCTTGCTTTATCATTGGTGAACATTTTAAATTGAGAAGTGTGTCTGTAATACCTCAAGGTGTTTGGTGGCTACCAAAATATCTTTATCAAGACGATAAGTACACTGCGCACGTGTCACAAGCCCTTATCATGGCATTGCCTATCTCAATCAAAATATTTTATCTCAGTCAATCTTTGCATTTTTTACAAGTCGTCTATTTGAGACAATGTACAAGATAAATTAGTGATTTCCTAATACACAGTTTACTGCTTACATTGAAATTTTTTATGAGTTACATAAAATAATAACTGAACATAATCAAACATTTCAACTATTGCGACTGTATATTCACATAAATCAGAGAAAAATTATAGTAGAATGCCAGGCAAATCAATGTTTCTGCACAACTCTTGGGAGAAAAATTATAGTAGAATGCCAGGCAAAACAATGTTTCTGCACTACTCTTGGGAGAAAAATTATAGTAGAATGCCAGGCAAAACAATGTTTCTGCACAACTCTTGGGAGAAAAATTATAGTAGAATGCCAGGCAAAACAATGTTTCTGCACAACTCTTGGGAGAAAAATTATAGTAGAATGCCAGGCAAATCAATGTTTCTGCACAACTCTTGGGAGAAAAATTATAGTAGAATGCCAGGCAAAACAATGTTTCTGCACAACTCTTGGGAGAAAAATTATAGTAGAATGCCAGGCAAAACAATGTTTCTGCACAACTCTTGGGAGAAAAATTATAGTAGAATGCCAGGCAAAACAATGTTTCTGCACAACTCTTGGGAGAAAAATTATAGTAGAATGCCAGGCAAATCAATGTTTCTGCACAACTCTTGGGAGAAAAATTATAGTAGAATGCCAGGCAAAACAATGTTTCTGAACAACTCTTGGGAGAAAAATTATAGTAGAATGCCAGGCAAATCAATGTTTCTGCACAACTCTTGGGAGAAAAATTATAATAGTGCCGGGCAAATAATTGTATTTTTGTCACCTGATTGTGAGCAGCGTAATTGGACAGCATAGTGGCCAGGTAGCTGAACACCAGCAGCGTGACGCCCAGACCGATGCTCCTCAGAGTGAAGGTCAGCACGGCATCAGATAGCTCCACAGGCTTCATGCCCTCGGTGGAACCCCCCGGGGTCTGAGAGACCGCGAAGTATATCATGCCCTCTGTCAGATCTGCAAACACCAGCGTGTTGATGGGAGCAACGCATCCTGTTATTAACGCACTCAAAAATGCGATACATAGCATGATCCGGTCTGTTGCAGATGCGAATCTAAACTGAAAATTCAAACGAATAAACATATATATTATATTTCTTATTATTGCAAATTCACTTTGTGGCATCATTTTAATTAACCCGTCAAGTGTATTTGTTCAGTTTTAGGAACAACTCATATAGGTCTCACAGAAAACATTGTGTCTCCCTTACTATCATAGTGAGAGATATTATATAAACGGTGTTAGAAAGAGAAAACACAAAGCTTAACCAGAAAAAAAGTAAAATGTAGACCTTTATGAAACCAAATTTTCGGATCGTAATTTGAAAAAAATTTTGAAACTTTGGGAATTTTTATTAATTATTTTTATATGGAATGAAAAAAAAATGAGGTGACAACTACGTTGTCCCCTCTTAATAAAATGCATGTGCCGCCAAGCCCTAGAAAAACCTCACACCTTGAACTCGGGCACCCCTGCTAAGTTACCAAACGTAGCGAACCTCTTTGAGAGACCTATGGCAGGGGTGTTGGTTATCCAATAAATGGTTCCCGGGGCGGCTGTACCCACCCCCCTCTCCCAAATTGATGTATTGCAGTGAACCAAGAAACTTCATAAAAAAGACAAAAGCACTCTTGTAAATACTAGTCTCGGGTTGGCGTAAATACTTATGAGATGAACATTGTGTATGAAGCGAAGTGTAAGACAGAATTGTGTGGCTTTCCATTATTTCTGTGGACAGTGAAATAGCGTGATGGTTAGTTACTTAAGGTATTGAAGATTTTATGGTAAATATCCAGGAACGCTCTTCATCCTTAACCACGCAGGCCTCGAGCCTATTTTGTCGGGAGGTTAAAATATTTCGGCCTTGCAATAAAATCCAAATAAATTAAATATTTCTGAACACATCCAAAAACTAAACACTGGTTTTGAAAGATGATAAAATACGCTTTCAAATTTTATAATTCGAAATAAACATATAATTTTCGAAATAGCGTATATAATATAAGCATAAAAAGTTTTAAAATGGCCCACCTTATGTTTTATCTAAAAAAAAATAAAAAACATATGAATATTTTATTAGGCAAATGTATTATAAACGCTATAGTCAACTCCTTTTTTTGTAAATTCATTTAAAAGTAATAAAAAAGAATATTCCCAAATTTTAACAATTGTTTTTCATGTTGCGGTGGGAAACTTTGGATTCATTAAGGTGTACATTTTATCTAACTAAAATTAGTGATAACGAAAAAAAAATAAAAACACGGACACATATTAGCCAAATGTATTATGAATGTTATCGTAAATTCACTTTTTGTCGATTCACGCAAAAATAATTAATAAAAAATTCCCAAAGTTTAACAATTGTTTTTCAAGTTGTGGCGGGAAACTTTGCATTCATATAGGTCATAGGTTCTCAACGTGGGCGATAACGCCCCCTTGTGGGTGTTTGATACCTTCAGGGGGGCAGTGGAAGACTTAGAGAAAATTGGGGGGCATTGAGATGGCACAATGAGTGTGTGCGCAGGTAAAAAAAATATGGTCTAAAAAAGACAAAAAAACACGCTAATCACATACTAATAAGGCAAACTAATAAAGTAAAGTAAACTTTAATATTGGTTAATTTTTTTAATTGTATTTATTGTAATCATTTATCACATATGCGAAAATTCACATATTTCGGTAGTTCGGGAAGTGGGTAAAAAATTAAACTATTAAAAATTAAGATTCCATTACATTCAGATCTACATTAAATTGGATGATAATATGAAAAATATTATTTTATGATTTGAATTAAAAAATTTAAAAACTTCTGATTTCACGTGAAATGTCTCATAAATAAATACAGGTAAAGTTACTATGCCTGAATTATTGATTCCGTGACAGTTGAGACCCCCCCCCCCCTCCCCTCCTAACAAGGTCTGGTAAATATAATCATGGCAGTAGCTTTTTTTTTTTTTTTTTTTGTTATTGTTTTTGGGGTGTTATGCCGTGTTTCGCTACCTCCTTCTTTAGCCAACGTTTCGGACAGCGTTACAGTGTCCATCATCAGGGCAGATGAGTAAATGATATTGGTGAGAGTGTTTACTTATGTGTGTCGAATCGATACCGTGCTGCCAGCTCCATTTCTCTACGAGCTGGTGTTAGAAAACATTCAGCATGGTTTTTTGCGTTTAGCTTTGGTGTAGCCGTCAATTACTGGATACCAAGAACTATTGAGCTTAGCTCCGTCGTTTCTGTTAATATTGATGGGGTTTTTATGGATTTCAATTGCCTCCGTAATTAGGCGTGCTCTATAAGTTTTGGGTCTTCCCAGGACTTCAGATTCTTTCCATAAAAACCCCATCAATATTAACAGAGACGACGGAGCTAAGCTCAATAGTTCTTGGTATCCAGTAATTGACGGCTACACCAAAGCTAAACGCAAAAAACCATGCTGAATGTTTTCTAACACCAGCTCGTAGAGAAATGGAGCTGGCAGCACGGTATCGATTCGACACACATAAGTAAACACTCTCACCAATATCATTTACTCATCTGCCCTGATGATGGACACTGTAACGCTGTCCGAAACGTTGGCTAAAGAAGGAGGTAGCGAAACACGGCATAACACCCCAAAAACAATAACAAAAATACTTTTTGGCCGTGAAAACCTAAAAACATACATGGCAGTAGCTGTTTCAGATTTGTGACAGTTTGTAAGTAAAAACATTGGGGGGCGCTGGAAAAAAGTATTCTCAGAGTAGGTGGTGGGCAAAATAAGGTTAAGGTTGGTAGGTTTAATTTTTAGATTTTAATATAAAGCGTGGTATTTTCTCTTCTAACATCGTTTAGATCATATTTCTAACTACTAAAGTAAGGGAGACACAAAACTTCTATGAGACCTATATGAGTTGTTCCAAAAACTGAACAAATTAGCCTGAGGGTTTATTATTTATAAAACACTTTGATCAGTTTGATTACAACAAAGAAAAACTATTTCAGTCACCGGAGAAGTAAAATAATGCATTTTAATTCATATTTTGTAAAAAAATTTATTTGATAAATTCATTCCTTTTTGTTTTGACTACCATAATACGGGCATGTGCCTAGTGTGGTAGTCGAAAACTGTAAAAAACCATACACAAAAGTTATAAAAAAAAATTTTAAAAACTTTGCGGCCATACTGAATGTTCATAGAATAGAATTACTATCGATGTGAAAAATTAGAATAGGTTTTAGGTCAGTTTTTCATTATTTTTTTAATTAAAAAATTCAGAAAAAAAAATAGCCTAATAACCTATTTTTGTGTCACAAACAAGTGAACAAAAATTGCAAAATTATCTGCATATTAATTAGAATGAATAACTATTTAAATCAATTACCTTGCATCTTCGGTGATTGAAAATAGTAGTTTCTCATTGTAATCTCCATTCTATCTCTCCATCAGAGCCACTTTTTAAAAAATTCGCAATCCTAGACATTAGACAATTATACGTTAAGAAAATTCTCATACACATAAGGAAAAATGATTTAACACTCAAAACTCAACAAAATATTTACACCCGCTATTCATCACACCAAAAATGCAAAATTCCTCCAACAAAAACAGTTTTCGCCCAACGACAGTTCTCTTACATCGCGCCTAAAATGTTCAACTTACTGAGTATTGATATTAAGACATCGAAAACTGATGATCTTTATGCGATTAATATACAGAACTGGTTATTTACTCAGGGAAGGAAATATTATAAAGAATGCCTTACATCTTAAAAACTGTTCTTATTTTTTCATATTTCTCGAGTAAAAAATCTTATCTCTAAATTAATTTTCAACCAAAACTTTATATTACGCTGATGCTTTTTTTTTTTCATATTTTTTGACATTGTTCGTCCATTTCATATGCTGCCTAGGAATACTTGCTTTTGTTTTTTGGGGTCTAAGACTATCATTGTTCATCTGTATAGATGATTTATTCTTATTTTTTATTTCTATTATCCTTAAATATTATTATTTGCTACTTTTATTCTTATTTGTTATTTTATTTTATTCTTATTTATATTTATACAAGATTCACCTAGTTTAACTCCTTTCCTGTATGTGATCATGTACATAATACTAGTATGAATATTTTCCTTAATATGTATGCTATATGCTTGTACTTTCATCTACATATATATGGATGATTATTAATATTATATACTTAATATCTTATGAATCTTGACTACCATAATACGGGCATTTGCCTAGCTTGGTAGTCGAAATACCATATAAAACAATCCTGTAATAAAC
The DNA here is from genome assembly GCA_936435175.1 of Glyphotaelius pellucidus. Lineage (NCBI taxonomy): Eukaryota > Metazoa > Arthropoda > Insecta > Trichoptera > Limnephilidae > Glyphotaelius > Glyphotaelius pellucidus. The sequence goes on from OW386547.1 coordinate 905,491, forward strand.
AAAATGAATAAAGAAATTTAAAAAAAAAAAAAAAAAATTACAGAAGAGCTATTCTCTATCTTCTGTGAGATCGAGATAGATCTCAGACGAGATCTCCTGTCAGATTTGTGTGATTTTCTTCGGCTGTTAAATGAATAAATAATCATGCATACTTGTAGGAAGTCTTGTAACAACTTAAACTAAAATACGTGACAGCTCACAGCTGAAATTCTGACATCGGCCTATAGAAAAAGCAAATAACAGCCATAGAAAATCACACAAATCTGACAGGAGATCTCGCCTGAGATCTATCTCGATCTCACAAAAGATAAAGAATAGCTCTTCTGGTGTGGTTCTGGATATTTACCCATGTTATTATAAGATTATCAAAGAAGTCTTACATTTTTTTATTAAACATGTTGGCGAATCTGGAAATTCGGAGTCTAATCAGACTAATAATGACGTATGCTATTTTTCCAAAGAGGACCATCGTTCAATGTCCATCATTAATATATTTATCAAAACAACTCTTTCACATATTAATAATATTGCAAACGATGCAACAGTTATACACATAGACCCACAATATTATATAGCTGGTTCTCATAGCTTTTGGATCTCCAGCACCGCATTCCAAGGCGAATTGTCGCAGTGCCTGCCTGTTTCAATCTGGAGTCTGGCTGGTCATCGCGGGTATTCCAGAATGGAATACCCGCAGATGACCAGATTCATAGAGCTAACGATTTGAAGTTAGAGGTTGTGGGTGAGTAAAATTGGAATCCTTCATTCTTCCTCCTTTTTAGCCTCTGGTTTTAAATAGATTCAAGCTGCTGGCGATTTTATTTTCCACTTCACTGAGGGTGTCCATCACAAAATACATTTTCGTTCGTGCGGGTACGATCACGCGATTCATAGGTTTTTAAAAAGACCCTTTGAACCTTTTCTCTCTTGCGCGGCGTCAATCATTTTTATAATATAATATATAGTTACACCGATGGTTTCACATAATGATTTCAAAATGTTTTATAGCTAACTTTCTTGAGATAGCGAGTTAATAATAAACCGGTGCAATTACTGTAATTCACTTTTCAAAACAAACAAACCCAAGAGAACTGTCACTTTGACAGTAGGTTTCTGAGTTCATATTGTCTATTCCCGATTTTTGAGATAAATAGATTATGGTTCAGGTACCTACGCTATGTGAGAAAATGGGAAAAGTATTTTGCTTGGAGCATGGACCGTGTTTAGTATATTTGCATAGACCTAATAAACTTTAATAGGTCCATGGCATCCTTATCAGTTGATCAGTCTAATTACTAATCACCCTCTTACATTTTGTCAAAGGTATTTTTACCAAAATTGTATGGTAAGAGAGGTGGGTAGGAATCTGGGGGTCAATGTGTCCAGGAGAGATGGACGTACAAATCTAACCCTCCCGCTACATTGGGGGACAATGGGTCAAGAGAGTCCGATTGGAGAGTTCAAAAGGTCTCCCTTAACCGGCCTTTCTTGCTAGGCCTGGGCCTAACTAAAAGAGGCGTTTTAATTTTTATCATCATAAAAATGAAAAAAGTTTTATCTTTTATGAAAAGAGTTTTCCTTACCAGCCGGTAAAATGGTACAGACGGTGTGACATCCTCTTTGGTGGTGCTGTCACTAGTTGTACTACTGGTCTCTTGTTTTGATTCGGGCACAAATGTTCTGAAACAAGAAAAAGCAGCATAGAATACCAATACATTGAAATTAAATATTTCGCTTCTGTGTTTTTTGCCATAAAATATAATATTGTGCAACGAGGGATATAAAATTAGTTAGATATGTGATTCCAAGGAAATGGTCAAATAAGTACTTACCTATTCAAATCAAAATTTCAAGAATAAGAACTTGGTAAGTAGGAACTTTACACTAAAATTTAAAAATTGAAGAATATTTTTTTTATATGGTAGGTACTTAATAAACTAGTTACAAATTTTGAAAAAAGTACTCACACATCCAAGGGGTTCGGTTTATCACTCCCATCTTTGGGTAATTTATATGATGACTTCGTCATGGTGGGGCCTCTCCTCTCGCGAGGGCTGCCGGAAGATGTCTAGGGAAATTGACAAAAATCCATTATCATTATCGTTCTCTAGATAAGAACCTACCTACACATTTAACTAAATATAGATTGACCGTTTGGAAAACTGAAAAGTAATATTTTTGTACGTGTTTTAGAAAACGAGTAGCCAAAGCGAGGAATCTCAGTAGGCTACATGGAGTCCGGAAGCTTGTGTAATGTAAATGGAGGAACTATGAATCGTTTATCGATCTCAGATTTTGAATTTCTGGATAAACATTCTCATTTTAACCCCTCTCCCCCCTCCTCCTTTTTGACTCTTTCACACCTCACACCTCACCTCATTTGTTATGGGACACCTAAAGTTCAGCCTCGGAGTCTGTGGATTCTAAATACGGCCCTGGTTACAATAACCAATTTTTCGAGAAGACATGTGCATAAGCGGTTGTAATTTGTTAGTAACTGACTGGACAAATGCGTCGAGATTCATGCGTCCAATTCTTCAGCTAACTAAGTCTTCCATGATTCCACAAATAAGGTTTTCCGCTGATTGGTGGTAATAGGAATTTTTGTGGCACCCCAAGTGGTTCGCTATGTTCAGGGGTGTCCGCGTACATGGGGTGAAGTTTGTCCAGGTCTTGGCGGCGGATGCCCATCTACTCCCGAATCGGGAGAGACTGGTTGAGGAAGACTTTTTGAACTCTCCAACCGGACACTTAGCCCATCGCCTTGCACCGCAGTGGGAGGGATGGATTCATACGACCGTCACTCACCCCTCATACTATTTTCCGACCCAGAACTTCCTCTTCTACGTTTCAGTATTATTAAATACGTTTTTAGTGTAGAGTATTAAATACGTTTTTAGTGAAGAGTACCTAAAAATACCGTCAACACAGCATCCCCAAAGATGACCCAGGCTCTGAGGTTAATTATTTTCATCTCAGCCTCTTGTGTGGAACTAACGTAAAAATTTTTTAAAAAATACGTTTTTCGTAAAATAATATCTACTTATTTATTTATTTATTTATTTATAAACATACATATTTCAAAATTATTTATTTATTTATTTATTTATAAACATACATATTTCAAAATGAAACAATACAAAATGGTCCTTTGTCTATCCAACTGGGAAGGATTCCCGTTTCAGGATATTATTACTTATTATTTTTCTTGCTTTAATATAAATAATAAACACACTGTTGTACCATTCATAATGTTATCCTAAACATAATGTAATGATGTGAACAAATATGAAATAATTTGCTGATTTGATAATGACGTACCTACAAGGTAACAGATGTGTGTTCATGATGGAAGTGAATCACGCATTTCCGAGAGGTTTTCGAAAGATTAGAAAACATGGCCAGAAAATTATCGGAAACGAGTATTTATCATTCATACCGGTATAATAATACAATTTATTTTGACAAAAATGTTAGTCAGAAAAGTAGGTATTTTTATGTTAATAGTTTATATCGCAGGTTCTCAAACATATTTCAACCACCGCCCACTTTGAGATTTAAAAAAAAATCTAGTGCCCCCTATATTTTTTAACTTACTTTTTTACATTACCATCTGTTGCGTATTTTAAAAACACTGATTGCAAATATAATTTTTAAACATGCATTACATTATATGGAAAGAATATATAGGTCCATATCCTATTTCTGAGATCAAGGATTGTTTTAATGAGAGGAAATAAATTTAGAAGTATTTTTATTAACTTTAAAAGAAAGCTTTGAATTTTAAACTTATCTAACGTGAAGCATGAATCTGATGCGTTTTGATGAATTTGTTAATAATCAGGTTTAATAATATCAGAATTCACTTAAAAATAGCTGTAAATCGCCGCGTTCAGTAACTTGAAACGATTTCTTAACACCCTCTAATTTTTGAGCCTTCTACTGCCCCCCCCCCCCCCCCCCTGATAACATTCAGCGCCCATAAGGGGGCGTTTTCGTCCACTTTGATAAACACTGGTTTATACGATCAGGAAATAACTTTCATCGAGAGGTGAAGAGAAAAATAGCGATTAAATAAGGAATCGTACACTGTAATTAGGAACCTACCCAGAAAAAATGGGTAAGCACCGTAATGAGTTTAAGTAAATGGGTACCTGTAAAAGAACTAGGGTAGTTTAGCCAGTAGGGTAGCATTGGTGGCAGTAGTAGGGTGGCGCTGGTAGAGTGACAATGCTGGGGCGACAGTGGTAGGGTGGCAGTGGAAGGGTGGCAGTTGGAGCCGTAGCAGTGGTAAGGTGGCAGTGGAAGGGTAGCAGTTAGAGCCGTGGCAGTGGTAAGGTGGCAGTGGTAGGGTGGCAGTGGAAGGATGGCAGTTGGAGCCACGGCAGTGGTAGGGTGACAGTGGAAGGGTGGCAGTGGAAAGGTGGCAATTGGAGCCGCGACAGTGGCAGTGTGGCAGTTGGAGCCGTGACAGTGGCAGGGTGCCAGTTGGAGCCGTGGTATGGTGACAGTGATAGGGTGACGGTGGTAGGGTGGCAGTGGTAGGGTGGCTGTGGAAAGGGTGGTAGTAATATTTTTGGATGCATCGCGGGGGGTTTCTTCGATGACGGGAAGGAGAAAAGACATTTTTTCTGTCTAACAACATTTCCGAATTGAAGATACTATAGTAAATAACATCATAATATTTTCGCTAATTTTTATAGCTCCGTTTTTGTATAACATCACCTTGAGGACGCTGTCACATATATTCATGTGGGTACCTAAGTATTTGTCTTAGATTTTCATTTCGACTTTCACTTCGTTAGTTAGACTTTTCATTAAAAAAAGTTTAATGTAGGTTATGTGAATCAAATTCGGCTTCGCCAAACTGGATATTCATTGGTTTAATAATTATTTAGTTTTCATCGATCGTTTGCTGACAGTTAGAAGAATCTCAGTCCGAGGGTTATTTCGATAATTATCCGCCACGTCACTTGACGATTGTAATTGAAAAATAAATAATCGATTTTTAATCGCTCCGATGGAATATCACAAACGTTACATAAATGTTTAAAAACGAAATGGTCATAAGTCGTATGGTTCTTAGAGTAAAACCCATTCCTAATAATATGATGCGAAGTGAATCACAGAAATATAAAATTCAGAGTAAGTAGGTTATTTCGAAATCGATTTAGCAGTGCCAGACAATTGTATCAATTCGAATCATCGAATTGAGATAGGTAATCATCTCCGCGACATCAAATCTAATATTTTCTAAAAGTGAGGTTATAGGTACATTTATATTTAATATATACCTATTTTAACAATATAATCTTGATCACTTATGTCTGAGTGGCCCAAACAAAGCGTTAGATTCTTATGCGAAGCAAGCGTGGATAACAACAACAAAGGTATGTTTTAAGGTTTTCACGGCCAAAAAGTATTTTTGTTATTGTTTTTGGGGTGTTATGCCGTGTTTCGCTATCTCCTTCTTTAGCCAACGTTTCGGACAGCGTTACAGTGTCCATCATCAGGGCAGATGAGATCTCATCTGCCCTGATGATGGACACTGTAACGCTGTCCGAAACGTTGGCTAAAGAAGGAGATAGCGAAACACGGCATAACACCCCAAAAACAATAACAAAAAAAAAAGCAACAACAAAATTCAATCCGTTGTGTAGTTATTATAGTACACACAACTTTAACACCGTCCTGACATTGATACCCGCCTCTGATATATCAGACATCAAATGTCTATTCTGAAACGGCTAATATTACGATTATTATTACGATTAAAAAAATTACATAGGTTTGCCCTTTGGGGGACTAAATAAGGCAAAATAAGCCAGATGAAATATCTGGTGAAAAAAATTCATAAAAATAATTTTTAATGAAAAAAATTCTCACAAATAAAAAAGCTATTTTCTGGGGTGCCGAAGTGCACATGTTAGTTTTTGGTAATTTTATTTCGGTAAGTACCAGAAAGTAGGTGTTCTAAAACGTCCCTTATTTGAATGCTATGAATACCCATGTCAGGTGCTCTAGATCTAGATTAACGAAATTGTGGTCTTTCGAATTATTGTAGAAGTCAAAATATTGTTTCAGCGTTTTTTAGGCCAAGAAATCGATAAACCATCTTCATTCCTGGGCGATTCACAAATTTGACATGGCACTTTAGCATTAAAATTGTAAACTTTTACGTTGAGAAAAATCGCAGAATCACGTAGTTGGCTGTCATAGTACATGGTTGTCACTTATTTGAACTTTGAACGCACATTATTTATATTTACTTCTAACTGGTATCCGGCATGCGTTGAATGCCATTCAAAGAAATAAAGTGTTCCTCTCTGCATGTCCATTCCTATGCATCCCCGTTCCCCTCCTACGTTTCCTTTCCACCTTCACCGCTAACCCCACCTCCTTCGTTACTCTCCCCATTCTCCTTCCCTCCCTGCCGCTAAAATATATGAAATTTTCAAACCACTCGCGCACTGTAGTAATTTTTTTATACAAAATTCATAACGCCGGAGCTTACCATTATATATGTATAGAAATACTCTTCTGCTAAAATGCAATGTTCTGTAAACATTTTAAGTCAATCCATCAATTACTTTTCGAGATTTGCGGACACAAATATACGGAACCTAAATTTTTATATACCTGCGTAGATTTTACTTGCACCGAATATTTATTGATAGTGTTTTGTGCATCATTAAAATTCTCGTTAGATTAAGCGTATTTATCTCAAAGTTTATAAATTATCAGACAGTGACGCTGCAAGAAAGCCTTGACGTGATGGCGATATTACACGGTTCAAAATTGATTCACTTTGGTTGAATGGCGCAGAAGTGAAAGGGTCTGCTGTGGTGTATACGTATCCTGAAGGAGTGAACTATTCAATTCATATTGCTGAGGATGCTTTTGAATCAGGTGCCGCGCTAGGGAATTATGGTAATTTATGATAATTTAGGAAGCAGTGTTTAAAAAAAAAAAAGAATGGTTCTTCAAATATTTGAAGTTAATTTTCATGTTCTGTGAAAGTTCTTTGCAATTTCTGTGATTATTTTAGTTTTATGAAGCAACTGGCCTATAATAACAGATCTTGAATAAAACTTACACAGAACGTGAAAATTAATTTAAATATTTGATGAATTGTTAATTTTTTTTTATACAACCCGTCCTTAATTCATTTCTCATTCAACCGCGTTGAATGTCAAACGTTGAGTTCAACCGATTGATTCAAGCGATTGAACAACAATGACATTGAATCATTCAGTTTTATATTTAGGTACATGATTCAATTTAGTTGCTTCATTCAAATTGAAACGCAGAAGTAAACCGCGTAATATTGCCATAAGTAAACGAGTATTGCACGAAAGAGATTATCTAAATAATCTACATAACATTATTATGTTTTTGGTTAAAGAATATTTTAGTTTCTCGCTATCTAATCACCTGGAACGATAATTGATCAGCAGATAAGGCTGGTGGTCAATTTTAGCCCTTCAAATAAATTTTGATAGCGGAGTGGTAGCCGAGGCAACGGTCAAATTCCAGGTGAAAAGGCAAAAGTAATTAGGTATTTCTTTATCAAAAGCTACTCTTGAATAATGGGAAGTGAAAGGGGAACGCGTCTGTCAAATTATATTATAATGCAGCCTTATCGGCCATGACAGTGTTATAATAATCATGTTGTGTTTTGGAAACGGAGCTTTTCATCAATAATGGATAACCCCGGAAAACTAATATTTGACACAGGCAGGTGGAATAATGGTACATCACTCTAGTAGCTATGAACGGCTGCTTTCAAATGCCTGAATGAGCGCAAAAGGTAATAAAAGAGGAGGTAGGTGGTAACCTATTTTAAAAAAGATCAATCTGCTTGATTTTTCTTTTGTTATATCTAGTGGGAACCCATTGACTGAGTAGGTTCCTGTAACTAAAAGGAACCGTAGGAATGTGTGAACACGACATTGTGTATTCAAAAAACAAGTTGTCGTAGGATGTAGAAAATACTAATAAAGCAACTCCACAGACAAACTGTTGGAGAACAATCCGGAAAATTTCAACCGTTTTCAAATTAACGTTAGGCACTCGTTGGACCTGTGTTTCGGCTTTGCCCCGGTAGGTGATAAGTTTTTCGAAGCAACTTCCATTGGAATACCGGCATAACAACCGCTGCATTCTGACGGCTATCTATTCTAAAGACGGCAATCCGTCCGATAATAATACGTTCGTAATTCAGTGGCAGCGGGTGAACTACATTTTGGAGGGTGCAATAAAATCTACTCCATCTTCACTAATACTACAATTATTTAATATAATAACGCATAATTTTTCACAGATCTGTAAATAAATAAAATTTGAATTTTTTGTCACATTTTGATCCCTATTCTTTGAAGTTTCAAAGTTATCGAAGTTATGGAAAGGGTGCAAAAACTGCTTAAAAATCAAATTAATATTCTACCAGTAATATTGAGCAATGAACGATTGGAAGTTACGAGCCCCTTACCGAACACAATTAATATACAAATGATCGCTCTCGTACAAGCCACTCACAAACGTTTAAAAATGGACAAAAACAATAAACTCCTACCTAAGAGAAATGACCCAGTTCATTGGCCAAAATAAAGTAAATTGTTTAGAAATCTACTCGTTTGCGTAGAAATTTGATGAAATCTCATGATTCTCTCTGTTAAAACAGAGAGAATCATGAGATTTAAACGTAAACGTCTCTCTCAGACGTAAACGTCTCTTCTTATTTCTCCACAGACGTACACGCTCGGGTCCATGACTCAACTCTTTGAAAAGTCATTAAAAGTTATGAACAAAAAAAAAATTAAAATAGCCCATAACCTAATCTAACGTAACCTATTCACCCAATTTTTTAATATATTTTTTCATCACTTTTCAAAGGAGGTGTTGAGTTGAGTTTATTTAGAGTTATCCGGTCGCCATCAAGAGACCCCGGCTGTCTGGGGAGTTATTGAGAAATTTTCGAATTTTCTTTACCTTGCTATTAAAACAGAATTTCCAACCTTCATAAGTGGCATTCCAACTCATGTTGATCAATAAAAATGGTTACTAATAAAGTATTACAAATCAAAAAAACTACAAATACATCAACACTTCAAATTCTTCAAACAGCATTATGTATACGGTGTTCGGAAGCTCATTGTTTGTATAAGCAGGAAAATGGTAAATCTACATCACATAGAGAACCCAAAAAAATCAATTTGAACATTTCGAATTTTTCCCTTTTTCCCTTCCATTGGATTCGATTTGCTAGAAAACGAAAGCTGAAATAAAAAAAAAGTTATAAGTAGGTGCCCAAAAAAACTACTCCAAATGTGATTTAGATTCATGTAATGAATAATGAGTTTAACGCTTGTATATTATTTTGTGACGTCTGCACGTTGCATCATCACTTTGATTTTTTTAATCATGAAGTTTTTATCTCTAAGATTGATCCAATTGGATCGTTTTATCTGCGAATTTTAATTCCATGGCACTGATTTATTTAATTCCTTAATAACACAGATGTAAAGTCCTTCGTATCGCGTAATCTGAACTAATTATGTTTACGTTTTGAAACAATATTCGTCAATCGCCATTGGAGGCAATCTGTGAAATCAATACAACATGCGACGTATTATCTGTGTTACAGGCCATTTTATCTTAACGAACAAAGGTTGGTATTAGTCAAAATGCCAAATGTTTAGAAGAATGATTTACTCTTTTTTAATAAAATCAAATCGACCATATTCGATAGGTGCTTTTTCACTGATAAACCTTGGCAACAAATAAAAAAAAGTTATGGTACAAAATCGTTTCCAATTTTTTTTTATATATTAGCTTCACACAGGAGGCCCTGGGGAAAATAATTTACCTCAAGGCCTATGTCGACTTTGGGGATGCTATATGGAGGGTCTTTTTGGGTATTTGCATTTCATATAAGAACATATATTTCTTATAAAATGTAAGAATTTCAATGTATCGAATTTCTTCACACTGTAAAGATCGTAAGAAAACAACACGCTAAAAATCTGCTTGGTGGTAGGTAGGTACTTTCGGTTCGTGGAAAAAGCGTTTAACAAGGTTAGCACATCAAGGGGGTGGAACGATGTTTGGCTAAAAATTCGTGACGTAGCTTGGAGTCCATGTTTCACTGGGAGATTCGAATTAACTGCAATACAAGAGGCAATCTTTTACTTCAACTTCGTCACGAGTTCGAAATTTCGAAAGCGGCCAGCGGCGCGGAAGAGGATCGTATGAGTTAACCTTGACCTAAAAAAATGTTTATTTATTTTTTCAGGTTCTCCATAAAACAGTTATACACCAAAAAATTATGGAGAAGATTACAAATCAAGATTACATATGTATCGAGGTTTCGTTGTTATTTTGATCGGTAGGTACCTACCCTACGAGACTTTCAGACTACGGTGTAGGTATTTACCTATGTAACGAGGGGGGAAGGGGGTACCTATTTGAGGGCACAATTTATACACAGGTTCAATAGTGGCCCCTCTCCTTCCTACCTTTCCTTTGACACCGCTAAGTTTATTTATAATTAGTTTTTAATAAACCCCGAGGAAGGGAGCATCGCTCTCGAAACATGTCGGTTTTATAGACATTAAAAGTGATTAAAACAAGAAATCTTTTAATTTTAAAAAATAGTTATCGGATTCTATCAACCTGAACAGTAGGTACCTTGTACCTACCTAGTTTACATAAATCATAACTTAGGTGTTGAAGAACGAGTGTTTATGCGGAGGAAAATGCTTTTTAAAGATTGCAAATATTCTGAATGGATAAATAATAAATGCCGCTTTATTGACAAGATAATCCTAATACTCAATCGGAGATACCTAATCGTGTTAATTCGAGATAGTGCACCTAATTCAGAAAATCGATGAATGAATAGGTATGTAATGAATAGCTAGGAAAACAACCCCCCAACTATGTAGATGTGTACAACTATTGTATGTGGCTAGATATGCAAGCTATCTAATTATGAGAAATATTTGTCTACAACAGTAGCCAGAGCTTTTTATGTTGCAGTATAATGTTGTGTCTTATGATTTATGACGAATATATGTATAACAATTTATGGGTTTTAAGCAGGACCTATCCTGTGCAGCCGCAATTGGGGCAGTCCTCGCCAGGCTCCACCTTGCCAAGGCGCCAAGGAGCCAAGGTGCTGATAATACATAACACATGATATATCGCCCTTCAAAATTTTACTAACGCCAGGCGCCGTTCGGCTCAGGACCAGCCCTGGGTATCCAGCATGTTCGATCGATAAAGATTTTATCGATGACGTCGGTAATTTGTCATCGCTCACGAGGACAATTGCAGATCGCTAACGTAAAATAACAGTTGACATCGAATATTTAAGAACACCTAGTAATTGTGGATTGTTGTTTTTCGTTAGCGCTGCGCAGTCATGCTAGGGAACGATGAGAAGTTACCGAAGTTATCGATACAATATTTATCAATGGACCCTTCTAGAAACACTGGTTTTATGTTGTAGTTACCTGATTCACTAAAACTTCTGAAAAAAATATGTTTTCTGAAACATCAATACCTATCTCTTTGACGATCAGTTCTGGCGTCTTTAAACTCGACTATTTGCAGCTCTACCTTGGGCAATTGATCTTTGAATTTTCCGTTCGTTTTATAATTATCGATTGATCGATAAGAAAATAATGGTCGATAAAAACCGACTGTAGAAACTAGGGCCTTGGATATATATCACTTTCATTAACTAAATACACTTACTTGATTTGTTTTAGATATAACACTCGCGTGTCACAATCGCGAATTAATAACTTAATGAATTGTGTGACGACGCCGCCCTTCCAGGCTGCCGCTAGGAACAGAAACTCACACCGACTGACCGAAAATCGCAAACAAATCAAAATATATCTTATTAAGATTTTATTGCCTTATCTGATGATAAAACAATACTGATTTATAATTTTGTTCAACGAAATAAATAATCTTATACGGGTGTTCCAATGTAGACCCGAAAAATATACCTACACAGTGACAAATTCATTAATTATATACCTAGCTAAATTGATCTGATTTTTAAAGTTCAGAAACTAATTATAAAGATTATTCTAAAACTACTAACCACAAGCACTTCGGATGAAATCTTTAGGAAAATCTGCTTTTGGTAACTTTATGTCAAAAACATACTAGTGTAGGTACTTAACTCTTCAAACGCAAAACTGTTTTTGTCAATGTCCAAACTGTTCGCGATACTGCCACCAAAGGGCATAATTTCTTACAAGATAAAACAAATTTTTTGGTCAAATGAATTTCAGATACTTTGCAACAAAGCTTTACAATGCACTTCCGCTGGCCATTAGACAGAATACAAACTGCCGTTCTATGTTCGATCATTTAGTTTTAGTACATTTTATGTCCTGATGAAGAGAACATCGTTCTTGAAACATGTTGACTTTTAAATAAAGTTTATTGTGGTAAAAACAAAGTGTTTTTAATTATTTCATTAATAAAATGGTGCCACAAAGTGAATTTGCAAAATTTGAAAAAGAATACAAACTATTTGAAAGCAGATACATATTGGATCATCAGCCTAGACAGATTATAAAAATTTAATTATTAAAATCGTTGAGGTTTAATAAGTACTCGTATGTATTACCCATGGTACCTACCTACGGTGCTGATTGACTTTTATTTTAAATAATATTATTATTGTGTTGTTTTTTTGTAATTTTTAATTGCTTGTATTATAAATTACATCTGTTCTCGACACAAGAGTTCCTACTGAGTCAGGCATAGCATATAATAAATGTAATGTAATTAATAAATACGATACGATACGATACGATACGATTGTACCACCCCGGCCAGGAGCACTCCTGTCCCGCTGAGACACGGTTGGAACACGTGCTCTGAGGATAGGAAGGACGTTGGAGTTAAATCGACCGGTATACATTGCAACCTAATAAGTCAATATTGGAATTTAGGATGGGCAGGGATAAAGGAATGGATTGAGCGATATAAATATTTTTTCTCCTTCTTTATGTCTTCCTTCTTCTTGCCTCTTCTCGGCTCTTCTTGTCTATTTCTGACTGCTTTTGCCTCGTCTTGGATCTTGTCTCTTCTTGGTTCTTCTTGGCTCTTCTTGGCTCTTCTTGCTTCTTCTTGGATCTTCTGGTCTCTTCTTGGCTTTTCTTGTCTCTTTTTGTATCTTCTTGTAACTTCTTGACATTTCTTGGCTCTGCTTGGCTCTTCTTGGCTTTCCTTGTCTCTTTTTGCTTTTTCTTATTTCTTCTTGTCTTTTTAGGGATCTCCTCGTCTCTTCTCGGACTGTCGCTTCTTGGCTCTTCTTGTCTCTTCTCATCTTTTCTTGTCTATTTTCGTCTCTTCTCGTCTCTTTTTGTCTCTTTGCGCTCCTTCTTTGCTATTCTTGGTATTTCTTGCAACTTTTTGCGGAGTTTTATCCACACATCAACTTAATAGGAATAAAGATTTTGATTGGGATTTTTTTTCTGAGTTCTCTCATTTTCTTGCTTCTTCTATCTTTTCTTGCCTATTATTGCTTCGTTTTGCCTCTTCTTAGCTCTTTTTCGTGAATTTCAGTCTACCATAGTATCTGCTTTTATGTTCTTGTTTCTACTAGCCCAATCTTGGTTCTTCTGCCTTCACGTTGCTTCTTCTTACTTTTATACGCTTCTTGACTTTTCTTGGCTCTCCTAATCTTTGCTTGTATTTTATTGATTCTTCTAGTCTCTACAGGCGTCTTCTTGACTTGACATCATCTTGACTTTTCTTGCCTTATGATGGCGTTTCTTGTTACTTGTTGCTTTTTCTAGTCTTTTCCTGATTTTCTTGTTTCTTCTTACTCTCCTTGTCTATTTTTGCTGCGTCTGGGCTCTTCCTGACTTTTTTGGCTCTTCTTGTTTCTTCTGGCATCTCCTTGAATATTCGAATTCGAGTCAGATAATCCAAAAGAGAACAGATGACACTCCTCCGACTTGTAATTAACGATTGAAGTAATAGAGCTTGAAAAGAACTTCTTCCAGATTTTTTACTGAAACCAAAAACCTGTAAAAACCAGAACCCAAAAACCTAAAATCGAAAACCTGATAAAACGTTGACAAAGAAAAAAATAAATCATTGGTTATCTTATGCATGTCAGTGGGGGGAACGAATTTTCGAGAAGCGCAGACTGTAAGATGCATTCGATATGTCCGAGCAAGGGCAAGTTGCATCGAAAACACAGTAACATATCAAACATTTCAAGTATCTACAATACAATTAAATTATATATAATCACAAGCCTACATCATTTAAACAATCCACACAGATAGACCAACGTGTTTAATCCCAAACACAATGTTTTTATAAAATCAAAAGGTATAGATTTTGTCCATAAAATTGGAAAAATGAGAATTATAAACACAATAACTTTTACATTCATTGTGTAATCATTTTCTGAATTTTTTAAATCTAACAAATAATAAAATATTTCTTTCATTAATTTTTGTGTCGTTTAGGTATTTTTTTTTACCAGTCACAAAAAGATGCAAATTACAAATACATTTTGTACAGTAATTAATTACATAATAGATGTATTTGATGTACCCCCGTAAATAAGCAGGGCTTGTGTGTATTAATTTTTTTGTGTCATTTTGTACCTACGTTATATATCATTTTCCCATCTGAGATTTCGGATATGTGCTTACATTTTTTATTTTTATTTATTATTTCATTTCTTGTTGACCATGTTTTTTATTATTGTTTGTAGATTCTGTTATAATTTTTGAGTCGGTAATAGTCGTTTTTCTAATTAGAGTAGTTAATATATTTTTATACTTTTTACACAATAATACAATTTTATTGTTAACTGGAAGACTTTTATTCATCCAAGAATTAATAAAAGCCAAGGTTTAATTTTCCTTGTTTTTGAATTGAGGACAATCTGTGTTATGAATGAATTACACATGACAATTTTTTTATTTTATTTTTATTTATAATGTACATCTATATAACTTTTTTTTCATATATTTTTTTGTCCTTGCCTGTCTCACTAGGAGATCCTATGTCGAGACAGACTATTTTACAAATATTTTATAGGTATTATTAGGTTAAATTTTACAATAATGTTAAAATATTTGACAAACAATTTTTAGGTTGGTGTGTAGTGGTAACAATAATAAAATACAGGATTATATTTGGGTGAGATAACCAATTATTGCGACCTTTTCGATGATCTATTGTTTGATCAGGATTTTGTATATGTTAATATTATTCGATTGTCTTGTTTTGTCAGGGTTATTGTATATTTTAGACGCAATGTATTTGAAATTTCTTTGACCAAATGTTGTGTTTGTTTTAGGTGTTTGTATGAGTTCTCCAAAGAGCCAATTTTGTGCCGCGTGTTTACAATATTTTGGGTATTTTCATAAAATATATGTGTTTTATTTTTAAACAGATGAGTTAAGATAGTTTTTGTGTAAATTTGTCGAATATCTAATACATGGAATTTGTTGAATATATCTGCAGTACTTGTTATTATGGAAACTTTAAGAATAACTTTCATAATTAATTTTTATGCCTTCGATAATGAATATATAGCATGAATGATAGTGTTGCACCTCCCCATGCGATTATTCCATATTCAATGATTGATTGACAAAGAGAGTAATAAACAATTTTCATAGATTTGGAGTCTAGTATGTTTCTAATGTTTTTGAAGAAATAAATATGTTTTCTAAGTTTATTTGATAAATAGGCAATGTGTATTCCACTTAAGATATTGATCAAATGTGAGACCAAGGTATTTGATGTGGTCCGTTCGATCTAGGCTAGGACATTGACAGAATGTATCGTGAATACAAGAACATTCATGTATTTTTATTTTAACATCTTGATTAGGTTGGCCAACGATATTAATACTATAAGTAATGTATTTTGTTTTGGTAGTATTTAGTGCAAGAGAATAAGTATCTAGCCATCTTTAACAGAGATGACAATGAATTACAAAAAAAATATTACGTGAGAAATGCTTGAATTTTATCTCTTATTTTATTTCAACAGCCTGTATTTTTTTCAAGGAAATCTGTGTAACATATTTATATCATATCTTTTATATCATATCTTATTTATATCATATCTTTTGCTTAATTGTGATAACTTCATTTCTTAAATAAATCAATCACACGCTGTCTAATTGTTAAACATAATCACATTTTACTTTCTAACTTTTAAAATTAAATTATTATTAAGTGTGGTTTATAGTTACTCCCCCGAAGCGCTAAGGAGGTTAGATAATTTCTATTTTATTTTTTACAAGAAAAACTCTCTTTTTATAACTTAATGAAGGTTATTCTCATCAATGTAATATATCATTGAAGAAGATAATAATAATAATCTAAACGAAAATATGAAAGAGAACAGGACAAAGAAAAATAGAAAATGGAAAATGAAAGAAAAATAGAAAATGGTCGTAACTGGGACTTGAACCCTGAGTCTTTCGTCTAACCGGGACGTACGCGTTTACCGATTCCGCCATTGCCACCTTCTGTCAAACCGTCATATTTCGCTTGCTGAGGATTGGTTTGTACTCCTGTATTTTTAGGTTTTTTTTAAGCTGTGAATTGAAGTATATCTTAGTTCGTTCAAAATTCAACCAAATATGTTGTTCTTTTAATTATAGATACATAAACCCTTATATTTTTTTAAAAATATTTATTACAATTAGTTTGAACTAAAGGAAACAAAAATATAATTTTTTGAAACTCAAAAACTTTTATTTTTCAATACGAGTTTTTGTGGACATAGTACAAACCAATCCTCAGCAAGCGATTTGTCAATCTCATATTTAAAATTTTAGAATTAACAATATTATCTTCAACTACTTTTTTCAATTTTATAGACAACTACCCTTTTTTTAAAACAATTATTCTAAGAATTGGTTTGTAACCTAGATAGCGTCTCGGGTAAATATATCCGATTTTATTTATATGGAATTTTTGACCTTTTTATAAAAGTCTAAATTAATATTCATTTTTTTATAAGAAAAACTTTCTTTTTACAACTTTTGAAGATTATTCCCATCAATGTAATATATTACTGAATAAGAGATAACGGAATTGGTAAACGCGCACGTCCCGGTTAAACGAGAGGTTCTGGGTTCCAGTCCCAGTTGCGACCATTATCTTTTTCTAATTTTCTGTGTCTTGTTCTCTTTCGTATTTTCGTTTAGATTATTATTGTTATATTCTTCTTCAATGATTTCTATTTTGTTTATCACATAATAAAGTTATGTTTTAATTAAATAATACGTTTTTCTATGTGCCGGGGTTTGAAAATAGTTGGAATGTTGAAAACAATATATTTTCAGAACCTTTAAAAATGGCTTGAAGTTAAATTATATCCTTTAATTCTAAATGTAGGAGAATTAGAAAGATTGATTGTTACTTTATTTTCGGTAACCGGACAATTCAGAAACCAACTCAGAACCATATCGGATTTAGAGTGAAAAAAAATATTAAAAATTGGTTAAATAGGTTTCGGTTAGGGTTATCGGATAATTTAAAATTATTTTTTTCATAGCTTTTAATGACTTTTCAAGGAGATGTTGAGTTGACTTTATTCTCAGTTGGCATGGAACCTTATTTTCATTGTTAGTCAAATTATTTTCAGAACACAGACATTCCATAAATAAAAAAACAGTAGGTGTAGGCACATCTAGAGAAGTTAAAGCCGTTTCGGAAAATGTGAAATAAACTTCGATAAGAATACTATGAATGAAAACAGTTGAAAAAATTCCCAAAAATATTATTTTTGTTGAACTTGTGTTTTAGAACCAGTCCCACCCGTGTGCGTAGGTATGTAGGTATCTACAGTTGTATTTGTGCAATCCGATTTCCGTAACAACCGGTTTCCAAAAAAACGTCTTCCAATTTCCAATATTAGGTGTGACTACAGTGTTGGAGATATATTTAGGTGTGACTACAGTGTTGGAGATATATTTAGGTGTGACTACAGTGTTGGAGATATATTTTTATGAAGTTCTTAGAATCAATGAAATAAAGAATGTTATATTACAAATTAATTTTTTTGATTGACGACATCCAAATTATTTTCCAGAAATCTTGGTACGTAGGTACCTATTTACAATGCACAATAACTTTTCTCACAAAAAATCATTAAACACATTTGCTGCAAGAGAAAGTTTATTTACTGACATAATTTTCACAGCAGGTTTCCGTATTTTTCAATTTACGAAGAAAGGTGTCCTTGGCTCTCCACGAGGAGTGAAAAACCAAGGACACCAACATATCGAACGCCAGTATTGAGAAAACACCTTTTGTCGGAAACTTACGACGGCATCGAAGGGCCTGATGCCTGATGGCGATAAAAGGTCAGAACATTTAGATGAAAGTTCAGAGGTCAGAATGCAATCACACTATATGGGGAGTAGGCAGGTACTAGTTTTACAAAACGTATTCACGATAAAACAGGAATGTTGAATTAATGCTACGTCACACCGTGTCACAGTCCACGCACCTGCATTACTCTATTCAACGAATTTGTCAACTTACCTATGTATCATTTTTATCATTTAATCTGTCAGGTGTGTAATTAGTTTTGACGGAACCTTATAATTTAAAAGGAGGTTGGTGTATATATACATATAATTATATAGATAATATATGTTTACTTTCTCAATACAACAGTCAGAACAGCGGATTCTCCCATCATAGCAAACGGAGTACAAACTTTCGAGCACAGGTGTCAGGTGGGAATACAATATTCCCACCTGACACCTTGTTCTACCAGTACTTCAATGGAAGACGCTCCGAGGAACTAGCGTCATTGATCCCCTCGGCACCGGTGCAGTCGAGAAACACGCCAAACGCGCTCCCAACACATATACACGGTCGACATTAATTTGTCACATGAGAACGGGTCGCTTCTACGATTCGTTCTTGAGTTCATCAGCTCGGCTGTGGAACGATTTGCTGGCCTTTGTGTTTCCTCTTTCCTACTCTCTTCAAGACCCATGTTCACTCCTTCCTCTCCTCATAAAGACCCTCCACACAGCATCTTCAAAGATGACATGGGAAGGACGTGACAGGGAAATTATTTTGCTCAGGGCCTCCTGTGTGAAGTTAATGTAAAAAAAACAGTTTTTTATTATTCTCTGGGGATACAAGGCATTGGAAGGGACCCATCACCTTGCCAATGGATTTATAAAGAAACATTTGGTTCCCTCCTTCATCGCAGCCTCGATTACATTGAGCAAGTTTACAAGCTACTAGCCGGCGAATTCACCATCTGCTAGTAAACTTGTGCAGTGTCAAATTTGCTAGTTAGCTAGTAAATATGATTACACGAGGCTTTGGACTCTATTTTTTTTGTAATCGAGGCTTTAGACTCTATTTTATTTTAACGAAGCGAGAAATTTACGGTAACATAATCTTGAAGTCTGATAGATTGTGAAGCCTAAAGCTAAAAATTCATCAGTTTCTTTCTAAATCCGGTTCTGTCTAGAATATTATTCACGTGATACTTTGAGGTTGTAGATTGGTGATTGAGATAAAAGGCGTTTGATACATGCAGGTCATCATTCATCATTAATCATGACTTTTTTTTCTTTTGTACCACACTTTTTTAAAACATTTAGTGACGCTTTGAAAAAATAATCTAATCTTTCAATAGATTATTCACGAAATTCGTTGCAGTTTGTCTTTGTTGACTAAAGTCCATCTTCATAATTAATTCGTAGGTATTTTGGTTAGTTTCCATGATTCTACATCTTTTTAGACATAATACGAACGACTATGAAATGGGTATCTCCAAGACCCATGTTCACTCCTTCCTTTCAAAACTCTCCACACAGTATCCCCAAAGATGTCGTAGCCCAAGGAAAATAATTTTTCCTCAGGGTCTCATTAGAATCAAAGTTTAAAAAATCCCACCCGGAATGTAGAGCCTTGATTATGACGATGGTATTTTTTTTATTTTTTTTTTATATCAGTTACGTTGTCAACCGATGCAAAAGTACACACCTATCATAACCATTATACAAGTGATAAATTCATTATTCCCTTTTCTATTACTTTAATTTTAGTACAAATATAAATGGAAAATCGTATTTTTATAGTATTACATATTATTTTTTAGAGAAAATTCGCTAAGGGTAAGCAATAAAATTAGTAAGAGAAAAACGAACCAAAGACAAAAATTATAAATTTAATCTACCTACTTATATTATAATCTTCCTTAGTTACTATTTACCTATGTGTAACGTAGGTAAAGCTAGCGACTTGGGTAATTACTTATTACAAGTGTAAGTTGTAAGTACATTACTTACTGTAAACTACATAATCTTTTAATATTATTATTTCATCTAGCAGAGTTTCTGTATGTGGCGGAGGATTAGATTTGTATACAAATCTACAGTTTTATTAGGAGGTTGATGAAATTTCGCTCACCCGACTTTCAAAACAAGAGGAAGGTCACTAAGTCTGATTTAAAAAAAAACCTCTATAAAGCACTAGCTACGCCGCAGAGGCGTAGCGAGGAGGGGGCGGGGGGGGGGGGCGGCCCGTCCCGGGCGGCACTTTTAAAGGGCGGCAAAATTTCACAATAAATTATAATTTTTATTTTATTTAAAGATAATAAAATAAAATAATTCGATGTGCAGTTATAAAATTCTAGTTGCGGACTATGTGTGTTCTGCCAGAATCAAAGAGAAACCATTTTCATGTTCTGAGTGTAGTTTCAATTCACCGCATACAGATTTACTTTAAACCAGTTTTGTATTCAGAATGTAAAATTTCAGTTGTGGAATCATCTCCCAACACATTTGAAGGAAAACATTCTCTTATTTGAAGTGCAGTGATAAAATTCTAATTGCAGACTAATATGAATATGCTGCCAAAATCAAAGATAAACCATTTTCATGTACTGAGTGTAGTCTTAATTCACCCCATAGAGATATATTTAAAACCGGTTTTATGTTCAGAATATAACGATAAATTAAATAACAAGTTGCAGATTCATAAAGGACCTAATCAAGTTTTACATTCGAGTTGCATGCCATACGCTGCAAAATTTTAAAAATTGACTCTAAAATTGTTCTCTAACGCAAAATCAATCTTAAGTTGAAACCTGCCTTATGTTATAAACACATTGTAAAAATTCGAGATTCGGAATCCTATTACATGGATACCATTATCGATATTCGAGAGCAGTTATAAATTTGTAGCAGAATTTAAAAAAGGATTTTTTTGGAAGAAAGTCGATTCATGTGATATAAAAACCGTTGTATAAAAAATGCGGTCGTTATAAAAAAAATGAAATCTTCGTTTGAAATACCTATAATGGGGAGCGGCAAAATTCAAAATACCTATATAGGGGAGCGGCAAAATTCGAAATACCTATATAGGGGGGGCGGCTGACACCCACGCTACGCCACTGCTACGCCGGGAAGTTAGCTAGGCTAATGTACACAGGAGAGTGTCTGATCTGGTTGGCGGGCGGGCGCACAGTGGTTGCAAATGCTCATTATCGTTTCATAAATCTGTAACTTCTTTGTTTCTTAATCTTATCATAAAAAATTAAAATTTGGTGTGCTGATTAAAAACAAAACAATCTTTATGTTTCATATTTTTATTTAGTGAATTGTCATTATTTCGATATTAAACATGTCATTTCAAAAACAATTTATACTTTTTTAGTACCTACTTCGACAAGTTAATTTTCTGATAAAAAAAGAGCAGCGGGAAAACCGTTTTTTGACGCTGTTGCGCAAAACATCCGCAGATTTTTTTAATGAAGACATTAAAAAAATGATTCTATTATAAAATAGTGTTATAATATTAATAGGGGCAAACCCTGCGACCAGTTGAAAGTTTATCTGAATTTTGTCCAAATCTGATTTAGGTATCATTTGCTTAAAGGGAGCTTATAAATCGCCATTATTTAAAACTAAAATATTAAAAATACATATTAATAAATCGTAAAAAAACAACCTTTGCGGTTGTGTATAATAAACTGGATATAAACTAGTTCAAATACTTTAAATTTGTACCACGAAATTTTCCACATTTTGATTCAATTGAATATTTCAACCTGAACCCCAGCTTTGACATTACTTTAAATATAGGTACAAAAGAACAACAAATATATACTTTTTCCAAAGGATAAAACTTTATCAATCATTTTATGTTATTAATTAAAACCGCTGTAGGTAGGTATCTGAGAAAAAAATGTAAAGTTTTTCAATTTATGAGACGGTTTTGTTCCGGGCCATTCCATGGTGATAGTGGTTGCAAATCGGGGGCGTAGCTACCGCCGTATCACCCGTATCAATGATGGGCCCCCGGGTTTTGTTTCTTTTGTGAGAAATCTTTACCCTTCATTTGGGCCCCCCAACTAATTTTGATACACGGGCACGCTACGCCACTGGTGGCAAATGCTCATTATCGTCTCATAAATCTGTAACTTCTTTTTTTATTAACAAAAAAAAAAAAAATGGTGTGCTGATCAAAAACAAAAAATTTTCTTATCTTGTGAATTATTATTATTTTTATATTAAAAATGTCATTTTAAAAACATGTGGGTACTGCGACAAGTTAATTTCTTGAAAAAAAAAGAGCAGCGACAAATCGTTTTTTGGCACTGTTACGCGAAAATCCGCAGACTTTTTAATGAACACATAAAAAAATGTTTCTATCTGTGTTTTAATATCTACTGTCTTCAGGGCAAACCCTGCGACTTACTAGTTGAAAGTTTGCCTGAACTTTGTCGAAATCTGGTTTAGGTATCACTTGCTTAAAGGGAGCTAATAAATCACTATTATTTAAAACTAAAATATTAAAAATACATATTAGAAAACAACCTTTGCGATGATAGATAAAAAGCTGTATATAAACTAGCGCAAATGCTTTAAATTTGTACCACGAAACATTCCACATTTGAGGTGTGTAGAAGCAAAGGCAGCAATCTCCCTTTTGTTTTTTTTTTTTGGAAAAAAAGGCAACAAACACGTTGATATCTTTGCTTTTGACACGTATTTTCAAACTTTGATTTTGATGGGAGAAAGCTGAGTTTGTAACTAACCAGATTTGCAAATTGAATTTAGGTTCTCTATTCGAATCACTATGAAACTGCATTTACAACTTTTTTCCGATATTTTGAAGATTGCTGCCTTTGCTTTTACACACCTCATTTGGTTTCAATTAAATATCTGAGACTGAACCCGTACTTTGACATTATTTTAAATATGTAAGTACTTAAATAAAATTCCAACGGATAAAAAATTATCAATCATTTATCTTACCTATCTGGAAAAAAAATGTAACGTTTTTCGATTTAGTCGAGTGATTTATTCGAGTGAGGCGGCGTGGATTAGATTTGCACACAAATCTATAGTTTTATTACGAGGTTGATGAAATTTCGCTTACTCGTCTTTCAAAACAAGAGGAAGGTCACTAAGTCTGATTTTGAAAAACTCCCTCATGAAAAACTGCCATCCTATAGTTACGCCACTGTCTACACGAGATTTTGAAAACCACTCACCCCTTACTGACGTTCAAAATAAGAGAAAAATTACTGGCTACATCCGATTTCTAAACACTCTGCATAAAACCCGGGCAAAGCCGGGGATATCAGTTACATAGGTGTAGGTAATATTATTACCCTACTAATATATACTAGCTTTGTAATATACTAGCTGAACTCCCCGGCGTTGCTCGGGTTTTACAGTGTTTTTTAAAATCAGACTTGGACAGTGACGTTCCTCTTTTTTAACATTAGCTTCGCACTGGAAGCCATGTCATCTTTGGGGGTGCTGTGTGAATGGTATATTTAAGGAAGGGAAGGAAACAAAGATTTGGGAATGAAAAATGAGTTCAATGTGTCCCTCCCACTGCGGTGCGAGTCGAGAGATGTCGTGTTGAATCTCCCCCAACCAGGCTCTCCCTATGAACCTGGGCACCCCTGCATGTACGAGGGGCGGCTGAAAAGTTTTGAGCCTAAGGTATTAAAAATGCCGATAGAAATGTATAAAAAAAATATTTTTCAATATAATCTCCCTCTAATTCAATGCACTTCCTACATTTATTAAAAAGAGCTTTTAACCCGGTAAAAAAATATTCGCCGTCTTTGCCTTCAAAATGTTCATTTACGGCCGCCTTCATTTCCTCGTCACTTGAAAATCTCCGTCCTCGGAGCTCCTTTTTCAAATTGGAAAAAAGGAAATAATTGTCAGAGGCCAGGTATAGACTGTAGGGTGGGTGGTTTATTTCTTCAAATCCTGTTTCGGCGGGGGAACGCCTTGCAACTCTGGCAGTTTGGACGGGCGCATTGTCTTGCAAAAACAGGACTCCTTTTGCCAGTTTGCCTCTCCTTTTCTCGACAATCACTTGACGAACCTTTGTCAACAATGCGGCATAATAGTCGCCGTTCATTGTAGTACTTTTGGGAAGGTTGTCGATGAACAAAATTCCTTCACAATCCCAAAAAACAGTGGCCATGAGCTTGGATGCCGATCTTTCTACTTTGAATTTCCGTGGTGGCTTTTCTCCCTTTTTATTCACTGCATTGATTCTTGTTTTGACTCCGGATCGTATTGTCTAATCCATGTTTTATCGACAGTAACAAGGCGAGAAAAAAAATCGTGAGGATTATCGCCACAGATGTCCAAAAACTGCATTTTCAGCACCCATCGCGCACACACCTTTTTCACGTGCAAATGATTATGCAAAATGTCACCGATTCATTCTTTGCTAATGCCTATGGCTTCAGCTAACTGCCACAACTTGATTCGCCGATCTTCCAGAACAACTTTTTTCACTTTTTTAATGTTTTCTTCGGTAACGGCGGTGTTTGGGCGTCCCGACCTGGGATCATCTTCACGCGACTCCCTGCCATGTTTGAATTCACGGCTCCAACGTTTTACAGTGGCAAATGAAGGTGCTGACTCCTCATAAACTGCAGACATCTCTTCAAATATTTCCATCGGCGTTTTGTTTTTCTTTATGAGGAATTTTATGATAGCTCTGTACTCCAATTTCGTAGAAAGCGCTAATGAGTCAGACATGGTGATGTTTAAGGTTCAATTACTAAAAATGTAATGATGCTAATGACATGAAACTTGGTATTTATATTATTTAGAATACCCTCAATTAGTGGTGTGCAGCGCTACTCATTAGTGATGATCATAGGTACTTAGGCTCAAAACTTTTCAGCCGCCCCTCGTATGAAATCAAACAAACTCCGGCCACCACATACAATCTTATTTGTGTGCCTCCCTTACTATCCTTGAGAGAAATATGATCTAAACTGTATTGGAAAGAGAAAACACCACGCCATACATTCAAATCTAAAAGTTAACCGCAAAATAATTAAAATGTACGCTTTTACGAAACCAAAGTTTTCCACAACTTCGGGATTTTTTTTAAAATTAGGTATGTTTGCATGAAACGACAAAAAAATGAGGTTATGATAACGTTTGTTATATATTTGTCTAATAAAATATGCATGCTTTTTTCCATTACCAAGTAATTTTAATAAGAAAAATAGTAAGGTGAGCCATTTTAAAATTTTTTTATACATATTTCAAAAATTATGTTTATTTCGATTTATAATTTTGTTTATTTCGAATAAAAAAATTTAAAAGCGCATTTCATCACCTTTCGAAAGCAGTTTTTAGTTTTCGGATGCGTTAAAAAATATTCTATTTATCTGGATTTTATTGCAAAACGGAAATATTTTGAACTTCCGACAAAATAGTCCCTAGGCCTGAGGGGTTAAGAAAAATTTTCTTCAAATCAATTTTTCAGTATTTTACATATTATTAAACCAGTGGAATATTCCTATGAAAAGAAATAGAGAAAATTAGGATTCAATTTAATTGTAATAATTAAAACAAAAAGTGAAAATATAATAATTTTATTGGATATTATTGTTAAATAAAAACAATACAATCAATCACAATACAGATAAAAATAAAGATTAAATTGACAAAAACACAATGTTTTGGAAAATCAAAGTTCTCGCCATAAAATTATTACAGTAATGTAGATTGTTAATTTGTACATGTTAAATTTGTTAACTTTAAATATTTATGTCACATAAACTAATTCAAAATTAGAATTATAAAACTCTCTGGAAGAAATTAAATGAAAAAAATTTTAATTTCAAGGAGAAAATAATTTATAACGTTACGGGTCTATAAACTTAAAAAAAAATTAAATTGAGTGTTTACAATAAGACT
Source organism: Glyphotaelius pellucidus (assembly GCA_936435175.1). Lineage (NCBI taxonomy): Eukaryota > Metazoa > Arthropoda > Insecta > Trichoptera > Limnephilidae > Glyphotaelius > Glyphotaelius pellucidus. The sequence goes on from OW386547.1 coordinate 931,742, forward strand.
TGTTTCTATAGCGGCACATGAAGGACGCTGCCATTTGACACAAATTTAAATAAAAATTACAAGGTAGCGAGATGTCTAGAAACCATTTAGTAAATTAGGTAGGTATCTAATACACTTTTGGCCAATAAAGAATATTTTACTTTGAACTCCTAGTATTATTAACAATTTTTAAGCCCGTCTGGTCCTGAGCAGCTCAAGTATAGTTTGACTGAAATTGTTTTAATTTTTTTACTTTGAAATTGTTTGCTAATATATATATTTTTTTATATTTGTTATTTTTTTGAACTTTACAAAAAAGTAACAAATGCACATTACAAAATAAAACTCTTCCAGAATCATTACATAGTTAATGCCAAAGATATTAAAATATAAGATGTGCTGTCGGCAGTTTTTAATGGGTGGGACAGTGCTACCTGGTGTCGCCGATATTTTTAACCAATACTACTGCGACCTACACCTTCAAAAAATCAACGTATTCTTTCTGTATTCAAACTATATTGTTAACCAATACTACTGCATACCCTTGAAAAATAACTAAATTCCCTATTAAAAGTAGCACCTCTAGATCGTAATCTGCCGACAGTCGGGCGGACATCATAGCATATCTCCTTATATTTAAATATCTTTGGTTAATGCCAAAGATTTGCAAAAAAATGTTGAAATTGGTCAACTCATTTGTTATCATAATTGATTTTAATTTGCTTGTTGTATCTTTCAAAAAGGTTCTCAACCAATACAATTTTTATAATAGCAGACTACTCCGCTTTACCAATTAATTTTATCTAATGATTTGATACATTATTTAATCAACAGATGGCAATGGGAACTCGTAGGTAAAACAAAACAACAAAACATATAGTATATATTCTAGCAATCCCATGTTTACATCGCTTATTCTAATTAATAATCACACCATTGTAGAATAGAAAATACCTATGTTGTACTGTATATTCAATATTTTAGATTAATGTTAAAATATGTATATTTCAGATTACTATCAAAGGATTTTATTTACTAATTTATTTAAATGAAATGTGCACACAATATAAATCACTCATTTTAATATTATGTCTCCCATGAAGAGTAATTTTAGGTTTTTTTAATGAAAACAGACTTATTACCTAAGCGTAGCCGCACACCGGATCCACACGCTACATGCACGCAACATTTACATTGTCACAATATGCAGGCTACATTTTTGCTCGCGTACACGTACACAATTGTGGCTTATACTCGAAAATGTTGACATCATCTGACGGCACGAATTTCTTGATGTGGCAATTAATGAGAAAAAAAAAAGACGTTATCGGGTTCACCCGTTTAATCAAGATTCTGCATTTTACAGTAATTTTTAAATTTTTCGCCGATTTTGGTCCAGATGATTTCTGTAATCCGTCTATTGCTATAATCAGTGAGCCCATGGTTATATAATACAGGGTTTTGTCAACCTCTGTAATAAACTCCACATAAAATTCAATATTGGCTTTCATTTTTGCAAACCCCTGCACCACAAAAAATGAAGGCGTTCGATCTTGAATACATGTAGCGCGGCTAACGTCTCGCCACAAACGTGTCCTTGGTGTGCGTGCCTGCGCGCAAATATAGGGAGGCCACGTTTCAAATGTGGCACCACAGTTATTGTTCAAGTGTATGTCTGGTGTGCGGCCTCGCTAACAATCGAAAATATAACGGCAGCTTATGAAAAACATTGAATATGGATATGAAGATAAAACAAATATTTTTGATAATTATTACGACATATTTCAGTTATTTATTAACATTAGTATTTACTTACTACGCGTATAAAATTATTGAAAATTTGATTTTCTGAGTAATTTGTTAATTAGACAATTGACTTAATTTTGGCAATTTTAAAATATGCACCAATGCATATATTAACATAGGATAGTTTGTCAAACAGTGAGATTTGCCACAAGGAAGTTATAGTTACTGCTATAGCTAAGCCATAGTTACTGTGTTTTATCCATAAACAATGTTAAAATATCCATCTATTCACATATTATTATTTATATGGCATATTTTTAGGAAAACATACTAAAATACAACATAGAATAAAACTACATAAAACTGAGATGCATAGCATTAAATTACTTAGAGAAAATAGTGATTATTATTATAAAAAAGAATTAGCGCCATTTCCACAAAGGACAAATGTTATTATTTTTATAGACGGCCGTTTATAAGCAATTTATTTGCAAAGCTGCAAATATTGAAACTCAAAACCGCAGCAAATATGTATTTTTTTTAATTTCTCATGGTGTAGTGTTGAATTTTTAAATATTTTTTTTTTTTCAAACTTTATGGCTACAAAATAAATTATTATGAACCATTAAATCAAGAAATTGGACATAATATTAAATGGCACATAAAATGTTAAAAAGGTTCAGTTATAACTTGCTGCAGTAAATTTTTTTAAATATTTTGAAAAAAATTTTTTTTACCAAATTATGCCAATTACCCTGAACGAATAATTCTATTTTTTTTATTAAATTTTAGAATTTATTGTAAAACATTTATTTATTTAATGCAAAATAATAATAAGATAAATGCAAATAGATAACTGACAGATTACAAATATAGAAAAGCTTAAGCTAAATTATAAAAAAAATATTTTTGAAGAAGTATCTTTTTTTTCAAAATTAATATGGCACATGAAGAGGATAAACAGTTTGTTATAAAGAATTACATACAACTGTGTATTATGAAAATTAAATTACAATAAATGCAAGTTTAACTTAATTATTAGGATTTTGGTTTATTACTTATTACATACATTACATATTTTTTAAATTAATTAATATGTGTTGCGCCTCCTAAAACTATTGAAAGATGCTGAATGTATATCAAATAAAGTATTAAAACATTATTCATTCTGCCACATCGGCCCTAAAATTCAATTATACGTAATTTATTTTATTTAGCAATATTCATAACAATAGACATTTAATATTAAACTGTACGCTTTCAGGAAATTAAATTCATCACATATAATAAGAGGTATAACAGTTATTTTTGCAGAGATTATTTTTAAGCTAAAAGAGGTACCTATTACAGTTTGCCGTTACACAAGAAGACATAATACAAGATGCGGCAAAACAAACAGTGCAGTTTTGCCACACCTTGTACAACTGTAACAATTTACTGTACAAGAAGGGGTGTTACTGTACTAGATTTATACAAAAGGTATACATAACAGTTTAACAATTCCAAAAAGAAGTGTTACACCGGTATTTATGCAAAACGAGGCAAAACAATTAAACAACTGGACAAGAAGAGGTATTATATACACCGAGATTTAAGTAAGAAGGTGTATAAATATTATTAACAGTTTGAGAACTGTTCATGAATAGGTGTTACTCTATGGTATTTATTCAAAACATGGGTTATGCACTGAATAGATATTACATTACAAATTCCTTCCATGTACTTATGCCAATGACTTAATATCTTTTCTCGGTCTCTCTTACACTGCCTGAAATTGTGCATCATCATTCCATTTGATCAAAATGAAAATTTCATTACGATGATGAAACCAATTTCTGTATATGAAATTTTAGCAAAGAATGGTCAGAATTTTGAATCAAGAAACACCCCCACATTGCATTTATTGTGTTATTATTTATTCTCTGGGGTTACAGCATTCGAAAACTACACAGGGGTTACTAAAAGGCTTATGCAAGAGGTAGGCATTGATAGCAAGCGTAATTATAAAGGTAGATCTCCTCCGACCAAAACCATGAACAATCCCTTGAACATCACTGTTAACATTTGCCAACTTTGAACAATTCTTGTTCAAAAACGCTGTGATCAAGCTTACCACGGGCGATGGAAACATTCCCTCCCGGGTGAAGCGGGAAGGTAGGCAGGGCCGGTGTGGGGGGGATTAGTTAATTTTTTAACAGAAGCTGCGCCGAGCGGTTGATAATAATCGATATTATCGACTCGGAAATTAGTCGGAAATCTTTCGTGATTAATAAATATCTATTAAAAAATCTGTGTTTCTCTCTGATGTAGCATCTCTTCTTCATTGGAACACATTTTGACATTTATGTAAATGTCAAAAGTCAAGTGTTCAGTGCGTATGCGTGGACAGGTCCTTACCACAGACCACTAGCCAAATTGTGTGTGACCGCGCAAACTTCGCTCCAATCTTTCAAACTGTTTCAAACCACGTTTCAATAAACGGAGGAGACGGAAAACAAAAAATGTTTATAGTGACGTTCACCTTCATGTGCATGGTTTCGGTCGCTGGAGACCAGTCTTAACTTTAGCAATAGCGAAATTCAGTTAGCTAAATTACCAGCCAAAACATATTTAATTACAGAACAAATATAATATAATTCACAGCAGAATATTTATTATTGAATGCAAAATAGCAAGTGCAGGTAAATTATATTTAAAATAGAAGAGTAGAGATGTAAAATATTTATTTTAATAGCTACCAGGCTGCTTCAAACATCCATAATCAAATTATAATATTTTATTATTACCATTTTTTTTAAGTTTCTCTAATCCTTTGAAACTGGTAAAAAATTTCCAGATTGTGACGGGTCACACCAGTAAAGCTCCTAGTTATGATCCCAAAGGGCTGGGCGATTTACAGATTGAAACATATGAGTGTGAAGATAAGCAGCTTCTGCGCACTCAATGGACACCGGTTCCGTTCCCAAAAACAGACATATTTTCTGTTAGAATTTTTTCAAAAACAAACTCTCGCTTGCATGAAGCTGGTTTTTAAGGGTTGCACATGTTCTATATCAGCATTAAGCTTTGACAGTTATAATATTTATTTTTTTTTAAGTTATGACAGTTAATTATTATTTGAATATTGTTAGGTTTATCTGACCCAAAGGAAATAATAATACTTGGACGACTTGTATAGCGCCGTTTTTGTGAAAAATCACCTGAAGGGCGTTGATCACCTCAAGGGTGCTGTATAAATGTTATCTAACCTGTGAGATGTTGTTTGAATTAGACAATATTACACCCAAAAAAATTCAATTTAATGACATTGACAAGATTTATTATAAAATTAGTAAAATTGTCAAAAAATTTATAATTCGGGGACATGTGGTTTCCACTTCTGTTTGTTAAAATATTCAAACATTTTGCAGGTATTGACTTGAGTTTCATAACAATAAAATATTTTACTGTCAGACATGACTTAAAATTAAGAATATAGTATTGTTAACTAGGTATACTTCGGCCACTGAGAGCATATGGGGTGGTGAAATCAAGAACTACAGTTTATCTGTTACTAAAATTCACTAGCGTTGACAACTTATGTAGTTCCTGATTTTACCAGTAGTGAGAAATATGTTTTATTTCATGTGCGTATCGTGTCAATCCAAAAACAGATTTTTGTACGAATACATATTGTATTTAAAAAAAATACCTTTTAATATTTCTATTAGAAAAACAGTGATGCTTAACTAACCTTTAATGATGAACACCAGTGTGACTTTCTTCCCACACCTATTAAGGTGTCTATAGTGATTCTAGTTATATTCCCATATCTAGTAAACTGTCTGATGGTGATTCTATTATAGTTATCTTCCTACACCTAGTAAGATAAGGGCCATCTTAAGCCGTGAAAGGGTCCATAGGCACACTTAGTTCGAGGGCCCTTTTTGAAAGCCAAAAACCTACATGAAAACACACATCACAAAAAAATATTTATATAAATTTTCTGAGGGGGCTTGTGCAAAACAGTGCTGTGCTACCCAATCGTGATTTGGAGATAAAAGAGCATTTAAAAGTTCAAAATACCACTATTATCGCAAATCATGTTTGAATTTAAAAAGGCTGGTCAAATGATTTATGGCATATTATGACAAGTTTGTTAAATGCCTTGAGCGATCACTTGCCATAATGTGCCAAATATATTTACCTTTAATTTGTTTTACATTGTGAAACAGGTCATCTGTAAAACGATTAATTGAACTAAATAAAGCAAGAATCGAAATTATTTGTATTAATAATTCTAGATAAAATCTATCTTTCTAATGAAATACCAGTTTTTGTGGTAAATGTGTTAAAATTTAGCGCATTCAATTTTGGCAGCTCGCGAACCCAAAGTCTATATTATATTTTTAATCAGCTGTTTAAAATTGAAAATTGAGTCTTCTGAATTGAATTTCAAAGGAACTAACATACAGAATTTGCACATTTATAAAGTTTACGATTTTTCATAAATTCTAAAAATATGGGATGAACGGTAAAACATAGGTATTGACTACATAGCACTTCATACGTCTCCATACTAAAATTCTGAGGTTTGCTTTTTTTCAAATGAGGGTGGGAAGTTTCCAAATCGAACGCTCAATAATCTCGGAGCCTGTGGAACTATGGCATCTCCCAACTGGATAAGTGACAAGAGCGAAGGGAGTGAAAAATTTGTTATAAATTTCACAAAGACTTGCCGCAAATGAAATTTTTTCCATGGTATCCCCAATCGGGGTACCTAAGTGGTGTGGGTAAGGGGAGTGGAATATGAATTATTACATTCACAAAGACAAGGAAAAAGCGCTGTGGATGATAATTTTTGTAGGTCAGAGAGCAAACCAATAAATGCTTTTGATTTTTATTTTTCGGAAAGTCTTCTTATGGAAATCTTTTAGTATTGTTTAAAATGGAAACCTTAAAAATATAACAGCTTAACCGGATAGTAACCCAGTGAACAAATGCGTTGGATTCCCAAAACTTCCTCTCCTTCTTTTCCTTAAAAAGACCCTCCACAGCATTCCCAAGATGACATATTTTCATCAGAGCTTCCTTTGTTATATTTTCCAGGAATGTAATCTATGAATATTATTTTATTTGTATCCAACGAAGTATTGAGGCCAAGGGTGGGGTTAACCCCAAACCCCTCCCCTTACTTAGCCCACGGTCTGAGGGACACCATGGCATTCTAACAGTTAAATAAAACGTCTACAGAAATACGAGTTCGTCAAGATAAGAAAATCCCAGTTGTAAAAAACTTAATATAGAAGTCATAGAAAAAAATAAAAAAGATAACATAACTCTACAAAATTAAAAAAAAACACATAATAAGTCTTACATATTTGAACAAGATAAAAATATTAATTTGCTCATTGGCAGTTATCACAAAATAAAAAAATACATGGATACAATAAAAATATTACTTGAACATAAATTTTGATAATCAGATAAACAGATGCCATAAAAAAATATAGTTGTAATGTCGTACTCACAACCAGAAAAAAAATTGCAATAATATAAAAATACAATATATTATATTATACAAGTGCGTGACTAGAAATGCATGTTAAAATTTATCTACCTCAAAAAATAAAATTTTATATTACTATGTATCTAAGAATTCTTTAAATATAGTCAATGTATTTACTCAGATAAAATCTTTTTCAATATAGCGGCCATCTTTTACAGCTGCTGTATCAAAACTTTACCGACGGATTGGGTATATCAAATACATAAAAAGTAATGCTTAAATGTTAGCAATACTAAAACTTGATGGAAAATGATTGATGTGTGGTCCCATTTGTTAAAATACAATATGAATTTCAATCATTTGTATGCCGCGGAGGGTATAATTTTATATCATGCCAAAAATCTCAAACCACTTCAGTTTTATTTGAAAAAGGAACAATTTGCAGTCTTCAGTGTTGCTATATTGCTTGAATTTTTTTGTTTAAGTTGCCATCTGAGGTGCTTTTGAGCAGAAAATGTTAGGAGGGCAACATTGATCTAAATTCCATGGTTTTATTCAAATTAAGTAAGAGAGTCAGCCTTTTTATTACATATTTGACAGTAATAATTGAAAAAAAAAAATACAAAAATTGTTCACATAGTCAAATACCACTGAAGCGATAGTGTAAACCTAAAATATTCTACTTAATTTTATTAGTAATGATAATAATTGGACTCTAAACTCTCAAACTATTTCATAAAATATATTATCTATTTATTATTTTTGGAAGGCACCTACATAATATTAATTTTTTACTATTAAAAATGGACAAAAATACATTATTGAGATTTGTTAAAAGACAGAGGGGCATTTGTTTTTACATAAATCAAGAATCATCCTCCCTTAGACATTTATATAAGTGTATAAAGTAGAAAAGGTACATTGTAAAGAATTATAAATGCGTAGATAATGAAAAATGGAAGAAAAAAGTACATTATAATGATTTCTAAAAATATGTGTTATTCTCAAGATAAATAAAAAATATGTGTTATTCTCAAGATAAATAAAAAATATACGGTCCTTACGTATAAGGTACATACAAAGAATAATATTACGTATTTTCCTATTTAGAACGATATTATTACATTATTATAATAACTACGGTTAAATGTTGGTAATAACTTTAGTTTTAACATTAGTTCTTTGGAGTTAAAATGATAATCACTATACATATTTTTTTTGTAACTAACATCTTTTATCAGCTTGTTAAAATATACTTACATAAGATAATAATATTTTTTAGTCATCTTTTATTTTATGTAAAATTAAGTTAACATAAAAATGTTTCTAAGTATAAATCCTCATTAGCTTGAAGGAATCGACCCTAAAACTTAAGATTAGACTAGACTCTAAATAGAAATATTTTTTATCAGAATAGAGGAGAGGTTTGTTTGCCACATACAGGGGCATCACCAAACAATTAGAATTCAAATATATTAATTAGATACCTATAATATTTTTATATGGACATTGCATAACTCAAATCTCCCCACTCTTCAAAAAAGAGTTGAATACATATTCATAAGCTCCCACAATTGTATTAACAACTTGGATATGAATTAGAATTCTTAGAACTCAATTAATTAGACACTGAATATCTCATGTTAATATTTCTTTAAAAATATAGTTGATGATGACCTCTAGTTCCTCTTTTATAGCATCAGACCAAACTAGAAATCAAATTAATCTTAGTCGGGCAGTTGGCACAATGAATGCATTAACTGTTAGGGTTAAAGAACTGCGCTTGCTTGGAATAAGTAGCGGCTATGTGATATGGAGGGGGGTTGATCGGCGTGTTCACCGGGTGTTGGGGATGCTGGAACCTTTGCTCCGAACCATTGACAGGATTAGCATTTGGCAAAGCTTCGTAAATATTGTAAGAATTATGATATGGCATCCTGTTACCCGTCGGCCCGTAGATTCCTTGTTTCGATGACACACTCGAACTATCATACGCCGGGTCTAAGTTACTGTTCATATGATTCTGATGATGGTACATAGGGTTTCTTTGATTGGCGTTGAATGCAGGTTCGTTCCCGTCGAGATGGTTGTTGCTGGCGCTGATGTCACGGTGGTTGGTAAAATACACCGGCTCGGGATTCAAATTGCTATAAGAGTAATTATCTAGCTGCATGTTGTTTTTAATCTCAGCATTGAGAGAACTCTGGTAGCTGGTGTAGCCCCCGTACACGTCTTCTCGGCGTCGGCCGTAAATCTTTTCCTTGGCCTGAGCGTAAGTCTCTGTGCAGGGTAAACCTAAGTGGTTGAATCCATTCATGACACCCGGGTTGGCATTCTGCATTTGTGGTGGACTCACTATGCCGTATATTTTTTCAGAAGAGTTGCGATTTAGTATATCTCTGCTTCTCGGGTAGATATGGTTCCCCGTGCTACTCGCTACACTACTACGATTCCCAGACAAGTTGTCGGGAGATGGTACATCCATCCTCTGCAGGGGACTATTTCTGAACTGCTCATTTCGTTTCATGGGCGGATACAAGTCATGCGTTGATTGTTTTATTATGCCTTCTACTCTGTCTTCTATAGTGTGGCTCTCCAGAGCTTGCAGTAAGGTGTCTTCATAGTTGCTTTCATTTGATTTTACGTTGAGCTGATCTGCATATCCACCGTAAGCACTATCATTACTCTCTGAATACAGGGTTTGATCAAGGTTTTGGTACGACTGACTCGGTTCCAACACGATGGGTTTGTCGTAAGGGTTTTCAGTAACTGGGCTCTCATAAGGAGCCTTGGCTTCCTTGAATTGAGAATCTTCCGTAAATGTAGTATCATTCCAATCGTTGGTCCCGCTGCGGATTCCACTTATGCTGTGATTGCTGGCGAATCTTTGCTGCAGGGTAGGTGTTATTTTTGCAGCTTTTATGTGTACGGCATTTTGCATAGATAATAAGGCTTCATCTGCAGAGTCTTTCTGTATATTACGAGCGTGTTTTGCGAGAGCCCTTAGTTCTTTTGGGTAAGGAGTCGGAGCCCTCCTTAACTGTCCAGGTTTTTCAGCTGCACCTTTAGCCGCAGCTTTCATATCCACAAAACTGATATGTCTGGGAGTGGCGGGGGCGTCGGACGAGTTAGATTTTCTATCGTGAGTTATAGGATCTGACGGAGAATCAGGAACTTGGGGAAACAGAAAGCACGTAAGAACTTGCTGTCGAGTTCGCAGATCTATTTCGGATTGCATGGGCACAAGAGGTTTGCTTTGATTTTCTGAGAGCCATAGAGCCACCAAGTTCCCGCAGTTCAAAAGCGTATGCGGAAGGCTTTGAAGAGAGTTTCTGACCAAGTTTAGAACTTTCAAGGCTGAAAGATGCCCCACCTCACTGGGGACGAATGTCAATCTGTTGGATCTCACTGATAAAACTGTCAGGGAAGAGCAACTGCCTATTTCAGGAGGAATTGCTTTTAACATATTTTCATCCACATTTAAGATTTGCAGTTTCCTCAAGCGACCAATAGTTGAGGGTAATTCACACAAAAAGTTACTGTACAACATTAACTCCTCTAAATTAGTTAAATCCCCAATGCTGTCAGGCAGGACGAACAACTTGTTGGAATCCAGTTTAAGAGAAACAAGATTGGTGAGGTTCCCGATGGTGTCGGGTAGTTGGTTTAGCTGATTGGAAGATATGCAAAGTTCGACGAGGTCTCTGCAGAAGGATATCTCTGCTGGCAGATCCGTTATCATGTTATTACTGGCCTCAAAATGAACTAATTTAGTGAGGTTCTCAAATATTGGCGGGATTGTATTGAGATTGTTACAGTCTACCCACAACTCTTGAAGTTTTGTAAATTTCCCCACTACTTCAGGAAACTCATTAAAATCATTTTGACCGATATCCAGTCTCAATAGCTCGGAGGACCGGGCCAATGACTTGGGGAGAATCATTAAATAATTATCTCTCAATTCTAGAATTTTCAAGTTTGTCAACCTTCCAAAGTTTCCAGGTAAATATTCCAAATATACGTCATTTAAAAAAAGCTCTTGCAAAAATATCAGATTTGTGATGGCCTCCGGCACTTTCTCTAGAGGATTGACACTCATGTCCAGCACAAATAGCTGTTTAAGGCACTTGATCGTTTCTGGTAAGGTGGAGATTGCGTTCTTACTGCAATCGAGGAGTTGAAGGTTGACCAAAGAAGAGATGGCGGAGGGGAGTTCTTGGATCTCATTGTCACTTATATTGAGAACTCGGAGTTCGTGACAAATGAACAGCTGCCTCGAGAGCTCCGTGATGTGGTTACTCTGGCAGTGCAGCCGTTCCAATGTTCTCTCGTACACGAACACTTCATTGGGAACATCGGACAGAGAGCAATGCGAGTAATCTAGTTCCCGAATATCCTCCACTCCTTGCCGCACGCAGCAGAGCAGGCTGCAAGGCATCTTGTAAGGCACCTTTCTCTACCAATTGAACTATAATTCACTCGATTAATCCATCATATTATCAAGTCATCACTGAACTTCACTGCTGTCAACATGTTGATAACCACCGTAGAAACTTCCACAAATGCAAGAATACCCAAAATTAACATCACTACACAATTCTTATAAAAGGGCTTCACAATTTTTAGAAAGAAATACGCGACCAATATATCAAGCGTAAAATCCTTTTCCCGAAACTATTCCATTTACCAACCAAGTGTCATGAATCATTAGTAGAAGTCATAGATAATCTGCATCACTTTAGATTGCCATTTATGTCAAAATGTGAAATAGAGTAGGACGAAGGACTGTAACTTTTTTACTATGGCAGCACTAATACATTTTATACTGTGTTGCCAACTCAGCTTTTGTAGCGGGTTCAGACTAACTATTCACTCCATACTTGAACAGCACCTTCCATAGCTTTTTCCTGTAGACTCGGTCGTATGCTTTTTGTAAATATACCAAGGCGCAGAATAGTTTCTGTTTCTTTTTTGCCAGAAACTTCTCAGTGAACATACGCAAGGAAAAAAAGTGTTGTGTTTAATAACATTGAAGAACAACTATTTCAGTCAACGGAGAAATATAATTACATAAATATATTTACATGTATTTTTATTGACATTTACCGAAAGGTTTCGCTTCAGTCAAAGTACGCATAAAATATTTAGGTAACCCGAAATAAGAACCGAATAATATATTTTTATTATTATTTACGCACAAAAAAATCGGGGGATCTCTACACAACGTAAAATATATGCTATATCCATACTTTACTTACACGTTTATACGTGTATTATAAGAGTGTACAGCGTTTGTAAACAATAAATAAAACAATCTAACTTCAAAACAATTTAATTTAAATACCAAATAGGTAAACATAAATGAAAGAAGATTTTTTTTAGTTAGGTACGAGTTTGATTATACTCTAAGAAGATATATATACTCTAACAAACTACGATTACAGGTATTTATTTTTATTAAGGTTGTGGCGAGCAACATGCGGAAATAGGCCAAGCCACGGAAGTATAGCGGGCAACGTGGTCTGACACAGAACACAGAGCTTTTTTCCGCTTCGACTTCGAATCTTTTTTAGCTATTTTTCTTTTACAAAGCAAGTTGGCAACACTTCAAATGCTGTGATTGGTTTATTTATGCTGTTACAAATTGGAAATAATGGAAATTGGCGCGAATGTCAATGTCGTGGTTCGTGTGGTATATTTATGGGTTCGTGGTTCTTGTCGGTACTTGTAATTTGTGACGTTTGTTGTAAATTTGAGTGCAATTTGTTTCTTGTTTCTTTTGTCACCTTTTATACTACTGGAAATTGCACAATTTACAGCTTTAGGGCATTTAAAGCACCAGTATGTCTATAAAATTAACTGAAGGAGCCTTGGAGGTAAGAATGAATAACATGTCGATTTCAACACACTTTTGATAACATTGCATTTACAATACAAACATCAATTTGCAGACGATAATGACTGGAGGAGAAGTCCTAGAGCCCGTGATGCAGATTCTAAGCAGCAAAAAGATCCAGGGAAGTGGAGCCAACGAAAGGTTCAGGTTATTGGTCTCCGATGGAAAGCACACGCACAGTTTTGCGATGTTAGCCACCCAACTGAACCAGAAGTTACATGACGGAGAACTCAGTGACTTCACTGTTGCCAAGATAGACCGTCACATCACATCAGTCCTCAATAATACCGGGACTGGCGAAAAGTAAGTTGAGTGTTTTTTTTTCTATCATGACATATTTTAGAGAGTGTTTCGATAAAGTTTCTAATAGCTTAGATTCGAACAATTTGGAAATCTGGAGATTCCATCACAAATTGGCAGCATCTTATTAATATAGTCACCGTATTAATCATTGAACCCGATAGTTGATCCCTCGATATTATAATTATGGTAATTTTTTGATATTGGTGGCCACGGCTATTACGAATAATTTTTAGAAAAAAACTTTAGATTTGCCTTAATCACTATAAAAGGAAACTTATTGCATCACGGCTGGCGGAAAATAATGCATTTTAATTTTCAATATCGTTAAATAAAATTTCACTTCGCGAATCGATCTACGACAGCCCGCCCGCTGCCGCTCGCCATTCTGTCAACTGTTGTGTTGTTGGTATCCTTGACTTCACACAAACGATTGTAGTCGACTTCGCGGGATAAATAATAAGGCGAGTAGGTACTGGAAGCGCGTAGGTACTGGAAGCGCGTAGGTACTGGAATGGAGACAAACCATTCAAATCCTGGGATGTTTTTTAAAATAAAGATAATATACACAAGCCCGCTACACAAACCCTGCGTAGCCAAATAAACCATTTAAAAACGTAGGCTGTTTTTTAAAGTAAAGATAACATACACAAGCCCGCTACACAAACTTTGCGTAGCCAAACAAACCATTCAAAAACGTAGGCTGTTTTTTAAAGTAAAGATAACATACACAAGCCCGCTACACAAACCCTGCGTAGCCAAACAAACCATTCAAAAACGTAGGCTGTTTTTTAAAGTAAAGATAACATACACAAGCCCGCTACACAATATTTATTACAATTATTATTATACACATTTTTCATAATTACGCGCCCATCATGTATCACGCGAAGTTGCCTACAATCGTATTTAGTTGTGAGGTCAGGGATACCAACAATGACAAAATGGCGGGCGGCAGCCGGCAGCGGGCGGGCTGTCGTAGATCGATTGGCGAAGTGAAATTTTATTTAACGATATTGAAAATTAAAATGCATTATTTTCCGCCAGCCGTGATGCAATAAGTTTCCTTTTATAGTGATTAAGGCAAATCTAAAGTTTTTTTCTAAAAATTATTCGTAATAGCCGTGGCCACCAATATCAAAAATTTACCTTGAACTGAATGACAAAAGTGTCGGTAAATATGATGTTTTCAAAATTTTAAGGAAGATTTTGGCAGCGGAAAATAGCTGCCAGTATTAGTTAGGTGTTATTTTAAAAAGCTAATAGCTACTCTAGGAAACAATTATTTTGTATATGTGCCCACTAGGATACCACAATTCCGCTAAGGCTTAATATGAATATTTTTTAGAAAAAACCTTTAGATTCACATTAATTACTATAAAAGGCAACTTTTTGCATTTGGGGCGATGGAAAATAATTCCATAGCCCCAAATGCAAAAAGTTGTCTCTTATAGTAATTAAGGTGAATCCAAAGGTTTTTTCTAAAAAAATATTCGTAAGAAGCATGGCCAGTTCGACCGAAACTTTATTTTATTATGAAATAATAATGAAATAATAACCAAGAGACCTCTATGATTTGCTCTATCTTTTTGACCGTCGATATATTTTGATTCATTGTCATAGATAAATCTTGAACGGTCGATTTTTGAAAATCGATTCTCATCGGAATCGATTCTCATGGAATCAAGCAAATCGATTTAAAATGTCAGATATGTAATCAGGACAATCGTTTGGCCTTGAACCGTTGTAGGAGGGTTGAATTCATACATTCATCACTCCTAAACGCATCGACCCCCAGATTCCTACCTCCTCAGAACTTCCTCTCCTTCCTTTCCCTAAAAAGACCCTCCACATAGCCTCCTCAGAGAACACATGGGTCCTGAGGGAATTTTTTTTCCTCCAGGGCCTCATGTCTGTCATACATATGTCTGTCATACATGTGTCTGTCATACATGTGTCTGGTTATGTTACATTATCGTGAAAACAAGCTTATCGGTCCAAGTGGTTAAATTATATTAAGTAATAAATAATTAGTTCTACAAATTACATGCAAAATCATAGACAAATTATTCTTATTTTAAATTGCAGACGAGTAATGATAATCCTCGCCCTCACTGTGATAATGCCCGGCAACCAGCTCGGCATGAAGATTGGCAATCCTGTCACGTGGCAGGAGGGCGCCGCCCGCCCCCAGGCCAGCGGGGGCGCCCCTGGTCCAGTAGCCCCCGCCCCTGTGCAGTCCCGGCCCATTGTAACCCCGCAGGCCTCGTCCAACGGAGGTGGGACACTTTCCTCACATATGACGCACCCCATCGCTGGACTTAGTCCTTATCAGAATAAGTGAGTTTAATTTTATTAAGTTACCACAATATATTGTTGAGCGCACGGCTAGACTGCACACCGCCAGACTGCACACGGCCAGACTGCACACGGCCAGACTGCACACGGCCAGACTGCATTGGCCAGTCTGCGCATCGCCCGCTCGCACAGATTAATTTGTTTTTGATATCGGGTATATAACAATTTTACATAATTTTTTAAATCATTATTCGTTATCTTTGGATTTATGATAATGCCAAGACGGTTCTAAGGAACAATGGCAAATTGGTAACTTACCATAAAAGCTGTTTAACCCTGCAGGCCTCGACCATATTCTGTCAGTAAGACAGAATATTTCCGCTTTGCAATAAAATCCAAATAAATGGAATATTTGTGAACGTTTTCGAAAACGAAAAACTGTTTTTAAAAGACAATGATTTACGCTTTAAAATTTTATTATTAGAAATAACTATGTAAATTTTTAAATAATTTTTTTTTTAATGCAAACTGTAAAAAGTTTTAAAAATGGTACACTTTACGTTTTTTCTAACTAAAATCATTGGTAATGAAAAAAATAAAAACATATATATTTTATTAGACAAATGTATTAGTACCCTTTACACACAGAGTTCGGAGCGGGACGTGCCCCGCGCCACTTCAGGCCGCCGCGCAAAAAAGTCTCACAGTGAACTGCGCTGTAAGCCGTTATTTTACTTTCGGTCTTTACTTTTCTGCGCGGCGGCCTGAAGTGGCGCGGAGCACGTCCCGCTCTGAACTCTGTGTGTAAAGCGTACTATTATAAACATTATCATCGGCTCACTTTTTAGTCTTTTCATGTAAAAATAATTAATAAATTTTTTTTTTTCAAATTACGTTCGGAAACTTTGATTTCATAAAGGTATACATTTAAAAATTTTGTGATTAATTTTTAGATTTGAATACATAGCTTAGTTTTTCTTTGTGGGTGTACCCACAACAACTCACTAAAGTTTCATGGTAATCGGATGAATAGTGTAGGAAATAATTTCATAACGCCAGAGCTCACTATTATACACGGTGTCCGAAAACTCGTGGTACAAGCGGGAAATTGGGGAATCTACATCACATAGAGAATCAAGTTTTTCGATTTGAGCATTTTTGCATTAAAAAAAAAAAAAAACAAAAATAATTTTTTTTCGGCTCTTTTAGGGTTGCTCACCGACAGAGAATTATGTATTAGCAAAGGTAGGTGCCTACTTACGTTATGTAGCATTGTTCCGTTTCCAAAACAAATTATTCAAAATTATCACCGGTACAGTTGGGCCCGTCTTATGATTGATAGTTGCACTTTTCGAATCCAAATCCGAAAAAGGTCCGTTGGTGTCAGACCCGGTGACCATGCGATAGGTCCAGCACGTCCCACCACCAGCCCTCGATCGAGGTATCTTAGAACTTATAGGCCAAAATGAGACACAATCGTATATCACAAACCACGTACTCCTTATAATTATCCAGACAAATGTCTTCAACAACCGTCTAAATTTCACAAATCGTATATCACAAACCACATTCCTTATGATTATCAGACGAACGTCATAAATAACCGTCTAAATTTCACTGTAATCCAAAAACCACAGATTCCCTACGGAGGAATATCTTCAATGACCGTCTAAATTTCACGAATTAACTTACCTTACTTTGTTATAAAGTTTAAAAACGCAACGAGTTGTAATCTCAACTGTCAACAGAACAACACGTCATAATAAACTGCGTAAACACCAACAAAAATTGTACCGGAGTCGGGGAATTCCCAGCAGTACTGTTCAATTTAAATATAGTTTGTCTCTTCTCTCACGTGTTTATTGAGCCGAGCGAAAAGAGATGGCTAATTTTGCAAACCAATTTGAACGACGAGCTAGGTATAGGGTCAGTTCAACCGTGGAACGACCGAACATTTTATTTTTAGAATGGATTCAATTATGGGCGATTTCAAAATAATGCTTTAAATTCGGATTTCTTTGTTTTTTTCTTTTAAAAAGTTTTTATTACTTAGGTACTATGATCGTGACTAATAATTTACAAGAATTTGACCAAAAAAATTAATCAACTTCTAACTCGATTTACTCGAAAACGAAAGCTCAAATCAAAAAAAGTTATACCACAAAATCGACTCGAAATGTGATGTAGATTCCTCAGTTTCCCGCTTGTACTA
Source organism: Glyphotaelius pellucidus (assembly GCA_936435175.1). NCBI lineage: Eukaryota > Metazoa > Arthropoda > Insecta > Trichoptera > Limnephilidae > Glyphotaelius > Glyphotaelius pellucidus. Next base: position 949,661 of record OW386547.1, read on the forward strand.
CGAGTTTTCGGACACCGTGTATATAGAAACCATAGCGGGCATGCGCACATCAAATCCCCAAAGTTTCATCGCAATCGGATGAATGGAATAGGAATGCATAACGGACAAACAAAGAAACATTCATTTTTATATATTATATATATTATATTATAAGATTTCATTTTCCAGGTGGGTGATCAAGGCCCGTGTGATGAACAAGGGCAGCGTGCGCACTTGGAGCAACTCCCGCGGCGAGGGGAAGCTGTTCAGCATGGACCTGTGCGACGAGAGCGGAGAGATACGCGCCACGGCTTTCAAGGAACAGTGCGACAAGTACTATGACATGGTTGAGGTTTGTCTTTATTCCTTTTTGTATAATTAAATATAATAGTTAAATAATTTTAAAGTTATTCATCAAATGAATAAAAATTGAGAAGAATCCTATGTCTTGGCGTTCTCCTTGGGTGGTGATAAATATCATATTACCTAACTGTTAACGCTTGGGAATGTTGGTAGCAGACTTTGTAAAGGAAGACACCAGACTTTGAAACCTTTGCGACTGATATGCTGTTTTGTTGATTGTTCTTCCAGGCTGCAACCTGAAGATCACCTTGATGACAGTTAAGGGGGGGGGGGGGGGGGGTTAAGGTTAAAGGCGAAAAAAAGGCATATTTTCATGATTTTTTTTTGGAGATATGAATAATGTTGGTTTATTTATTTCATATACATGTTGTAGTATAACATCTGAAGTATCTTAAAAAAAAATTTCAATTAAAAATATCAATAAATAAGTCCGTGAAAGCGAATCTCCGAAGGCGCCTCGAAAAAAAGTTTTTATGTGGTGAACTCCATAACTCCTTACCGGATCATTTGAAACAAAAAAGTTGAAATGCGTTCAAAAGGTTATATGTTTTCCTAGGTAGTCAGAGGTGTTTTTTTTTTTTATTTTTCAATTGTTTTTATTTTTGGCAGCTTTTTGAAGTGAAAAATGCGATTTTCGCCAAAAAATTTCGGTGAATTTGTCACTATAAAATGGTAAAAAAAAACTCCCTCTGACAACCTGCTGATTGAAGTGCAGAAATAGTTTACGAAATTTAAAAAGGATCGGTCAAGTAGATTTTGAGTTATGATGTTCACGAACTTCAAAAATGCTGTTTTCGAGAAAATCGATTTAAAGTTTTTTATACTCGAAATACACTCGAATCGAGCATGAGGGCCGGTCGCTTGAAACGCTGTATCTTCGTTAGTTTCGCTCCGATTTATTTGAAATTTTGACTCAATACTCTCGACATGTTGTACACTCAAAAAAATATGCAAAAAAAAGTTTTAAAACCTTACCCCCCCTTAACCTTAGGCTGTAGAGGGCACCAGTTAATAAATTATATGTCTTGGAAAAACATTTAAAATCAGAAAGAGAACATGTTCAAAGATGAGGTTAAGGAAGATTAAGGAGGACTTAAGATGAATGGCTAGGATCCGGAGCCAACAGAGAGACCCTGCAGGAGAAGAAGAGATAATAATGTATTTGTTTGTACCTCAGGTGGACAAGGTGTATTACATCAGCCGCTGCACCCTGAAGACGGCCAACAAGCAGTACTCTTCTCTGAAGAACGACTATGAGATGACCTTCAACAACGACACGGTGATGGAGGAGTGCACCGACAACACCACCTCCGTGCCCGGAGTGCAGTACAACTTCATCCCCGTCAGTGAACTGGCCAACAAGGATACCGACTCCACCGTTGGTAAGATTGAGATTGTTTTATAAGTTTTATAGCGTTTTTTATTCATATTATAAATGTAATTTCTTTGACTTTTGGGAGGCAGAATAATAGGCTGTAATTAATACAATATATTGATAACTAATATAATATAATAAATGTAATATTATAAATAAACTAATGTTATAAATGCGAAACTGCTTGCGTGTGTTTGTTTATTACGCTTTCACGCATAAACCACTAAACGGATTTTAAAAATGCTTTCATTAATAGAAAGCTACATTATATGCAAGTAATATAGGCGTATATAATGGTAAGCTCTGGCATTATAAAATTATAAAAATTAATATATTATATTTATTATACATTTTCTGTTCCTAATAAAAGCGAGTTATTGCTAACGTCAGAATAAAAGAAAAACAAATCGTTGCCATGGAAACGATGTTGATACATTTGCGGGAAATTTTATTTCAGGCTTCGTAGTTAATATCTATCTCTAAAAATGAAACTTCCGAACGACAGTACCAAATTGGATAATTTTTTTTTTTTGTGTTCATTATTTTGTATAAAACTACTGGTGAGCTCTGGCATTATGAAATTTGCAATAGGTGGCATACGAGCTGTATGAAAACTGAATGTGTCGGGACTGAATGTATGGAAAGCGAATGTAAGTGGGACTGAATGTATGAATGTATGGGTGGGGGGAGGGGAACTCGGGTAAGGGGGTTCGTGGGAGGGGGGGGGGGTACCAGGGAAGGGGGAAGGGAACACAGAAGGGGGAGGGGAGAGGGGAAGACAGAAGGGGGGTTCGTAGGACGGGGAAAAGTAGAGTGGGGAGAGGGAAGGTGGAGGAGACGGAGTGGGAACACGAGAGGAGAAGGGGACGCGGGAGAGAAATGGGAGGCAGGATGGGAAAGGACACGCAAGGAGGAACAATTTCTGTATTAAATGGCATAGCAACAAATGCCGAGTACCAGCCATTTGAGGAAGACTAGACAACCATGCATACTCTTTGTACACCCACAGCATTTGTCCCACTTTCATGCCTTCTCTCTCGTACAAGACTTCATTCGCACATTCATTACAGTAAATGAATTAATTGTAACTTTGCAGACGTGATTGGTGTCTGCAGGGATGCCTCCGATATCACAGAGCTTGTGGCTCGCACCACCGGCAAACAGCTGAAGAAAAGAGATATCACCCTGGTCGATCAGTCTGGAAGTGCTGTAAGTTTATTTCAAACATTTATTTTTACGTCAGTTTTTCTCAACTGCTCGTGATGTGTTTGTATTCACCCTGAAACTGAATGAAAAGACACGCGCCCGTTTTATGGCAATGCAATTTATCTACAGATAGAGCATTTTGGCTTTACAGTGCTCAATCAATTCCATTCGTCGAATTTACATCATATGAACTTACTTTTATTTCATATTTGTAAAAAGCAACTTTGTTACTTTGTGGCTCGCCATAATTTACAATAAAAAAACATAAATTTGTTACACGTTGTCATGGCTTGACAATGTAGATGTTGAAACATTGTTCAATTAATTTGTATCACTTTATGTTTCTCACAAACATTACACTTATTATTACACTATATACTTACTATTATACTATTTCAGTTAATATACACTTACTATTACACTTATTAATACACTATACACTTATTATTACACTATACACTTACTGTTGCACTGTTGTATGCACATTTTGTGCAAGCTGTTAAGACAAATTTTAATCATGTTTTTGCTTTATATGCCCACTGTTTGTTCTTTCTAGGTACAATAATAAAATATATTTAACGAGATGAACTAAGACGAACCTTGCTTAAAATCGTTAAGCGAGGTTCCTCTGTATTATCATAATATAAACATTTTAGGTGACCCTCACCCTTTGGGGCGCAGATGCGGAAGCGTTTGACGGGTCCCAGCGGCCGGTGGTGGCGGTGCGCGCCGCCTCCGTGTCGGAGTTTGGCGGAGGCAAAACTCTGTCGGTGCGCGGCAGCACCGTGCTGCGGGTCAACCCTGACCTGCCCGAGGCGCACCGCCTGCGTGGCTGGTTCGACAATGGCGGCAGTACGCAGGATATTACTAATATGTCTGCTAGGTAAGGACCGTTACACTAATTGATTATACTATTATCATTATGGATAACTACTAAATCACAAGTCCTATTTAAGTTAAAAATAGCATTGTTCTTAAAACGCAAAGCGTATCTAAAAAAAATTGTTCTGTTTTTACATGGGGGATAATGAATCTCAGAATACAGTGTAAAAAAATACAGAACATAATCTACAGAAAAGGGGAGATTTTTTATTTTTTTCACATCAATGACCTTTTGTTGTGAACACCAATTCTTTGTTATGCGGATGACAATCCAGTCCATGAGAGCTTTTTCTTTGACAAGCCTGTTTTGTCGGAAGGTCATAATATTTCCGCTTTACAATAAAATCTTTTTTTTTTAATTATTTTAAAATTCACATAAATTCACAATAATAAAAAAAAAATCCCATCATATTTTTTTTTTTCAAATTTTAGTTGGAAACTTTGGATTCATAAGGTGTAAATTATTTTGCGGTTAACTTTTAGATTTGAATACAAAGCGTGGTGTTTTCTCTTTCTCGGTGTAAATCATATTCCTAACCATGATAGTATGGGAGACAACAATATCTATGGGACCTATACGAGTTTTTTCAAAAACTGAACAAAATTGCCTGAGGGGTTAATGTAGTTATTTTTTGTTTTAATTTGTTTGATACAGTGTGGTAAAATATGCAACAAGTTAAAATAAAATAAAACATTGAGAAGCCATGAATAAATTTGAAGTAATTGATCTACGTACAGTCTAGAACCGGCGAAGTGGTGGCTCCAAGAAATTTATTAAAATAAAATCATTAATAAAATGTGGTGAACTGTACAAGGAAAGTTTTGAAGTAATCCATCAAGTTTGTTCCATCCAGAACCGGCGGTGCGGGAGGCATGGGCTCCAACGAGTGGGTGACCTTCGCCGACGTGGAGGAGAAGCAGATGGGAGCCGGCGAGAAGGGCGACTACTTCAACCTGCTGGGAGTCCTGAGCTATGTCAACTCGGAGAATGCGCTATACAAGGCATGCCCGCAGGAGACCTGCAACAAGAAGCTGGTGGACCAGGAGAATGGGCTCTACCGCTGCGAGAAGTGCAACAGGGAATATCCTGATTACAAATACAGAGTCATCATGTCGGTAAGTACCTTTTTAATTACCAAATCTAATAATAACATTAATATTTATATATATTTTTTAAACAACTAGAAAATGTCTTAGACTTTATCTTTAATGTGATGTACCTCATCGTGTTACATTTGAAATCGGTAACAATAACACTCCTTACGTACATTTTATTTTAGCAACTATATAATATTGTACATACAAAATATAATGGTGAATGTATAGATACGGTATTTCTTAGTCCTCTTCATTAGGGGGTCCTATGCCGAGGCGGACCAAAGTTATTTAATTATAATTTATTTGTCTTCTGTCATTTTTAGTGTCTTTTTTAGGGTTTTTTCATTGACCTCTTTCAGCCAGATTTTTATTCTTGATTTGCACTCAATCATTTTGTTGCAAAGTGTAGTTTCTTTGTCCGAATGTGGTTTTATAACTTGAAATGTTTTTTATATCACTTTTATTCAATCTAGTGTGATGGGTTTCCGGTCTAGTAGAGGATTCAATATTTTTAAATAGTTTCAATAATATGGTTTGGCATGTATTCATTGTACATTTGGCACATCAAAGCTATTGAAAATTTCAATCGAAGGCATTTATCGATGCACAAATACATTAATTGCTAAGCTTTTTCATGTAAAAAATATAATTTTCAGGGCTACGCTTCAGATTACACCGGTGAGCAGTGGGTGACCATCTTCAACGAGACTGCAGAAGCCATCATGGGCCACAAAGTGGCGGACATCGGCCGGGCCATGGAAACTGACAAGAAGGCCTACACCGCAATGTTCGAGGAGCTCACATTCAAGACATTTGTGTTCAGAATACGCACAAAGATTGAGAATTACAGCGTAAGTTGTCTTTTTCAAAATTAAATTTGTTATAAAAGATAAATTTAAAGATGTTTTTTCCCGATTATGTTTTCTTCTATATGGTTGGCTAGTTGGGTAGAAAACAGATGTACATTTGTAAAGTATTACAATCATTAGCATAGCCTAGCATTAAATAGCAAAGCCTGGAATGAAATATTCGTAAAGTGCTGAAATGGTGCTGTACAAATTATCCAAATATTATTGTGTACGTCTTTGTGAAAGACAACTACAACCCTCTTCGTCAAGTAGCAACAATCTTGGCTTTGAGGATGAATTAAGTGAATACCACACAAGATTCCCAGGTGTCCGTAGCCATTGGGGCTTGTTGGGAGGCTGAAGGAGTGGAGAAAAGAAGGAGATGGGGTAGAAGCAGGTTGGGAAATAACTGGCTATTCAGAAGAGCTATTCTCTAAGAGATCTCGTTCTCCCGCGAGATGTCCTGTCAGATTTGTGTGATTTTCTACAGCTGTTAAATGAATAAATAATCATTCACACTTGCAGGAATTCGTGTTTAAAACGACCCAAACTAAAATACGTGACAGCTCACAGCTGAAATTTTGACATCGATCAATAGAAAAAGCAAATAACTGCCGTAGAAAATCACACAAATCTGACAGCACTTCTCGCGGGAGAACGAGATCTCTTAGAGAATAGTCGTAATAAACACAAATTCCTGCAAGTATGCATGATTATTTATTCATTTAACAGCTGTAGAAAATCACACACAAATCTGACAGGACATCTTGTGGGAGAACGATCTCGTTCTAGCAATCTCGTAGAGAATAGCTCTTCAGAGGTGGCTAACAAATTTAGTTGTAAACTAGCAATTTGTAAAACGTCACCAGTACTTCTTAGTTTATTTTATCCAGTGTTTGGGAAATCTGCATGGCGTGCACAGCTTTGAAGAGGCATAGTTTGGCAGTCTTTCAGTATCCATAGATAATAGGAATAAGAATATAATGACTATATAATTGCAAATTGTATCTACACACAGCAGCTTACCACCTTCGTTTCGACCTACACACCAAATGCATAACTTTTACTGGCTTCTTGATAGTCCGTGCAATTTCATAGTTCAGCAAAAGTCAGCACGCTTTCATGCCGTACCTCCCTGCGTTTCTATTTCTATAGTTAGGAAGCACAAATGCTCAACACCCAAAAGATTTCATTCTTAAAAGTCAAATAACATAAAAATATATTATATGTATGAACTGTGATAATTTAAAATCATAATTTTTTAATTGTTTCCAGGATGAATCCAGACTCAAGTCCACCGTAATGACAGCTCAGGCCGTAGACTACAAAGACGCCAATGCCAGGCTTATCAAACAAATCAAAGCCGCCACTGGGATTGAGTTGAATTAGTTTATATATTATGAAGATTGTGAATTTATTACCATGTGATTGTGTTTGTGAATATTATTTTTGTCTGTTAAATTCTATCCCACGGGACTAGGCCAAACAAGCCGCCTTAGGTCAAACAAGCCCCATAAGGTCAAACAAGCCCATAAGGTCAAACAAGCCCCATTAGGTCAAACAAGCCGCATTAGGCCAAACAAACCCCTCGGGGCCAAACCTCTGCACTTGTAGTCAACCTTTTATGTTCATTTTGCCTTTAGATATTACCTCTACTAAGTTAGTTAACCCCTCAGGCTAATTCGTTCGCTTTTGGGAATAGCTCACATAGGTCTCTTAGAAATCGTTGTATCTCCTTTACTGTCATGGTGAGGAATAGGACCTTAACAGTGTTAGAAAGAAAACAAACACTGCGCTTTATATTTGATTCTAGAAGTTAACCACAGAAGAATTAAAATGTGCACTTCTATATGAAACCAAAGTTTTCCGTTGATTTTTTTCTGGTAAAGAATTAAAAAATTTAACTCCGAGATGTATCTGAATCCATCTGAAAATTTAAATAATTTTAAAAGGTGATGAAAAACGCTTTCAAATGTTATTATTTTTGAAAAATTAAAGTTTTTAATGCAAATGTAAATTTTTTTTTTAAAATGGCTACCTTACTTTTTTCCAAACTAAAATTGCTGATAAAGAAAACATATTTAATTAGTCAAATATACTGTAAAGGTTTTTTTCACCTTTTTGGTTGTTTCATAAAAAAAATAATTAACGAAAAATTCACAAATTTTCATGCATTTTTCTTAAATTGCGTTCGGAAACTTTGGTTTCATAAAGGTGCACATAAAATTTTTTTTGTGGTTAAATTCTAGATTCAAATATAAAGCCTGGTGTTTTCTCTTCAGGGATCTCGTTTGGATCATTTTTCTCACCACGGACAGTGAGGGAGATAAAACGATTTCTACAAGACCTGTGTGTGCTGCTTCCAAAAACAAAAAAATTAGCTTGAGGGGTTAAGCATGAATACTTCTTAAGAGGATTTCAGTGCATTCAAATCCCACCTATATTTTTGTTATACTGAAGTCGGAAATGTTTTTTATTCTCTAAAAAAATCTTGCCCGGATGCAAAAAGATAACAAACAAATCGGGATGAAATTAGAATACATTGTCATAGAATATTCTACATTCCTAATCACAGATTGTTCATAAGTCCTTTTATTTATTCTTGTGGCCTTGTTTCCTTGGACACGGTTTATTTTCATTTTAGTTCCTGAAAGTTCTGAAAAATGATTACATTTTTTTAGGTGTAGAAAACCCTGCGGTGACAGGAATAAATTTTGTAAGTGTTTATCTTTTATGAGGCCCGTTGTACGGGCCTAAATTTAATATGTTAGATTTACAATGGTTTAATTAAATTTGATACTAATGTTCACTTCAAGTTCAATTATAAGAAATAAAAATATAAGAGTCTTGAAAGCATATTTTGGCTAATTATTACAATATGATTAAGTATAAGTACCTGCCTATCGAGATTTATAAAAAAAAATATTTTTTATCATTGAAGAAGAAGATAACACTTATAATCTAAATGAAAATATGAAAGAGAAACAAGAAAATGGAAATTTCATGGAAAAAAGAACTAGTTGAAGATAATATTGTTGATTCTAAATATTTGAAATATGAGATTGACAAATATGACGGTTTGACAGAAGGTGGCAATAGCGAAATTGGATAACGCGCACGTCCCGGTTAGACGAGAGGTCTGGGTTCGAGTCCCAGTTGCGACCATTGTCTTTTTCTGTTGTTCTGTGTCTTGTTTCTCTTTCATATTTTCATTTAGATTATAAGTGTTATCTTCTTCTTCAATGATATATTAAGTTGATGGGAATAACCTTCAAAAGTTATAAAAAAGAGAGTTTTTCTTAAAAAAAATTAACAATATTTTTTATTTTATTAATTATATCATTTTTAAAATGCTCTCAGTCACATTAGTCAAACTACACAAACATAATGATTAGTTTAATATTTATTGTCAGTTAGTTTAGTTAGTAAATTGCCCTGAAAACACATTACAGCTTACGCTTCTAACACTTCAATATCTATTTGAGATAGAGAATATATTTATGTAATACGACTCGCTCTGTGGCCGTGCGTCGCATCGTTGTGTATAAATGCAGCGAGTCTTTGAGGAAGCTGTGCTAATATGTGTGCATTTATGTAAAGATAATAATAATAATAATTGGATAATTTGTAGAGCGCCGTTTTTGTGAAAAATCACCTCAAGGGCGCTGTACAGCTTATTATTAATTCCTAGGTTCAAACATACTTACCTGGCAGGTCACTTCCGAGAAATTAGAAAGTTAATAGATACGTTAAGATATTGCAGAAGATACGGTCTTGCACGCGGAGGGCATTATATTTAAAACACTGGACATTGCATGAATTTACATTAAAAGATTAGTGGCAAAAGTAGAGTTGTATTTATTTTGAGAGACTGGAGAATTTAGGAGTCTTTAGGGAAACTTCATGAAATGACCTTTACATAAAGCTTACAACTGAGTTTTTTATTTTATTTTATTTATTTATTTTATTTTCGAGATAGAAAGATATTCGAGCATTGAGAATGTACATGTTTCAATTCGCTCCATGCGTCGTGCGGTAAATTGCAGTATTGCTGGTTATTGCTGTGAATCCAATTCCAAACTTGTTTGAAACATTCGACTATCGGTGTGCATAAAAACATTCCAGCATATCCTCAAAATGATTTGCCTGCACATGATATAATGAACAGCCTATCAGATCTCGTTTTTTTAAATGTGAATAGGTATTGCATGAGAGTCTCAACCGTCTGGAGCCAGTGGGACTATGCCATCCTAATTGTGGTGTGTTGTGAGGCTGAAGGTACTGGGAAGGGTAAGGAGGTGGGGAAATGGAAGATGTTGAAGTGGGAAAGATAAGTGGACACCATAAAGAGACAACAAAATTGTCACAAGTTGGTACCAAAACTTAACATCATAGGATCAATACATATTTATCACAGAATTTAATTAAATTAAAATAATGCCCCTTGACTAAAGTAGGGCTTGCAGTCACAGCCTGGGAAAGTAGGCTGATATAGGAGAAGAATCTCTGTCATCTCTTCGTTTAAAGTTACTCTTGTCGGGTTGGTAGGTCCGGCTGATGGGTCTGTTTGCTGTTCTGTTCTCTTTATTGTTTCCGGCACTCTTCACCGTCCCAGATTTTGACGAATCTGGAAAAAAATAACATGAATAAAGAGCCAGGGTTTCGAGGATATTGCATTGCAGATAGGCACCAAAATCCCCTCTGAAAAATCCACCAAAAAATCTTTGAAAAAATAATATAGTAACAATAATTATTTATTTCAGAAGGTATGATGTACTGCATGCAGGGGAAGTGCTAGGAAATTCATTCTATAATTGACAAAAAAATTTAACAATAAATAAAATGACAAAAGATTCATTAGTAATATATATACAAAATAGCAAAGAGATGCATACATTTTTGAAAAAATCGTTTATGATGGCCCAGTTTTAAATGGAATCAAGTCTGAAAAAACATATAATACTTTACGGGTATCAAATTTGTCAAAAAGGGTTCTTCCCAGTTTTAAACAGCAATAAAATTAATAAAAATGTTTGACCGCAGAGTCGAAAAACCTTTTTGAAAATATCGTATTCAGGTGTACCCAGTTTTATATACATGTAAACTATTTCGAATTGTTTCCATTTAAAACTGACAAAATTGTTTTAAAACAAGGGTTTGCATTTGAGGTAATGCAGAAATTTCAGTGAAAAATATTGAAATTTGAAATTTTTGCAAATGTGCGCAAGAACAAAATATTGATTATCTCAACACAACAGATTTTGACTTGTTTCAGTTTAATACTGGGTCATTGACTTGGCCATAGCGTAACACTTCTGTAGCAATGCAATATCTTGGTAGGCAGAACAGTTGGTGATGCTCCTTATTATATTATTGTAGGAGACTTGGGATGCAGTGTAATCTACCCTCGGTTCTATAAATAAATAACTCGTATTGAACTAACCTTGCGATTTGCTCCTGAGGCTTGCTTTCGCAGGTCTCAAATACTTGGGGTCTACGCTGTACTTATTCAAAACCGGTTGTACAATTGCATCGTCTGATAAATCCATGTTACATTTCAGATTGGTTAATTGGGTGGGGGCGCTTGGTCTATTATCCAAGCCGGCCGTGTACGCATTCAACATCTCGTTGTTGTCTGAGGTGTGTTTCTCACTGGACATATGAGATGATAGGAATGGAGTGGAACTGTGAAGAGATTGCATCCTTCCACTGGGCAGTGTTGTGAGATCGTTGTTTGACTGGACGGTGTCTAGCTTCTTGTGGAGCCATTGTATCACTGAACAAATTAAACAATCTTATGAAAGACCTCATTTTTGACTGAGTTCAACATAGGTTTTTTGCAATTTTTTTTTCTTACATTTGAAAAATAATACGGACCACAATCTATTTCAAAATTTGTAATTAAAGGTCTGCAAAATAGGAGTTATGATATTTAAAAAATATATTATTATCGCTCTCCTGAATAATTAACGTTTTGTCCTTTACAGTTTTTCAAATTTCCGGATCGATGTGATTTAGGCGCAAACAGCAGATGGACAGAAAGCAGTGTCATGACGATACGCATACGACATGGAAAAAGTTTACCAACGAGTGAATCAGAAACTAGAGGCAGGTCATGGTCATGATTAGGAATAATTGACAAGTATTGTATTCATATTCATGTGATTCATCCACATGTGACAGGACAGAAGGAACGTGTTGGTCAATGCATCCATCAAAGAGTGATGAGTCTAGTGAGTGATTATGAATCCATCCCTCCAACTGTGGTGCAAGGTGTTGGGTCCAGAGACCGACTGGGGAGACTTAGGTTAGGTTCTTTCAACCAATCTCTCTCGATCCGTCTCGCCAAACAGTAGGTGGGCAAACGCATTAGCTGCCAAGACCAACCTCACCCCATGAACCCGTGTGCTAAGTCACTAAATGTAGGGAAACATTGTTTTATTTATTATTTACCTGAATGATTGTTTTTTATTGTCTCTTCTTTTTCTGATAACGTGTGCTTTTGGACTTCAATCTCAGACTTCAGCTTCTCAATCTCATTCTTGAGCTTTCCGATTTCTTCGGCTAAATCTTTTTCCCTCATGTAAATGTGGGCTATCTCGGCTGAATTACGATCAATAACCTTCTCCTGTTCGAGCGCAATGGCTGTTCTACACATGAGCTACAAATTAAAACGATTAATATTGTAAGATACTTTACCAATAGAAACGAGGTGGACGATGAACCATTATTAATATAAAACTGCATGCACAGAAGTAATGCCAACATCTTTCACCTATACCATTGCTGCTCCCATCTACACACAGCGGCCTGCTTTTATTTCTGCCTACATATATTTATTTACTTTGATTAGCCTTGATGGCTTTTACATGAAATATTGGTAAGTTGTACAGGAGCATAATAACAAGTATATAGTACATAAATAATAAACTAAGGGGGTATATCACCATCCTCCTGATAGCTTATCCGTATGACACTGAATATTAATAAAAACAAATAAATACTCGCAACACGTAAAAAACTCAGCTAACTTATACCATAAATAGCCACTATTCATAGGTTCAAGTAACAAATAGTAAACTCAGACTTTTTATATAAATAAATTGTGTATAATTAATCGAAAATCTATATTATCGTATGAATTAACTATGAGGAGGATGGTGAAATACCCCCTGAGCATGAAAGACATAAACAGGCACAACACAAGTAGGTAAAAATATTCAATAAGTAAGTTGTACAAAGGAGTTCAACAAGCAGATTCGTATTTAGGCTCAGGCTTACAGTATACGATTCAGCAATTATTGTCACAATACGACTTAAAACATGATTCCAGTGCAGCTCAAGTACTAGAAACATACTGGTGGCAGTGGTATAAAACATTTTTTAGCAATTAATATAAAAATAGTTAATTTTCTGCAAAATTATTATTATTATTATTTTCATACCAAACAAACATATCATTTGCTCCGCAGCTCTGATAGTCTGTGCAGTTTGGCCATAACTCGACTTTCATACCATATCTCCTTTTGTTTTTATATATTATTATCTATATTTACAAATTTTCTATAATATTTTGTTGTGATGGTTTTGCAGGATGATTTTCAGTATAAATACCTTCTCTCTGATCTCCAACAGGTCAACATTTTGCTTGGCAATGATCTGATTGGCTTTCAACAATTGTTCCCCTGTGGTTCTGGCTTCTGTCTTACATTTGGACGCCAAAGTTTCACATTCCCCCAACTTCTCCTCGAATATTGCCTGGAAAATTGACAGATCTTTATTAAAACTTAAACTAGGACACAATAATACATGTTTTTATTTTTAAATTTATGAGAAAAAACTCCAAATTGTAATATTTTATTAAATGAAGACAATATTAGCGAAACTCAATTGAAAATCTGTAGACAGAAAAATATATTGGCACCTCTGGGACCGAAATGACCGAATCGGATAAAGACACCTTAGCTCAGTGGTCAGAGTCGTCGCCAGGAAAGCGGAAGGTCCTGGGTTGAAGGCCCTACCATGGACATCGCCAAGGCGCCAAGATCAGACAGAAACTAGGCGCATCCAGACACTGGATGTACGGAGGCCAGCTTCACTATCATTTTTTTAATTATTTATTTCTATGTATTACAGTATTTACCTATAGATCAATTTTGAAAACATTTTTACATAATATATTTTGTAATTTTATTATGTTGGGTGTAAGGTAGGTTTGTGAAGGTGAAACTGTGGATAGGTATTGTTGTATGTTTCGTGAACACCTCACTAGGAGAACCTGTGCTGAGGTGTTTACGTGTTTATTTATGTTTATGTATGACAAGTATTTATGTGTTGTAATAGAAAGTTTTATATGTATTTTTTTTTTTTCAAATTTTAATAGTTATTGTACATTGGTTATTTAGAAGAGAAAAAAAAAGTATTTAAATATATTAGAGGAATATAAAAAAAATATATATATATAAACATACACATACATACACATCCATATAAATACATGTACCTGCACACATGCATATAAATATATATATACATACGTATACATACGCATACACATTCACATACACAATCATATATGTACAGTACACACATATATAAATTGTAAGTGTATGTATAGTTGTTGGATACTTGAAAAACTAATTAATTTTTAGGTTTATTTAATTTTATACTTTTTATAGTTTTGTTATGTTTGGTTGGGAATAATAATGTTTTGTATAATGTTAATATCTTGATTTTTAATCCAGTCAGTGATATGTTTTTTATGAATGTTTGTAGATGTATTTGCAGATAGTATTTGTTTCAAAGTAATGGGCATGCAATTAAAAAGTTTGGTTGCATAATACTGAAAGTGTCTTTGTCCATGTGTGGTGTGGGTTATCGGTATGTTCAGTGTTTTATTTGTTGAGGACCTGGTTTTTGTTATGGTTTTTGGTTGAATTGGAATATGTTGTTTGTTTTGGACAAGGTATATTATAGCAGATTTGGCATAAAGTTGTCTTATTGACATGACTTCTAATGCTTTGTAGATTTCGCTAGAATCTGTGTGAAATGGTACTTGCAGGATGAGTTTAATTATTGCTTTTTGTATTTTTTTAATTGGGTCAATTGCTATGTTTGTAGCACTTCCGCAAGCTAGTATTCCATATGTGGCAATTGCCAAAGTGCAAAATAGATCGATCTTAGTATTATTAGTGGGAAGATGTTTTTAACGTACTTTATTAGGTGCATGACTCGTTTCAGTTTATTTGTGATGAAATTAATGTGGTCAGTCCAGCGTAAGTGTGAATCAATAATAACCCCCAGGTATTTTGTATGTTTTACCCTTTCTATATGTTCGCACTGGCAGTTGGATAAAGTACAGTCATGTAGAATCAAGCCTATGTTTGATGGAGGTTGACCTCTTTGTGTAATACTATGAGTGATATATTTTGTTTTGATTGTATTAACTGTAAGAGTATTACTGTTTAGCCATTTTTTGACGATTGATAAACTTTTTTCGGCTATTATAAATACATCTTTCCATGTGGCTGCTTGACAGAGAAGAACTGTATCGTCAGCGAAGGTCACGATTTTACCTTCAATTTTAATGTCGCACAGTTCATTTATATAAATGAGGAATAATAAAGGGCCAAGTACACTCCCCTGTGGGACTCCGTACGTAATTGAAAGTGGTTCACTTGTCTTGTTGTCATTATAATGGCGTATTTAAAAGGAAGGCGTGCACGAGACCTGGTCCCTTTAATTGACAGTCTTGTAAGGACGTCACGTCTGTTATACATGATACAGTTAAAAATGACCAAATCGGATATCGACATCTTAGCGCGGTGGCCCGGAAAGCCGAAAGTCCTGGGTTCGTGTCCCAGAGGTGCCAATATCTTTTTCTGATTTTTCTGTTTCTAGATTTTCGATTGAGTTTGGCTAATATTGCCTTCATTTATATAATATTATAATAAATATCATTTGGGGGGACTAACTGTCGGGGGATCAACTGTCGGGTCACCGATTATACTAATAAAAAGAATAAATTTATTTTTTCCTTACCTTTTCCCTTTTAACAGATTGTAACGAGTCCAACGCCTCTCTCAACATATCGGACTTGTCTTTCAAAGTCTGAAACAACAAAAATTACAAAATAATGTATATCAGATTTATAATAATATTAGCTTTTTTGCTCGTGGCTTCGCTCGCATGGTATTAGGGGGAAATTACTGTAGCGCTTGCACTTATTGATTATCTCCCCTCCTGCATTCCATACATTGATTTCCGGTACATTCAGTTTTCAAACAGCTCGCGTTCCACCTAAATTACATAATGCCAGAGCTCACCAGCAGTAAAAAAAAGAATTATCCAATTTGGTTCAGATGTTCGGAAGTTATGCGCGTACAAACATTTCGGAGATTAATTTTTATTTATATAGATAGATATTAACATCGACACCTGAAATAAAATTTCCCGCAAATATATCAACATCGTTTCCACGGCAACAATTTGTTTTCTGAAGTTGGCAATTACTCGCTTTTGTTAGCGACAGAAAACGTATAATAAATATAATATATTAATGTTTATAATTTCATAACGCTAGAGCTTATCATTATATACAGCCTATATTACTTGCATATAATGAAGCTTTTTATGGGTGAAAGAATTTTTATAATCGGTTTATTGGTTTATGCATGAAAGTGTAACAAACCAACACATGCAGTTTCGCATTTATAATATTAGTATAGATTATGGATGTTCCGATACATTGTATACAAAGCAATACGTATTTAAATGATGCAAAGGTGGATTATGTCAAATACCTTCTCAGTGTCCATAAGCCTAGCCCTAGTCTGCTGCAAGTTAAGTTCCTTATCGTGATACTCCCGGTCTAGAGCTCCATTCTGGTTCCTCCAAGTTTCAGCGTCAGACCTGACGGTGTGAAGCTGCTTATCCAGCGAAAGAATTCTCTGGCTTTTGTCCCTGAAAATATAAAGCCATTAATTAGCATACAAAAATTATCTTTACATTGAAACGCGGGTCAAATCACAGCAATGGAAAGATGTGAAAAACATCACATGGGTAGAAGCCCACTGAGGGAGCTTCTTCTTCATTACTGAGGATCGTGACCCCTACCCCAATTTCCATGGTGGACAAGTCTCCTCCACTTCTCGTTGCCAATTTAATACAAGATTTGCAAGTACTTAAATACCTACCTACTTAATTATAAATTTATTTTTTGTAACATTTAAAAAAATTTCAAATAATGAATTATATAATTTTTCACCATCTGAAAGAGATTTCTTTTTTCAAACTTTCTTCAGGCAAGTAGGTATATTGAAAAAATGTAAATAATAAAGTCCAAATTAAGGCGACAATTTCACATTTGAAAAAAGAATCTTTACTTAACCGTAAGTCAAAGCAAATACCCTAGAAGATAAATAATTTCCCAAACTCCAGTAAAATGTTGACAATATTTTCTTGTATTAGCAACTGTGGCCGCTAGGGGCGCTAGTGTAGCATGGTATAAAATTCATTCAATGTATGAAAGAAAATCAAGCCGCACAACTCGCATCTTTAGGAGGCACCAGTGTAGCATATTGCCATCAGAATATATGGGAAAAATCAGAAGTCATAGGTAAAATAATTATTTTTAAGCATTTGTCAAGGTTAGACATCTAGTCAAAGTAAGACTTGCTTGAATAATAAAGGGGGATGAAGCAGATTTAAAAAAAATTGCAGACATTTGATTAATTTGTGCTATTCCACAAAAAGTAATTAAAAATAATATAAAGTA
Source organism: Glyphotaelius pellucidus (assembly GCA_936435175.1). NCBI lineage: Eukaryota > Metazoa > Arthropoda > Insecta > Trichoptera > Limnephilidae > Glyphotaelius > Glyphotaelius pellucidus. The sequence goes on from OW386547.1 coordinate 967,188, forward strand.
TATTTGCGGCATTTTCTAGAGTGGAAGATACTTTCAGTATCGCACTAGTGTAAGACCACCATTCTGGATTGAAAAGCTGCTTGAAATGGCTTTAGCCGTGTTTGGTGACCTGATCCGAATAGTCAGATACTTTACTACTTCCTCTTCTACATCTCCTTTCCCTCCCCACTACCTTCAGCTCAACAATCCCAATTGGGGATGCTGTGGTCTCACTGTCTCCAGACGGGCTCCAGCTATTCATATAAAAAAATAACAGACACATGAAATTGCCAAACGGGGGAGTAAAAACAGGACTTCACTACTCTCAGTCAAAAATTGTCTTGATTTATGAAAGTCCTTACATGATTTGTGACTCCAATGATTTGATAGTTTCCTGCAATTGCCTGCATCTTATGGAGGCGTCTTCCAACTGCTTGTCCTTCCTGGTGAGGGTCTCTTGCATGGAGTTGGCCTGCGTCTGAGCATACAGGTCGGCACACCTCTTCCATTCAATGCGCTCCTGGTAGATTTAGATTAATGAAATCAATGGAGAACAGAATGTAGTAGAGCCCTGAGGCATATGTGTGGTACATGTAAACTACAATGAAGGAGTTCAGATGGGCATGCCCAACCTGTGGCCCAATTCAAGATTTTTTGCAGCCCAAAATGAAGTTTTCAGCTTTCTATATTTTGGAATTTGGTATTCATACAAAAAGAGGAAAAATCGTTCTCGTAAATTTATCACATTTATATTATGTTTTGTGGAATTAGAATTTTTAGACCTTGAGCTCTCGATGGGGATTTTGATTTATTGCTTGAAAAGTGCCAGGCTCATGGCTGCACTAGAAATTTATTTTTGCAATCAATTCCAGCAAGTATATTTTTTTTACACATTTCTCGGAAGATCGATCAACTGACCAGATTTTAATATGTGGAGGGCTGACATTAAGGCAGTCAGCATTTCCCCCCGAGTGGTCCACCTTAGCTCAGTAATTTGATTGGGTTGAGCACCCCTGGTTTAGATGGTTTGGAGATGCAGAGTGGTTGAATGGAGAAAAGAGTTTCGGAAGAATACGAGGCGCTAATGGGGACATTAGGTAATTAACTAATCATGACATCATTTTCGTTCAAGAGGATAAAACGCAACACAACACAACACATCCTTACTCCAAGTTGACATGATCCAACTCCAGTAATTTATTCCATTCACTGCGCTTCTTACATTCTCTCGACTCTTCTGTCTGTCTGATTGTTGAGATGACTGTTTGATTGTTTCCCGTAGTCAATGTTAGATATAAAATTTTATTTCTATTAATTATTATTTTTACATACCTGTTCTAGTTTTTCTCTTTCCCTTTTCATGACCTCTTGATGGTCACATTCATTTTGTATTCTTTCTTCCTTTTCTCTACAAAGCGCCAGATTCAAGTCTTTCACCTTAGCTTGCAATATCTGTTCTGTTTCTTGAAACAGATTTTCTTTGTTTAGTAGCTGAGAAGAAACTTCTGATAATTTTTTCTGCAAGAACATAATTCAACACCCTTATTTAACAATTTATTGAAAAGTATGGAAAAAAAAAAGATACAGCATCCTGCTTCATTTTTTTACAAGTCGATAATAGTTGCGGCGACCTAGAAAAGTCCATTTAGAAAAAGGTGTGCAAATTTCATGATGCCAGAGGAACTCACTGTTTTATATTTTATTACTGTACGCAAACTCATCACATACTGTAATATTTAATTAAATGAAGACATTATGAGCGAAACTCAATCGAAAATCTGGAAACAGAAAAATCAGAAAAAGATATTTACACCTCTGGGACTCGAACCCAGGACCTCCCTACTTTCTGAGTCCCAGAGGTATAAATATCTTTTTCTGATTTTTCTGTTTCCAGATTTTCGATTGAGTTTCGCTCATAATGGCTTCATTTAATTAAATATTACAGTTTGAGGTTTTACTCATAAAAAGTTAAAATAAAAAATAATAATCATCACATACTGTTTTAGAAAAATCTGGGCCATACTGAATTAACTCTCAGGTAACGGGAAACATTTAAAGTCATTTTATCGTGCTTGCCTCTCACGCTGACTTAAGCCATTTCTAGGTTAGAGTTCTCACTGTATTACGTACAAGCATGTTACAGAATCGAAATTCATTTATAAAAATTCCCCATTCATATCTCTAGAAATTTGTTCATCTTGGGCAAGGATTTAAAACAACCTAGACAGGTTTTCCCCCTCGTTCGGTGCGCAGGCGCAGTAAACAAGTAATGCGATTCCGGTAGATATGTGAGCCGCTTTTCATTTTAGGCCAATTTCGGGACGGTTTTTTGGCAAGTGTGAATTTAGAAATTTCATAGGCAATCTCATTTTAATGGTAAAAACACAAATATTTTATTAAAATATATTTATGAAAAAATGACTTTTCTTTTTTGAGATTTGGGTCAATAGTTATATATTTGTCAAATAGACCCGAGCGGGGCTCTCTTTTGGTGCAGAATGATTGTCGCCGCTCACCCGAGTAGTGCTAGGTATTGATACACAGTGGTAAAAACCAATAATTGTTTACCTTGAGGTTGAGAATATTATCCGCCATATTCCTTTTAATATCTCCATCTGAAGCGGGTCCCGTTTTCAGTGATAAATGGACAAGTCGTTTAAATTCATTGTGTTCAATGATTTCTAGAAAGATTTGCATGCCAACTTGTTGTTGCAGCAGTAAAAACCTATTGAATAAAAACCACCATTCAAATTAGTGCTCGAATACAACAGTTGGAACATCAGTTAAAGAAACAATTGAGCCCTCATGCGGGAAAACAGTGTTATTTCAATTAATACTATTTATGCAGATGCATTCAGATTACGCACCATTCACCCATCTACGTTCACAGCAAAAATCATTTTAAAATCTCAACCATAGATGGCAGCGCAAGGCCTATAGTGACAGCCAATAGAGTGATCTTTTTCATATACTATGATAAAGTCATGACAAGTCGGCCATTTTTTGTCGTTTTTTGTCGTTTGGCGTATTTGTCATTTTTATGGTGATAAAGTTTAATTGTGTGTGGAATTTATTAATATGAATTTTTTTTTTAGAAAAATAATTTTTTTTCTTCAAATTTTTTGTACTAAGGACCTGTGTGCGGGGCGAAGGAACACGTGTATCTGCAGGGCAGAGCTACTTTCTAAATTATTTGCCGTTTTCTTGAACCGATTTTCCTGAAAAATGTTCCACACACGCGTTACAATCAGTGAAATTTGTTTTACTTTGCGATTTAATTTTACCTCTTTCCGTTTTAAAGTTATGTGGTATTTTTGGAAAAAATATTTCAAAACGTATTCAAAATTAGTTGAAAGTTAACAAAACCACATAAAGCTTTACGTGTTTGGGTTGAACCGTGTCATAAAACTTCATAATAGTTCGAGTGTGATTTGATATATTGTGACAGACTAAAAAAAAAGTGTATCGCAAGCAGCTCTCAAAGCAGAGGATAAGTCTTTTTTTTCATTTTTAAATAACAAAGTTTAATTAATATTTATTGCTTTCAGATGTGTAGAATTTTGTTCCGTTTTACACACGATATAAGCTCTCTATAGAACACTTGAGTTTTTGATTTACTGCGGTGCGCGCATCTCGGAGTAAACCATCGAATATTATTTTAGGACATAAATTGTTGACATACACAAGAAACATCGATGGATTAAGTCAGAGAGTTACTCCACTTACAATATTGTTTAAGTTTTTTGTATTCAGCCGGCTTTTATTCATTGCATTTCAGAGTTAATGTCTTTTGTTCGGGCACGGATTTTATGTCTGGATAAGACATGTTGATTTCCTGGTTGGGTTTTTGTTTTATTTAGGTATTTGACGGACATTACAAAGGGAGAAGGTCTGAAAAATGGATCTTGGCAACACTATTTTATTAAATGCTTACCTTCATTTTAATGTAATTTATTTATGTTTATTTGATTTGTCTAACTGTTCATGTTTATTTTCAGTCAGTTTTTATTTTTTTTTGTTCAGTTTGAAATCGGCACTTTTATTGTATTTCAGAAGTTAGCTCTCTACTCGGATACAGATGTATTCGTACGAATGATAAAGGATTTGAACAGTGATTTGAAAAGTGCAAAACGAGACGAGCCAAGAAGAGACCAGAAGAGACTAGAAGAAAAAAGAATGGACAAGAAGGGTCGGTAAGCAGTTGGAACATTCAAGAAGAGACAAGAGACAAAACGAGCCAAGAAGGGGCGAGAAGATGAAAGATGCAAGAAAAGGCAAGAGGAGACAAGAGGATGAGAAGATCTAAGAAAGGGCAAGAAGAGAAAAGCAGGTAAGAGACGGAAAGATCCAAGATGAGGCAAGAAGAGTCAAGTAGAGATGAGAAGATCTGCGAAGAAGCATGAAGAGCCAAGAAGAGATATTAAGATACAAGAAATAGCAAAAAGAACCAAGCAGAGCCTAAAAGAGACGAGAAGATTCAAGAAGAGGCAATAAGAGACAAAATACCAAGAGTCAATAAGAGGCGAGAAGATGTAAAAAGAGCCAAGAAGAGATGAGAAGATCCCAGAAGAGATAAGAAGAAACAAGAAGAGTCAAGAAGAGCTAAGAGGAGCCAAGAAGAAACGAGAGGAATTAGGGGGAGGCGGGAGGAGACGGAATGCCGAGAGGTATTTGGTCTCTTCTTGTCTCCTTCTCTTCGCAACAGAAGGGCCAAGAAGAGGCGAGAAGATCCAAGAAGAATCAAGAAGCGACAAAAAGAGACGAGAAGGTCCCAGAAGACACAAGAAGAAGCAAGAGGAGACAAGAAAAGCCAAAAAGCGGCATAAAGAGCCGAGAAAATTCAAGAAGAGAGAAGAAGAAACAAGAAAATAATAAAATCCAAGAAGAGACAAGTAACAAGAAGAGTCAAGAAGGTTCTAAAAGATCAGAGCCAAGAGCCGAGAAAAGGCAAGAAGAAGGAAGATACAAAGATAGGGGAAAAATAAGGCTCAACCCATTCATTTATTCCTGCCCATCCTTATTTCCAATATTGGCTTATTAGGTTGCCATGTATACCGGTCGATTAAACTCCAACTTCCTTCCCATTCTCAGAGCATGTGTTCCAGTCCTAACAAATCAGTGCCCCCTGGTGTACCGGTCTCACCGGGACAGGAATGCTCCTGGCTGGGGTGGTACAATCGTATCGTATCAAATTTTTTGTACTAAACTTATCAATAAATCGATTAAAATACATAAAACATATTGTCCATTAGTTGAAATATCTTATAAATGTACTTGACTTTTAATGTGTGTGTGCTCACTAATGTAATTTTTAACAGCCCACATCTCAGAACTCACTTTCTCACATAACGCTGTTTGTCAAAACTCGATTGCCTAAGGGCTGAATAATTTAATGGATAGCAGATACATACATGTTTCCACATAGTGATTGCTGAAGAAGGCGAACCAGTTGTGCTGGAAAGCTGTCAAAATCTATTAAAAGACCTTGTTGTTTTTTAAGCTCATCATAATCAGTTCTTGTCACAACCAAGACACACAGAAAACAAGGGTCTCTATCATCAGATATGATAACTTTCTGAAAAAATTGTAACACAAATGTTGAAGGCAATTCAATTGTATTAATCTAAGTATTTGGAAAAGCTACAAATATAGACATGTAAAAATAAATAAATTTACCAGGTGATTAGATTCCGAATACTTCTCTATTTGAAATGTCAATTCTTTTTTCATTTCATCTAAAGAGTTTTTGCACAAAACTTTGTAAGTTCCACGGTGAAATACATTTTTCATGCCACTACTACACTCGTTAAAATTCATTTTGATATTTAATTGATCACGACTAACTTATTATTATTATTGAAGCAAACAGGTGTTTCAAAGAAAACTTTTAAGTACCACCAGACTTTTTATAATCTCAAATCTGAAACTGACAGAAGTTCGTTACCACAACAATTTGTAAACAGACTGACCATAGACAAAGATGTCTTACAGATACGGACACACCATAAACAACAAAAGCACATTCATAATTTTCATCGACGAGTTCATAGTTTTGATAGCCGATTATAGTTTGACAATTTATAAATATGGAAGTCTTTTAAAGACTATTTTGCTGTAAAGTAGTATTTCACTCAAGCGATTTTGTAGCTTCTAGATTTTGCGCAAAAAGTCACGACTTCTTGTTTCTTGTACGAACTTGTTTTCCCGCCATGTTAATTTTTCCATACAATTTTTTGTTGTCACCTGTCAAACTATAGCGTGTTTATAATATTGAATATTCTTCTCTTGCAACCGCTATTTCTTCAATAACAGTATGTGGAACGGTTAGTTATTGTGATACATTAACATCCGTAAGTTATTACTGGTTTTTACATAATGTTTAACGTAATTATTCGTGTTTTCTTGTAGATCAAAGCGCTCAGGGTGGAGGCGGTGGCGGAGGATTTTTTAATTCGCCGAATCAGTTTGGAGCAGCAAATACTCCAGGAAATAAATCAAAGAAAACTGTAAGTAATGTTATAGTATACATACAAAAGCGTACGATTTCAAAAACATTGCATGTTGTGCACCTTCTTCGCGTAAACATATCGTAAAGGTAATCGTTATTTCTCCTTCAGGGCAAAAGAAGTTCGCGAACAGCTCCCCTCGTCATAAGCCAAGCACTCAAATGTTCTGATGATGGAGTCAAGATATGGGGATCGGACGTACAGATTGCCTGCATCGTCGCCAGAATTCAGAATATCAAGGTCCAAAGCACGAAAATTGTGTACACAATCCAAGACATGACGGGCAGAATGAAGGCAATGCTCTGGATCGACCAGGACTCCATGAATGAAGATGTTAGTATATTTATTTAACTTTTCTAGTAATAATTTAGTGGAATTACACAAAGTAATACTAATTGTATTCTTAGAAAATATATTTATGTACAACGGCAACGTAAAAGTGTGAAATGTTTTCATGACAATGATTATATAAAAATAAACCGTAAAAAAATATTTTATTTTATTTTCCAGGAAAAGGCCATTCCAAATGTAATGGTGAACACATATGTTCAGATATTTGGAAATATCAAAATGAACCAAGGGAAGAAGGTCCTCATTGTGTTCAAGATGTTCAACGTCACAAACATAAATGCCATCACATTCCACTACCTGCAGTGTATCCATAATAAAATTAAATTGGAAGCCAAGGCCAAGGGCGTAAGTATTAATAATTCTATTTTTAAAAACTCATTGACCATTTCAAAAAAAAATTCTTCAAGACATTATTAATTTGCTCCACTGAAAATATGGAATGTCCAATATTTCAAATGTCTATGAATATCTTTATTGGGCAGGAAAAAGTTCTTAAAACATTCACGGACATAATTATTGCCGTCTTGTATTCTCGTTTGAGAGGAGATGGTGATATGACGCATTCACATAAGTTTTTATGAGAAATGCGATATGAACAACAGACTGGGAAGTCAAATTTTGTATTGCAGTAATGTGTAGCCTCTTTGTTTATGACAAAACGTGAAATGGCCGGCGTAGTCAAACGGTAAGGCTCTTGACTCGCATTCCGAAGGTCGCGGGATTGAATCCTGGCGTGGCAAATAAATTTTATTTGATTAATTTGTGTTATTTCACAATTTATTAATTTAAAATAATACATAGTATATTTGCGGCACGTTCCAGAGTGGAAGATGCTCTCAGTATATCGCCCTGGTGTAAGATCACCATTCAGAATTGAAACGTTGCTTGAAATGGCTTTAGCCGTGTTTGGTGATCAGATCTGAATAGCCAGGTACTTCCCACCTTCCTCTTCCCCAACTCCTTCCTCTTCCCCATCTCCTTCCCCTCCGCACTTCCTTCAGCCTCACAACATACCCCAATTGGGGATGCCGTAGTCTCACTGGCTCCAGATGGAAGCAGTTGGGACTCTTGTGCGGTATTCATATAAAAAAAGAACACTTCTATACTTGATAGTGTCACCACACCCAAAGATGATAATTTTTTATTACCGATTTTCATTGTCTTTACAAAACACATGTCCTGTGACAAAAGCCATGTGATAGCATATGTTGTATCATGGACCTCTCTTTTCCGGCAAGTGTCCATCAGTGTGTTGAGTCAATATGTAATATCAATTATTCAGGAGAGCCACCCTGAGCTTTGCTTGTCTCTGCAAAACTAGTAATCTGTCTAGTAGTAAATTTAGCTATTTATTTTCCTTGTGCAGATGCGCAGTTTTATAGTTAAGCTTTTTAATATTTATATTGGATTTTCACTAATTTTATATGCTTCAATTCCAACCCAAGCCCAAGATAAGCAGCGACCTGAACTCCACCTCGGCCACGTCAATGCCGGCCAACTCGCTGATGGGTGGGATGGACGGGGGGGGCGGCGCCTCGGCCGGCCTCAACCCGCGCCAGCTGCTGGTCTTCAGCCTCATCCGCCAGGCCAAGCTGGAGACGGGCATCAGCCGGGATGACATGCACTCCTCCATCAGGGATAAGATGTCCAAAATGGAACTGGAGTAAGTTTTAATCAATAACTAGGCTAACTAGTAGTTTTGTGAATGACCTTGCATAAAAAAAAAATATTTCTACTTATATCTTTTACTGAATCAAATTGAAAATTTCCTCTCAAATTGTAAAGTTTGTAAGTGGGTACTTAAAAACCCCTCTCCCCTTCAAAATCTAAGTGCTGCCCGCAGATGATACTACAAACATCCAAATGGCCCCCAACAGCAAAAAGATTGCCCTCCACTGTTGTAAAGGGAAAATCATTTTTTAACTGAGTTGTTAAACACATCATGAATGAATTCATTTTCATTTGGCAAATGCAATTAGAACTTTTTTTTTACATTAACTCCACGCAGGAGGCCCTGAGGAAAATAATTTCCCTCAGGGTCTATGTCATCTTTGAAGATGCCGTCTGGAGGGTCTTTTTGAGGAGAGGAAGGAGTGAACATGGGTCTTGAAGAGACCCATGTTGTAGGAGGGAGGAAACACAGAGGCCGGCAAATCGTTCCACAGCTGAGCTGTTGAACTCAAGAACGAGTTGTAGAAATGACTCGTTCTCATGTGACTAATGTCAACTGTGTACAAATGTACTGAGTTTGGTGTGTTTCCTGACTATGCACCGGTACCAAGAACTGAATAGGTTTAGCAAATATTAGGACTAAAGCTATTATATTAAGGAGATTTATAAGCGACTCGAGTTTTTTATGCATAGCATACGCAACGCTAATAAGTACTGCCATACTATTTTGCTAGTGTTTTTACCCAATGCGATGCGTCGACTAGGGGTTTGATACTGATAGTGCTGATGGAAGGCTACGCGAGTTGCATTCGCACCTACTACTCGTTTAGAAATGACGTCCAAAGATGATTTGAACATTAAATTTGTTCTGGGAAAATATCCATCTTTATATAACAATAATTTTCCAAATTAAATTAATATTTGACAGAGGTGTGGATTGAGGATAGAAAAAGTACTCAATTTGACAACCATTCTTATGTAGTACTTTGGCGGTGACAAAGGTATTACATTTAATATTTATTTCGTTGTAAGGGTGAACCCAAAATCTTCTTTTAGTTCGTTTTTTATGCTTGTAAAGATGAACAATATTTTTGTCTTCATCGCTAGTCACTTGACTTTGTATTAATTTCACGGCTGCACTTGAAAAATAGCTTATAATTATCTCTGCACACGAAGGACCTTATTTGCAGAGGATTGAGGCAGTGACCAAGAACCCGACACTAATACTTATCTCTTTATTTTATTTTCAGTAAAATCTTGGAATGGATGTGCGGAGAGGGGCACATCTACTCGACAATCGATGAAGACCACTTCAGGGCTACTGATGCTTCATAATTATTTATTATGTGTACTATGTGTGATCTGTTTAAACCGGCATTACCTTGGCTATTTTTCTCATAATGATTGGGAAAGTTCCTATCGACAATCCATTAATATTGTAATAAGGGCAAAGAGGAAAGGGTGCGCTCAATTCTGCAGGTTTTCCAAATCCTACCAAATTGAATCAATGTTCCCTTTTCAATCTGATATCAAAACCTGCAGCCGGATGCGTGGCCTTCAAATTCAATAAACATCTTATTTTTTACAATAAAAATTTAGAGCCACCAAAATAATAAAGTTACATAATTCATAATGAATGGTATCTGTGCTCGGGGAAATTACACGTTTTTATTGGCTTTGTCTCACAAAAAAAAAAACTTGTGATTGTTTAGTAAAATTGAAAAAGAATACCACAATTCGTGACTTGTGTTTGTTTCCCCCTAAATATAAGATACTTGATTATTTTTTTATGTAATTTTTCAATAAAGAATATATTTTATTGATGTACGTCTTATAACCCATTTATCTATCCCACTTTATTGTTCTTACTATCAAACATTATTAGATGAGACATGGTAAGGTGAGATCATTCAAAATGTGGTTAAGTGGGACAAGGCAATGTTGGGTGAGGCGAGCAAGGCGAGACGAGACAAGGCAAGGCAGGGCGAGATCAATCGAAGTGTGATAATGTCAGATGGCTAGATGACATAAGCAAGGCGAGATGAGGCAAGGCGAGGCTAGCTGAGAGAGAGAAGGCAAGGCGAGATCAAAGTGTGATGAAGTGAGACGAGGCAAGACATTCACAGAGAATTCTCATTCTGAGAGAGAGAAGTCAAGGTTAGGTGAGATGGGACAAGGCTAAGTGGGACAGAGTATGGTAAGATGGGGCAAGATGAGGCGAACTCGAGACATGCCAAGGCTAGGCAAGGTGAGAGGGCAGGATGAGGCGAACTTGAAACATGCCAGACAAGGCAAGGTAAGCTGAAATGGGACAGGGCAAGTGAGATGGGGCAAGATGAGGCGAAATGTGGTGAGGCACGTTAAAACGAGACTAGGCAAGGAGAGAAGTGGTGAAGCGGGACAAAGCCAAGCTAGGCGAGGCGAGGTGACACTGGACGGGGTTAGGCGAGAGCAAAGCTCGCATGGTTATAGGGTGGATATTTGGCGCCCGTAGAGAATACATTCCGCAAACTACACAGCTTCAAAGCTACGCAGGTATTGCTAAATATTTGCACAGCGGACACCTCGCTGAATAAGATTCTGCAATGCACATAACTCCATAGTTGTGAGAATTGCATGAGTGAGATATACCAGGCGCATATTTTTTTTAACAATGTTTTACCCATAGACATCCAATTGATAGACCAGTCCACCAGGAAAAGGGGATCAAACCAGGTTGCGAGGGCAGGTGGTGAGACCGTACCCTTTTGTGATTTTTCAATAAATGCATCTGACATAGTGTACAGATCTATACTATGTCAGATACAGATTTTATTTTATTTGGAAAACCAGCAGTTACAATAATTTATAACGTATGATAAAATATTTTACCAATAATAGGTTTCCACGATGTATACTAATTATTTAGTGAAAAATTAAAGATACATATAGGTAAGTATACAGGTAACTCGCATAGTACTCCTAATATCACTACTTAGTCCTCGAATGACTAGTTTTTTTACAATGGGCTGGTTGCGTAAAAAACTTAATTGCAAATCCCAAAACGGGTAAACAAAATTCGGGCTTGTTCCTAGAATCGAATATTTTGTTACACTATTTAGTTAGACAGTTTTACAAATCTTTACATAGTATAAAATAAAGTCGCTCCCGCTGTCTGTACGCTTAGATCTTTTAAACTACGCAACGGATTTTCATGCGGTTTTCACCAACAGATAGAATGATTCATGAGGAAGATTTTTAGGTATATAATTTGTCAAGGTTTTGTGTATATATGCGGCGTGGATTTGATATGTATGAAAATTAACAGATGGCGTTGGTTATAAAGGTTGGGTAATGGCGTTGTGTTTCGTTAGCCACAGCAACGTGTGGCCGGCTCTGCTAGTATGTTATAATTTATTCACCTCACTCATTTATGCGTCGCTATACAACCCGACTTGTAGGCGAGTCCTCTGCTTCCTTTCCTAAAATGACCCTCCACACAGCATGCCCAAAGATGACGTAAGCTGTGTGGAGCTAATATAAAAAAGTGACCAATACTTCAGGGTAAATTGAGCGTACATGTTTATAAATAAATGCAGGCATTATAATATTATGTCACATTATGTCACTCCAAATGTGGGCTGCGGGTTGAGAGCCGCTGCGCGCTGCGGATTGATACGATTCGTGTGTCGGTAATTTGTAGGAGGTAATTATTTCACACGACCCGAAGTATCTTTCGCACATTACGCGAATAGTTTGTCGTGAGATTGTCGGCAAACAGATAAAAGGCCTTGTGTATAAAGAACAATCATTTGTTTTGGAAGGCTAATTACTGCCAGAAGCGTTTCTCGGCACGAGGTTGGTTGCCACAGCATTGGACAATTCTATTATACAAATATATTTTACCTAAATTGTAATGCTTATTAATTCCAAAGACTACTTGAATTGTGTTGGGATACTTCCAAATAAGATCGAGGTTCGTTGTGATTACACGTTACTTTATTTACGTTTATCGTAATGTTTACGTAGAATATTTAACTGAACCAGACGTCCTTTCTGTAAGAGATTCTGTGTTATTCTGCGGGTGCGGACTCGCAACTTCATAGAATCTAGCCGTCTACTATGTGCCTTCGACTATTATTGTAACCGTTCGTACATTAGAGACGAACAACGATATATGATACTCTTCTAAAATAATATTCAGTAACACATCTTCACTCTATTAACTCACATCAGTCAAACATTTAAACAAAATGAATACACATTACAAATAAGAATTATGAATAAAAAAAATTTTTGATACCAACTTACCTACTTTTTTGCTCCTCTGATATGATTTTAATTTATTAGTTGCAATTGAAAAAAATCAAAGTTCATTGAACGTGAATATTTTTACTCATTACGCAGTAACACAATTTCAAATCACGCACCAATGCACCGACAACCGAAATTTGTATGTTTAATAAGGTTCCCACGTAAATTTTTGGGAAGTGCTTAGGGTAATTGTTAAGAAGATTATAATTTGATGCCTTAGTCCGCTGACATGTAAAATTGATTTTGTATCACGAAGCGGTTTTCCTCACACCTAATAACTTATAATCTGTCAAAGACGACGAATAGGAAATGACACAATTCCTACTTTTTATCCTTCGTGCATAATACCTACCTGTTATTAAATAATATATTTTCTTATTTGAGTAACTAATCATCACCGAAGAGATAACCCGACAAAAGTGTGTTATTTCTTGAGCAGACAAAGAAAGACCTATCTAAAGGCAAGAAGTCTAAAGACTATATATAAATTGGCGATATCAAACTTTCCAATTTGTAATCTGTATAGATCAAGCTTCTTCGGATTAGCTGTCCACTGAAGAAAACTAGAAGTGTTCCATTTAGCACGCGTTCTGTCTAATTACACTCATATCTGAATTTCGTAAAAACAGCTTTTTATTGAAAATTTAATGCCTGATTGGCCAAATATTTGGATCACGAAACTAATGAACTAAACGATTTTTTTTATTCTTGACCGATATCAAATGATTTATTGGGGCAGTGCCTTTCCTAAAAAAATAGAAGAAAAAAATGGGAATTAGATACGCGTATAGGTACAAACATCCAAAACATAGTATAACTTTATTTGAAAAGTTTATTCACATACACCTCTTATACGGGCATTTACAAAACATGTGATATACATAATAGTAATGTGGAACATAAGAACCCATGCAGTGTGTATTCCGCTAAGATTGATTTATTGCGGTATGTTATTAGAGCTTGTTTGTAACTATATTTCGTGCAGTTGTACGCGTCTACTACTCCTGAGAAAGCATTTCCAATTGCATGCAATCTAAATACAAGCGAGTATCAAAGTGACTCAATACTGAAATTTTCGTTACAATTAAAAATAACTTTAAATCCAGTAGTTCTTGTTGGTGTATAGTAGGCAATTAAGGTTAATAAATCAGGGCTTTCTGAAATAGCATTAACAATTTAAAAAAATAAAGGAAAGTTAGAAATAAGTCTTCCATCGGAGAGTTTTAATAATTTTAACTCTATCATGAAGAAGTCGTAATTTATTATTCCCATTGGTAGACCGAGTTTAAAAATAATATCTCTTAGGAATTTATGCAGAATTTTTCCAAGTGGATTAAGTGATGAGACCAAATATGAGAGTTATATTCGACTCTACTACGAACTAGAGAAGAATACAAGATTTTTAATGTTGAAATATTTTATGAAGCAAAGAATTTTTAACAATATATTAGTAAATGTCTTAAATGTGAAAGAAAATTGAATTTGGAATCGAAAATAATGCCAAGATCATTAATTTCATTGATAAAGGTGAAGGACACATTGTTAATTTTATATTGATAGATGAAAGGTTGATTTAATCTGAAAAATATTAATATCTGGCATTTCTAATGTTTAGATAAGTTTGTTTAGTTTGTACCAATCTTAAGTAGATATATTTGAATATGAATTAATTCATTTTCAAATGTGCTCGAGAAGTACTTACATATAAAGAATGTCTCTGGAGAGGACATAAGAGACTTTACAGTATTTGACAATACTTACATAAAAATTTTTTATTGTACTCCCCCCCCACCTTTGAAAGCCCGCAAACCACCACTGTTTGGTGGGCACTTACTAGTAACCGGGGTCTTGTTAAACGTCCTATTCTAATTGCAAAACAGCTTATTGCAAATTGATTCTATGTTTTTATCATCATTATGCCATCCTTTATGTTGGTTGTTTCGTTATGTTTTGATTGTAATGCTCATCTTTTGTTATGGTTTTTTTACCAACGAGAAACCCGTAGTATTTTTTGCAAACACCGTTTCCAAAACATAGACCAGCTATTCAATTATTACCGTACTAAATAAATGAATACGAACTCTTCAAATTATGTTCATCGTAGTTCAAAACGTTGTGTGATGTTATGTGATTTATTTATGAACGCCCGTTTTATGCGTTTTTTCTGTCTTTATGAATAGTAAAAATTATAATGTATTTATTATGCATAACTGAACTGCCTCAGTAACAATATTTTTATTTGTTTAGTGATAAATTGAAGACGTACACTGCCTCGGTATAATTATTTCCCTCCATTAGTATTCTGGGCAATGAGAAACGTATAATATGGTAGTTAGTCCCAGAATTTCTGCATCAGAAATAAATCCCGACTTCTAGTATTATCCCCTCGCACATCCCTCTATTTCATTCTCCTCGCCCCTCTCAGATTTCCATCTACCACTCCTTCCCTCCCTGCTGCTAAACTGAAGAAATACACCCCTCCTTCACTTTCCCACCGTTGCTGCGACTTCGCGACCCCATTCCCGCCTCTATTCCTCTCCCGCGCCCCCTTTCCAACCCGCTTTTAGTTGGAATTTTTTAGGTAAAATAGGAAGAAAAATCTGTTGCTAGGTTGTTATAATAACATCAGTTTAATGTCCTTAAACGTGTCAAAGCGAAGACCCGGTTCCAGTGGTTTAAAAAAAAAACAATTGAAAATCTTCAGATCGAAACAAATAGTTTTCCTGACATCGTATGTCCATTGTCCATGTACAGCAGATCGCTCTTCTTACACTTGAATTCTGATACAGATTTGAACGACTCACTCGGCAATACTGTTGTATTTGTGGCGAAGTCCCCGAGTGTGAGACTTCGACACAAATAGGTTGATTTGTGACAAAATCCCACCGTTTGAAACGTGAATGACGTAACCCACTGAAGGAAATCCGATGGTTTGATCACCAACCATGTCAATATGACGTTTATAAATGCTACCTACATTTATCTGATTAGTATATCCGGCTGAGTGTGACAGATTATAATCAGGGAAAATCAGAATCCCTGGTCTAAGGCAGGTACTTCGGCCAGTGATTCGTCGCGGGTAATAGAGAGGAAATAATTGGACAAGGAGTTATGAAGATCATTCGTTACGTAATGTCAAAATGTGTAATCTACATTCACAGATACAATCTCGCGACATATTATCTGCTAAGTGGAATCGTGAGCACGGGGTCGGCCTGTACCTATTAATGCTCTGTACGACAAATACAGGGTGTTAGGGGACGCACTTGACTTACTTTAACCAACGATTCCTGACATTACTTGGAGTAAAAAATGTAAATGAAATTTTATGCTCCGTTGACTTATTTGATGTCTTTTTTTCGCAACTAAAAACATTAAGAATCAGTAGGTATTGGACAGTTAGAGGCGGGGTGAGGAGTTGGCCGGTTACTCGGCTGAGTGACCGGTGACAATATGTGGAAGAATTTTTTTGTTTGATTTTGGAGAAAAAAAAAATGATAAAAAAGACATCAAAAAGTCACCAGAGACCAAAATTTCATTTACACTTTTTACTTCAAATAATGTCAGGAATCACTGGATAAAGTAAGTCAAGTACCTACGTCCCTTAACACCCTGTATAATATATAATTTAATTTATGGTCGCTGTATGCACAAAATGTCTCATGTTACGTTTTTGGCTAAAATGAGTTATTTGAACCCAATTTTGATTGGTATTTTTTTTTCTTCATAATTCACAATATATCCCATATCAATATTTTATTTGGTTTCCTAAATAATTCGACATACGAGTAAATAAATCCCATTTTCAATGAATTTTTTCATGATTTAAAGGCAACTTTGGCAATTATTTAAAAAAAATATACTTTACTCTATTTAGTATATAAATATGATGAAACATAAAATATAAATGATAAAAAAGTTTTTATGTACATAAATTCAAATTACAAACGACCCACGTACATTTTTAACACATATATGACGAACATAAAGTAATTTTTTTACCAAAAAAAATGTTTTTTTACGATACTATTTTTTTTAATTCATTTTTTAATATATTAGCAGCAATATATAATATATAAAGCAAGAACATATTTTAAATAATTATTTATTTAATATTAACGGTTTAAATATACCATAAGCACACATGTCACAAAATCCCATGAAACATATTAGAAACAGTAAATAAAGATTATAACAGATAATTGTGGCGTTTGAAAGAGAAATGATACCAGAGATGCGATAACATACAAAAATCTATAGTACAAATAAAATTAATATTGATTGGAAAGATTTGATAGTATAGCCCTCTTGTACCTACCTTCCGTGCAGTTAAATAGATCTACCACATCTGCATATCTGTTAGTAACTTCATGTAATCTAGGTACAAGCGAGTGTTTCGTATACTCAGTCCGGTTATTGTAGCATTTAAACAGGATTTTAGAACGAGTGGCCCTCGTGGGTATACGAAATTCAATGAGCTCAGTTAAATCAGGACTGTCTATTCTACCATTTACAATTTTATGTAATTAACTTACAAAAAAATACCAAAGTTGTTTTCAAAATCACGCGAAATTGAATTTTTAATAACCAATGTATCACAATTTAAAACAAAAATAGATAAAATAGCACTTATCCGTACTAGATATTTGCTGTACCATTTGATTAAAAAAATCATTTTTCATTTGTTGGGTATTTCGGCCCCAAATCCAAATTTTAGATTCGTATGAACAAGTTCGCGTTGCCGTTCATACGTTTGCTACAAAAAAATATCCCATGTGGAGTAAAACAGTGCGCACAATACATTCTGTATACAAAATTTAAGAAAAAATTGTCGGTTTTAATAATAATTTTATATAAGTCCTTTCTTTTTTTTAAGAAATAAGGTGTCAAATGTAACTCTACAATCAATAAAAAAAATGCACACCGGTTCCTAATTTTTAAAACAGTTTTTTTTTTCATTCTTTCCTTATATTCTAAAATCTACATAGGATATTTTGTGCGTGCACCGACGATATACTTATCTAATGGTCGGTAGATTGTGTAAAGATGAAGCGACCAAACTAATCTAATCACGGCAAAATTATAATTGAGAATCCACTCTTTATCCGTCTTTACAAGTAGCAATTAGAGAGATAGCGTTCAGAGGCAATTATAGGATCTCGTTAGTAAGGGGTGTTTGAATCACAATAAATTAATGTACTATTATGGCCTGGCCGCCCTGCTAATCTCTAATAGGTGATTTCCTTATACTTTAAAAGCAAAGGAAATTAATTCAAGATCAGAATTGTCTTTAAAGTTTCTTTTAGATTATATTTTAAATCAGAAGGGTGGTTCTGCATCTTTTGTGTTAAGTCAGCTTTTCAAGACAAAAAGGTAAAATCAATCGAATATCAAGCGTTTTTTTCTGATTTTCTATGGCTTTCAATAGTTGTCGTTTGATGAATGGATTAATTAACTTTTTTTTGGTGTGTTATGCCGTATTGTATTACCTCCTTTTTTAGTCAATGTTTCGGACAGTGTTACAGTGTCCATCATCAGGGCAGATGTGACTAAATAAGGCGGTAGCGCAACACATAACACCCCACAAAAATACCAAAAATACTTTTGGACGTGAAAATCTAAAATCATATCGGTTGAATTACCTTATTAAAAACACGAATTATTATTTTTTTGTTATGAAACTACTCAGGTGTATATAAACCTAATAGGCGTTCGTAAATGACGACCAGTTTATCGTATTATTTTCACGTATGGATGACATTCGATTCGCACATTTTCCCGTGACTGACATCTCTTAACGAGGATTACGCGGCAAACGCCGTCATCTTTGCTAGGGTAACTACTTTTAAGAGTTGATGTCGCGCAGTATTATTTGTTAGCGCGGTACGAATTACCGTTTTTAAGAAAACTGTCAAAAAAGTGTCGTATAAGGCCGATTTAACATGCGTTACGCTGTCGCAAAAGATACAGAATCAAATTTTAGTATTAAATAGTTCCAAGTGCAATATTTCTATTTAAACATGTTGACACCAAAAGCTCACCTTCTCTTAGTTCTCATCAGTTTCTTTAAAACAATATTTTTATACTTGTGATATAGTTTTGGATTATTTTACCGCGCTTCCTCCTCTTCTATCCAAAGTTTCGAACAGCGTTACAGTGTCCATCGTCCGAAACGTCGGCTTAAAAAGGAGGACACGCAATACTGTTGTATACATTAATCAATTGTGTGATTGCTTTCTTTGATGATGAAGTATTGAGATTTCGGCTTATTAAAGCAGAGGTTCTTTTTATTCTTTTAGGGATTGGGCCTGCTTCACGAATTGCTAGGCTGAGGGAAGAGAGGAAGGATGGAGGATGATTTGGATTTACATAGCTATTCAGATCTAGTCCTAAAAATGGTGAAAACAATCTCTATCAACATAATATTATATTATTTTTATAAATGGTGGTCGTTCACCAGGGTAATACACAAATTATCTTCAGCTCTGAAATGGGGCGTAAAAACAGTAGCTTCGTGTGAAAGATGTTAGTATTAATTAGTAAGGTTAATAATTAAAACCTTTTTTTGATAGGTAAATTCGATTATTACACAATGTATTATTTTCGGATTTGAAAACGCAACATTCTAAAGTAATTTACGGTAGTTTTACAGTGAATTTACGCCGCGCGCCGTTCTTGCAATAAGTGTTGGGTTTCAGGTTATTTTTCAGGAGTCTGCGCTAGTTTAACTATAAATCCTAACGTTAGGTACATGATTGTAATATTTAATATAATACAGAGATAATATAATTCATTTTGCAGCAACCAAGGGCCGCGTACAATGTTTGATAGGGGCAGGTACCGTCTCCTGGGGTGAAGAGAACCAGGTGAGGTGAAGCGGACCCGAGCTCACATTGCTTTGCAAACGCTATAGCTCCGCCAACAGAAGTGATACACCCCCCCTTCTATTCATAGATGTCTTGGAAGTATTATACTTGCCTGTGAAGTGGTCGGTTTCGCTATATGAAATATTTCATTTAAATTTCGGACAATATGCAAAGGTTTTTTATTTTTGTTATTGTTTTTGGGGTGTTATGCCGTGTTTCGCTACCTCCTTCTTTAGCCAACGTTTCGGACAGCGTTACAGTGTCCATCATCAGGGCAGATGATGATGGACACTGTAACGCTGTCCGAAACGTTGGCTAAAGAAGGAGGTAGCGAAACACGGCATAACACCCCAAAAACAATAACAAAAATACTTTTTGGCCGTGAAAACCTAAAAACATACCCAAAGGTTTTTTATTTTATTTTGTGAATATCCCGTTTTATAACTACTTCACATCAGAACGTAAAAAGGATATTGTTTTCTAAACTCAATTATAATGTTCATTAATATCTTACGTAAGCACAAAAAAAAAATGAATGCAAGCAGCTGTTTACGGAGGGTATTTCCCCGTCTGCCGTCTCCAGAGAGAGGCCATCGGGGGGACTCCATCTAGACAGTCTGGGGGTGATGATAAAAATATAAACAAAATTTTCAAGGGTGGAGCCATGGAACCATGGCGGAACCATGCCACGAACAAGTGAGAAACAAATGGGAGGTTGAAAATATTGGATCCTCGCGTTATTATTCGACGGCAGCGTGGTCGAGAATCCCGGCGTGGAAAATAAATCTTATTTGATTAATTTGTGTTATTTCACATTTTGTTCATTTAAAATAATAGATAGTATATTTGCGGCACGTTCCAGAGTGGAAGATACTATCAGTATCGCCCTGGTGTAAGACCATTATTCAGAATTGAAACGTTGCTTGAAATGGCTTTAGCCATGTTTGGTGACTAGATCTGAATAGTCAGAAACTTCCCCCGCCTTCTTCTACCCCATCTCCTCCCCCTCCCCATTTAAATTCAGCATCAAATACCCCAATTAGGGATTCCATATTCTCAGTGGCTCCAGACGGAAGCAGTTGATGAGGTATACATAATTTTTTTTTAATAATTTTTTTATCTAAAAAAAAAGTTTTCTGAAAAAAATTTAAAAAAATAATTTCAATAAAGAGCCATCTACATTTTTTTTCATATAATTTTGTTATAAAATAAGCGCCGCTACCCGAATTTCTACCGATTTCTTAAATACCTCCCTTAAACATTTGAAGTTTTTAAACTCTTAAAAAAATATATGTTATTTTTGAAGATAATATCTAGACTTTACATATCTCTCCATCTTCTTCTTTTTGAGCGGGTATACGGAGCCTTAAGAAAACGTTGAAAAGTGGTGCAGCTTCACCCCAGTCAACGCGACGATACCATCCACCTAACATTTTATTATAATTATTTATTTTCCTAATTTACATAGAGTGAAACCGAGGGCACTTAGCCATAAAGCATTTATAAATATGTAGCGCAAGCTCACTGCTCTTATGATTTACTGATAAATGTAGAATTACACTTCTTGCACACATTGCGTCTGCGTCTGGGAGATAATAATTTAATATATCCGTTACCGTGTTATTAGTGTGTAATTTCTGCTATCCATTCTCAAGTAATTAGGTAGTAGTGCAGTAACGCGGACCTGTTAGCTTTACAAAATACAGACACCTGTTTGAAGGCTGGATCGCATAATATAAGTTTTTATACAAAAGGGTTTTTTTTGTTTTCTTAGCACAATCGTATTAATATATGTAATTAATATTTTTGAAATGGTTCCTATCTACACTAAAATATGACCAATATGACCAAATGTGTTGAACTTGTCTGATTACGTCTAAAAGGGATCGAAATGAGAATCTAGTCTCAACGGAAGCGATCTTCCGAACAGATCCTCCATTGATATGTTTGGTGTAAGTGACCAGCCAAGATATGGGGCTCCATCGAAGCCAGAGTAAAGTTAGCCTCTCAAAAACCGGGCGTGCTGTACAGGGCCCGCAGATATTTTAATAGTACACAACTACTAACCCTGTACAAATCACAAGTGCGCCCCACGGTTGAATTTGGCAGCCACTTCTGGTCTGGAGCTCCAAAATACCTGAAAAATACCCACGACTCTTTGCAGAAACGGGCGGTCCATTCGATATATTCTCCCATCTTAACAGACGGATTGCAATCTTTAGAGCACAGGCGTCGGGTGGGAATGCTATCCTTGTTCTACCGGTATTTCAATGGAAGAAGCTGAGAAACTAGCGTCATTGATCCCTTCGGCAGCGGTGCGTAGTCGGAAAACACGCCAAATGCGTGCCCAACATATATGTACACGGTTGACATTTGTCACTTGAGAACAGGTCGCTTCCTCGACTCGTTCTTGTGTTCAACTGATCGGCTGTGAAACGATTTACCGGCCTCTGTGTTTCCTCCTTCCTACAACATGGGTCTCTTCAAGACTATCATTCCTTCCTCTCTTTAAAAAGACCCTCTACACATCATCTCGGATGACATAGGCCCTGGGGGAAATTGTTTTCCTCAAGGCCTCCGGTGTGGAGTTAATGTAAAAAGAAAAACTAATTTCTCTGTCCGCGCCAGTATAACAATAAAACACCACCTACTTATATGGTATATTAGGTTGACAAAGACAAATTTGCAAACATTTTTATATGAATTTTCAGCTTGCAACTTAACTTTTTTATGAACTATGCAGCCACGAAATATTCACTTTTACATTTAATCTCAATAAAACACAATATCAATATATTCAAAATATATAATAAACTTAGTTTTTACCACTTTTAGTGTTTAAAAAACAGGGTTTTCAAAAACTTTCAGGGTTTAATAACTAATTAGTTAAGTGAAGTGAAGAAGTGAGCTTAGCTCACGAAACATGTTGGTTTTTTGAACAATAAAAGTGGTAAAAACTAAGTTTATTATTTATTTTGAATTAAAATGGTGCCACAAAATAAGTTTGAAGATATAAATATATATCTTTGCATTAGCTCCATACAGGATGCCATGAAGAAAATAATTTCCCTCGGGGCCTAAGTCATCTTTGGGGATGCTGTGTGGAGGGTATTTTTAAGGAAATGAAGGAGAGGAAGTTCTGGGAAGGAAAAAACAAGAGGGGCTGGTCGTCAAAAGGTTTCCCTCAACCAGTCTTTCTCAATTCTGCCGCCACCCAGTAGGTGGGCAGACGCATCCGCGCCAAGACATGTGCAAACTTCACCCCATGAATCCTGGCACCCCTAAGTCACCAAACGTTTTGATTATCCAATTAATGATTCCCGGGGCGGCGGTACCCATATCCATTTCTCAAATAGAAATTATTGAACACATGACATTCTACGTTTCAATTATTCTTTAAGAAAAAAGATTGTTGAAATTTACCGATAGAATCTTTTGTTTACGTGATTTTTCAATGTAATGGGCTGGTACAATGAAATAGACTAATTAAGTAATATAATAATTAATAATATAATAATATAATATAATATAATAATTAATTAATTAGTATAATAATTGAAATCACGGGCAAAGCCGGATAGTATAAATAAATAAAAGCACTTTATTCTGAAAAAAAAAAAAAATGTAGGTACTTAAAAAAAAATATTATTTTAAAAATTTAAATTAACATATTCTAAGTTTTTACTAAATGATAAGTAACCATGTAAAATGTACGCATTATTTAATAGTTTTTCAGACTCCACCTACCCAGACCAATCAATCATTTGGTTATTTTTGAACCGATGTAGGACATTTCCCTTGTTTTATTATTTCTGGGAGGATTTTATCATATAATTTCGGTTCCAAATATGTATATGTCTTTGATACTTTGCCGCATTGCTCCCTGGGACCACGAGATCCTTTCTGGTGTGACTTCTTGTAATATATTTATGATCAATTTTATCAATATAACCGTAGTGATAAGTCTACTTGAATAGTCCAAATAAGATAGAAGTTCGTTGAGATTACAAGTTACAATATTAACGTTTATCGTAATATTTATAATGACTATTTAACTGGACCAGACGTCCTTTCTATTATAGGAGGCCCTAAGTATTCTGCGGCTGCGGACTACGACACTGATGGCGTCTGCCCGTCTACCATATGCCTTCGACTGTTATCGCCACCGTTCGCACATTAGACACGAAAGACGTTAGATGATACTCTTCTAAAATACTACTTAACTTTTGGTTGAGATAACCCAAAACTACGTTGAAGTAACTACACTAACGACATCTAACGAAAGATGATGAAACTACATTACTAACCTTTACATCACGTTAATAAAATGGTTCAATTACAAAAGAAAAACAATATATTATACGATTAGAAAACATGCAATTTAAGTATAGAAATCAACTTAGTTCTTATGCAACGCACGTAAGAATTATTATCTGATTATGGTCAGACAAGGAGAGAGGAAGATGTAATCATTTATTGAGTTATAAATAATTAATGGGTTAGCTAAAAAAAACTCCTGTCTGTAAATGATTTATTTCGAGCAACTGTTGAACCCGGAATGGAACTGACAAATCCATAATGGAGAAGATTAAAATGAAGCAAGAAGCGGTGCTTGCATTTTTTATAGCTCGATGTATATCAGTGGCTTATTCTCAACCTTCCTCTTCGCCATCTTCTTGCCAAATCCCTTAAGCCTAACAATATCCAAAATGGGATGCCATAGTTCCACAAAATCTGAACATTAGGGACTCTAATTTTTATTTTTTTAATATTAATTCACATTAACGGGTATGTTATGGGGAGGAAAAGGAGATGGGAAGGGGGAGATGGGGATGTTCCTGGCTTTTCAGATCTGGTCACCAAGCACGGCTAAAGCCATAAAAAATGTGTTCCTCAGACAAAAAATACATCCACTGCATCTGGTATGAATGAAGATACATATATAATAATAAAAAGATGATAAAATTATGTCAGCTTATATTTTTTATTTTCAATATCTGTCGATTGTACACTTCCATGATCATTAAATGTTCTGTGACGATCTCAGTGACGAGGAAGGGACGAAAGGGAGGACAGGGACCAAGATCTCAGTGGCCGAGCGGTTAGTTCCTCAGCTCTGGACCTGGGGGTCATGGGTTCCAAATCATTATTGAACACACAAATTCAAATAAATTATACATCATATTTTTGAGATTCTCAGTAACGCCCCGGTGAAAGCCCACCATTTAAGATCGAAATGCCTAATGATAACTTTATGACAGCTATTTTTAGTGACCAAATCTGAATAGGTAGGTTCTGATTTCGAGGAGGTTTTGGAGAATAAAGCGACAAACAACTGGAGGTCTGCGGTGGGAGCTTGGTCACTTTTTCTAAATAGTGTGATTACATTATAAATACAGAGGAAACAATCAGATGAATTAATTTGTAATTTTACATTTTTACAGCATATCCGCAATCATATCGTTACGTAGATAAATTAAAATCCGTTAAAAAATGTGTAAGATTACTATTTTACAATGAATTTAATAATTACTTTAATGAATTTAATTAATTACTTAGATTTTTAACTCCTTAACGATCATTATTCAAATTTAAACAATGTTATGCACCAGTTAAGCCACTTGTGATATATTTATAGTATTTCTAGATAGTTATGATGAAAAACTTGTTACTTTTATTTTTATTACTTATGCCTTCCAAGTAAAATGTAGTAAATTTGTAGATAATCAAACAGTATTAAAAGCCTTCCGTCTGCGTGGTTGAATTTCAGAACCCGACTTCGATTGCATGTCTGACGCCACGCCTTACGCTCCGCGCCACAAATAACATCTGTGTACGTGGAATTTTAAACGAAGCTACCTTTGTAATTCGCTTTTAAATTGAAAAAAATCGTCACAAGATGTCACCACTTCCGTCGGCAGGTTGGTGTGGACGTGCCCCAGGCAAGTATAAGTACTAGCGAACTAGCAATATCCCTCCAAATATGGAAAAATTGACGGTAATACTCAGTTCAACTCAGTTGTATCAAGCGACTGTATAATACATGTGACGATGTGACGTCATTGCCTATCTCGGTTACTTTGTCCCGGTGACTATCACTGGATGACGGTGGATCCGAGGGACAGGCTATTTTTGGAACCAGTTCCTATTGGATTTATAAAGTGGTGACAAATACTTACTGGGCGAAGCCGAGCCAAAAGCGGGTTTTTAACTGCTAGTGGTTATTAATCTTTTAAAGTTTCCCCAACTACTGCATTGTTTAAATTTGACTAAATTTCGTTAAGTGTGTTATTCACAAATGATGACTCAGGGGTTTCTTTTTCTAGTTTAATTAAGTGTTGTTACGGTCTTTAATTTTTGAATTCGGCTAAAACATACTCGTATCTAAGAGTGGCAAGCGAATTTACATGTTTTTTTGTTATTGTTTTTGGGGTGTTATGCCGTGTTTCGCTACCTCCTTCTTTAGCCAACGTTTCGGACAGCGTTACAGTGTCCATCATCAGGGCAGATGACCTGATGATGGACACTGTAACGCTGTCCGAAACGTTGGCTAAAGAAGGAGGTAGCGAAACACGGCATAACACCCCAAAAACAATAACAAAAATACTTTTTGGCCGTGAAAACCTAAAAACATACCTGAATTTACATGTTGTTAGAATACAATATGTAAATTGGTTCTCTTAGTATAAGGCAAACTTATAAAGCCTTGTTATCTTAAAATAAGCATGTTATTATAATGAATAATAAAAATATTGATTATGCGATGCGGAGAATCAGCGATGTGCAAAAAATCCATTATTGAAAACATATTCTCAAATAATACAAGTTCAATTGTAATTGCCGCGCACGTTTCAGAGTAGATATATAATCTGTTCTCGGCGGTCTTTTATCTTCCTCCGATGTTCATGTGTTTTGTATTCAATTCCTATTTCTTCAATAAGTTCTTACTTGTGTACTCTGGTGGGATTGCATTATCCTGGTCCAAATAGGACTCTGAGAATTACCTTCGGCAATATGTATGGGCAGTAGGCAGTGGGCACCGCACGTATTGTAATCTGCTATTCGATTGAAGGGTGACCAAACCGACCAGTGACTATTAAATTGATTTCATAGGCCCGGTTTATCAGCCAGTCCGTATCCTTGCTAAGTACAACATTCCTCGCTCTAATTTAAGCGGGCTAAATCTACTTTGCTCAAGCTTTGATAAACCGCAGAAGAGTTCCTATTTTAGACGCCTAGGCGCTAGCAGTCATACGCCAAATCTGACATTTACGTAAATAATACATGAATATCTCCCAGAGAAATTTACGTAAATTGCCTAATTTTACAATATGGACTGTGTTTTTCGAGCGAGGAGGAATGACGATATTATTAATCGATGATAAATCAAAAATAGTCTGATAAGGGATTTTAAAAGCTTCAACGTCTTTGTTTCACTCTGGACACTTCTGGACACACTGATCCCCAGATTCCTACCTACCTCTCATACACTTTTCCCAGAACTTCCTCTCACTTTTTTTTCCTAAGAAGACCCTCCACATAATGTCCACAAAAATGACATAGGCCTGAGGGAAATTGTTTTCCTCAGAGCCTTCTGCGAGGAGCTGATGTAAAAAAAAACAATTTATAATTATTTTCACAGAATCCGTAAAAACATAGATACTTTTGATAGTCTTAAAAACAGAAAATGACTTCATTCCTAAAAGTTAGCAAAGTATGGTAACCCTTCACATATGTTTGTGTGTGTAACGCCGAATGTCTTCAGTAAACTAATCACACGGATATCCCGCATAGAACAAAAGGTTTTACAAAAGGCGCAGCCACTTTGCGGTACGTGGTGCTGTGGTGCTGTGGTGCTGTGGTGCTGTGGTGCTGGTACTAGCGAGGCTCCGAAACAATATTATTATTATAATAATCTAATAACGAGGAGGATGAGATCCTGAACCAGACTTGAAATTGATTGAATCCGATTGAGGAGTAGACGGCTTCATGATTTGTTGAACAGCAACAGATACCAATAGATTACTATTTGAAATTGAACTCACCTAAAAATGATTATACGATAATTATTGTCAGATACCAATAAGTAACGATCTGAAATTCATCCCATCAATAAGATACATATATATAATGATACCAATAAGTAACTATCTGAAATCCATATTAATACCTCAATCAGATGATTGAGGTATTAATATGGATTATGAAAAGGTTAAGGTCAGATACCAATAAGTAACAATCTGAAATTCATCTCACATCTCACCGTAAAAATGGTGTGTACGGTAATTGTCAGAAAACATTACGTAACTATCTGAAATTCTTCTCACCATCTCACACTACAAACAGGTTTATACGATAATTGTCAGATACCAATAAGTAATTATCTGAAATTTATCCCACCATCTCACTCTGAAAAAGGGTTTATACGGTAATTGTCAAATATCAATAAGTAATTATGTAAAATTCATCCCACCATCTCACTCTGAAAAAGAGTTTTTGACGGTAATTGTGAGATACCAATAAGTAACTATCTGAAATTGTCAAATACCAATAAGTAAATATCTGAAATTTATCTAGCATCTCACTCTAAAAAGGTTTATACGGTAATGGTCAAATACCAATAAGTAGCTATCTAAAATTCATCCCAACATATCAGTCTGAAAAAGAGATTTATACGTTAAGTTGTCAAATACCAATAAGTAACTATCAAAAATTCATCCCACCATCTCACACTGAAAAATGGCTCATACGATAATTAGATACCTAGTGACTTATTATCAGACATCAAAAATTAACCATCTTAAATTCATCCCATCAATTCACTCTGAAAAAAGGTTCACACAGTAATTGTCAGACACCGATAGGTAACTTTTTAAAAATCATCCCACCATCTCACTCTGAAAAAAGGTTTATACGAAAATTGTCAAATACCAATAAGTAACTATCTAAAAGCATATATATATATATATATATATATACATGCTTTCTAAATGTGCATACTGTAAATGTATACAGGCATATAGGTACACACATGCACATCCACATATACACATATTATAGAGTCAATGCATAAGTATTTGATTGATCGTCAGGTATATTAATTGAATTTATTAATTTAATTTCCGGCAACCCGGGCGTTTATTGAAATAATATTATCATAAACAAACAAGTCAGTAACCCGCCGCAATTTCTTTGTATAAATTTACCAACATAAATATTTCGTCACCTTGGTAAGAGTCATTTTAATATGTCCACAATAGCTATCAAATTTATAAATATGTTGATTTGAACTTACTTGTGTTTCTTCAAATGTTTTTCGGACTATAAGCTGTACCTTACTGATCTATTGTACATACGCAGTTGACTGTAAGTAGTTACAAACATAATATGATTATTATATTACCGATGTACGAGTATAATGACCACGATGTATGTATTTTAAGTACTCGGATCGCAATTTTATAAAGGTACGCAATTTCCATACAGAAATTATTAGGTTGAAACCAGACATCTATTGTTACCATCATTGGTTGTTACAAATTGGCAAAAAACAAGGACTTCGTTATTGGAAGATTTAAAGATTCCATTTGTATAATGGTATGATTGGAAAAAAGCGAATTGAAAAATGTCAGTTCTTGTATCGAAGACAATAACTATTTTATTACTAGTGGCTCTGGGAACAGAACTAATATAAAAATTATCAAAAAAGTATTACACATTTGGAAAAAGAATCTTTACTGAACCATTAAAACGGCCACCATCTTGAAATGGAAACGACACGTACAAACAAATTTACAGACAGAATAAATTAAGAGAAGGCTTTGTGTAAATTTGTTTATTATCAGAATGTTGGCAGTAAATGTTTAATTAATAAAATAATATTTGTATGATTTCTATAGTATCATATTTTTGTTAAAAATCACCTCAAGGTCACTTAATGGAGAAAAACCCCATAATTTCTCTCTGCATACTTAAAATACTTAGAGATTGTAAAAGAGATAACATAAGTTAGTGCCATTATGCACATTGTAACCATGCCATATGCATATTCTAACAATGTAATAATATTTAAAACATGTTATAAATAGGTACCTACTTTGTTTTGGGATTTTTGATACGTCTACGTTTTTGATACGTCTATGTTCGTGCCCAATGCAATACAAAGGTGTAAGTTGAAGGATGTTGGAATAAATAAAATAAAAACCATAGAAATCCTTTCACAGTTCAATAATAGATAGGTAGGTATTATCTATTTTATCCCTGGAAACCTAAGGCTCGTCTAGACGCTCGTCCTGATTGAGTGATGCGACCGCCCGTCGCGGCGTGTCGCCCCCTGTCACGATTGACAGTTGACAGTATAATGTGGGTAGTAACTAGTGGGCAGTAGGTAGGTACTTTTCCCAGGATTGTTCTATGTTTAGCAGTGGCAACATTATTTTACTCGTACGATACCCCCCGCAAATAAAACGTTGTTTTAAAATCCAACTTATTATCTAACGCTTGAAACTTGAGGACGAAATAGTTAGACACTAAAAGTCATCGAAAAAAGGAATAATTTATGAGTTTTAGCGATTTTTTAAGATTTACTTTTATAAAGTACCAGAAATTTAATAATCTTGATTATGTCTCCAATATGGTAATCATAATTAGAATCTAGGTTTGGTGCAACACTCTAGTCATGGAAAATTGATAATGGTGAAGATGATTTTTGTTGTGCTCGAATCAGGAAAAAATTGATTATTTTTAGTGTGGACAGATTCAATGCTAAATATTTATGCCTTGTCTGGTCGCACACTTATAACATTTAACATTCTTGTCGGAAGGCCAAAATATTTCCGATTTGCAATAAAATCCAATTGAACGGAATATTTCTGAACGCATCCAAAAACTAAAAATTGTTTTTGAAAGGTGATGAAATACGCTTTCAAATTTTATAGAAATTCGAAATATACATATTGTTTTATAAATATAAAATTTCATAGTGCAAACATAAAAAATGGCAATATGTTTTTTCTAATTAAAATTGAAAAACAATAAAAACGCACACACATTTTATAAGGCAAATGTATTATAAGCTTTATCGTTTACTCATTTTATTGACGTTTAATGTAAAAATAACAAATAAATAATTCCCAAAGTTTAATTTTTTTTCAAATTGCGGTCGGAAACTTTGGTTTCATAAATAAGAAAATATTATTTTATTTGCGGCTAACTTTTATATTAGAACATAGAGTGGTATTTTTTCTTTTCAACCGTCTAGATCATATTTTGAACCATGAGAGTAAGGCAGACACAACGATTTCTATGAGATATAGAATATTAATCCTAAGGGTAATTTGTTCGGTTTTCGGAACATATAGATGTTCCGAAAACCGAACAAATTACCCTTAGGATTAAAAAAAAAACTAATGGGTCTATAAATATCACTGTCAGTCAATATGCATACTTGGTTTACTACATAATGTGAATTACGGTACTGATCCATATGTTCAACGTATAAAGCTCAATTTGGGCGTAAATAAATAAATTAAGAAAAATAAAGATAGGTCGACGTTATAATAAATGTACTTAGTTAGATTTTCCCGAATCCCAACGAGTGGTCAGACACAAAACCCGATCATCATGGTCGAGAAGATTTTTTTACAACTAACTAGCCAGTACCCGGCAAGCTTTGCAATGCCACCCAGTGCCATACAAAGAATGAAAGTTTTTGTGTGTTTATTCTGTTTATTGAAGTATTTTCGGAAATTTTATTATTCAATTTATAAAAACAGTTTATTTATAAACAAGTTCTGATAGGTGATTATTATTACACCTGACAGCTGTTTCGCCTTCTGAAGGCATTATCAAACTGCCAGTTGATAATATGTTGTGAAGCTGTGAGGCTGAAGGTAATGGAGGGGGGGGGGGGAGGGGAGGGAGATGGGGAAAAAGAAAATGAGGAAGTATCTGGCTAGCTATTAGGCTATCCATTCAGATCTGGTCAACAAACACGGCTAAAGCCATCCCAGGCAACGTTTCAATTCTGAATGGTGGTCATACTTGGTGACAATACTGAGACTATCTTGTGCATAATAAAATAACGTATCGCAAATATGCCTTATATTATTTTAAATGACTAATTGTGAAATAACACAAATCTATCAAATAAAATTTTCTTGCATTCCGGGATTTGAACCCGCAACCTCCGGATTGCCAGTCAAGAACCTTATCCCTCGACCACAAAAACCGCCAAGTAAACATGTTGTATAATCAAGGGCCGAACAAATTTTGCTTGTATCCATTAAGGGCTGTATAATATAAACTTACTAAGGCACATCATACTTAAGGAACATCATCGCTAGCAAATTAACGGATGATGAAGGCATTGACAGGCAGAGGCGAGCATTGAGCTTAAAATGAAACATGCTTAGTAGAAGACTTCGGCTCTGCAGTCCACATGTGAAAAGGACGCTCTTCTAAGCTTTTTATACTACCTTGTACATATGCAAGCTCTGAGTCAATTTCCAAAATAGAACCGTGAAAAGGCTTCGGGTGCAATACAACAATGCACATCTTATGATGTTTGGGCTTCCCAGGCACTGAAATGCCTCCTCAATGTTCACGGAAGGGTGAGTTCCTGGATTTGCAGTTCAGAACAAGGGTTGTAGGACTGGGGGGAAGGAATAACCACTCCAGAAATTTTATAATTGAATCCCGCCTGACTTAAGAAGAACAAGCATCGAAGAACATTGGAGAAAGATATTGGCTCCCACAATCTTCTATCTAATGGACCAATAAGAGTCAATAAATGATTTTATATATTATATTATTATACATATCTATGTTCTTACTTGATCCTTTATATGGGTCGTCCTTCTTTTTAACCTTCATAAAGTTGTCTCCACCAGTTAATGGAGAAATATTCAATAGAATTACAATATTATTATTTTATAATTACTTTAAAATCTAGTGCAGGTACTAAAGACGATGTGCGTTTTAAAAAAATATGTGTTCATATTTTTGTAGTAAAAATTACGTGACAGAGTTGTAACTCCTCGTGATAGAAGTGTATTTCATACAAATCACAGTTGTCTTCTGCCACCTCGACTTGCGTGAAGTCTATAATGTTACAAAAAAATGATGACGACATAAAATATAAAACTACTTTTAAACTCCAAAAGGTATGACCTATCAAGTAACAGCGATTTTTTTTTTTTTGATGTTTAATAAAATATTTTAAAAAATCTCAAAAACTTGTCTCTTACAACTGATTTTTAATACATTAATTCTATCACGTGGGTTGTCTTTCGAAATAGGTATACATGCAGCTCGTGTTTGTCACCCCCGATAGGCGTTTTAGGCCTCCTTCCCCCCTTGTTACAATTTCCCCTCTGAGATCCAGAGAGAATTCACTTATAGTAAAAAAAACTTCACTTTAGGAGGAAATGTGAGTGGTAAAAGTTATGTAGGTTAAAAAAAAGAACAAACCATATATACCTACTCTCTATGGGATGTGTGAGATTGCTCATACCTCTCCACATTCTGAAGTAAAGACCATTATTATGATTATTATAGTAGCATATACCTATTAAATCAAAATGACTGCATTTAATTTACACAAATGTTATGACGGAGATGCAAACGATCAAAAGGCAAATGAAGTTCCAGCCTACATGCGTGAGTATTTAGTTACCATCTTTTTAAAGTATGTAATGTAGGCAATCATTAACCTTCAATGGCCGGTACAATTTCTCATGCATAATGCAGAATTAATTTGACGTTTGATGGACATCTTCACTCCCTTCGTCCTTCATCGGCCATAATTGCCTGTATTAATTATGTACCTGTTTCAGGATCGAGGCGTTCAGGATAATAAAGAGATTTAAGAGTGAGCGGTGTTGCGCAACAATCAAATCACAACTTCAAGGGTTATTCTGCAAACTATTCTGCGTCGAAAATTTACGCAAATTAATATTATGTATTTAATAGTTCCTAGGCGAATCATTTATTGGATAATCAATGACTCTGCAATATCTAAGTCACGCCAGGTGCTTCGCCACGTTTGGTGACTCATCGGGGGTGATAGCAGTCTGCCCGTCAAATCCGTGGCAGGCCAAATCGGAAGACACTTGTTGAGAGAGGCCTTTTGACTTCTCCAGCAGGACTCTCTTGGAACATCATCTTGCACTGCAGTGGGAAGGCTGGATTCATACGTGCGTCACTCCTGGACACATGGACACCCAGATTCTTACCATCCCTCAAAATTTTACCTTCCCAGAATTTCGTCTCCTTCCTTTTCTAAAAATATCCTCGACACAGCGTCCCCAAACATGATGAAAATTATTTTAGTCAGGGACTGCTGTGTTTTTTTTTTACATGAGCTCCACACAAATAATTTCTCTCAGGGCCTATGTCATCTTTGGGGATGCTGTGTGGAGGGTTTTTTAAAGGAAAATGAGGAGAAGAGAGTTCTGGGAAGGAACAGGGTTTAAGGGGTGGGTAGGAATCTGGGGTTCAGTGTGGAGCTAATGTAATGTTTATCTCACCACAGCTACTATCGTACGTACAATACTGCTGCGATGAGCACCACAGTGTCCACCTTGAGAGATAGGGTAAAAATGATACTGTGTTTCTCCTTGTGACGGCAGAATAACACTTTTTAAAATAATGCAAACATCTCAGCTAAGGTTCTAGTAAGGTGTTCACAAAACTAACCATTAACTATTTAACCATTTACGTACATTGATTGTATTACACGCTGATTATATTACATGCTGATTATATTACACTACCTTTCGTAATACATTAAAACAAATATAAAACCTTTTTTCACTTAATTTATTTGTGATCGTAACCAGTTTCAGCCTGATGAGGTCATCTTCGGCCTGGGACAATTATTTTTGTTTATACAGGGTTATATATTCTGTTTATACAGAGTGTCAAGGGTCGTTCTTGTCTTACTTTAACCAATGATTTCTGGCATTATTTGGAGTAAAAAATGTAAATGAAATTTTTGCCTCCGGTGTCATTTGAGATTTTTTTTTCATTTAAAAACATTAAAAAATCAGTAGGTATTGGACAGTTAGGGATGAGGTGAGGGGTTAGTTGGTTACTCGACTGAGTGACTAGTGACGATATGTGAAAAATTTTCTGTTCATTTGATTTTGAAGGAAAAAAGACATAAAAAAGTCACCGGAGGCCCAAATGTCATTTGCATTTTATACTTCAAATAATGTAAGGAATCACTGGTTAAAGTAAGCCAAGCATGTCTCTTAACATTATGGGTACATACTAGTGGAAGAGGGATGGCCTACAATTTTATTGGATTTTATTAAATTTGTATAGGTTATCCCATATTTCTTGCTCTGCGTCTTTGACTATTGAATTTATAATTATTTCCTTATTATTAAGGACTTGCAAGGTAATCAGACTACAAAAAGGACAAAACGAATACGCAGAACAGTTTACTATACAAAGGGATGAAGTTATACAACACTCTACCAGAAACTTTAAAGGCCGCACCAATTGGAAAGTTCAAAATGTATTGTAGGAGATACATAGAACAAGAAAAAATATAGTTTGAAATATGAAATGATATAATTAATAAGGAAATTGTAAACTTAAATGTACAATTTACTAAAATAAAACAAATAAATAAATAAAAATAAAATATTAATAATTAATCATAATTAGCGCAGGTTTATCAATTACTTTAATATTATTTTGAGGAATACTTTACTTTAAAGTCATATGAAATATTAACAATCCAGTTGTCGTATCTATTGTCTGTAAAAATCGTTATTATATTTTTGATTGATGGTTTGATAGATTCTAGAGGACACATTTTGTACATTGGATCTCCGAATTGTCAATATCAAAAATAGAAATAATCCCTGCCATGTTCCATAATAGGAACATTTTTTGTATACTTCTAAACTTGAACGAGCGTAGAAATAAATAATAAAAAAATATGAATACAAATCTGAAAGTCATGCAAGGATTACGAAATGTGAAATATTGTTTATTTCAAGTACAACTATCTATTGATATTTCTCAACCTCCCTGCCCTGCCCTGCCCTTAACACATCCTGTTATTATTTCATCCCTTTTATGTGTCTATATTTACAGACACGCGATCTGCCGAACCCCAAATTAAAAAAAAAGTGCGACCTTCGAAAATCGTATGATTTCTCTCTTAGATGTCTGGAACGAATGGGGTAGGTGTGTAAGAAATGCAAATTCGTGCCGCTCTGTCACGTCTGTGCCGCGCCCACTGCGCCCACCGCGCCCACCGCGCCCCAGGCGACATCGCTTTATGGAACATTCCCATATAAGTAAGAGCTTCGTAACTTACGCAATAAAAAGGACTTTGGTGATTTAATGCGAGAGGGTTTTAAAGGAGAGACTACAGTCCGCAACAGAGTCGTTGTATTACTAAATAACATTTGACATACTCTACGATCTTGTACATATTTTACCATAGTAGTCTATGGTCTCTTCGGGTCATACGGTCTCGTTGCCGAGTTGTGCCGAAGGTAGTTTAACCAAGTCGATAGGTTTCAAAAGCCCTCCAGATAAGAACTACCCTTCAGATTGGAAGGATGTTAGTCCTCAGAAGTATTATTATAATATACTAGCTGGTTCCCGGCAAGCGTTAGTACCAAATTCAAAGAAATAAATTGTCCTTTCCCGTGCATCCACGTTCCCCTGCCGCGTCCCCTTCCCCTCTAGCTTTCCCCTTCCACCTTCCCCGCCTTCCCTCTCCCGCTCCCGGTCCCGCCAAATCCCCCCCCGCGTTCCATATTTTGAATCCCAGTACAAACAGTTGGCGTGCCACCAATTACAATTTTTTTATTCAAAAACTCATTTTTCATATATTACAAATATTCATTTTTGTATATTGTAAGAACAATCAATCAAATTTGATATCTAACATAGGTAACTATCTATAATTCTTGATTCGATTCAAAGTATTAGGTGAGTACTTCAAATATTTCATTAACTGAAAGAGTTACGAAAATTGAATTTTGATTTAACAATCGATGGTTTGCAAATTTATCATTCTCAAATTGCGACATTTTTGACAGTTTTGTAAGAGTTTTTGTAATGATTAAAAAAACTTTTCTGATGTTTTGTCTTGTGGTTGTATAATCCGGAAACCTTCGCGAGGACGGAAAGAAGGTATTTTGAAGGTTTCAAACATTTCCTATGTTTATTATAGCAATATATAGACATTTCCGAATTCATGTACACCCAAACAAGCATATTTTCAATTTTATATATATAGAAGAAGAATATAGGAAAAGGTATTATAATGCAGATTTTTATACAGCTTTTAGATTGCCTTGCTGAATAAGAAGTTTTTAAGACACGTATTTTTTTCTTACGCATTCATAGATTATCTTAAATATGGGCAAATAATCCAAGAGCCGACGCATGCCGTTACACTTTTAAAAGGCACACATTTTGAAAAGTAAACTACTTTTAAACTTAATTACTACAAGAACCATCGGCTTCGGTCGGGATGGACGGAAAAACATGCGTTAAAATTCGATTTTCATTCAAAGTTAAAAATTTCCCACGTAAAAGAACTCCACTGTCGCCATTTTTTGTATGGATTTGACGTTTGCCAAGTTTCGTTTCAAAAGAAATACACATAAATTACTTAATTTACCTAAACTAAGAACCTAATAAGTTTAATATTTTTAGCAACATTTTTCGGCTTTCTGTGGTGGTAGTAGGAGATTTTCAAACATTGTTGGGTTATTCGTAACCATGTTTGTCTTTCTTTTATAAAAAGATAAAAAAAGAGATAAGTAACCTGTTTTGTGTACGTAAATAGTTGTTTCTTGTAGTAATTGTTGAAATGAAGTGTGATTTCCATAATCTGTGCTTAAAAATGCGGTGGCTTATGGATTATTTAATAAAATATGTATAGTACATTCACACGTACGGTGCTGAGGGCTTATAAGAAGCCTTTCACAAAACAGAATTTTGGGTTTCTTTTTACTCTTACAGAGGACTGATATATGTTTGGACTAATTTTGTATTTTTGCAAGCTGGAAGTGGCTAGTTGACATAGTAATTCTGAACAGATATTTTAGTGGGCAGATTTCATAATGTAACGCCCCATAATGAAATGTATAATGTCACAAATATCGAAACCTTTAACTCATATAAACTATTCAAGTTTTCAAAGCTGAGTATTTCCATTCGTACACAATCTGTAATTAGACATACCATATTAAAAACTAGCAATCCAGAATAAACAACTAATTACCATCCATTTTTTTACCAACGAAAATTGCAAAGGCTCTTGAAAAAAATTGTAAAAATAGAGTAACTCACTTCATTAAGGGGAACGGATGAGCGGGGCGTTTCGACCCGTTTCAGACAAAATATTAAATTTGAATGTGAGGCCAAAATTCACAATCAAACTGAAAAATTATTTTTGTAATAAAAAGATTTATCGAATATCTAGTATGTACATGTGCTACTCTATTTATTTGTTTTTTAAATAATAAAATATAGACCATTAAAATTTTTTAAATTTCATGATTTTAGAGGCAACTTAGGCAATTATTTGCGAGTAAACGACATAACACTTAAAAAAAAACAACTATATTATTTATAAACATATGATGAAATACAAAATTAAAAATTAAAATTTTAAAAGAAACATTTTGTCGTATGTAAATCAAAATTAATACCCAAAAAACATTTTTTAGATGTTTGGTTTTTTAAACTTTATTTATCATAAAATAAAACAGTAGATATTGTGAGATATATTTTTTAATAATTATAATTAAATTAAGCAAAATTATCATAATTAAATTCAGAAAAAATAATACTTTAATTATCTACGTATTATCATTTAAAACAAAAATAATAATAAAAAAACCAAACTAAATATTTAATATCAATTTTGATTTGAAAAATATTACTCAGTTTGGTTGGGTATTTCAGCCTCAAATCCAAAATTAAGTTTTGTATGAAATTGGCCGAAACGGGTGGCGCAGCCTTTCCATGAAAACCAATTTGGATTTATGAAGACCAGAAGCACAAAAGACGTCATTACTACTAATACATAATCTAATAATTCTTTGAAGTGAATATTTGTTGATCATAATTTTTTTGGTATATTTGTTGATCTCCAAAAAGCTTTCGACAGCATATCTCACGTCAAACAAATACAAAAAATCTAATATTGTAGGTTTTAATGACGTTATGGTTTAAAAAGTTATCTTAAAAAAAGAACACAAGATGTAAAAATAAACCACACATTAAGTATACCACTTACAAGTAATTTTGGAATACTACAAGGCACTGTATTGGGTCCATTACTTTTTATCGTTTATGTTAACATATAGTGGAAGCATTATTTCCTACGCGGGCGACACGATCGTCATAATAAAGGGTCGGGACTGGACATTGTAAAGGAAAATGCAAATAATGACTTGTAAACCTGATCTCTTGAACCTTGATGCAAACTTGATCTCAATTAATGCAAAAAAAAAACACTTTATATCTCCTGCTCAATGGAAAATATCAGAACTTACCCAAACATTGAAATAATTATACGCAATAAAAATATAGCTATACAAAACTATCTGTAACAGCTCATTACCATAAAAACCATTCGACTGAAATAAATTACCTCGGTGTAATAGTATATTGTTTCTTTGTTTGTTGGACTGAGGATGTTAATATAATATTAAACACTTTAAGACTTTACAAGACAGACTTTATTGACTGGTTGTTTACACCATTGACATTACTTTGAGACTGACAGACGACAATTATCTTACGGGTAGTTATGTGCTAGTGATGTACAACATAACATAGTGATGTGACGTATATCAACATTTTTTGTTTTTACAATAGCTCCCCACAGGCGGCCCTGTGGAAAATAATTACCCTCTTGGCCTATATCATCATTGGGGATGCTGTGTGGGGGGTATTTTTAAGAAAGAAAGGAGAAGAAGGAAGTTCTGGGAAGGAAAAGGGTAATAGGAAAAGGGTAATAGGGAGGGGTAGGAATCTGGGGGTCAGCGTGTCCAGGAGTGACGGAAGTATGAATCTATTCTTCCCACTGCTATGTTCGGAGAGAGAACGGCTGGAGAGGTCGAACCATTCTGTCCTGATCTTTGAACCATTCTGTCCCGGTCCGGTCTGCAAGGCAGCTGGTGAGTAGACCGGGCATCTGCCGCCAGGACCCGGACAAACCTCACTCCATGAACCCGGGCACCAAACGTAGCGAACCACTTGGGTGACCTTTGGCAGAGGTGTTGGTGATCCAATAAATGGTAATGCCTGTTCCCGTAGTGTTCAATTTGGGAGGCGGGTACCCGTACCCGCCTCCCAAATTGAAATGGAACAGACAAATTTGTGAAATTTTTAAGTATTAAAGAATGTATTTTATATTTATTATATTAAGAAATCTTCTTAAGTTATACAATGTAAAAAAGGTCTTCTTCTTAATTTCGTTAGTTAGATAATGCAAGAGCGACAATGACAACAACAGTGTGGTAAAATACATATTGTTAAAATTTTTCGGCGACCGGTTTTCCTTAATGTACTGCTTTGCAAAACGGTGCGAATCCCGAAGACATTTATTAAATTTAATACATTTCTTGGTTTTTTCTATTCAGTGAGGAAGGAGGTAATATTTTCCGAGGCAGCCGATGACGCTAGTGTATTAAACGTCAATGCATTCGCGTGATTACTTCAGTAGAACTAATTTAGATAAGATGGGTACTTTAGCTCCGTGGGTAATTAAAAAAATCATACATTTGCTTTTTTGAGTAAGAAGAGTCTTATATTATATTTATTGATTATAAGTAATATAATTTCTCAAAAACAAAATCAACATAAAGGCATCTGGTTAAGAAATACGTACCCCAAATATAGAATATACAAAAACTATCAAAAATCAACCTTAACTTCTACGAGATATTTTAGGAACTTTGATCAAATATAAAAAGGAACTTAAACGACTTGCAATAATCACAAATCCAGGTGTCGAACTCTGCACCAGTGCAATTATACGTGCACACGTGCACGTTCACGTGCACGCAGTCCGCACACTAAACATTTGATCCACGTTTCTCCTCGAGTATCTTCAGAAAACAAAACCGTATCACCGCGGACACAGCACTCGCTCGACTGACAAGTTGAAACCTGTACTCGCTTATAGTGATTGAAAGAGATAGATGATCACTATTCATTGCATCTGGAAGTATTTGTTTGCGAGAAATGCTGGTATTCGATATCAGGGATACCATTCCATATTTGGTTACTTTCCTCTAACTATTTTATTCATTTCCTGTTAAACGACCTGAACGTAGTTAATTCTGACCCCGCAACATCAGCTGATATTTTTGTGGGAAGAGTTCCAAAGTGTAATTATAATGATTACTATTAATGCGATTCCTACGGAGAAATAATGTGCTAAATTACACCTATGATAGGGTAACTTTAAAGAGGAATCCATTGGCAAATTCCGATAATGGGAGACGGGAATATATTTCCTGGAATAGTTATTATTTAGACGCTAATGGAGGTGCGATTGCTTTGAAAATGTGAGAGATTTCCTCGTGAATATTAATATGACGCTGTGAGGCTTTTTGAAAGGCTAAATTAACCCCTCAGGCTAATTTGTTTGCTTTTCGGAACATCCCGTATAGGTCTCATAGAAATTGTTGTGTGTCTTACTATCAAAGTGAGAAATCTAATCTAAACGGCATTGGAAAGAGAAACCACCACGCTAAATATATATACATACAAATGAAAAGTTAACCACATAAGAATTAAAACGCAGTCTTTTATGAAACTAAAGTTTTCGACCTCAATTTGAATAAAATTTATGAATCATTGTGAATTGAAGAAAAATATATATTTTTACGTGAAACGACAAAAAAGTGAGGTGATAATAACGTTTATAATATATTTGTCTAATAAAACGTGTGTGTTTTTATTTTTTACATTACCAGTTATTTTAGTAAAAAAATACCTAATTTGAGCCATTTTTAAATTCTTTAAAGTTTGCATTAAAAGAATTTATATTTAAAAAAACTAATATCTAATAATTAAATTGAAAAGCATATTTTATCACCTTTCAAAAACAGTTTTTAATTTTCAGATACGTTCACAAATATTCCATTTATTTCGATTTTAAGGCAAAGCAGAAATTTTCTGACCTACTGACAGAATACTATTTGTTTCATAGTGCTTTCACACAAACGAAGTATTGATTTACGTAAGTCTAAACTTAAACTTTAGGGCGTGCACTTTTAAGTCTAGACTTCAATATGGTCGAGGTCTGAGGGGTTAAATAGGAATATACACAAAACACCTTTACAGTGGGCCTAAACACATCTGCAGGTACCTATATATATAATTTCATAGTATTATGAGTAGCTCCGTATCTCCTATGGGGTAAAGCAAAAAAATAAAATTATTATAAATAACTTTAATTTTTAAGTTATCATGAATCTTGAAATATTTAAGTTATCACGAATCTACCCAGGTAGGTACTCCAGAACTTTT
Source organism: Glyphotaelius pellucidus (assembly GCA_936435175.1). NCBI lineage: Eukaryota > Metazoa > Arthropoda > Insecta > Trichoptera > Limnephilidae > Glyphotaelius > Glyphotaelius pellucidus. Next base: position 1,009,384 of record OW386547.1, read on the forward strand.
CTGTTGATTACAAAATTATTAAAAAAATCCAACGTATTTAAATCAAAATTTGCAGCTGGTTAATTCATTGTTCGTGCATTAAAGAATAGTCCCAACTGCCCGGAGCCAGAGTGAATCTGTTATGTATGTCTAATAAGTTATAATGGGAAAGGGAAGGAGACGTGTAAAATGATGGTTATAATGTACAAGGCTTTTCATATCAGGTCGTTGTGAAATCTTTTTTATGTGAATCCCGCACTACAGTCCCAACAGCTCTCAACTGCCCGTAGCCAGTGAGACTGGCATCCCTAATTGAGGTATGTCGTGAGGTTGAATGGGGAGGAGAAGGAGATGGAGAAGAGAAAGCTCGGGAAGTACCTGGCTATTCATATCTAGTCCCCAAACACGGCTAAAGTCATTTCAAGCGATGCTTCAATTCTGAATAGTGATTTTACACCAGGGCGATACTGAGAGTATCTTCCAATCGCAAATATACCTTATATTATTTTAAATGATAAAATTGTGAAAACTCAAGTCAATCAAATATAATTTACTTGCGCACGCCGGAATTTGAACCCGCGACCTTCGGATCGCTAGTCTAGAGCCTTACCCCTCGACTAATAAACATAGTTAAAGCTAATTCGATCTTGAACGTGGACCTTTCACCAGGGTGATATTGAGAGTATTTCCCACCCTGAAACATGTGCATTAAGGTGGTTCATGTTTCAAAAATATTGCGACGATTTATATTTAAAAGTGTGACCAACATGAAAAAAACGGCAACCCTCTATCCTCAACATAGTCCTCTTGGGTTTTTAATTTTTTTTTATTTATTTAAATAAAACATACAACGAAGTTGCATTCCCAAGAGTTATCAAAACTCATTAAGGGATCGCCAATTGGTACATTTGAAAAGATAAACCCAACCCAACCCAATATGCACACAATAAATGAAGAAAAATTTTACAAAACATTTTACAGAAGCAACATACAGACTCAAACATATGTAGAATCACTTTACAAATATTTCACAGAAACATGTCTTATAAGATTTTATGAATAATATTATAACCACTCATTTGATTTATGTACTGTTGGTGTCACAAAGTTAAAATAAAGTATCCTCCATGATGGACTATAGAAATGCATAAAAAACAAATCAGGTAAAATACAATAAAAGGTACATGCTCAAAAATACACAGACCTAATACAAGATGTTTACATAAAAAATTACATGATAAGATTTAAAAAAAGATATAAACTGCGCCCATGAACAGAGTTTGTACCTACTTATGACTCGTTTTCCAAATAACATTTAAAAAAATAGGATTTCAATATATCGTTTCGAGATTTGTTAGATGCATATACCTGTCTCGTAAGGTATCTTTCAAAGGTGACCGGACAAGCGCCCTTGAGGTGATTTTTCACAAAAACGGCGCTCTATAAATTGTCCAATTATTATTATTATTATTATTACTCAGAACCACTTTCTGAAAAGTCAATAGTGATGAAGAAAAAATATTAAAAAAGGTTAAAAACATTACGTTAGGTTAGGGTTATGGGCTATTTAAAAAATATTTTTTCATAATTTTTAATGACTTTTCCAAGAGGTGTTGAGTAGACATTATCCTCAGTTGGCACGGAACCCTTTCAGAAGATCTATTGCACCGTCTTGTGTTGATTATTCCGTACCTGCGTCCAATTAAGACATCATCGGTATGATAATGATGTATATCATAATCTTTACTCAACCATTAAATAAAATGGCTAAAGACTAGATGCACTTTTTAGTTCCCATTAGGGACTAAATAATGTTCCTAGATCCGGCTAAATCTAGCAGTCTTTTGCACAGAAGACCTCGCATCCAAAAAGTATGTTTTGGAATAAACGTTTTTAATAAATCAAAAAAGAAAATTTCTTTGAAATCATAAAATATGTAAGTAAGTACTTAAATACCTGCCTACGTAATTATACATAAATATCTTAAAAATTTAAAATAAGGAATCATCTCAATGACAATTCCTTTTTCAAACTTTTTTCAGGCCAGTAAGTACCATAATATTGATTATTTCGATTTGACAACTTGGAGCAGGAACCACGATCGTTCGAACTCTGGTGGGATAAAAATGTAGTGTCCAACATGGCCACCATCTTGAACCGGAACCGGAACGCAATAAAACAAATTTAAAGTCAAGTGAAATCTGAAACATTCAACTACTTCCAAACTGTGTAAGTATGATAATATGTCAAATATACCCTTTTAAACTTCTGTACGTCTCTAAGCCGAGCTGTTGAACTCAAGAACGCGTCGTAGAAACGACCCGTTCTTATGTGACTAATGTCAACTGTGTACAAATGTTGAGCGCGTGTTTGGCGTGTTTCCCGACTATGCACCGGTGCCGAGGGGGCCAATGACGCTAATTCCTCGGAGCATCTTCCATTGTAATACCCGTAGAACAAGGACAGCTTTCCCACCTGACGCCTGTGCTCTAAAGATTGCAATCCATTTGTTGAGTTAGGAGAATCTATCAAACGTACCGCCCGTTTCGGCACAGGGTCGAGGGTTTTTTTTTTTTTTTTTAGGTATTTTGGGGCTCCAGACTAGAGGTGGCTGCCAAATTCAACCGTGGGGCGCACTTGCGATTTGTACTTGGGACTCTTGACCGATATTCACATAAAAAAAGTAACTTACTCGCAAGGTCCCAACCATTTGATGAACGAACTGCAGTGCTTGCAAAAAACGCAATAAATAATAATAATAATAATAATTGGATGATTTATATAGCGCCGTTTTTGTGAAAAATCACCTCAAGGGCGCTGGGCGCAAGACACACATTTAATAATTTACTCGCGTAACATAATTTCACAAGAAATGCATTGGCTACCATAGCATCACCGAATCAAATAAAAAATAAGCCCGTTATTTTCCACGAGTAATTGGACACCATATAGGAGATATATCAAATATGTTAAGTCATTATTACATGTTCAGAACAGTTCTGTCCGTCCACACCACTTGATGAGATGATCAGGTTCACCATCGACCCCCCTGTTCTGTTGAGCCAATTAGTCAAGCGTCTTCACCGATCGAATCATAATCCTCATCTAGTATGGCCTCAGGTCACCAATTCAAAACATCATTCTTTGCTTAAGTACGCCTATTATTGCAGATAATGTTATAATTTTAACATTTGGCACAGATGTTTTATATCATAAAATGATGCATTATGAAGCGTTCTTTCAGCTAGGTAATATCTAACAAGACACGCTAATAAAAATCAATAGTAATGAATTAGAATAAAATTTGTATTAATCCCTCAGGCTTATTTGTTCGCAAGTCTCCCAGAAAGCGTTCATCTTCCATACAATCATTGTGAGAAATATGATCTAAACACGTTAGGCTAGGTTTATACTCGTAAGTTTTTTCCTGTAATTCGCTCGTGTGAGCGATTTATGGTCAAATTACCAATGTAAACGACAACAAAAGTCACTTAACGTAATTTAAAGCAAGTTACAGAACTTCTTTTTCCAGAAGTTTTTTGACAGGTCTAATCGCGTCCGCGCGAAATTCCAGCCTTCTTACAGCTTATAAAATCAGTTTGATAAGCAGAGAGACTTCCCACAAGAAATCGTACCAAAATGCGCCGTTTGTTAGATGTCAAAAATTAAAAGACACTTGTTTTCGTAGGATTTTTTTCATATATAAGTAGTATTTATTTACACTAACTTAAGTTTTCCGAAAATGGGCATCCTTCTATTCAATTATCAGTCGAATCCTTTCTATTCTAAATGTTTCTAATTTTAACATTACGTGTTTGAATTCGATTTAGGTAGCTATCATTCGGATAAAATGAAAGAACTCCATTAATTTCTGCCTTTGACGGCACAAAAGCACGTGGATAATTGTTAAATTAAAGCCATATTGCTATCTCAACACTTTATTTGGGTTTTTTCGTCTGTATTGAAAAAATCGCGTAAATTTGACAGTAGTAGATCGTTCTTGACAGGAAGCCATCTTTCTGCAAATACATTTACAGATGTAAACGGTCGCATAAGCATTTACACAGGTTGAACTTCCGAACAACTTCCGTGATCATTAATTATCACAAGTTGGATGCATATGTAAACGCTCCTGTGAGTAGCTTGTCAAAAACTTTCGTTAAGTCGTAAATTTTTCTTACGCGTGTAAACCTAGCCTTAGAAAGAGAATCTCAGAAAAATTAAAATGTGCACTTCTATGTTTTCAAACTAAACCAAAGTTTCCTCCATTAACTGGGGTTCCCGTAAAAGAAATCCTCCGTTATCCTGGCAATGTCCAGTAAATGTCTCCACGTTTCAGTTATTAGCCGTCCGTGTGGTACCTGTACAATTATTGTGATTCATGTCGTTTGCACGGAACGGTTCATATAACGACGTGCTCGGAATGTAAGGATTCTCGGCCATTTTACTTTATGCTAGGATTGTTCAATTAGTAATTCATACGTACTAAAGAGGAATAGTTTGTTTACTTACTTATAATTTACCGTACCACAGTCGTGAACACGTTTTTTTTATATCTACAAACTTTAAATTTAATAAAATGCAAATACTTTATTTACAAATATTTAGGAATTTATTTACACAATATTATAATTAAGAATGTTTTGTACATGGCGCAAAATTGGAACTTTCGGAGTTCACGAATTTTAAGAAAAAAATCATGATAAAGTTTTCAGAGCAACCTTTCAAAACTATGGTTTTTTCGTAGCCCAGTTTAATTTTCTGAAGTTTGTTGGAAAAAATATTTACCATGATCCCCGTTACCTCTATCTTGGAGTTACTTTGGACAGGAACTTGAACTACCGGCAACACATGGAAACATAGGACAAGGCTAAACTTAGTCAATAAGTTAACTGGAACTAGCTGGGGATGCGACGCCAACACACTCAGAATGGCATCCAATTTCCCGGTTTTCTCAACAGCTAAATTTTGTGCTTAGTACGGGTTAGAAGCGCTCATATTTCCATGGTTGACGTTCAGCTTAATGCCACAATGCGAGCCATCAGAGGGACTAAATCTACTCCTCTCCCTTGGCTCGCCGTACTTGCAAATATAACCCCGCCAAATATCAGGCGAGAGATTGCAACACAGATGTAATGCAAGAAGGCGCTGCTAAAAAGAGTAATATCTTTGTACGATGATGACTCTCACCCGGCTTGCCGCTTGAAGTCCCGAATACCCTTATGTATGGAAAGAGAGAGGCTCCTCCGATTACCTCTCATAACAGAAGATAGATGGAAACTTGAGTGGCAATCGGCCAACGTGTGCCCATGCCCATCTAACACAAGACCTCACTGAGACATAGTCTGGGTTCACAGCCTCGTAAACTCTGGTCCACCATCAATAAGATGAGGCGCTCACATAGCCACTGCACTCACGTGATGCATAGATGTGGCCTGAAATAGTCAACCATGTGTGAATGCGGTGCGCTACAGACCACCGAACATATGGTCAACAAATGCCTGCACAGGGCGACGCCTGAGGCCCTAGACTGGCTCTTAGATGTCCTCCACCGTACGAAAGAAGAAGAATTACTGAAGCTACTGTTTTACCAATGTAAATGTATTGCGATAGCGTGCATATAGGGTGGTCTGAGGCATAAGGTTTTGTTCATCAGTCACATTAGCACGCCTTCACAACGCGTCTATAAAAATGAGGTAGGTCCTTTTATACCGACTCTCTGTCAACCGAACGATAATTTTTTATTTCCAAATGAAATACCACCCGGTAATGCATTGCGGTGTGCATTCTCCCAACTAAATCAAAACAAAATAAGTATGAATTTGGTACCGTGGAGAAGAGCTTTAGGTTTAAGAGGAATTGCTGCGCGGCCTTTTTCAAACAAAAATTACGTTTGGATTGTAGGCTGAAGTGCTTCACCAAACTGAAAAGTAATTTTTTAATCAAATAGTATAAAATAATTAGTACAGATATGCGCTAGTTTATATATTTGTATTTTATATTATAAAATAAAATTCATTCAAAAAATGAATTTTTCATGATTTTGAAGGCAAATTTGACAATTTTCAGTAAGATAATATACTAATTTATTGTTATCAAATTTAATTTTAATTTTTTTTTTTTTTTTTTTAATATTTTTTTTTTTCATTAAAATTTTTTTTTTTTATTAAAACGGTTTTTATAAATTGAATTATAATATTATTGAATATATAATAATTTTTTAATAAACTAATTATTAAAAAAAAATAATTTATTCCAAACCAACTACGTGAATACATAAAAATAAATAAAAAGATTATTGGGTCGAAATTTTAAATTTATTTACGACAAATTTGTATTCCAACATATATCGGTCGTTTTTAATTTAAATTGAAGCCCACCGAAAAGTTTTTTTAATCATTAAAACTCTTTATTTAATATTTTTTAATATTTTCATGTAAGACAGGAGATTTTTTTTTTTCAAAAATAATTACCAATAACTCACAAAAAATTGCAACTGATTTCTTTACGATTAAAAACAGTAATTATTCAAATCAAAATTTAAGTTGTGCATGGAAAAGACTGCGCAGCCATTCGTCTTAAGCATTCCGGAAAAAAAGCCTTCAAGCCTGAAAATATATACCCAGACTACCTCTCACCACACCGTCTCTTCTAATAGCATACACCCTTTCAACATATAATCTACTATGAAATCCTGCCAGAGCCTTCATTTTAAATTGGTTGCACGTCGCCATTTCTATTCAGTTTCTCCGTAGTCACCCACGACTTTTTGTACCACCCACGTTAGCCTCATATTTCATTTTACATACATCAATTTATTAGATTCTTTCATCGGCTGTATGGACTTTGCGTGATTTGCAATTTATAAGCGAGTCTTCCTGACGCCTCTAACTTGGGATTATATCCTGTAATATATGATCCATAAATACGAGTACAATCTTCGAACACAACGTGTGTGGGTTTCTGGAGGTCTAGCATGGTCGATCGATAAAACCCTATATCAATACGATATTGACCAAATCCGTCATCTATGGTCAGTTATCAATATTTGCGATCACGGTAAATAATTGGTAAGAGATATTCCTACCGACAATTGATAAATTTTAGCCCGGGCTCCATAGTATCACATGACGGCCTCCGTGGTCGAGGAGTAAGGCTTTTGACTCGCAATTCGAAGGTCGCTGGATCGAATCTCGGCGTGAGCAAATAAATTTTATTTTATTAATTTGTGTTATTTTACAATCAATTACTTCAAAATAATCAAAGTATGTACATGGCACGTTCCAGAGTGGAAGATACTCTCATCAGTATCGACCTGGTGTAAGACCACCATTCAGAATTGAAACGTTGCTTGAAATGATCAGATTTGAATAGCCAAGTACTTTCCCCACCATCCTTTTCTCCATATCCTTCTCTTCCCTACTATCTTCTGCCTTCATACATACCCCAACAGGGGATGCCATAATCTCAATGGCTCCACACGGTAGCAGATGGGACTCGCGTAATTTTTTACGTACCTATTTGCTTGGCGTTTAACATTTCTCAGTGTGAATTCATAGAAAATACCTTCGGTGCTGCCAGCGTATATCGATTTCTTATTTATTTCCTGTCAATATCGGTCAGGCTATCAACGGTGAAACCGTGCTCGGGACACCGATATAAAGTCATCGGATGTTACGCTTGTCACACGCCTACAAGAAAGATCACACTTCGAATGCATGTAAACGGTTTTACAAGGGAAGCCGGAAATCCTTTGCTCAAAATATGTAAAAACAATTTCGAAAACCTGTCGCTTTCGTTTGCAGGATATTTTTTGATGTGATATTTTTGATGCCAGAATATTTGATTTGATGCTAAATGTATGTGTAATTGTTGTGTATTCTTGAGACTTACAATACAATAAGGATCTGGATCTGGATAACTTGTTTATTTATTTTCTCCCGACACACCTCTAGCATTTTCTAAATATTCCAGTGAGCAGGGAATAAATTTATTAGAAACAGACTAGAGGAGAAGATTTTGTATATGTTTAGTTAACCACTGGAGCGCCAAGACATTTACAAAAATAAGAAAATTTTCGTACGTTTGGTTTTGGATTCGACAGCGCTCATAAAAAATCATAACTCTGAATATTCATACGAAAATAGATAATCTGTTTACTTTCCTTTGAAGTCAGTTAAATCACCCTTATCAAATAATTAATCTTAAGTAAGTAGGTTTTATAAAGAAATATAAATAATAAATCATTAAAATCACTGAAATTTGCGATTATATATAATTAAAAATGTACTTTTTACAGGAAATTTTGGACACAGTTCTAGTTCAGTTCTCACAGTTCAGTTTGCTACAGTTATTGATATTCATAAAACTGGAAACAAGGTTTAAAATGATTCAAATTGCAATAACAATAAAAAATTATTATTTTGACTTTTTACAATGTACTTACCATAATTGTTTGATCGTTTTTTCATTTCACTTTTCACTTTTTAATTATCGATCATCAAACAGTATTAACAACGGTCTGCGCGGTTGAAATTTAAGAACCCGGCTTCGAGTGTATGTCTGACGCCGCGCCACATAAACATCTGTGTACGCGAAATTTCAAACAAAGCTGCCGTTGTAATTCGGTTTCGAATTCAAGAATTCATCAAAGGGTGGCGCCACTTACGTTAGCAGATCACATAAGGACGTGCCCCTGGCAGGTATAAGTACTACGGATTTGTGAATTTGAGTATCTCTCCGGATATGGAAAGATTGACGGTAATACTTAGAGTGTGAATACACATACGACGTCATTGCCTGTCGCCGTTACTTTGTCCCGGTGACTGCTGTCACTGGATCATAGTGGATCCGAGGAACCAGCTATTTTTGGAACCAGTTCCTATCGGATATATAAAATGGTCGACAACACTCAAACTGGGCGAATCCGAACCAAAAGCCGCCCGCGAAGCCTAGCAGCAAAAACCTACGGAGCTTGTTTTTAACTGCTAGTCGTAATTAATCAGACGGAAAATTATCCTAGAATAATTTTAAAAAAATACCGCTCTTCAAATTTTTTGGAATCAATATTAAGAACTGCTTACCTAAGTCCGGTCTTCTTCGACTGAAAACTGATTGGAAAGGCATAATTACTACAATGCCTTAAAATAATATTGAAAATAGCAAAGTTAATGTTGCTCCAGGGAATCTGGAGCTGCGAGGACATGAATCAAAGTCAAATTAATTAATTAAAGAACAAAAAAATATGATATTTAGCGCTGTTGTTTGAAACATTCCCCGAGGGCACAATATAATAATAACATCTAGTTCTGTCTTCCTACTCCGACACTATAAACACAGAATTACAGTTCAATGATACTAATATAATTGATATCTTGGCGGCGCCTCAGTTCACGGAGACTTTAATGGCTAGAGTGGCCGATGACTCATCATTAATGACCAATGATGACACTTGGCTTTGTCCAGTGCCTGATCGTGATCAATTCTTTTCAATGGTGAAAAAACCTTAGAGAAGGTGTTACAGAAATATCTGGTTTTGACATTAAACATACAAAGGTGAGAAGGACCTACGGAAAGTAGTAAATATTCAGTAATTATTTGAAACAATCGGTTTTGATGATCTGATCGGATTGATTATATACTCGCTAATGAAACATAACCTAACAAGTTCATTATTGTAGTGTCACATGTTTAAACCATTAAAAACTATAACATACCGTCCAATCTTGAATTTTCACAACGAAATGGATCTAGAGATTGTTGCGTTGACCCAAAATTTCAATAGAAAAGCTGGGCACATACATTTATTGCTTTATAAATTGCTTATTCTAAATAATGTATCTTAATAATTAGGTAAGGTTTGTCCAGGAATTGGAAGAATAATCTGGTTTGAAAAGGTGGTGAATTATATATTTTTATCGTGATTTGGATTTGCAGCTTACGGTCTTTCCGAGCACTGTAAACTGAGATGCGTGTGTAGGGGAAATTTGCCAATAAGAACTCTTGATTATGCGGGTCAAATATATTTACAAGTATCGTTATATTTTATAATAAACTTGATACAAAATTAAAATCGTAACAACTAGAGGGTGACACGAGAGGTAATGTAAAACAGCCGAACTGAGCGGACGCGGGAACCGGAATGATTTTGCAGTATCATGCACTGGACCGGAAAGCGACTCTCAGGGATACCAGTCGGTAAAATTTAACTTTAGTAATATTTTAAGGTTGTTCAGCCATACGGTATCCTGCGTTATAGTTGTTGAAAACAAGTGCTCAGGAGGTTGTGATGAATCATAATTAGTCTATGATTAGTTCTCACTTTGCTGTAATCGTCCATGGGCTCTTCGGGTCACATGGTCTCGTTTCCGCGATATGCCGTAGGTCACCGAAGGTAGGTGTGCAGGTCATTATAATCCTAGAGTTCCGCAAACGAAGCCAATCTTCCAGCTAGAAAGAACGTTAGTAAATAAATTACAATACGTCGGTAAAGTCACTGTGATTTAAAGAACCTATGTAAGTCTTTCAATAATACTTTCAATTATCTACAGTATTACTGACACCTGCTTTGTTACAACTCATCCAGTTTAACATCCCTTCCCGTAGACTCCGTCCTCAATCGACATTCTACTAATTATGGATATCATTCTCCTTTATCCAGAATTTCGAGACTTGTTAACGCAAGCCAAAGCATTGAATTTTTTGATGTCAGCCTAAATGACTTTCGGAAGTCGATACGAAATAATTTTAAAGTCTTTTAAATCCATCTTCAAGCTTTGACTTGTAGTTGTCTTCTATATGTTCTTTTACATTATAATTTGTCAATGCTCTTCATTTATATATGTATACTTTCCTTTCATTGTCATCTCTTTTTTTATTCGTGTTTTTGTTATATTATTAATATAATATTTGTCCGTAGATAAATAAATAAATAAGCATCATGTAGCCTACAGTACTGGAGAATACTAGTCCCAGTACTTACGTACATATAATGAATGTCTCTGAAGAGAACATTAGAGACATTATAGACATCTACAAATTTTGTTCAAGAAAGAATTTTAATGTGTGGTATTTTAAATGTAGAGATAATTCACAACCTCTACAGCTATACGCTGGATTCTTTCTAATTAAAATTCCAAGTGTGATGACAGCCAGCCAACGGTAATTGAAACGCAAAAGAATTGAAGCAGCCATACTCTATACCGCTCAGTACCGATACCATCATAACACTAATTAAATAGCGATAACACCGATACCGTAGTATTGTATTGGACGGCTCAAGCCATTTACGACAATGATGGTGCGCTATATAAATACTAAGTTATTATTATTATGGTGATAATGACCGTCGGTCTGATAGTCCTATAAACATTCCCATTGTAAATTTCTTTAAAAACCATTAACTTTGATGCGACCGTAAGCTTTTGAAAAGACTTCTAACTGACAAAGACATGCTCAGCAAAGTATTCAATTATTGGAGAATTTTCTTAAGAAGAATGATTTTTTTTAATACGATGACTATTTATACGTCGAGTAGTAAGATTGTCACCTGTCCGGAGTAAAAAGATTTCTGTTTCCACATTGCTGGAAATTTAATTTAAAGGGGCAAAATTTAGGATTGCGGTGAATCGGATTGACGGAAAGTAGAAAAAATTTAAGAGACCAAAATAGGAGACACTTTTTTTTACGATTGTTCCACAGACGAGACCATGAGAAAAATAATTTCCCTCAGGGCCTCTTTTTGATGCTGTGTGGAGGGTCTTTTAAAGAAAAGGAAGGATAGAATGTTCTGGGAAGGAAAAAGGTGTGTGGGTAGGAATCTGGGGGTAGTGTGTCCAGCGGTGACGGACGTATGAATCCATCCCTCGAGATGATCCTGCAGGGGAGGCCAAATGGCAGAGGCATCAGCCGTCAAGACCTATACAAACTTCACCCTATGAAGCCGAACATGTCACCAAACAGAGCGTACTACTTGAGGTGATCTATGGCGGAGGTGTTGGCTATCCAATAAATGGTTCCCGGGGCGACAATACTCGTACCGGCCTCTCAATCTACTAAAACTTACTACTTATTCAAATCTGGTATCTAAGCTTTGATCTTTAAAGCAACGTTCAAACACTTATTGACCCTATCTGTTGCAGAACTTTAAATTTTGCAAAACTTGCAGAATTTAACTTGCGCTGAACCCAAACAAACGTAGCATGGGCAGTACAAATGTTGGCACAAAAATATTTTTAATTTAAAAGGATTTTTCACACATTGCGTAAAATAAACGAAAGTGTAAGGAGAGTACTGTAGTTTCATCTCGTTCCTAAATACTACAGTATGGCCCTGTACTAGTGAGAGACCACTTTCAAGTTCGGGTTGTGCGTTAACCGCACTGTCTCGATTTGAGAGGCAATTTTCCTATTTTATTTCTAATTCTTTCCCGGTCCATTTCGGCCAGTTTCATATAAATCTGAAATTTGGATTTGAGATAACCAAACTGAAAAATTATTTTTGTAATCAGAAGGTTTATTAAATATCTAGGACGGATGTGAGCTACTTTATTTATTTTTGCTTTAAATTATAAGATTTTAGTGTTTCATGATTTTAGAAGCAACTTGGGCAATTATTTGTGATTAAAAGAAAAACATTAAAAAATAATTACAACTATGCTTATTTTACAACTACAATGAAAAATAAAATAAAAAATAAAACATTGTTAAAAATTTATTTTTAATTTTTTAATGTATAAATGACAAATTTTTGTTCTGCCGTAAATAGGTAATTTGTATTTTAAATTTACGCCTATCAAAAGGATTTTTTTATTAATTTTTTTTTTATATTTCTATGATAAAGACAGTAAAATAATTTTTTTATTGTTTTTCATGTACTCACAAATAATTACCCAAATTGCCTTTAAAATCATTAAACACTAAAATCCGTAATGGCCTATAACTTAAAATTTAAAGCAAAAATAAATAAAATAGCTCAGGTCCGTAGAAGATATTCGATATACCTTTTGATTACAAAAATTATTTTTCAGTTTGATCGGGTATTTTGGTTTCAAATCCAAATTTAAGATTTGTATGAAACTGGCGGAAATGGGCGGCGCATACGTTCCTTTTAATTGCACAGTGCAAATCTAAACACAAAAAATACTCACAAGAATCCCAACTGTTCAGAGTCAGTCGGACTATGGCATCCCCTATTGGACCATGGGAAAGGGATTGCTGGGAAGTACTGATCTATTTAGAATTCAAGCAACGTTTCGATTATGAATGGTAGCCAATATTTAGCCCTATTTAGAATTCAAGCAACGTTTCGATTATGAATGGTAGCCAATATTTAGCCCTATTTAGAATTCAAGCAACGTTTCGATTATGAATGGTAGCCAATATTTAGCCCTATTTAGAATTCAAGCAACGTTTCGATTATAAATGGTAGCCAATGAGAGTATCTACAACTCTATAGGAGCATCAATATACCACTATCCACTTCACACTAAGAGTAGATACATCGATTGTCCAGTTGATTAATCAAACATCTCAAAATACTAAGTTTTTAAATAATGAAGAAAGCAATATTCAAATGCTCACCATAAGGTATGGGGATGGTTGTTTCGTAGAATTTGAAGAATTCAACAAATAATTTCAAAGTTAAAATTAAAGTTGCTAATATTCAAGAAGTCGAGACGCCCAGAGAAGACATGGCACGACCAAGTGAATCAGATACTTAAGTCGGGCCACGTCAAGAGTCAGAATGATAGAAGAGCATGTATGAAGGAATGAGGCAAGGAGTGTGTGCCAGCGAGATGTTTGGCGGTCCGTCCTCTCTGCCTACCCCGTGATGATTAGTTAGCTAGTTAGTTATATTCAAGTTCTGTGTTTTAATAAAAATGCTGCGAAATGACCGGTCCATGTTGAAATAATAACAGAATGGATCCTGAATTTTAACTTTGGAATTTGATGAATTGCTCAAATTCTGTGAAACAATCCATTGTAATGATAGTTGAGACTATCATTTACTGGGATTGCTTATACGACTTAGCAGGGGTGCCCGGGTTCTTGGGGTGAGGTTTGTCCGGGTCTTGGCGGCCGATGCGTTTGCCCACCAGCTGCATGGCAGGCCGGATAGGGAGAGAATGGTTGAGGGAGTCCCTTTGACTTCTCCAACCGTACTTTCTCGGATGAATTAATACGTCCGTCACTCCTGGACACACTGACCCTCAGAAACCTACCCACCCCTAATACCCTTTTCCTTCCCAGAACTTCCTCTCCTTTTCTTAAAGAGACCCTCCATATCCCATTCCCAAAGATGACATAGGCCTTGAGGGGAAATATTTTTTTCAGGGCCTAATTTGTGGGACTAAAGTAAAAAAAAAACCTACAATATTTATGTACAAATATTTTAGTTTTATACATAAAACGCGTATTGTATATTTTTACAACATTTACTGTAGTTAATCAATGAGATATTTGTGATTGCATTTGGTTTGGAAGTTTTTTATATTAGTTTGCATTTCTGAAGTCGAGCCGCATAATATTGAGTCTAAATGTGAATCCAATAAACGAGAACAGTGTTTGTTTTTTCGATTTTTTGCTCACAAATAGTACTACCAAACATATTTATTATTTGCTGGGCAAACCGTTTGAATTCCTTGTAGTTTTCAGAAGGCAAATCTATCACGTTGATTGGCGATTGAAGGCAAACCGTTTGAATTCCTTGTAGTTTTCAGAAGGCAAATCTATCACGTTGATTGGCGATTGAAGGCAAACCGTTTGAATTCCTTGTAGTTTTCAGAAGGCAAATCTATCACGTTGATTGGCGATTGAAGGCAAACCGTTTGAATTCCTTGTAGTTTTCAGAAGGCAAATCTATCACGTTGATTGGCGATTGAAGGCAAATCGTTTGATACATTATCAATATTCATTGGTAAGGGGTTTCCGAAAATCTCCACCCTGCGTGAGATCTTTTTGAAATCAGCAAACCGGTTATCAAACTGAGTTTGAAGTTGTATCGCCATCCCTTCGCTGCCTTTCTCGCTTCCTTTCACTCTTGAAATCGTCACATGCGTTGATGTCGTCCATCACGTGGCGAGAATCTTGCGGGCCGCACCAAGACGCCTCGCGGGCCGCAGGTTGCCGACCCATGTCCTACACCATCGAATAATATTAGTTAACAAAACTCCTAAAGCCTCGATGACATTGAGCGAGTTTACAAGATGGGAAATTAAATATCTGATAGTAAACTCCCTCAGTGTCATCGTATTACTAGCTAACTAGCATATTGTGGACAATCTACGAAAAAAGTCGAAAGGTGGTCAACTTTACTCGCTACGCGCTAGTGTTAGCCTAAAGATGGCGGCCCACCAACAGCTGGTTTCGTCTGTCAGAATTAGTTCGGGTGGGAACCGTTATTGTTTAGCGTGTGGCGCTAGCAGCGAGCTCAAGTTTTTTGCAAAATGTCGACCGAATTGGTTTGCGCGAAAGTCGTTATTTTAGGCTGCAACTGTCGCTACTGAGCGAGTAGACGGTTTTGTGTGTCATCATGACAATCTCACTCGCCGATTCACCCGCTTACCGGCCTATCTAATCGAGGCTTTAGGCTTCCGCAAGCTAAAATGACCACACACTTTATGGTTTAATTCTTAACGTCTTTTTTATGGAAAATCTTATAAGAGTCACAGCTGCGCCCATCTGGAGCATGTTGTGAGGCTGAAGATAGTGGGAGAGGATGGACACAGGGGAGAGGAAGGTGGGGAAGTACCTGGCTATTCAGATCTTGTTGCCAAACACGGCTAAAGTCATTTCAAGCAACGTTTCAATTCTGAATGGTGGTTTTACACCAGGGCTATAATGAGAGTTTCTTCCACTTTGCAACGTGCCGCAAATATACTATATATTATTTTATCTTTCATTTGTTAACCACATAACAGAAATCTGTAATAAGGGCTTAAAAATGTTGAGATTTATAACTAGGCTAACTAGAAATTTTAACAATATAAAGTGTATTAAACTGTTATATTTTGCGTATGTTAGAAGTCAACTTGAGTACACTTCTCCCGTCTGGAATCCACATTATAACATACATGTACAAGCTGTTGAAAGAATACAAAATAAATTCTTACGTTTTCTAAATTTCAAAACGGGGATTCCAACAATTATGTTGAACTACAACACTCTGTTAAATAATATGAACATGCTCAAATTGTCAGACAGAAGAATTTTCACTGACTTGGTATTTCTATATAAAATTCTACATGATTTAGTTGATAGTCCGGTATTGCTTGAATTGATAAGCTTCCGGATTCCACAACGTGATACAAGAAGTCAGGATTTATTTCAGTGCAGAAATTCTGGGACTAACTACCATATGTATTCCTCTTTACCCAGAATACTAATGGAAGGAAACAATTACACCAAGTCCGTGAACATCTTCAGTTTATCTTTAAACAAATATAAAATATTGTTACTGAAGCAGTTCAGTTATGTACAATAAATATTGTATTTATTACCATTAATATGTAAAAGCCCTGAAAAAGGGCGTTGATCAATAAATAAATAAATGTATTAATTGTGAAATAACGCAAATTAATCAAAAAAAATATTTACCCATGTCGGGATTCGATCCCGCAACCTTCCTCATCCACTGAGGCCGTCAAAATGATACGATCACGTCGACAATTAGCGAAACGTCTTAATAGTAACTAACACGGATTCGCAAAACTAATTGCTGTTCAAAATAAAATTATCTTAATTAAAAACCACGACATAAATAATATATTTTTTTCTGTATCCGATAATTAATTTGATATACAGTTTTATTTTAGAGTTCAAGGTTAATGATATTCTCAAATTGTGTATTTGTTCAATCAAATTTTAATCCCAAATATAATGAGCATTGCTCATTATATTTTAGGCAGATTCTTCAGTGCCAGATCAGTGGTAGATTGAGTAAAACAAATAAAAAATATCGCGAAGATAATTGCCTGCATATTTTATAAGCTAATAAAAATAATTTAATTACACATTTAATGAAGTCTCTTGGTACTAATTGTTAAATTATATAACACAACATTTATCTCTGGTGCACTTTATTGCCTTATATTAAATGCCCTGTAAATATGAAGCTATGAAAATCAGCTAAGTGTTATTACCGTGCATTTTCTATTGAAGAGTTCATATAAAATTTCTTCAACAGTGTAGCTTACAGCTTCGTAATGAAAGCAACACAACTTACAACAAAGTTAAAATACATAAATATAACAAAGCATCTAATTGTTATGCAGATTTCCGATAGTATATTGTTTAATTCTTTGATCTCGAATACTTTCTCATTCCGCTTCGTTTCTTACTAATTAGGGCGAGGGAGGCTAGTTATTCCCCCCACCGCTCGCTTACAGATGTAATCCCTGGAAGGGATATCACAGCTTTGATGACCGATATAAGATCATGTGTTAATTCTAGAGAGTAAGTTGCTTTCTGGTTCTTACCGCGCATCTTCGGGTAAAACTCTAGCAGGACTGAACTAAGAGACGCGTTTTAAACCGTCGGCTTTGGATTTCAGTTAACCTAGAGTAAAAATACTCGTTGAAACAATTAAGTTTACTTGGGGGGTACCCATAAAGTTATTTATTTCCCATCGATTTGGGAGGCGGGAATGGGTACCGCCGCCCCGGGAACCTTTATTGGATAACCAACACCTCTGCCATAGGTCACCCCAAGTAGTTCGCTACGTTTGGTGATTTAGCAGGGGTGTCCGGGTTCATGGGGTGAGGTTTGTCTAGCTCTTGGAGGCGGATGACCTGGACACACTGAGGACGACCAGGACACACTGAACCCCAGATTCCTACCCACCCCTTAAACCATTTTCCTTCCCAGAACTCTCCTCTCCTTCCCTTCCTTAAAAAACCCTTGACACAGCATCCCCAAATATGACATAGGCCCTGAGGGAAATTATTTTCCTCAGGGCCTCCTGTGTGGAGCTCATATAAAAAAATCTCCTTCCCCTCCCCACTTGCCTTCAGCCTCACAACATCCCCCAATTTGTGATGCCATAGTCCCACAGGCTCCAGGCGGTCGGGAGCAGTTGGGACTCTTGCGGTATTCACATAAAAATGAATATATATAAATATTAATATCTTATATAAATAGCCGAATAAAGGCTTCTTACAATATAAAGGAACTAGGGCCAAGAAGCTGCGATATCTAGTGGTTCAGTGAATGCAACATTTGGTGACAACAGAAAACACCGATCGCTTTGGTAAAAATATAAATATATATTTGATTATACCAAATTATGCGATTATACCAAAGTATTCCTTTGGCATAATCTAATAAACCAAAATACATGATTATACGAAAGTGATCGGTGATATGTTTACTGTTGCAAAGGTTAAAATAAAACTCATAAAAAGTTATTATTTTAGTCTGACTCCGATTTCGGGTTTATTTACAAACTAACTTTCTACGTCGAGCTTTTGAGTGCAGCTTTTACGAATTAAATGACGGCAACAAATGTATTAAGATACTTACACGAAAAAACAGTTAAATGACTCAGTAGATGATTTTCAATTTTAGCAGCACATAACATTACCAGAATTCCGTTGGCTTCAGTGATGTCACTGTTTGTTAACAACCTAATTTAAGAAGTAGCTAGAAGGCTGTGTGCAAAAACACGTAATTTTAAAACTATTTATCAACGTTAGTGTACACTGTGTAACATTTTAGAAATATGTATTTACTCTTTTTAAATAATGAAATAACAGACAAAATGACAACGTGACGCCATTATTCTTGTAAAACGAACAATGCTGTGTTTTACCCGGTAATTTGTCAAAGTGTATAGCATTACGAGAAGCGGGCATTTGCCTACTTAAATTTCATAGGCAAAACAAAACGTCTTGAATGTTCGCAGGTGAAATATCGCCTCGGCGCAAGGGTCAAAGCGGATACATGGCTCATTACTCTTGCAAAAATAACAAATTTTGATTACACTAGGTCATTATAATAAATGATAATGCTTTGTTTCAGGCGCGCAAAACACCCATGGCCATTAGAGGAAATTACATAAGCAAATTTAATTCTTGTAAGCAAAAACCTAATGTTCCCTAATAACCGTATACGGGTAATATGGGTTCCTACAGTAACAATACACACCGAGGAAGCTACATAAATAATATGTCTAAAAGACCCAAGATTGGCATTTACACGTCTGCCAGGCTTTTATGCACTTTTTGACTATTGCACTTATTTTTAAAACTTTAAAAAAAAAATTTTTCAAAATATTCCAAATTTATAAAATTTTAAATTATCTATCATCTATTCTAAAATTCTAATTTGCGTCGAATTTGCGTCGGCATTGCCGAAGATCCTAAGCGTCCGGACATTTTTCACTCCAAATAACATCAGGAATCACTGGTCAAAATTAAGTCAAATGCGTTCCGTATAACAAGATGTATATAAATGGGTAGGTAGAAATGTGTGTGTATTTATATATTTGTTTAAACGCCCTTAGGGCTTTTACATATAGTGCAATACATGTTTTTGACAATACAGGAAATAAAATAAAATATAAGAAAAAAAAAAATATAGCTAACACAAAATATAAGAGTTGACACAAAGTAGGTAACATATAATATATATGATAAGTAAAAATGGAGGTAAAGATGATTTATGAAGTAGGAATAAATAATTGGCACATACGTCGTTTGAAGTTTGAAAAATTTAATTTATTATGGAAAACATCCATATTGTTTAAATATTTGTTATCAAGACTGTGTAAACGCTGTATTGGAGAATGCAAACTTTAGTTGGAATGAGATGTGTGTATATTTGATTAATTTATGTTATTTCACAATTTATTCATTTAAAATAATACATAGTATATTTGCGGCACGTTCCAGAGTGGAAGATACTCTCAGTATCGCTCTGGTGTAAGACCACCGTTCAGAATTGAAACGTTGCTTGAAATGGCTTTAGCCTTGTTTGGTGACCAGATCTGAATAGCCAGGTACTTCCCAGCTTCCTCTTCCCCATCTCCTTCCCCTCCCCACTACCTTCAGCCTCACAACTTACCCCGATTGGGGATGCCATAGTCACACTGGCTTCAGACGGGAGCAGTTGGAACTCTTGTGCGGTATTCGTATATTTTTTTTTTTAAAGTTACATGTTATTAAACCATCATATACAATCAAGTTATGAGTGGAAGAAGGCTGACTTTTATATGAAATGCTGAAAGTGATATAATATACAGAATAATATACTAAGACTACTAAGTTATACTTCACCTGTACACCTAGATACCATGTATCTAAAACCTTTGTTATCTAAACCTTTAACACTGTTTTTGACACCTGTATGCAGAGAAAATATAAAAATATGTAAAAGCCCATAAGGCTGATGATGTAAAAGCCCATAAGTTGATGATTAATAAGTAAATAAAAATCTAATAATTTACTTATCGTTTAACTGATATTTTACTATAAAAACGATATATAGACGTATTAATATTACTAGACCTACCCTAAGTGATACAAGCGTATTATTTCCCCCTCCCCATACCGGTTCCATTTGGAGTCGGCTGGGCTCGCGAATGGCCTCGAGCGAATCTAAAAAATACAAATTCATCATTCTTGTTTGAACCAGCGTCGAGCTCTCATCGGAACATTTTACGAAATAACGCGGTAAAAATGGTGGCTTGTTCTATGAAAACGTGTAAAAATCTAAGTGAGAAAGAGAATAAACCCAATTGTCGTAGTACATTCCATAGGTAAGCATTATTTTACTTTATTTTAAGCTTATTCAGATCATATAATATGATCAGTTTTAGTAACCATCTATCACCATAACGAATGTAGGAGTTTCTCAAGTGTGCTCGCAAGTAAATTATAGAACATTTGTAAAAGTGTCTTAACTAAATACGGCAACAAAATATTCGACTCTGAAAACAGTTGAACTTTACTTTGCCGTATTTGGACTTCGCAAATTTGTTCATAATGTGGCGAGCAATTCGCGCTCCCACGTAAAAAAAATCTATTCATTCAAAAGCAGACTTTACTTTTAAGAACTAAATGGTGATATTGTAATGCGAGATGCCTATATATTGTCAGATTGATTTATTGACGAATCACATACAACACAGTCATCTTCACCCTTCGCAGAGTTGGTTTGTACTCCTCTCCTGTTTGTTCTCGTCTAGTAATATTCAAATGTCTATGGTATACTCATTATAAAATAATTTTAACCCACAGTTATACAACTAGCGTAATAATTTATTTATAACCCACAAATAATAATAATTGTAACCTTAAAGCAGATCATTTGGTAATCCCCAATTCGGGCAATAATTCCAAGACACCTTTGCGATGGCATTGATGTTAGCTTGTTCCGCTTGTGGTCAGATGCGGGATCTTATTTGCTACTAGACCATTTACCTGTAGTGTTGGGATTGAACTATTTTACTGTTGCCGTTTAACAACCATTGTAGTATAAAAACACAATGATCATCACACCTGAGCCATTTCCCTGGGCGAAATTCCTCTCAAATGGTTGTAACGGAAATAATTCATATTTCTAATGGTTGGCGAACGGGATTGAGATTGGTCTCTGCAGTAAGAAATTTAATGACTCCGTATCGTTAGTTTAGTTGGTCGTAAATAAGACTAATCTATAGCTGAGTGGAATGGTTTTGTTGTAACTCAAGGTTTATTATGTTTTTGTAATATGCAAATAATACCTCATCTTTATGTTAAGTCGTCGTTGCAATATCGTATTATTCACAGGATCACATTGTTTGCTTTGTTAAGTATGGTTTCCTTCGACTTCCGATTTAAACAAAACGGAAACATTTAGACAACATTCGCTTGACATTTTTTTGTTTTTCATTTCAAACATTGGGGCGAAGTGGGCGCGCCACACACATTTTGTCCAATGGTCTATGGTAAAGTCATATCTACGCACTGAACATTTGACGTTTGACCTTTACGTCAATGTCAAGATGAATTCTGATGAGGAAGAGACGCTACACCAGGGAGAAAACACAGATTTATCTATCAGGAAAGATTTCTTGCTAAAATCGATTATTATACACCTAAATGTACCATACCATACCAATGTAAATGTACCATAAAGAATAGATTACGGATTTGGATTGGGCAATTTCTTCCGTGTCTCTGAAACCGATTTTGAAGAACTGGATAATTATACTACTATATGTACAAAAAAATCACCAGAAGTACGAATTGGCATTACATTATTAATTAATAATATTTCTGGATACTAGCATTCGTACAAGACCTAAATGTACCATTTAAGAATTTCAAAAGAACAAATATTATCATAAATTGTTACTTAGGTTTATGGGCTTATGTAGTTTAAAAATAATAAGTCAAATTTTATCTTTCAAACATATTTTAGTTTACGACATTTAGTATGTTATTAGTTAATATTGCATTCACCGAGAAGCTTATTTGTTATGATAATAAACACTGCCGAATTTTATATTTTACTATCTGGGGTACCTGGCTTCGCTCAGGACAACATTCGAGAGTTTTATGAAATGTCCCACATAATGTTCCTGATTCCCTTTTTCCGAACATTCCACAATATTCCAGAATGTTCCGGGATGTTCTGGAATGACGTGGAACGCTCTCAAACCTTTTTATAATTTATAATTATTAAAATTAAGATTATCGAACCTGTCGGTACATATATGCTACAGTCGGGACACAAAAATGGTTTTCTCAACTGTGAGCTAATATCTGACACTTTAAATTAGACTTTCGTAAACATGTCTAGTTACAGTTTGAACAAGAGAATTATTTTTTTCCTCTGTGAGTCAGTACATGACAATACATTAGAATTGTGTGAACATGCCTTGTTACAATTGGAACAACAGATTGGTTTTTCTTCTCTGTGCGACAGCATGTGCTCCTTTAGGTCGAACTTTTCTGAATATAAATATTTACTCTCGGAACTATGTTTGTTCGGAAATAAAGATACAATTGGTTAATTTATTCACAAATTAAAAAAAAATCACCTTATTTTATATGATGCTACTACATAGTAATCCCGATGATTTACAAAACTCATTTTCAGACGGGAAGAATTGTTAGAAACTTTCTTTAGGAAGGGAAGATAGGATGATAAAAAACTCACTGTAGTTGTAGATGGGTGGGTTGATATGCACATACGAATTCACATAAAATGTTCCAAACTGTACAGATGGTAATATAAGTTATTTGAAGTCTATGCAACACATGTAAATACAATGTTTATTCACCGAAGGTTATCTTTGCACTTTGAAAATATGAACTTCATAATACACTGCGGATTGTTCGAAGGTTTAAACTGCACTGAAGGTAGTGGGAGGGAGGTTGGTAGGAATTTCAAAAGGACAATAATAATTCCTAACAAGAATTTACACACATAAATGGGGGGGTTGTACAAATTTTACACATTTCAGTGAAAAAATAAAAAGTTCAAATGCACAGTGCAGTACTAACATAAAGAAGAGAGGTCTGGAATTATTGACTGTCTCATAAAACGTGATAAATTACACAAAAATTGTAGTAAAGAACCAAATAATATTGAACTGTTTGCATATTATAAAAGTTACAGAAATTGGTGTTCTAAAATTGTAAAATCGATCAAACAGTCATATTACAAAAAGAAGCTTCACGAGGTTAAAGGAAACATAAAGCAAGAATGGAAAATAATAAAACAAGCATTGGATATGCAAAAGGAATCGGTTTCCATAAATAAACTGAAAATAAATAATAACATTGTATCTATTAATGATAATCCAACACTCATTACTAACCATGTAAATGATTTTTTCAGTGATATAGGTCAAAATTTTGCTAATCTTTTGTGCAGTGTAAATAATACCAGTGAAGAATGTTTAATCGAAAATTGCAATCCAACACAATCTATGCAAAATGCCTGTTTCGAATTCAATCCAACAAATTGCAATGAAGTTCTAAAGGTGATTAATGAGCTAAAATCAGGTTTTTCAAGTGGAAATGATAGTATAAGTGCAATGGTCTACAAACAAAATGCTTCTGAACTAGTTATACCTATTACACACATTGTAAATGTTAGCTTTGATAACGGCTTGTTTCCTAATCACTGCAAAAATGCCAAAGTCATTCCTTTATTTAAAGGAGGGGATAACACAGATGTCAATAACTATCGACCTATCTCCCTGCTAAACACCTTATCAAAAATAATAGAGAAATTAGCAAAAATTAGGTTGATGTCTTTTGTAAAAAGATATGAAATTCTCTCAGATAACCAGTTTGGCTTCCGAGAAAACATGGGAACTAGTAATGCTGCATTAAAAATGATCACCACAGTCGTAGAAGCTCTCGATATTGGCAAAAAAGCAATGGCTGTCTTTTTAGACTTGTCTAAGGCATTTGATACCGTCTCCCACGGTTTACTCTTAAAAAAACTCAGCTCAATGGGTATTGGTGATAAAACTTTAAATTGGTTCAGAACTTATCTTGAAGATAGAACACAGAGAGTAATGATTAATGATCACTTTAGTTCAAACAAATCAATTGTATATGGTGTTCCTCAGGGTAGTGTTCTGGGTCCAATTTTATTTTTGTTATATATAAATGACCTCTGTAAACTGCCGTTTTCTGGTTCTTCAATTGTATTTGCTGATGACACTGTTTTGGTATTTGCTGGTGATACATGGGATGAAACGTATGCTAAGTGCGAGATAGGATTAAGGGCAGTAAAAAATTGGCTTGATCAAAACTTGTTAACCTTAAATATGAACAAAACTAAATATATCACTTTTAGTATTTCTTCTGTAAATCAACCATCTTTGGACCGTTCTTTAAAAATACATTGTTGCGTGCAGGAGTGTAATTGTCAATCTTTGGAAAGAGTAGATAGTATCAAATATCTTGGCTTAATAATTGATAAAAATTTAAAATGGAATAATCATATTGCTATATTAACAAACAAAATAAGAAAGCTAGCCTACATCTTCAAGACTCTAAGAAATATATTGGACAAAGTAACACTAAAAACTGTATATTATGCTCTTGTTCAATCAATGCTTTCGTATAATGTTATTTGTTGGGGCTCATGTTACAAGACTATTTTAGAGCCTTTAAATATTGCACAAAAATTAATTTTAAAAATAATGTATAAGAGAAGTTTTATGTATCCATCACAGTTATTGTATAGCGAAAGCAAAATTATGACAGTAAGGCAGTTGTACATAATACAGGCTCTCTGTAAATTTTTTAACAACATTATTACTGCAAAAAGATCACAACAAGTGCGCAACACTAGAATGTGTTCTTCTTTAATGTATCAATCAGTATATACCAGAACATCCTTTGGACAAAGAAGTTTTGCATATAAAGCTCCATTGCTTTATAACATGCTTAGTGAAAAAATCAAAACTATTGGTACGTTAAATATATTCAAAAAAACGGTCAAAATATGTATACTAACTGAGAGTGATGGTTTTGGATTACCCATGTTGTCACTTTTGTCATAAATCAGCATGGAATTAAGCTATAATCGATACAATCCATATTTGATTACTGTGTGTGTACATTACTACTTATTGTTATTTCTTACTGCTGTATACTTTTGAATTTACTCATTGTTATTATCAAATTAACTTTTGTATAATTATTTACTCACTATAATACATAATTGTTTATTATTATTTACTCATAATTATTATGTATTTACTTAATTTATGTTTATTTTTATTTACTATTTTTTATTTACTTTCTTACGATTACTAAATAGTTTATTATTGTTTATTCATAATTATATTTTATATTATGTATTTAATTTACTTACATTTATTTACCTACTATATTATATTTATTCTTATTATATTATATTAATTACTTACTATATTATATTTATTACATAATCTTTATACATTTATTACATACTTGTTTATTATTATTTACTTTTTATTATTTATCTATTATTATTTACCTACCTTTATTTTTATTTATTTTTTGTTAATACTCGTAAATCTACTGTTACTGACGGTATGGTCACCCTATGAATGCATTTGTTAAGCCACTGCAGGTACCTTGAACATGTTTAGTTTACAGTAGAATATTATTGTGGCCAACTAAGAGCAATATGAGCATACCGCCCAGCTGTAATTAATATTTGAGTAAACTATATTTAGTGTTTCTTGTGAATTTATACGTATGTTTTTTATTTTTATTCGATTATTGTTTTTTATTTTTATTTTTATTGTAAAACTGCACATCTCGATACAGGAATGCCCTAGTGAGATGTGCAGTTTATGTTTTTATGTACATCTATATATTTTAATAAATAAATAAAATAAATAAATAAATAAATTAACAATCCTAAGTAGAAATGCACAACGATAAGAAACAGAACAAAAAGTGTTTTTGAAACCCGTTACGTTCATTATAATTAAGTTTCAACAATCAAATTCATTGAGTACGTATAATAAAATTTAAACTTTAATTGATTTCACAAAGGTACCATCAATAACAAACTGTTCTATGGACGTCAGATTTACAGTGTGTTAGATTTTTTGCAATTTAACTTCTTTGGACGCTTTGCTTCTTCGCATTGGATAGTTAAACTTTTTCCAAATTAAACTGTAACGGAGATGAAATGCGTCCATTCATTTTTTGTCCATTTGTAGGATTACAATAACACGCTCTTTAACAAGAGCGAAGTCGTGATTGTAGTTTTACACTATTATAATCATCACTGCGTTTCGGCAGAACGGAACGTTGATATAGGGTGCACAAGGGAGGTAGCGAAAAAGGGAATAACCAGACACAACCGGAAATATGTCAGTACTTCAAATTCTAGACGTATCGACTCCTTTCTAAAAGAAAATATAAATTAATTTCGAAAGATTGTTATTATATCGAGTAAAGTTATGTTTAAAATTTTGAAAATGTATGTTTATTTTTTATTATAAAAAAGTTATACAGTTTTCATTCCGCAGATTTGTAAAATCTTCGAACAAAATATTGTATTATGTAACACGCTTTTAAAATAAATAAATACATTGTTACCAGAAAAGCTACTTTTCAGAATTTTAATTTAGTTAAAACAAAATCATTGAAAAAATCTGCGCACGTGATAAGTGACAAAAATAGATTCAGATTGTCTATTTATTTACGGGATCTTAATATATTCCAGATTTTTTTACACACTTATTTTGCTTAGACATTTTTCCAAATTTATAAATACTTATGATCAAAAAATAATTACACAAAGTACATATTTTTGTCATCATGCGTTTGAGCTTTTTTATTGATAAATTGAATGTAGGTAAAAAAAATTTTTTTTTGAATGAAATAAAATCGTTATAATTGGGTTATTATGGTACGGAGAAATTTAAATCTTTGTCGTCGGAACCGCCCTGTACCATCAAGATCGGAAGACCGTCTTTCGACGAAATTTGAATTCTCATTCTTGCTTTGCAGAAAAAATCCAAATAAATGGAATATTAAAAACAGAATACTAAAAATAAAAATATAAATGGAATATTAAAAACAGAATACTAAGTTTTAGTTTTAACCTAACTTTTGGTTCTAGAAATATGATGGAAAACGCTTCCAAATTCTATAATTCGAAATAAACATGTACATTTTTATTTTGTGGTTAACTTTAAAATTTGAAATAGAGCGTGGTGTTTTCTCTTTCTAATTTAATATTTTTACCATGTTAGTATGAGACCTATTTGATTTGTTCCCAAAAGCGAACGAAATAGCCGAAGAGTTGCCGATTATGAAAGAGCATGAAATTAAATACGCACGTGCATGAAATAAAATTTATTGCGATATTTTCAAAATATTGAAACATTTTCTTATTGGGATTTCAAAACTCCAGTGAAAAATATTGAAAACAATAACAAAATATATTCATATGGATCAACAAACGCCAATTCTGAATACCAACGTTTTATTATAAATTGATATATCACTACTTAAAAATGAATAAAACACCACATCAAAACGCCCCGCTTTGTTGACATCATTGCATCGGCGGCTTTTGACATCATATCGAGTATTAGACTTAAATATAATGTTTTTGTCAGCTTTTCTAAAGCGTGCAGTTTGATTAGTTGATTATTTCAATATTTAATACAATGTGGTATTTGTGCATTATAAAACTTGTTCAGAGAATATCTTTTATTCAATTAACCGCGTTCGGTTGTGCAGGAGCCACCTAGGGCAAAATATTTCAATGGCAAGAAGACATTAGACCCATTCATCATTTAGTGATTCTTGATTCTTTGATTTGCTGTCCGAACCGCGAATCGTGTTTTCGTGAATTTCTAATTAGGAAAGTTTCGGAACATCTAATACAGCCTACGGACATTAACCCCTCTGGTAAAAGCTCATCAAATTTGATCTCTTAAGGATGATGATTAATAGTGACATTGCCCTTGTTTAACACTTTATGGCCTTTTGATTGATTCCTAGCGGTTTTAGTTTAATGTTACCCAAAACAAATAAATGAAGCGTCTCAGATGAAAAAGGTTAATGTACATTTAAACACAGAGTAGCAATTTTATTGAAAAAATAATAGTAACGTGAGCCAGGTATATAAATATTGTAGCTAGTATATTTTTCCGTAACATTAGCGATCCGGTTCTTCGGGAAAGAGGTGAAGCTGTGGGTAAAGTTCGGCAGACAACAACACCGAAGCGCTGCAATGGCGGGGTCTCAATTCAATGATATTTTGTACAAATATATATATATATACAGATTTATGTAGGCTATGTTTTATGATATTCATGACAGAGCAATAAATTTCTAGGCTCTGGACCCAGAGATTGTGGGTTCAAAACGGTGACCGAACAACTCAAAATCATGCAACTTCAACATCTCCTTTGAAAAGCCATTAAAAGTTATAAAAAATGGTTAGGTAATGATAGGTAATGGGCTATTTTTAATTTTTTTTTGCATAACTTTTAATGACTTTTCAAAGTGGTGTTGAAATTGCAAGATTCTGAGTTCAAACATGAAAATGTGAAATAAAATTTAATCTAAATAACAGGGTTACCAGAAAAAGATTATTTAACTAAACAAATGTATTTCTCTCAAAAAATGCGATACTCTCCGCATCTTAAAATGTCTTAAGCTATGTTTATTGACTGAGTAGCTAGGGCCCACCAACCAACCTCCATATCTTTTTTATTCACATTCCACTGAAAATACCTTAAATCGGGAATGTAACAGTTCCACTCACTCCGAATATTTCGGTCTTTGGAAAGGTCACATAAAATATAATTTAAGGCATTTAAGTTGCTACTATATAATAAATACACTGATGTAATATATTTTTTTAATTAAATTATTCGTTGATTTCATTACCGACGATAAAATAGCTAAACTCAAACCAATAAGTAGATAATAAATTATGCGAAATATTAAATAATGCTTTATAGCGATGTGAAGTAATTAAGTGTTTTTTCGATGAAACATAAACGCCAATAAAAAGGTAAAATAAACATAAATATGTTATTTTATCCATGAATCAAAATATTAACTACCTAATTCTCCAATACATCCAAATGTTACCTATGTGAATAAAAATAAATATATGCTTGCTTGGCGATATATAGGTAGGTACGTGTACGAGTTAGGAGTTGTCTATGTATTTCTAAATTAAGCATTGTAAATGTTTGAAACTTTCAAAATACCTTTTTTTTTTTTTGTTATTGTTTTTGGGGTGTTATGCCGTGTTTCGCTACCTCCTTCTTTAGCCAACGTTTCGGACAGCGTTACAGTGTCCATCATCAGGGCAGATGACCAGATGACCTGATGATGGACACTGTAACGCTGTCCGAAACGTTGGCTAAAGAAGGAGGTAGCGAAACACGGCATAACACCCCAAAAACAATAACAAAAATACTTTTTGGCCGTGAAAACCTAAAAACATACCTTTCAAAATACCTTCTTTAAACCCCGGCGAAGGTTTCTGGATTATTACAACCACATGAAAATAAATCTAAAAAGTTTTTTAAACATTACAAAAACTATTGCGATACTGTCAAAAATGTCAAATTTGAGAATGACATTTTACAAAACAATGATTGTTAAATCAAAATTCAATTTTCGAAACTCTTTAAATGAATGTATTTTTTGAAGTACTTTGAATCGAATAAAAAAATTATAGACATTTTAAATAGCTACCAAATTTGACTGATTGTTCTTATAATATACAAAAATGAAAATTTTTATTACAAGAAAAATTAAAATTTTAATAAAAAATTGTAATGGGTGGCACGCGAGCTGTTTGAAAACTGAATTTACTGGAAGAGGGGCGAGGAAGGGGATGCGGGAAGGGAGCGGGGACGCGGGAGGGGAACGGGGACGCAAGGGAAAGGACACTGCAATGCTTCCCGGGAACCAGCTAGTTGATCATAAAATAAGCTGTTGGTGTTTGGTTTTGAAATGAGAATATGCTTAGTTCCCTCCTTCCTATTCTCTTTAACCTTTCTGGAAAAGTATTAGAAATTGGCAAGAAACATAGTGCAAATTCAAGTGCTTATGGTTTGAAAAAAAGAATTTCGTTTGGGACTACCTTGGAAGCAAGTTATTTATGTTTTTCATGTACATAATCTCGTTTTTAAGTAAAAAGAAGTCATTTGATCACCTTCGAAATATATATAGCATATCTAAAATATCCTTTAGAAGTAGGTATCTACACATACATCAGAGTATAAATCATACATTGAGTTGTTGTACTACTTCTCAGAGATACAGTGGTAAGTGATGGGTCGTACCTTTTTTCTTCCTTGTACCACCCTACACATTTTATCACCCAATTCCAGCAAACTTTAATTATCAATTTAGTCTCGTTTCATTTAAAGATTTTACCAGTCCATTTTCAAGCCATCTGAAACTGTAATTATCAATTTAGTCTCGTTTCATTTAAAGATTTTACCAGTCCATTTTCAAGCCATCTGAAACTGTAATTATCAATTTAGTCTCGTTTCATTTAAAGATTTTACCAGTCCATTTTCAAGCCATCTGAAACTGTAATTATCAATTTAGTCTCGTTTCATTTAAAGATTTTACCAGTCCATTTTCAAGCCATCTGAAACTGTAATTATCAATTTAGTCTCGTTTCATTTAAAGATTTTCCCGGTCCATTTTCAAGCTATCTGAAACTGTAATTATCAATTTAGTCTCGTTTCATTTAAAGATTTTCCCAGTCCATTTTCAAGCCATCTGAAACTGTAATTCGTGAGCATTTCGTACGCAACAACTGGTTTTGGGGCAATTTTTATTTTTTTTCATTAACTCAATAAAAATTTTGTACGGAAATCTGGTTAAGTTATTCACACGTGTATAGCTTACAAACTGGACGCTTCAAATAGTGGGCTAAGATCAATTTACACGAAATTGAATATCGCGTCATACATGGAACAGAAAAAAACTTTTCGTTTATTTTTATTTTCTCTTAGTAAGATTGATCAACCAAATAAAAAATACATTTTTTGAGTATTAATGACATATTGATATTTGTTCAATCGATTCATTTATTCATGCATAATACAATATGTATCTTCTACACAGTATGACATTTTAAATTATACGTTTTTTGATATTTTTATAAATGAAATTCAGGCAAAGGAGGAAATAATTAAGAAGAAAAACGGTTGCCGAGAAATTTGAATAATAGGTATTTTACCAAACTGTTCCTGTCACTATCACGATTACACCCCCTCCCCCCCCTTGAATACTGAGCTTAAGGGACAACTGCATATCTATAATACATCGATAATACCTAAATAAAATCTTCAAAATCGAGGTTTTTTATTCCCAATTTTACTCTAAAACTGGACCGATTTTAATTATATTTTACCTACTGTATTAGAAAAAAATATTCTATGCCTCTTCTTTTTTTTTAATACATTTTATAGTTTAACTGAACGTCTGTTTATGGCAATAAGCTTTTCCTACCGTTTCCATTGAGCAGAATTAAAATAAAATTGTTAATTACTTCGTATAAAAAATAAGCGTAAACTACAAAAAAAAATTTTTTTCAATTAAAAATGTATGAACGCTTATAAGAACCAACTTTTTAAAATTACGGTTTTATGGCTAAAATTATCTTTGACGGCTTTCATTGATTAACATTTGTTTGTTTCTTAAAAACTTTACACAAAAATAAAAAAATTTAAAAAAAAAACACTTTGCGCTTAAAATCGTGACCTCTAGACTCTAGTTTGCCTAGAGATTTGTATGCCTATTACCTACATATCAATCATTCAGTTGATTAGTCAAGTATCTCAAAATACTTAGTTTTAAACTAATGAGGAAAGCAATATTCGAATGCTCACCATAAATCACAGATTATATGTGATCAATTATGTGTAGGTATCTGTATTTTATATGCTATAAAATAATAACGGAAGTCATAACGGTTAGGCATTACATTTTTTTAAATATCCTACTAGCGACCCAGAAACAACAACATTTTGTTTAATTCACTGTAAGTTTTTTGTGCATTGTAATTGATTTTGTGGTGTTCATGAGTAATCTAAGTATTTATTTATTTATTTATTTATTTATTTATTTATTTATTTATTTATTTATTTATTTATAAATAAACGCCCTTTTTCGGGGCTTTTACATATATAGCATAGAAAAAACATTTTATTGTACATAACTGAACTGCCTCAATAACAATATTTTATATTTATTCAAAGATAAATTGAAGATGTCCACTGACTTGGTATAATTGTTTCCCTCCATTAGTATTCTGGGCAAAGAGGAAAACATATGGTAGTTAGTCCCAGAATTTCTGCACTGAAATAAATCCTGACTTCTAGTATTACGAAGTGGAATTCGGAAGCTTATCAATTCAAGTAATACCGGACTATCAACTAAATCATTTAGAATTTTATATAAAAATACCAAGTCAGTGAAAATTCTTCTGTCTGACAATTTTAGCATATTCATATCGTTTAAAATTGTGTTGTAGTTTAACATATTTGCTGGAATACCCATTTTAAAATTTAGAAAACGTAAGAATTTGTTTTGTATTCTTTCAACAGCTTGTACGTGCACATTATAATGAGGATTCCAGACGGGAGAATTGTACTCAAGTTGGCTTCTAACATAAGCAAAATATAACATTTTAATACACTTTATATTGTTAAAGTTTCTAGTTAGCCTAGTTATAAACCCCAACATTTTTAAGCCCTTATTACAGATTTCTGTTATGTGGTTAACAAATGAAAGATTTGATTGAAAAGTGATGCCCAAGTCTTTAATTTGCATTAATGTCTGAAGAGAATTGTTATCAATGTTGTAATTAAATATCAATGGTTTTTTTATTCTAGAAAATCTAACAATTTGACATTTTGAGATATTTAAATAAAGTCTGTTTTCCATACACCAAATTAACAATTTGTTGATATTATCTTGAAGAATGTTGCAATGATAAATATTTTCAATAATTTTAAAAATTTTGAGGTCATCAGCAAAAAGTAAGATAGATACATCATGAAATATTTTTGTAAGATCATTTATAAACAAGATAAATAAGATTGGGCCAAGGTGTGAACCCTGTGGAACTCCACTTGTTGCATTAATTTTTTCTGACAGGGAGGATTTAATTCTAACTATTTGTTGTCTTCCAGTAAGATAGCTTTTAAACCAGGCTAATATATTGCCGCGTATACCAAGCTTTCCTAATTTCCAAATTAAGATTTCATGGGAAACTGTATCAAATGCTTTACTGAAATCAGTATAAACAGTGTCCACTTGTTTTTTTTCTTTAAAAGCATTGTTTATAAAATTTTCATAAATAATTAAGTTGGAAAGAGTACTTCTACCTGGCATAAATCCAAACTGGTGAGGTGATATAACAGGTTTTACTTGTGTAAAAAGTTTGTCAAGTATTAGGCTTTCAAAGAGTTTCGGTATGGTGGATTGAATACATATAGGTCTGTAATTACAAACATCACTTTTATCACCCTTTTTGAAAATTGGAGACAAATAACTAATTTTCCACTTATCAGGAAAAATTCCACTAGATAAAGATAGATTAAAAAGTTTGGATAATGGAAGAGCAATTACTTTGATACATTCTTTGATAAATATTGTAGGGATATTATCCGGTCCAGCAGATTTGTGGATATCTAAGGATTTAACTTTAGTAATTACATCAGATATACTTATGGTACACTGTGAAATATCAAGAGTTTCATCTAGAGTAGTTGTTGGAATAGGAGAATTATTTGAGTCTGTTGAATAAACACTTTTAAAAAATTTTTCAAACAAGTTAACAATACCATCAGTATTATTGCTATGGCTGCCACTTAGGTGCATAATGCTCGGAAAATCTGAATCATCTTCTTTAAGAGATTTTGAGTATTTCCAAAAATAACTAACATTATTAATTATGGAGTTTTGAATATTATTTAAATAGTTACGGTAGCAGGTCATAGACATTTTTTTACACGAAGTTCTTAAATCTTTAAATTCAATATAATCAGAATTTTTTCGATATAATTTATATTCCTTATGTTTTAGTTTTTTGGTAATAAGAAGATTAATAAGTTCATTGGAATACCATTTTGGATATGTGCTTGGCTTATATTTCATGGTTGGAATATACATGCTAATAGCCTTTCCCAAAACAGAATAAAAATTATTTGTAGCTGTGTTGATGTCATCATATTGCATAGATGACCAATCAAAAGAGAGAAGATAATTACAAATTTTCTCGTAATCAGTTTTGAAAAAATTTTGGTAACTGTAAGACAGCTTACAAGTATTAACATGCACGTGAGGAATAATAACTTCCAGTGGAGGATGATAAGCATCAATGGGCACCAGCGGTTCACTACATTCTTCTATTAAAAGTGACTTTAAGTTAGAAAAACATAAGTCTAGGGTACGATTATTTTCGTTTGGTATAGTATTTGCCTGATTCAGACCTAGGAATAACGCCATGTCTAGAATAATGCGTTCAGACTCACTAACACTGATATTATTGTCACTGTTCATCCAGTTCACATTTGGAAGGTTATAGTCACCAGCAAGCAAAAATATTGCACTAGGATTCCTCTTTAATATAGCTATGCAAAGCATTTGATACAATTTCACACATCAAATTAGAACGCAAAATGTTCAATATAGGTATTAGGAATAATGAATTAGGCCTCCTCTCCAGCTTTTTATCTAACAGATCCCAAAGCGTTAAACTCAGATCAACAAAGAGTCAATTTTTGCCTATTAGTTACGGGGTCCCTCAAGGCAGTGTCATAGGTCCAACGCTCTTCCTTATATACATTAACGAGTTGTGTAACCTAGACATCGATGCCACTATTGTCAGTTTCGCCGATGACACTGTCCTCCTCTTCCAGGCGAAAGACTGGCCTACCGCATATTCCAAAGCAGAGGAAGGAATTCAAAAGGTAAAATTTTGGCTTGACTCGAACACATTAACACTAAATGTACAGAAAACAAAATACTTACTGTCTAGTCTCTCCAATATTCCTAAGTCAAACCTAATCCCTCCATTAAAAATACACAAATGTAAAAATACATCTTTAAACCGGAATTGTGACTGCCCATGCCTAGAACAAGTAAACATTATCAAATATTTAGGATTAACCTTTGATACACACCTAAATTGGAAGCAACATATACATAACACTACAAACAAAATCCGCAAATCTATATACTTTTTCAAACAAACACGCAACTTCCTTGACTTAAAACTTTTAAAAACAGTGTACTTCTCACTATGCCAATCTCACATCGAATACGGAATTTTAGCTTGGGGTAATGCTTATTCCAGTGCCCTCGATCCCATCATTAAAGCACAAAAACTTATCATAAAAATTATTCTTAAACTGCCTCTTACTACCAGCACTGATACGATCTTCAATACTTTCAACGTTATGGACATTAAACAACTCTACGCAAGATCCATATTAGTTAATTTACACAAAAACAACAAAACATCATACAAAACAACACAAACAACGCACAATACCCGAGCCAAAAACAAAGAACTTCTCCAAACTCCTTTTTCCAAAACTACCTTTGGACAAAGACACTTCAAATACATAGCTTGCAAACTATACAATACACTACCAGCTACAATCAGACATACTGAATCCTTGACAAAATTCAAACAAGACGTAAAGAAATGGATTGTTAGTATTGGACGCCACACTACTGCAAACATCTGTAAAGTAAATCATTAATAGACAGTGAACAATTTGCATACGACCTAATCCATGTAAAATAACTTAAAAATAGAATCATGTCAAATTAATTAATCAATCCCATAAATAGATTTGACAGAATTTACTATACATCATCATTTACTGTACATCATCTCTTCCTACATTTACATAACTCTCTTTAAAGTGAACCCACACTTCCAATCACCTTTCCATTTTTATAGTATACAATTGAATTTGTATGTTACTTAAAATATTCTTGTAATTTTAAATATGTACGTCAAAGCCTGTCTCAACACAGGTAAATCCTAGTGAGACAGGCATCAATTAAACCCTATGTATAACCCTATGTTTATAGATTAATAAAAAAAAAAAAAAAAAAAAAAAAAAGCTTCCACTTCCTCACTATGGCATCTGTATACTTCGTTGCTTGAATTTGGTGGGATATAAATACAGCCCACGATAATCTTTTTATTCTTGGCAGCATTCACTTGCAGGAAGATTTGCTCAAGTTGTTTGTGTTTTGTTGTAATTAAGTTTGCTTTGTATTTCTTTTTGATAGCGATTAAAACCCCACCACCTCTGCTTTTAGTACTTGTCAATGAATTTCTGTCTAGTCTGTGCACATTATGATTTATGAATCCTAATTCACTAGAATGAATATTTGGCTCCAACCACGTTTCGGAAAGAACTACAAAGTCGTGCCCAAACATTGGTAGTGTAGACTGGATTAAACTTAATTTTGTTTTAAGGCCTCTGACATTTTGATAGTACATTTTCAATTCGTTTTGTTTTATTTTAGAGTATTTTATTGGCATAAAAAATCAATTTTCTTTTTTTCAGCTTCAATTTTTCTCAAATGTACCGAGCATTCATTACTCCAAGCATAATGGTCAGTTGGTAATTGTAATTTTAGTTTCTCATTAATTTTTTTACAGTTTATGCATTGAATATCATTTTGACAGTTTTCATAGTCATGTGCTTCAGAACATCGAGTGCAAGCTTTTTCACTTCTGCAGTCTTGTGCTTTGTGCATATAACCATTGCACTTGTAACATTTTAGAAGTGAGATGTTGTCGAAAACCCTACATCTATCCCATCCAATATTAACTTTACCTTCATGTAACATTCTGTCGTATGTTTTTCCATCAACTTCCATGAAAATGGTGTAGTTAACATCCCCTCGTTTGGTTTTCACTTCTTTTATAAATTTTATCTCAATTTTAGATTCAACTGTTTCCAGGTAATCATTTTGCATCTTAATTTTTGAAACAATTTCTTCTGGCGTATATTTATCAGATAAACCAATAATTTTTAATTTGGGAAACTTAGGTTTTGGGGTATTCACATCGTATTTTTTTCCCATTTTTGAAATTATTTGTTCTTCCATTTTTTTCGTTGCAGCTACATTCTTGCATTCTACTATTACCGCCCCTTGTTTAAAGTTTCTAATTCCGGTAACACCGAAATTAACAGGATCTATATTTTGTTTTATTTCATCTTTTGTAACTGTGTTTTTTTGATCCTTATCTTTAGGTTTTATGATGACGATAGGTTCATGTTTTTAAATTTTTATTATTTCTTCATTGATTTTACCAATTTTCGTAATTTCGGCATAAGATTTAGATTCCATATTTGTTTTTAGTAATTCAATATTTTTATCTATTTTAGATATCGATTGGTATAATCTGTCGAGTCCCTCATCTTCTTTGTTGGTTGGTGCCTTGTATTCTTGGACCATGGCCTCAATGTGGGCCATCATTTCGCACATTGCCTCAGTGAGGGAGCTCTTTTGATCTTTTGATAAAATGTTAGAAGTTAATGTTTTATTAAAAAACTTTACAAGGTTTTTTGCGCTTTCCAGCCTCTCTTCTGGTGACAGGGAAGGCATTTTGAACTATTAAATTTTATTTAAAAAAATATATTTTTTCTGTTGTTTATAAAACTATTATAGTTTGTTTGTAATTATAAATTATAATTGTATTCACAAAGTATTTTCTTTTGCAGTTTACACATGTATTGCCATCTGTTGCGCAGTAGCGAAACTAATTTTTATTTTTATTAATGCGTATCAGTATTTACTGCCATCTATGGAGAAGTGGCAAAAAAATATACCATCTGTAGGTAGAGTATTCAGATACGTCAAAAATAGCAATAAATTGAGTTTTTTAAAATACGTTTCTCGTATAATTATGGTTCAGTACATACGTAATAGTCGCTCCAGATTTACCACAGCACTGTAATGCCACTGTTACACTAGTTTTTATTGATCTAAGTAAACTTTAAGCACTTTATTTCACTATTATGTGTGGAGCAAAATTATATTTGACATCTGTCATTGAATGTTGTTGTTCTATTATTATTCTATTGTTGTTCTATTATTGTTCTATTATTCTATTATATCTATTTTACCAGATAAAGGTCCACTTTATACATAACTGCAAATTCATCTCAAATTTCGATTTTCGAAGATGTCTCACTAATCAATTGGACGATCAATATATTCGTAGCGATAGCATAACGCTAAGAACACGTACATTTTTGGTTTGTCGCTTCCTCTTAAGCCGCCGCTCGCCAAATTTCTACCGATTTCTTGCATATCTCCCTTGAACGTTTGAAGATTGTAAGCTCTTAAAAAATAGTTATTTTTGAAGATAATATCTATACATTCCCCACGCCGAAACGCAAACTATACGAAATTCCCTCGATAGAAAAAAATCGCAAAGTTTGCTCCGAAAATTTTCATTTTCACGTCTGTCTCTATTATTTAACTAGTCAAATGTATGAAAAAATTCACAGTGTTTTTTTAATGTTGTTTTAGACAACCCCCCCGAGATTTATGCTCTATTCTAAACGAGTCGTGTGTTATTAAACATTTTCACAATTTTCGCTTCAATTTCATCGTTTTAAATATTTACGCGCTCTCTCCAACATTCGTAATTACATAGATCTCCATCTTTTTTTTTTTTTTTCCATGAGCTCCACACAGGAGGCCCTGAGGAACATAATTTCCCTCAGGGCCTATGTCATCTTTGGGGATGTTGTGTGGAGGGGATTTTAATGAAAGGAAGGAGAGGAGGGTTCTGGGAAGGAAAAGGGTTTAAGGGGTGGGTATGAATCTGGGGTTCAGTGTGTCCTGGTCATTCGCCTTCTTTTTTCTTCTTTTCGAGAGAGAATACGGCGCCTTAATGACTGCAGCGTTACATTTCTTCTCGCCGCCTCCTTTCATCTCCTATTAATTTGACGAGACGGAATAGCAATTTGTCTGCCAATTGCAAGTGAATATTGTTTCCATCTAACTGAGATCGTACCGAAGCGATATCACCACCACTGCGTGGTCTCGATCCCACTTTAATTAAAACGAACTTTACACGGTTATTAAAACATAATTAATATTATCGGGCCACCAACCGCACACAACACTGTTTATTGCGTAGCGTAATTAGATTCAGCCATTTCAATACTTGCGTGCTTTTATTTCTGACTTCCTAACATGGAATCTATCATTGGTAGGTACATATGGCAACTTGTAATCAATGTGGAAATCATTTAAGGTGCAAGGAATCGAAATATTGATTGGAATGGCTTCAACCGTGTTTTGTGACAGGTTTCCCCCAATGGAATCAATTTTCCCAACTGTTTCTTCTTCTACCGATTTTTACCGATTTCTTGCATATCTCCCTTGAACATTTGAAGTTTTTAAGCTCTTAAAAAAATATATGTTATTTTTGAAATAATATCTACACAACCCCCACACCGAAACGCAAATTATGTGAAATTCCCTCGATAATTTTTCAATTTTTTTTTTATTTTCAAGCCTGTCTCTATTATTTAACAAGTTATATGTATGAAAAAATTCACAGCGTTTCTTTGAACTTTGTTTTAGACAACCCCCACGAGATTTTTGCTCTATTCTAAACGAGTCGTGTTTCATTAAACATTTTCACATTTTCGCTTCACTTTTATCGTTTGAAATATTAGCGCGCTCTCTCCAACATTCGTAATTACATATCTCTCCATCTTCTTCTTTTCGTGCTCGGGTACGGGGCGTACTATACAGGTCTGGTCTGGAGCCCCAATGCGTTGTAATGCCACTTAAATTATTTATCCCTGTATATCCTTTTCCCATTCGTACCCGTTCCGTTTTCGCCTCCCTTTTCCATGTAAAAATAATTGATTTAAAATATTCCCAAAGTTTCATAAAGGTACATTACATGTGTATACGGTGCACATTTTACTTCTCGTGTAGTTAACTTTTAGATTTGGATATAAGACGTGGTGTTTTCTCTTTAAAACGCCGTTTATATCATATTCTCACTATGATAGTAAAGGAGACACAACGATTTCTATGAGGCCAACATGAGTTGTTCTGAAAAGTGAACAAATTAGCCTGAGGGGTTAAAAGTAAAAAAATTAAATTCTTAATAATTGTTTTTTTATAAGTCAGAATATCATCCACAACTCGTTTGATCAAAAGCAGTCAATTATGTTGAGAGATGGATTTTTAAATACCGCAAACATAAATCAATTTGATGTAATTTATAAAGTTTTAGATCTCGTATGGACTCATTCCTTTTCTTCTATGAATCATTAAAAGTTAATCCATCATAGGTTCACTTTAATGTGGTTGATATCATAGACACATGCAGTTCTACTGACCAAACATTCGGGACACATATAATTTAAATTTAAATTTTATAAATAAAAATTTTAAACTTAATGAAAGGTAAATTCACTCATCGTGAATTCAAGTTGTAAGTGTGGTAATCTGCATTTTGTAGAATACCTGTTGGTACCGCCGCCCCAAGAACCATTCATTAGATAACCAACACCTCTGCCATAGGACACCTCAAGTGGTTCACTACGTTTGGTGATTTAGCAGGTGTTACCAGGTTCTTGGGGGTGGCGAATGCGTCATCTGTTGCGTGGCGGGCCGGATCGGGATAGACCAGTTTGGGGACCCTTGACCTCTCTAAATGATCTCTCTCGACCCATCGCCTTGCACCGAAGCGGTAGGGATGGATTCATACGTCCGTCACTTCTGGAAATACTGACCCCACGATTCCTACCCACCCGTCATTCCTTTTTCCTTCCTTTTCCTTTCTTTCCCTCATTCCTTCCTAGAACTCCTTCTCCTTCCTTTCCTTAAAAAGATCTCCACACAGCATCTCCAAAGATGACATAAGGCAATTATTTTCCTTCGGGCCTCCTGCGTGGGATTTAACGTAAAAAAACAAAAACATATATTACGCTTTTCTATTTCGATAAGTTGAATGTAAGTTCGCTAACAGTGATCATTTTAAGAAAAAAGAAAAAATAACTGATCTGCAATAGGGGCGAAATTATGTACCAAATTATTAAAAACATTTAATTCAGCACTGATTTTTTTTAAACTACGAATAAGGAAAAAGGTACTATCTTTTTAAAGCTCTATCCAACATAGTCTGTTGGTCCGGAAAAATTAAACAATGAATTCTTTGTGCATCTTCTAGTATCTACATTTATTTCGTTGACACAAATTCATGCCTCTGATACTTTTGTTAAACATTACAAAATGTTCTTAAAATAATGATAAATAACAAATTAATTGTACCTAATAGAAATTAAAGCATTGCCACTGTGAAATTAATTTTAATTAAGGTAAAT
The DNA here is from genome assembly GCA_936435175.1 of Glyphotaelius pellucidus. NCBI lineage: Eukaryota > Metazoa > Arthropoda > Insecta > Trichoptera > Limnephilidae > Glyphotaelius > Glyphotaelius pellucidus. Next base: position 1,051,207 of record OW386547.1, read on the forward strand.
AGCAGTGTTCTTGGATTTAAGACGTGCTTTTGAAATGATGGATAGAGGAAGATAAATAATGACATTTAAATACAAAGGAATTAATGGTAATTAATTGCAGTGGTTTATCGATTACTTAAAAAAGAGAAAACAAAGAACCAAAATTGGAGATGCTATCTCTGAAGAATAACAAGTTAACTTTGGAGTTCCTCAAGGATCTGCTTTGGGACCGCTCTTATGTGTTGTGTGTATTAATGATATAGTGAAGTGCTTAAATTACTGTTCCGTCAAACTTTTGGCAGATGACACACTTTTATACATTATAGCAAATAATATTGAAGATGCGTTGTTAAACATACAAAGTGATTATCATGAAATATCTAAATGGTTAAACATAAGTAAACTGAAATTAAAAGCATATTCACGGTATAAGGGAAAAAATAAAAACAAAATTATTACCCTAAATATGGACAATCAAAATATTGAATAAGTAGAAGAAACTAAATCGTTGGGAATCGATAACAAGTTAAAATTTCACACTAACTTTGAAATTTTAACTAAAAAAATTGCAAAAAAAGTTAACTTCTAAGTAGGATAAAGGAAAAATTAGACCCCAAAACAAGAAATTCGTGTACAATACCACTGTAGCATCCTACCTGAATTACTGCACAAATGTAATCTTTCTGAACAATAAAACACAAGTTAAAAGAATGGAAATAATTCTGAACAGAGGAATGAAGTCTGTATTGTGCTGTAGCAGATATACTAGGATGAAAACTATGCAACGCCAACTCAATATCTTAGGTGTGGCAATTAGTCTACAATACCCTTTTATTGCAAACAAAATAAGAAAAACCATGCACTTTTTCAGAACGATACGAAACTTTCTCGACTTACAACACCTAAAAATGATTTATTTTGCAGTCTGCCAATCTGTTATTGAGTACGGTATAATAGCATGGGGAGGTGGCACTGCATCTGCACTAGACCCAATCATAAAGGCACAAAAAATTATTATAAAAATTATCCTTAAGCTACCTTTAATTACCGACTCGAATTTAATATTTAATGTTATGAATGTTTTTGACGTTCGGCAGATATATGCAAAAACAATCCTCATTCATCTATTCACAAACATACATAAATACCATCAAAAAAGATTGAATACTCACTTAAATACTCGAAACAATAATAAAGATTTACTACAAACTCCCATAATGCATACTACTTTTGGTCAACATAACTTTATATACCTTGCAACAAGACTTTACAACATTCTTCCAGACTTAATAAAAAAATGCGACTCACAAAAAAATTTCAAAGAAAACATAAAAATTTGGATTAAAAGTAATGACAGGGCCTTTACCGGTGCACTCACCCAAATCCGCAATTACTAAAGACACCAATGTATTGGTTGGTACTATTAGAGCTTATCATTAAAGTAACCATCATATTATTAATACAATAATGTAGGTATGTTAGTAAGTATTTTAGATTGATGTACAAAATGACTGCCTCAACACAGGCTAGCCTAGTGAGGCAGGTTATAAGAATCTTCAACTATATAACTAACTACACATTAGTATTCTTTAATTTACCTTTAACCTACTGTTCATATGTATACTACTTTCTACTTGTAAACTTTTTGTACTGATATAATCTATTGTAAACTACACTGAATATGTATTTTCTTAGTTATAATGTTCCAAATTTCACTGAATAAAGATATATTATTATTATTATTATTATTATTTATTTATATGTTAAAACATAAAATGTTACCAGAATAAACCTTGAATAATGTTAGTTTATTAGTACAGTTCTTTGCTATCCTACGAGAAATTGCAACGATTTTAAGCTTCCTATAACAAATTTATCCGGAACACAAAACAATATACATTATAAACGTTTTAAAATGTTCAATTCCAATGTTCAACTCCCTGCAAATGCAACAGAACCTAAAAGTCTTTCGGTTTTTCGTGGGTTGTTTCTCAATGTTTTAAAGTCCAAATTTAAGTACGTGAGTAATAGAATATGATTATAATCGTTTTAGAATAGATATACTCTAGATATAAGATTTAAAAAATTTACAGCTAAATAAAATACACTATAAAAAATAAAAATAGAATCTTTTGCTTTTGTTCTTTATCCGATACATTTTTAATCGTCATCTAAAGTTTAATTATTTATTTGGCATTATCAGCAATCAGTTCACACGGTGCCATTCTAATAGGCGTACTCAGGCAGGTACATGCGTCAGCAATCAATGGTCATCGCTACATATTATTTTTGAATATCCTAACAATAATGCGATGCGATACTGTAGTACAAGTTTAATGTATAACACTTAAATTTTCCTTTTAAATATAATTCCTTATAAATAATTATAAAACTAACTAATTAACCATCACGCCGTTTCCCCGCAGGGGTAGGTAGAGAGGACGGACCGCCAAACAACTCGGTCCTGGCACACACTCTCTGCTTCACTCACATTCATACATCGTCTCATACATACTCTTCTATTATTCTGACTTTTGACATGACCCGACTCAAGTATCTGATTCACTTGATCTTGCCATGTCTTCCTCGGGCGTCCCCGACTTCTTCTACCATTCGCATTTGCGTCATTTATTCTTCTTACACTACTTTCTTCGTTCATTCGCTCTACATGCCCAAACCATCTGAGGGTCCCTTTCTTAATCTTACTCATTATGCATACATCAGCCTTACATTCTTTGCGGATCTCCACATTTCTCACACGATCATACATGGTTTTACCACACATACGCCTCAGGGATCTCATTTCAACAGCATTCAGTTTACTTTCATCCTTCCTCTGCCAGTTCCATGCCTCACTGCCATACATCAAGGTAGGCACCAGGACTCCTTTAGGACTAATAAATAATTACTAATCCTAAAATAGGCTAACAAACTGATAACATTAATAATTTATATTTTTAATGTGAATAATAATGGATTTTTTGGCTGCCTGGTGATATATTTATAATAATTAAAAGTTTTCAATAAAACGGCCACTTTTCGTCGATCAATTACAAATAACGAGTTCTTAATCTTCCTACTGCTGCATATAAATAAGTAGGTATTTCCGCGGACCAATCCACGAAATGCGAGAAATGAAGCAACCGCACGCGACGTTTCGCGCTGTTTGCCTTTGCTTCGTTCCTTTCCCATAATTCGTGGCTCGGCTCGTGTTCACGTTTGTGTATGTAAACGCAGACTAACGGTAAATGTACTCCTGTGCTAAATCTGTTTGGCGTAATTTAAAGCAGTGACACTTCCGGGGGTTTATACTAACGTCATGTCGCTCTGTTCCAAGATCACTACAGTACATTCTGTTCAAACGGCTATTACATTAAAATTATATCAACATTTTATCATATAGTGATTTAATGTTTATCTTTTTTGTTTGCAAAACTTTATGATAAATGATATCTTCAATATAACATCAGGAAATATACAATATATGTGTACCCAGATGTGTAACACGGTAGCTTTATTTAACGATTTACCTGATATAATAAAAGCGGTCAGTATCAAAATCTGGGGGTCAGTGTTTCAAGGAGTGACGGGCGTATGAATCCATCCCTCCCACTGCGGGGCAATCAATGGATCTCTCTCATTAGGATTCTCCCGATCCGGCCAGCCATACAGTTGATGGGCCTACGCCACTAAGCTTGGACAACCCTCACCCTATGGATCCGGGCACCTCTGCTAAATTACTAAATGTGGCGAACCACTTGGGGTGTCTTATGGCATGATAGAGGTAATGATTATTCAATAAATGGTTCCCAGACAATTCAACCGCAAATTCGCCTTTAAATTTTATTTAAGTTTTTTTGTTATTGTTTTTGGGGTGTTATGCCGTGTTTCGCTAACTCCTTCTTTAGCCAACGTTTCGGACAGCGTTACAGTGTCCATCATCAGGGCAGATGAGCAAATGATATTGGTGAGAGTGTTTACTTAAGTGTGTCGAAGCGATACCGTGCTGCCAGCTCCATTTCTCTACGAGCTGGTGTTAGAAAAAATTTTCAGCATGGTTTTTTGCGTTTAACTTTGCTAAAAAACCATGCTGAAAAAACCATGTAAAAAACCATGCTGAAAAAAAAAAAAAAAAAAAAATTTTTTTTTCTAACACCAGCTCGTAGAGAAATGGAGCTGGCAGCACGGTATCGCTTCGACACACTTAAGTAAACACTCTCACCAATATCATTTGCTCATCTGCCCTGATGATGGACACTGTAACGCTGTCCGAAACGTTGGCTAAAGAAGGAGTTAGCGAAACACGGCATAACACCCCAAAAACAATAACAAAAATACTTTTTGGCCGTGAAAACCTAAAAACATACCTTTATTTAAGTTATTTAAAGAAAAAAATAATACTTAGTCGAAGATGATATTGTTAATTCTAAATTTGAAATATGGGATTGACAAATATGAAGGTTTGATAGAAGGTGGTAGAAGCTGAATTGGTAGAGGCGTTCGTCTCGGTAAGACGAGAGGTTCTGGGTTCGAGTCCCAGTTGCAACTGTCATCTATTTATTTTTCTGTCTCTTGTTCTCTTATATGTATATTTTTCTGTCTCTTGTTCTCTTATATGTATATTTTTCTGTCTCTTGTTCTCTTATATGTATATTTTCTGTCTCTTGTTCACTTATATGTATATTTTCGTTTAGATTATTAGTGTTATCTTCTTCAAATGGCAAATTAAATTGATGGAAATAACATTCAAAAGTTATAAAAAGAGAGTTGGTCTAATAAAAATGGAGTTATTTTTATTTATTAATTTGTTTGTACACGTAAAGTACAGCCAAAATAATACCAATTATGAATTTCCTCCTTGTGACTTTCCCTCTAATAAGACAACATAATAAAAGAAATAGATATTATGAAATTTAAAAGAATTTTATATAAAACACAAACTGGTTCGTGAAAAGTAAGAAAAAAACATTTATTTTATGGAGTTTATTCTGATGTAATTGAAGTTGTCAAATTAAGGGGGTATTTCATCATTACCTCGATAGCTAATCCATAGAAAAACGTTAATTAATAAATAAAAAAATTAACACTCGCAATAGGTATAAAACTCGGCTAACTTATCCGAGATATAGCCATTATTCAAGAACCGCATAGTAAACTCAGATTTTACAATTTTTTTTTTTTTTTTTAATCATTTATTCTAGATCTCGGGGAGGGTGGTGCAGTCCCACGAGTTCCATATTATACATATATAATAATCAAGTAATGATAACAAGATATAAAAAGGATACATAAAAAAAATATTTACATGGTAAAAGAAATTTAAAAGAAAATAATAATAACAAAAAAAATAAAAAAAACTTTTTTTTAATCTATGTCCTCAGGAAGTGGATCCATCGCTTGTAGATGGGACCCTGCAAGAAGTGGAATGCTGCCATCACAATACTATTTTCGCTCGAGGCTAGTCACGTTCTGTAGTTGGTGATCCGTGTTTTCATTAGTGCTCGGAATCCAAATAAATAATAAATTAATAATCAAATAAATTAATGGTAATTTAAGTCGAAAATATTTGTTATCCTATAGATAGGCTATGAAACGGATGGTGAAAAACCGTCTAAGACTATCGTATTATAACAAAAATAAGACAAGTAATTTCAATACAGAAACAAAAAACAACAGCAAAAATCCATTCACCACAACAATAATTAAACAAAAAACATTTTATCCAAGAAATTATCCAGAAGGATTGCAATGGTGTAATGCAATGCTTTCTATAAATAGATAAAAAGGTAAAGTTAAATCAACAATAAAATAATTTCAATAAATTTAAAAAAATATAAAGAAAATGATAATCATCTAAACAAAAATGATTAATCACTACATTGGTACCTATGCAAAATAAAAATTCATTTGTGGAGGAAATTTGTAATAAAATATTTGTGACCATTGTAAATCATCTTGTTATAATGTGACATCATGCACTTCAGAGTTAACGGTTTCTGAGTGTGTTGAGATGCACATAAACATCATCCCAGACCGTTAGATGTGGAAAATTTATAATCCAAACCACCTCTTAACCTACTTAAGGACAATGGAATTTACCAGGCTGGTCAGTGATGCTAAACCAGATCAAATCACAAATAAATTATTCAGACCAGATCGCACCAAATTTATGAGTTTTTGCTGTCGACGGGACTCGGACGCGTGACCCCGTGGCATAACCGCAAGAGCACGCCATCGAGACCGCCAATAACTTAGTCAAATTTGTATACAAGCCACCACAGCCTACTTAGCATACTTGGCCATCTCTTATTCAATATTTTTTCTCAGCTGTACCTATATGCGGATGACATAAACATTGTCAAAATCATAAAGTCTGAGATGGATTGTATAGAGTTTCAGAATTACCTGGATTCTCTGGTTAATATATATTATTTAGAAAATCACCTTCTTTTGAATGCAGACAAATGTAGCGTCATATGTTATTCTCGAAAGAAACACAATATTATATCCTTACATAATTAAGAACAGTATTTTAAGCAGGGTTAACGTAATAAGAGATCTTGTAGACAGTAAGCTTATTTTTCAATCTCACATCGAGCATATCAAGGCTTTGAAAATGTCGGGATTTATACAAAGAATTAGTTCAGTTTTGAAAAATCCACAAACATTTAAGATTCTCTACAAATCCTACGTTGGATGCCACCTAGAGTACGCTTTAACAGTTTGGAACCCTCATTGTTGTACGTATAAAGCAAACATAGAAAGAGTTCAGAAAAAGTTTATGAAATATGTTTCTTACCCCATGCGAAATGATGAAAACTAAGTCTCCATGAACCTTACATCTTTTGATCAATGTCGAGATATTACAGACCTAGTGATGCTCTATAAGAGAATTCACAGTTTTATTGATGTCCATATCTACTAAAATTTTTAATTTCAGATGTCTATTAGGAATTACTCGATCTCCGGACGCATTTTATATTCCTAAAAACAATACTAGTTATCTTGAAAATGTTTTTAGAGGAAGCTGTAGCAGCTTTAATAGAAATATACAGAGATATTGATGTACTACTGATGGTAGTATTTAACACGAACCTCAATAAATTTACTCCGTAAAAACATTCGATCAAATATGTTTAACAGAATACTTTTAAATTAATTGATTTTTTTTCCCTTTTTTCGCTTATTTCCTTTCAGCAGCTTGAATTTGAATAAATCACTTCCTCAAAGATAATACTGATACCTTTTCCAAATTTAACGTAAACCTGGGAAATATTTCTTAAAAACTTTTTATAGATTTAAGTAAGAAGATACACTTATGAATTTTTTTTTCTATTATGGTCTCAAATTTAAATATGGTTATTTTATTGGTCAATGACATAAATATTCTTAACACTATTATAATACATGAATTTATAAAGACTGTTTATAATGGTAATAAATATAATAAAGTAGCAAAAGAAGAAGCCACCTTGATTCTTCTTGTTAGCTACTCGTTGGAAGAATTTTTCCAGCGGTTTTGTTTATTGAAGGGGTAATGAAATATGAATGGTTTTTGCAAGGTTAGTAACAGAGTTTTTCAAACTTTTGGATAACAATATTCGTTTCTTCATTGCCCCTCCAACCCCTCGAGAAATAAGTCGAAAGGATCTACTATTTGGAAATTTCAATATGTATACATAGGCAAATGCAGTATCTGTTAATATCAATATTAAGACCACTTAATGTGTTGGAGGTGATTACAAGTTGATTTATTTACGTCATCGTAAAGTTTACAATTAATATTTAAGTGGACTAGACGTCCTTAATCTAGTAGGCTCCGAGTCGTCAGACTGATGGTCTCAGCCTGACTACCGTCGGAACTGTTCGTTCATTAGGCACGTACGACTATATATGATACTTTTCTAATGTAATATTAACTGACATCTAGGATATCACAAATTCGTATAACTAACTATACTAACAACATCTATTGAAGGATTTTGACACTATATGACTAAACTATACACTACAGACACATATTCTTGAGGCGGTGCATTACTTATACAGGGTTTTTAGGATAATTGGGATTAGGATGAATTAGGATAATTGGATGTACACGATGGGCTTTAACCAATGATCCTTGAGCTATTTGGAAATACAGCAAAGTTGTTTTTTCTAATCGGAAAAAATGTCACCTTGTATTCCGCGCTTTTTTACTGCCCTCGTCATTAAGTTACTGCCTCTCAATACGATATACCGCCCCCTGGACCTCTTCAGGGCCCCAAGGGTGGTATATCGTATTGAGAGGACTTCGCCCACTTTGACAATTACCGACTTAATGTCAGAGTGAAGTTGCCTTCACCATTTATTACAGAAATATTGGTAAGTACTACCAAGTCCAGGCACATTGCTGCAGACGTAAAATAAGCATAGAATAAAGAAGAACATAAGATCTGCAAAAGTCTGACCATTCTTTGCATAAACTTCAAAATACAGAGCTGTGTTTCATCAGTTCATCGATACGTACATAAAGACAGAGGGGGTTTTTCTGATGAGTTTTTTCTATTCCAGCGGTTTTCAACCTACGTATGGAATTAAAATGGATTGAAATTGAGCCAAACTTTGTAAAACTTTGCTCTGCAAAGCCAGCCCGATGGTCACATTGACTGTATGTTAACATTGTATGATTGATTATACAGGGTATAACAGGAAATCGGGCTTTTATTTAAACTACTGATACCTCAGAAACTTTTTTCTACAAAATGTTGAGATTAAAAAAATACATCCTCTCAATACACTTTGTGCGTAGAGTTGTGTATGAAGAACATGAAGGCGTCGAACGAAATTTGTTCAATTTTGCATGTAGAATCAGAGATTTAAAATGCCCGAAGTCGTGTTACACTATATAAAATTGCATTTATATTTTTGTGTGACTTGCTTGTTAAATTAATGTAATAATGATAGTATTAAAAATTTACAAATGAAACATGTCTTTCATTACACGTGCACACAAGATAAAGAGAGAGTACGCGGTTAAACAAATTTGTAGTAAGAGTCAAAGGGTACGCAGGCTCAAAAAGGTTGACAACTGCTGCTCTATTCAATGTAAAAACAGTATTGCAACAGTATAAAAATCTTGCATCGTTTCGCACCTCCTGCATTACCGAATTAATGGACTACTTTTTACATTTTGATTATTTATCCTTAGACCAAGGCCAATCACATATTGAAAAGATTTTTAAGCGTATGGAGTCGAAGACACCCTCAATATCTCCCTTGAGAGAACCAACCACATTAAACCTGGCTTGTTATGGTTATAGCTGTATTTAATCTGCGTAGCCAGTTACTTTTGAAACATCGTCTTCCTTTTATCTTTCTTCTTCCCCATGTTGTTCCGCCTTATGACATTTACTTTCATTATTCATTGGAGCAACAGGTAGTACGACCATAATATGATGGTTTACAAAAAATACCGTGGAAACAGCAAACCACGTTGCTGGACTCCTCTTAGAATAATAATATTTTTCTTTCCTTGACGACCGACGGGTTTTTAGTCCTTCGAACCGGATATTCTATTAGTTTTTTGAGGAGATATGAAAAAGATCACGTAGTTTAAGAAACCCAATGAAGACAATTGAACCGAACCGAAATGTAAGTTTTCTCTTTTATGAAAATGCCACAACTGATTTATTTTATTAAAAGGAATTGAGCGCTTTTATAATTGCCGTGACGATTCACGGTTGCGGTACCGTAACGGCAAAAAGGCAATAAACATACGTTCCTTACTGCTGCAATGCTGCAGCTCTTTCTTAGACATAGAATAATGATAAAACACACAGAAACAAAAATACGTGTGACTGTTTCCTCCAAAATACTACCTTTTCCTTCCGTTTAATTTTCTTTGTACGTGTGAGGGAGATGTATGATAATGATTGTATATTTTTTTTGGGAGAGTGCAGACATACGTTCACCGATTGTCTAATTTTTTACTGTTGTTATTTAGTGCGTAAGAAACGGCTGCAGCATGTTACATAAAAGTATTTGTAACAAGGTGTGTGCACCCCCTTATACACACTTTATTTATGATCTCGGTGTAGCACCTCTAGTGCTTGCCCATTGAAATTTGGGCTTTAGTTATATTGCGAGTCCTGCAATATTTTGGAATGCAACAGTTGTTAATCCTGCACAGATTCAAATCAGGAGATTTGAAAAGAAAGCTAGCCATTCTTTATGCTACAGCCGAGAGCTCTGGGCGGTCCTCTCGACCGCAACACGACGGATCCTTTTTTTTTGAAGATCGCTACGATTCTGATCATCATTCTCGCCATCTTGGGAGAAGTGACTGTCCTGGAGGGATGATTGGCATCGAGAATCATCCGCCTCTTCTGTTTCTGGAGGGTCCTTTTGGCTGGGAGCCAATACTCTGGAGTTCTGCCCTTTTCACGATGTGAGATTCGTTTCACAAAAGAAGATTTTATCATGCATCATTTCAACTTACCACAGTATCAACATAAACTATTTAAACCTAAGCAAGCCCTTTGCCAGACAGTCTTAGTTTTTGTTAGGATGTCATTTTTGTTTTAATATATTTTTGTATTTAAAATACCTTCTTTTCTTGAAAATCATTAACCTACTCCTTACATCTGCATTATATTTTTAAGAAAAAAGCAAAACCATCAGCGCATTGACGTTATTGTTTTTGGGGTGTTATGCCGTGTTTCGCTACCTCCTTCTTTAGCCAACGTTTCGGACAGCGTTACAGTGTCCATCATCAGGGCAGATGAGTGACCTCATCTGCCCTGATGATGGACACTGTAACGCTGTCCGAAACGTTGGCTAAAGAAGGAGGTAGCGAAACACGGCATAGCACCCCAAAAACAATAACAAAAATACTTTTTGGCCGTGAAAACCTAAAAACATACCCAGCGCATTGACGTTTTTTATTTTTGGAATTCACTCACACTTTCTTCAATATTATCCTTGTAACAACTATCCACATTTTCAAAATTATTGAAAATGACGGTAGCATTGTATTGGTCTACGGAGGCGTCAGTGCGGTATGTGAGAGAGATGCAAGAAAATGATCACTTTTTTCCTTTGGAGGAAACAGACCTAAGTTCATCTACATTGTGTATCTCATCTTTTAAAGAATGTGTGTTTATTGCCTTTTTATGCCAGAACGGCGTAGTAACCGTGAATTATTTCCATTTCACTAAATTAGAGCACGGCTCCTTCGCAAATTTAGTAAATAATTTGCAACAAGATACCTTGTGAAATAATTTTAGATATACAATCTTTTTTGCCAATCCCGTTAATACTTGTTCGTCCAGTTTGTCGTTCGAACTGTTGACCAAATGGTATCATAATGTTCATCATTTTATATTCCAGCTGAAACTTCATTTCCTGGTTTTGCGGTACTAAAAGCTAACGATTATCTACGTCTTGGCTTCTCAGTTGTCACGAAATAAAGATAAAGTCGTTTTACAATCGTTCAATAACTATTTTGATATATTATTACCTTTAACCGGGAGGATACTAAAAGCACGGAGTTGTCTCCTATTCATTTATTAAAATTATATATTTAATTATATTAAGGGGGTATTCTAGTCTAGAAAACAAAATATTAAAAAAAAATTTGGTTGTCTGTAAAGACTTCACGAGCCGAACGCTTAAGCCGAACGCTTAAGCCTAACGCTTAAGCCGAACGCTTAGGCCTTGTCGCTTGTTCCGCGCTCTCGCTGAACGCTTAGGCCGAACGCTTGTTCCGCGCCAGGCTCCGGTGATAACGTGACATCGTGACAGAGTGGCAGAGTGACAGCGTGACAGCATGACAATGAGTCATGCTTTTTCGTGAATGCGGCCGGCGTTCATCGATTTATAAGACGTTATCACGTCAAAATAAATTCTTCATATTTCGATTATTTTTTTTTACGTTAACTCCACACAGGAGGCCCTGAGGAAAAGAATTTCCCTCAGGGCCTATGTCATCTTTGAAGATGTCGTGTGGAGGGTGTTTTTGAGGTAAGGAAGGAGTGAACATGGGTCTTGAAGAGACCCATGTTGTAGGAGAGAGGAAACACAGAGGCCGGCAAATCGTTCCACAGCCGAGCTGTTGAACTCAAGAACGAGTCGTAGAAACGACCCGTTCTCATGTGACTAATGTCAACCTTGTACAAAGGGGTAACAATTGTACCTTGTACAAAGGGGTAACAATTGGTACCTTGTACAACCTTGTACAAAAATGTTGGGCGCGAAGGTTTAAATAATCAAGAATATCTCGTTAAAAGGATTTTTCAAAATTCGAATTATTTTAAAGGTTAGATCCATTTTAGTTCGACCGGTTTAGACTTCGAGTTTTAACTAAAATCTAAATAGAGCAAAACTTTAAACGCGTGTTTCTCAAAACTACTTTTTTCGATACGGTTGACACGATATCTCAAGTTCTGGTGAACTATTTACTTGAAAATTGGTGTGAGCCTTCTCTATTTAATCGCGCTAACTAAAACTATAACAAAATTTAAATTTTTACTATTTTAAAAAAATTTGGAAAGTCAAAAAACTGATAAAATATGTCTTTTTTATTTCCGACAGCCGCCATTTTGCGAAAAAATTTTTTTGACTTTTTTTAGTTCGTGCCATAGCCGCATTTGTTTAGATTAAGAATTAATTTGTTTTTTTTTTATTTTTTATTACTAGGAGGGTTGCAATCGTGGCAACCAGGGCGAAGGAAGAAGGCAGAAGGGGAAGGTTAATTAAGGAGGTGAGGTTAGCGGAAGGAATGACGAGGGAGGGGGAAGGGGACTCGGGAGGGGAACAAGGACGTATGGGAAAGGAAATGCAGGGATAAACAATTTATTTCTTTGCATTGCAACGTACGCCGGGTGCCCGCTAGTACTAAATACAGTTTAATGGAAAAGAAAAAACATAAATCTGCCCAGAAATATTACGCAAGACATTCGAAACGTCTTTAAAATCAATAGAAACAAAAAACACAAATAGGTAGCAATTAATTCGATAAATAGCATTTTCATAAGACAATATTTTTAGTTATTTTTTCTGCCGAGTTCACTAATTTGACGATGCAATAAGAAGTCTCATATAAGATAAGAAGTACATCAGCTAGACAAATCATGCATACATGGAGTCTGGAAACTCCTGGTACGAAATATGGACGCTGTGTTAGGCGCTTTTAATATTCACACGTTTGCGGAAAGACGACCATGCGTTCCTTATCACAATTATGCTGCAGCTCTTTCTCACACAATGGCGAAACAAAAGATGAGACACACATTCATTCATTGAAAAGCCAATAATTTTGCAAAACGCGTATGAAATTATCCAAAGAAATGAGAATATTAACAGTTTACCTTAACTTATCTGATACTATGGAGTCCAGGCTAAAATTTATCAATCGTCGCGTCGGTCGGAATATCTTTTACAAATTGTTGACCGTGATCTCAAATACAACTGACCATAGATGACGAATTTAGTCAATTTTGTATTGATATGGGGTTTTATCTATCGTCTGTGCTAGACCTACAGGGAAATTTTAACTTTGCGACATTCAGTTCGATTGGTAAAGTCGCAAGGATATGACTTTATTTTAACAATTGTGTTTGTTTTCTGCTTTGTGTACATGTGAAAATATTGAACTAGTCAAAGAATATGTTTATTTAGGTGTAATTATTGATTGCTTTTTCAAATGGGATTTACAAATAAATAAAGTCTGTGAACGACTCAGATCTGTTGTTGGCAGATTATATAAATTAAAATTTTATGTTCCAATTTGCACTTTGAATAATTTATTTATCATTAGCTGAATCTATTATAAGATATGGAATTACAGCTTGGGGACTTTCCTGTAAAACAAATGTAAATCGTGTTCAATCAATTCAAAATTCATTAGTTAAATTATTAGCTCATAAAAGTTTATATGAACAGAGGCATAATGTTCCGTACTTTTACCAAAATCTCAAAATTCTCTCAGTAAGAAAAATTTTGTGGTATAAAATTATATTTCCGCATATGAATAGCCCCATATACATAAATAAACTGGACCACACTTACAATACTCGTTTTACGTTAAATGAAGAACTAATTGTACCTAAGCATTTAAACAAATATGGACAAAGAACGCTGGACTATATGATACCCAATTGCTTAAATGCTTGTTACCTGCCGAAATTAAAAAAAATGTACAAATGGTAAAACAAATATTTTGTTGAGAAATTGGCTTGCCGAAAGAAATAATTTGTATTAGACTAACACAAAAATTCTAACTGCATTTAATTTTGTAAAATAAGTTTATATATCCAATTATGTAGCCATCGACAAACTGCTAAAAAGTAGTTTATTGGGACTTTTCTTTTTTCTGTATAACATTTTATGTCATATTGTATTACTTTGTATTTATAATAAATAAATTAAACCTTGAAAAAAAAAAAAAAGACCTTAGGTCGTTTGAAAATCAAAGAATTGTTTTAAGGGTGTTATGCCGTGTTTCGCTACCTCCTTCTTTAGCCAACGTTTCGGACAGCGTTACAGTGTCCATCATCAGGGCAGATGAGGTCACTCATGAGTGACCTCATCTGCCCTGATGATGGACACTGTAACGCTGTCCGAAACGTTGGCTAAAGAAGGAGGTAGCGAAACACGGCATAACACCCCAAAAACAATAACAAAAATACTTTTTGGCCGTGAAAACCTAAAAACATACTAGACCTAAGTTCATCTACATTGTGTATCTCATCTTTTAAAGAATGTGTGTTTATTGCCTTTTTATGCCAGAACGGCATAGTAACCGTGAATTATTTCCATTTCACTAAATTAGAGCACGGCTCCTTCGCAAATTTAGTAAATAATTTGCAACAAGATACCTTGTGAAATAATTTTAGATATACAATCTTTTTTGCCAATCCCGTTAATACTTGTTCGTCCAGTTTGTCGTTCGAACTGTTGACCAAATGGTATCATAATGTTCATCATTTTATATTCCAGCTGAAACTTCATTTCCTGGTTTTGCGGTACTAAAAGCTAACGATTATCTACGTCTTGGCTTCTCAGTTGTCACGAAATAAAGATAAAGTCGTTTTACAATCGTTCAATAACTATTTTGATATATTATTACCTTTAACCGGGAGGATACTAAAAGCACGGAGTTGTCTCCTATTCATTTATTAAAATTATATATTTAATTATATTAAGGGGGTATTCTAGTCTAGAAAACAAAATATTAAAAAAAAATTTGGTTGTCTGTAAAGACTTCACGAGCCGAACGCTTAAGCCGAACGCTTAAGCCTAACGCTTAAGCCGAACGCTTAGGCCTTGTCGCTTGTTCCGCGCTCTCGCTGAACGCTTAGGCCGAACGCTTGTTCCGCGCCAGGCTCCGGTGATAACGTGACATCGTGACAGAGTGGCAGAGTGACAGCGTGACAGCATGACAATGAGTCATGCTTTTTCGTGAATGCGGCCGGCGTTCATCGATTTATAAGACGTTATCACGTCAAAATAAATTCTTCATATTTCGATTACTTTTTTTTTACGTTAACTCCACACAGGAGGCCCTGAGGAAAAGAATTTCCCTCAGGGCCTATGTCATCTTTGAAGATGTCGTGTGGAGGGTGTTTTTGAGGTAAGGAAGGAGTGAACATGGGTCTTGAAGAGACCCATGTTGTAGGAGAGAGGAAACACAGAGGCCGGCAAATCGTTCCACAGCCGAGCTGTTGAACTCAAGAACGAGTCGTAGAAACGACCCGTTCTCATGTGACTAATGTCAACCTTGTACAAAGGGGTAACAATTGTACCTTGTACAAAGGGGTAACAATTGGTACCTTGTACAACCTTGTACAAAAATGTTGGGCGCGAAGGTTTAAATAATCAAGAATATCTCGTTAAAAGGATTTTTCAAAATTCGAATTATTTTAAAGGTTAGATCCATTTTAGTTCGACCGGCTTAGACTTCGAGTTTTAACTAAAATCTAAATAGAGCAAAACTTTAAACGCGTGTTTCTCAAAACTACTTTTTTCGATACGGTTGACACGATATCTCAAGTTCTGGTGAACTATTTACTTGAAAATTGGTGTGAGCCTTCTCTATACATTACTTAATCGCGCTAACTAAAACTATAACAAAATTTAAATTTTTACTATTTTAAAAAAATTTGGAAAGTCAAAAAACTGATAAAATATGTCTTTTTTATTTCCGACAGCCGCCATTTTGCGAAAAATTTTTTTTGACTTTTTTTAGTTCGTGCCATAGCCGCATTTGTTTGGATTAAGAATTAATTTGTTTTTTTTTTATTTTTTATTACTAGGAGGGTTGCAATCGTGGCAACCAGGGCGAAGGAAGAAGGCAGAAGGGGAAGGTTAATTAAGGAGGTGAGGTTAGCGGAAGGAATGACGAGAGAGGGGGAAGGGGACTCGGGAGGGGAACAAGGACGTATGGGAAAGGAAATGCAGGGATAAACAATTTATTTCTTTGCATTGCAACGTACGCCGGGTGCCCGCTAGTACTAAATACAGTTTAATGGAAAAGAAAAAACATAAATCTGCCCAGAAATATTACGCAAGACATTCGAAACGTCTTTAAAATCAATAGAAACAAAAAACACAAATAGGTAGCAATTAATTCGATAAATAGCATTTTCATAAGACAATATTTTTAGTTATTTTTTCTGCCGAGTTCACTAATTTGACGATGCAATAAGAAGTCTCATATAAGATAAGAAGTACATCAGCTAGACAAATCATGCATACATGGAGTCTGGAAACTCCTGGTACGAAATATGGACGCTGTGTTAGGCGCTTTTAATATTCACACGTTTGCGGAAAGACGACCATGCGTTCCTTATCACAATTATGCTGCAGCTCTTTCTCACACAATGGCGAAACAAAAGATGAGACACACATTCATTCATTGAAAAGCCAATAATTTTGCAAAACGCGTATGAAATTATCCAAAGAAATGAGAATATTAACAGTTTACCTTAACTTATCTGATACTATGGAGTCCAGGCTAAAATTTATCAATCGTCGCGTCGGTCGGAATATCTCTTACAAATTGTTGACCGTGATCTCAAATACAACTGACCATAGATGACGAATTTAGTCAATTTTGTATTGATATGGGGTTTTATCTATCGTCTGTGCTAGACCTACAGGGAAATTTTAACTTTGCGACATTCAGTTCGATTGGTAAAGTCGCAAGGATATGACTTTATTTTAACAATTGTGTTTGTTTTCTGCTTTGTGTACATGTGAAAATATTGAACTAGTCAAAGAATATGTTTATTTAGGTGTAATTATTGATTGCTTTTTCAAATGGGATTTACAAATAAATAAAGTCTGTGAACGACTCAGATCTGTTGTTGGCAGATTATATAAATTAAAATTTTATGTTCCAATTTGCACTTTGAATAATTTATTTATCATTAGCTGAATCTATTATAAGATATGGAATTACAGCTTGGGGACTTTCCTGTAAAACAAATGTAAATCGTGTTCAATCAATTCAAAATTCATTAGTTAAATTATTAGCTCATAAAAGTTTATATGAACAGAGGCATAATGTTCCGTACTTTTACCAAAATCTCAAAATTCTCTCAGTAAGAAAAATTTTGTGGTATAAAATTATATTTCCGCATATGAATAGCCCCATATACATAAATAAACTGGACCACACTTACAATACTCGTTTTACGTTAAATGAAGAACTAATTGTACCTAAGCATTTAAACAAATATGGACAAAGAACGCTGGACTATATGATACCCAATTGCTTAAATGCTTGTTACCTGCCGAAATTAAAAAAAATGTACAAATGGTAAAACAAATATTTTGTTGAGAAATTGGCTTGCCGAAAGAAATAATTTGTATTAGACTAACACAAAAATTCTAACTGCATTTAATTTTGTAAAATAAGTTTATATATCCAATTATGTAGCCATCGACAAACTGCTAAAAAGTAGTTTATTGGGACTTTTCTTTTTTCTGTATAACATTTTATGTCATATTGTATTACTTTGTATTTATAATAAATAAATTAAACCTTGAAAAAAAAAAAAAAGACCTTAGGTCGTTTGAAAATCAAAGAATTGTTTTAAGGGTGTTATGCCGTGTTTCGCTACCTCCTTCTTTAGCCAACGTTTCGGACAGCGTTACAGTGTCCATCATCAGGGCAGATGAGGTCACTCATGAGTGACCTCATCTGCCCTGATGATGGACACTGTAACGCTGTCCGAAACGTTGGCTAAAGAAGGAGGTAGCGAAACACGGCATAACACCCCAAAAACAATAACAAAAATACTTTTTGGCCGTGAAAACCTAAAAACATACTAGACCTAAGTTCATCTACATTGTGTATCTCATCTTTTAAAGAATGTGTGTTTATTGCCTTTTTATGCCAGAACGGCATAGTAACCGTGAATTATTTCCATTTCACTAAATTAGAGCACGGCTCCTTCGCAAATTTAGTAAATAATTTGCAACAAGATACCTTGTGAAATAATTTTAGATATACAATCTTTTTTGCCAATCCCGTTAATACTTGTTCGTCCAGTTTGTCGTTCGAACTGTTGACCAAATGGTATCATAATGTTCATCATTTTATATTCCAGCTGAAACTTCATTTCCTGGTTTTGCGGTACTAAAAGCTAACGATTATCTACGTCTTGGCTTCTCAGTTGTCACGAAATAAAGATAAAGTCGTTTTACAATCGTTCAATAACTATTTTGATATATTATTACCTTTAACCGGGAGGATACTAAAAGCACGGAGTTGTCTCCTATTCATTTATTAAAATTATATATTTAATTATATTAAGGGGGTATTCTAGTCTAGAAAACAAAATATTAAAAAAAAATTTGGTTGTCTGTAAAGACTTCACGAGCCGAACGCTTAAGCCGAACGCTTAAGCCTAACGCTTAAGCCGAACGCTTAGGCCTTGTCGCTTGTTCCGCGCTCTCGCTGAACGCTTAGGCCGAACGCTTGTTCCGCGCCAGGCTCCGGTGATAACGTGACATCGTGACAGAGTGGCAGAGTGACAGCGTGACAGCATGACAATGAGTCATGCTTTTTCGTGAATGCGGCCGGCGTTCATCGATTTATAAGACGTTATCACGTCAAAATAAATTCTTCATATTTCGATTACTTTTTTTTTACGTTAACTCCACACAGGAGGCCCTGAGGAAAAGAATTTCCCTCAGGGCCTATGTCATCTTTGAAGATGTCGTGTGGAGGGTGTTTTTGAGGTAAGGAAGGAGTGAACATGGGTCTTGAAGAGACCCATGTTGTAGGAGAGAGGAAACACAGAGGCCGGCAAATCGTTCCACAGCCGAGCTGTTGAACTCAAGAACGAGTCGTAGAAACGACCCGTTCTCATGTGACTAATGTCAACCTTGTACAAAGGGGTAACAATTGTACCTTGTACAAAGGGGTAACAATTGGTACCTTGTACAACCTTGTACAAAAATGTTGGGCGCGAAGGTTTAAATAATCAAGAATATCTCGTTAAAAGGATTTTTCAAAATTCGAATTATTTTAAAGGTTAGATCCATTTTAGTTCGACCGGCTTAGACTTCGAGTTTTAACTAAAATCTAAATAGAGCAAAACTTTAAACGCGTGTTTCTCAAAACTACTTTTTTCGATACGGTTGACACGATATCTCAAGTTCTGGTGAACTATTTACTTGAAAATTGGTGTGAGCCTTCTCTATACATTACTTAATCGCGCTAACTAAAACTATAACAAAATTTAAATTTTTACTATTTTAAAAAAATTTGGAAAGTCAAAAAACTGATAAAATATGTCTTTTTTATTTCCGACAGCCGCCATTTTGCGAAAAATTTTTTTTGACTTTTTTTAGTTCGTGCCATAGCCGCATTTGTTTGGATTAAGAATTAATTTGTTTTTTTTTTATTTTTTATTACTAGGAGGGTTGCAATCGTGGCAACCAGGGCGAAGGAAGAAGGCAGAAGGGGAAGGTTAATTAAGGAGGTGAGGTTAGCGGAAGGAATGACGAGAGAGGGGGAAGGGGACTCGGGAGGGGAACAAGGACGTATGGGAAAGGAAATGCAGGGATAAACAATTTATTTCTTTGCATTGCAACGTACGCCGGGTGCCCGCTAGTACTAAATACAGTTTAATGGAAAAGAAAAAACATAAATCTGCCCAGAAATATTACGCAAGACATTCGAAACGTCTTTAAAATCAATAGAAACAAAAAACACAAATAGGTAGCAATTAATTCGATAAATAGCATTTTCATAAGACAATATTTTTAGTTATTTTTTCTGCCGAGTTCACTAATTTGACGATGCAATAAGAAGTCTCATATAAGATAAGAAGTACATCAGCTAGACAAATCATGCATACATGGAGTCTGGAAACTCCTGGTACGAAATATGGACGCTGTGTTAGGCGCTTTTAATATTCACACGTTTGCGGAAAGACGACCATGCGTTCCTTATCACAATTATGCTGCAGCTCTTTCTCACACAATGGCGAAACAAAAGATGAGACACACATTCATTCATTGAAAAGCCAATAATTTTGCAAAACGCGTATGAAATTATCCAAAGAAATGAGAATATTAACAGTTTACCTTAACTTATCTGATACTATGGAGTCCAGGCTAAAATTTATCAATCGTCGCGTCGGTCGGAATATCTCTTACAAATTGTTGACCGTGATCTCAAATACAACTGACCATAGATGACGAATTTAGTCAATTTTGTATTGATATGGGGTTTTATCTATCGTCTGTGCTAGACCTACAGGGAAATTTTAACTTTGCGACATTCAGTTCGATTGGTAAAGTCGCAAGGATATGACTTTATTTTAACAATTGTGTTTGTTTTCTGCTTTGTGTACATGTGAAAATATTGAACTAGTCAAAGAATATGTTTATTTAGGTGTAATTATTGATTGCTTTTTCAAATGGGATTTACAAATAAATAAAGTCTGTGAACGACTCAGATCTGTTGTTGGCAGATTATATAAATTAAAATTTTATGTTCCGATTTGCACACTTCGAATAATTTATTTATCATTAGCTGAATCCATTATAAGATATGGAATTACAGCTTGGGGACTTTCCTGTAAAACAAATGTAAATCGTGTTCAATCAATTCAAAATTCATTAGTTAAATTATTAGCTCATAAAAGTTTATATGAACAAAGGCATAATGTTCCGTACTTTTACCAAAATCTCAAAATTCTCTCAGTAAGAAAAATTTTGTGGTATAAAATTATATTTCCGCATATGAATAGCCCCATATACATAAATAAACTGGACCACACTTACAATACTCGTTTTACGTTAAATGAAGAACTAATTGTACCTAAGCATTTAAACAAATATGGACAAAGAACGCTGGACTATATGATACCTAATTGCTTAAATATGTTACCTGCCGAAATTAAAAAAATGTACAAATGGTAAAACAAATATTTTGTTGAGAAATTGGCTTGCCGAAAGAAATAATTTGTATTAGACTAACACAAAAATTCTAACTGCATTTAATTTTGTAAAATAAGTTTATATATCCAAAGTAAAAGTAGCCATCGACAAACTGCTAAAAAGTAGTTTATTGGGACTTTTCTTTTTTCTGTATAACATTTTATGTCATATTGTATTACTTTGTATTTATAATAAATAAATTAAACCTTGAAAAAAAAAAAAAAAACCTTAGGTCGTTTGAAAATCAAAGAATTGTTTTAAGGGAGAATAACCAGACACAGCGGAAATAATTTAATTCAAATTCTAGACGTTTCGAATCCTTTCCACAAAAAAATAAAAAAATTGATTACGAAATATTGTTATTTTATCTAATAAAGTTTTGTTTTGAATTTTGAAAAGGGGTGTATTTATTTTAACTATAATAAGGTTGCTTTATAAAATTTTCAACTTTCAATGCAACACGCTTTTCAAACCATATAAAATCATACAGTTTAAAGAAAAACCAATAAATTATCTACGAAAACTATTTTTCAGAACTTTAATTTTAGTTCAAATAAAATCATCAAAAAAAATTTGCGCACGTGTTTTGCGACGAAAGTACTTCAGTTTGTCTATTTATATACAGTCTTACGTATTTCATATTACGGTATTATCGTATTATTATTTGTAACATTATAGAATATACGCAAGTCGAGGTGACAGAAGACAACTGTGATTTGTATGAAATACACTTCTATCACGAGTAACGTAATTTTTACTACAAAAATATAAACACATATTTTTTTAAAACGCACACAGTCATCACATCTTTAGTACAGTAGATTTTAATTATTATAAAATATTCGTAATAATTCTGTTGAATTTTTCTTCACTAACTGTGGTGGAGACAACTTTATGTAGATTAAAAAGAAGAACGACCCGCTAGTCTGTGTTTCATTAATGTTTGAATTGCTTAAATCTGTTTATATAATCTTAAAATTTTCTTTCTTTTAAAAACGCTTTGAAATTTAAACTTTGTAATGTTTTTAAAATAAATAAATTCAATTATGTTATTATTTCAAGTTTCCGGACACTGCGTATTACGCCACAGTATATTTAAGGTAAGCTGTACATTTGTACATCTTAGTAATAAATTGTTGAAGATGTTTAGATAATAATATATTTAGAGGCCCCACTAGACGACTAGACAAAGGTGTGCATAAATCACGGTCAAAGCTTCTCCGCTTTAATTAGAGATGCCGAGGAGTGGCACGACCTTCTGATGGACATAAAACCGTCTCGTCCCGGGGAGTTATTGGTGCTAAACGTATAATTAACTTGATTTAACGTATTAATCGTATTTTTGGTTCATAAAGCCGTACATCAACATGATTATGTTATCCTCAGTTGCTGGTTGCCTTGTCAAAACCGGGAAAATTTTGCAAGGCTGTCGGTTTGTTGGTGAATTAATTATCATTTGAAATCGTAAAACCAACACACGCCTTCCATTGATTGATACAATTTTGGAGGCGGGTATGGGTACCGCCGCCGCTCCGAGAACCATTTATTGGATAACTAACACCCATGTCAAGTGGTTCTCCCCAAGTGGTTCGCTACGTTTGGTGATTTTGCAGGGGTGCAGGGTGAGGTTTGTCTGATAATGATAATAGCCATTAGATTCTCCAGCTGGCTAAATGGAACACTTCAAAAGAAGTGAAACAATTTTTTTTTGATTCGGTGAGATTTAACTACACCCCCCCCTTTATTTTGAGCTCACGTAATTAATGGATGCCCCCTAAGCTTGTAAAAGACAGCTCTAATAAACGTGTAAAATAGCAAAGAATAGAAAATAGAAGTTGAGAAGCTGTGCAAATAACAAAGCAAACAATTTGATCCTCTAATAAAATCATAGTGTGCAATTCACACGCGGTAGAAGTGAAACATTCAGAAAATTAAAGTAGACAAGAGTGGGGAGGCTGCGAAGGTCCGCACAAAGAGGAAACACATTATACTATCTCACTTTCTCGCAGCTAAATCCTATAGATGTATGTGTTTGTCTCTTTTTAGTGTCGCTATTTTTCGTTTCGAGTTTCAAATCAAAACAGTGCTAATGAAGTTTTCAATTCAATAATACGATATTGCAACGATAAAAAAATATATTCATTTAATGGTGACCGGACAACTCTGAATGAAACCAACTCAGAACCATCTCAAATAAGTCATTTAGAGTGATAAAAAATATATACATATATTAAAAAAATTGGTTAAATAGGTTACGTTAGGTTAGGGTTATCGGCTAATTCAACATTATTTTTTTCAAAGCTTTTAATGACATTTCAAGGAGGTGTTGAGTTGACTTTATTCTCATTTGGCGTGGAACCTCTTTTAATATTAGTAAATAACTCAACATAAACATGAGATGTGTTGAAAATGTTTGAAGGCAGGTATACAATAATTAAGAGCGAATAACCAGACAAAACCGGAAATATGTAATTTTTAAATCAATTTTTAGCTGTATTGACTCTTTTCCACAAAAAAATATAATTTGATTTCGAATGACTGTTTTTTTTTATCTAGTAAAGCTATTTTTTTTAATTTTGAGAAAATATGTTTATTTTTAGTACAATAAGGTTTTACCGTAGGTCGTTGGCAGATTTGTTAAATTTTCGAACAAAATTTTGTGTTATACAACATACATTTCAAATCATGCAGTAAAATAAATCAATAAATTGTTTGGGAAAGCTACTTTCAGAATTTTAATTTTAGTTCAAATAAGATCATAAAAAAAGATCCGCGCCCTTGTTTTGTGACGAAAATACTTCAGTTCGTCTAATTATTTACAGTCTTACAAACTAATATATTTTTTAAAAAATATTACATTTTTATTTTTCTTAGACATTATTGAAAAATTATTAATACTCATGATCAAAAGAAAATTAAAAAAGTACATAATTGTAATTGCTTTATCATCACGAGTTTGAGCATTTTTGAATGTGGGTATTTATCAAAGCAAATTTGGAATGAAATGAAATCGATATTGAGTTATTGTTATTATGTTAAAATGCTGGTATGGAGAATAATTAATCTTTCTCATCGGAACTGCCCTGTACCGTTGCAAGGGTACGATCGCAAGATCATCGTTCGACTTAAATTCTCGGCCGCTGGTTAATGGCTCTAAAGATATGTTGCAAATTGCGAAGATGTTTACATATTAACTAACTAAGGAAATAAACTTAATTTCCAATGAAACAAAAAAATTAAGAATATATTATAACAATAACATTGTAAGAATAGGTTCTATGCTAACTCAGAATCAAGTCAACCCAACAACTCTTTGACAAGTCATTAAAAGCTACGAACAAAAAATTAAAACAGCCCGTAACCTAACCTCACATAAAGTTTGTAACAAATTAATATTTTTTTTTCATCACTTTTAAAGACTTTTCCAAGAAGGTTCTGAGTTGGTTTCATTCTGAGTTGTCCAATCACCGTAAGAATAATAATAATTCCCCTTATTTTAGAATAATATTCGTCATGGTCATGAAAATATTTAAAGTTGTTTTTCTACCTCTGGTTTGTGCATTAAATTGTACAAAGTAATGCAACATTGCTGTGAGATTTTACGGATAGATATCAAGATACCTGTAAGTAGCTTCTACCTACAATAATGGAGGTCCTACATCTAAACATAATGCGAAATTTTATGCTAGAATTAAATTATTTTCCACATAATCTGATTAAATGAACGTCTACATATTTAAAATGAATGTTCCTTCTGACGTGCTCGTGTTTATATTTACAAAAAAGGCTAATTAATATTTAGCATCATGCATAAAATTAATGTGTCCGTATAAATAATTGATTTTTGCCTATTTTCACAAATAAACAAAGCATATAAAAAAGCTGGGATTGAAACAATTTTTCTTCAAACACAGCAATTTTTAATTAAAACAATTTTTTTTAATTTTCGCCAAAAATACGATATCTTTGTGGACACCTCAGTCACAGAACTATGACATTGTTTAGTTCGCTTTATTATTTATGTGATTTTTATGTTTATAGTTAGAAAGAATAAAAGTGTAGCAATATTTTTGGTAAAAGAGGATTTTTTTATGAATTGTGTCAACCAAAGTTGCTGATACCCTCGTGTACCATCAAGTACCATCGAGTACCATCGAGTACCATCAAGTACCATCAAGTATCATCAAGCATCATCAAGTACCATCGAGTACCATCAAGTACTATCAAGTACCATCAAGTACCATCGAGTACCATCGAGTACCATCAAGTACCATCAAGTATCATCAAGCATCATCAAGTACCATCGAGTACCATCAAGTACCATCAAGTACTATCAAGTACCATCAAGTACCATAGAGTACCATCAAGTACCATCAAGTACCATCAAGTACCATAAAATACCATCAAGTACCATCAAATACCATCAAGTACCATCAAATACCATCAAGTACCATCAATTACCATCAAATACCATCAAGTACCATCAAATACCATCAAGTACCATCAAATACCATCAAGTACCATCAATTACCATTAAGTATCATCAAATACCATCAAGTACCATCAAGTACGATCAAGGACCATCAAGTAATATTGCTATAACTCATAAACAACCAAAGTCTTTATAATATAGTATATTTACTTAATTGTGAAACAACAACACTAAAAACAATTCGATTATTGCCATTCTCCACATACCCACTCACATTTTAGACTTAGGTCAAGTTTTTCAAAATTTTCCTATCTCCTTCCCTTCCCTGATTCCACCCGACTTAAAACTTACAATGTTATATAAACATTGGTGTTCACTTGACTATAGTTACGATACACTCGCTGAGCACAAATAAATTCAATTATCAATGACGTATCTCCGTGTACATTAGCATTACTTTCTCACATGTTCATTTCCCACAACGCATTCTAATAAATTGTTTACAAGTCTAATCAATCTTGATGCTCAATTAGTAATTCCAACAATACCCCCTTACTGGAGAAATACGCGAGAGGCTTTACTTCCCGAGCACAATGTAAAGATTTCCCCGATGATATTACAAATAGGAAAAGTTAAACACTACGCCAAGGCCCAGTTATCTGACGAGAATATCTATAAAAGGCTCCACATATTTATAGAGGGTAGGTCAACTGACGTAATATGCGGCCAGTGCCTGCTCTTGGCGGTAGGTACCTGACTACTTTCTTCTAGCCGCCTGCGAACTATTACAGTATACAGCCTTACTTTACATTACGCCAGTCGATGTTTTGTACTTGGAGAGAGAGGTCGCGCATACCTTCTGCGCACTCGCGGGAAATTACTCGCGCGTGTTTCAAATTGAAATAAAACATTCCAAGTTTTTAAATTCAAATTTAAACGATTTGTTAGATAGAGTGCCTACCTAAATATCAGTATTGCCATTAGACAAAATTATGATTTATTGGTAACAAGATTAGGAACTACTCAGATTTTTATGTGAAAAAAAATGTTTAGTTAATTTTTTCATAGTGTGACACTTTTGTGATAAAGTAATGACAATTTTGTGAGTATTTTAATGATAATATGTGAAGTGCTCTGTGAAATTTTGACAGTGCAATATTGGAGTAGAATTTTGATTATTTAAAAAATAATAAATGTGCAAATTCAAATATGGATTTGAATGGGTCCTACCGAAAATGGCCGACTGCCGGTCGAAGATGTCCCAGCTTCGAACAGATATTTCTACTGTTCGCTTCGATGAGCATCTTCAGTATCATGATGCTCATCAACGTTGACGTCTCGAAGGGCGGGAGCGGCATTTTGTGGGCGGGGGACTTGAGTCTGGAGCAGAACCCCCGCCTGCCGGCCATAAGGCAGATGGCCATGCCGGCCATGAAGACCATCGTGGCCTACTCTCCCGAGAAGCAGGCGGAAATGGACCGGAAGTTTCCCATCTTCTGTGATGTCCCGCCCAAACCGCCGACTGCGCGTAAAAAGGTAATTTTTAACCATATATCTAAACTTGTTTCTGTACTAAGTAATGCACAAAATACACAATAATGCACATTACATTTAAAATACGTTATATTCGAATTAAAACATGCATAGACATCCATAAACTTGTGTAGCATGGTTCCATGCCAACTGAGAATAAAGTCAACTCAACACCTCCTTGAAAAGTCATTAAAAGCTATGAAAAAAATATTTTAAATTAGCCGATAACCCTAACTTAATGTAACCTATTTAACCAATTTTTTATATTTATATTTTTATCACTCTAAATGACTTATCTGAGATGGTTTCATTCCGAGTTGTCCGGTCACCGTATAACATATATTATAATACAGCAGAGTGGAAGATTCAGTATCGCCCTGGTGCAGGACCACCATTTAGAATTGAAACTTTGCTTGAAATGGTTTAAGTCGTGTTTGGTAACCAGATTTGAATAGCCAGGTACTTCCTCTTTCCCATCTCCTTCCTTTCCCCACTACCTTCAGCCTCACAACATACCAAACCGGGGATGCCATAGTCTCACTGTCTTCAGACAGGAGCAGTTGGGACTCTTGATAACTTGATATATGTAATATCTATTACACATCTGCCCTAATGATGGACACTTTAACTTTGTCCGAAACTTTGGTTAAATAAGGAGGTAGCGCAACACGGCAATAGCTGTGAGAATCTCAAATCATATACATACAATTATCGTTTATAATATTGATTTAGAGTAATTTCAAAATAAAACAATATCAAAATGCACTCGTAATAGCCACATTTCTAAAATGTTCATGATGAATTCATGATATACGCATAATAAATTAATAATATACATTCGCGGTACTTTCATACTAAAACACATTAACAATTTTTTCCATAATACATAAAAAAAAACATATTCATATTACGTTAATTTTTTTTATTCAGAATCACACTAAGTGCGCTAAATTCATGATACATTCACGATGTACGCTAATATAGTAAATATTATACCTATCTATTTATAATACAATCTTAAAAAAACGTGTAAATTAAAAAAAATAAAAATAATAAAAGTAACAAACAATCAAATTTGCAACTCTAAAACTATGATTCTTTATTTGCTAGTTTACTTTTTTTCTCAATTGAATTGTAACTATTTAAAGATACTCTTCACGTCAGTTTAGTAATAAAATATGTCAGATTATTTTTGTTATTGTTTTTGGGG
Organism: Glyphotaelius pellucidus; assembly: GCA_936435175.1. Taxonomy (NCBI): domain Eukaryota; kingdom Metazoa; phylum Arthropoda; class Insecta; order Trichoptera; family Limnephilidae; genus Glyphotaelius; species Glyphotaelius pellucidus. Next base: position 1,079,802 of record OW386547.1, read on the forward strand.
TGTTATGCCGTGTTTCGCTACCTCCTTCTTTAGCCAACGTTTCGGACAGCGTTACAGTGTCCATCATCAGGGCAGATGAGCTCATCTGCCCTGATGATGGATCACCTCATCTGCCCTGATGATGGACACTGTAACGCTGTCCGAAACGTTGGCTAAAGAAGGAGGTAGCGAAACACGGCATAACACCCCAAAAACAATAACAAAAATACTTTTTGGCCGTGAAAACCTAAAAACATACCCATGTCAGATTAAGTTACAATGTATCAAATTATTCGTCCATATTTTTATATGTTGAATAGTTCATTGTTCATCGCTTTCAATTCATGCAAGTTATTGTAAATAGATACCTAGACTCCCTTTGCATATTTGTGTGTATGTAATTGGAAAGCAATTATCATTTTCGTTTGCTTATTACATTGTAACATGTCGATAATGGAAAGTAAACTACAATGAAATTATAGTACGAAACAAAATCTAACAAAAATCAAGATTAGTCAATGTCTTCGATACTTGAATGTGAACTAAGATTTACATTTTGAAACTATTTTGTAGGTTTGTTGGAAATCAGTTGATTACTGAACTTTTGTACAGATACATCAAGGCCAATAATTTTTAAGGGAACTCTTTACCTAAGCACACAGATGGTATCGAGATTTAAAAAAAATTCTAACCAGTTTGCAACAACCGCCCTCAGTCGCCTCTTACCCTGCAACTGCCCAAATATACTGGGTTCATTTTGAAAATGTTATTTTATGTTTTTTTTTTGTTTTATTCATCAGCTTCTTAACAAAAACAAAATTGAACTCCAGTGAACCACCGTACGAGCAAAGATCTCTTAAATATTTAAAGTGTTTAGATAAGTTTTTTGTAAAAAAAATGTAATGATTTTCATGTTTTACTGAAAAAAAATTAAAGTGTTTTTTATTTTAACTAATGAGTAAAACTTCAAATCGTAATATAGAGAGACTTGGAGAAAAGTCAATACATTCAATCTTAGAAGTCAATACCTAAACTTGCAGAAAAGTCAATAGATGTCACACATTGTATAAAAATAGATGCACTTACTAAGACATTGATAACATTTAGTTCGAGAAGAATCTTGCAATCAACATAAAAATAGCAACCATAATATGCATTGAGAAAATGAAGATAATATTGGTAGTTCTTAGTCGAAGAATGATACAGTTAGGTGTGACCGAAAGGGATAGGGTCCCATTAGCTCAGTGGTAGAGCAGCGCCCCGGCTTAGGTTCTACACGTAATTCAACTTCCAACATTAAATATCTTGGTGTATGTATAGATCTACATTTTAAATGGAAAACGCATATTTTTGAACTTGTCAAAAGAATTAGGAAATGTATATTTATATTTATCAGAATTAGAAATATTCTCAGACTAGAAAACCTAAAAAGAGTGTACTATGCAATTGCTCAATTTATATTACAGTACGGTATTATAGGGTGGGGAGGAACTTATGATGTTATTTTATCCTCTGAAAATAGTTCAAAGATTGATAATTAAGGTTATCTTGAAAAAAACATCTACATTCTCTACTGAAGAAATCTTTTCAATATTCAAAGTATCTACGACTGACAATATATATAAAAAATATGCAATTCTACAGACTTTTGAAGAAATACAGCTAAAAAAATTACAATTCAATATATCAGCAAGATTTCAAAACAATATCAAAATCCCAAAATTTAATACCAAGCACATCCAATATACCTATCTGTATCTAGGTATAAATTATTTCAAAAACCTCCCTTTAAAACTAAAAATTATCGAAAATATACATAAATTCCAAATTCAATTGAAAAATCACATGAAACAACTGTAAGGATGGGTTGTTTCAAAAAATTTGATGGATTCATCAAATATTTGAAGTTGATTTTCACGTTCTGTGTAAGTTCTATTCAAGTTCTGTTATTACGTCATTATAGGACAGTTGGTTCACAAAACTGAAATAATCACAGAACTTGAATAGAATTTACACAAAACGTGAAAATTAACTTCAAATATTTGATGAATCCATCAAATTTTTTGAAACAACCCGTCCTAAGAGTCCATTTCTACTGTAAGGATGGGTTGTTTCAAAAAATTTGACGAATTCGTCAAATATTTGACGTTAATTTTCACGTTCTGTGTAAGTTCTATTCAAGTTCTGTGATGATTTCAGTTTTGTGAAGCAGCTGGCCTATGATGATAAAAAAACAGAACTCGAAAAGAACTTACACAGAACCTGAAAATTAACTTCAAATATTTGATGAACTCATCAAATTTTTTGAAACAACCCGTCCTTAATATTTCATTTAAATATTGAAATTTATTTATTGTTATATCTCGGATTTTTCTTACATATCTTTTATTATTAGATGCAATATTATTATTTACTTACTCAATGTTAACATATACTTGAGCTTGAATTCCCTCACCAAACACAAAAGCCTTGTCTCTTTACGATGAGGAAATGCTATTATTATATTCATTTTGCAACTCTGTTTAACATATAAAAAAATGTATATTTATTGTAAAAACATACAAATATTAAATAAATTAAAAAATAAGAAATAACAAATAGAGCTATAAAAGAATACTTCTTTATCAAGAAGCCAGGTAGAGTATAATTCGCTTATTTGGTCCCCATTATTTAAAATACATTCCGACAATATAGAAAGAGTACAACACAAATTTCTAAGATTTATTAACTAATTTATTAGCTGAATATTCCAATTAAAAATATTAACTATGTCCTTTTGATGAAACAACTCAACATTACACTGTCAGAGAAGCGGATCGTCTCTGACCTTGTACTTTTATATATACAATTGCATTGACAACCCTGAAATTTTCATCAAAATGAAATTTTACGTACCGACCAGAATACGAGGCAAAGCGTTACCTTTTTCTATGACAATTTTAAAACTAACCATGAGGCTTGTACACCATAAATAGACTTCATCATTTTATCAATAAATATGGGAATATTGTTGACATTTATCTGCCTAACACAACAACTGTCTTACTTATCTTTGTAAAAGCCCACTGGAAGAGCTATTCTCTATCTTTTGTGAGAACGAGATCGTTCTCCCGCGATATGTCCTGTCAGATTTGTGTGATTTCTATGGCTGTTATTTGCTTTTTCTATCGGCCGATGTCAAAATTTCAGCTGTGAGCTGTCAAGTATTTTAGTTTGGGTCGTTTTAAACATGAATTCCTGCATAAATGCATGATTATTTATTCATTCAACAGCTGTAGAAAATCACACAAATCTGACAGGACATCGCGGGAGAACGATCTCGTTCTCACAAAAGATAGAGAACAGCTCTTCAGAGCGTAAATAAATAAGTTGTACAAGTGAGGGTTTTTTCACATGAATTTATAAGAACAATAAACTTAAGCTTAAAATTTTATGAACTGTACATAATTATCTCGATCAATTTTCAGCAGATTTTTTTTGTATTTACAGATTAATGTACTTTTTTAATCGGAGGGCGCAAATAATCTAAAAGTTTTAAGGTGTCATAAGCCTTTAACCATGATACTATCCCGCATACTTGTTTACAGACCAATGCTCTGCAATTTTACAACATCAATACATTAATTAACTGAACATCTCATGTTAATGAGGTCGTGATTCTCGCCATGACGGATAGTCCCTGATGGGGAGATTGCAGTTTGCAGGTTGCAGATTGCAGGCTGAAGGCTGCAGTCGGCAAGGCATTGCGCAACTACTAATTTATTAATGAACACATGGCCACAAGCTAAACTAAAAAACAACATCCGAGGAACTAGATCTTTCCTCTCTCTTCCTGCATCATTGCAAGTGGAACCACTTATGAGTAGGTACCTGTATATGATAAGCTTTTTGTAGAATAACGAGTCCCTTTTGACTTCTACACCATAACATGACATGTAACAGTATCATATCAGTTAGAATAAATTCTGTAAAAAATGTTAATACACTGTAAAAATTTGTAAAATTTTGTGGAATATACAATTAATCGATTGTCAGTTTCAAAAATAGAATTAATGAAAATCTGTTTGTGAAAATCTAAACCAACCGAAAACCTTATACGTTGAGTTCTGGTAATATAAAATTTTGACAGCGTTTTCTCGGTTTTCTAGGTCAATGCGTAATATTTGCTCATGATGAAATGGTGAGTCGACAGTTGATCCCCCGAAATGATATTTATTATAAAATTATAATTTTGTGTGCAATATTTATTTACCTATTTCAAACCTAAAATCAACATAAAAAAAAATAATAAGTTGGAATGGATATCAAACAAATTAATTAACAAAGTCGTTTTTTTGTACTTACACGCTGATGTACGCAGTATATAGACAAGTAGTTTTATCCTTAATGCATTTGAATGTTGTGGTTTTATCCTTGATGCATTTGAATGAAAACATGTTTTATACTTTTGTTATTCGGCAGTACAACTTTTCTGCACACACCTTTCGGGGCAGTTAGTTTTAAGAGTCCCAACTGCTCCCGTCTGGAGCCAGTGAGACTATGGCATCCCCGATTGGGGTATATTGTGAGGCTGAGGGTAGCAGGGAGGGGATGGAGGTAGGGAAGAGGAAGGTGGGGAAGTACCTGGCTATTCAGATCTGGTCACCAAACACGGCTAAAGCCATTTCTAGCAACGTTTCAATTCCGAATGGTGGTCTTACACCAGGGCGATATTTAGAGTATCTTCCACTTTAGAACGTGCCGCAAATATACTATATAATATTTTAAATGATTTAATTGTGAAATAACACAAATTAATCAAATATTTTTTTTTTGCCCACGCCGGGATTCGATCCGCGACCTTAAGATTGCGAGTCAAGAACCTTACCGCTAGACCACGCCGGCCGTCAGTTATATCTTGGGTACGTTAAGCGTCCCCTAATCCGATTGCATATTATATATAAGTATGCCGGGAGACAAATGTCAGGGGATCAACTGTCATGGAATCCCTTTTTCACCCGCTTTTAAACTTACCGGCTAGCAGCTTGTAAACTCGCTCAACGTAATCGAGGCTTTATGCTAATGTTGCTCGGAGATGGAGTTTTAATGTGTCTTAACATTAATTTTAAGTAAGGGACAGAGGAAGAGGAATATAAGATAAGGAAAGGAGATGCTCTCGATACATTCCACACCCCTATATTAATTTTCGATCGTACACGTAAATACGGATATAAACGAGGAATTGGGGATTTTTTTATAAATATCTGGTTATCAAATTCTTTGACTATTATTTCACCAACAGGCTACATTTTTATACTAATTATATAATATTTATTTTGAAGCTTCGTTGACCGAGATGTTAATGTACACTCGTAAATAGTTAAGTGTGCATTTATAAATTTATCGTAGATGCCCATTTACTCCTGAGTAATGCGGAAGTCGAGTGATTCCGACAATCTTCGTGTTTTCAAGGAAAAAAACCTTATTCAGGATCCAGAGATGATAATCTTTATCATTTCGCCGTCACGCCATATCAACTTCAAAGAGTTTAATGTTCAAGTTGAAGAGTATGAATTCACAAGAAACATATTATTTAATTTTGATTAGAATTACTCCATTTTTTATAATAACTTTTGAAGGTTACTTCCATCAATGTAGTATATCTTGAAAGGGAAGATAATACTAATTAATCTAAAAGAAATATGAAAAAGAACAAGTCACAGAAAAAAAGGCAACCGTCGCGTGGCACTCGAACCCAGGATCTCTCGTTTTACCAGAACTCAATCCATTTTTGTCAATCCCATATTTCAAATTTAAAATTCACAATATTGTATTTGACAATTTTTTTTTACATATTTTTGACAGCTACTTTTTTTAAATGATCGCAATTAACTCTTATAAAAATTAAAATAAATTGGATGTGTTTATTCGAGAAAGTAGTTAGGTTATAAACCAATTCTTTGAACATTTTCTTAAGTTAGCTTCACAGAGGAGGCCCTGAGAAAAAATCCATGTCATCTTTGGGGATGTTCTCTGGAGGTTCCTTTTGAGGAGAAGAAGGAGTGAGCATGGGCAAGATGCTCGCCTCCCGTGTTTTAGGAGGGATAAAACACAGAAGGCGGAAAATCGTTCCGCAGCTGAGCTGTTTCTTATTTTTTTATAACAAAAATATTGATGGAAGACAAGAGGGAGGAGATGGAGGGGGAACGGGGGTCTGAGAATTGAAAAAAAATATGGCATTATCTTAAGACCTATCTTTGGGGATGCTGTGTGGAGGGCCTTTTAAGGTAAAGGAACGAAAGGAAAGTTACGAGAGATCGGTGAAATCTGAGGGTCGATGTGTCCAGGAGTGACGGACGTTTGAATCCATCCCTCCTATTGCGGTGCAAGGCGATGGATCGAGAGAGTCCGGCTTGAGAAGTCTAGGTTAGATCTCCCTCAATCAGTCTCTCCTTATTCGGCCCACCATACAGTGGATTTGCAAACGCATTCGCCGCCAAGACCTAGACACCTAGGGGACTTTGGAGGTCTAGAGTCTTGAATCTGAGTAGAGCCTTTTACAAAATTAGAGTCCTTTGAGGCCTTGAAGGGGTAACTATCTGTTACCTATACCAGGGCGGGAAAGAGGGTGGGTCCTCCAAAGACCTAGACAAACCTAATGCCATGGACTTGGGCACCGACTGCGAAGTCACCAAACAGATCAAATCACTAAGGTGACCCATGGCAGGGGTGTTGGTTATCGAATAAATCGTTTCAGGGGCGGCGGTACCCGTACCCGCCTCCCAAATTGAAAATGTAAATAAGATCACCTAGATCGCACATTCAAACATTGCTTACAAATTTGATCACTTGACACTTATTGAACCTGTGATGAAAAGCCATTAAAATAAAAAAAAAGAATAAAAAAGATAACTTTAAAAAAGGTTTTGAAATGTATTTAAGAACTATATTACTTTATTTTTGAACTGTGATTAAGTATTCGGGCTAAAGGTTTTAACAATATTCACTGAATATACAATCACGTAGGTACCCACCTAATGAAATTAAAATTTAACAGATACCAAACAAAAAAAACAAACAAACGCCAACGTTTTGATTAATGTTGCGCCTGTCAAAAACTTCAATACTAAAAATTGCTCCCGCCGGAGTATGAACCCGCGACCCGAGGTCCTGGGTAATCGCGTATCCTTGGCTCGGGCGTGAGAGCGATCCGGTGATATATAATACTAAAGATACGTTTTCAGGATACCGAAAAAACCCATGTCCGTACTAATTTAGTTTTATATGACCAGACTATCAAGGAAATCAGTAAAGATTCTGTATTTTTTTACATTAACTCCACACAGGAAGACCTGAGGAAAATAATTTCCCTCAGGGCCTATGTCATCATTGAAGATGCTGTGTGGAGGGTGTTTGTAGAAGGGAGGAAACATAGAGGCCGGCAAATCGTTCCACAGCCGAGCTGTTGAACTCAAGAACGAGTCGTAGAAACGACCCGTTTCCATGTGACTAATGTCAACCGTGTACGAATGTTGGGCGCGTGTTTGGCGTGTTTCCCGACTATGCACCGGTGCCGAGGGAATCAATGACGCTAGTTCCTCGGAGCATCTTCCATTGTAATACCGGTAGAACAAGGACAGCATTCCCACCTGACGCCTGTGCTCTAAAGATTGCGATCCGTTTGTTAATTTATGAGAATCTATCAAACGAATCGCCCGTTTCTGCACAGAGTCGAGGTTTTTTGTTTTGTTTTTTGGGGCTCCAGACCAGAGGTGGCTGCCAAATTCAACCGTGGGGCGCCCTTGCGATTTGTCAGTTCAAATCTCGTAGGGTGTTTATTATTTGAAGAAAGGACCTTACAAATCTTAAAATTGGCAAGTCTTCCGATTAATTCGTCCATTATCATGATTGAGGGTTCTTCTAGTTGCTTGGACTCTCATATCGGTTTTGGTCGTATGTTCTCCAATTAAATAGCACAGTGGGTGTAATTAACAGTGTCCTTGCCTTTTGATCTCCTAACCTTGGATTCGATTCCCAGTGGGTGTTTCTGATCGTACATCTTCATAGTGTGAATCGTTTTTTTGGTCTGAATTATAAAATACATCTGTTTTTTTTGAGTGGGAGCTGTGAGATCACCATATTTTAACCGGCGTTACAGAATTTATCAAAATTTGCCGTTGGTTTGCTGAAAAAATCTTCTTTACATACTTAAAGGTCTAGATCTACATGAACTAATCTTAGTTAAAATGATCTAATAATTAAGTGAATTAATTACGCTGATGAAGATTTATCGGTGGAATTTATTTAACTTTTAGAAAATTTTAGAAAATCCAATTGGGATACGTTGTGAAACTGAAAATAAGTGAGAAGGAGAAGGAGATGGGGAGAAAGGAAGATGGGGAAGTACCTGGATATTCAAATTTAGTCACCAGGCACGGGTAAAGCCATTTCAAGCAACGTTTCATATCTGAATGGCGGTCGAATACCATGGCGATACTTCGAGTAACTTCAACTCTGGAACGAGCCCCAAATAAACCATTAATATATTGATTTTCTTTAATTAAATGTGAAATAACACAAATAAAATTTATTGTCCACACCAGGATTTGAACCAGCAACCTCCGGATCGCTATTCGAGAGCCTTGGCAAGACAATTATCATGGACTGTAAATTGTTGATAAATGAACCATTAATCAGATCCTTCGTCTGATGCTGTTTCGATGATGTTTTTATGATGAACATGAATAAGCTTTGATTTCGAATAGATTATTTGTTTGAGAAGGGGGACCAAGAACAAAACGTGTTTTTCAATGTCAATTAATATCGATAAATTTAAAAACATTTAAGAATCTCTTTAAATTAGATATTAAATTCGTAACGTGCATCTACAACCTGCAAAGAAGAGGATCACTAAATATGGTATGAGATGGAGATATTTATATGCATCTGAGTTAAGTAGCATTTAAAGAAAGACTTTCAATATGTCCGGTCAGTGGCTGAATTGGCATCGCATTTCGGTCCCACCCAAGCGTCGCGTATTCGATTCAGTCCTCCATCACGACACAAGCAACATTTTCCGCTTACCGTGGTGGTCGTAGGAGATTTTCAAACATTGTCAGGTTATTCGTAACCGGAGAATGTTTATCTTTCTTTAAAAAAAATGTAGAACCAGGCGTCTTTTTTATAATTTTTGGATGATACTTCGCGATTTTTTTTGGAGAGGGAAATCTATATAATTACCTTTTCAACTCGGCCTCTGAATTATTGAAGAGCACAAAAACTTTTACAAGAGAAGCAGGTATGCTTTAATACGTCAGGAGAAATTCAGAATTGTTAAGAGTCATAAAAACCATTTGTTGCAAAACATTTGCTGACATGCCTGCATTTACCATCAAGGTGTTGAAAACGTTGCTGATATGGCTGCGTTTACCATCAAGGTGTTATTGAAAACATTGCTGATATGGCTGCGTTTACCATCAAGGTGTTGTTGAAAACATTGCTGTCATGGATGCGTTTACCATCAAGGTATTGTTGAAAACATTGCTGTCATGACTACATTTACCTTCAAGGTGTTGTTGAAAACATTGCGGTCATGGCTACGTTTACCTTCAAGGTATTCTTGAAAACATTGCTGTCATGGCTACGTTTACCTTCAAGGTATTGTTGAAAACATTGCGGTCATGGCTACGTTTAACTTCAAGGTATTCTTGAAAACATTGCTGTCATGGATGCGTTTACCATCAAGGTATTGTTGAAAACATTGCTGTCATGGCTACGTTTACCTTCAAGTATTGTTGAAAACATTGCGGTCATGGCTACGTTTACCTTCAAGGTATTCTTGAAAACATTGCTGTCATGGCTACGTTTACCTTAAAGGTATTGTTGAAAACATTGCTGTCATGGCTACGTTTACCTTCAAGGTATTCTTGAAAACATTGCTGTCATGGCTACGTTTACCTTCAAGGTATTCTTGAAAACATTGCTGTCATGGCTACGTTTACCTTCAAGGTATTCTTGATAACATTGCTGTCATGGCTACGTTTACCTTCAAGGTATTCTTGAAAACATTACTGTCATGGCTACGTTTACCATCAAGATGTTGTTGAAAGATCCAATGCAGTTCAATAATCGAAGGATTGAACGGTCATAAAAACCCTTCTGTTAATTAATTCTCGTGAAGTGTGGATAATGTATTCTTGAAATTTAATGACCATGACTAATTTCAAGACACGAGCGATTGCTTACACTTAGCACTTCTCACCACATGCCGATATTTTCCATTGTCTAAACTTCTTGGGGTCGTAACACCAGAACCGGAGTTAATTTACTAGTGGAAAACCATACAAAGCAGCGGTCGTCACACTTTTCTGGTCGAGGGCCAAGTAGGACAATGTGAGGTATGACTGCGGGCCGCGCACTTATGATTGAATATTATGTATATTAGCAACGCAGATCTATCTCTATGTGAATGGGGTGGATACATACGCGTGTAAATTGAAAAGGTAGTATATTCAAGGTTTTTATTAGAACTATGAACCATATTATTTGTGTAATTTTATACTTAATGTTATTTAGGTATTACGGCGTTGTACTTTTAAAATTTATTTCTTCTATGTCGGCGTCTTTGGGACTACATATGTACAATCGTCATTGCGTCTTCTAAATTAGTGGAAATGCGATTGCAGTATTTGTTTTTCAAGAAGTTCATTTTCGGAAATGAAGCTTTGCAGAGATATGTCAGAGGCAATATAGCTTCTATTTAGTTAACTTCGTACGCACAATCAGATTCAGTAGTCATTGTCTATTTAAATTGTTTGCTATGTAGCGGGCCGCACATATATCTGGTCATGCCGGATGCGGCCGGACCAGATATATGTGCGGCCTAACCCTACATCAAACCATTTACCCTACATTAAATGTTCAAAAGCCTACATTAAATATTCCGAACCCTACATTAAACCATTTACCCTACATTCATTGTTCAAAACCCCACATTAAACCATTTACCTTACATTGCATGTTCAAAACTTAACATCAAACGATTTACCTTACATTGCATGTTCAAAACCCCACATTAAACCATTTATCCTACATTACATGTTCAAAATCATACATCAAATCATTTAACATACATTAAATGTTGTTTATCAGTGGTGTAAAATTGAAAACACGTTTATTAAGAAGGCCCCTAGTGTCTCTTTTACAAGTCCTGAGATTAGATATACCGTCAAATCATAAAGGAAATTGTTATTCTAAATGCTCTAATTCTTATCATTAAATTTATGGTATTGATATTCTATTCACGGTTGAATACAATAAAGTCACCCTATAATAAAAAACAAATAATTCAAGATTTTAGCTGTCGTTACATCAGGATTAACTGACAGCCAATGCCTCAGAGATTTAAGTCCAAATTTGACCTCGTGATCCAAAAGTCATTGGATCAAATCAACAAGCATACTGACAAGAAATATCGTGTTTATTGAGCCGAAAAAAATATGTTTACATAATTCTGGGTGTTGTAGGTTGCAGCTTGTAGCTTGTCTATAGTCTTTTACTGTTATTTGTCCATTTCCTTGAAAAATGGTTTTACAGCTATCGTGAGAAACGAGTGTTTGCTAAATAAATTTGCAGAAGTTAATCTTAAATAATTGAAAGAACAGTTTCTCGGGAACCGCTTGGTTCCGAGTGTTCGCGGTTTTGTCGCGTAACTAATTGGCCAAGTCTCTTTCCTGCTTTGGAGTTCACAGGTCTAATCTTCTATGTGACACGTTACATCAACAGATCGTAAAAATGTCTATAAAAAAGACTTCAAAAGCTAACTTCAATTTAAATCAATATTCAAATTTATGCATAATGTGAATATTCTTTTTTTAATAATCATTTGATTTTATGACTTAATTTTTTGTGACGGCTCGTTTTAACAGTATTTTAATGTGCGGATATTTCGTTATCACCCCATTTCCCACATATTAAAATTCTCGTCTTAAAAATGTCATTAAAATCTTAAAAATGTCATTGAGATCTCATTTTTAATAGTGACGGAATGATTACGATTGCTGTGCATCCGTTATTATAAATAATCTTAAGATGAAACCTGGTCGCCGAGAAATTTGAACAGTAGGTTATGTTACCAAACTTTTGCTGTCACTGTCGCTCTCCCTCCACCGAATACTGAGCGAAAGGAACAAACTGCACCTCAGGCTGATAATAACTAAATAAAATCATCAACATTGAGGATCTGTATTCCCCATTTTCTCCTCCAAAACTAGACCGATTTAAAAAAAAAATTACAAACTTTATTAGAAGAAAATACTCTATGTCAGCACGTTTTGTTTTTTTTTTTTAAATATTGTAAATAGTTTGTATTCTGAACTTCTATTAATGGCGTTCAAACCCGGAAATTTTACCCATTTTCGAAAGATCCTAATTCCTATAAAATGTTACTTTTCTAAAATGACAAAAAGAGATGGCACGCTAGTGGTCGATATCTATTTTATGTTTAAAAATGTGTGAAAAAGTATCAAAATCCGGAGAGGAAAGTGGGAAATACGTTTGTATGGACAAAACGCTGTCCGGATTCCTCTTAAGTGCAATCTTTCAATTGATTACCATCATGTAGTGCCTATCTATCCTCTCTGCTGAGGTCAAAGCTTCCGATTTTGATAAGTCTGCCTCACTGAACAGAGATCGAGTTGGAAAAAAACCGATGTCGCCAATTTATATAAGATTTTTTTTACTCCTAGGCCTTAGACATATAATAGAATATCTGTTCGAGAAAGAATTTCAAGCGCATTTACATTTAAATAATAATTTCCCTCAGGGCCTTTATCATTTTTGTTGATGTTTTGTGGAGGGTCTTTTAAAGGAAAGCAAGCGGAGTATGTTCTGGGAAGGAAACAAGGTGGGGGTAGGAATCTGGGGGACAGTGGGTCCAGGAGTGACGGGCGTATGAATCCATCCCTCCCACTGCAGTGCAAGGCGAGAATTTTGCAGAGAGAGGCCAAATGGTTTCCCTCAACCAGTACTTGCCGATCCAGCCAGCCACACAGTAAGTGGGCAGATGCATCTGCCGCCAAGACCTAGACGAACCTCGCCCCATGAAACCGGGAACCCCTGCTAAGTCACTAAACGTAGCGAACCACTATGGGTGACCTATGGCAGAGGTGTCAGTTATCCAACAAATAATTCCCAGGGCAGGGGTACCCATACACGCCTTCCAAATTACACACTAGAAGCAAGGAAAAATAGAGCTTACTTCGAGAACATCGACAATTGGACAAGACCACATCATACTTCAATCAGTTTTTAGATCTTCGTCATTGCAATTCTTACAAAATTCAAACGATGTCAGATTTCAGTATTCCTCTTAGCAACCAAATCGTTAAAAAAGTAAGATTTTTTTTAAGTTGGTACCTTTAGAATCTAACAAAGAAACAACGTCTTCAATCATTTCAATCAATTTACTTTTTATCAATTCTTTGAGATACGTCTAAAGAAGCTCTTACCGTGTTCTCCGGTGGGTCCATGTACTTGGCAACTAAGTGATTCAAGAATATATAAATTTATTGTAGACGATGCCATTAATTTTATGCGACGACCGTAGTGTACAGAAACGTGGGCGGAAACAAATGCATTTTACTATATCATCTAAACGGCTCCAAACGGGATTTGTATTTACGTCGATGGCCTGAAATTATTTTTAACGCCGCTATAAATTCAGATAATGCGGCGTTTGTTGGCCCTTTGTGGGTGAAAGTGTCAAAATACGAGATAAATCAACCAGTATATTATAATAATTATGTGATAAAGAGGAACGTATGCGGGGCCCACTTTGGCCAATTTCGTACAAATCTTAAATTTGGATTTGAAATCCAAATACCCAATAAAACTGAAAAATTATTTTTGTTATCAAAAGGTATAACAAATATCTAGTACGGATGTGAGCTGCTATATTTATTTTTGCTTTAAATTATAAGATATAGGCCATCAAAGATTTTAATGTTTCATGATTTTAGAGGCAACTTTGGCAATTATTTGTGAGTAAATTAAAAACATTAAAAAAATAATTTTACTATACTTATTTTACACATACAATAAAAAATTATAAAAAAAATTGTTAAAAATGCATTTTTTGGGTAATAATTTTATTGTGCAAACGACAAATTTTTGTTCCGCCGTAAATAGGTAATTTGTTTTTTTTTCTTAATTTTTTCTTTTTTTATATATCATTATATTTAAATGATAAATATAGTAAAATAATTTTTCATTGTTTTTCATTTATTCACTAATAATTGCCCTAGTTGCCTCTAAAATCATGAATTACTAAAATCTTTAATGGCCTATATCTTATAATTTAAAGCAAAAATAAATAAAGTAGCTCACATTCGTAGTAGATATTTAATATACCTTTTGAGTACGAAAACAATTTTTCAGTTTAGTCGGGTATTTTAATTTCAAATCCAAATTTAAGATTTGTATGAAATGGGCCGAAAAGGGCCGCACAAACGTTCCACTTAACGGCAGTGGCTACCTGCAGTATTATGTACGAATAAGACTAGAGAATAGAAGTAAATGTGTTTGTCAGTATGGAACTTAAGACAAAATCGGATGCAAAGAGATTTTTGTATGCATCCTAAAACCGTCGACGCAGTCATACTAGTGGCGTGCAGACCAGAAAAGCTGAAGAACCAGTGCAACCTTTCTTTTTCCAGATTTCTGGAAAAAATGTAAGTCGACATCTGAAAAGCTACAGACTAACCTTGGTCTAGGAGCAATGCACTCCACTTTGTGTGCCGAAAAAGTCAGTCATTTTTATAGGTTTGTCCTATTATATTTCAAGCTCCGATGATAACTGGAACCAATGGCGACTATCGGTAATACTTTTTGATGCAATAATTGGCTTAAAAAATCTAGATGCTTTCTTAATCCGTAATAATAAGCAGAAAGTGACTCCAAATAGATGGCCTGAGTCATAACTCAGAGCTTGGAGAAACGAATGGTCAAGCAAGAAGGTTAAATAAAAGCTGTCTGACTGTTATAGAACCTGGTGTTCGTACTTAAGGGCTAATTGAGGAAATGACATGATCGCATGCTGTAAATATAAACGATGCAGAGTGCTGACACGATAATGCTGTGTCACCCAACTCTGCGTCGATGTCGAAGGGATCAATGATTACATTTGCACTTAGAGATCCATTCCAAAAATTACAGCTAAAAGAGAATCAACAAAAATGACAAAATAGAGCGTCGAAAAGTAAAACTGAAAAGAAAAAACAGTTCCACGTAAGTCGAGGAAATGTCGGAGAAGTTAAATATCTTGTTATTTGAAGAAATTATTTGCTCAAATAATTTTTTAAATCTAACAAAATATTTAATCGTTATACCTGAATTTATATGAAAATTGAAAACCTGCAGCATAAGCATGCGACGAGGAAAGCTAAATAATATTCAATTAAAACTCCCGTTAAGAAAAAAAAAATCTTTGAGTACGGAGCAATCGAGATATTTGGGACATTACCAGAAGAAAATAAATTAGAAGAAAATGTAAACAAAGTATACAAAAAATATCGATCTATCAGTTGATTTTTTTATATATTTTTTTATGTGAATACCGCACAAGAGTCCCAACTGCTCCCGTCTGGACCCAGTGAGACTATGGCATCCCCAATTGGGGTATGTTGTGAGGCTGAAGGTAAAGGGGAGGGGAAGTAGATGGCGAAGAGAAAAGTGGAAAATATCTGGCTATTCAGATCTGGTCACCAAACGCGGCTAAAGCCATTTCAAGCAACGTTTCAATTCGGAATGGTGGTCTGACACCAAGGCGATACTGAGAGTATCCTGTAACGTAATATTCCACTCTGTAACGTGCCGCAAATTTACTTTATATGATTTTAAATGAATAAATTGTGAAAAAACACAAATCAATCAAATAAAATTTATTTGCCACGCCGGGATTCGATCCGACGACCTTCGGAATGCGAGTCAAGTGCCTTACCGCTGGACTACGCCGGCAGTACGTACGTAGTCCAGCGTTAATTAATTAATTAATTAAAACTCTCGTTAGAAAAAAAAACACGAATCTTTGATGTACGGAGCAACGGAGATTTTTGGGATATTGCCATAGAAAATTAAATTAGAGGAAAATATAAACAAAATTTAAAAACAAGTGAGAATAAATTATTAAAAAAATATCGATCGTACAGTTGATTAGTCGGATATCTCCGAAAAATCTAAATTTGAGTTATATATGCAATATAATATGTAAAAGTGTATCCTCTCCCTGGTACAATACTCAGATTACTCATCATCAAATCAATTATGCAAAAAACTTGTAGTGAATTAAAAAAAATGTTTTCTGGGTCACTAGTACTATATTTCAAAATTTCGTACTAATGTACCAGACCGTTACGCCCCCCAGTGTCTTTTATAGCATTTTTAATATGTAAAACGTAGACATGTGTGAATAATATTAGATTTATGGTGAGCATACGAATATTGCTTTCCTTATTATCTCAAACTTAGTAGATATTAGCAGCCACCTCTGGTCTGGAGCTCCAAAATACTTGAAAAATACCCTCGACCCTGTGCAGAAAAGGGCGTTTCGTTTGATAGATTCTCCCACCTTAACGAACGGATTGCAATTTTTAGAGCACAGGCGTCGGGTGGGAATGCTATCCATGTTCTACCGGTATTTCAATGGAAGATGCTCTGAGGAACTAGCGTCATTAATCCTTTCCGCACCGGTGCATAGTCGAGAAACACGCCAGACGCGCGCCCAACATATGTACACGGTTGACATTTCTCACATGAGAACGGGTCGTTTTTCCGACTCGTTCTGAGTTCAACAGCTCGGCTATGGAACGATTTGCCGGCTTCTGTGTTTCCTCCCTCCTACAACATGGGTCTCTTCAAGACCAATGTTCATTCCTTCCTCTTCTCAAAAATACCCTCCCTACAGCATCCCAGATGACATAGGCCCTGAGGGAAATTATTTTCCTCAGGGCCTCCTGTGTGGAGTTAATGTAAAAAAAGATATTTTGAGATATATGACATAACCGGTTGATCGATTTTGAATAAAGCACAGAATAATGTAACCCAACTGATCTTTTCATTTGTTAATCTTCAACTGGCTTTTATACGATATTTTGTGAATACTTCGACCTAGAAAAGCAAAAACATACGAAATATTTTTTTAGGAATAAAACGAGTTTGTGTAAATTATTTGATTATCAAATTAATTGATAAAATAAATCATTGTTGATAATTGGTTAGTAGGTTAATGATTTACTGCTTATTAGTTTAGGAAATTGGAGAAGATAATAAACATTCGTTTTAGTTTGATGGCATAATATTATAATGAAGCTATTAAAATATCAAGAAAATTCATATTCGATGTTAATCACATCAATAAAATATTTATAATTGTCGTATAATTAAGATATTAATTGCATATTGATTTCTTGTTCTCGCTTAAAAATTCCGAGTTTGAAATGATGAGTATCTAACGAGTTACCAAATATACAGGGTGTACCAAAGCATATACAGGTGTAATAAGCATATACAGGGTGCCAAAATTTAACATTATTCCCGGAGGGCTGGTAGGTCAACTCTTGACAGACCAGAATCTCATAATATGAATTTAATATAATGTCGATAGTTTTAGAGATATTGGCACTTTATGAATTTCTTGAAAATCGACATCTAAGTTTAGTTTTTTTAATACTACAGTTATAAAATTATATCTTATAAGATTATAGTTTTTAGTACGCAATTCTGAACAATCTTGCCGTTTTTTTCGTTATTCGTTTTTGGGGTGTTGTGCCGTGTTGCGATACCTCCTCCTTTAGCCAATGTTTCGGACAGCGTTACAGTGTCTATCATCAGGGCAGATGTGTAATTGTGTAACGATAGACACTGTAATTCTTTCCGAAACGTTGATCCAATACTTTTTTTTTACATTAACTCCACACAGGAGGCCCTGAGGGAAATTATTTTCCATCTGAGATGCTGTGTGGAGGGTCTTTTTGAGGATAGGAAGAAATGAACATTTGTCTTGCAGAGATCCATGTTGTAGGAAGGAGGAAACACAGAGGCCGGCAAATCGTTCCACAGCTGTTGAACACAAGAACGAGTCGAAAAGCGACCTGTTCTAGTGTGACAAATGTCAACCGTCTACATATGTTTCCCGACTATGCACCGTTACCGAGGGGATCAATGACACTAGTTCCTCTGAGCATCTCTCATGGAAATACCAGTAAATTAGCATGAAGGGTGAACGGTTATTATATATGCGTATAATAACAAACAGAAATGATCAATTATTATCTTCTAACTCTTCATTCGACTGTTTTTAGTTTTTACTTTGTATTGTAATGTGCTTGCATCCTGTTTGCCACGTTTCTAAAAATACGTTCATGTAATAAATAATAAGTTATATAAACTGCTCTACCTATAGAATCATAGCTCCAAGAATTTACTCTCAATTTTCATGAATATAGCTAGTATAAAATTGGTTGTTCATGTAGACATTAATTCCTGCTCGAGATCGCACATACGTGAGAGAAGCGTCACTGATTACAATAATCAGTACATCCATGCGAGAATTGTTCGATTATGTACCACATTTCGCACCTTAGCCGTGCCCAGTAATTTCATATTTTAACAAGCAAAAAGATGTCTGGTAATGGTGTTATGTTGTTAGTTTTTTCGTCTCGCATCTCGTCAGATACACTTTTGTTTTTCAGATAGTTATTTTATAAACATAAAAAAATTATGATTGATAATCAAATCAATAATTATTTGGAGGTTTTATAGGGTGGGCCATAAACATTTGCACTTTTGAAATATACATGAAAAAATACAGATTGTATTTAAATAAATTATTATTGATAAGAACAAACATATGCTGGAAATTCAATTCGTTAAAATGGCATCTCACCGCTGGCATTCCTCAAATCTGGCCCTTAGATTTTCGAAAACTTTTCTTCAGAAATCTCGGGTTATGTTGACCATTTCTTGATGGATGTTCTCCTTTCATTGGAGTACAATCGCTGGTTTATTTACGTAGACTCGACTTGTAAGATAATTGTTATGGAAAATTTATTTATCCATGGGTTTACTCTTGTTGGAAGTATAGCAGATTGCACCATCTTGCTGCATTCAAATCTATTATTGAAACTAACGAACTGCTGCAACTATGGTTGAAAAAATTCTATCGCCAAAGCATCTGAATGCTTGCGCGTCGACATATTCGGATCGTCTCGTACAGACATACTTGCTTGCCGCCATGTTCTCTTCCTCACTCCTGCTCCATGGATTCCTCCTGCTCCTTTTGTTTTCGATTGAGTTGTGCCGGTTTATTCGAAATTTTTAACCCATGATTTAATTAAATTAACACTTGGGCACTAATTTATACTCTGTAATTGGTGATGAGAATGAAATAGGCGGCGTGCATCATTGTTTTGGAAAAACAGAATAGAATTATTGCTGAACAGAATAGAACAAAATCATTGTTTTTGTAAAAAAATGTTTTACCCAGAAAGCGCGTTGCTCTCCCGTAAAGCGATACATTGCGACTAAATTTCAAAAAAAAAAATTTTAGGGCCCACCATGTTTATGGCCCACCATGTATTGTGAAAATATAGTTTTATTTATTTGTTAGTTTCGGATACAGCTGTAATTCGGTGAAGTTATAGAACATACATAATATTTTTGTTTAAATTAGTATGTAGCTACCTAAGTAAATTTAATTTGGTACATAAGTATATAGAATTTCGTTTTTATATCAAATACCTTAAAGACGATATGGTTGAGTTTGAAACTAGTTAGCTGTGCACAAATAAAGTTTTCTGGAATCAACTGCAAACAATAATTTGTAATAATTGTACCTATTTTTAAAAAACTTACAATATTCAAATACGATTATGTAATAGAGTATCAATTTGGGAGGCGGTTGTAGGTACCGCAGCCTTTCAACCTATTTATTGGATAACCTTAGCAGGGATGCCCGGGTTCATGGGATGAAGATTGTCTAGACCTTGGCGGAGGATGCATCTGCCCACCTACTGTGTGACAGGCCGGATTTGGAGAGACTGTTTGAGGTAGACCTTTTTACCTCTCCAGCAGGACTTTCTTGATCTATGGCCTAACAACGCAGTGGGAGGGACGGATTCATACATTCATCATCACTGACCCCCAGATCCCATATCTTTTTCGTTTCCAGATTCCTATTCATATCTTTTTCCTTTCCAGATCTTTCTCTTGTCCTTTCCTTAAAAAAAATCTCCACACAGCATCCTCAATGATGACAGGCCCTGTGGGAAATTATTTCCTTCCGGGCCTCCAGTGTGGAGCTAATGTAAAAAAAATGTTAAGAGCCTCTGACCTGAAAAATATCGTTGCATTTTCTTAAAAAGTTAACATAGTGGGTTGTCCAAGAATTTAAAACCTTTCTTACAATGAGTAAAGGTCTTTAAGACGGAGTTAAACGTGGAATACTATTTAGTACTTTCTTACAATGAGTAAAGGTCTTTAAGACGGAGTTAAACGTGGAATACTATTTAGATTATTTTTAGATTAATCTTTACGATGATTTATTTACACTATGAACTGTGTAAATATACTACTGATTTATTATTTATTATTATTTATTTATTTCTATACATTACAGTATTTACCTATAGATCAATTTTGAAAAACATTTTTATATAATATATATTGTAATTTTATTATGTTGGGTGTAAGGTAGGTTTGTGAAGGTGAAACTGTGGATAGGTATTGTTGTATGTTTCGTGAACACCTCACTAGGAGAACCTAACTGATAAATTGAAGCTTTTACTAGCTTTTCTATGTATTGGAATTAAAATAAAATAATTATGTACATAAAAAAAATATAAGCGTAAACCACTAAAAAAATGTTTTTGCATGACAACATAAGACCCCTTTTTTTAAAAATATCCCTTTATAGCTTAGACTATTTTTGAGGTTTTGTATATTCTAACATTTTTTCATTCTTATAAAATTATGATCAAAATAAATAAAAACCACTTTTTCGCTTACATGCCTCGTGCAAATAAGACGCTCGATTTAAAATTTTGACGGCATGAGAATCGATTTTTTTTTTAAAAGCGAGCCAAACATTCCCGGGTTACGAATAACCCAACAATGTTTGAAAATCTCCTACTACCACCACAGAAAGCCGAAATTGTTGCTTGTGTTGTGATGGAGGACTAACCAGCCGAGGAATCGACCACGGGAAGCCCGGGTGGGACCCAAACGCGATGCCCACTCAACCACTGACTGGTCTAAATATTTCTAGCGTTTATATTTCTCTTAATTCTTAGACAGCCCTCGTATTATATCATTATATAAATTGTGACTAAATAACTTCTCTAAGTCTAAACCATGCGTACATCGAATTAATACATATTTAATTTGAATTGCAGGCTAGCATAGGTACTTGGACAATGATGTATGTGTAGAACTGTTTGCCATCAAATTTCAGAAGTAATGTTAAAAACACACGTATAGAATCTACTGAAGCATGACGTTTAGCAAACATTAGAAATGAACTTAAACAAATATTGACATCTTCCGATAAGTCGAGTTCTGTTAACTCGTCTCCTGCTAATGAGCCGGCATGAAGTCGGCACGTACACTAGGTACAGTTGAACACTTTATAATACAGCCTAAGTACATAGGAAATGCATCTGCACATGTCCCTTGTCCCTCTATCTCAGTTGTTCTTAAACTTTTTGTAACCATGGACCACTTTCAGATTTTCAAAGTAACCACGGACAACTATCGAAGAAAATTGTAGGAAAAGAAAAGAAAACTTTAAAAAAATTACTTTTATTGGTTAGTTTACAATATTTGTAGTCAAGTATGATTTTAGGTTTTCACGGCCAAAAGTATTGTCGTTATTTATTTTTGGGGTGTTATGCCGTGTTGCGCTACCTCCTTCTTTAGCCAACGTTAACGAACGAAAAGGTTTGCTAAAGAAGGAGGTAGCGCAACACGGAATAACACCCCTAAAATAAATAACGACAATATAAGTAGTAGTTGTTGAGTGTTATGTTGTCCTATATCTAATATTTAAAATCATTTAGTACTTAGCATTTCACATTTCATCATTTATTCCTAACTTCCATGTATAGCCTCTTTTACCCTTAACTTTAACGTCTATGTCATCTTTTTCAAAATATATCTATGCATTTTTGTCTATATTCTCATTTGTCTGTGGTCGTGCTGTGACTTTCTCTTTTTGTTTATAAAAATATCAATTTCATTTCTCGCAACTCGTTCTCCAAATTAAAGCCCTGGTGCTCAGATTAGAATCAAATCATTGTAAAATTCTTATTCATCTGAATAAAAAAGTTTTTTAGGACAGTATCCAGTACAAACACAAGTGTTGTTACTTCAAAGGATACCTCTCAAATCACCATAACCATTGACCTAATATACCCACCATAACCTATTTCTTTGTACGAATCCCTTGGCGTGGAAACGAAGGAAGTCAACAAAAGCTGCTCACCTTACACCTGACGACAGACTGTTTGAAGACCATACCCTGGGACCGTCTAGTAGTTAGTGGAAGCATATTAAATTATGATATGTCCTCGATAAGACAAGGCGCACGTCATCTTTGATGTATAATCGATTACGATTTTTGTTTTAATTGACACCATTATCGAAAACATACGTAGTTGCAAATGCTATCATAGATATAAGCATATATACAGTAAGTTTGATAAGAAGAAGGTAAGCTTTTTTTACATTAACTCCACACAGAAGGCCCTGAGGAAAATAATTTCCCTCAGGGTCTATGTCATCTGGGATGCTGCGTGGAGGGTCTTTTTGAGGAGAGGAAGGAATGAACATTGTTCTTGAAGAGATCCATGTTGTAGGAGGGCGGAAACACAGAGGCCAGCAAATCATTCCACAGCCGAGCTGTTAAACTCAAGAACGAGCCGAAAAAACGACCGTGTACATATGTTGGGCGCGCGTATGGCGTGTCTCCCGACTATGCACCGGTGCTGAAGGGATCAATGACGCTAGTTCCTCAGAGCATCTTCCATTGAAATACCGGTAGAACAAGGATAGTATCCCCACCCGACGCCTGTGCTCTGAAGATTGCGATCCGTTCGTTAAGGTGGGAGAATCTATCAAACGGACCGCCCGTTTCTGCACAGAGTCGAGGTTTTTTTTTAGGTATTTTGGGGCTCCAGACCAGAGGTGGCTGCCAAATTCAACCGTGGGGCGTACTTGCGATTTGTACAGGGTTAGCAGTTATGTACTATTAAAGTATCTGTCGGCTTGTCTCAAAGAACACCGAAACTCGCAACAATTTATATGAAATTCAATTCGCAATATTTCCTTGGATCTCACGTTATCCTTAATAAAATCTTCATCGCTGATATTATTAAATGAATTGAAAATGGACTTCGCACAATTTTCTTTATCGAGGCGAAGCTTCTGCAAGATATTTCTAATATTTTTCTGCAATATCTAGCTGAAAATGATACCAACAAAAATGTATTTGTATATATCGTAATACTGTCTTGGCTGAATTGAGAAAATAAAAAATATACATGTACCTACTATAAAGATTTCGATTTAAAGCGTTTCCGATGTACCTATACATATATTTTTGGTAGGGTTGCCACGCTTAAAGTTCACATGCACATCAGAGATTTGTATTAAAATAATAATGACGCTTAATAAGGAGTTTATCGTTTTAAATATAAACTAAAACAAAAAATAAAACACTGGCATATTTCTCGAAACGAGGTCAAAAGTAATCGTGGAATACCTTAAACCAGAAACACCGTAACTACGCCAACAATGTTCATCGTGTTGTAAATTATCCATAATAAGGAGGCAGTCCTCCATTGTAATGCCTATTATAG
Organism: Glyphotaelius pellucidus; assembly: GCA_936435175.1. NCBI lineage: Eukaryota > Metazoa > Arthropoda > Insecta > Trichoptera > Limnephilidae > Glyphotaelius > Glyphotaelius pellucidus. Next base: position 1,103,669 of record OW386547.1, read on the forward strand.
AGCATTCTAACTGCTCAACAATGTTTAAATTGGATTCTTTCCGTGGCGCGTGGTAACAAACACACAAGGCAAGTGTAAGCACCGCATACTTTACCCAACACACAACACATTCTCTGAACCAGAGGGGAGATTCTGTGTCTTTTGTGTTAACCATTCAAAAATCGGGCGTATTTTGTCAGAAGTTAAAAATATTTTTATTTAATAGGCTTTTGACTCGCAATCCGAAGGTCGCGGGATCGAATCCCGGCGGGGCAAACAAACTTTTTTGTGATTAATTTGTGTCATTTCACAATTATTTATCTAAAATAATATGAAGTATATTTGCGGCACGTTCCAGAGTGGAATATACTTTTAGTATCGTCCTGGTATAAGACCACCATTCAGAATTGAAACTTTGCCTGAAATGGCTTTAGCCGTGTATGGTGACCAGATCCGAAGAGCGATTCTCTATCTTTTGTGAGATCGTTATCGAGATAACGGACGTGATCTCCTTTCAGATTTGTGTGATTTATTTGCTTTTTCTATGTACAACGTATAATAAATGAATATTAATAATCATTCATACTTGCGAAAATTCGTGTTTAACGATCTAAACTAAAATATGTTACAGTAAATATGTAAAATTCACACAAATCTGACAGGAGATCACGTCCGTTATCTCGATTACGATCCCACAAAAGGTAGAGAATCGCTCTTCTGAATAGCCTGGTACTTCCCCATCTTCCTCTTCCCCATCTCCTTCCCCTCCCCACTACCTTCAACCTCACAACATACCCCAATTGCGGATGCCAGTCTCACTGGAGGAATCTGAAGGTCAGTGTGTCTTGGAGTGACATATGTATGAATCGGTCGAGAGAGTCCAGCTGGAGAGGTCAAAAGAACTCCCTCAACCAGTCTCTTTCTATCTGTCCCGCTACACAAAAAATGGGCAGACGCATCCGCCACCAATACTTATACAAACCTCACCCCATGAACCAAGACATCCCTGCTAAGTCACCAAACGTAGCGGACCACTTGGGTTGACCTACGACAGAGGTGTTGGTTATCCAATAAATGGTTCCCGGGGCAGCGGTACCCGTATCTGCCTTCCAATTTGAATTGATTGACTGACATCTCTTAACGAGGATTACGCGGCAAAACGCACCGTCATCTCTGGCACTAGGCCACCTTTAAGAGTTGGTGTCTTAACACAAGCGCAGTATTTAGCTCGTTTGTGCAATACGGAACACTGCATATGTTCTTTTTTTCAACCTACATAACTTTTACCACTTTGACACATTTCCACCACTCTGTCACATTTTGTTTTTACTATAAATGAATTATCTCTGGATCTCAGTGGGGAAATTGTAGCGAGGGGGGAAGGAGGCCTAAAATGCCTATTGGGAGTGACAAACACGAGCTGCGTGAATACCTATTTCGAATGACAACTCACGTGACAGAATTAACGTACGACATAAAAGTTGTAGGAGACAAGTTTTGTAGATTTTTAAAAATATTTTATTAAACACCATTAAAAATAATAATCGCTGTTACTTGATTGACTTTTGGATTTTAAAAATAGTTTAATATTTTTTGTCATCATATCATTTTTTTAACATTATAAAATATACGCAAGTCGAGGGGCAGTAGACAACTGTGATTTGTATGAAATACACTTCTGTCACGAGGAGTTACAACTCTGTAACGTAATTTTTACTACAAAAATAAAAACACATTTTTTTTAAAACGCACACGGTCGTTACGACTTTAGTACAGTAGATTTCAAAGTAGTTATAAAATAATAATATTGATAATTCTGGTGAATTTTTCTCCACTAACTGGTGGGGACAACTTTATGTAGGTTAAAAAGAAGAACGACCCGTATAAGAAAACTGTCAAAAATTGTCTTATAAGGCTGATTTAACACGCGTCACGCTTTCGCAAAAAATACAGAATGACCCTTCTGACTTCTGATACCCGACTTCCCGGGCAGCCAGGCAGCCAGGCAGCCAGGCAGCCAGGCAGCCAGGCAGCCAGGCAGCCAGGCAGCCATGTTACCCGGACCATTCCCCGCCCCAAGCTGTTATGGCAACTAACACTCATCTGGTAATACCAACCATTAGTCGTAATGGCCAGTTACGGAAGAATTTGTGCTTAGACAAAATTACACAGGTAGGTACCAACGTAGTTTAATTGCTACACGGATTTGTGGCACTATAATAAGCAATAAGGGTTTACTGCGAAAGATCCATAAACCATTTCGCGAAAGGTTCTCTTTTACGTCGAATTTACAATTTACTATTCGTTTAAATTTTATAGTAGAGCGTGAAATAAACGTTTCCCGTTCGTCCAAGTCCTCCAGTATCGTATAAGGTTTATAAGGAAACGAGTTTGATGAAGCGTAAATATAACATGACTAGCGCAGATCCGTGAAAATCACGGGATATTATGATTGTAGTATTTGTGAAGCTAAAATATTTGCTTCAGGATGATTGCCCATAAAAAAATTATTCGACAGACAGATATTTTGGTTCGTAAAAATAAAAAATAATAAAAAAACTAATTATATGACAACGAAAAATTGAAATGTTGAAATTTAAAGTTACGCATGTACTTTTTGAGACTAAACGGGAGTTAATTAGTTAATGAAGTATTTAGTCATATTTCAACCACTTTCGTTTCTCCAAGATCGAACGGAATAAATTGATCGCGTCTTAGATGAATTACATAAGTCTATGGATCGCGTGTACGATTTCTTTCAAATCTAAGAGCTTCGTTCGTTCACTTTCATTCATTAATAAGCCAGTTATTTTGCATGAAGTACGACATTATTATTATTTTTTAATATTTTGATAGCTTATCTGACTTGTCAATAATTGCAAATATTGCAATTTAGAGGGCCGTTATGGGTACCGTCGCTTCGGGAACCATTTATTGGACAACCAACACCTCTGCCATAGGTCACCCCAAGTGGTTCGCTACGTTTGATGATTTAGCAGGGGTGCGCGGGTTCATGGGGTGAGGTTTGTCCAGGTCTTGGCGGCGGTTGCGCTTGCCCACCAGCCGCATTGCAAGCCGGATCAGGAAAGAATGGTTGAGGTCCCTTTGACTTCTCCATCACCTTGCACCGCAGTGGGAAGGATGGATTCGTCACTCCTGGACACACTAACCCCCAGATTCCTACTTACCCCTCAGACTCTTTTCCTTCCCAGAATTTCTTCTCCTTCCTTTCCTAAAAATACCCTCCACAGAGCATCCCCAAAGATGACATAGGCCCTGACGGGAATTATTAAAAAAAATATGTGTATTTCTCGCAAATATTGATAACTGACCTAAGATTTGGTCAATATCATTTTGATATAGGGTTTTATGGATTGTCCATGCCAAACCTGCAGTTCTAATATATCATAGCTGTTTTGGGGTTACGCATGACAGGTCGAGTGGGAGACATGCAATAAAGCCTTAGATTGTGAACTGTGAAATATATTACTAAGTGAAACTGGATTAATCATGAATTTATCTAGGATATATCAAGGATACAACATTTATAAAGATGGTTAACAATTTCGATAATAAAATAATTGGTTTGTTGTTATACGAACAAGATCGATTGGTTCATATTTGGAGCACAACCCAGGGTCGTTAATTCTATATCATTGCAGAGATGTACAGTTTGTACAGTATGGCGTTACACCTGTCAATAATTTGATGATATTTGTGCCCTCTGGCTCCTACAACGTCAATGTAATAAGAGTTGTCCAAGACATAATGACTGTAATTTGGTGAATTAGAGTGAATCTAGAGCAAGATGGCCAATTTAATATTTATCTGGATTCCAAATACCGAAGTCAAACTATTCAGCATTCATAGAGTTATGGTCTTCGCAATAACCTTATGGCCGGGAGTTTGTGAATGTGATTATGTCGTCTATTTTTCATTTCACGTGGGTATAATAAATTATCTGGATAACTCTATGTTATATGTGATTTCAAGTTTTATGAGGTGAATTGTTTTGAATGGTAAGGTTTAAAAAATCTACGTCTAGTCGTATTCGGTATCGATTTTTAAATACGTTTTCAAAATGTAACATTACCAACATATCGATCGTCCGCTTGACTAGTCAGATATCTGTAAAAAAAATTAAATTTGAGTTGAGTAGCAGTTATATGTAAAAGTGTACCCTCTATCTCAGGGTTTCCCAACCAGGACACACTGAACCCCAGATTCCTATCCACCCCTTAAACCCTTTTTCTTCCCAGAACTCTCCTTCCCTTCATTTCCTTAAAAAACCCTCCACACAGCATCCCCAAAGATGACATAGGCCCTGAGGGAATTTGATTATTAATTGCTTCGGATAGCCGTGAAAAAGGAAATACATTTTCAGCAGATACCTTATTTTTCCTAAGTTGAAGCTTTGATATGAAACCTTGAATATGATCAAAGTGCCATTTCTGCCCTGAAGTTTCAAGTTAAGCTGATACAGGGCTTCAAATATATCAGCCAAATAAGCTATCTTCCATTGAAGTTTTTCATTTTTGAATAGTTACATAAAATGATTATTTTCTTTGAATTTAAGAAAGAGGATGACCTCTTCTCTTAATTCATAAAGGCGAGCTAACATGTTGCCTTTTGATAACCAGCGATCTTTAAAGCAGAGTTCAAAATCTGGCACCCCCCCTGAATTTCTCTACGCCCCCCTGGTTGGGAAGTCCTGCTCTATCTGGTACAAAACTCAGATTACTCATCAAATCAATTATAATGCACAAAAACTTGCAGTGAATTAAACAAAATGTTGATGTTTTCCGGATCACTAGTAGAATATTTAAAAATGTCATACTAATGTACAGGGCCGGTATGCCTCCCGGTGTTATTTTATAGCATATTTAATATGTAAAACAGAGACAAGGGAATTTCGTCCCGGTAAGACGAGATGTTCTGGATTCGAGTCCCAGTTGCGACGCTTATCTTTTTATTGTTCTGTCTGGTTCTTTTTCATACTTTCTTTTATATTATTAGTGTTATCTTCTTCTTAAATGATATATTACAGTAATATTGTGCACAAAATACAAATTTGGTGCTATCAAATGCTTCTTTTTTGTTTATGTATTTAGCATAGAATACTTCTTGTTAATGAAGAGTGCCTTTTTCACTGTCATTTTTTTCTTCGTCGACAAGACATCTTTTTCATACAATCTGGTTACTAATTTTATTCATCTTTTTTCTACTTGGCAACTTTAAGATATTTGCCGACAACTCTGACTTCTATGACTTCTAACAGAACATGAAGCGTGAAGATACATTCAGCAAATAATGGTTATTCAAATAAACATCCGGCTTTGTCACACAAAACAAAGAACAACTTATTATCTTCTTAGTAAATTTCTAGGACGCGTCTTTTGTATACAAAATTACACACATCTCATATTCAAACATGGCGTTTAAGTTGTACAACAACTTGTCATCTTCCTGTTCTTAGCCTCTCGTTGAGACCGGGTGATTATATGTTACAGAGAATACCTATCACCCCACTGTGTTTAAATATAATATGTAGATTTAGGTGTAAGTATGCATTGCAGTGGGCTTTGCTTGAAGATAAAATCAAAGCATAAATCTGAAGCAGCAAAATCACTCTAACGGTTTTAATATTTGCCAAGATTTTTCTATCGAATTTCCAGGTCGTTGCAACTATTTTAAGCTTGAATGAATATTTCCTTCTTGAGCTATCGAACTTTGAAAATACCCACTTAAGTGTAATAGAACAATACAAAAAAGGCAGATCAATTATTGTTCAACGAGGCGAAAGAATTTGAATGTTGATGTATTAAGAATGTGATGGCTTACTTTGCTTCGTCTATATTCTTCTTGGAAGGAAACTTTTTATAATAATAACTTGATATAATAATAATATAATATAATTTAAGGCATTGCTGAAAACTAGCTGCGTTCCGGGAAAAATCCTGAAAGTAAGACTGAGCAGTGACCCATCAAAAAATTTGTAAAAATCTATAGACAAATAAATATTTTATTATTATTATCTATTATATTATACGGCAATGGGGTAGTAAAACTGGTAAAATATACTAGAGAATACTCGACATGCATTTCAATGCCACAGTAAAGAAATATATTGTTTCTTCCTGCTTGACCTTTTACATGCGTTTCCGCCCCCGTTCCCCTCCCGCGTCTCTTTTTCCTCCCGCGCTCCCTTCCTCCTTCCCCGTCGTCACCCTCACCTGTTCCCTAGTCTCGTGAACACCCCTTCTCCCCACGTTTCCCTCCCGCGTTCCTATTCCAACTTCCCTGCCTTCCCATCTCCCTCGACCACTCCTGTGAACCCCCCCCCATCATTCGTTCCCACCCTCCCTCCCAGATTCCCGCCCCCTCCTTTCTCTCTATATTTATTTATTTATTCACGCCTTGAAGTCTTTTGCGTGTACACGTTATTAAAGTTACATAAGTTATTTAACATTGTATTAAAAATTATTAGAAGAATTAAAAAGAAATGAAAATATTAGAATAATAATAAAATTTATGTCAAAATTTTAAAAATTTCTGATATAAATTTTGGTAATGAATTAATGAAAATATCAACGGAACTGAATTCATTACCAAGCCTATGTAGTCTTTGAATTGGGGAGTTAATGAAAAAGTTAGTTTTTGGCGGATAAACAAAAAACAGTTCTGGAAGTCTCGTGTCACGATTTGGTACTCGGAATGTTATTAGTTTTGTTAAGTCAGGTGCGTCAAGGGATCCATTAACTAATTTGAATAAAATTAAATATGAAATACACACGTTTTTCAAACAACTCGCCCGCCACCTATTGTAATTTTTTATACAAATTTCATAGCGCCAGAGCTCACCATTATTTATATAAACTTTTGCGGGTGAGCGTACGAACAACAACTCATCAAAGTTTCATCGCAATCGGATGAATGGTATAAGAAATAATTTAATAACGCCAGAGCTCACCAATATGTACAGAAACCTTCGTCGGCGAGCGTGCAACAAATCATCAAGTTTCACCGCATGTTGAATGGTTTAAGAACGATGTTTTTTCGGTTTAATGGTTTAAGAACGAGGTTTTTTCGCATAAGAGACAAACAAAGAAACACCCATTTTTATATATTATATTAAGATTGATTTTTAAAAATCTGAATTAACCATTTCGAAGACACCTGAATAGAGAACAACAGAAAAAAAAACTTAACTGGGGTAGATATTTCTCTTTGTCAAAACTCTCCCCAATTACAAACTTCCAGTAAAAATGTTTTGATGATAGTATTAACAATTTATAAATATACTCTACACGTTAAGTTGATTAACGGTGAAATTTATCTAACTGAATTAATTGAATGCATCGGTAATGCAAGTAATCGTATGCACCGATGAAATGTTAGTCACATTACTCCCGCCGGGCTTATCCGCTAAGTCGCTCCGTGGCACACAATACTTTATCAAATCTTGTAGACGGTGGGTGCAGTGTTGCCAGATACATGAATTTACCGTATTTTCATGCTTTTATGGATCGTTTATAACTCCATGATTTTTTACCGGCCACCAAAAATATGCACTTTTGAGTGAAATGCCGCGTGGGAGAAATCCAGAAATTCAGGTTCAGAACTTCAACACAGCATTTATTTTTCCTCCAAACAGCTGTTACAATTATAAAAAACGCTAAAATACTTGGATAACTTTAATTTAATTCTACATTAAGGTCCCAATATAACACTCCTATGCGACGGATTCAACAGCTAGGAAACAAATACTCCGATGTTGTTGATGTATTTAGTACATCAATTTTAATATATACGTATACCTTATTGAAGTTTTTTTCATCAAGTAAAGGAATATTTTGATAAAGCTGTTTAAATTGACTAACACATTAACAGTATTTTGTCGGCTGAATGAAAAAAAAAACTATTTTGGTTTTTTTCATATTTTATACCTACATACTGTTTGGATCAAATTCAATAATATTTTTACTTTATAATTATTATTGTGCAAGTGTTTTAAACAGTCGTTTCCTGCACTGTTTACGAGTATAATTTTGTAAATATTGTTATATATTTGTTATATTTATAAATAGACGTAAATAAATAAATAATAACATCTTTACATTTGAATTAAATTAAATAAAAATAAAAATCAATATAGTTCTACGAATTAAGCAAACAAACAATTAATAATCTCTTTTTCTAATTGTTAACTCTGTCAATAAATACCCATATTTATTAAAAAATATATATATTTTTTAGTCACCTCCTACTCTAACTACCGTAAGAAAATGTAGAAAAATTAAATTGTTAGAGTCATGGAAAAACTTCTTAAATAGATAATTCTTTTGAAAAGGTTGTTTCTCAGATCTTTTTATAAAAAATTAATATTCATTTATACTTTTATGAAGTCAATAGTTCCATATGAATATAATATTGTTAATTCTAAAAATTCGAAATATGAGATTGACAAATATTACGGTTTGACAGAAGGTGGCAATAGCGAAATTGGTTAACGCGCGCACGTCCCGGTTAGACGAGAGGTCTGGGTTCGAGTCCCAGTTGCAACCATTGTCGTTTTTATATTTTTCCGTGTCTTGTTCTCTTTCATATTTTCTTTTAGTTTATTATTGTTATCTTCTTCTTTAATGACATATTACATTGATGGGAATAACCTACAAACGTTATAAAAAAAGAGGTTTTTTTTACCACTCAAATTAAAATTCAAGATGTTTATAAATTTCTTAAATTAATATTCAAAGGGGTTTTTTTACCGTTAAATTAAAATTTAAGAATATTTTAATTCTTTAATTAAAATTCGAGAGTTTTTTTACCCCTTCAACTAAAATTTAAGAGTTTCTTTTACCCCTGAAACATGGTTTTTAATTTTTGGGATATAACATCACTGTGCAGATGCACCGCAGCATTTTTATTGCAGTAGGTCTGCAGATTACAGCGAGCTTGTTCGGAACGAGATTAGTAATATGTAATCGTTAATGGTTCGTGGACATTAATCATCGGTCGTATCGGACATCTTGATTGTAACTTTATAACTTCAACCGTCTGCGTCTGTTCTCTGTTCTCTGCTCTCTGCGCTCTCTTGATGAATGAGACACGATGATCGCCGATTGAAATATTTATCGACAGTCGCTGATTGGACTGAAACGAATCGACAGTTGGACGAAAAAATTTTAAATTGAAAACTTTTTTATAACTTTGAAACTCGATAAAACGGTAACGAGCGACACTAAAACTACTGGACAAGATACTCACAAGGCGTCATGAACACACTTCGAGTACAATACAATAACGCATATAGGGCACTATTCGGCCTACCTTGGCGATGCAGTGCCTCGCAGATGTTCGCAGAAGGAAGGGTACATGGGTTCGCCGCTTTGATGCGCCACAGAATAGCCGGGGTGAGACAGCGCTACCAAAGATCGGAGAACACTCTCGTCCTGGCCGTGGCCCAGTGGCAGGGCGCGCCTCTTCACCAAACGTGGAGAATTCATCTGAAGCCCCCGTAGATCGAGCATAGATGAATATTGGAGAAAAACACTGGCTCCTACAATCTGAGATCCGATGGAACAACAAGTACCTGATTTAAAGACTTAACTATATTTTTTGTGAATAGTGTATCTAATGATGCTTCTCTTTTTTAATTTTTTTTATTTTGTTAATTTTTATCTTTTTATTTATTCATATGTAATTAATATTCATATATAATAACATATGTAATTATACCCTATATGGGATGTGTGGGATTGCACTCCCCTCCCCACATCCTGGAATAAAGACCTTATTATTATTATTATTATTAAAAAGAGAAAAACACGTACATCTACAGGATTTAGCCCGCAAGAGAATGCTGTAGGCTAATCGGTCTCCTCTTTTTCGGTGCTTCATAGCCTCCCCACTCTTTTATACTTTAGTTTTATGAAGGTTTCACTTCTACCGCATGTGAACTGAGAGGAAGTTCTGAGATTGAAAAAGGTGTGAGGGATGGGTAGGAATCTGAGGGTCAGTAGGTCCAGGAATGACGTATGGGTTCGGGTCGAGAGAGTTATGCTGGAGAGGCCAATTGATATCTCTCAACCAGTCTCTCCCGATCTGGCCCGCCTTGCAGTAAGTGGGCAGACGCATCCGTCACCAAAACCTGGACAAACCTAACCCCGATGATAATGAACCCGGGCACCTCAGCTAATTCACCGAACGTAGCGAACCACTTGGGGGGACATATGGCGATGTGTTGATGACAGATGTGTTGCTTATCCAATAAATGGTTCACGGGGGGGGAGTACCTATACCTATCTACCAATTTGAAATGCGCTGTGATTTTACTAAATTTGATTGATAAAAATGTTTATTACTATATTTGAGTTGGGCCACGTCAGGAGTCAGAATAATAGAAGAGAATGTACGAGACGATGTATGATTTTGAACGAGACAAACATCGAGTTGTTCGGCGGTCCGTCCTCTGTGCCTACTCCTGCGGTGAAACGGTGTGATGGTTAGTTAGTTTCCAAGTCATTTCCGCCGTTTCCAGCTGTAGTATGATATTATATTCCCACACATATTAACTGTCAATAAGTAACTCACGACCCTACACATAACGTGTTCCATTTTTCAGAACAAATTTTTGGTATTTTTTGTTATTTATTTTTGGGGTATTATGCCGTGTTGCGCTACCTCCTTCTTTAGCCAACGTTTCGACAGCGTTACAGTTTCCATCATCATGACTCATCTGCCCCGATGATGGACACTGTAATGCTGTCCGAAACGTCGGCCAAAGAAGGAGGTAGCGCAACACGGCATAACACCCCAAAAATAAATAACAAAATACATTTGGCCGTGAAAACCTAAAATCATATCAGATTTTCGGTCATTTAAAAAAGGGGATTTTGAAACCCACAAAATATTGTGAAAAAAAATACAAACGATCGTCCAATTACAGCAGAACATCTGTATTATAAATTAAAGTCCTCCGACGCGTCTGTCTGTCTGTTCGCAATAAACTCTAAAATTACTAAACGGATTTTCATGCGGTTTTCACCAATAGACAGAGTGATTCATCAGGAAGGTTTTAGTATATAATTTTTGAAGGGTTAAATTGGTTGAAATATATAATTAAAGGAGAATGTCTGTATGTGGTTGACGAGCGGACTGGCAAGCGGGCGGTGTGGATTTGATCGCAAATTAACAGATGGCGGTGTGAGTTAAAAGTTTGGGTAACCATCCAGTAGATTTTTTTTTACATGAGCTCCACACAGGAGGCCCTGAGAAAAATAATCTCCCTTCTAGGGCCTTTGTCATCTTTGGGGATGCCGTGTGGAGGGTTTTTTAAGGAAAGGAAATGGAGGAGAATTTTGGGAGGGAAAAGGGTTTAAGGTGTGGGTAGGAATCTGGGGTTCAGTGTGTCTTGGTCATTCGCCTCCAAACCTTGACAAACCTGACGCCATGAACCCGGGCACCCCTGCTAAATCACCAAACGTAGCGAACCACTTGGGGTGACCTGTAGCAGAGGTGTTGGTTATCCAATAAAGGTTCCCGGGGCGGCGGTACCCACTCCCGCCCCACAAATAAGTAGATGGTGCTGTGCTGTGCGTTAGCCACAGCAATGCGTGGCCGGGTCAGCTGTTTTAATACATAAATTAATCTAAATCTCGCGCGTAATCGAATGGTAAAACTGTTTCTAAAAATAATGTCACAAAACCGAAAGTCCAATTCTGAATTGCAGGACAATTTTTAGTCGAACACCAAATCCACCAAACGAACACCAAATGAACATCAAATCCTCCACTTTGTTGTTCGGTGAATAATTTAACTCATACAGAAAAGCTCATTAGATATGAATCTTATAATTGAACGAATTACCTGACTTATGAAAGTCGTTACGAATGATATAATGGTATTGCTACAATCTGCACATATTAATATAGGATTTATGATAATTAATCGATATATCAAATTTTATTCCTCGAGTATCGTGAATCAAGCTGCCTTGATTACTCCGGTGTTTTTTTTTCACATCAAACTAAATTAGTTTCATACTTGAGATGATATTAATTAATATGCAAATGAGATGAACCAGAATGAACAGAAAGACAACGTGTAAGATGTAGTCCCTAAAGTATATTTAGTTATTTCTTTCTGCCGACGCGACGGTTGCGTATTTTTTATATGATGTGAAAATGGGATCCTTGAACTGGAGTAGACTCGTTCTACCCGCGAGCTTAATATGCCTAATGTTAAATAATTAAATATATTATAATATAAATATATAATCATTAGGTTGATTGTTAAAATTGATAACCTCACACAATAGCTGTTGTAAAAAAAAAAAAAAAAATACTGATTTCGATGATGAAAAATGTAATGCTTTCGTAAATTTAAACCAATATATCATAAAAAATACATGAATTAAGAAAAAAATGTTTAAAAATATGCATTTTAAAATTTTTTGCTTGGTACGTACTCTCCCATGATCATTTCCTCTTTGCCGGGGAAGATATCGTACCATGCCTAAGCGCCTGTTATAAAGATGGCAGCCAATAAAACATGCGTTAAGAAAATGAAGATAATATGTGTGGTTCTTAGTCGAAGTATGATACAGTTCTAATTGACCGAATTTGATATCGACACCTTGGCGTAGTGGTCAGCGCGCTCTCCCGGAAAGAGAGAGGTCCTGCGTTCGAGTCCCAGAGGTGCCAATATCTTTTTCTAATTTTTTTGTTTCAAGATTTTCGATTGAGTTTTGCTCAGTGTCTTGATTTAATTACATAAAATAATTTGTTAGATATTATTTTGAGCATTGGGTGTGAAATATTGCATTACAATTGTCGCGGCCGATGCCACGACACGATAATGTGTACTGTAAATCCTTTTTATGACGAATAGACCATGGATTGTGTTCTGAAGTATGATCGAAGGAGAATAGGTTATGAGAGGAAGTCTCTTACCTTTTGACGGCCTCCTATGGCGATTCAGGATCGATTCTGGGTTCCCAATACATTTGCACAAACACCAGGTTCAAGCCACGACACTTTTATTTAATAAAAAAATGAAATTTTCTATTATTTGCGATATTTCGAAAGAGCGAGTTGTGAACCATGTCACTATCAAATTGCAACTGTTACAAGTAGGTAATGCAAACTTGGGTGGCAATATTGTTCAAATCTTCCACATGTAGGTAGGCACATCTTCTTCTTTTCCTGGTAGAGACTTTGAGGAAAGGAAGAAGAGAAAGGAATACATGATTGAAGGACTTGGGGAATATGGAATAAGTTTTGTTTTAAAAACGGTTTCAGAACCAAACAACAATAGTGTCGCAGACAGATATAAAGGTCACGTTAGATGAGAGATATTTTCAGAATTCCAAAGGATTTTCCTTTTTAATATCTCCTCATTGACAATAAAATGCATCGATATAATACATAATAAAGGGAAACATCATATAGTTCAGCAAATGTCACGACTGGCGGGTTTAAATGGGAAAAACCGAAGGCTTTCTTGTATGATTTAATTGACGCCTAAATGCAATTCATTTCATGTCGTCCCAGGGACAATTTGGCGTTAAACAGGAATGGAAAAATGTTTGACGCTGTTAATAACTGGAAATGACTTATGAATACGACTGATAATCCTGCCAGTAAGAGGTGCGTTTTAACCTCCCTTTCTGCTATATGCGTATTTTGTGAGAAAGAAGGAGAAATGATGACTGATGTATAAACGGTATGCCCATAAACGTTAAGCTTTTGATTTATATAGTAAAGTATGTAACGTGTCTTGTTGGTTGGTTTTTGCAGGACGGCTCATGGCAGGACATCTCTAACACGGGGATCTCGCTGTATTCCGGTTACTATGATGACAGGACTCCGGAGCAGCCCTTCATCCGGATCCTGGCGGTTACCAACGGTAATAAATCTCTATTATTTCTTTATTTGTCATCGATCAAGCAATCAACAGTCAGCGGATCAACTGACTGATCGAGTCAATCGCTGGGATTTCAGTACTTGTAATGGAATTATAAATAAAAGTTATTAGAGTATGTTATTATAAACCTACAAATTATTTGGTAGGTACCATACATTGAATTATTAGTAAGTCAAAGTAATGCATTAAGAATTGTGAGATTTGTTGACATGGAACGAAACTGACCAAATTAACAGATTTCCTAAAAGGAAGAAATCAAACATGGAAAATGCATTTACCATTATTAATCTGTGAAATAAAAACCTGCAAATAGGTTTAAAGAAAAGGACATTAGTTAATTTAGATATAAGTTATTGGAGCACACGGTAACACGAATTGGCTAAAGATCAATAGTTTCAAATTCAGTGAAATGTTTGTAAAAAAAAAAGTGTGAAGATATTGTCCTATCGTGATATATTGCGCAAAACATAACTGAATTAATTAGAACTAGTTTTCGGACTTCTTAATTCGACCGAGTATTTACTCTTTTCATGGTCTGTGACAGGAATTTTGATTTTAAGCCCGAAAAGTATTGATTAATGTCGTAACTAAAATTTTGAAGAAGGTTTTAAATAATTTTTTTAACGGACATTATAAAAAAAAATTATTTGTATAAAATATAAACATAATTGAAAACAGAATAATAATTACACGTATTTCAATAAACATTTCATCTTCCTAATTTTGTATCTTCAAATATATATATATTTTTTAAGCTCCCATAAAATGCTTGTGTGCATGGGAGGAGGGTGTTATATATTTAGTTTTCAAGATTTTTTTTTTATTTATTACTGTTTTCGTTTTTGTTATACTACAGTGTTAACTTTTTATACAGGTTGTTTTGTTTTTAAGTTTTTTTTTTTGTTCTTATTGCTATTTTATCTTTTAGTTTTTAGTTCTAGTTTAGTTGAAGTTATCAGTATATTTTTTATTGTGTTTTGAATTCGTTGAGGTTATTTTTAAGTGATCTTTGTTTTCTTGCAATTTATTAAAGAAATTTGTTACAAGATATTTGTAGATCTATTGACCTAAAGTTTTTTACATATCGGGATAGGTGACATGTATGTTTTCCTAAGACTTGCGTGTTTCTGAATGGTACAGCTTTGTTTCAAACATTTTTCTTTATATACTTGTAAAGTTGCTTTATAAAAGAACAGAGTATTTAATTTTGTGATTGTTTGATTTTTCAATGTGATATACGTTCAGACGGACAGTAATTTTTTTTTTTTTTTAAATATTATTTCAATAACTAGTTTTTGAGCAACGTAGAGAGATGGGGTTTTATAAGCGCCTCCCCATCCTATTATACCACATTGGATAATATAATGATGCGATCGATTGAATTGAAAACACGTTACTTAGAAAAACTAAAAATAAAGTAAACGTTGTTTGTTACTACAGTATCAGTAAATAATCTTGCAACTCTTTGCTCATGTCTCCGAAAAGATCCGGTACGGTGCCTGCTTCTCGTTACTGGCTACTGGCTGCTGGCTACTGACTTGTAGCGCGACGTGACAACATTCGTGATCGCGTGTTTGATCTGTCTGCCATCATTCCGCTGCGGCAAAACCACGGGAATGTCTAACAAGTTATCGTGTCTTTCTCTGCTTATCATCAGGAAATGTGGAATCTGCGGACTATGTGCAACAGGGTCGTATTTAGGCCTTTACAAACCAGCCACCTGCCTGGGGCGGCAATTTTAGGGAGCGGCTTTTTGCCGAAATTCTAAAGACTGATGCAAATTGATAAATATTAGGTAGTTATCATAAATTGCGGTCATCAGTTAGAACATCTTTCTAACATTGCTTATGATACTTTTGAGATTACTGTTTGGGTAATAAAAAACTGTCGTGGTCAATTTGGTTGGACTATGGGCAATGGGCAGTCATATTGAAGAGATAGACCGATGTAAGTGTGTTGTGGTTGTGGTTAAGTTAGTTTTCATAGGCGTAACTTCCGACGATTTTATATCAATGTCCCGAGCACGGTTTCACTGTTGACAGCTGAACGGATATTGACAGGGAATAAATAAGAAATTTATATACGCTGACGGATCTGTTTGTTGATTTACATTCTTTAACGTCAAGCCGGTTAGTCGACATTAAAAATACTAATAAATAGAAAATTTCGAAATGTAACTAACCGTAATATATGTACATAAAACTAACACTATTTAAATAGTCAATGAGTCTTTAGTCACATTCAACTTTCGTTTCCCATTGAGGGATCGCTTATATGATTTATTTCATTTCTAAGAGCATCGTTAGTTCATACCCAGTCACAAGCCAGTTAGAACGACATTATTCAAAACGTTTTAAATATCTCTTTCCAATTGTTAACCGTTTTTGCAAATATTGATAACTGACCATTTATGACGAATTTAGTCAATATCGTATAGATATAGGATTTTATCGATCATGATCATTATCACGATCGTGCTAGATCTCCTGGCACTTAAGAGTTGAAAGGTCGTAATATGAATTGGCGACAAAAATGTTCATTCAAATCTGTACATATCGTATTTCTAAGAATTTTCTGTATAGTTTAACAAAAGCAAAATGTAAGGAAAGAAATCAGGTCTTCAAGCAGGGACAACAAATTCCACTATCTTATCGAAAACATTTCATGTTTCTCCAACTCGGTAAACCCTATAACGTTTCCCGGTTTCATGCCAACTGAGAATAAACTCAACACCTCCTGGAAAAGTTATTAAAAGCTATGAAAAAAATAATTTTAAATTAGCCGATAGCCCTAACTTAACGTAACCTACTTAACCATTTTTTTGTAAATTTTTTTATCACTCTAAATGACTTCCCGTTCCCCAAGAAGTTAACGCATGTCTCCTAGCTTATTTTACCAAGAGTGGCTCAGAACCTTCACACGGCCCTGTAAACAAGCACTAACAACTTTACCTCTGTAAAGTAGGCAGTTAGTTTGGACAGCTAGAAGAATCCTGACTATTCAGACCTCGCTACTAACTGACATGGAAAGGCCATTAGTTCAATGTCTCCATTATGCAATTCCATGGTTTGATAACAATAAATCGACCTAACTGAACTTTCTCAGCTTGTGTGTTTACATGTTACATTGTGGACTTGCTAATCTTTAGAATTATAAACACATCAGGCATCTTGGGTAGGTAAGTATGAAGTATGACTAATAACGTTCCACTTAACATAAACGACCCAACCTCTGCCCTGATGATGGACACTAACGCTGTCCGAAACGTTGGCTAAAGAAGGAGGTAGCGAAACACGGCATAACACCCCAAAAACAATAACAAAAAAAAGACCCAACCTCTGGTTTGCCGATTGCGCGCCCAGGACGCGCCATAAAAAAAAAAACAAAAAAAAATTTGAGATGCGATTTTAAACCGTATGTATAAAGAAAATGTATGAAGGACAAGGTCAGAATCGCTTGGGGCATTCTCGTTCATGACGTAACAGATATAAGGAACACACCTAGCCTCTCAAATAATCATCTTTGCACATATCTAGGACTTTCGAAATGACATTTCTGCCGCGATTTGAGCTGTCAAACTTTGAGCGTCGCATGTCATGAAAAGATCGATAAAACTCCCAATTTGTCAAATAAACGCAAGTAATATTATTTGTAAGCATAGTTTATTGTTCAGGAAACGTGTTTCGGTAAATATTATATACGATAGCATAAAATAAATCCGCAAAATATTACGTCAAAGTCAAAACATCGCGAAATTTTCGAGTTTCTTCCCTGGCATACATTACGTATAGAAAGAAAGAATCTTAGATTAAATATTGAACAATAAGAAATCAATAAACGAACGAATGGCCCTAATACAACACTAGATAATAAAGCAAGGAAAATTGTTTATTCCCCACTTCTCGATAGGTGTACAAAACCTAAACAATATAACACATTTAAATAATTCAATGGCAGTCACGTCATTATTAATCAATTTAGTAAACTTAATGTGGGAAAAACAGATTTCAAAGTACCCCATAAAATAGAGAATCTATTTTCACGATTATTTTCTCAGTAAATTGGTTTAATCGGTAATAAATCGTTTTAGGCACCTACAAAATAGAAATTTAGAATCACGTAAATACGTCATCTCAAAGTGGTCTAACCTCAGTTTGAAATGACCTTGTAAGCCGAAACAGCTGTCGCAATAATGAAAAACTAAAATATTCGCGGAACTTAATAACACCGTTATTAATTTTAACTTTTTTATATAAGGAGCTCTACGAATTAAATACAAAAACAATTAATAATTAATTGATAATTTATTTTCAAGAACTTATATTAATGATTTCCGTCACTTTCTTCTTCAAATAAATGCGACATTAACAAAAAAGGGTTCACCAAAAAAGAAGACACTAAATTTAATCCTACCATCATTTTTTTACGTTTCGTAAGCTTAGTGCCAAAGAGACATTAAAAAACAAATCAAAGGTTTTTCTGAAATATCAAAATCAGAATTAAAAAAAATTGAACAA
Organism: Glyphotaelius pellucidus; assembly: GCA_936435175.1. Taxonomy (NCBI): domain Eukaryota; kingdom Metazoa; phylum Arthropoda; class Insecta; order Trichoptera; family Limnephilidae; genus Glyphotaelius; species Glyphotaelius pellucidus. Next base: position 1,122,091 of record OW386547.1, read on the forward strand.
AAATATTTTTTTACAACACGATATCAATATGATGATGTTTATTTGTAATGTTTTCTTTAATAATATATCCAATAACATTATTATTCCATTTATAAAAAAATCAACCAGTAAAATCTAAGTTTTTTTTTTTTACTTGTAATGCATTATAACTTTGTTTACAATTTTTTTACTTGTAATGTTTCGTATTTCACGTCCTAGTTTTTTTTTTACATTAGCTTCACACAGGAGAAAATAATTTCCCTGTGGAAAGGTCTATGCCGTCTTAGGGGATGGAGGAGATGTGTTGAGGGTTTTCTTAAGGAGGGAAAGAAAAGGAAGTTTAAGAAATAGGTACGAGGGGTGGGTATGAATCTGGGGGTCAGTGTGTCCAGGAGTGATGGACGTATGAATCCAACCCTTTAAATGCGATGCGAGGCAATGAGTCGAGGGATTCTGGCTTGGGAGGTCAAAAGACATCCTCAACTAGTCTCTCTCGATCCGGCCCGCCACGCGGCAGATGGGCAGACACATCAGCCGCCAACTTGACACACCCCGCTCCATGAACCTGGGCACCCCTAAGTCATCAAACGTAGCGAACCACTTGGTGTGACTCATGGCAGAGGTATTGATTATCCAATAAATGGTTCCTGGAGCGGCGGTACCCACACCCGCCTCCCATAATGTAAGTTTACAATTTCCAAGTAAGGCGTGTATGTGCGTATGGGTGCATGAGTGCCACCAGTGTGGTGATCCGAGTGATAGAATACCATTGACCGGGCAGTGGCTGAGTTGGTATCGCGTTTGGGTCCCACCCAGGCGTCGCGTGTTCGTTTCCTTGGCTAGTTAAGTCCTTCATCACGACACAAGCAATATTGTGGTGGTAGTAGGAGATTTTCAATTATTAGAAGGGTCAATAATAACCTGAGGGAAATTTGTAAACCGGGAAAATTTGTCTTTCTTTAAAAAAAAAATCTACCAGGCTATCTGCCGCGTTTCAGCATGATCGGATATCGGAAAGTGGGTTGAATTTTAACTTCTAAGATTGGCTCACGAAAACAAAATCGAAATAAAAACAATTAATTTATATAAAAGTTGTAATTATTATGTATTAAATTATAAACAAGTTACAATGCATTATTATTATGCATGACAGCTGTTTCGCCTTCAAAAGGCTTTATTACGCGTCAACCAGTAAAACTTGTAGAAATTAAACGTTTTTTATAAATTGAATAATTAAAGTATAGAATATTAAAAAAAAAGTTTCAATTAAAACAGAGTTCCATAAATTAATCTTGATAAAATAACGTAAACAATTTTTTAATGAAGTCAATGACTCAAAATGTAATCAATTAAAAAAAGAAACAAGAGTCAATAATTTATTGTTCAATTTAGTTGACACTTGATCCCACAGTTTTAATAACGAATAGCATGATAGAAAAAATTACAGCAAAAAAATGTTAAAAAGATTTATACATGATGTTTGTTCCTAGAATGCGATTTAATACATTTAGTCTGTAAAATAATATCATTTTTAATATTCATTATTTTAGTCATTTAAGTTACGCGTAGTTTCTCCTTTTAAAATGTGCAAACAAAATATTATCTCACGGTTTCATGAATAAGGTCCAAACCTTGAATAATATGGCTGGTATCATATAAATGCATTCCCTTGCAAATTTGGGACAAATTCTTTTATTATTTGTAAAGTCGGTACTTTGAATAAGTACCCTCAAATAACACCTACTTATGTTTATGACACTCCCTAGGAGAAGTGTCACCCTCAAGGATAATGCGCCGTCGGCTTTAGCCAAGTAAAAAAGTAATAAAATTTTGCAATATTTGTTAATCCCTGTAATATTAAGATGTATTTTTATTGGTAGGCCTCTAGGGCCGACTTTTAGGTAATTGTTTTATTATTGTCTGTAAGTTAGATTTTAAAATTAGTGTGGGAACTGCTAAAATATCATTTTCTCACCAATTTTTTATGTACCATGTTTACTTTAAATAATAGCGATGTTGATATGGAGAGTTAGTATTGTTTTGACGGTGAAACGGGAAGGTACATGTTGGTACATGTACCTTCGGAGTTATTTAATCAAACTCGAGCATGGGGGGTACATATAGGTGCCTATCTCCAGTAGAGTGTTGTAATCAATCTCTGATCTGAGGGGTACATGGGTGCCTGTCTTCAGTAGAGTGTTGAGATATCGAGGGAAATAAAGCCTTCGATATTTGTCGGTGTGGTGGGGTCTTGGAGATCACTATTGTCACCAGTATTGTATTTTTATTTAATAAATTGTGTTGAAGAATAACAAGAAGTGTTTTCCTGCAAATTCCATCGAGTTGTGCTTTCGTACCACGATAGTAAGAAACACATGATATATATTAAATTTCACACCTACCTAGGTATTTTATGCCTCATATTTTTTGCTATTAGTACAGAGTATAACAGCACTTTCAGATTTTAACGAGCGATTCCTGAGCTCATCTGTAGTAAAAAAAGGAGATGTCACTTCGGTGTCCGATGATATTTTTTTTCAATTAATAACAATAAAAAATATTTTCTTCTAAAAGTTAACCACAGATAATTAAAAAGTTCTTATGAAACCAAAGTTTCAGATCGCAACTTGAAAAAAAATGAAAGTTTGGAATTTTTTTATTAATTATTTTTACATGAAACGACAAAAAAGTGAGTTGACGATAAAGTTTTTATTACACTAGCTTTTACCCGCGGCTTCGTTCGCATGGTATAAGTTGGAAATACCACGGATTCACTCACTCACTCATTCATTCATTCATCCCCAAAGTTTTATCTCAATCGAATGAACGGTTAGCAACGCGTAATTTCATGATGCCAGAACTTTTATATACAGAAACCATCGAGGGCATGCGCACATCAAATCCCCAAGTTTCATCGCAATCGGATGAATGATTTAGCAACGCATAACATCTCACATACAAACCCAGAAACAAACATATTTCGATTTTTATATACATAGTTTGCCTAATAATATATTTCTGTTTTTTTTTCGTAAATGGTAATTATAGTGAGAAAAAACGTATTGTGAACCATTTTTAAAACTGTTTTATGTTTGCATTAAAAAAATTGATTAAAGAAAGCAATTGTTTATTTCGATTTTTTTTTACATGTGCTCCGCACAGGAGGCCCTGGGAACATAATTTCCCTCAGGACCTATGTCATCTTTAGGGATGCTGTGTGGAGGGTTTTTTTTGGAGGAGAGGAGAGTTTTGGGAAGGAAAAGGGTTTAAGGAGTGGGTAGGAATCTGGGGTTCAGTGTGTCCTGGTCATCCGCCTCAAAGACCTAGACAAACCTCACCCCATGAACCCGGGCACCCCTGCTAAATCACCAAACGTAGCGAACCACTTGAGGTGACCTACGACAGAGGTGTTGGTTATCCAATAAAGGTTCCCGGGGCGGCGGTACCCATTCCCGCCTCCCAAATTGAATTATAAAATTTGAAAGCGCATTTCAGCGCCTTTTTAAAACGGATTCAGAAATTTTTTGGGTTTTATTGCAAAGAGGAAATATTTTTATCTTCGACAAAATAGGCCCTGAAGAGTTACTAATGAGTAGGTACTGTAAACCACCAATGAATGCTCAATATTTCATGTGGCTCGCTGATTTATTTCATCGTTGATTCATTTAATGAGAAAACATTTTCCTTTACTTAGAGTTAAAGCGACCGACCGTAAACAATTGCACGCATTCAACTGTCCCCTTAATATGTAAATCCAGGAATTGAGATACGTCCATTTTGGGATCAGCGGAGCCTGTCAAACAATATTGGAGCAACGTCTGTCTAACGTCCGAGCAGGTTACAGACATGTGATGCAGATAAATAGACTGATCCACACGTGGATGCCCATATTCATACAATAGCCGTTTTCGTCCTGACGCTTTGGCCTTAAGACGTCAACTTCACAAAGAACAACAGAGATATCTGAATAATTTATGGAATACAATGTGAGGTCTTTTTTATGTTGGGTTTAGAGATATTCCAACTTCGTCTTTGTCTAGTCGGTTTTTAAAATAAATATATCATATATTCTTGGTAGGCTCCTGTTCTGTGTGGCCTTTGTAAACACAAACTGAATAAACTAATATATGAAATAGTTTCATCATTATTATTATCGTTTTATCGATAAACTTAAAACGCTTAAATTCCACGGTTTCGAATGAACCTCACAAAATGACCGACAAAATGCAACCTACTCGTGAATAAAATGTACTTGATTTAATATATTTGTGAAAATGGATGTTTCTTTGTTTGTCCCTTATGCGTTTCTAAATTCATCCGAAACTTTGGAGATTTGATATGCGCATAACTGCGGTGGTTTCTGTACATAATAGTGAGCTCTGGCGTTATGAAATTTGTACAAAAATTTTGAAATTGGTGGCGCGCGAGTTGTTTGAAAATGAGTGTAGTTTATGTGAGTGCGCATGGAGGGAAGGAAGGAGGGGATGGAAATCTGGGATAGAGGAAGAGAACGAAGGAGATTGGGTACGCAGGAGAGGCGAAGAGGGAGTGGGGAAGATGGAGGGGAATGCAGGGAAGGTGAAAGAGGCAAGCAGGAGGGGAGAGGGAATGAATGGGAAAGGAAACGCAGGGTGACACAATTTCCTTATTTAAGTGTCATTGCACCGCGTGCCGGGAACTCGCTAGTTTATTTATAAATAGGAAGTTGAGGAGGTAATGCTGCATTTACTTAACTTCTAGGAATCAATATTAATCTGTAGTAATAAAGGTAAGTATTGTTATGGGATTAGCTGCAATTATTAATTGCAGCTAGTTTATCGGTTTATGAAGTTTTACGCTTCACGCTTTGAGCTTTACGTTTTACACTTAAGTTTTACTATCATCTTTATTGTAGATTCTTCGTATTAGAGGATATCTAGTATAGGAAACATCTTTTGTCTGAGTAATAAATAATATACTTACATTATATTATTTTACAATAAGGAACTCCAGTGAAAAATATTATGGCTTTAATAAAATATGTTCATATAGAGTATATACATAGATAAATAGATAGAATAAATGTTGATTCTGAATATATAAGTTTTATTAAATAATATTAAACGCAGAATCTTAAAAAAAAATATTAAAAAGTCCATTTTAAAACGTGTCATTAAAACACACTGTCAAGTTGGTATTATTGGATTTTTAGTGCTGACGTCACTGCTCTCCATAATTCTCCAGTCAACTGGTGATAGCATTTGCAGTTGTATTGAAATGTTTGATGCAAGCCATTCAACATTCCATGTTATTGGTTTATTTACATACTGTTTATAGAGATTTAGACAAATAATAGTTGTTGTTTTTATTGAAACATTATTTAGGCCTAAATAATTCAGTATCAAAAATAGAGGTATCTCTGTTAGTTTATCTATATTATTTAAAATATTCAAAAACTTTAAACTGTACAAAAAAAATCGTAATGCTACTCGCAACCCTCCAACTCTGAACTCCAAAATGGCGGACGTCGAACAGCTGATTCGGCGCTGTATGCTGTATCTTATCATTTGCCTACAATTGTTCAGGCGTTGCTTCGGTTCCCATAATATTGATTTCGATTATTCGTAAAGCTAAAAAAATTATAATTTCAAAAAAATTTTATACCACCCTCCCGTAATAATTTTGAAAAATATAATAATATGATAAATAAATATAATATGATAAATAAATAACTCCACCTAAATAATGTTTTAACATATTGAATAGTATCTACCATACAAAATGACAACACCTGTTGAAAATAAATAAAACTTTTGGAGACTGATGACGTCACACGATTCACCATACATTTTGACTACTAAAAGTACCTATAAAAATAAAAATAAATACGCAGCTATTTAAGTTAGAAATTCATCAAAAAAAAATTAAAATTGGACTGGAGTTCCTTATTGTAATAATGGCCTGTTAAATAACACTACCTTTTTCTTCATACAATATATAACTACTGTTGACGCAGCTATTGATGTCTTCCTCTAACTTACTCGTATGTCTCCTTCCTCGACCCAACCTTTTATCCAAGTATCTGTCCCTACCTGATGGTTTGTGGCAAATTTACCTGCGAATGAAATTTACAACAAATTGGTATGGTACAATCAGTCTATTGAATAAGCTTGTGCAGCGATCAACAAATTAATCTTTCAGTGCAATTTAATATCGACTCAATTAAGAATTCTGGGTAGTGACCATCTGGTACTTCCTCAGTGTGTATAAGTTCGAATCTCTTATGTGTGATTGTGCAGTGAATATCCAGCAGTATCCCTCAAGGCCATAAGAACGATTCTTATCAACGAATATAAGTCAGTCCTTTACAATATCCCAATCTTTTCCAACTCCCATAATTGTGTCAACTTGAAACGTATTTAAAATTATTGATTATAGTCCAAAAATTGATTCGCAGAGAAAATTACGACTACATCTATTTTGAAAAAAATATTATAAAACATCTAATTATATCACTTTTTTGTCGTATTTTATATCATTACCAAATGTTGATAAATTATTTATATGGAAGGGTACAATAAATTTAGCATGCTTATATATTTAAGTTTTTGAATTTTAAAACTTTTTTTTGACTGAATTTATTACCTAGCAGAACTTGTTTATAAATATACTGTTTTTATAAATTGAAAAATAATATTATTGAATATAATAAAAAAATTAATATGGAGTTCTACAAATCAAACTTGATAACAATAAGTAAACCTTCGAGGGGTGTGGAAAAAAATTCTCTTGACTTTCGGATGATAAATGGGATTACCAGATATTTTGTTAAATTAAAGCTACGAAATAAGTTTTTTTTTGGTCCAGATTTGTGACTTGCATGAAAATTATATTTTCTCAATCATTAGTACTTAGATAAAATTTAAACTTTTATTTTTTTATTTTTTTATAGTTAATACCGCACAAGAGTCCCAACTGCTCCCGTCTGGAGCCAGTGAGACTATGGCATCCCCAATCGGGGTATGTTGTGAGGCTGAAGGTAGTGGGGAGGGGAAGGAGATTGGGAAGAGGAAGGTGGGGAAGTACCTGGCTATTCAGATCTGGTCACTAAACACGGCTAAAGCCATTTTCAAGCAACGTTTCAATTCTGAATGGTGGTCTTACACCAGGGCGATACTGATAGTATCTTCCACTCTGGAACGTGCCGCAAATATACTACATATTATTTTAAATGAATAAATTGTGAAATAACACAAATATCAAATAAAATTTATTTGCGCACGCCGGGTTCGAACCCGCGACCTTCGGATTGTGAGTCCAGAGTCTCACCTCGGGACCACGGAGGCCGTCAAAACTACTAGCAACTTGCCAAATAATTCATTTATGTAGTATGGGTGAATAAATAAGTAGGATTTGGCCCATCAGGCTAATTTGTTGGGTTTTTGGAAGTAATCATATAGGTCTCATAGAAATCATTATGTCTTCATTACTATCATGTTTAGAAGTATGATTTAAACAGTATTAGAAATAGAAAACACCGCGCTTTATTGTCAAATCAAAGTAAAAAACAAATATTTAAAATGTACACCTTTATGGAACCAAAGTTTTCGATCAGAATTTGATCAGTTATCAGTAATTTTAGTTAGAAAAAACGGAAGGTGAGCCATTTTTAAAACTTCTTTTTTTATGTTTGCATCTCAATTTTTATATTTAAAAAAATATATGTTTATTTCCATAGCATCATGTTTCAAAAACAGTTTTTAGTTTTCGGATGCGTAAAGAAATATTCCATTTAATTGGATTTTATTCCAAAGCAGAACTACTTTCCGACAAAATAGGCCTGAGGAGTTAATACTTTATGTTGTTTCTATAAATGTATTTAAAGTCTGTACAGCAACTAGCAGCTCTGTAGGAGCAATTTTACATTCAGTATTCTAATTCAGAGAGGTATTAGTTATCCTTAATATTTATAGGCAAGGCAATCGCGATGTGGCCTGTTGCCTGTTGCCTGTTGCCTGCGTGCCATTCTTTCTCCCTCTCAATAAACACGCAGCACTGTTCGTTTCACTTTCAAGATCGATAAATAGTAAAGGAAGAAATTAATTGCGGCAGAAAACAGCGGAGGAACGGGCAGAAGTGAGAGCGCGACCATTAAATTGCACATTTAAATAACGACTCCGGCGAAATTTATAGACGATTCATTGGGAATCGTGAGCGGAGATCGTACGTGGAAAGAGGTTACAGCGATACGATGAAATTTCATGGGCTCGTAAAGAAAGAGGCCGCTTCACTCCTGTTTCTTCTTCTACGTGAGTCTTCTGGCGTCGAACTTTGAAAATAGATTTCCCTCAAATGTTTTCAGTTTTGAAGATTCTCAGCAGCCCTAACCCAGAAGAGCTAACCTAACCTCACCTAACCTAACCCAGAAGCAACCTAACCTAACCTAACCCAGAAGCAACGTAACCCAACCTAACCCAGAAGAGTGATTCTGCATCTTTTTGAGTTAAGATAGCGTTACGAGACAATTAAGACAAAAAGGCAAAATCTGTCAGATGTTTGAAGGCGTCAATTATGCGTTATTGTTATTTGAAATTCTTAATAATAATAATAATAGTACGTGATTAGCGTGTTTATTTTGACTTTTTTAGACCATATTTTTTTAACGGTTTAGATCATATTTCTCATCACGACAGTAAGGGAGTTACAATGATTTATATGAGATCTAGTGAGCTGGGATAAATTTGGTATCCTGTGATCTTACGGTTTAAATACTACAGATACCATTTAACTAGTCACCTTCATAACACAATATCCTCTAGAGTTTTGCGCACCGATCGTGAGGTTTAAGAAGAGACCAGTCTTTTTGTTCCGTTTTGTCTTTACCGCGGTCCATCGGCCTTTCTGATCGCTGAACTTTGCATATGTTACTCACGAAGCGCGGTCAAAGCATCAACACGACGGGACCCAACCAGGTGACACCAGGGATACCGCTGATCCGCCGTAACCCTTCCCTCTCTCTCAAAAATGAAGCATTTAGTATAAAAGAAGATTACAGCTACAGTAGACCATCTAATACGGGAAAGAGAAACAGACGAAAGTTGCGCGGAGCGCGGGCGGTGACGCGACGGTCTCTTTTTTTTGATTTGTCAATAGACGAATGCATTGTAATAATCACCATTCAGTTCTCGAAAATAAAATCTGCTTTAGAAATACTAGTCCTTTTTACAATGGTGCGCAATTTGCTGGCTGCGTAAAAAAATTAAGTTAATAATAATAAAAATTAAAAATAATAATAATAAAAATTAAAATATGCAAATCCCAAATCGCCTAATAAAAGTTCGGGCTTGTTTCCAAAATTTCATATTTTGTTACATTATTATTTTTTTTAATATAACTATACTTCAGACGGGAGCAGTTGGGACTCTTGTGAGGTCTTTGCTCCCGTCTGAAGCCAGTGAGCCTATGCCATTCCCAATTGGGGTATGTTGTGAGGCTGAAGGTAGTGGGGAGGGGAAGGAGATAGGGAAGAGGAAGGTGAGGAAGTATCTGGCTATTCAGATCTGGTCACTAAACACAGCTAAAACCATTTCAAGCAAAGTTTCAATTCTGAATGGTGGTCTTACACCAGGGCGATACTGAGAGTATCTTCCACTCTGGAAAGTGTCGCAAATATACAATATATTATTTTAACTGAATAAATTGTGAAATAACACAAATTATTCAAATAAAATTTATTTGCCACGCCGGGATTCGATCCCGTGACCTTCGGATTGTGAGTCAAGAGCCTTACCGCTGGACTACGCTGGCCGTCAAGGCCGTCAAAAGATAGACACTTTTACAAACATGTTATTATTTACCCATCTTGCGAGTTAGTTATCTTGCTAGTTCATTTAAAAACGAACGTCTAAATCCTCCGCGGAAAAGTCCCACAATGGACTGCGCTGCAAACTTTTACCTTACTTTAGCGAACTTTACTTTTCTGCGCAGTGCCCGTGTTTTTCAATGTGCCCTCTTCGGTGGTCAATGTCCGATGTCGTAGTTTATTCAAGGCATTCTCGGACCCTACCGGTGCCTAAAATATGGTCATCGAAATGATACCCAGATTTCATGTTAGGGTCAGTCCATTAATTTGGATGTCTATGGTTACAACGAAGCAGCCCTGGCTTGATGTCACATTCTATCCACATATACTTCTAACAATAACAGACAGCTTCGGAAAGGGACGAACAAATTACTTCACAAATGTTGAGTTATCGAGTAATGAAGCTTACTAAACCGGCTCCCGAGGATTTGCATGCAACGTGATTGGTTACAATGGAAAATATGTTGCAGATGGCGTCATGTACGCAGGATAAAATATTAATAAAATACATGTTTAACTGAACTTGCCTTGCTGGTGCTGGGCACTGATTTGACCATAATTATTTCAACGTCTCTGAAAATATAACAGACTACATTGTTCATATTATAGGTGTTCCTCAGCAATAGGTATATCGGATAAAATAAGTATTTATTGGACGCAACAAAAAAAATTGTTTTGTCGAAAATATATAAGTACCTCGTACGGTGCGGTTCCGGGTGCCGGGAAGCTACACTGTCGAGCGCTGGGTAAAGCCGGGCGCATACATCAGATTTTTCCATCCGATTATCTGATTCGATTGTGTGATCAGACAACCGGAAGGCCTTCGCGCCATACATTTCTTATGAAAGCCCGCACATCCGATTCGAAAACCGGATCGGTAATAAAAATAGGCCACGCCCTTCTACGCCGGCCGTCCAATCCGGTCTGAAAAAGGGCGTTGCCCGGGTTGTATTACCTATACGGTTTTCGAATCGGATGTGTGCGGTGTTTATCCGATACGGTTGTCTGATCAGACAATCGGATCGGATAAACACCGCACGGGAAAGCGGGGAAGGTGGAGTTCGGGTCCGAGTTCTTCTGCGGGTCCGAGTTTTTGGCCGAACCCGTGCATCCCGTCTCGGTACGCCGCAACAGCGCCCAGTATCTACTCAGTCCGCATCCAAGATCTCGAACCCGGGACCCGCTCCTAGAACTCGAGTGCTTTTTTTGCCTCCTGTATAGTTAATATAAAAAAAACTCGGGGGAATTTTTAGAAGCGTAAAGAAAGGGTTAAGAAAATTGTGATTCCTCGCGATATCACGTCTGTTCATCGGGACGATCCCTCGTTGAACTGAGGTTAATTGTGTTAACATAGTATATAAAGACTGTACATCACAGGATGTAACAAATTGTGTTGTCTGAGTGTTTTATAAAAAGAACGTATGACAGTTTATTGGACACAGGACGTGTTTCGACTGATAAAGGTCATGACTGAGTTCATCGGTTGTTTTTTGACGACACTATTCTTAAACATACGACATTCTTCTTCTCAATGTTACCAACATACAGAGTGTCCCGTAAGCTATGCATCAAATGAAATGGGGTGAATGGGGAGATTATTTGCAATCTATTCTGAGAGAATTTATTGTAATCCAATTCTTAATCCCTCATGGCTAGAGAATTCCAGAGATAAACATTTCTTCATAATTATAGACTATTTTCGATTATAAAAAGACCGTCAGACACAAAACTCTCCCGTTCCGGGGCATTCCACGGGGAGCCATAGAGCTACAAAAATATAAATAACAGACCCTGTTCAATATTTTTGTGGCAATATCCTTCGTAATTTTTTTCCACTGTCTGGTGTCTCCTCCCATCGGGTGGCACCAGGGGCGGACCGCCCTTCCCCCCGTCCCACAGAGCTACGCCACTGGTCTATTCTCTGCTTCCGAGTGTATACTCTTTGGGGGCTTGTCAAACAATATTTTGATGGCGTCCTGTCAAAAATCTCTCCTCATCATCTTTCAAACGTGCCCAGTTCGACGCTGTGAAACCTCCTTTATTATTTATTGGTGAATAGAGAATCAGTTGATGGCGATTAAAATATTTTTTCAATGGCAACTTAATTGGTGTAAAAACCAGTGGCAATCAAATCGCACACATCGGTTAATTGCATATTGTGAAAGACGCAAGCAAATATTAAACAGATCAATAAAAAAAAAAATTTCAATACAAATCAGATCATAATATGGTGGTGCTGAACAATAAGAACAGGTAGTCAAAAAACTAACAAGTTGTGCAATTTTTTGCTCCTAAGATAACTGGGTTTTTAACAAGACGATGAATGGATTTAATCAACCCATACTTGCTTATTCATCATATCGCGAGTTGAAGAAAAAGTTAGCGCATTAAAGGTATAAAATACTTTTTATCCGGCCCCTTTGTTAATATGTAAGGATAATTAGAGATGACGAAGCATTCATGTCGCATACATCATAATCCATAATATGCCAACTCTATTGAGGTATTTACTATGTATATATCTGAATACTTACATAATGATCTACTGTTTCATTTTACTATATACCAACATGACTTTTGCAAACTCACTGACAACTACTTTAAGTTAAAATAATTTATTTGTTTACTTTCTTAATATTATTTACAGTGTTGTATTTCTTCTAATAGTATTTATGTAGGTCCCGGGACCCAATTTTTTGGTACAGTAAAAGTTACAGTAAAAGTTTTCAATTAAATAAACATTTTCTTTAAATTTTAAATTATCAATCTTGAAATCTTTACAACGACTTAAAGATATAGGTAATAAAAAATAAATACAGTATTTTTGCTGTTGAAGATGCCAAAATTCCTTCTACAAAATCATATCCATAAAAAATAATTAAAATCTACAAAAGTATGACATTATCAGTTCTATGTAAATGTTCTATGTATTCTCAAAAGTATGACATTATCATGACCTTCAAAAATTGACATTTAAAATCGTATAAATAAGTCGTCTAACAGTGGGTTTACGTGCAACCTGCGTAAAATCAATCCCAGCTTACAAGTCTTAGTCTTATGGAATGTGTTGGACTGCACTAGACTCCCCACATACCAGAACATCTTATTATTATTAATAATAACGCAATTAAGCTTACAAAATAAAATTCATTTTCAGAAATTAAAAACCCTCGCAATACAAATATTCACTCTCTAAGCGATGTCCCAATTTACGAAAAAAAATGTTAGCAAATTCTTATTTGCTTTTATAAAAGTCATTTCATAAAAATTCTCTAGTCCCAAAGAGTCCTAAATTCTCCAGTCTTTCAAAATAAATATTAACTCAACTTTTGACAATATTCTTATAAAAGTAATATCAACATTGATAGGGGTAGGGGTAGCAAACGTAAAGTCATGCAATGTCCAGTATTTTAAATACAATGTCCTCCACGTACAAAGTCATATCTTTTCCAAGAATAAACATTCTAATTAAAGTGTGTTTATCGGAAGTGACCTTCCATGTAAGTAAGTTTTCGGTATCTATTTGTAAATAATAAAATTAGATAGAGCCTGAGAATCAATAACAAATTGTACAGGGCCCTTGAGGTGATTTCTCACCAAAACTTCGCTCTTCAAATCATCCTATTATTATTTTTATTACGAGTTTTTACCCAAACCTACCTTGGATTACAGAATATTTCTGGATTCCTGAAATTCCAAGTTGTCAAATGTTTGTAAATGAATTATCATATCAACAAAACTGATCCAGTATTTTCGCACTTGCACCATGACAGAGATGTGGTCTCCTCAACCCATTGCGTTTAATGCTAGGGGCACGCTTGCTAATTTGAAGCCAAAGAGCATGCTACCTGGTAGCATGTCAGGGACTTTGCTAGTAATGAGCATGCTCATTTGAAGCCAAAAGAGTATGCTTACAAATCAACAACCGTTTATTCATGAGCATGTTCATTGGATTATCGGGTGGAAGGGGAAGCCTCTAAGCATATGTGAACAGGCTAGCTTATTAGCATGCCCATTTCAATCCGATCTCAGTTCGCGCCTATGCATTTTTTGCAAAAATGTCCAAATAGTCCGCTGGGGAGACGAAAAAACCCTCATTTTTCATGATTTATTATGGGAATCACGAATATATTTGGAACACAAGGTCACTAAAATGCCCACAATAGATTTCCAAAATCCCAAAATTACCTCCAAAATGAAACCCCATTCTATTGAAATTAGCATTTATTTTTTAATATTTAACCATTTTCGGATTTGTTGACATCTTGGACCCAAATCAACCGTCTAATTTTTTTACGTCAGATGATTCTCAAATAATTGCATTGCAAGCAATAATATTTTGTTTTGTTCTGAGCGAATGGAACTGACTCCATTTGACATTTATTTGACATGAGCATGCTCATTAAAGAGCGTGTGTGTTCAAATGTTGGCTTTGAGCACGCTCATTCACGAGAAAGCTCAAACCAAGCCTGCTCAAATGAGCAAATGTGGACAGTTGTCATCATGTGTCATTAATGAGCATGCTCATAAGCCGGCTTGTTGATGATCAAGTTTGTCAGTACCATAACACACAGTGTGATTTGAGTAGAGCTTATTGAACGAACTCACCATTAATTATCGACCCAACCTTTACAAGATCCTTCCAAGATCTTCAAAAGTTACGACTTCATATCTCGATGGTCGGATAATGCTTCTATACGAACCTTTGATTTATGGCTTCCACCTTTACTCTCGTTGGACCGTGATCCTTAATGTCCTGGGGTTCAGTGTTCTGTAGCCTGTATTGCATTACACCACAGGATTGTGAGATGATTTAGTAGATGGCTATCAGGGAGCACCATTTGAACCCTTTAAGCTTTCTGGTTTGCACTGTTCAGAGGTTCCGGAATGTAATTATGTTGCACCTACGTAGACTTGGGTTTAAACGATCGTTGTTGTATATTTAATCAAATATTTGAATAGCATAACATGTTTTATGGCGCTTTTATGTGAAAATTCAGCCAATGGAAAACAGGATAGAAGAAAATATATCTTCCTGTAAATTTGTTATTTTCTTATTTTGTGGTGTTCCTCTAAATTTTGCGAATCATACCAGCTTTTTATCGCTTTAGCTCCACGTAGTAGACTCTGAAGAATATAATTCCTCTCAGGGCCTATGTCATCTTTGGGGATGCTGTGCGGAGAGTGTTTTTAGAAAAGGACGGAGAGGAAGTACTTTGAAGGAAAAAGGGGTGGGCAGGAATCTGGGGCTCAATGTGTCCAGAAGTGACGGGCATATAAATCCTCCCTCCCATTGCCGATCGATGTCCCGAGAGGGTCATGGAGAGATCAAAAGGTCTCTCTATACCAGTCTCTCCCGATTCGGCCTACCATGCAGTTGGTGGAAAGGCATCCACCGCAGAGACCCGAACAAATCTCACCCCATGAATCCGGGCACCCCTGCAAAGTCGCCAAACATAGCGAACCACTTGGGTAACCTACGGCAGGGGTTTTGGAAGTTCATTAAATGGTTCCCAGGGCGGCAGTACCTGTACCCGCCTACCAAATTGAAGCTATGTACGTGTGTATTATGAATTAATATTGTAAATTTAACTGTCTGAATAGTTGGACAGTCAAAGGTTATACAATTTTTCAATTATAAAAAAAATAATATATAAATACGTTTTTTTTAAACATACTTTTTGATACCATTTCACAATTTTTCTTAAGAATACGTTCTTACAAACATTCATAAGGCATAATCACCACGTCATTAATAATCTGTCTCCACAAGAAGATCGCCGTAAACGCCATCCAACTATTGGGTCAAGAGTCATGACACGACCCGACTCAAGAATTTAATTGACTTCTCCGTCCACTTGCATGTCATTTATTTTCACACTTCAACAGTGAATGTATTATACATTATTTAATGAGAGTCGCTTTCAACTGTCTTCCTTTTTAGATTACCAGAATTTTATCCAGCTCTTTCACTTTCATTGGTATTTCATTCCATCCCAGCATTACGAGATACGAAACAATGGAGCCCTCAGTTTTCAGTTTGCACGAGCATGCAGTACGCTGTACGGCTTTACCTTTGCTATACAGAGAATAAAGATGGTTGTTTTAGAGAACAGGCGCGGTGCTGTACAGACTTCAACTTCAGACTACAATCCTGAGGTTGAAAAGCGCAGTTCGTGCCTAGTCTTTAAATAGCTGCACGTGACAGCCATATATTCTCGTGAAGTATAAATTCGACGCAGGAGCGACGCAGCCGCAAGGGCCAGAGGAGATTCTCGAGACTGCTGCCGGTATAACTCTAGGCAGCAGATGCCGCGGGATCACGAAATGGTTTCATTTCACCCGGCCAAAGCCACTTAAAACTGCCATGACATTAATGACTCCACAAAGACTAATTAAGACATTGCTTTTAGAGATCTCAATGATAAAATGCACGAGAACAGTCCTTATTTTGAGTCTTTCGATACTCGTAACAACAATCAATATATTCTGCCCATGTCTTTCCGTTTTAACTACGGTATTTTCTTCGTGTTTATTGACAGGGCGAATTAACGATGCCATTAAGAAAATCTTACCTGAAATGTTTATGTTTCTTCCGCTTAGGAATTTTAACTATGTTGGTAGCGTCAGGTCTAGATGGTTCGATTTAATTAAAGCTATGAATTCCGTACTTCAGTACAATACGATAATAAATTGTGTAACAGAGATATCTATTTACAACTTGAACGCGTTCATTTGGTTAATTATTGGAAAGCAGATTCATTACAGTACATTCCACATTCCTCAATTTTTTCACGTTGCTTCCATTTCTAGCGTTTTTTAATCGAATATCTTATAACGTGAACACCACACACAATTAGGTACATCATATTTAAGGTATTACCAGATACCTAGGACCATAGGAACATCCCAAAAATTGGGGATTGTCGTTAATCTGATGGAATGAATTTAACGAAACCGGCTCTTTAGTTTTTCGGATCTTGTAACAAAACAATTTGAAGCAATTTTTCAGTACAAATCGGTAAATAATAATTTTGGAGCACTCCACTAGATCGTTCTCTTGCGGAAACAAGATTCTATGTGACATTTTGGCCAAAATTGACTATTTTGGTTTATTACAATTTTTTTTCTGTTTAAAACTCTATATAAAATATATCCAACTTACGCAAGTTTACAGATAATACAACACAACTCTATTTAAAAAATGTGTTGTATAAAAATGAATGTTTCTTTGTCGTCCCCTATTATTTCTATACTATTCATCCGATTGCGATAAAACTTTGGTGAGTTATTGTAGGCACGCCCGCAAAGGTTTCTATATACATGGTGAGTTCTGGCATCATGAAATTTGTGTAAGAAAAATCATAATAGGTGTTATTTGAAGAATGTGTGTGTTTAGTTAAGTTTAGCGGCAGGGAGGGAAGGAAGGAGGGGGAGGGAAATCCGAGAGGGGGGAGGAGAACGGAGAAGGGGATAGGTAGGGGGTGAGGAAAGGGAGAAGGCGGTGAAGGTGGAAGGGAAATGCGTAAGGTGGGAGGGGGCGAAGGCGGGGAAGGGTAAGGTAAGGGAAAGCCAATAAATGCAATTACAATTCATCAATTCAAAATTATTAATTACTAAATCAGACCCAGGATCTATTTCAACGTCATGACTACTTTATGGCTAACAGTTAGTGATAGGAAATATAACATAGGAAACTACTTAAAACAAATCGTTTTAAGGAAACGTTTCGCGGCAAATGAAACGAGTACAACATCGGAACAGTCATCCTACATTATTATTATTTGTCGTGATGAGAACCTTTCGAATGCTTTCTGCATCGTGTTACTTTCGTCTATCTACAGGCCATATCTCTGAGAGACTCGGCTCAACCAACAACATCCCCACCTCCTTTCTGGGAAACTTACTTGTAACATCATCAGATGACAAATCATGATATAAAATTGAATATCTAATAATCGTGCCATATCTAATAAATACTACTTAAGTAATTTTTAAAACGTCGAAGAAGACGATAATACTAACAAATCTAAACGAAAATATGAAAAAGATCAAGACACAGAAAAATAACAAATACGGTCGCTACTGGGACTCGAACCCAGGATCTCTCGCCTCAAGCAACTTGGCCATTGAGATAACTCTTTTTTTTAATTAACTAACTAATTAACACGCAGGGATAGGCAGAGAGGACTTCAAACAACTCGGTCTTTGCACAAACTCCTTGCCTCGTTCACAACACTGGCATTAGCCTCCTTGTATGGTGGTTAAAAAAACTAATAATAACTGAAAAAACGCGTTTATAATAATTTTCGGAGCATACTTTGCGATTTTTTTTCTATCTCATATAATTTCCGTTTCGGCGCGGGGAATACTTAGATATTATCTTCAAGAATAACGAATATTTTTTTAAGAGCTTTGAAATTTAAAGTTTTAAAGGAAAATATGTAATAAATTGGTAGAAATGCGGGAAGCCGGGCCTTAAGGCGGCGCTATTCGGCTGAAAAAGAAGAAGATGGAGAGATGTGTAATACGAATGTTGGACAGAGCGCGCTAATATTTTAAGTGACGAAATCGCAGCGAAAATGGCGAAAAAGCTTAATAAAACATGACTCGTTTAAAATAGAGCAAAAATCTCGTGGAACGTAATCTTAAGTATCATTTAAAGGAACATTGTGATTTTTTTCACTAATGTGACTTGTAAAATAATAGAAAAAAACTTGTTTTAAATAATTTTCCGAGCATACTTTGCGATTTTTTTCGATCGAGGGAAATTCATATAATTTGCGTTTTGGCGTGGAACGTATCTAGATATTATCTTCAAAAATAACATATATTTTTTAAGAGCTTAAAAACTTCAAATGTTTAAGGAAGATATGTAAGAAATCGGTTGCAATTCGAATAGTGGACCCTTAAATAAAATACGTATTGTGGCAAATTTTTACCCCGATTGAACCTAATCTAACCCAGTAATTCACAAAAAAACCGTTAGATGTCTACAAAACGCGTCAAACTGTGTTGCGACCCGGCACTTCCCAGGAAAAAAATATATGAGGAACAATAGAAATCTAGGGTCAGTGTCTCCAGGAGTAACAGACGAATCCATCCCTCCCACTGCGGTGCAAGGCGATGTTCCGAGGGAGTCCAGCTGGAAAGATCAAAAGGTTTCCCTTAACCAGTCTCTCCCGATCTGTAACATATAAAAATTTTATGAAACAATAAAAAAAAACTTTCGTACGTCGTCTCATACATGCTCTTCTATTATTCTGATTCTTTAAGTGGCCCGACTCAAGTATCTGATTCACTTGGTCGTGCCATGTCTTCCTCGGACGTCCCCGACTTCTTCTACCATTCACATTTGCGTCAGATATTCTCCTTACACTCCTTTCCTAGTTCATTCGCTCTACAATGTAAGCATCTACGCAAGATGGAAAAACAGTATACTAGAAAAAGTACAATAAATTCGTAAGATAAGTCGAAGCAGAGCAACGTAGTTTATTTAATTAAATCAAATTAAATTTGATGTTCTCCTTTCCGATATAAATTCTGTAATGAATCTTTGTACTTAGTCATTACCCAAATTGTACGAGTATCAGTACCTATATTAATACGTAAAGCAAAAACTTTGTACCCCTTTTTACGAATATCGCGCTGACGAAGGAGTATGAAATTTCGCACACTTATAGTTTATAAAGAGAAAGAGTTCAGAATGCTAATACTTTTATTAAATTATGCATAAAAACAAAACATTACAATAATTATTATGGCCGAATTTCGACCAGTGGGTGACCATTAGTGTTAATAAATAGGCAAGACGATTAATAATAATAAATTGATGGTAACATATTTTGATGCAAAAAAAAGCTGTGAAGCTGAACATTTTATCAATTTGGAAGGCGTATACGGGTACCGCCACCCCGAGAAACATTTATTGGAAAACCAACATGCCCTAGGTCACCCCAATATACGTCCGTCACCCCGGACACACTGACCCCCAGATACCTTCCCAGAACTTCTTCTCTTTCCATTCCCTAAAAATACCCTTCATACGGCATTCCTAAAGATGATATAGGCCCTTAGAGAAATTGTTTTCCTCAAAGCCTATGTGGAGATAATAAAAAAAAAATCAAATCGGATGACATAAATGACATCATAGCGTAAAAAGCTTTTCTGCACACAATTTCCTTAGAAGAGCTGCCGCACGTAGGAATGTATGCAGATTAGTTCCATATTGAGGAGATTGATTTTCTCATCTTACCGACACGATCCCCAACACTCCTCGATCCTTTAGAACGGTGTTTTGGTCCAGGATTGAGAGCATGACCATGTTTGCACGTTTTAATTAGAAGACTCGACCCGCTGTACGCTGTACACAGATGCTATGCAGCCCACATTATTCCAGGGTTGATCGAGATATCTCTCCCGTACGGTAGATATATTAGGTGGGGACAAGTAAACTTTTTTTTTGGAAATGGCTCAACAAATTATAAAACTACAGTAGTGCTGTGAACGGTAACCCTCGCGTAATGTTGATTATTCCGATTTGACAGCTCTTAACGCTAATGCGAACTCTGACGAAATGAAAAGGTACTGTCCAACACGGCTACCTTCTTGACAGGATTGACCGGACTAAGCTCAGTCACTTAATTCAACATGCGATTCGACGGCCTCCGTGGTCCAGGGATAAGGTTCTCGACTGTGAATCCGGAGGTAACGGGTTCGTATCCCGGCGTGCGCACGATAGATGATTATTTAATTATTTTGTATTGCTTCACAAATTTTAAATGCCATTTTTGCGGCACGTTCCAGGCTGAAATAAACTCTAAGTATCGCCCTGGTGGATATATTATATTCAGAATTGAAACGTTGCTTGAAATGATTTGGTTTTAGCCGTGTTTGTTTTTTTTTTCTAAATTAACTCCACACGATTTTCGTTACCTGGTTTGGTTTCCTGATTCGAAGCCAGCTACTTCCCCACCTTCCTCTTTTCTTTCTCCGTCCTCTCCTTACAACCTTCAGCCTAAAAACATTCCCAAATAGGAGATGCCGTAGTCGCTGGCCGCAAGCGGTTGGTAGCAGTTGGAATTCTTGTACTGTATTCATACGACCGGTCAGTGGTTGAGTGGGCATCGCGTTTGGGTTCCACCCGGGCGTCCCGTGTTCGATTCCTCGGCTGGCAAGTCCTTCATCACAACACAAGCAACATTTTCGGCTTTCTGTAGTAGTAGTAGGAGATTTTCAAACATTGTTGGGTTATTCACAACCCGGGAATGTTTGTCTTTCTTTATTAATTTTTTTTTTAGTTATATATATATATAAACAAAATATATTTAAAAAACAGAAATCTTTGGAGGAATGATTATATTCAATTTTGCAGCTTCCCACAATGACCACGAAAAATTGCATAATATTTTCAAAGAAGTTTCAATATAATTCCAACCATAATTAATTAGTTTAATTAGAAGTAATTGTTTTGTTATTGCCCTGTTTCCATTGTTTATCGGCGTTTTTTTACTATCCTACCAACGCAACGGAGGCTGTACGGCTATTAGCACCGTGTACGAACAACGATCCTTGTCTTTGGAGAACTATACAATGATCCTTGTCTACACGAATTAATCGTCCTCGATCGTGTAGTACTAAAAGTGTAATTAATTACTTGGCTCACGTACAAAACCACCCTCCCATAACTTTTATTATTACTCCCATACCGGTGGTTCTCAGTGTTAACATAAGGAGAAACCAAATAATACGCACAAGCAAATAGAAATAAATAGTCTACATAAACGATATATATTATATAATAAAAAAGTTTTGACATACTTCATAAAAAATTTTTTTATCGAATAATTAAAAATAAACAATATAGAACCATCTCTTATATCATTTCAAAGCTTTGTAGATTATGTTATGTGTTAAAATTACGTTGAGTACAAAATTAAGGCGATCCACTAGTCCTTGTAAAATTCTAAATCATAATAGCCCCGCCCCTTTTTGGGAGGGTTTATAAAATACTTGATAAGTCTTGAAAATCAATAAAATAAGAGGTTGCCAAACCTGTAACTCCCTGGAACGGGAATACGGGGAAGTACCTGGCTATAGACGGCCGGCGTAGTCCAGCGGTAAGGCTCTTGACTAGCATTCCGAAGGTCGCGGGATCGAATCCCGGCGTGGCAAATAAATTTTATTTGATTAATTTGTGTTATTTCACAATTTATTCATTTAAAATAATATACAGTATATTTGCGGCACGTTTCAGAGTGGAAGATACTCTCAGTATCGCCCTGGTGTAATACCACCATTCAGAATTGAAACGTTGCTTGAAATGGCTTTAGCCGTGTTTTTCCCACCTTCCTCTTCCCCGTCTCCTTCCCCTCCCAACTACCTTCAGCCTCACAACATACCCCAATTGGGGATGCCATAGTCTCACTGGCTCCAGACGGGAGCAGTTGGGACTCTCGTGCGGTATTCATATATAAAAAAAAAATCAAATCTGGTCACCAGACATTTCAAGCATCCTTTCACTTCTGAAAGGTGATTTACCCCAAGGCGATATTGAGAGTTTCTTCCAATCTGGAACGTGCCGCAAATGTACTATATGAGTTTTTGTGTGCAACTTCACTGACAAATTTCTGAATATACTTTATGTTAAAAAGGACATCATATTAATATTGATTTGAATTTCTTTAATAAATACATCATAGGTATTTATTTACCTACCTAAAAGGATATGTCAAAGATAGGTACATAGTAATTTGGCTGGTGGTATCAGTACTGAAAAGAAAGATAACACGCGATACCATTCACAAACTGCTCGTTCAAGCATAATTTCCTAATGAACGATTATGAAATATTAAAGATTTTCACCGCACAAAACCACAGCACACCTCTGGGAACAGATGTCCCATATTTTTATAGGATTAATTCAAGCCCACCTTTATTTGTAAATCAGCGATTGTTGTAGCATCTCAAGCGCGTTATTGTTAAAGACAGAATAAACATTTCATTGTTACCTTCACCCATT
Organism: Glyphotaelius pellucidus; assembly: GCA_936435175.1. NCBI lineage: Eukaryota > Metazoa > Arthropoda > Insecta > Trichoptera > Limnephilidae > Glyphotaelius > Glyphotaelius pellucidus. The sequence goes on from OW386547.1 coordinate 1,144,932, forward strand.
TCGGTCAGACGCTTTACCACGTAAAATCGATGTGGTAATGTGTTGTTAACTGGCAGCTGTATGGTTAGTGGTTTTAGTAATTTAATTTATACCTGCTCACTGTTCTGTGTCGCTGTGTTAAGGCGGGGTGTTGTGGCAGAAATGGTAATTATATGGTTAAATATAATGAAAATAACACAGGTTCGTATTGGAGAATCATATTTGGTTGCGCAAATCAATTCGTTCGCAGGCGGGTGCGGTGTGAATCTGAAACAACAATTACTGAAAAACTACTCAAAGGAAAAGGAAAATGATGGGTATTGCCAAAACTTACCGAGTTCACTAGACATTTGCCGCTGGTTCTGTGGTCCTTTTAACAATTCTCCTTTGTCTTTATAATAGTTCACTTATAGACTGTAAACACGGTTACTTCTGCAGCCGCGGCGGTGATCCAATAAGTTCCCAAATTGAACTTATGGCGTTACTTTCAATTAAGTAAGATGCACAAATTTTCTCCGAACTCGAAACGGGTGCGTTTTTCAACAAGTAGGTACTTGGATAAAGAAACTGGGCAGGTACAAGGTAAAGGGACAAGCAGTTTTCCAGTACTAAATCAAACAAAACAAAAAACATTGATTGGCGCAAACATCATTTGTTACTGGTTTGTATCTTATGTTTGAAAATTTACTAAAAATTGATATTTTTTTTTAATAGATGTATTTATTTTATTTTTTTCACGTCTAGTTGGACGCTTTTATATGTTTTTCAGAGCGAAAAAATAGTAGAAAAGGAATAAAAACATTAATTTTATGTTATGCTAAATTCTGAAACATTACTGGATGTTTCCAGTATCTTCTATCGATTAAATATTACAGGGTATGTACCTACATATTATACAGATATCAGTCGCATAATAAATAAATTCTGTAAGTCAAAGCACAGCTGGACAGTTTGTTGAACTTGATTTTTTCTTCTGCATGCCGAAATTATTAGATAAGCAACAAAAAATCTGTCGTTACATTTCTCAAATATATAAAATTGGACATATAGGTAGGGTTACCATCCTTTCGATTAAGAAAGATTAAGAAAGGGACCCTCAGATGGTTTGGGCATGTAGAGCGAATGAACGAAGAAAGTAGTGTAAGAAGAATAAATGACGCAAATGTGAATGGTAGAAGAAGTCGGGGACGCCCGAGGAAGACATGGCACGATCAAGTGAATTAGATACTTGAGTCGGGCCATGTCAAAAGCCAGAATAATAAAAGAGTATGTATGAGACGATGTATGAATGTGAGTGAAGCAAAGAGTGTGTGCCAGGACCGAGTTGTTTGGCGGTCCGTCCTCTCTGCCTACCCCTGCGGGGAAACGGCGTGATGGTTAGTTAGTTAGTTAGTTTTACCAGCCTTTCGGATTAATCAGAACTTGTCCGGACTTTTAGCCTTTTAGCCTTTTGTCCGGCACTTTAATTTGTGCGGATTTTTTGGTTTAGATGGAATATGAGTAATAAAACTTACATACGTAATATCACTAAGTTTTTAATCTTTTTGAATTTCATTTTTTCACCTAAAAACAAAATATAAATCTTCTTTAACAATCAACTCATGGAGATCAAATAATAAATTTGAATTGCAGTTGCAAACAATCAACAAGTTCAAATTCAAACATAAAATCTCTTCTTCAAAACATAACACTTGTTTTCGACAAAAATATAAATTTAAATATTATCCAGATACTTGACGGAGCAGCTCCCGTTCATTCAAAGTTTTCTTATAGAATTCTTCGCAGCTCATTCAGTTTTAGGGTTGTATTGAATCATCAACAACGATCTGACCGAGGGTACAGATAATCTACCTGATATTTGCATTATTTGATTGAAATGTCCGGACTTTTTTTGGATTGTCAGGTTTTTTGCCAGGACTCTTCAATTTTCTAAATGGTAACCCTACATATAGGTAAAATACGAAGACAGCTATGGTACGATTAATTTCTTTGATAGTAGGTAGTGTTTTTGGATTGAAATGTGAAGGATATTGGTGATGTAGTGTCAAATGAGGATAACCTACTAAGCCAACCTAATTTAACCTAACTTAACCAAAAATTAACCCAGCCTAACCTAATCTAACCTAACCTTACCAAAAATTTATGTAATCTCACCTAACTAACCAAAAATTGCAGATAAATGACATTACGAAGCCCCATGATCGTGGAAAGAAAATTCGTTGCGAGTTGAAAAGTTAAGAAATTTCAGACAGAAAAAAATTTCACCGTTCGAGAATTTTTGGTTCTTCAAATACGTAAATTATTAAAGTGATGTTTAAAGTGGATCATTTTGTTCATCTAATTGCACTTGTTGAACATACATCTTAGAACAAATTATGTGAAGTAATATGAACAAAAAATCGTTTTAATTATCAAAAAAATTGATTATCATTTAAAAAAACATCACGCAAGACAATGGAACTATTAATTAATACTGATTCAAGACTAATTATTCTATATCGGCAATCTCTTGTTTCTTTTCACTATACCTGCTGCTTCTTTAGATATTAATTTGCTTCGTCTATTGCTTACAAAAGAATACCGCTAAGTGCAGAACTGTCAATGCGTTCGTGAATGTAATTTGTCTTGCGCGAGAGTCTTGCTGCGTGCTGCGTGTTCTGCGTCGATATTCAGTCTTTCAACCTCACCGTTTACTGAATAGATTGCCCTTTTATAAAATATGATACGATTTAGGATTGGATAAAATGCATGAGAATTATTTCTTACGGCTTATCTTAAAGATACTAAACTGCCGGATTGAAGATCACATGTATTTCAGATTTGAAAGGAAAATACAGAAGAATCATAATGACGACCTGCTTCTGCAGTGTGTACTGTATCATGGGATTACTGCGAGGTAAGATTGGATTGAGGCGGGTATACAAAACTATTTCGAAACAATTTGAACCACTATCGGTGTGAACAAATACCTATGTTCGAACGTGTGCAAATCGGTATTAATAAAATTGAAATATTTCGATGATTATAATTTTTGTATTTTCATTATTTTATTTTGTTTGGGAGACCAACAAAAGTTTACATTAATAACAGAGCATAATAGTATCCGAGTCACAATAATTTTACTATTTACAGGTTTCCACATGGGAATTCACAACGTACAGTATAAATAGCACGGGACAGCCAAAAAACAACACAAGCACCATAAAAATACACAACATCTGCGATTGCCCCCCTCTAGAAAAAGCAGAACAAATAAAGTATCTAGGAATTGTAATTGACCAAAATATTAGCTGGACACACCATATCAAACAAATCACAAATAAACTCCTCAAAACAATACACATTTTCCTAAACATAAGAAACATATAAAACAAACCAAATGAAAACAATATATTTTGTACATTGTCAATCAATAATAGAATTTAGAAATCGATCATTTAGAAATCGCGCAGATAACGATTTTAAAGATAATACTTAAAAAACATAGACTGACCGATACAGACCAAATATTCAACAATTGTGACGCACTAGATATACTACAAGTATACGTTAAAACACTACTAAAACTACATATTTGACCAAAAAACAAATTTCAACAAACACAAAATATCACTAACAGACCACTTAGACAAACGTACAAAGAAAACATAAAAACTCCGACGGTAAATACAAGCTTTGGACAAAGACAATATAAATATCATGCTTTAAAAGCATTCAACAGTCTTACACTTGAAAATAAAGTTGAGGAAAACAAAAATAAATTCAGACACAAAATTACAAAATGGATTAGAGAACATAAAAGACAATATTACCGAAATATCATAACATGAAAGAATAAAACATAAAAAAAGAATAACACGCAACACACAAAAACAATATAGAACGCAAAACACACAACACAAAATATATAACGATGTTTTTATTTAATTTAATATTTATAATTTCTTCAAAATAGGCATATTTACTTTGGGGTGTCATCATTAATTTAATGAAAAACAAATACCTTTGTATAACACCACTATTTTATTAACAATATCAACATGTTTCTAGTAAATTAAATATTATAAATAACCAAACGTTTTTTAAAAATAGCCATCTTTTAAATTTATTTTCGTATTAATACTTATATTTATAATAATTTATTTTGTTATTTAGACTTCTTGTTTTCCTTTTACAAGATTTTTTATTATGTTAATGTAATTTTTTTTACCCATTCTAAAATAATTTTTATATTTTATTTTATATAATTGTTTTTTATGATATATTTTAGGTAATTAATCACCTCTCATTTCTAATATTTTGTCTATGTTCTAATTAGTCTATACTTGTTTGTCTTTTGTTATTTATTATTGACTTATTATCCTGACGAAGAAAACATAGTTTTCGAAACATGTTGATATTGTTAATAAAATAGTGGTGTTATACAAAGGTATTTGTTTTTCATTAAATTAATATTTATAATCTTACTTTAATTTTTACTTTAATATTACTTTTATCTGTAGTTTAAATTTATCATAATTTTATGTTTTTATAGTCACCAACATTATATTTTTTTCTTATCAAAATTTGATATGTATAAAAAAGAAAAAAATTCTTGTATTATAAAATGGGGGCTTAGCACGGGTAAGCCACCCGGTGAGGTCAACGTTACTGGATTATACTTTGAAATTTAAAATATTGCATCAAATAAATAATAATTATTATTATGTAAGTGAAGTGATTTGAGATGTTTTGAATGACTTAACCAGTTATTTTTTATCGAAATATTCTAACTGATTGTCGAAGTCGAAGTTGTTATCTTAATTATGCCCGTCACTAATTAATAACGCCTTCACTTTATGTCTAATTCGTGGCAACACGTTATGCTCATATGATAATATCTGCTTGCATCTGTTTTTTGTGTTCACATAATATATATGTATATGAGAATGAGTACGTTCTGTTACAATGAGCATTTACTGTAACGGGATGCATTAATCACATCATTATTGTAGTAATTAACGCTGGAAAAGTTAATTAAAAAGCCATATATTAACTATCAACAAGGTGTTCACTCAAAAATGCGTGTTATTTATAATATAACATGTTCTTATCTGCACAATTTAGTACAAATCTCAGCGACCTCCACACAAATCTACACAGATCCCACGTTCCATATAATTCAGTTTATGTGCCTCATTTATCAGCGAAGCGGAGTCGCGATGTCATAATAAACTACAACCGAGATACATATTTATTCCCCATCCGTTATTTGCTTTGTCGGCGGCTTTATTAGACTACCTCATACGCTCATCTCATTCTAGTGGATGCTCTCCGCACACTTGTTCTGATTTGTATCTTCTTGTTGTTTCAGGAACACCAATCGAGGAGTTGGGGTCTTTCTACTGCCAAACCTGGACCACCGGTGAAGACGATGCTCTTCCCACCCGTTTGGAGATAGTGGAAGCAACTGTCACACAGATCTGGTGGAGTGAGTGGGATCCAGGCACCAGAGACACAGTCACTCCTCTCCTTGTGTCCTGTGCCCTGACAGCTCCCAAATACGCCAGTTTTATCACAACAGTTACCGAAGATCCTTGCGAATCTAGTTCCTTTGTTCTAGCTATTAAGCCACCAAATTTTAGTGATTATGTTAGGAATTTCACGGTGTGTGTAAAAGACATGAGTTTTCAAAACGATATATCAGTAAGACTTGTGGAGTGGTTTGAACTGTTGAAGTTGCTAGGAGCTGAGAAAATAGACCTTTACGTGGGGTACGTTCCAAACACAGTAAGGAGGGTTCTAGAATATTATTCCGAACAAGGAATAGCTTCTGTTCGTGATGCTCCGCGTCCACCAGCTGCAAGTCTCTGGCAGAGAAGAAGAGACCATCTCCTAGCGTATAATGACTGTCTTTATAGAAATCTACGCAACTCAAAATACATCGTTCCTCTTGATATAGATGAAATGATTGTTCCAAGAAATGTTCGGACGTGGAGCCAGTTACTAGAAGATTTACAACCACTCGAGAACGAAGCGCCAGGAGCGGCGTCTTTGGCAGTCAGCAATGCCTTCTTCTTCGACTCCTTCAACGTGGACTACACAACTACAGAAATAACTAACAAAATAAAAATATCTTATCCAGAATTAAAATACAACTTGAAAGAGCGACGGAAATATGGAGAAAGAAACAAAAAAGTTGAAGGAAATAGAATAAATGGCAGTTTGATGGAAGCTTTTGAAGTGAATCTCATTGCAGTAGATGTAAAAGAAGCCAGTAAAGAAATGGAAGATGTTCCTCATACTCTGAGACATCTCCACCGTTCAGCTCTGGTAAGCCCAGCGCCAGAGTACAGCAAGAGTTTCGTGTCCACGGCCAGGGCATTGACGGTGTTCAACCACTACGCCCTGGGGGCCTTGGCGGGGGCGGAGCGCGCGCGGGCGGTGCCCCCCTCGAAGGCCCTGCTGCACCACTACAAGGCGGCGTGCCAGCCCGCCCTGGTGGACTGTCAGCTCTACACAACCCTGAGCGTGAAGGACGACACGCTGTTGCGTCTCGCTGGTGATTTAGTTCTTAGTATTAACAAAGTCCTTAACAAAATCTAGTCAAATTTTAGAATAAACTAATTTAAATAATTAAAAACTGTTTTCTTTTCCTTACTATTATGATTATATGGATAAGTTGTGTCATTATGTACTTAATTATTTGTTGGCTTCTCATTCCTTATTATTCAAGGAAATCTATCGTATAACGAGTAGAGTTGATACCTTCTTTCAGCTAACAAAAGACAGACGCAGCCACCCACTTAAATCTGAGAGAGTTCAGGTCCCGATGCAAGAGTTCACGCTCTCTTTACAGCCAATTCAAGTCGCATTTGGTGTGTGACAGAATGTCGCCGTTGAAGAAATTGTTAAAAAGAAGTATTGTTGAAATGATTTCAAAATATATTACACTTGTTTCGTTGACAAGCAGCTTTCCTGATTTTCCTCTGGTATTGTGGTCGGGTAACAAATTATTTAAATTAGAATTCAAGAAAAAAATGTCTGATGGCAAGTGCGTGGTCTCTGGGTTCATCTCTGAAGTCGTTTGAACGGCGAGCTTCTTTGCCGACTTATTTTGTTTCAAAACCAAGGGATGTAGCACAATAAGATTTGGAGGTTATATTTTAAATGAAAAACTTATTTTTATATACTGCTTGGTTGCGCAAATCAATTCGTTCGTAGGCGGGTGCGGTGTGATTCTAAAACAACAATCACTGGAAAACTACTCAAAGGAAAAGGAAAAGGATAGGTATTGCCAAAACTCACCGAGTTCACTCGACATTTGCCGCTGGTTCTGTGGTCCTTTTAATTCTCCCTTGTCTTTATAATAGTTCACTTGTACACATATATACGTAAACACGGTTACTTCTGCAACCGCGGCGGTGTGGTCGATAAGTTCGCAAATTAAACTTAGGGCGTTACTTTTCAATGAAGTAAAATGCACAAATTTTCTCCGAACTCGAGACGGGTGCGTTTTTCCACAAGTCAAATAAAAACAAGTGAATGAAACAATCGAACGTTTTATTGGGTTTTGTCTTGGCGTGGGATGGGTAGGTACTTGGATAGAGGAACTGGGCAGGTACTTGGGTAAAGCAGTTTTCCAGTAGGTACTAAATCAAACAAAAAGAACATTGATTGGCGCAAACATCCCCCTCGCCTTGAAAGGGTGAGAAATCCCCCTTTCTAAACCGCATTGTGATAGCATTATCGCACAAATAAACAAATAAAACCAAATACTTATCCTAAATTCCTAAACTACATTTTTAACTAAATCTATTGGTAATATCCCATTATTGAGTCGGCAAAGGGTAAAGCTTCACTACCGGACGAATGTATGTTCCCGACGCCGTTTTAACGCGAGCAACACGAATTACTTCGTCCTTTGCGGGGAAAACCTCGACAATTACTCCTAGCGGCCAATGCAATGGAGGAGCGTTTTCTGTCCCCACAATTACTACTAAACCGACCTTGACTGGGTTAGCGGGAGTATTCCATTTTGGACGTACTTGCAAGGTATGCAAATAATCTAACCTCCAACGTTTCCAAAAAGATTGAATCAATTTATCGAGCAAATCATGACGCGATAGAAGGTTCAAATTATCCTCCTCGATGGTCATGGCGGGCAGGTGTTTCAATGGAGTAGTCATTAAGAAATGAGCGGGGGTTAACGCGAGAGGTTCAGATGGATCTGAAGAGAGCGTCCTACATAATGGCCTTGTATTCAGAATGTTTTCTACCTGTGCGAGCACTGTAGTTGTCTCTTCGAAAGACAGAATCTGATCTCCTATTACGCGAAAAAGATGAGTCTTCATACTTTTGATATTTGATTCCCAATTTCCACCAAAATGTGGTGCTGTTGGCGCATTTAGATGCCAGTTTATTCTATTATTGGCCAAAACACTTGCGAATTCTTCACCAAAATGTGAAGACGTTGAAAATGCGTGCAATTCATTCAATTTTCTCTTGGCTCCTACAAAGTTAGTTCCATTGTCCGAATATAAATTTGACACGGGACCACGGCGGGAGAGAAAGCGCTTGAATGCATTCAGGAAGCATTCGGTACTTAGACTTGATGCTAGTTCAAGGTGTATCGCTCTCGTAGTTAAACACACAAATAAGCAAATATATGCCTTTTGGGAACGAATTCCACGTCCACGTGATGTGTTTACTTTTAAAGGCCCGGCAAAGTCTATGCCGACGTGCGTAAATGGCTTTACAGATGAAGTAACACGGCGATCCTTATGATCGGCCATTAAAGGTGCGATTGTTTTAGGGTGTAGCCGAAAACATGAATTGCACTTATGTACTCGATTTCGAATCAAACTACGGGGAAAATAAGCCAATTGTATTTCGCGAAACACTCTGAGTTCTACGAACTCCAAGTCCGATCCGCTTATGTGTCTTCGATATGGCAACACTTTAAGAAATCGAAATACATGAACCAAACAACGTAATAATTTATTCCACGAAGAAAAGCGTTTTGACAAAGTGAGTATTTCATACTCCTCCGAACTAGAAGTTACTAGCAACGACATAGTCTTCTGTTCGGGTGGTTGCGTCACCATGGTGACGTCAAAAGCGGTAATAGGCCACTGCTCTGGCCTTAATTTCAGCCATGGTGGGCCATGAAACCATAGCGGGTGATCCAAAATCTGATTGGGGGTATGCCCACGCGACAGACAATCAGCGGGATTTTCTGTGCCTGCAATATGAAAAAAACTGTTGGCCGATAATTCTGCTTGAATTTTAGTTACTCTATTGGCCACGAATGTTCCCCATCTATGAGAAGACGATTGAATCCAACAAAGTGCCACAGTGGAATCAGTAAATGCGCATATTTTGTCAATTTTCAAGCGTTTTTCCAAGGTTTCTACTACCTTACGCATTAATTTTGCAAGTATTAATTCAGCGCAAAGTTCTAATCGTGCGAGAGAAACGATTTTCACTGGAGACACCTTTGATTTTGCACAAGCAATATGTACTGAATTGGCACCTTCATTTTGTATATGAAAATAAATTACGCCACCGTAAGCCTTTTCACTAGCATCTACGAAACCCACAATGGTTACAATGGTTCTGGATGTGATTCCAGCATGGCGCGGAATTTTTATTTTATTTAGTGACGATAGTTCCTCGCAGAATTGCGTCCGTATCCTCACAATATCTGCGGGAGGCTCATCATCCCAATCACATTGACATATCCATAATTGCTTTATTAAGAGCTTAGCGTATGGTACGACAGGTGCGATGTAGCCCATAATGTCCCATATTTTGGCGACACAATACAATTTATTTCTCTTCCTATAAATCGATTTAGGTGCAGAAGTGACAAACGAGAAAAAATCGGAATTTGGTGACCAGCATAATCCTAACACTATATGCATGGACACTTCATCAAATTCCTTTATCGCTGACAAGCGATGCGAATCTGGAATGGATTCCAGAACCTCTTGCGAATTGCTGGTCCACTTGACTAGATCAAACTGGCCAGTCTTCAATAATGCGATTAACTGGGAGGACGTTTCCTTTGCATTCTCTGCAGTTTCCATACTAAATACAAAATCATCCATGTATAAAAATTCTTCAATGATTTTCTTTGCTTCAGGAAAAGCTTCTCCTTCATCAGAGGCCAATTTTCTGATCGTGCTTAAAGCTTGAAATGGGATGGATGTAAGTCCAAAACAAATGCGGTTAAACTGGTAAGTATTAATATCCTCGTTTGGCGAGAAGCGATACAAAATTCGTTGATATCTTTTATCACTTTCCTGCACTCCTATGCACAAAAACATTTTGCGTATATCAGCCGAGAGTGCTATTGGAAATACACTAAAATTCTTTATTACATTAAATAAATTCCCCTGTAAATGTTCTCCACTATACAAATTATTATTCAATGATACCGAAGTGCTTGTTTTTGCACTTGCGTCCAGGACTATCCTCAAACTCATGGTGATTTTATCCTCTCGTACAACTTCATGGTGCGGTATTATATAAGATGGCTCTTCATCCTCCCTATTTGGAGTGACAGAAGACAAATAATCCTTCTCTAAATATTCACTAATAATATTATTATGAGCTTCTCTCAATTTAGGAGAGGCTTCCAATTTGCGTTCGAGGCATGAAAAACGTTTATTTTCTAATGCGAACGAATCCCCAAGTGCTGAAGCATCTTGCTTAAATGGTAAGGCTACAATATACCTTCCATTTAGAGGATCTCTTGACGTAGTTTTTTGATTCATTTCCTCACTTTCACGATCTTCAGGACCTTTAATTGGCGGTACATTTACTTCTTCTCTTTCCCGAAATCTTTTAATTTGTGAATCTAATTGCGGTTTCTTCTCTTGAATCAAAAAAAGTGTACGCTTGATTTTGCAATACATGTCTTCAAAATTCATCCAACTTTCAAAATCCGGATTATAATTGAAATCGATATCCAAATTAATTGAATTTATTTGCTGGTGTATATCTTTGTATTCATTTCTAGTTGAATCTACCGTTTCTATTAACGATAAAAATTCCTCTTGAATATTAGCGTCAGAAATCCCATTTGAAAGATCGAATAGTTTTTTAATGCGTCTCTTGCACGCATCACATTGCGACGTCAACAATTTCAATTTATTTTCTTTATTTGTAGCCATGATGACAAAACAATAATTCAATAAAATAATAATGAGATAACTCTATTGCGTTTTAACGATTAAACTATCCGGAAGGCGTGGGGTTAAAACACCTAAACGGCAATCGAAAGGTTAACAAACTATCAAACAGAGCGATACGTCTGGCGTTTGGACTTATCTGTGGTTAAATAACAAATTTTGAATCTTTCACTATGAATGTAGATTCATCTATTTGACAATGCTATCACAATATTATATACGAACGAATTTAACGTATCCGGCGTCGATTAGGACCAAATGATGGTTGCGCAAATCAATTCGTTCGTAGGCGGTGCGGTGTGATTCTAAAACAACAATCACTGGAAAACTACTCAAAGGAAAAGGAAAAGGATAGGTATTGCCAAAACTCACCGAGTTCACTCGACATTTGCCGCTGGTTCTGTGGTCCTTTTAATTCTCCCTTGTCTTTATAATAGTTCACTTGTACACATATATACGTAAACACGGTTACTTCTGCAACCGCGGCGGTGTGGTCGATAAGTTCGCAAATTAAACTTAGGGCGTTACTTTTCAATGAAGTAAAATGCACAAATTTTCTCCGAACTCGAGACGGGTGCGTTTTTCCACAAGTCAAATAAAAACAAGTGAATGAAACAATCGAACGTTTTATTGGGTTTTGTCTTGGCGTGGGATGGGTAGGTACTTGGATAGAGGAACTGGGCAGGTACTTGGGTAAAGCAGTTTTCCAGTAGGTACTAAATCAAACAAAAAGAACATTGATTGGCGCAAACACTGCTTATTGTTAATTGCGAATAACAGATTAGTTTAGATTTAATTAAAAATAACTTGAAATGAATTGTAATGCTGCCTTTAAGAAATGGAATGGACGAGTTTTAGAAAGAGAATGATAACAAAGGTTTCAGAAAGAGTTGACATTTTTGAAAGACAAATTCTTTATACAATATTGAGAAAAAATGCGACACAGACGTTAAATTGAAAGTAAAGGAGTCCATCGATAGAACCAATGAAGTTGAATTTAGATATAAACGAAAGATGGAAAAATAAGTAAAATTATTAAAAATAGGACGACACAACACTCAACAGCAAGCATAATATATGCCTAATTTTAACAGTAATTACCTAAAAAATCTTAGTCGGGCTATTCCCAAAAAGGCGTGATACCAAATAATTTAAATTATATAAAAATAATATATTATGCTAACAGTAAAGCACGCCAACAGACACAAAAAAAACATCCATAAATTTATGTTCCTATCTCCACGATTGTGAAAGAAATAATACAGCCCACTCGTAACGAGACGTGATAATTTAATCAATAGTGCAAAAGTTATACCGTCCCGACCTGTAATAAATAACGGCTGACACTAATTACTCAATTATTTAAAGTCCACGGACCAATCTCGTGGGCTTATCCCATCCATCCATCACCCATCCATCTCGCTGTCAATAGGAGTAGGCATTATCGTCTCTGGTCTGTGGTCCCTGGGGTCAGAACCATGAACCGCCTGCAAAACTACATTCTATTTCATCCAAACATGGATGTTGCGAAAATCTCAAGACAATGTTGATGTGGAGATGCAGGTAAGTAAAGTAAGTATTTTTAGGAGGCCCTGAAGAAAATAATTTCCCTTAGGGCCTATGTCATATTTGAAGATGCTGGTCTTGAAAAGACCCGTGCTGTAAAAGGGAGGAAACACAGAGCTGTCCTCGTCAAATGCCAAGGAGGAGACAATTTAAAATTGCGATGTTTTGACTTTGACGTAATATTTTGTGCTATCGTATATTATATTTACTGAAACACATTCCTTGAACAATAAACCATGCATAAAAACAAAATTACTTGCGTTTATTTGATGAATTTATATGTTTTACGATATTTTTCACGAGAACGACGCTAGCCAATTTGACAGCTCAAATACCGGGAAAAAACTCAGGGAGAGCATAGAGTATTCCATAGAAATTATTCCGATTCCCTAGGTGTGTTCACGGTATTTTATACCTTAAGAACAAGAATGCCCCAAGCGATTATGACCTTGTTCTTCATACGTTTTCTTTATACATAAGAGTTAAAATCGCATTCCAAAAAAAAATTTATTGAACATTTTGGCGTGTGCGCCGGCGCATAACCGGCAAATGACCTTTACTCAAAAACGAGTCGTAGAAACAAACCGTTGTCATCTGACAAATGTATCACATGTTTACCACAGACGTCACAATGTTTACCAGAAGTCACCATTAGTAAAAACAGTCCCGTAATATTTTTGTATCTTCAAAAGCTGCCAAAATATCAACAGTTTGCTTCAGGCGCCATTTTGTTCAAGGCCGAGGTTCCGGCTCTCTGAAAAACCACATTATTACATTACATTAGTTTGAGAATATATTAGAATATTTAGAAGATAATCATGTATCGCATTCCCTTTAGCTTTTACATCGTAGTCAAAACACGAAATTAAAATACATCATAATATTGATCGTGGTAAAACATTAAGTATAGAAAATGACGGATCTGATTTCAATCATACACAATTATCTCTATTAACGGAGAAAATCAATAATTGGTCGGTTAACTTTTTAATCATACTTTATTTAATGGCTTTTATCAAAGTTATGATAGATTATACATAATGTTGAAATAATCGTGAGTAATCTATTTTGCAGATTCATGGCGGGTTATTTGGCCACGGGTTGGCGAGCCATTATGGGATCGTAGGGTCATTAGATCATAAATTCTTAAGTCCACAATAATATCATGAGATCCGCTTTTTTTGCTCGATTTTCAAGACATTTTTCAATCATTATTTTTTATTTTAAGTTTTTTGAGTAAAACCCCAAATTGTAATATTTAATTAAATGAAGACACTAAGTGCAAAACTCAATCGAAAATCTGAAAACAGAAAAATCAGAAAAAGATATTTGCACCTCTGGGACTCAAACCCAGAACCTCTCTACTTTCCGGGCGAGTGCTCTTGAACATTGAGCTAAGGTGTCGATATCCAATTCGGTCACTTTTAGCTGTAACCATACTTCGACTAAGAACCACCCATATAATCATCATTTTCTTAACGCATATTTTTATTGGCTGCCATCTTTATGCATGATAATATGGGTGGTTCTTAGTCGAAGTATGGTACAGTTAAAAGTGACCGAATCGGATATCGACACCTTAGCTCAGTGGTCAAGAGCACTCTCTCGGAAAGTAGAAAGGTCCTGGGTTTGAGTCCCAGAGGTGCAAATATCTTTTTCTGATTTTTCTGTTTCCAGATTGTCGATTGAATTTCGCTCATAGTGTCTTCATTTAATTATACATTTTACAATCTCTGATTTCTCTTGCAAATTTGAAGACTGCGATGGCTTAGTACAAAAAAAATGTTTAAAGTTAAACGAAGCTAAATTATGGTTTTCATTTCAGTTTCTAAGTGTGGCAATAAAAATTATGTTGACTCTCTCGACACTAACTTATTTTGGTAATATTTTTAACCAAAATATGCCCTTTATATCTATACTCAAATTTAATCGATGACGTAGTCAGAAAACGGATCGATAATAATCAAAATCATTGTAAGACAACCTACGAGCATAATTCAACTGTGGTTAGTATTTCAAAATAAAATAATGAAGGTGAAGCACTACTAAGCACTGCAAAATCATGAGATTTTGGTTTGAAAATTAGATTGCTTAGAAGTATTATAGATGCTTGTAAATACTGCAAGTAGATCACATGTTTGTCTTTGCAATAATCGAGCACTTTTTTATTAATCTTTTTATAAGTCCAGAAAAATCAGTCATCAATAATTCATATTACTTGTAAGATTTTTCCCTGAACAATATCCAGTGAGCTACAAACTCAAGGTAATTAGCCTACTGAAATTACCAAAATATTTAGAAATTCGAGAGTCTAAAACGACTTAGTAACAAATGTAATTAATATAATTGATTAAAATCCTTGTACACCACCCCGCTACCCCTCCCTCATATGTTATGTATATAAACCGTAGACTAATAATAATTTGTACTAGTCTAAAGATGGCTCTTGCGAGCTGAAACCGGTTACGGTCAATAAAATAAAAGTGGAAAAAAGTTTTATATTTGTTTTATTATAATATAATGTATCAGTCCTTTAAAAACTGCTTCAAACTTCTAAATCTCTTACATACGAACCCTTTTTCGTTTATAGTTTTATTGTATGACGTGAAAAAAAAATTCTTTAGAAAATGATACTAAAGCTTTTAAATATTTGTGCCTGAGCTTCGCAAAAAAAATAAAAACAAGTTATTGATAGCGGCCTGGTCCCGAATTTTACACAATGTGGTGCAATCACCTAAGAAAAAGTGGTAGGGAGCACTAATCCCGGAATCGGCGCTGCGGCGATCCGAACTTATTAATATTTTTTACGGTGCATGGTTAACTACCCTTTTTTTTTAATAGTACCTATCGAAAAGTATTAATAGGGTAGCGTCCGCGTGGTTGAATTTTGGACCCCGGCTTCGAGTACATGTCTGTCGCCGCGCCCTACACGCCGCGCCTGTGTACGTGAACTTTCAAACAAAGCTGCCGGTGTAATTCGGTTTCGAAATCAAGAATTCGTCAAAAAATGTCGCCACTTCTTAGCGGGTCGTATGGGAACGCGCCCCAGACAGGTTTAAGTGCTACGAATTAGTGAATTTGTAGTATTTCTCCGGATATGGAAAGATTGACGGTTATACTCAGTTGTGAATAATAGTATCTAGCGACTATATTTTACATTTGACGTCATTGCCTGTCTCGGTTACTTTGCCCCGGTGACTTTATCCCGGTGACTAGCTATCACTGGATGACAGTGTATCCGAGGAACGGGCTATTTTTGGAACCAGTTCCTATTGGATATATAAAATGGTCACCAACACTAACTGGGCGAAGCCAAAACAAAAGCCACCCGTAGGGCCTAGCAGCAAAAACATTTATTAGAGCAAACAAACTCACTTTTATCGTTTATAGAGAAGACTTACTTGTATGTTCCCATTGGTTATCTGCGTAGTCGATGGTACCGACTGTTTTATCGTCAAGCCTGTAGGAAAAACTGAAATACTTAATAGGTGTGTTGAAAAGCTTCAGAAATCGATATATTTCATCGCAGTCGAGATGTTCACATATCAATAAAAAAAATAAAAACACAAACTTCAGATTGCTTACACGTCGGTATCTCTGCTTTGTGTACATGTGAAAATGTTGAACTAGTCAAAGAATATGTTTATTTAGGTGTAATTATTGATTGCTTTTTCAAATAGGATTTACAAATAAATAAAGTCTGTGAACGACTCAGATCTGTTGTTAGCAGATTACATAAATTAAAATTTTATGTTCCGATTTGCACACTTCGAATAATTTATTTATCATTAGCTGAATCTATTATAAGATATGGAATTACAGCTTGGGGACTTTCCTGTAAAACAAATGTAAATCGTGTTCAATCAGTTCAAAATTCATTAGTTAAATTATTAGCTCATAAAAGTTTATATGAACAAAGGCATAATGTTCCGTACTTTTACCAAAATCTCAAAATTCTCTCAGTAAGAACAATTCTGTGGTATAAAATTATATTTCCGCATATGAATAGCCCCATATACAAAAATAAACTGGTCCACACTTACAATACTCGTTTTACGTTAAATGAAGGACTAATTGTACCTAAGCATTTAAACAAATATGGACAAAGAACGCTGGACTATATGGTACCTAATAGCTTAAATATGTTACCTGTCGAAATTAAAAAATGTACAAATGGTAAAACAAATATTTTGTTGAGAAATTGGCTTGCCGAAAGAAATAATTTGTATTAGACTAACACAAAAATTCTAACTGCATTTAATTATGTAAAATAAGTTTATATATTTCTCCATAGAAAAAGTACCCATCGACAAACTGCTAAAAAGTAGTTTATTGGGACTTTTTTTTTTCTGTATAATATTTTATGTCATATTGTATTACTTTGTATTTATAATAAATAAATTAAACCTAGAAAAAAAAAATGAGGTTGCATCAACTAGACGGCAATATTGAGATTGGTAAAAAATTAAATAATCAATTATAAAATGTCTAGCTTTCATGTCCCACTTTCAATATTTTATTTATATATAAGTAAAATATAATTAAAGTTTAAGTATAATTCTAACGATCTATACTCAGTTGCACACTTTTTTCTAATCGTATAAATTAGTTCGTTAGATGAACTGCGTACCGTATCCCAATGGTATAAGCTAAAATTCTCCTACAATAATGCACTGTTCCGCCTACCGAGATACCGCAGCGCTACGGAAACGTTCCTGGAGGGAAGCATGAATTTGCCACCACATGGAAAGCTCATGGCGCAGACTACTCCAATCCAAGAATACAATTATAACTGTACCGCTACGGCTGCTTTGGTTTGGATGGAGTCCCCATGATGGTCCTCTGTGGACGAGAGACGGTCAAACATCTCCATGAAGAACTATTCTTAATTAACTAACCATGTCTATGTAGTATTTTTTCACTTCCTTGCTGGTTTTATTTTAAGGATGATTATTTTGTTTCCTCAGAATTATTTATTTATTTATCAACGATATTTTTGAGGGCTTTTACATACGGATAGTAAAATTTATACAGTACTAGCGAGTTCCCGGCAAGCGTTGCTATGCCGCTTAATAAAGAAATTGTTTCTCCCTGCGTGTCCCTTTCCATTCTTCCGCGTTCCCTTTCCGCGTCCCCTTATTACATAATTCAATTTACTAAATTCTGACGTAAGCATTTAAATACAATAGCGAGTTCCCGGCATGCGTTGCTAAGCCACTTAATAAAGACATTTTCGAATTCATTCGTTCATTCATTCATTCATTCATTCATTCATTCTTTAATTCTTTCATTCATTTCCCGGCATGCGTTGCTGTGCCATTTAATAAGACATTTTTCTCCCCGCGTATCCTTTCCCATTCGTCCCGTTCCCCTTCCACCTCCCCTTCCTCTCCCGCGTTCCCTTCCCCTCAAATCACCAAAGTTTGAACTCAATCGGATGATGCAATTTTTATAACAATTTCATTACTCCAGAGCTCACCAGTATATAAATATATACATAGAAACCATCGCTGGCAGGCACACATCAAATCCCCAAAGTTTCGTCGCAATTTCATGAACTCTTAGCAATGCATAATTTCACGATGCCCGAACTTACTGTTGTATATAGTAAGATCGCGGGCATGCGCACATCAAATCCCCAAAGTTTCATCGCAATCGGATGAATGGTTTAGCAACACACAGCACACATACATACATAGGCAGAAACAAACATATTTGATTTTTATATGTTTATATTTATAGTACATAACTAAACTCCTTCGGGACAATATTTTGTAATTGTTTAGTGTCAAAAGTCCACTGAATTGGTATAATTATTTCTCTATTTACAATTATTATGAATCTGAAATAAATAATAATTAAAATGCCGTCGAATATTTGTGATTTTTTAAAGAAGCGAAGTAATTGAAACTTAAATAACAAATTCTCAAATCTTTTGTATACCCATATTGAGCAATTCCGTGTTATTTATTACCCGTGGATATAAAAGCTTACTGATTGATATTCAAGCTGACCTACCAGCGCCAGCGTGAGTCACAACTAATAATAAACTGGATAAATCTCCTTCTTTGATTAATAATTTGTATTCACAGGTGAATCTCGGGGTATTGTTGGATTCAATACTTCATTACGGCATAATCGTAGCTTCATCAAGGTGAATTAAACACTGGCTATTCCTAGTTCAACAACTGTGATTCAATTTATGAGAGGCGCTAGTTTAAAATTAGTCGGAAGGAACATTAGAGGGTGTTTGGAGAATGATGATCAGAAGCAGAAAGTATCTGGGTTGTTCTTCTTTTTAACCTAAATAACTTTTACCACTGTCTCACATTTCCACAACTCTTGTCACATTTTGTTGATAAATGAATTCTCTCTGGATCTCAGAGGGTAAATTGTAGCCAGGGGCGAAGGAGGCCTAAAATGCCTGTTGGGGGTGACAAACATGAGCTGCGTGTATACCTATTTCGAATGACAAACCACGTGACAGAATTAACGTACGACATAAAAGTTGTAGTAGACAAGTTTTTGAGATTTTTAAAAATATTTTATTAAATATCATTAAAAATAATAATTGCTGTTACTTGATAGGTTATATTGGAGTTTAAAAATAGTTTTATATTTTATGTCGTCATATCATTTTTTTGTAACATTATAGAATAAACGCAAGTCGAGGTGGCAGAAGACAACTGTGATTAGTATGAAATAGACTTCTATCACGAGGAGTTACAACTCTGTAACGTAATTTTTATTACAAAAATACAAACACATATTTTTTTAAAACGCACACAGTCGTTACGTCTTTAGTACAGTAGATTTTAAAGTAATTATGAAATAATAATATTGGTAATTTTATTGAATTTTTCTCGACTAACAGGTGAAGACAACTTTATGTACGTTAAAAAGAAGAACGACCCATCTAATGAATATTAAAAAGGGCATGAGATAAGGAAAAGTAAAAAATTATATATTAGAAAAAACTCTGCAGCTTTCAGAATTAGGTTATTTAATTTTAAGGAACTCTTAAATTTGCTCATAAATCCGCTTTGTGGTGGGAACATAATAAGTGCCGATTATTCAAAATAATTTTCTTCAGACGAGTTATTTCACAGAATTTTAACAATTCATCAAAATTTCAAAGTAAATAATTTGGAAAGGTGGTATATTATGTATTTTTATCCGGATTTGGATTTGCAGCTTATAGCCTTTCCTAGCACTGTGAACTGAGATGCGTGTGTAGGGGAAATTTGCCAATAAGAACTCTTGATTATGCGGGTCAAATATATTTACAAGTAACGTTATATTTTATAATGAACTTGATACAAAATTAAAATCGTAACAACTAAAGGGTGACACGAGAGGGAATGTAAAACAGTCGAACTGAGCGGACGCGGGAACCAGAATGAATTTGCAATATCATGCACTGGACCGGAGAGCGACTTTCGGGGATACCAGTCGGTAAAATTTAATTTTACTAATGTTTTAAGATTGTTCAGCCATAATAGCATCTGAGAAAGTCCTCTTGACTCGCAATCCGAAGGTCGCGGGCTCGAGCCCGGCGTTCGCAAATAAATTTTATTTGATCAATTTGTGGTATTTCATAATTAATTCATTAAAAATAATATATAGTAAATTTGCGGCACGTTCCAGAGTGGAAGATACTCTCAGTATCGCCCTGGTGTAAGGACACCTTTCATAATTGAAACGTCACTTGAAATGGCTTTAGCCGTGATTGGTGACCAGATTTGAATAGTCAGGTACTTCCTCCCTTTCTCTTTCCCATCTTCTTCCTCTCACCACTACCTTCAGCTTCACAATATGCCTCGATTGTGGATGCCATAGTCTCACTGAATCAAGACGGAAGCAGTTGGGGACTCTTGTGCTTCCATATAAAAAAAATAAAAGAACATAACTTGAATAGAACTTTCCATTTTTTTTAAAATAATATTTTTTTTCCTCAGAAAGGCATTGTTTCTGACGTATTTTATTTTTATAAAATCTTTCAGCTCACAAAACCTACAACTCAAATCTCGTGATTTTTCATGGGTGTGCGCTAGTGAAATTGTTGACATTTTATCACTATTTTCTCTTTCATTTATTTTGATCTTCAATTCAAATTTGATTTTTTGTCCTATTATAATAAATTTAAGAACGGATCTTGAGTGCAAAATTGTCATAAAATTATCAATTTGTATCCTCGATACTAAAAACTCCTGTTTGGCTGTGGTACTATCTAGGTGTTCCAAGTTCCAAGTGCCGTGGTCTGTAAGCCATGGGCCATAAGCCAGGTGACGTCAGTGGTTAGTGGTCAGTGGTCAGTGGTCAGTGGCTGGTGGGTGGGCGCCATGAAAGCGGCGCGGGCAGGTCGGTATTACAGCGCGCGATTTATCCGCTTGATTTATGGCCATTGTGTCCAGCGAGGACGAGGACTGCCCAACCCAGTAGGTACCCGTCAGTACCCGTGCACTGTGCAACGTGCAACGTGCGGTACCTACCTAGTGCGAGCACCTCCCAGCGGTCCCACCCACCGGCTAAAGGGTTCCGACATTAGAATACCCAAGGTGGTTCAACTCATTCTTACTGAGCTACTTCTGGTTAGTACAGATAATGCTGTATAATAAGTGAAAGTTTTACCGGCATTTCTATTGAAGGTGCTTAGATAAACTAGCACCATTGGTCGTTGGTTGCACAGATGTGAAACTCCGAATTAGTGCCCAACGTTTGACAAATAGCGAGATTTGTCAAATGAAGACAATGTCAATTTCTGAATACAATACGATGGTATATGCCCAAGTACAGTAACAGTATATGTCTAAGAACTAGTTGATCTTCTGGAGCTGTGAAGATTTTGCATATTTATTTAACTGTCGAAAAATAAGACCAGACGCCAAATTATTTGTTGTTTAATTTTTCAATTGTTAAGGAAAAAAATTCATAAATAACATTGATTCCTTTTAAGGAAAATGGCTGCGTGGCCCTTTTCATATACATCTTAAATTTGGATTTGAGGAAAAAAACCCACCCAAACTGAAAATTTATTTTGTGAACAAGGAGTATATGAAATACGAAATGCGCATTTATATATTTGTGTTTTAAATTATAAAATGAAGGCCATCAAAGTATTCAATTATTCATCACTCTTGCAATTATTTGTCAGTTTATTATAATTATTAAAAAAAATAATTTTACTCTATTATCTATACAAAAATGATGATATAAAAAAATTAAAAATGATTTAAAAAAATTATAAATGGCCGATGACAAATGACAAAAATTACAAATTCGGAACACAAATTTGATGAACCTACATATAAATTAAAATTTCCACCCAAAAAAGCCTTTTTTACGATTTTTTTTATCTTTTGCCGTTATATTAGCACGGTAGATAAGGCAAAATATTTTTTTATTCAATATAATTTACTCAAAAAAAAATCCGAAGAGCCTTCGAAATCAAGCAAAATTTTATTCTTTGCCTATTAATCATAATTTAAAACAAAAATGAATAAAAAAAAGCATCTACCAGACATTTTAAAAACACTTTTACTGTTTGGTTGGATATTTTGGCATCGTGTCCAAATTTAAGTTTTGCAGAGAAAATATTAATTTCTGAGTGAATCCGATTAGTAAAAATTATTAAATTTAAAAAAACTATACTCTCAGTAAGACTGGTAGTAATCTAGTCAACTCTATTTCTTGTTAAGATTGCAATCAGTTGCAAACTACAAAACGCAACAATAGATTTAATTTATTTCAGTTATTTACTACCCGACTATATTGATATCAGAAACGTCATTCAGAATCCTTTGTCGGATCCTTTCATGCTTCTCTTCGCTTAACCTCCCGACCACCTCAGCTCCAGGGAATCCTGAACAATGGAGAATACTCACCAGGATGATGAACGCATCAAAGAAACACAGCAATTTAACATCGAGGAATTATATTTATTAATATTTTCATAATGCTACAGTTTTCCAACTCAGTGTCATTGCATTTGTACAATGTAAATTCTATCTGGTGGTAGACATTTTCAGTGTAATGTATAGCCATCGAACAACAAAGTCTGGTGAATGTTAAAATTGACACCGAAATCAAAATCAATGGTTTCAAAAATTGGGTAACGAAAACATTACTTATCAAAATTAGTGCATTATTTTGAAGTCGCAAGAAGCTTTATCTTAAGTTTTATTATTGACCTTTTGTTGGTTTGCAATGACAAAATTGAAGCGAGGCAACAGAATCAGAAGTCTCGTTTCATTGGTGTGCCGAATTATTCGATCAAATTTGTAAGGCACGCCATATCTATAGTTGATATATCGATGTGTTTAGCCTTGTTTGATGATAGAGCTTGAAGATCTAAGCCAGGGTGAAAGACACTCTAAGTATCGCCTTGGTAAAAAAAACAACCATTCATAATCAAAACGTTGTTACTTGAAATGGCTTTTGCCGTTTACTTACCAACCTTCCTCGTTCCCTCCTGACATCATTCCCCATTAAGTGGCCTTTTAAAACCCAGTAAGTAGGTACTATTGAGTTCAATTAAAAGTTCCCATTGGTCTTCTGGTAATAATAACTGCTTGAATGATTTTAATTTGGGAGGCAGGAATGGGTACCGCCGCCCCGGGAACCTTTATTGGATAACCAACACCTCTGCCATAGGTCACCCTAAGTGGTTCGCTACGTTTGGTGATTTAGCAGGGGTGCCCGGGTTCATGGGGTGAGGTTTGTCTAGGCCTTGGAGGCGGATGACCAGGACACACTGAAACCCAGATTCCTACCCACCCCTAAACCCTTTTCCTTCCCAGAACTCTCCTCCCCTTCCTATCCTTGAAAAAAACCCTCCACACAGCATCCCCAAAGATGACATAGGCCCTGAGGGAAATTCTTTTCCTCAGGGCCTCCTGTGTGGAGCTCATGTAAAAAAAAAAATAATAATACGTATGGATGGTTATTCTCTATAGGTAGATGTCATAAACAACATCAAAGCGCTGCAATAGCGATGGAGCCCAAATAATTTTCTCTATACCGATTTTATTGGAATCGTACACAGTTGTATGTTTTAAATTTATTTACGAATCAACCGGCATTATATAATGAGTGGAATGCGTTTACAATTTTATCACTCAGCAAAATGTAAGGTAGGTAGGTACCTAACCTAACAATCTTTACGAGAGGATGGCCGATTGAGTAATGACGATAAAAAGGAAAGAATGCGGAGAATGCATTGCGGGGAGTAGTTAGGAAGGCAAAAAAGGAACTTGTGCTGAGAGCTACTTTATTCTGCGTCAGTTTGCTCTCTCGTCTCTACATTGTATTTGTCAGTTCCATGCCAACTGAGAATAAAGTCAACTCAACACCTCCTTGAAAAGTCATTAAAAGCTATGAAAAAAAATAATTTTAAATTAGCCGATAACCCTAACCTAACGTAACCTATTTAACCAAATTTTAATATATATTTCATCACCCTAGATGACTTATCTGATGGTTCTGAGTTGGTTTCATTCCGACTTGTCCGGTCACCGTATTTGTCGCCTTCATTATAGGATTGTATATTAGCTTGGAATTACAAGCAGGTATCTATAACATAAAGCCTAACACGTGACATCGATAACTTTACAACGGATCTATCTATGGATTTGCATTTCTTAACGTCATACAGCTTTTAAAAATTAAAAATACTAATAAATAGACCATCATATTTTTCGAGACTAAACGGGAATTAATTATTAATAAATGAAAACAAATAACTTTGTGTACACCACTATTTAATCAACAATATCGACATGTCCTGACGGAGAAAACATAGTTTTCGAAACATGTTTTTTGTTTTCATTTATTAATAATGATGACACCACAAAGTGAATTTGCGAATTTTGAAGGGAATTAATTAGTTTATGAGGTCCTTAGTCACACATTTGAACCATTTTATTTTTCCAAGTTATTAATAAATTACTGGCGCGGCCTCCGTAGTATCGGGTCGGTACTCACATATTTTTTAATAATGCCATTCGATATACAAAATTTACTGATTTATTAATGAACGGAGTTGAACTGATGTACGTGAACCGACGAAGCTGAAAAAAGTCGTACACGCAATGAGTTGAATCCGTTCACCTTGTCACCGTTACGAGCATATATCCTACTCCGTGGCTTCTGGTCTTTATCATGAATCTTATGGAGCTTTGTGAACTTCGTCTACCTTACCTTCCTCTGCAGCAAACGGCTTCACGAACATTCAGTTTTCCGTTCCTGTGTAAGTTTGATGATTTCATCATTCTGTGTTTCACAACGTTTCTATCCGTATTCAATATCACCGCGACAATGCATATTGTCCATATTTAAATTGCTCGTGGGTCTATGAACAAATTAAATCAACCAAAAGAGGCGCGAGGTATTATTGTGTGTATTGCATAATACCACCATCGCCCATACCGAACAAAAAGACGAATGATTTCTTAAAACTCTTTGTTAAAGCATCGTATTGAATATTTTGAACACAAACTAATTCAAGGTGTTGGACATGGCGTCTCTTTTTCAAACGATTGCAAGCACGAAATGTTTTCGACGAAAAAATGTGTCTTGTATCTCAATACAAAACACACTTTTTCTCATTAACCCGGTTTGAAGAATGCCTTCTAAAGTTCGATCATTGAATTGACTAGTCGTTTGAGTGTTAGAAAATGCTTTGGCGGGAAACAGCAACCTCCATCCTCAACACACGTAATACAATTTAAACAAAAATCAAAACAAGTAAATTATCATTTAGCTTATTTAATTATCCTAAACCCTTCTTTTCTCCCATAAATAATAACTTTAAAATGTAAAATATTTGTGTCAAAATATCATAAAATCAACTGAAAATAGTTTGTAAATAAGAAATCCAGACAGTTAAGCAACGAGGCATTTTAACGAGCCGAAGTTTTGGTATTTAAAAAATATTTTTTTTAAATATGCAGATCTACCGTCCAATGGATTAGTCAGACATGTTCAAAAAGTCTAAATTTGAGTTGAGCTTGCAAATATTTGTAAAAGTGTACCCTTTATCTGATACAATACTCAGATTATTCATAAACTCCACCAAATCTTTTATAACGCTTGTGGTGAATTAAACTAAATGTTAAGGTTTTCCGGGTCATTAGTAGGATATTTCAAAATGTCATACTTAAGCATCGGACCTTTATGCCTTCTGGTGTTATATTATAACATATTCAATATATATAACACAGATACGTGTAAATAATACTTGATTTATGGTGAGCATTCGAATATTGCTTTCCTTATTATCTCGAACTTAGTATTTGGAGATGTCTGACTAATCAACTGGACGATCGACATGTATGTCAGAATTTCGGACAAGATTTGTCCTACTAGCAATCATTTATGAAAGTTTATTTTTTATTTTTACATTAGCCCCACACAAGAGATCCTGAGGGAAATAATTACCCCCAGGGCCCGTGTCATCTTAGGGAAAGCTGTGTGGAGGGTCTTTTTAAGGAAAGAAAGGAGATAAAAGACACACAGATCTGAGATTCAGTGCGTCCAGGTCATCCACCGCCAAGACTTAGATAAACCTTACCCCAAGAACCCGGGCACCCCTGCTAAGTCACCAAACGTATGGGCGGCGGTACCCGTTTCCACCTCCAAAATTAAAAATTATATTTAGAATTTTTTCGTATTTAAAAAAAAAACGAAAACTATCATGATTTTAAAACTCTTTAAATTAAAAAAACCACCCACTATTTTAAACCCATTGATTCTTCTCAGCAGTTTAATTTGGGAAGGCCCTCTTTTTCAGTTATTTAAAGTTTAATAAAAAGTCCACATGAAATTCAGACTTCCGCAAATGACTTTTTACTGCGTTGAATCGTGGTCCGTACTATCTTGGAACATTATATTAATGGATTGTTCAAATAATCACGACCTTTAATAAAATCGCCATACTGTGAAATGAACATTCGTGAAAAGCCGTGGAATAAAAAAACGCATCAGGTCGTACAATATAGCTTTCGAAAAAATTCGGATACGAGAGAAAAAATAAGATTAGGTTTTTGCTGTAAAAAAAACTTGAAATGTTTCCCACCATCGAAATTATTTTTATTAATGTTATGTAGAATGATGTGAATGGTATACCAATAAAGACCAAGATCGTCTGCAATCTTTCTTGTAGAGAGGTGTTTTTGGCTCAGTAGTTTGAAAACGAACTTTCTTACTAAATCGTAAAATAAAAAAATAAATAAAAAATGTATTAATTCTCATACGTAACTAATCAAAGCAAATTGGATGTACCTAGTATTTTAAAGACATGAATTTATAGAGTTCGAAATTTTGTTGAATATATTATTATATTTATTACTAGCTGGTTCCCGGCATGCGTTGCTATGCCATTCAAATAAATAAATTGTGTCTCCCTGCATGTCCATTCTCATGCCTCCCCGTTCCCCCTCCCCCTTTCCTCTCCTGCGTTTTCCTCCACCTTCCTCGCCTTTCCCCTCCCTCGTCAACCCTTCCCGCGAACCCCACATCCTTCATTACCCTCCCCCTCCCGCCTTCCCTCCCTGCTGCTAAAATATATGAAATACATACATTTCCAAACCACCCGCGCACCAAATGTGGTAATTTTTTAATACAAATTTCATTACGCCAGAGCTTAAAATTATATACAGAAATTCTCTTCTGCTAAAATGCATTATTCTGTAAAATTTTGAGTCAGTCCATGGTTTACTTTCCGAGATATGCGGACCCAAACATACGGAACCTACATTTTTATTTTTTCAATACAAATTTCATAAGGCTAGAGCTTACCATTATATAAAGAAACACTTTTCTGCTGAAAAGCAATGTTCTGTAAAAAATTTGAGTCAATAATCCATCGATTACTTTCCCAGATTTGCGAATGCAAACATACGGAACCTAAACATTTATATATATAGATGTTCTCAGAAATCACTGTTAGAACATTTTGTCAGTTTTTAAAAAATTAGATGAAAATAAGATTTTAAAAATCTTTAGTAATTACAAACTTGTTTTATAACAAACACAATGTTTATGTTTATAATCATTTTAACACATTGATTTCTATCGTATATAGTAAGAAGTTATCGAAAAGCACTAAAGTAGACATTATTGTTTTCATAAACTACTAAAAAAGGTGATTACGTGTCCTAATGTCCGTCTTCAATACAACACCATTTCTATTCATACCCCGTGTTTGGTTCTGAAACGGTTTTAAAAAAAAAACTTAATCTATATTCCCCAAGTCCTTCCATCATGTATTCCTTTCTCTTCCTCCTTTCCTCATAGTCTCCACCAGGAAAAGAAGAAGATGTTCTTACCTACGTGTGGAAGAGTTGAACAATATTGCCACCCAAGTTTGCATTACCTACTTGTAACAGTTGCAATTTGATAGTGACATGGCTCACAACTCGCTCTTTCGAAATATCGCAAATAATAGAAAATTTCGTTTTTATTAAAATAAAAGTGTCGTTGTTGGAAACCTGTGTTGTGCAAATCACATAATCACAACATCAGAATCGATCCTGATTTCCCAATATTGGGAAATCAGGATCGATTCTGAACAGCCATAGGAAGCCGTCAAAAGGTAAGAGACTTCCTCTCATAACCTATTCTCCTTCGATCATACTTCAGAACACAATACATGGTCTATTCGTCGTCAAAAAGGATTTACAGTTCACATTCTCGTGTTGCGGTATCGGCCGCGACACCCCGGTTGAGTGATTTGACAGAGCCCTTTTACAGGCGTGACACCCCGCTGACTGCAATAATATTAACTTTAGATTGTATGTGTATAAAATCAAAAATAGTCTACAAAATCAAATTACTTTCGGCTTCAGAATCTCTGTGATCGGTGGGGCATCTCAGATCTCGGGGTTTATTATTTATAGTTAGTTGAAACAGTTTTTTTCTTCTCATTACTACGTGCTTTTTGAGCGGCGAGGCAATAAAATGTTGTCACGAACTACCTCCTTTGTTACAGATTACTGCGATTACGATGTGACAAGTTGGGTACAGGTTGCCTACACATAACACGGCACGCTTTGTCGACTATAAAAATAACTTGACTATGAGAACACACTGTAAAAAACTTCTTAGGTGCGTACAGGTGTACCAATTAAAAAATACACGACGTTATACAATTATTATTACCTGCAGTATCTACCTAAGTGTATGCGTTTGGGAATAATATTATAATTGATTGAGCGTAGCGAAGTCCTGTTAAGTAACTCGACCGTTTTTCATTTCGTCTGTCTATAAATTTGTTCGTACGTACCTAAGTCCCATTTTCTGTTCAAGATGGTTCAAAAATATTTTTTTAATAAGAAATCGTTTTGACGTCGAACTTTCTAATATGCATTTTTTCAATATTATGCTACCTGCCTGCATGAAAGTTTGAAAAAAGAATTTTCAGTGAGATGGTGATCTTTGGAAAAATTGTATAATTTCTTTTTGGAATTTTTTTAAATTTTTTTTTTTACAATAGCTCCACATAAGACGCCCAGAGAAAAAATAATTTAATCTTTGGGAATATTGTGGGAGAGCTTTTAAAGGAAAGGAAGGAGAGGAAGGAAAAAAGTGATAGGGGTGGATAGGAATCTGGATCAGTGGGTCCATGAGTGTGTGAACGTAAAATAATTCATAATCTGCTCGTTCATAGATGGCGGTAATTTTATTGTTTTAGGAAAATACTTTTTTGCAAGTTATTAATTTGATAATTTTATTGATAAGAGGAAACACGGTCCCCCAGAAATTTGAATAATAGGTATTTTACCAAAATATAGGTAATGCTGTTACCCCCTCCCCCCCCCCCTCCCCAGAATACTGAGTGAAAGGGACAACTGCAGCTCGATAATACCTAAATAATCGGGCTGATAATACCTAAATAAAATTTTCAAAAACCAGGTTCTGTATACGCTATTTTTCTCCTCCAAAACTCTGGACTGATTCTTAAGATTTTTTTCACCAACTGAATTAAAAGAAAATATTTTATGTTTTTAAGTTTTGCTTGTTTAAAAAATAAATTGTCTAGTTTGAACAGTGAAAATCTGTTGATTGCGTTCAAACCGAACAATTTTAACGATTTTTTTAGGGCAACTGCTATAATAAGCAATTTTGTAAAAAAAGCAACACACGTCGGTGGTCGATATCTATAGTATATTAAAAGCTATTTGCACTAGTGTTAAAATCCAGAGAGGATATCGGGGAATATGTGTGGACAAAATGTATGGACAAAACGCGGCTCGATTTCCTCTAAATGACCTCCACAGTCCGAGCAAAGGCTCTTGGATAGAATCTAGAGGTCGCGGGTTCAAATCCAGGCGTAAGCAAATAAATTTATGTTATTTAACATTTTATTTGTTTTTAATAATTATTAATTTTGTTTTGTGGAAATCGCCCTGTTGGTGATGACAGGTGGGTATGGTGATGAGTATCACCCTGTTGAAGACCACCATTTCTATTAGGGTATCTCCCCACCTTCTTTTTCCCCATCTCCTTCCTTTTCCAACTACCTTCAGCCTCCCAACATACCCCAATTGGGGATGCCATAATCTCAATGGCTCCAGATAGTTGGGAGCAGTTTGAATTCTTATACAGTACTTATTCACATAAAAAAGAAATCTACTTGTCCTGAGAAGTTGTCTGTGTGACTTAAATCGCATTGTTATCTTTAGCACTTTAGTAATATTAAATAATAAAACAGTGTAAAAATTTTTACGCCTTCCAGCTATGTGAGGTTTCTTACACTTACCTTCGACTTCTTGGCTCACTTTTCCTCCATTGTCTGCATTGAAGACGACGTTACAATGGTCCTATTATTTTTTATTATTTTCAGGATCTTTGGGCTTCACGGCGAATTGCACTGTTGACATCTATTACCACATAAATTTCAAATTGTTTAAATCAAATTTAAGATTTTGACATTGCTTCCTAAGCCGAAACGTTAAATAATTAACAAGGGAGAAACATATTGATGCAATTGTAACTGAGGGATTAACCTGGAATGAAACTCAGAGAACGACGAAATTAGATATAAATTTTTTTTTAAAATGGTTTGATCAAAATTTACTATCTCTAAATACAGATAAAACTTTTGTTATACAATTCACTCTGAATAAAAATGCTATACCCCTGAGAATCTAAACATATATATATATATATATATATGTAATCCTGATTGCTCTGTTAAAACAAATGTTAAATACCTTGGTGTAATTATAGATAGTAACATAAAGTGGGAATTACAAATCAACACAACAGTAGAAAGGTTAAGAAATTTTTTAATAGAATACAAAACATTAAATTTTGGACTTTTAAGAACCATCTATTTTTCCCTAATTCTATCAGTATTACAATATGGAATTGTTGGCTGGGGAAGTGCGTTCAAAACTTCTCTTTTGCCTTTAGAAATTATCCAAAGAATACTAATAAAAATATTTTTTAAAAAGCCGTACGATTACCCTACCGTCAAATTATATCAAGAATTGAAAGTAACCTCACTTCATATTATTTCTAAAAAAATAACGCTTTTACAAATACACAAATATTTCTTCAATAATGAGAGCTTAACTCTTTTTTCGAACAGCAATACAACAAATATTCTTGGCTCTATGCCTGTCCCGCGCTGTAACATCACAACATCACAACTATTCTACAAATATATTGGAGTTAAAGATTGGAAACAAATTATAAAATCTTCAAAATTTCAATAAAAACATTCTATAAATAACTCATTACATCTGATAAACTCAATTATAATATTATATATCCCTTTATTCCTTATTTTTTTTTTTTTTCTTTCTTTTTATCTCTTTTTCTTTTATCTCCTCTTCTTATTTCTGTAATATTACTTATTCTATGTTTTGTTTTATTTATATTTTACTTATTCTATTGTTTGTTTTATATATATAAAATATATATATAAAAAGATTTTTTTTCTTGTTTATTGTTAATTTTTAATTATTTGTTATAAAGAATAATTTTTATGTTGAGTCAAACTACGATTTACTTACGTTTGCTCCGCCTTTTTGACTCGAGCCTTTGCTCTAAAAAAATGTGTAAAACAAATCAATCTATGTATCTTCGATTGAAAAACTTTACTTATATAAAATGTGATTAATTGTATCATTATACTCAATGAAAAAATACCAATAAACGCATTCACCAATTTCGTCTCTGGATTTTGATACTAGTGCTTTTGATAACTTAGCGTAAAAGACACTATAGAATCTTTCTGGTTCTATGTTAGGTTAGAATCAAACAATACAGGATTTGTTTTATATAACCCAATAAAAACGAAGAATTTAGTCACATTTAAAACCTCAACTGCCATCCTCTTGTAGTGTATTAAAGAGCAAAGATAAAGACCGATAATTCAAACATTTATCCTGGTTTTTTTATCGCTGTCATCAGTTCTTGATAGTGAACAAGAAAAGTACGTTGTAAAGCGATTAGGTATATTTTTTATTCAATTTCCAACAGAGTGCAAGATTGCCCGTAATTTATGCTAATTTAAACAACAAATATTATTTCTTTGCAATAAATAAACGCACACAATCATAGTACGGAAGTGGCGTGCTCGACCAATCCGATTCTTCTCACGGTTTATGAATGGAAAAAAAATATGAATGTATAAAACAAGACTATTCTTTTGTTGGTTCTGAAAATAGTATTAGTATTTTCTGTTTTTTCAAAATACCTAAGAGAGAAAATTGATTATTTTTGCACAAAGTGGAACGTTTGCGCGGCCCTTTTCGGCCCGTTTCATACAAATCTTAAATTTGGATTTGAGATCAAAATACCCAACCAAATTGAAAAATTATTTTTGTAATCAAAAGGTATATTAAATATCTAGTATGGATTTGAGCTACTTTATTTATTTTTGCTTTGAATAATAAGATATAGGCTATTTAATATTTTAGTTTTTTTATTTTTTATTTTAGAGGCAATTCGGGAAATTATTTGTGAGTAAAACAAAAACAATAAAAATATAATGAAATACAAAATAAAAATTAAGAAAAAAAAATCATTTTGATAGGTGTAAATTTAAAAGACAAATTACCTATTTACGGCGGAACAAATAAATGTCGTTTATACATTGAAATTCCTACCCAAAAAATGCATTTTTAAACATTTTTTTATTTGATTTTTCATTGTATTTGTAAAATAAACAAAGTAAAATAGTTTTTCTTTATGTTTTTCATTTACTCACAAATAATTGCCCAAGTTGCCTCTAAAATCATGAAACACTAAAATTTTTAATGGCCTGTATCATATAATTTAAAGCAAAACTAAATAAAGTAGCTCCCATCCGTACTTGATATTTGAAATACCTTTTGATTTCAAAAATAATTTTTCAATTTGGTTGGGTATTTTGGTCTCAAATCCAAATTTAAGGTTTGTATGAAACTAGCCGAAATGGGCCGCGCATACGTTCCTCTTAATAATAACATTATTAAACTGAATTTACTTTGATGAAAAAATATTTAAATGTCTGTAATTTGTTTTGCTTATCGGTTTTTAATTACTGTCACCTCCCCACTGACTCAAGAAAAACGGCTGCGAGGCCATTTTCATCCAGAATTTAATTTTCTTAATAAATTATAAATTAGTCGTAATACAAAACCAAACTGAAAAATATATTTTTTTAAATCAAAAGGTATTGCAAATATTTGGTAGGGATGTGTGCGATTTTATTATTTTTGTTTTTAATTATAAAACATAGGAAAATAAACGAACCATTTTTTCTTGATTTTAGAGACAACTGTGGCATTTTTTTTTTTGTTTCACTGAGTTGATATAAGGATAACTACATAAAAAGAAAAAAACATCATTAATAAGCATTTCTTTGGGCATTTCTTCTTAACAAGACTTAGCTAGAATCAAAAGAGTTATAAAACATCTTCAATTGTTTAGTGGACGATAAAAATCATCTAGACTTATACCAATAACGGTCATTTAGACTTATACCAATAACAGACATTTGACTTATACCGATAACGCTCATTTAGACTTATACCAATTACGGTCATTTAGACTTATACCAATAACGGTCTTGACTTGAGATGACTAGTCTACACATTCTGGACAACGGTGAATTATATCCATGATTAGTCGAGTGTTGATTGAGGAAGAGCAGTTCGTTATTTTATAGTCTACGGAAGCTATGCATATTGAAAAGGGTGAGTGGTAGTAAAGTAATATGCCTATAAAAGCCGAACTGCATGAATAAATAAATAAAATATGGGCATTATCAACTGTACCTTCCTCATTTCCAATAAATAAAAACATTTATCTTCCAATTACCATTCAACGATAAATTTTGTTCGATTGGCATCTATTTACTTGTCAGTCCTACACTTATTTCATTCTTTTATCTTTCATCTCGATGAATCTTCCTATTTTTTTAAAGTTACTCAATTGATATAAGACTTTATTAAAACCTGTGCATAGATTGCTCTGTTCATTGTTTTTCAGGCAACCATCTAAGTGTTTGTTTGTTTGGATATCAGATACACAATTCTAATGTCGATTGTCTGGTGAGATAATATCGGTAATTATTAAAAGGTACATAATTGATACTCTGTTTTGTTCTGATTTTAATTGTTGATAGAAGAATGTGTTGATGTTAGATCTACAGAAGATTAATTAACGGAATACGAAC
Organism: Glyphotaelius pellucidus; assembly: GCA_936435175.1. Taxonomy (NCBI): domain Eukaryota; kingdom Metazoa; phylum Arthropoda; class Insecta; order Trichoptera; family Limnephilidae; genus Glyphotaelius; species Glyphotaelius pellucidus. The sequence goes on from OW386547.1 coordinate 1,179,324, forward strand.
ATTATTTTATACCGAGAATGATATTGACTTGTTTTGCACTAATTTTTCAACATTTTTCATTAATTTGAATTATTATTATTTTATTTGTTGCTATGGGTAAACTTAAAATAATTCATAATCTATTCGTTCATAGATGGCGGCAATTTAACCTTTTTGCAAGTTTTGCCATAAAATATTATGATGAATTGTTTGTTTGCGCCCGTAAGAACGCATTATGAATATGAATAAATACTTTGGTTCCCTTAAAAATCCAATTCTTTCAAGAAATGCATAACAATACAATATTTGATTCACTCTAATATTATTTTAGGTTTACCCCCAACCCCTCAGGAATCAGGCTTACTTTGTCAGAAGGTCAAAATATTTCCGGTTTGCAATAAAATCCAAATAAATAAAATGTTTCTAAACTTATCAGAAAACAAAAAACTGTTTTTGAAATTTGATGAAACGTGTTTATAAATGTTATTATTACAAAAAAATGTGTTTAATTTTTTAAATACGTATGAAAAATTTTAGTAGCATCAATTTTTTTTTTTCATAAGACAGTTATTATTACATCCTGATGAAGCTTGGTCGAAGCGAAACCGGTCGTTGTATAAAATAATAAACATTCGTGGTTAAATCCAGCTTCCAGAATCCAGAGCGTCCAGCCGGACTCTCCCTGCCCATCGCCTTGCACCGCAGTGGGTGGATTGGATTCATACGTCTACCACTCCTGGAAACTCTGATCCCCAGCTTCCTACCCACCCCTCACACCTTTTCCCTCTCAAACCTTCCTTCCCCCCCAACGTAATCTCAAAATATAAAATCATGAATTCACAAAAACCAACAATTAACTTCCTTACAGCGGCGAGAAGCAGGAGACCCCGGTGCGGGCCAAGACTGTTGGTAAATTTTGCCAACATTCGCGGCCTGCACACAAACTTAAACTCAGTCCACCACCACCTTTTTTCTCAACGTCCGAACCTTCTTTTCCTGTCTGAAACGCAGATAGCTGAGCCTGTAGATGCCTCCTATCTGGACTGCCCGGGCTTCACCCTCGTAGGCAAGTTCAGACCTAAAGGAGGCGTCTGTCTCTATAGTCGAGCTGACGTCAACTGTGTGCGACTGTTGAATCTGGAAAACTCCCGATTCGACGTAATGTGGGTGCGCGTCAATCTTGCCAGTACGGTAAGATTCTACGCGTGTTTATACCGCTCACCAAACCTTGGCGAATCAGACACTGCCGAGCTCTTCAGACATTTGAGCGAAACTATTGATGACCTCTTGCCCCGCTACCCTTCGGCCGAGTTTGTTGTTCTGGGTGACTTCAATGTTCATAACGAACCATGGTTGAAGTTCTCTGGATCAACAGACTCGGCTGGCCGACAGGCGGAATCCTTTGCCCTTTGCCACGGACTGGAGCAAATGGTTCAGGAGCCTACAAGGGTTCCTGATGTCCAGACTCACCGATCCAATCTGTTAGACCTTTTTTTAACCACTGTGCCACACGGTTACAAGATTGAGGTCACAGCGCCTTTGGGATCGTCGGACCACTGCCTGGTGACGACCTCAATCCCCGTCAACTTCAGACCGCCAAAGGAGAGGCTGAAGAGGAAAGTGTGGCACTATAGGTCAGCAGATTGGTTCGGTCTGCGGGCCCATTTCAATGCTTTCCCGTGGTCAGCTGTCTGTTTTCGGACTTCGGATCCGTCAAGATGTGCCCAGGAAATCGGTGAAGTCATCACATCTGCGATGGATGGCTTCATCCATTCCTCTGTTAAGGAAACTGGTGTGGGCTCAAAGCCGTGGTTTAGTCGGCAATGCTCTGAAGCAGTGCGACGGAAAAACGCGGCTTACCGAGCCTACAACACATCTAGAACATCCGAAAACAGAACAGCATACAATAAAATGGCAAAGGAAACCAAGAGAGTCATAAATAGGTCAAAATTCGATCACGACCTGCAGATCAGCAAAAAGCTGGCTGCATGCCCGCATGGCAGCAGAGCATTCTGGTCGCTCGCGGGACCAATAGGTCGGAATTTCTGCAAATCCAGTCTACCACCTCTTACCAGACCTGACGGCTCACTAGCGAACACCGCCGCCGAAAAGGCTAACTTATTAGGCAAAATGTTCGCGGATAATTCAACCCTCGACGATCAAGGTGCTGTCCCGACGTCGGTTCCTCACTGCGGTTTTCGTATGAAAAAGCTGAGGATCCGGCATCGGGATGTAATCCAAGTCTTACGAGGGCTTGATGTTAATAAAGCTAGTGGGCCTGATGGAATACCTGCCCTGGTATTACAGAGGTGCCCTGCAGAAATTGCTCCAATTTTGACGAAGCACAATTTTCAATTTTGACATTTTAAAATGTCCCTGAAGTCTGGTATTGAGCCCTCTGGTTGGAAAAAAGCGGTCATCCATCCTATTCCAAAGAAGGGTGATCGCTCCAACCCGGCCAACTACCGCCCCATAGCGATCACATCAGTTTTGTCCAAGGTGATGGAACGTGTGATCAACGACAAACTGCTCACATATCTCGAGAAGAACAAAATCATTAACGACCGTCAATACGGATTCCGGCGGAACCGCTCGTGCGGTGATCTTCTCGCATATGTGACGCATGTTTGGGGGCGGTGCCTGGAACGTTTCGGTGAGACCCAAACGGTCGCACTGGACATTTCCAAGGCCTTTGACCGGGTTTGGCATCGAGGACTTGTCAACAAACTGCCATCTTACGGACTTCCCGTATCCCTGTGTACGTGGATTGCCGACTTTTTGAGGGAGAGGTCAATTCAGACGGTTGCTGATGGTTTCATCTCTTCCTCGCATCCAATAAATGCTGGCGTCCCACAGGGATCGGTTCTGTCCCCGACTTTGTTTTTGTTGCACATCAACGACCTTTTGTCATGTGCACCAATTCATTGTTACGCGGATGACAGTACAGTCCATGACAGCTTTTCGTTTGACAAGCCCCCAAAGGGCACACAAACTCCAACGGCTCGGAAAGCTTTGAAGCAAAGAATGGATGGTTACCTCGAGAGTGTTTTCTCTTGGGGTAAGAATAACCTCGTCGAAATCAATGTTTCAAAGACCCAATCATGTCTGATTACGTCGAAAAGGGATCGAAATGAAAATCTAGTCTCCTTCAACAGACCTTCCATTGATATGCTTGGTGTAACTATAAGTGACCAGCTCAGGTATGGGGGCTCCATCGAAGCCAGAGTAAAGTTAGCTTCTCAAAAACTGGGCGTACTGTACAGGGCCCGCAGATACTTTAATAGTGCACAACTGCTTACCCTGTACAAATCGCAAGTGCGCCCCACGGTTGAATTTGGCAGCCACCTCTGGTCTGGAGCTCCAAAATACTTGAAAAATACCCTCGACTCTGTGCAGAAACGGGCGGTCCGTTTGATAGATTCTCCCATCTTAACGAACGGGTTGCAATCTTTAGAGCACAGGCGTCCGGTGGGAATGCTATCCATGTTCTACCGGTATTTCAATGGAAGATGCTCTGAGGAACTAGCTTCATTGATCCCTTCGGCACCGGTGCATAGTCGGGAGACACGCCAAACGCGCGCCCAACATATGTACACGGTTGACATTTGTCACATGAGAACGGGTCGTTTTTTCGACTCGTTCTTGAGTTCAACAGCTCGGCTATGGAACGATTTGCCGGCATCTGTGTTTCCTCCCTCCTACAACATGGGTCTCTTCAAGACCAATGTTCATTCCTTCCTCTCCTCTAAAAGACCCTCCACACACAGATGACATAGGCCCTGAGGGGAATTATTTTCCTCAAGGCCTCCTGTGTAGAGTTAATGTAAAAAAAAAAAAAAAAAATACAAAGTGTTTGTTTTATTTTTATAACAAACAAGAACGTTTAAAAAATGGCTCACCGTGCGTTTTTCCTATTTAAAATTTCTAATTACCAATTACGAAAGAAACGAGAAGCACATTCATATTTTATTAGGCAAGGGTGTAAGGGTTCACACGTTGTTATCACCTCATGTTTATGTCGTTTAAAAAAAAATAATGAATATTTTATTTTATTTTTATGGCTGTCGGAAACTTTGGTTTCATAGGGGTGCACATTAAAATTTATCAAAGGTTAAACTCTATGAACTACTCCATTGATTTGAATTTAAAGTGTGGAGTTTTCTCTTTCTAACACCGTTTAGATCATATTTCTCACCATGGCAGTAAGGGAGATACAACTATTTATGTGAGACCTATGTGAGCTGGTACAAATTTGCTCTCCTGTGATTAAACCGGTTAAAAGAATATTTCAAAGAACCATAGCCCACGCGGTAGAAATTGCGTGAACTTCGAAAGTCAGATAGAAAAAAACTTTGATGACGTCAGAGTACACTTTAATGAGATATTTATGAAGACGTAAAAATAAAATTGATTTTTTTTTTTAGTCGTTTAACAGTTTGTTTTTAAATATCACTCGTGGGAAGCTATTTAAGCTGACAAAAAGGCTCATTTCTAATGCTTCAAATCCAAAAAACAACAAAAACACTAGGCAATTTAGAAATATTTAGCAATAATTTCATGCAGGTAATTGAAATGTTGTTTCGCAATTATATAATGATAATAATTAACTTTCCCTATTCACTCTGCGATGAACCTGTGATCTCAAAAAATGAATTTTAGGACCTTGGAGTCTATTTAGACAGTAAACTTATATTTAATACGCACATTGATTGATTAATCACTGATAGATCTTACAAAATATTGGGTTTCATACTACATCTGAGTAAATTATTTAAAAATTCGCATACGCTAGTAATGCTTTATTCCTCACTAGTCAGAAGTACCATGGAATTCGCATCGCCTGTCTGGAATCCCAAATACACTCAATACGTCAATAATATACATCGCATACAAAATAAATGTATTAAATATCTCAGTTATAAATACAACAATAATTATATCTGCACTCACCAATCCGTGAAATCCAGGCGAACGGTAGCTCATTTCTCCATAAAATAATACACAACAAAATAGACTGCCCAGAACTTCTATCCCGAATAAATTTTAACATCCCATCTAAAAGAACTCGCCACACCAACCTTTTTTACACAACTAGTAATAATACGGCCGCTGCAGCCAACTCCATTCCAACTCAATTCAAACAAGCAAAAATACCCATATATTTTTTGATTCCCTCCCTCAATTTCAAGCACACTGTTTGTTCTGTTTGTTTCTGCAAAATAAATATATAAGTAAATAAAAATAAACGAGAATCTAAAAAAATTAACAGTATTCAAAATTGTGAAATAAAATAGGTATTGGCAATTGTCAGACCGGCCTGAAGATAGATTGCCTCAATTGCCCGGTGGCTTCGGAGGTCATAACCCGGTCACAGCTATAACCTTTTTCCTCACGTTTCCTCTAAAATACATAATTATTGATAGATGGTAAATTTATTTAAATGTCTACGTTATTTTTAACGGTTAATTTAGACGTGAAATACAAAAATGTATAACGGTACTTTTAAAGTAGATTCTAATGGTAAATTGGTCACATGGAGACGAGTTTTACAAGAAGTCACCTGCAATTAAAAGTAATTTAAGTTTTAGTACCTATCTTCCTACGCTTAAATGATTAACGCCAGTGATTCCCAAAGTGTGTGATATCGCCTCCCTGGTGGTGTTGGAAGAATTCAAAGGGGCGGTAGTGGTTTGGGAGTAACAGGAGGCTGTAAGTATAAACCGGCAGTTGGGAGAATAAGTCATTGAAACAAATTGGTTATGTAAATATTTTGTTTTTTTTTGGGCATTAACTATGAAACAATTTATAGAGATTTTGCTTTGAAGAGTTTTATTTCTCAATGTATATTTGTTACTTATTTTTATTTGTTTATTTTAAAAGTATAACTTTTACAATAAACAAATAATAAGAACAGACATGATTAGATATTATTAGGTGAGGTTAGTGGGAGTGATGATTTAAGGGAGGGGGCGGAGGGGTGGCAGGAGGATATAATAAGGTAACGTGATAAACAATGGTAACTATCAGGGTGCTATTATTTTGTTAACTAATTTAATTTTTGATTAATTTTTTGTTTATTTCTGACGATTGCAAGACAATATAAGCGGCTTATATTAATTAAATATTAAAAATTGAGGTTTTATTCGTAAAGTTAAAATAAAATATCTACTCTATCTAGAAAGTATTTATTTCGGGTTTGAATCTTGCAAGCATACACAAAGATTAGACAGGAATAAAAGACAGCCAATAAAATATGAAGATAATGTGGATGGTTCTTAGTCGAAGTATGATATAGTTAAAAATGTCCGAATTGAGTATCGACATCTTGGCGCAGTGGTAACGCGTTTACCCAGAAAGCGAGAGGTCCTGATTTCGAGTCCCAGAGGTGCCAACATCTTTTTCTGATTTTTCTGTTTTCAGATTTTCGATTGAGTTTTGCTTACATTGTCTTCATTTAATTAAAGATTAAAATACGCATGTTTATATATTTAAATGTTCATTAGGTATGTTAAGGTTTTCACGGCCAAAAGTATTTTTGTTATTTATTTTTGGGGTGTTATGCCGTGTTTCGCTACCTCCTTCTTTAGCCAACGTTTCGGACAGCGTTACGGTGTCCATCATCAGGGCAGATGAGCACTGATGATGCTGTCCGAATCGTTGGCTAAAGAAGGAGGTAGCAAAACACGACATAACACCCCAAAAATAAATAACATGAAAAACTTAAATGTTCATTGTTTAAAATATTTTTTAATGTTTATACTTAGTTTTTTCCTTATTGAAGCTATGGTCTGTTTCTAATAAAATAAACTTTATCTTCCATGTATTTTTAACGGTGACCGGACAACTCGGAATGAAACCAACTCAGAACCATCTCAGATAAGTCATTTAGAGCGATAAAAAAATATTTATAAAAAATTGGTTAAATAGGTTATGTTAGGTTAGGGTTATCGGCTAATTTATTTTCTCATACCCATAGTTTGTGAAAATATCAAAATTTTCAAAATGACGAATATTTTTCTGAGGCGCGGCCGAACGAAAAATATCTCGGAAAAGCGTCGGTGACCCAAAACAGTTAAGGAAACGCTGATTTTAGTGATTTGAATAAACAATTTATCAATTTGAAACGTATGGACATTCATTAGACCAAATAATATAATGTTTTAGTGTCAAGCGAGCACGGGCGGGGAACATTTTTTATTAGACACAAATATTTTTATATCTTCCATACTAAACCACACGATTCATTAGCTGTAATTTACGTGGTCATTTTTTTCAACTTTCAAAACTGACAGATGAATTTACTACACACCTAAGGTCTGGAGACTTCGATTATTAATTTGACCACAATTTTATCGATAAAATCGAACATCAATAAAAACATGACAATTTATTGAAATTAATCAATTCTAATAAATTGATTTTTCCAGAAAGTTAGTAGGGCATCTCAATTACTCTTACAAGAACTGACATTTTTGTTTATGTATCAATATTTAAAAACGTTGTGAATAATCAATCAATCATTTAGAAAAAAAAAAGTTTTTATTCTAAGCAATGATCTTTGAAATTTCCTGAAAAACCACACATTTTTTTAAGAGGCCCTGAGGAAAAAAAATTCGCTCAGGGCTTATCTTTGGGGATGCTGAGTGGAGGCTATTAAAAGGAAGGAAAGGAAGTTCTTCCTTTCCTTCCGGTTCTTGGAAGTTCTTGGAAGGAAAAATCTCTCCCACTGCGGTGCAAGTGGATAGATCGAGAGAGACCAGCTGGAGAGGTCAAAAGATCTTCCTCAACCAGTTTCTTCCGATCTGGCCCGCCACGTAGTAGGCAAAAGCATCTGAGACCTACATAATCCTCACCCCGTGATCCCGGGGTGAGGATTACCACCATAAAACCACCATACGTAGCGAATCACTTGGGGTGACCTATGACAGGGGTGCTGATTATCCAATAAATGGTTCCCAGGGCGGTGGTACCCATAACCGCCTCCCAAATCGAAGAATTAAGCTAGACGCGTTTTATCAAACACGGCAAACTTATTTTTTGGCACCATTTTATTGCAAAATTAATAAAATACTCAGTTTTGACCTCTTTTATTGTTTAAAAAACAAATTTCGTTAGCAATGCTTACTTCATTAGTTTTCTTCAAACATGTTGGTTTTTTAAACAATAAAAGTGGTTAAAATTAAGTTTAATTTTTATTTTTAATTATTTTTTAATTGAAAATCCTTGCTTAGTAGAATATTTTGCGTTTATCTCAGACTTAATGCTGTGTACTATGTGATAATTGCAATTGTTACAAATTTTGATAAGAAGTCGACAGAAGACCTCAAAGCAATGGTGTGCCATTGTTTGTAGACAATACACAGAGATTTAAGTCAAGGTAATTTGGTGGCATTGTTTTATTTACAGAGCGGCGTGAATCGGCTACTTGCGGCGAGAGATTGCGGCGGAACACTTTGTGGTTTTGATACCAAATAACAATATTAAACCCCGCTTTATTCTGAGGCCACCCAATCGGAAACAAATAAATCTATATTATTTTCATTCCTTTGTTTGACACCGGATACATCTTCGCCGTGATTTCACTGCTAACCATTGACAAGGATCAAGCTAGATTGGAGGATGTTTATTTATTATAATGCTTATTTTACTCCTTTTTACGCCCATTGAAGCTTTTACATTTAGTACAAAATGATTATTTTTTTTTACATTTTTAAGGCTTAGTAATAACAACAGGTTAATAAAAATAATTTCTCATATTACAGTGCGCAATTGATTTGAAGAAAATAAAATGTTACACAATAATAAACTGAAATTAACATAAATAATTTGTTGACATGAAAAAATTGTTCAAGTAGTTTATTTTAAATTGATTAGCTGATGGTTTGAACTGTGCAACCAACGTCATCTCTAAGGCGTCTCGCATTTGTAGACAAAGACGCCCTATTATGTGTAAGCGAAAAAGTATTCGAGCTAAATGAATGCTAAACGAATGCTGTAATATATCATCATGGGCCGAGACAGCTTGTTACATCCACCATTTCCCTTTGTTTAAATTGGGTCTCAGTTAAAACAATGGCTAAAACAGCTTGCAGCAAGTAAACGTAATTAAAAAATATAACTTTTAAGTTCTGCAAGTATTATAACTTTTATTATTGTGACAGCTATTTTGGATAATGGCGTTGAAAGAATTTCAAAACGAATCAGCTGTCACAAAAATAGAAACTAAAATACTTGCGGAACTTAAAAAACATTATTAAATTCGATTTACTTTGAATAGAAAATAAACGTGTTTTTTTTTTTTTTTTTTTTTTTTTTTTTTAACAATTTTTTTGGTACAGTTGGTAAAATTTTGTTATACAAACTTTTTATATAAACAGTTTTAAAAAAGTAGAGAATAACATAATTACATTAGATTAACCAAAAAAATCCCACATAGGCATCGCCAGTTCGTGGGTATACTTGAGTGATTTTAAGACAGATAATTACTCATAAACATACAATATGTTGTAGAAGTTTAAAAAAAAAAAAAAAAAATTAAATTAAATACATAAAGAATAGATTTAGTGTTTACTGAAATACATTCAAAAGACATGTTTATAAAGAATAATAAAAATTTGGTTAAGTTACAGCATAGGTCAGATGTTACAGCAAGTAAATGTTTGTGTCGACGGTATTTATCCAAGACTTTAATACATTTTTATACTTGCTGTAGGTGGATATATTTTTACAATCAATTTCTGTAGCCTTATAGAAAGCATTATATATTTTTGGTGTAATAAAATATGCATGTCTTTGCGCAAGCCTAGTGTTACACAGTGGAACTTCAAATACATTATTTAAGGCGATCCAATAGTTCAGGAAAAAATTGAAATCAGAATTCACTCCCTTTTATGGGAGGAGTTTAAAATTACTTGAGAAAAAGCTTTTGGAAAGGTTGGAAAAGGTATTTGAGAATTTTTAATTGCAGGTTGATTTCGTAAAGGCCTGAAAAAAATATTAACTCCTTTTTTACGAGTTGTTTATTGTAATAAAATGGAAATTTAAATTTGATTTCACGGAACCATGCGACGCAGGCCTGCACGTCTATTCCTCGCTCCGGTCGAGGGAGGTCTAACAAAAAATGGGTGGAGTTAGTCAGTAGTTCTTCGGTGGACGGCATAGAGATCACTTTGAAAATCCTAATTCGTCGACTGCCGGCCATATTGTGAAATAACAACGTGAAAATGTATATTTTATTTTATTTTGTAAAGTTCTGGCGTAAATATACATTTTTTTTACGATTATCATAAAAGAAACTGAATTTGCCACATTATACAATAAAACTATATCCGAAAAGGGGTTTTTAAGTATGAGAGTTTGCACTTGAAAGTATTTTTTATAGACCTAATACTTTATTTTTTTCTAGGCTTATTAAAAGACTTATTAAAAAAATGACCGATATTTTTAAGGGCCAAGATTTGTTCTACACGCTGTATTTAATTGAAGCATCTATATACTTCTAAGCGATCAAATTTTCAAAACAAAAACATATGATTTTGTATGATTTTGCATTATTTACTATGTCTTCATCTTAACCTATTACTAAAACGCTTTTCATTTTTTGTAAAAATAACATTTCGTGTAAATATATATTTTAAACATATATTTTAAACATTGTTTACAATTTAAAATAAAAAATTTAAAATTTAAAATAACACAATCGATAAACAACCAACAACGTAGGGTAAATGGTTGATATTAGTTGCGTAGAAGATAAAACCCGTTTATTGTGCGCACACATTTTGAAATCGGAATTTTTTTTACAATGGCTCCACACAAGAGGCCCTGAGGAAAATAATTCCCCTTAGGGTCTATGTCATCTTTGGGGATGCTGTGTGGAGGGTCTTTTTAGGACTGGAAGGAGGTGATCTTCTGAGAAGGAAAAAGGTATGAGGGGTGGGTAGGCATCTGGTGATTAGTGTCTCCAGGAGTGACGGACGTATGAATCCAGCCTTCCCACTGCGGCGCAAGGCGGTATTCCAAGAGACTCAAAATTCAAAGCTTGAGAAATCAAAAGGTTTATCTCGACCAGTCTCTTCCGATTCGGCCTGCCACGTAGCTGGCAGGTAGATGCACACACCGTCAAAACCCGGACAAACCTCACCCCATAAACCCGGGCGCCCCTGCTAAATTGCCAGTGAGCTATAACAGAGATGTTGGTTACCCAATAAATGGTACCCGGGGCGGCGGTACCCATACCCGCCTTCCAAAATGAATAAAGACAATCGTCTGTTAAAAATTTTTCTCCCGTACTGATAATAATAGATAACCCGATAGAAGTATGGATGTGTTTGAATCTCCGAAGTAAGCTAAAATTTCAGATGAAACTGATCATAATCAAAATAAAACTGTTTTAAATTTGCATCGTTTGCTTACTAACTGGTAAAAAGCTCACCTGGTCAGTTTTATGTCAATGGTGCGAGACAAATGGTAAGAATCATTAGCGCCAATTTTTTACAATTTTTTTAAGTGTAAATTATTCAATGTATTGTATGAAAAATTACGAAATATTTACGAAAAATGGAAGTTACGAAAAACGATGTCTGCTGGAAATATTTTTGTTAGACCAGTTTTAGTGGGATTAATTTTATTGTTAGCTCCCAGATATCCTACTTCTCGTTGCTTGGACAAATATTTCTTTTCTGGATCCTCGAAATATTCTTTGTTTCTTTTTTTTAATGTGTTTATTTTTATATTGTGGTTTATTATTAAGTACCTATCCTATAGTGAGTGTGATACAATTTTGTAAATCAAATGTATCTTAAACATCTACAAAGTTATTCAATTTAATGAAAAAACTTTTTGAAGCTTTGCATTGTTATAATCCTCATAGTCCAATCAATTTAGCCAAATTTCTTGCAACAGATCGGGTGGTTTTGAATTTTTTGAAATATCGTTTGGGTGATCACAGTGATGTTAAAACCAAGTTTTTGACTTTGGCGAACCCCCACGCCCAGCGTTACCCAGAAAAACAGAAAATTCTTTCACTTTGTTTGGTTTTTCCATACATTTAAAAAAAACTGTTATTATCTGTCGCAATAATCATTAAAAGCTTTTTGAAAGACGAGCACATTTTCTATAATTTGAGCACAAGATGAGCTAGACAGATATGACGATTTTCCCGATAAAACCAATATTTAATAACAAGTACAAGTTCCTTCTGAAGGTAATAATTGAATTTGAAAATACATCCTAGTCTTCATGTCCGCAATATCTATTTTATAATCGAGTCATTATACAATAATTATTGCGGACATGAAGACTTGGATGTATTTTCAAATTCAATTGTTACCTTCAGAAGGAACTTGTACTTACGTATCCCTGATGATCTCGTCACTTAGAGCTATAATATGTGTATAAATGTATACAAATGTGTATGTACATGTAAGCATATATGTATGTATATAATATGTGTATGTAAAGTGTGCACACGTATGCATATACTATTATTATAATTTATCAATAAATATTTTTATATGTCAAAAAATTCAAGCACTATAATATTGAAATATACTCGTACATGCGTTGTTGACCTAAGTGAAAACATATTAATAGCTTTTTTATAGTTAGAACAGACTCTAATGCAACAATTGAAGAATCAAAGATAGATATGGTTTCAATCTTACGAAAATTTCAATCTTGGTCTTTGAAATAAAATGCCTGCCTTCTTGCATGGCTTAAAAACGGTTCATTACCATGAAAAAATAATGTTCAACGTCTACTGGAATTTTGAAATGGTGATTATTTTAACATTAAGAGTTTAACAGCCTATCGCCCACCTGCAGGCCCTTATCAACGTCCAAGTTAATATTCATTGGGCTCAATCTGATCGGAATAATCACAAGCCGTACACCTCTGAAATTCCATACAATTACGCATTAAATTTAACATGCATACCAATTAGAAAAGCTTATCTTCGGTGCGGGCTCTATCCAGCGTCTGATCTTAAACGTCCGTGTAAAACTAAACCTATGGCATCTGTGTGATGTAACATAAATATATTATAATATGTTGGTAATATCTACTCGAATGGTTCAATCTCGGTGTAAGCCAAAACCAGGTTTATCTCGGTCATTGATGTAGAAAATTCTAACCGTTTCAGAGCCTGTTCTGAATCTATGTCGTTCTTTGTGGTTGCGGATTTCCTCTTGAAAGCTAAAGGTAAAAGTTTTAGATCGTGGCTCAAAAACCTGCGAGCTTTCCAAAATTAATCCTGTGGACACCCAATTGCATTGAAGAAGTTATTTTTTTTTTTAATATTTGAATACCGCACAAGATCCCCTACTGCTCCCGTCTGGAGCCAGTAAGACTTTGGCATCCCCAATCGGTGTATGTTGTGAGGCTGAAGATAGTGGGGAGGGGAAGGAGATGGGAAAGAGGAAGGCGGGAAAGTACCTGCCTATTCAGATCTGGTCATCAAACACGGCTAAAGCCATTTCAAGCTACGTTTCAATTCTGAACGGTGGTCTTACACCAGGGCGATACTGAGAGTATCTTCCACTCTGGTTATGTACGCCGCATGCAAGCTAGAAGATAAATAAATCACTTTGGAATTTTAAGCCGCCGCTACCCGAATTTAAACCTATTTCTTACATATCTCCCTTAAACATTTGAAGTTTTTAAGCTCCTAAAAAAATATATGTGATTTTTTTAATATAATGTCTAGACGTGTTTCACGCCAAAAATATGAAATTCCCTCGATAGAAAAAAATCGCAAAGTATGCTCCGAAAATTGTTATAAACACGTTCATTTAACTTATTTAAGAAGTTATATGTATGTATGAAAAAAATCACAGTGTTTCTTTAAAGGTTATTTTAGATGTTTCCCACGAGATTTTTGATATATTTTAAACGAGTCCTGTTTTATTAAACATTTTCACAATTTTCGCTTCAGTTTTAAATATTAGCGCGCTCTCTCCAACATTTGTTATTACATATTTCTCCTTCTTCTTTTTGTTGGGGATACGCCAACGATGACAACATATCAAAGAGGTAGCGTGACATATGCTTACTTAATTGGGATGATTATTGCACGGCTTGACTTAAACCTAACAAAGACCAAAAGACTAATAATTATTTGGAAATGAAATGTTCAGATGCATTGATTCGCTTCTTGCCGCACGACGTCTGGGGTAAAAATCTATGGGTCAATGTAACAAGGAGTGGCAGACGAATCAATCCATCCTTCCCGCGAGACGATGGGTCGGGAGAAACCAGCTGGAGAGGTCAAAGGACTCCCCAACCCGGCCTGATCCCGATCTGAAAGTCTAATTAAATAGCCTGCCATGCAGCTGGTGGGCAGGCACATCCGCCACAAAGACCTGAACACTTCACCCGATATACTGGGCATCCCTGTTAAGTGGCCTGATGGAATACCTGCCCTGGTATTGCAGAGGTGTGCTGCAGAAATAGCTCCAATTTTGACGAAGCTTTTCAAAATGTCCCTGAAGTCTGGGTCTGTGTCCTCTGGTTGGAAAAAGGCGATCATTCACCCTATTCCAAAGAAGGGCGCTCCAAGCCGGCCACCTACGCTAAATTATTTTCCTCAGGGCCTCCTTTGTGGAGTTAATGTAAAAAAAAAAAGAAAAAAAAAGTTGGCAAACTTAGCGAATCATAATAATGGGTCCCAGTAGTGCCCATACCCGCAAACAGCTATTCATGGTGTTACTTAATATATTATTATTAATGATGCGCCATAACATTATAATAGCTGTAAAGTGTGTGTACTAGAGTAAGTAGGTGATAACGAACACAAATTAAATGCATGACACGAAAGTGTACGCTATCAAAAATCTAGCTTTCTGATTATGTACAAACTTGTACAGATACATACTAACCTGGCAGGCCACTCAAATATAAACACAGTTTTATTTGAGTTGACTTTATTCTCAGTTGGCATCGAACCGTCAAAATCCAGAGAGGAAATGGTTCCATGCCAACTGAGAATAAAGTCAACTCAACACCTCTTTGAAAAGTCATCAAAAGCTATGAAAAAAAAATTAAATAGGCAATAACCCTAAACTAACGTAACCTATTTAATCAATTTTTTATAATTTTTTTTTCACCACTTTTAATGACTTTTCTGGTGTGGTTCTGAGTTGGTTTCATTTTGACTTGTCCGGTCACCGGCTTCGCTAAAGGGGTTGCTATGAGATTGAATTGAAGTGGAATGTTGTGGAATGTCCTCGAATATTCTCGAATGTTCAGGACTGTTCTAGAAATTTCTAGAGGCGAAACATCCAGTCCTTATATCTTCAAAGCACGCTCTTCAGGTAAAAACAGGAACCTTCTTCATGGATGGGGAATAGAGGGCTACCACACCATATAACTCCATTGATCGTACCAGCACTCATTTCTAAGTTTTAGCGGCACGCACATTGTACATTACATTTTATAATATACTAGCTGACCTGGCCACGCGTTGCCGTGACGTGAAATCGAAACGCAACACCACCTACAGAATGGTTACCCAACCTGTGAAGTGTTTTGTGTCGATAAATTAACTCACACCGCCATCTGTTGGAAACTTGTGGAACTTACAAATAATACAAGGCATTGTCCTATGACAAACATTTAGTGAACATTTAATTCGCAATAATAAATATTGTGGTTAATAAACGAGCTAAAAACCATGCTATCTTTTAAGTTAGATTAAATTACACACAGTAAGCCAAATTTCATCAAAATCGGTTAAGTAGTTTCAGAGTTTATCTCGGACAAACGTAGTGACGCGAGATTTTTATATATAAAGATATTGATTAGTGGCAAAAGAAGACTTGGCATTTATTTTAAATAATACTTCACAATAATAAGATAGCATTAAATTATGTGTTTTTTTTACTTCAAGAGTCCATTTCCCTAATGATCTCTTTTGGATAATCCGTTACTGGGATGTCGTGTCCATCAGTAATTTACTATCAATATAATATTATAGAAATTAGTGCCTTGGGTGTAAAGATGACACGAAAAATCACTTTATTATTTTAACGTGCGCTCGGGGCCCTATCAATCATTCAAATAACTATACTTGATGGTAGAAGAAACGGGTTTAATCACAGTGCTTGTGTATTTTTGCTTCCGATTTTGGGAGGGAAACGCCCTAATGTCCAGTGTTCGCATTTGCCTTGGGATAAAATTGTGTAATCGGACGCATATATTATTTCTACCAGACCGTCCTACTTTTGACAGGGGTGGATTTAACCATTCGAGAGGCCTACTCGCATCCCCAATGAGGACACCCTTTTTTTCCAATATTTATTTTTTAAATTTTTTTATTTATGTAATTACGCCTATTTAGGCATTACATATCTTTAACAATATTTACGAAATTATACGCGTAAATAGTGCAGGAAACGACTGTTTAAAACACTTGCACAAAAATAAATATAAAGTTAAAATATTAATGAATTTGATCCACATAGTTCGTAGGTACAATATATATAAAAAAATAAGAAATATTAAAAGTCTAAACTAGTTTTTTTTTTTTCAGCCGACAAAATACTGTTAATGTGTTTGTCAATTTCAATTTGGGAGGCGGGAATGGTTACCGCGGCCCCGGGAACCTTTATTGGATAACCAACACCTCTGCCATAGGTCACCCCAAGTGGTTCGCTACGTTTGGTGATTTAGCAGGGGTGCCCGGGTTCATGGGGTGAGGTTTGTCTAGGTCTTGGAGGCACACTGAACCCCAGATTCCTACCCATCCCTTAAACCCTTTTCCTTCCCAGAACTCATCTCCCTTCCTTTCCTTTAAAAAACCATCCACACAGCATCCCCAAAGATGACATAGGCCCTGAGGGAAATTATTTTCCTCCGGGTCTCCTGTGTGGAGCTCATGTAAAATAAAATAAAAAAAATTTAAATAGCTTTATCAAAATATTCCCCTACTTGATGAAAAAAACTTCAATAAGGTATGCTTATATATTAAAATTGATGTAGGTAATTAATTGTAAATTCCTACTAAATATATCAACAACATCTGAGTATTTGTTTCCTAGCTGTTGAATCCGTCGCACATAAATATACCAAACCACCCACCCGTCGCATTGGAGTGTAATATTGCGACGTTGATGTAGAATTGTTACAATAATATGGTAGGTTCTGTCTTGTAACTGACAGTACCTACCATTCTTGTAACTGACAGTATTCCCCACAACTTTAAGTAAATACGGCAGTGACTTTATTTTAATAATTATTATTTATTTTTTACATTAGCTCCACACAGGAGGCCCTGAGGAAAGTAACTCCCCTCAGGGCCGATGTCATCTTTGGGGATGCTGTGTGGGGGGGTCTTTTTGGGAAATGAAGGAGAGGAAGTTCTGAGAAGGAAAAGGCTGTTAAGGGTGGGTAGAAATGAGGGTTAATGTGTGTCCGTGAGTGACGGACGTACGAATCTATCCTTCCCACTGGGGTGCAACGCGATATTCCGATGGAGTACGGCTGGAGAAGTTAAAGGGACTCCCTCAACCATTTTCTGCCTATCCGGCCTGCCATGCAGTTAAACATCCGCCGTCAAGACCCGGACAAACCTCACCCCATGAACCCGGGCACCCCTGCGAAGTCACCAAACGTAGCGAACCACTCGGGGTGACCTATGGGAGATGTGTTGGTTATTCTATAAATGGTTCCCTCTATACTACAATATTCCACTATACTACAATACATACTTCAATATTGTACCCATACCCGCCTCCCAAATTAATATTTGAATATAAGGAGCGGTAAATTAAAGGTAGTCTTAATATCAGAAAATGTTTTAATTCATAATTTATTTCAGCACTAACAAAATACTCACATAACCAAAAAATGCACAGTAATAATCGAAAGTTCTAAATGCGTAAAAAGTAACCTGCTGTTTTGTGTAAAAATGGAGTTAAGACCTTTTTTTTTTTTGTTTTAGGCAATTCACCCTGGAGAGAGTGCTTTGTGCCGGTAATATTTAAAATGGATAAGAAATTTCGGTTAATCTAATGGGAAAATAATAAAACAAATTAAATATCATATATATTATATATTTATCAAAAATCAAATCAACAAAATATGGACTAAGATCCCTAGAATACATAGCTCACACAAAATATAATCAACTACCCAACGAGATCAAACGTGCAAGTCAATGTAAAAAGACCCAAACTAACATGCTCAAACTTCATCTTATTAATGACTATCTGAAATAATAATGTTGTGTATGTCCCCATCATATGTCCATTTAATACATACAGCTATATGTTTCATGTAATGCGTATCATTCCCGCAATGAGTTTATTAACTCCTGGGAGTACAATGCTTTATATAATTTACTATATTCTGTATTGTATACTTTTCATAAATAAATAAATAAAATAAATAAATATTGGACTCATTTAGATCACTAAAACAAATTAAATATTGAATTCATTCAGGTTAATAAACTTACATAAAGCTGTATGAACACGAGAATTGTTAAGAGATAAAAGGTATGAAATGTTAAGGGGGGACTGGTGTGTGATTTTAATAAGCCGGCGGTATATGTTCTTGAAAGATGAATGGTTTTTACAGTTAAAGAAAACGTGGTCGAGGGTTTCCTCTTCCACACCGCACTGGCAGAACGGATCATCTAAAACTCTAATTCTAGACAAGTGAGATGCAATTGAACAGTGGCCAATTCTCATTCTCGAGATACATGAAATGAATCGTTTTGAAAGTTTTTTACCGTGAAACCATGGCTTAGCAGGGATATGGTTTTGAATTCCCGCATAGAAAGATCCAGTTCTTATTTTGGAGACTGCCCAATTTTCTTCCCAGGCACGAGTCATATTGGATTTAAGAATCGGAAAGACATCGGATATAGGAATTCTAAAATTTAGTGGAATAGTTCCGGAATCTGAACCAGATTTGGCGAGAAAATCGGCCATCTCATTACCCTCGATACCCAAATGGGCAGGGACCCAGGCCAATATCGTCTCAAACCCAGATTCACTAAGAGAATTGAGAAGATTTTTTATTTTACATATAATATTGTCTTCCGGATAACGTAAAATATTTGACCTAATTTTAGTTAGAGCACTTAGCGAATCAGTACATAGTAAGGCTCGATGAATGTTGAGAACCTGAATTTGATTTAGCGCTTGTTCAATTGCAAAACATTCGGCTGTAAATATGGAAGCTTCTTTCGGTAATTTATAAGTGAGATTGATGTTGAATTCTGGACTATATATAGATGCTCCACATCTTTTATTTTCAAATTTGGAACCATCCGTGAAAAGGATGGAAAATCCAGGGAATTTCGAAGCCACTATGCTTTTAAAGCAATCATCCACATTTTGAAATTTATTTGGGGAAGATAAAATATTCTTCCGAAAGACTGATGTTATTGTGTTCGGCATAAAAGTGATTGCCTTAAATGGAATATTGTATATAGGAAGATTGGGAACTTCTTGAAGATATTGGAGGGAAGATGATAGAGAATTATAGAGATGAAAACTTTTAATTAAGAGAGGAAAACATTGTTTTTCTCTCAATCTTTTGTTAGAATTCAAATTAACACTTAACCTATTAAGACTTTGTTTAATAGGATGATGTGATAACGATAAAGCCTTGAAAATATATTTATTGGCAAGGAATTGCCTTCTGAAATATAATGGAGGCTCCACACATTCCACCTGAAGCGCATTAATTGGAGAAGACTTCATAGCTCCAATAATCATTCTGAGGGCTTTTGATTGAATTCTTTCCATTTTCTTATCTAGATATTTAGGGAGTGGGTCAAAAAGAAATGAGCCATAATCCAAGTGGCTCCGAACTAGGGAATTATACATTAATTTAAGAGTGGTAGGATGAGATCCCCACCATACTCTGGAAACTGCTCGCATCATATTAAGTCCCTTTTCACACTTTGTAGAAATTATCTGAATGTGTGGAAGCCAGGAAAGTTTATGGTTCAAAAGAAGACCAAGGAATTTGATTTGAGTAGCGGTTTGTAGAGGCACATTATCAAAAGAAATTGAGAATTGGGGAATTTTTCTTTTGCGCGTGAAAGCCACGACCCTTGTTTTAGATGCCGCCAGATTCATCCCATTTAATGACAACCAGCTTTTAATATATTGTAAAGCCAAATTCATTTCCTTAGCTGCAAGAATAATATTTTTATGTAACAAATATATAAGGATATCATCCGCAAAGTAAAGACGCTTGATAGAAAAAGGAATTACTGAGTCTAGGTCGCTTATATAAATATTAAACAACAGAGGACTAATAACAGAACCCTGGGGCAAACCTCTCCATAGTTTGCGCCTTAAGCATTTAGAGGAAGACTCAATAATAATGGACCTATCTGAGAGCAAATTAATAATAAATTGGACTAATTTCGGGGGGATTTGTTTTTTAATTAGCTTTTCTTTCAAAACATTCAGTAAAACATCATCGTAAGCTGATGAAAGGTCAAGGAATGTGGCCAATGTATAAGAATTTAGGGATTGGGAAACTCGGATATCAGTTGTGAACAAACTTAAATTATCCATTGTAGATTTCTTTTTCCGAAAACCATACTGATTTGGTGAGATAATATCTTGACTTTCAACAAACCACTCTAATCTGTTCTTCATCAACCGCTCCGCTACTTTCATCAAACATGATGAAAGAGCAATAGGCCGATAAGACGAAATTTCAGATGGATTTTTTCCAGGTTTTAAAATGGGAATGATTTTTTGAGTTTTCCAATCATCCGGAATTAGTCCTGTTTCAAACATATTATTAATAAGAGATAAGAAATATTCAACCGCCATATCAGAAAATGATTTAATGAAACTATTAAGTATTCCATCGGGACCCGGAGCAGAGTCAGAAAGGGTTCTTATTACTAGTTTCATCTCATCAATGGAGAAAGGAGCATCTAGCCAGTTAGAGTGAGATGGATATGGCTTAATAGAAGGCATTTCTTCACATCCGGCCACTGATGGGGGGGCTATTTTATCCGCAAATCCTATAAGAATTTCTTCTGATATATGCTTGGTTCTCGGCGGAGAATACGATGATCCGAATTTTTTTAAGCTAGACCAAACTGAAGATTGGGGAGTTTCCGGAGACAGGTTCTCACAGAACTTCCGCCATCCAGTGCGTTTTTTATTTTTCAAAATTCGTTTGGTTTCTGCCTGGGCTTTTTTAACTGATAAAAAATTTTCTAGTGACATACACTTACGAAAAGAGGAAATTGCTTTTTTACGAGAGTTGACGGAGCGAGTGCATTCCTCGTCCCACCACGGAGTAGAGTGTTTTATTTTAATGTTCGCATTGCGTTTCGGGATGGATTTTTCTGCTGCATTTATAACCATAGAGGGAAACGTCTCACATTGCAATCTGATGTCTCCCGGGGACGATTTTTTTTTTAAATTAATAAGGTTATCTAGTTCAGAAGAGAAAGTGCTCCAATTCGCATCATTTATTCTAAATTTGAGATTATTTTTAACTGGTGGAGGATAAGTGTTAGATTGATGTTGGAATCGGATTATAATTGGAAAATGATCACTAGAGAGGGGATCGTTTAGGATGTCCCAAGAGCATTTAGATGCTAACGAATATGAACAAAGAGATAAATCAACAGCACTTTTCCGTTGATGAGGGGGGGTGAATCTGGTTGGAGATCCGTCATTTAAAAAACATAGGTTATGGGTATCAATAAAATCTAAAAGATTGCGGCCAGAACGATTTGTTATTTTGCTACCCCAAGAAGGGGAATGTGCATTAAAATCTCCAAGGATCATAAAAGGGGAACAAATCTGGGTTAAGATTGGTGCCCATTCATTTTCAATAAAAGTGGTAGAGGGAGGAATATATATTGATAATATTGTGATATCAGATAAGACAGCTGCTATTATCTGGATATCGTCGGAGGGAGTATGTATATTAATTTGTTTAAACGGGATAGAATTATGGATTATCAGAGCCGTGCCGCCTTTACCATCCGGTCTGTCGTGTCTGAGACAATAATAACCCGGAATTCTTAAGTGAAAGGAGGGTTTTAACCACGTTTCAGAAATGGCGGCCACTGAAACGTCGTGTTCGTCGAGTAACTGAATTAGGTCAGATTTGTTAGCGAAGAGGCTTCTACTGTTCCACTGAAGAATTTTGTTCAGTTTCGAAGTCATTGGGGAGGCAAGATAATAAAGATTTAATGTAATCGGCAGCGTTGGACGGTACAGTATTGTTGTTTGTAAGGATAGAAATTAAAAGGGTAATTAAAGTTTGTATAAAAGAATTATTATTCAATATTTCGGGGAGAGCAGGAGGGGATGTATTACTATTAATGGCACACCCATTGGGGGTCCGAGATTTGGCATTCCCATTCGGGCTGGTCAAAATATTATTCAATTGTTTTTTATCAAGGTAAGGAGTATATTTTGGGTTGGGTTTGACTGGCTTGAGAATGGTTTCTCTGTGAGAAGATGACGTTGAATTTAAAAAGGTGGTTGATTGGAAAGGAGCTGAGGACGATGTCATCTCTGCGAATGATTTTTTCGCAGGAGAGAATAACTTTGAGGCCTGGAAGTACGAAATGTTGTCGGTAGCCATTTTATGTTTTATGTTCCTCTGTCTTGTCAATTCCGGACAGGCTAGACTGACCGCGGTATGTGCACCCGAACAGTTAATGCAAATGGGATTATTGGAAGATTTTGGACATTGATCAAATGGGTGACCTTCTCCGCAAAAGTAACAACGTGGAGGGGAGCGGCATACGGATTTTGTATGTCCAAACCGGCAGCAATTGAAGCATTGAACAGTTGGAAATTTATAAACTTCGACGGGAAGCGAGGTATAATAAATAAACACACGAGACGGAAGGGATTGTCCCTCAAATGTAACAACAACAGATTGGGAAGGTTTCCAGATCGTGTTCCCATCAGTAGAATCCTTGTAGTTCAGTCGACGTGCTTTTATTACTTTCGGGGTTCCTTGGGAATTATTCAAAGCATCAACAATTTCAGCCTCTGGGATCTCCGTGGGTATTCCTCGAACAAGACCCATTCTCGTAAGGTTAAATGACGGGATGAACGATTTATATTTATGGTTTGAGAGCGAGTCAATTTTTTTTACAAATCCATTTGCGGAAGCGGCAGTATTAAACTCGATAGATAATTTATATCGCCCTTCCGGTTTAATTGAACCGTTAACAATACCAAGGTTATTATTTTTTGAGTCAAATAAGAATTTTCCAAAATCTAAAGGATGAATAAGTTTTCCTTGTTCAGTTCTCTGAACAATTACGATAAAAGGACCGGAAGCGGAAGCAGGATAAAGTAAGTCAGTACTTTTTGTATTATCGCTAGCTAAAGTACTTGTCTGGGGGTTACTATTGGGGTTAAGGTCGTTAGAGGTCGAGGTTTGTTGAATCGGCGGTATAGTTTTAACTTTCGATGGGATGAAAAGGCTATGCGATGGTCGTCGTTTACGAGATGGAAGCGTAATAGAAGCCTGGCTAGTGGTAGATTCCGAATCAGAAAAATCTAATATCGATCCTGGGTCGGGAGGTCTATCTTCGTCTTCCTCCATTGTATAAAAAAAAACTTAACTTTTAAAAATTAAACTGAAAAAATAATACGCAGTCTATTTCATTGACTGTACAAACAAAAACGGATTAGCCGTAAGTAGGAATGCAAACAAATAAGTATACGATAAACAGAATTAAATAAAATGTAACAATAATCTCTTATCTGTATGAGGCACGGGAACGGGCGAACGGCACTAAGCAATAGGTAAGGTACACACAACCACTGTTGACCGCGGCTCGAATCGGACTGTTGAGTTAAGACCTTAGAGAAGCTTATTCGTGCCTTTTAAGGGTCTACTATTCGTATTTCGACCGATTTCTTAATGGTTGTTAAAAATTAACAACCATAACATCACCAATCAAAATGCTTTGACTTCATTTCATGCCATGTTATTATTTTTAACATAACAACATCCAAGTATTTAAGATTATATTTATAGTACACTATAATTTATGAAATAACTCCTACGCCAAGCTCAAGAGCTAGCTCTCTTAAGGGTCTACTATTCGTATTTCAACCGATTTCTTACATATCTCCCTTAAACATTTGAAGTTTTTAAGCTCTTAAAAAATATATGTTATTTTTGAAGATAATATCTAGATACGTTCCACGCCGAAACGCAAATTATATGAAATTCCCTCGATAGAAAAAAATCGCAAAGTATGCTCCGAAAATTATTTTAAACAAGTCTATTTGTTTTATTCTACAAGTTATATTTGTGAAAAAATTCACAATGTTTCTTTAAATGATACTTAAGATACGTTCCACGAGATTTTTGCTCTATTTTAAACGAGTCATGTTTTATTAAGCTTTTTCGCAATTTTCGCTGCAATTCTACGACTAAACATATTAGCGCGCTCTGTCCAACACTCGTAATTACATATCTCTCCATCTTCTTCTTTTTCAGCGTTGTGCGTTTCAAGAGTGCGGCCTTAAATGATTTTTGAAAATTTAACTATAATTTTAGACAGAACTTAATACTTTTTCAAACCTTGGTGCTCCTTAAATCCTAAATCCGGCCCTGCTTCTGACCATTATAATACTGAGGCTAATAACAGCTTTTAGTAGTGCATCTATAAATTTTATATCGCCTTATCAGATTCTTCTTGAAGAAGAGATAAATAATAGTACACGCAAGGTGTACGCAGACATTGCATAATAAGAAGGGAACTGCAGCAACTGGAGGTGTTTTATCTCGAATTTGTTCCCATTATACACTCTTAAAAAGTGTCTAAATTATGTGAATTACAATAATGTTTTAAATCTCACCGGAAATATGTTTTACCCTTATACGTTGTAATTATGATGGTTATCGTATTTTGGATGGTAACTTGTTGAAAAATATTTTAATTATAATAAACTTCAGTGATTTATTACGATAAGATATCCATCCTAACCAGTAACAGTATAACTACTTACAATGTGCCCTCACGAAGAACGCCAAAAGGGTACTCGTGAAGAATTTTTCCAGCCAAAAAACCAAATAAATGGCAAAAAACCAAAACATTGGAGGAGACCAACCACTTTCCCAAGGGCTGTGTGAGGAAACTGATTGTTTAATCTCCTTAGCCACGCATGTCAGGACTCTGATTTTTTTGTGAAAAGCAAGCTACTTTTATTTTTACAACGATGCTCAAATGTGCTTGTTAGAAAGAAAGATAAATTTGTGCACACTTACATTTATCAAGATAAAAATACATCAGATATGTATTTTTATCTTCGCCTTCGCTTTCGCCTGATGGTTCAGCATGTTGTTCGAGTGAAATAATAAATAAATAAAACATATTTACAGATATAAGCATGGCTAAAATCAAAGAAAATATACAAAAGAAAGGTATCGAGGGCAGTTTATCGCGGGGCAGTCCCGAAGAGAATGAGCGTAGCGAGCGGCCTGGCCGCAGTTTCCTAAGAGTACCCTTGAAGAAGTGTTTGTGAGAAGGGGAGATACTCCCAAGGAAAGGGGATATACTCCCTTGTCTGGTGAACAAGTTACAACTACGAGATGTACAAAGTATTCAAAGAGTCATAAATAATAAGATATATTAAAATGAAACAGCTGCTCACGCAGCAAGGCTGGAGGGTGTTTGAGAACAAAACGGACTTCTTTAAATAATACCTAATAAGACCTAAACTTAGGAGACTGGACGGAGTGGAGGCGACGGAGATGGTAGACGCAATGGGTTGCAGTGGGAGGGATGAATGCATACGTCCGACACTCCTGGACACACTGACCCCAAATTCCTACCCACCCCTAATTATGAAAAAGTGCATGATTTTTCTTATTTTGTTTGCAATTATTTGAGTGTGAAGATTCCATTTGAGATATGTATCAATGTTAAGTCCGAGGTACTTCATCTTTGTAGCGCGCTCAATGTAGGTACACTGACAACATTAATCGGAATTCAAACAAGTGTGTATTCTAATAGAGGCATCATCACGAGGTTGACCTGTAATATTTATGCTTGATGTGACATATTTGATTTTCTCGGTGTTTGGTGTGAGCGTATTTGGATCCAACCACTTTTTATAATGCTTTATATGCATTTCAGTTTTTTGTAGGCAGCTAGCCAAGTGATAGCTTTAAACAGTTAATGATTTTAATTTTATGGATTTCTTGCTCGTAAAAGTAGATAAACTATTAAAAATGATAAATACTTGTATTTTATTGATATTAAGATTTTATATTACTCATTAAAGTAAATTATTATGGTAAATTACAACATAAAATGCACCTTTAAAATAATATTCCTACACAAAAGGTATGTCTCTGATGGTAATACAAATGAGATAAAAAAGGCCTCGTCAAACAGAACGCGTAATTACGCGGCGTACGGCGTAAAATACGCCGCGTACTGTACGTCGCGTTGTGTTGTACTGAACTTGTCTGAACCGGTCAAACAGAGCCGAGCGCGTACAGTACGCTACGCTCTAGCGCGGCGTTAGGACGTCGCGTTGTATTTTTTTTACAAGATTTTATTTTACGCCGGACGTTCTTGCTCGACTTTGATAAAAATGATTATTGAAAAATTAATTGAATGTGTCCGAAAACATCATTGTTTTGTATGAAATGAGGAACAGTGCATATAAAAATAGTTCTATGAAGGCAAGATTATGGGATTAAGATTATGCCCTGCTGTACGCCGAAGCCGTCAAACAGAAAGTACGCGGCGTTAGGGCGTAATTTACGCCGCGTAAATTACGCCGTCTGTTTGACGAGGCCTTTATGCAAGAATGATTTAAAATGAATCAAATATCATTGTGTTAATTAATACAATTTTAGTGTATTGGGAAACTTTTAAATTTGTGTGAGGTTCTTTGTGATGACTAGTTGATTTATTAAGTTATCGTAAAGATCACAATCAATATTAAACTGGACTAGACGTCCTTACTTCAATAGGCTAAGTATTTCTGAGGCTGCCGGCCGCCAGACCGGTGACGTTCGTCCTACTATCAGATGCCTTCGGCAATCATCGTAACCGTTTTTATAGACACGAGCGAAGATAGATGGCACTCTTCTGATATTATACTTAACAGCCATATGTTAGGATTTGGGATTTAATAACTATTCTAAAAACAACTATTAAAGGATTGATTAACCTAACCTACCTACACTACAAATACAAATTCAGAAAGAGCTTGGATAGTCTGAGAACGTTTGGATGCGAAATCGAGCGTCAGTAGAATGAAAATGTAAAATGCAAGTTAATGGTAGAAGAAGTTTAACATCCTAGAAAAACACAGAACAACCAAATGAATCAAATACTTGAGCTTTTTCATATTTTTTATATGAATACCGCACAAGAGTCCCAGCTGCTCCCGTCTGGAGTCAGCGAGACCATGCAATCCCTAATTGGGGTCATGTTGTGAGGCTGAAGGTAGTGGGGAAGAGGAAGGTGAGGAAGTACCTGGCTATTCAAATCTGATCACCAAACACGGCTAAAGCCATTTCCAGCGACGTTTCAATTCTAAATGGTGGTCTTACACCAAGGCGATACTGAGAGTATCTTCCACTGTGGAACGTGTCGCAAATATACTATATATTATTTTAAATGAATTAATTGTGAAATAACAAAAATTAATCAAAAAATTTATTTGCCCACGCCGGTATTCGATCCCGCGATTTTCAGATTTCGAGTCAAGCTATTATTAGGGGCCATCCATAAATTACGTCACACCTTAAAGGGGGGGGGGGAGTAGAGAAATGTGACATTGTGTGTCAAGGGGTATTTTTTTTTTTATTTATTTATTTAAACGCCCATAGGGCTTTTACATATAGTGCAGTACATGTTTTTGGAAAAATATAAGAAATAACATAATATAATATAAACATAATATAAATATAAGAAACAAAATAAAGATAACATAAGATATAAGATATACAAAATATAGATAACACCAAACATAATAGTTGACACAAAGCAGGTAACATAGAATATATGGTAAGTAAATTAATGTGAGATTGTTATTTTAATTATAGAGGGAAATACGATAGGATTGTCAATATTTATGTTTGTAATTAGCAAACTTTTTTAAAGTATTTATTACGTGTTTATCGAAACATAGCTACCATAATATTTCGATTAAGGTGCTATATAGAGCATGATATTAATAGATTTATTTTAATTGTTCTAATACACTCAGTTTACATTTTGACATCGATTGATGACGGTAAACTTCTATAGAGGAATATTTGTTACCGAGTATATGGAGTCTTTGCAGAGGAGAGTTAACAAAATAATTACTAGCAGAATTAGTTACAAGGTAAATCGCATTAGAGCGAGTATCGCGCGTGGGTATTCTCAAATTAATTTTACTGATTAAATCAAGGGCGTCCAGTCTGCCATTCGAAATATTAAAAAGACAAAATAAATCGCTTGCTATGCGCCTTGACGCTAAATCGCTTATATTAAGTAATTCCATTAAATATACATAATTTAGATCTTCGACAGGTATACCGAATTTATAATTAATAAATCTTAAGAACTTATGCTGTACTCTTTCAATTCTTAGTTGGTGTGTCTTATATAATGGAGCCCAGATGGTTGAATTGTATTCTAAATTTGATCTCACCAGCCCAGTGTACAGCAATTTAAACGAATTTAGTGATTTAAATTCTTTAACCGTCCTCAGGAGTATGGGGGGGTCATCAGCTCTGTGACGTCACTTGTAAAAATCTAAATAATTAAAACTCAAAAAATTTGTAGATGTAAAATTTCAAAATGTGTCACACTAGGGGGGAGGGGGTCTCACTAATGTGACGATGTGTGACAGGGACGGGGGAGGGGTCAAAAATCATGAAATTTGTGTGACGTAATTTATGGATGGCCCCTTACCGCTAAACCACGCCGGTCGTCCGGTAATACTGAAATTGCTATAGCATGAAGGTTATGAAACGATGCATGATCATTGATTATGAATGGAGTAATAAGTACCTACCTACACGTCGAGAAAGAGTTGGGTGACGTTACAATTTTTCTTCTTTTCCCTGCGGATAATTGACGTCATGGTTAATTGGCTGACGTCACGGTTAATTGGCTACAATAATTGACAACAAGTTCATAAGATTTTGCGTTGTTTTTATAGGTATGTCTTTAAACTTGTTTAATTTAATACATGATTTAGCACTCCCTGTTCCCGTTAACTCAAACGCGACTATTTTAGATTACATTGTAACACCCTGTATACAAAATGTAGTTTCCTACTTTAAGTACAAAAGCGATTGCTGCATAAAATTTACATGGGCTTACTCGAACACGGCGCACTGTGCTCCCAATGACCGATCCAGGTGTACTTTCTTAACTGCTTTACTTATATCATTTTTTCATTGTATATCAACCCTTGTGTTTATTGAACTAAAGTTATCAATTTTTGTGACTTGACTGGCCTATTTTCATAGTGATTTCGCAATAAAATGTTAAATTTAAAAAAATGTAAACTGTACCTTAAGCAAAAAAAAAAACAAACACCAAAAATATATATATAGTCGTACATATAGTTGCTTCTCGCACTAATTTTATGTTCAACTCTTGTCTTCAGAGATAACATCGCGTGGGGAATGAAACTTGCTCTGTTGACATATTTTTTTATAAAAAATATCGCACCCTTTAAAAAGCGTGTTTGTATGCAGATATTATGCAACAACCCTTAAATGTTTCAGATTGTTAACAGTAAAAAATTCAATACACACTGCTCTGTAACTACTCGCGGTATCTACTCATTTCTTTGAAATACGTAATTGTTGTGTACCTTTTACCTTTATAATATTTTTTATTTTAAGTAATCTTTATTCATTGAATTGTTAGTTACATGAATTTTAGGATTTTTCGACCACCATGCTGGGCACATGCCCGTGTTGTGGTGGTCGAATAATAATAACAAACTTACGCACACTTATAATAGCAGAAAGAAAACTTTAAATTACATTTACAATAAGGAACTCCAGTGAAAAATATTATGGCTTTCAAAAAATATTTTCATATAGACCAATATACGCTGATTCTGAATATATAAGTTTTATTACATAATATTTCACGTAGAGTTTTTAAAAAAATATTAAAAAGTCCATTTTAAAACGTCCTATTGCTGGATTTTGGCGGCGTCAAAGTTGTATAGAAATCAATAGAAATGTAAGACGCAAGCCGTTCGACATTCCGTGTTATTGGTTTATAGAAAATTGGACATATAATAGTTTTTGTTTTTATTGAAACATTATTTTGGCCTAAATAATTCAGTATCAAAAATAAAGTATCTCTATTAGTTTAGCTATATTATTTAAAATATTCAAAAACTTTAACTGTACAAAAAACGATCGTATTGCTTAGTAATGTCTATGAAAACGCTCCAATGCTGAAATTCAAAATGGCGGGAGTCGAACAGCTGATTCCAGTTCCATACAAAATTCATACTTCAGTTAGTCATGATGACGTCACACTAGTTTCGGTGGTTTTCGGGGGATCTTGAAAAATTAAAACTTTGACATTTATTTTAACTATTAAAACTAACTATAAAAATAAAAATAAATATGCAGTTATTTAAGTTAGAAGGTCATTATTCATAAAAAAAAATTTTAAAAATTCGACTGGAATTCTCTATTGCTGAAAATTAACTATTTTTATGCTAATTGCTAAAAAATGTTTTACACCACTGCCACCGGTATGTTTCTAGTACCTGAGGTGCACTAAAATCATGTTTTGAGTAATATTGTGACAATAATTGCTGAATCGTATGCTAAGTCTAGCCCAAATACGAATCTGCTTGTTGAAATCCATTGTACAACTACTTAATTATTGAATTCTTATACCTACTTGTGATGTGCCTGTTTGTCTTTCATGTTCTGTTTATTATTTATG
Source organism: Glyphotaelius pellucidus (assembly GCA_936435175.1). NCBI lineage: Eukaryota > Metazoa > Arthropoda > Insecta > Trichoptera > Limnephilidae > Glyphotaelius > Glyphotaelius pellucidus. The sequence goes on from OW386547.1 coordinate 1,210,213, forward strand.
TACATTTTTTGTATTTCTTGGGCATTAACTATGTAACAATTTCTACTAACTATGCACATTTGTTACTTTAAAGTTGCAAATGTACATTGAAAAATAAAACTCTTCGAAAACAAAATTTATGTATATGTAATGAATCTCCTGTACAACTTAACCAATGTTACATGTAAATAAATAAAATAATTAGCAAACGCAAAATACGCTGGATATGTGGAAACAATAATGCGGGGCTAAAAGAATTGAATTATAATTTCCTTTAGGCGTAGCAATGTAAATACGGCAATTTTAGGCCAATTTTTCTGCCAAGTCACTACAATCTTTTAATCAACCTTAGTCAGGACTAGCTTAGACTCTACTGAAACATCTCGTCAATTTCACAATGTCAGTTTCTAATATCTGAAATACCAGTTTTTTTGTGATAAATGTTGTGGATTTTTGTAAATATAATAAAAATAACACTATTAATTCTACAGAGTCTTTAATGTTAAGGATTTTTTATTACAATACAACAACTGTGATCTGTTATTTTTTCACTTTTTTCACTACTTAAGAAAAACATATTTTAATAATAAAACCAGAACCTGTAAATATTCCAGTATTTGAATTATCTGGAGCAGCAGCCGACCAGTAGGTAGGGGGCTGAGTCTGAGTACCTACCAGCATAGAGCTCACAATGTAATAAATGCCCTATTTGCGTTCAATTTTGACACTCCGCGAACCCAAATTTCATGGAATATAAAATTTTCAAACGGCTGTTTACGAATAAAAATTGAGTCTTCTAACATATATATTGTGGTGATCAGGCAATTCAGAATCTCTTTTGAAAAGTCATTAAAAGTGATGTAAAAAATTGGTTAAATAGGTTACGTTTGGTTAGGTTATGGGCTATTTTTAAGTTATTTTCTTTCATAGCTTTTAATGACTTTTCAAAGAGGTGTTGAGTTGAGTTGATTCCGAGTTGGCATGAAACCTTATATTGTATCACTGATATCAAGTAGGCCATAGAAAATACACAGAAATAGGAAATATTCAATGTTGACCCGAATACCAATTTCAAAGGAACGAACATGCAGAATCTGCTCGTTCATAAAGTTTACGATCTTTAATTTATTTTTTCATAAATCCTAAAAATATGGAATAAATTGTAAAATATATGTGAATTTATTGACTACATAGCACTGTAATAAGTTTATTTGTCTCTTTATTAAAATTCTGAAATATGATTTTTTTTTTGATGAGGGCGGGAAGTTTCCAAATCGAACGCTCAGAAATCACGGCTCATATTTCAATTATTAATGCGATCGCTCGAGTAAATAGTAACTGATTGAAAGTCATGATTGAACCTTTTATTTGTTTAAAGTACATATCGTGAGGGACGCGTTTATAATTAACAAGTAATTTGCTTTACGTACGAAAGTAGATGCCCATGATAAGGTGTTTTGCAAGGCGACTAACAGGCGGCAGACGCTCGGTTATCTGGAGAAGGGTACGATCATAATGAATAATTATGTTCTACCAACCCAAGCGGTGTCCGAGGTGAGGACATCGAAAAAAAACAGGTATTTTGTGTATTTTCGGAAAAATGGGTCGTAAGTAAAACATGGAATTTTTATAATTAAATGCAGTTGGTTTTGCTTTTGGGGCGTCTGTGCGGCGCAAGTATTGTGTGAAACCAAAATATTCCCGGTTCATTGTATTCAAATGAGGAGAGAAGGAATGTGGCGTGTACGTACTGAACGCTCTGTACTTGTACTGATAATGGCGTATCGTGCATATTTATACGTAATACAAGGAACATACAAAGATGCCTATATAGTGATTCCTCGTTAAAATAGTAACAATACTCGTGTTAAGGGTAAATGTATCAAATAGGTAGACCCCACGTGACTTTGTTAAGGTGATCCAATAGTCCAGGAAAAAATCGAAATCGGAATTCACGCCCCTTTTTGGGAGGAATTTAAAAATACTTGAAAAAAAGCTTTTGGAAAGGTTGGAAAAGGTACTTGAGAATTTTTTGAAGTAAAACTTCTTTACGCACACTTGACTTGGGGAGTTAGCTGGTGAATGCGTGAAGAGAGCGTTACGAAAAGTATCGTATATTACTGTATGGGCAAGAGAGAGAGGTGCGAGCACACATTTTCTTTCTCTCTATCCCTCATAGCTTATTACGTTTCGTATATCTAAGACCCAGTGCAGGCCTATTGTCTGTATCACACTGTAGGAGCAAGAGAGAGCAGTGCGCGCGCACATTTTTTTTCTCTCTTCCTCTCATAGAAGTTTCACTTCGGTCGTGTGGTCTAAAGCACACTCGTACTTTTTACAGGTTGATTTCGTAAAGGCCTGTAAAAAACATTAACTCCTTTTTTACGCATTGTTTATTGTAATAACAAGGAAATTTAAAATTGATTTCACGGAACCAAGCGACGCGGCGCCTAATACGTCTATCCCTCGCTCCGGCCGATGCCGAACTGATAAAAATGGGTGTGACAAGTCAGTAGTCCTTGGATATTTTATTTTGTGATGTTTAGACCTCAAAGTCTATAATAGCCAGGTAATATTTTTAAATACCCACATAAGGTAAAAATTGCGAGGCGCAAATGACGCCGTTCTATTTGTATAAAGAACATTAGCTTTAAATACAGTAAATTTAAATGATTCACCTCTTCAAGGCACATAAGAATCTAGAAAATGATAAAAAAAGAAAAGCTGAACGGCGCAGGCCGTTGCATTGACTGCACGCGAGTTGATAACATCATTCGTGGTGACCCCAGATAACTACAGTTGTCCCATTCTCTCCCTCAGTAAAGTCAGTGTAATGACGATTATTCGACAAAAGTTTGTTCAAGGTGGGTACCAAGAAACAAGAAAAACAATAGCCTCACAGCACTTGCAGCGCTTGCTTTCTGAAAAAAATTGTGACCAGAGAAGAAATATGGGTTCATTTTTTTAAACCTGAATCAAAGAGGCAGTCGATGGTATGACATCACATAAACTCACCAAGGACAAAAAAATTCAAAACTGTGTGATCGGAGGGGAAAGTTATGGCGATGGTGTTCTGGGTGTGATCGTGCTTTTTACAACACTGATACAATCCCTTGTTAAAAAGATGGACCAAAACTCTGGAAATGGACGGATATTATATTGAAAATTAACAAATTAATCGTTAATAGTGTGGTTTTCAACCCACGTTATTGCATTTTTTATTTATTTTATTTTTTATTTATTTATTTAAAGGAGAAAAAAAATAGGAGGCATTACTTTTTGACTGACCCTAGTACCTACGCCTGCCAGCCGACGTTCCTCACGCTAGCTGTTACCGTAAGTGGTGCCATCTTTTGGCTTTGCTTTAACTCGGTTCTATTAAAAAAGTTGATAGGTAACAAACTCAATGTACGAAAACGGTTCTGTGTAAGGCGCGGCGTCAGGGTTATGTTGGTAGTCGGATTATTAAATTTCAACCGTACGAATATTTAAACACACGGGGTGAAAAAGTTTCATAAATACGAAATAGTTCTCATTGAAAAGTTAATACACTCACATAAATACAATAAGATAAGGTAAATTGATTGAAATTCTTTTATTAATAACGAAAAGTCGCAAATACAATAATTACGTAACATTTCGCTATTAGAACTGACATTGCAATACTAATCTGGACGTCAGAATTAAACTGTTGCGATGAATAAAATTTTACCGCTTTTAAACGTGGCAACCATATTGCTCTTACAGATGCGCAAAAATCTTTAATCGCAGTTTCTGAACTTTGTTTCCAACAAGCGAAGAGAGATTATCCACAGTTAGATCTTGCTGAAGATGTTTACGCTTTGACAACCGCACATAATAATATTATCATTGTTCTCAGGAATCTGGTGGCTTACTGGACGTTCTTACCATCTCTTTCACTTCCGTCTTGCTGATATCTGCATTCTGCTGCAATTACTGTAGGCTGGAAGCTGTAATTTTGAAAAACGTGTTTTGTTTCTCGAAAACGTAAGCAATAATTTATAAGCAAATGATTTACAACTGTGCATTACGTCAATTCAACAATTTATCTGGTATTCCAAATTAGTTTCACTTTGGCCGATATAATTTTACAGTGTTACCAGTTTATGGTTCAGTACCTACCTAGTGACTATATCAATAAATAATAATACAAAAGAGATGACAAATGATACTTCACGAGTACGGAGAAAAAAAAATTCGGAGTGTGCAATTCACACGCGGTGGAAAGGAAACCTTTAGAAAACTAAATTAGACAAGAGTGAGAATGCTACGAAGCACCGCACAAAGAGGATACCGATAGGCTACAAAGCATCGCATTCGAATTCCAGTGCACCTTTTCTTTAACATTTGGTCATCTTATTAGTATTTGTGTTTTGGTTCTTCGTAGTCGCTAGATGTCGCTTTTGAAAATTGGATATTGATTTTACAAAAATAATATTTTGTTTTTTAGATTTCGTAGGATTCGATCCTTGGTCTGCTAAATGTCTGGCCGCTGAGGTTCTTCAGGCGCTTTGTACCGCCACACCAGAGGAGACTTGCGTGAGACTGTGGATTTATCGTATTATATTGGAAACGAGTACCCGTGAATTAAATAAATATTTTTTTTAATTCACGGGTACTCGCTTATTTTCTCGAAGGCTAAATCCTATAGAAGTATGTGCTTGTCTCTTTTTAGTGTCGCTCGTTTCCGTTTCATCGAGTTTCAAACACAACGGTGCTAAAGAAGTGAAAACGTTTATGATACATTATCCAATAAAACATATATATGTTTTTTTTTTCAATCTCAGTAATTTTAGTTACAAAAAACGTAAGGTGAGGCTTTTAAAAAAAAAAAATGTTTGCATTAAAAAAATTTATATTTCAAAACTTACACAATTTTAAAATTTGAATTTCGAATTATAAAATTTGAAAGCGTAGTTCATCGCCTTTCAAAAAGAGTGTTTAGTTTTTAAGGGAATTCAGAAATATTCAATCTTTGTGAATTTTATTGCAAAGCGGAAATATTTTGACCTTCCGATAAAATAAGGGGGTTAAGTTGATAGTCTTTCATACTTTCTTCCTGAATTATAAGGTATGACCGATATATTATTTAAATTTTATTTTACGGCAGTACCCACTTATCCAACAGTATTAGATGCATGTGTTGCCATCGGCAGGAAGAGTGGAAGTAACATTCCTAGGGTTTACGGGATAAATAATAATATGATGCAACTTCCTTTACAGAGATTTCTGTAATAAAATAAAATAAGAAAGCACACGATAGTTTCCTGATTAGATAGTAAAGTAGGTAAACGAGGAATAAATAACGTTATGTAAAAATGACATAGAAGATACTAGAAGAGCTATCTGCTTGACATGAAATCGGTAGAAAAGAATATATTTTTTCAAAATAAATATTAAACTTAGTTTTTACCATTTTTATTGTTTAAAAAACCAACATGTTTCGTGAGCCAAGCTCACTTCTTCAGGGTTTACTAACTAATCATAAATAATAGATAAAAACAATGGTCAAAGACATAAACAACACAATTATAAATAAAATACATAGTCAATGGAAATAGAAAATGGGAAGAGGAAAGAGGGGCAATAGGGAACAATTTACAAAGGAAACAGGTTTAATATCGGACCATTTAAAAACTATTTTTGATTATTAATAATATTTAAATTCGTATTCACGCTCTTTCTGATCTCTAATATTTCTTATTTATCCAACTGAATGCCATTAAAATTAGAATGTAGCAATTCAATTCCACTATTGAAGTCAAAAGTGTGATTAGTTTCCAACAAGTGATTGGCGAACTCTGAAAAACTGTTATTGTTTAAAGATTTCATATGTTCTTTAATCCTTATTTCAAATGATGTTTTTAAATGATCCGATATTTAACCTGTTTCCTTTGTAAATTGTTCCCTATTGCCCCTCTTTCCTCTACCCATTTTATATTTCCATTGACTATGTCTTTTGTTTATAATTGTGTTGTTTTTGTCTATTATGTATGATTAGTTAGTAAACCCTGCAGAAGTGAGCTTGGCTCACGAAACATGTTGGTTTTTTAAACAATAAAAGTAGTAAAAACTAAGTTTATTAATTATTTTTAATTAAAATGGTGCCACAAAATAAGTTTGCTGCGTTTGAAGAAAATATATTTGTTATTGGATTACATTTTCTTTTGAAGTGAAGTTTTCTTTAGCCCCGTTGTGATTTGAAACTCGATGAAACGAAAAATAGTGACACTAAAAAGAGACAAACAAATATATTTATAGGATTTAGCCGGCCAGAGAATGAGATAGTAAAATCGGTTTCCTCTTTGTGAGGTGCTTCGTAGCCTCCCCACTCTTGTCTACTTTGGTTTACTAAAGGTTTCACTTCCGCCGCATGTGAACTGCACACTCTATTTTTTTAGTTAGGTGCCTGCGCGAACACCCTTGCATCGAGAGGATGGCATGCGCCCAAAGGATTTACTTTGATTTTAAATTTAGTTCATTCCTTGTTTTATGGCGCCAATCTTTAGAATTCCATTTCAATGATGTAAATAATAATTATAATTCCATGAAATATAATACCTGCAAGGTGCAGATAGTAATATAACGCCGGCTGCTTCCTGCCAGCTTATTTTTAGCGGGATCACATCCTGGCGCTTGTAAATCCTTCCGAAAGCGGAAGACGTTTAAAACAACGGTGACAATGTTATGTGGGTAACAGTAAACCGAAACGGGGCTGAACAAATTACATATTTATTATTTATTTTACCAATGGTATAAATATGACATAAACAATTATTACACGTTACAGTAAAAAGTGCAAGAACATATTTAAAATAATTTTGAAAAAAACAACAATTAATTACGGCATTTGATCGTAAAATGACATCAGAGATAAAAGTAAGAAATTCAAAGTACGTACAAATTATAATTTAGGGATTGTCTATGTTTTGCAATTGCATTTTCTACGGGCTGATGTGTCAGGTGTCAGCGCTGTCGCCGACTTCAACTAGTTTAAAATACGAAATGAGGTATGTATAAATGATTATTTATTCTAATTAAATGAAGACAATATAAGCGAAACTCAATCGAAAATCTGAAAACAGAAAAATCAGAAAAAGATATTGACACCTCTGGGACACGAACCCAGGACCTCTCGCTTTCCGGGCGAACGCGCTAACCACTGCGCCACGGTGTCGGTGTCTTACGGAAGTGGGGTTCAAATGCCGCAGATCAGCGAAGAAACCCAATGTGAATCCAGCCATGACACACTAAATCTCTACCTAGTTACACCTCTACTAGACCGTGTATGCATAACACTAGATCGAATAAAAATGACATAAAAAATATTCTAAGTTATAAACCCACATTCGGACAAAGAAACTGCACATACTTTGCAACAAAACTCCATAACATCCTTCCCCAAGCATAAAATTAATAAAAAATTCTAATGAGTACAAATCAATTATAAAATTATGGCTGAAAGAGGTCAATGAAAAAACCCTAACGATGACACTAAAAACAACATAGAAGACAAATAAACTACATTTCAAAAACTTTAGTCCACCTCGGCACAGGACCTCGTAGTGAGGAGGACTAAGAAATACAATATCTATACTTACTTAAATTCACCATTATATTTTGTATATACGATTATTTTATATAGTCGCTAAAATAAAAAATAAAAAAATTTAAAAAAAATATTAACAGATTTTTAAAAATTTTATGTGACAAATAAAATTATTTATTCTCAATTGCATAAGAAATACCTAATTTACCTACAAAAGAATGTACTCCCACAATTTAAAAATATTAAACAGCTTCAAACTGATGCCAGAGTTAAGTTAGCCTCTCAGAAACTGGACATACTGTACAGGGCACGCAGATACTTTAATAGTACACAACTGCTAATCCTGTGCAAATCGCAAGTGCGCCCCACGATTGAATTTGGCAGCCACCTCTGGTCTGGAGCCCCAAAATACCTGAAAAAAAATCCTTGACTCTGTGCAGAAAAGGGCGGTCCGTTTGATAGACTCTCCTAACCTAACTAACGGATTGCAATCTTTAGAGCTCAGGCGCAGGTGGGAATGCTGTCCTTGTTCTACCGGTATTACAATGGAAAATGCTCCGAGGAACTAGCATCATTGATCCCCTCGGCACCGGTGCGTGGAAACACGCCAAACGCGCGCTCAACATTTGTACACGGTTGACATTAGTCACATGAGAACGGGTCGTTTCTACGGCTTGTTCTTGAGTTCAACAGCTCGGCTGTGGAACGATTTGCCGGCCTCTGTGTTTCCTCCCTCCTACAACATGGGTCTCTGCAAGACCCATGTTCACTTCTTCCTCTCCTCAAAAACACCCTCCACACAGCATCTTCAAAGATGACATAGGCCCTGAGGGAAATTATTTTCCTCAGAGCCTCCTGTGTGGAGTTAATATAAAAAAAAACATAATGTAATTTTTGCATGTGTAACTAATGTTTTGGCCACCAACTGTAGATAATACTTAGACGTACTAATACGGTCATATTCAGCCTTGTCGACTTATAAACTGTCGACTTATAAAGCAGTGGTGATTTTGTAACACCGAATGTAATTGTACTTATTAATTAAGCCATTAAACCGGTTATTGGGAATTGTGACTTATCCTATCTACTTTACGACTAAATACCGAACGAGATTAAATATAGGTACAAGTCAAAGTGAAAGGTCTCAAGGTACGATGATTAAACTGTGGTTAAATACCATTTTATACAGCATATTGTTACCTGGGATGAGATGGCAACGATATAAAAGGTAGATTACTATGAGCAAAAATGACTCGCATGGCAGATGTAGTAGGTTAACGATTTTCAAAGAAAAGAAGGTATTTTAAATACAAAAATATATTAAAACAAAAATGACATCATAACAAAAACTAAGGCTGTCTGGCAAAGGGCTTGCTCAGGTTTTAATAGTTCATGTTGATGCCGTGGTAAGTTGAAATGACGCATGATGAAATCTTCTTTGAAACGAATCTCACATAGTGAGATGAGCGAACTCCAGAGAATTGGTTCCCAGCCAAAAGGACCCTCCAGAAACAGTAGAGGCGAATGATTCTCGATGCCAATCATCCCTCTAGGATGATTTCCATTCAGCTTCCAAGATGGCGAGTATGACGATCAGAATCGTAGCAATCTTCAAAAAAAGAATCCGTCGTGTTGCGGTCGAGAGGACCGCCCAAAGCTCTCGGCTGTTCCACAAAGAATGTCTGGCTTTCTTTTCAAATCTACTGATTTGAAGTTGTGCAAGATCAACAACTGTTGCATATCAAAATATTGCAGGGCTCGCAATATAACCAATGCCCAAATGTCAATGGGCAAGCACTAAAGGTGCCACACATCGAGACCATAAATAAAGTGTGTATAAGAGGTTGCACACACCTTGTTACAAATACTTTCATGTAAAAACATACCAGAAGGATTTTAACCAGCGATTCGTGATCATATTTGGATTAAAAATGTACATGTCATTTTGCTGTATTTTTGTTCTTACTATTTTTTTTCTATTGAAACAAAAAAAAATGTTGTTAATCGCACGTCGCTACTGATCCCATCGCTTTGCGCTGTATCGCGTTAACGTGCTGCTATAACGAGACGCAATGCTTTTCAAATGACCCGCTAGGCTTTAAATGCGCTATCATCCTAACTACTCAATTGCAACGTGTGATAGAAGAATATTTTTAATGTTTTTAATTCAAAAAAATATCATCGGACAGCAATATGACATCAACATTTCTTACTCCAAATATTCTCAGGTTATCTCTGGTTAAAATCCTTCGGGTACGCACTGCTACACCCTGTAAAGAAAGCTTTATTTATTTTTTTTTATATCGAAGTGATTATAAATAAATGAATAATATTTTATACCTCAAAGATGGTTTTCTTGCTTATGTACCTATATCTCAAGTTGCACCAAGTGTACTGGTATTGTTTGGAGCAAAACATGTAAATGAAATTTTTGACAACTTTTTTTTCTTTTTTTAAATGAATACCGCACTAGAGTCCCAACTGCTCCCGTCTGGAGCCAGTGAGACTATGGCATCCCCAATTGGGGTATGTTGTGAGGCTGAAGGTAGTGGGGATGGAAAGGAGATGGGGAAGAGGAAGGTGGGGAAGTACCTGAATATTCAGATCTGGTCACCAAACACGGCTAAAGCCATTTCAAGCAAAGTTTCAATTCTGAGTGGTGGTATTACACCAGGGCGATATTGAGAGTATCTTCCATTCTGGAACGGGCCGCAAATATACTATATATTGTTTTAATGAATTAATTGTGAAATAACACAAATTAATCAAATAAAATTTATTTGCGACGCCGGGATTCAATCCCGAGACCTTCGGATTGCGAGTTGAGAGCCTTACCGCTAGACCGCACATTAAAAATAAGTAGGTATATTCACAGCTACGTTTGGTGATTTAGCAGGTGAGGTTTGTCTAGGGCTTGGAGGCGGATGGCCAGCACTCACTGAACCCCAGATTCCTACAGCATCCCCAAAGAGGACATAAAGGAAATTATTGAATATTAATTGGAAATTATTTCCTCAAAGATGACATGAAGGAAATTATTTTCCTCAGGGCCTCCTGTATGGAGTTCATGTAAAAAAATTAAAGTTAGGATTGAGGTGATAGGGTTGGGTGGTCATTCGACTGACTAGTTACGACACGTGAAAGATTTTTTTTTTTTTTTAAATGTTAAGACCATTTCAAACAATCCCCTGAGACCAAAATTTCAAAAACATTTTTTTCTCCAAATAATGCTAGAAATCACTGGTTAAAGTAAATCAACTACTTCCCTTTACACCTTGCATACTGCATACTTTTTTTAATAAAATAAAAAAATAATAATAAAAGAAGTAAAAAATAGTAAAATACCGCTGGTTCTAAGTTCGCTATCTTCCATCGCGTGGGACCTTATCCCCTTTCATCGCGCCAGAACGGTTTAGCAATAATAAATAATAATCAAGCTGTTAATCAGTATAATCAAATGGCCGACTGTTGATTGAATTGCCGTCTTGTATTCGGTGTTGAATAGCGCGGGTCAGGTCGTCTCTCGTCAGGAGTCAGGTGTCGGTTGGGAGTGGGAGAGTAACGGACCTGCATGGAAAATGAACTGAATGCAGTAAGAATGCGGCTACATTAAATTTAAGTTCAGAGTAATAAAATAACTTCAATTAAGGGGATCCAATAGTCCAGGGAAAAATCGAAGTCGGAATTCACGCCCTTTGTGGGAGGAGTTTAAAAATATTTGAGAAAAAGCTTTTGGAACGGTTGAAAAAGGTATTTGAGAATTTTTTTTACAGGTTGATTTCGTAAAGGCCCAAAAAAAACATTAACTCCTTTTTTACACATTGTTTATTGTAATAACAAGGAAATTTAAAATTAATTTCACGGAACCGAGCGACGTGGAGTCACACGTCTGTTCCCTGCTCCGGCCAGGGCGGTTCTAAATGGAAGTGGGGTGTGGCAAGCCAGTAGTCCTTCGGTGAACGACATAAGGGTCACTTTGAAAATCCACATTAGTCGGCTGACAGACGTATTGTGAAATAACAACACAAATATGCATATTTTATTTTATTTTGTGAATATCGGGCGTAAATATCATTTTTTTTTTTGCGATTATCATAAAAGAAACTAAATTTGTTACAATAAGCAATAAAATCATATCCGAAAAGATGTTCATAAGTAGGAGAGTTTGCACTTGAAAGTGTTTTTTTATAGACCTGTTACTTTATTTTTATCCAGGCTTATTAAAATTTATAAAAAAAATGACCGATATTTTTAAGGGCCAAGATGTGTTCTACTCGCATTATTTAATTGAAGCATCTATAATATTTCTAAGCGATCAAATTTTCAAAACAAAAACTCATGATTTTGTGTGATTTTGCATTATTTACTATGGCTTCATCTTAAGCCGACGCTACCCGAATTTCTACCGATTTCTTACATATCTCCCTTAAACATTTGAAGTTTTTAAGTTCTTAAAAAAATATATATTATTTTTGAAGATAATAATTAGATACGTTCCACGTCGAAACGCAAATTATATGAAATTCCCTCGTTAGAAAAAAATCGCAAAGTATGCTTCGAAAATTATTTAAAACAAGTCTATTTCTATTATTTTACAAGTTATATTTGTGAAAAAAATCACAATGTTTCTTTAAATGATACTCAAGATACCTTCCACGAGATTTTTGCTCTATTTTAAACGAGTCATGTTTTGGTATGTTTTTAGGTTTTCACGGCCAAAAAGTATTTTTGTTATGATTTTTGGGGTGTTATGCCGTGTTTCGCTACCTCCTTCTTTAGCCAACGTTTCGGACAGCGTTACAGTGTCCATCATCAGGGCAGATGAGTAAAAGTTACATAGTTAGTAAGATTAGATTAGATTTTGTTACATTTTTGTTGTTATGTTGTTTTGTTTGTTTGTTTGTTTGTTATTGTTGTTATGTTGTTTTGTTGTTGTTATGTTGTTGTTGTTGTTGTTATGTTGTTTTGTTGTTACGTATTGTTGTTGTTATGTTGTTTTGTTATTTAACAGGTAATTCATCAATTTAGACACCTTCAAAAATTAACATTTAGATTCTTATAAATATGTCATCTCAAAGTGGTTCAACCACAGTTTGAAAATGGTCCTGTAAACCGAAACAGCTGTAACAAAAATACATTCTAAAATACTTGAAGAACTTGATAATAACATTATCAAATTTAATTTTAAAAGAATTCTTCTTTGATATTCATTCACCAAATTATTATCAAAAGTATCTTAGTTAATCCTTTATTTTTATTTTTATTTATTTATTTCTATGCATTACAGTATTTACCTATAGATCAATTTTGAAAAACATTTTTACATAATATATATTGTAATTTTATTATGTTGGGTGTAAGGTAGGTTTGTGAAGGTGAAACTGTGGATAGGTATTGTTGTATGTTTCGTGAACACCTCACTAGGAGAACCTGTGCTGAGGTGTTTACGTGTTTATTTATGTTTATTTATGTTTATGTATGACAAGTGTTGTAATAGAAAGTTTTATATGTATTTTATTTTTTTTTCAAATTTTAATAGTTATTGTACATTGGTTATTTAGAAGAGAGAAAAAAAGTATTTAAATATATTAGAGAATTAATAATAATAATTTGAATTATTTAAATAAATTACAAATAATGTTTAAATTGTTTAACCTCATATATTATTTTGCAATAAACTTTATATTGCAGTAACGTTATATGTTGTCTTTTATTCATTTGTGGGATTGACGCTTAAATTCATGTCTCTCTTTAATACTAAGCTAACCTAAATATTAACCATTACATTTGGCGTCCAGTCGTGGTATCTTATATTTTTAACTATTACAATCTGTGATGACGCAACAAAGGACCCGATCTTGAAGCACATAAGTCATCTATTCTAAATAGCCGGTAATGAGTGGCAGATTGACGAGTGAGCTGTAAGAATGGGTCGCTCAATATTATTTAATTTTAGTCTGGATGGCTCCGAAAATACAGTAGTTACTCCACGTGACTGGCGATTGACTGTTCATTTAATTATTTTTTTATCAAAATGTGTTTGACACAGAAGCTACTAGATGGGTCGTCTAGTTATAAATATGCTCTAGAAATTAGACTATTCATCTTGACCAGGCGTTCTTCAGTTTTAAAAATACGTAATTTTCTATGTTTCCTGCCTCATTCCTGCTCGTTTTCAAATGATGACTAATGTTTTTTTTTTTTTTTTAAATATTTTATTTAATTATAAAATTTAACATCTAATATATTCATTTCCAAGAATACCTTAACATTATTAACCACCTACTTACTAAAATTTTGACTTCACAACATTGAGACAAAATCCACGAAAAACTGCAAGACTTTTAGACTCCTTAACATTGAACATTTTGAAACCTTTATGATATTTTTTTTTAATCCTAATACCGCAGAAGAGTCCCAACTACTCACGTCTGGAGCCAGTGAGACTATGGCATCCCCAATTGGGGTATGTTGAGAAGCTGAATGTAGTGGGGAGGGGAAGAAGATAGGGAAGAGAAATGTGGGGGAAGTACCTGGCTATTCAGATCTAGCCACAAAACACGGCTAAAGCCATTTCAAGCAACGTTTCAATTCTAAATGGTGGTCTTACACCAAGGCTACTGAGAGTATCTTCCACTTTGGAACTTGCCGCAAATCTACTGTTAATCATTTTTAAATGATTTAATTGTGAAATAACAAATTAATCAAATAAAATTTATTTGCCACGCCGGGATTCGATTCCGCGACCTTCGGATTGCGAGTCAAGAGCTTTTCCGCTAGACCACGCCGGCCGGCCGTAATATACGTTATTCATTATATTATATAATGTATATTTATTGAACCGAACCTAACTGTGAATCCTTTAGTAAATATTTTTCTTCCAGTACCTGTGAGGCAATTTTTTAATATGCAGTTCTAGAATTTACTTCACGAGATAATGAAAATAATGTCAAGTATTTGCGGTGTATCGAAATGACTGGAATCAGTAGTGTTTTTTACTGAATATGATTGAGTGCATTTATTTAACTTTTTTGCTGATGTCTGACAAATAAAAGGTGTTTTAACATTTAGTATTACGTTGAATGTTGTTATCTCCATAATAAAAAAATTATCCATAGCTCCGAAACTAGATAAACTATCAGATAAAAGAGCGTTAGCTGTGTTATTTTTATTTAAATAACACAGCTAACGTTAGGTGTGTTATTTTTATTTAAATAACACAGCTAACGTTAGGTGTGTTATTTTTATTTAAATAACACAGCTAACGTTAGGTGTGTTATTTTTATTTAAATAACACAGCTAACGTTAGGTGTGTTATTTTTATTTAAATAACACAGCTAACGTTAGGTGTGTTATTTTTATTTAAAATAATTAAATCTTTAATTGAAGAAGAAGATAACACTTTAAATCTAAATGAAAATATGAAAGAAAACAAGACACAGAAAAATAGAAAAAGACAATGGTCGCAACTGTGAGGGGCGGGGAAGGTGGAGAGGGAACGGGGGAGGGGAAGAAGATGCGGTAGGGGAAGAGGACGCCGGAGGAGAAACAATTTCTTTATTAAGTGACATTGCAACGCACGCCGAAAACTCGGTATTAAATAATATATAAGGCAGCTGTGATTTTGTATTTTAGGATGACCTTATATGAAAAATTAGCTATTATGAGACATTTTTATACCACGAAGGGCAGTCATCTATTTTCTTTTTCAATGGACTTTGTAAAATTTTTACCGTTCTCATTATTACAAGAAGATAAATTGTGTGGGGCGATTTAAATCGTTCGTCTTCAAATAGAAATTATCGGGCATTACCAAAGCAGCTAAATACAGCGCTATTTTAAAACCACTTTGCAGCCTGGAAGGAAATGACTTGGCATTTGATATTGATGAACGGTGTTGTAATACCTTCCATCCTCATCTGGAAGCCTTGAAACTCATTAATAATTAATGTCATTATAAAGAAACTGATCATTTTGGCACCAGGGGGCAGAAGCTCGTCAGCATAGACGGGGAGCAGTTAGCATGTTATGCAAGACCATCGATCAATGATCCTTTTGCCCGTTAGTTTTGCGTTTTTTAATGTGTCTTTCCATCTGTTCTGCAACACGGGGTAGTGAGATTTTGCTACTACTGAATACGTGTCCATCATCCACAAGAGTTAATTTGTTCACAAATAATATTGGTTGAACTTATTAGAAATGTAGCAATCAATTGTGCAGAAACTTCCAGAAAGCATCGATCAAAGTTATCCAGTAATTATTTGTTTATTTTCAACGTCCTGATAGGTGATTTAGTTTTTTTTTTACATTAACTCCACACGTGAGGCCCTAAGGAAAACAATTCCGTCGGGGCTTATATCATCTTTGGGGATGCTGAGTGGAGGATCTTTTTAGGGAAAGGAAGGAGAGGAAGTTCTAGAAATAAAAATATATGAGAGAGGGGTAGGTGGGGTTCAATGTGTCCAGGAGTTACGGACGTATGAATTTATCCTCTCACTGCGGTGCAAGCTGATGTTACACTATGCGATGCTCCTTAATAATAAAAATATCATTCAGGTATTGTCGTGAAAGCGAGGAATAGGTGCATGTGTATTGGTGGAGTACTAATGAATACTTGTTGCTTTTTTGTGTTCAAGTAATTAAATGGGCTTCCTTCGGAGCGTTATTACAGATAAATTAAATATACAGATTATGAATAATTAATGCCATTTGTAAAATAAATATATGGATGGAAGAAGCAACAGCAAAAGCAGTGATAGATAAGGAAAGGAAAGGAAAAGAGAAGACGGAAATCAGATGGGTTTATGGGAAACTTTGAGTGCAAGGCTGTATATCGAGTTTAATGGCATGATTATATCCGAAACGAATCGACTTGAAACTCAAACAAAATGTGGTATCTAACTACATAAATAATATATAACTTAAATCAAATAATGGTTTACTGTAGAGATCAATTTTCTTTAAACACTGCTTGTATTTTAATTCGACCTTTAAGAAGAGACCCGATCGCTTAGAAATTTGAACAATTGGCATTTTACCAAACTATTGCTATCACTGTCGCTTTTGTTCCCCCGAATACCCAGCGAAAGGGACAACTGCACCTCAAACTGTTAATATCTAAATAAAATAATTAATAAATTGAAATAAAACAATAACTTTGTTTGTAACCACGATTTATTTAATTTTTCTACTACCGACCGGTTTCGCTTAACACAAGCATCTTCAGGGTCGTAAAAACATCTCTTAGTACAATACTACGGGGACCTGTAGTATTGTAACTCATTAGATACCACCCGTCTCTTTCTCTCTCACTACGTACGTAAGATGTTGATTTTACTCTCTCACTATTTCCTTATATTATGTTTTGTCTTTTTCTATATGTTTATAAGCTCACACAATGTATATTTTTGATCGGTTTAATTTTTATACCCTGAAGATGCTTGTGTTAAGCGAAACCGGTCGGTATCAGAAAAATTAAATAAATCGTGGTTACAAACAAAATTATTGTGTTATTTCAATTAATAACATATCAAACCACAAAGTTACTGCTTTTTACCAAAAAAAAAAAAAAATCATTAAATTCAAGGTTTTGTATTCCCGATTTTTCTCTTCCAAAACTGGACCGATTTTTTAAAACTGCATTAAAAAAACATACTCTGCGTCCGTACCTTCTGCTTTGTTAAAAAATACATTGCATAATTTATACACTGAACGTCTATTGATAGCGTTCAAATCAGGCAATTTTTACGATTTTTGGAGGGTCCTAAAACTCCTGCAAAAAATAACTAATCAAAAAAAGTAAAACGTACCGACACCCTGGTGTTCAATATCTATATTATATTCAAATATACATCCCTGGTACGTAGTCAAGTCGAATATAAACCCTCGTTCTGGTCCCCCATTTTAAAATATATTCAGATTCAATCTAGAAAATTCAACATAAATTTCTAAGACACATTAACTTTCAACTCGGTATTCCCATTGAAAACATAAACTATAATTACGTGATAAAGGAATTAAATTTATTAAGACTCTCAGATCGAAGAATTATATCCGACTTAATATATATGTTCAAAATTGTAAATGGTAGATTAGTCCTGATTTAACTAAGCTCATTGAATTTCATATACCCACGAGATCCTTGTTCTAAAATCCTGTTTAAATGCTACAATAACCGGACTGAGTATACGAAACATTCGCTTGTACCTAGATTACATGAAGTTACTAAAAGATATGCGGATGTGGCATATCTATTTAACTGCACGGAAGGTGCAGAGGGCTATACCTTCTAATCTTTTCAATCAATATTAATTTTATTTGTACTATAGATTTTTGTATGTAATTGCATCTCTGGTGACATTTCTCCTTCTGACGCCACAATTTATTTATTTATTTAAATGCCCGTAGGGCTTTTACTTATAGTGCAGTACATATTTTTGACAAAATATAGGAAATAACATAAAGTATAAGAGACAAAATAAAGGTACCATAAAACATAAGAGTTGACACAAAGTAGTTAACATAGAATATAAGTTAGTAAAAATAGAGATAAAGATAGTTTATGAAATAGGAAGAAATAGTTGGCACATACGCCGTTCGAAGTTTGAAAAATTCAAATAATAATCAAATACATTCATAATGTTTAAATATTTGTTGCCAAGACTATGTAAACGCTGTATTGGAGAATTCAAACTATAGTTGGAATGAGATGTATTTATATAAAATGTTAATATTTGTCTAGTCGTTCGTGTAGGTACATGAAGATTAACTAATTGCAGAAGTTCACAACAATTGAATTTAGAAGTAAATAATTTTAATAAAAAGGTTAGGTCATTTATTTTTCGTCTGTTTTCTAGAGTTGGAATATTTAGAATATTCATTAAGAATTCACAATTATCTGTTATGCTCTTTATTTTTGTTTCTAATATGTTTCTTATGATTTTGTGGCATGTGTGCTTATGGTATATTTATGCCTTTGATATTAAATAAATAAATTAAAATATTTGCAGTATTGTCGAAATCCAGAGAAGAAATTGGGGAATACGTTTGTTCGAACAAAATGCCGCCCGGTTTCATCTTAAAACGCGTGATAATTAATTGGTCAGACATTTTTCACAACTTCCTTTATTGATTCTTATCGTAAAATATGTATTCATGATCTCTTACAAGCAATTCAAATTTTAATATCTTTAAGAAGATAAAATTTAATGTCTCTCCGATTTCATTAACAGAAATTTTTAAATGAATTAAATACATGCCTCGAACTGTAAATATCTGGTTGCACAAGTTTAATTTACCATTTGATGTATTTTACTTCCTCAAATTCATGGGCTGACAAATAAATGCAGCAATTATAACTCCTACATTCAAAAAGTAATAATTATTCTATTAAATCGTAAATCAAAATTTAATAAAGGTAATTGCATTAGAACTTCTCGGCTTGAGACGAGAGACGGAATGAAATAATTCGAAGAAATAATAAATAACAGGTCTTTAAATGCGGTAGGGCCACCTGAATTCAATTTACCCTTTTTGGTGTACTTAATAGATAATTATACGGAACGAGCTAGAATTATCCAACTTATCTGAAAGGTTTGTAGCCCTCAGTGCTGACAGTGGGAACTGCTGCAGAACTGGGAACTTTTCAATACATGACAAGTGAAAAATACGTAATGATAAAGTGGTTGGCACCGAAGATAGCGTGCTTCCCGACTCAAGTCTAGCAAGAACGATTGAAAAAACCCTATATCAATACGACATTGACTAAATCCGTCGTCTATGGTCAGTTATCAATACTTGCGAGCACGGTCAACAATTGGTAAGACATATTCCGACTGAAGATTAACAGATTACAAACGATTCCGAACGGATTTTTTTTTACATGAGCTCCACACAGGAGGCCCTGAGGAAAACAATTTTCCTCAGGGCTTATGTCATCTTTTGGTATGCTGTGTGGAGGATTTTTTTAAGGAAAGGAAAGGGAGGAGAGTTCTGGGAAGGAAAGGGGTTTAAGGGGTGGGTAAGAATCTGGGATTCAGTTTGTCCTGGTCATCCGCCTAGACAAACCTCGCCCCATGAACCCTGCTAAATCACCAAACGTAGCGTGACCTATGGCAGAGGGTTAGGGTCACCACTAGGGGTGACCTATGGCAGAGGTTTTGGTTATCCAATAAAGGTTCCCGGGGCGGCGGTACCCATTTTCGCCTCCCAAATTAAATGATTGAACTAAGGAAGTTCTTAGAATCGAAAGAAGTCGTAAACGCGATAGCGCTTAAATAATCCATCTAGTAAGCGATCGATTTATTTTGTTCGATCTTTGAGAAACGAAAGAGGTTGAATACAGCAAAAGACCTCATTAACTAATTAACTCTAATTAACGCCAATGCATATTTAGGTTAGTGTTTAAATTCAACATTGCCAATTCTTTAATATTTTTACGTAATTGTTTGGCGTTTTACGTTTTGAAATGTGAATTCATAGAGAACACTTCCAGTATTGCCAACGATCGATTTCTTATTTATTCCCTGTCAATGTCAATTCGCTATCAACAATGAAACCGTGCTCGGTTTATCGATAAAAACCGTCGGAAGTTACGCCTGCCGATCCGACATCGTAAATTTATCAATTTATCTGTGCTTAATCCCCAGAATTGAGAACTTCAACTGAACACATGACAAGTGAAAAGTGCGTAATGATAAAGTGATTGGCACCGAAGATAGCGTGCTTACCGTCTCGGGGTCAAGGGTTCAAGCTGCAGAACGGCTGCTGTCAACTGTACGGTGAGCACTACTTGCTGTGAAATACTAATTGGCATTGGTTTGTTCGTGTTGACTACACGGATAAAACAGAAATTAGACAAACAACAGTTATTTTTATGTTGAAGTGTTATATTTATTGACCAGATGGCAGTTTAAAGGTTTTTTTTTTCAAATTATTGACCACATAGAAAATAGAAAATTCAGCGAGTTTGGCATGGTTTTTTAGAATATTTTTTTCTTCAGTTAAATTCCGTTGATTACTGTACTTGAAACTTTATTTATTTTCAATCATAATTCTTCGTCAGTTGCAAAAATATGAAAAAAATATAAAAGGTGAAAAAATTAAATTTAAAAAAAAACTTAGATGGCCATTTCTCCTGCAGTATCCGGTATGA
The DNA here is from genome assembly GCA_936435175.1 of Glyphotaelius pellucidus. Lineage (NCBI taxonomy): Eukaryota > Metazoa > Arthropoda > Insecta > Trichoptera > Limnephilidae > Glyphotaelius > Glyphotaelius pellucidus. Next base: position 1,230,915 of record OW386547.1, read on the forward strand.
ATCTAATTTTTATTTTTCTTGTCCATTCCTGCTTTTTCCTTTGATTTCCTCATTTTTAGACCTCATGACCTAACGGCCGCATGGACGGCACACATCAGGAAATTCTGTGCTGCAACCAATTGGAGGACAACTTGCACAGCAAGCAGTTATCGATCTTTTCAGTTTTGCAGTAGCTCTCTCCACATTTATTGCCCACCGTAACTGCTCCTCCGTCCAGTTGCCACAAAGCCCACGCAAATGCGACTGTATTTGTTAGGCATCAAAAAAAGAAGGAAATTTTTCTTTATTCTAAGACAATTACAGGTATAAATGTCACGTGCTCTTTCTGAATTATGATTAAATCTACTAATTTCGGTGATCGGTGCATGATTGCGTGCGTGAAGCGATTTGAAATTGTATTTCTGCGTAATTCTTAAAATTATTCAAATTCAATGAACTTATACTTTTCGAAATTAGAACTTATATCTTATAAATTGATTGAATAGGTACCAAAATTATTGTTTTAATTAATACCTATTCTTGATCGTTGAAGAATAAGACAATAGAGAATTCCAGTCCAATTTTTTTATTTTTTTTATGAATAATGACCTTCTAACTTAAATAACTGCATATTTATTTTTATTTTTATAGTTAGTTTTAATAGTTAAAATAAATGTCAAAGTTTTAATTTTTCAAGATCCCCCGAAATCCACCGTGACGTCATCTGGCCCTGTGACGTCATCTGGCCCTGTGACGTCATCTGGCCCTGTGACGTCATCTGGCCCTGTGACGTCATCTGCCCAAAAGTTTTAGTTATTTTCAACAGATGTTGTCATTTTTAATGGAGGAAGTAATGAAACTATTCAATAAGTAAAACGTTATTGAGGTGTAATTATTTATTTATAATATTATATTTATTATATTATTATATTATTATATTTTTCAATATTTTTACGGGAGAGTGGTATATAAATTGTTTGAAATTAATATTTTTTTAGCTTTAGGAATCGAAATCAATATTAAGGAAACCGAAGCATGAATTTTGTAGGGAACTGGAATCAGCTGTTCGACGTCCGCCATTTTGAATTTCAGCATTGGAGCGTTTTATGGAAGCGGTGACGTCACGCCTCACAAATTCAATAATACCAACTTTTCAGGGTGTTTTAATGAACTGTTTTAAAATGGACTTTTTAATATTTTTTTTAAACTCTACGTTAAATATTATTTAATAAAACTTATACATTCAGAATCAGCGTTTATTGGTCTATATGAACATATTTTTTTAAAGCCATAATATTTTTCACTGGAGTTCCTTATTCTAATAAATCTAAACGAAAATATGAAAATTAACAAGCACCTCAACCATCTTTCTTTTAAAAATAAGAGGTCTTTGAGAACTCTTATTTTTAAATCATTTTTGTCAATCTCATATTTCATATTCAGAATTAGCAAAATTATCTTCGACTACTTTTTTCCCATATTTTTAGTAAGCTACCCTTTTAAATGATCACAATGTTTAAAGAACTGGTTTGTTACCTAGATTGTGTCTCGGATAAACGCAACTGATTTTTATTTATATGCATAACTAAAGTCTGATTTATCTTTTTAAGAATGTTCAATTTCAATGACTGATCCTGGGTTCGAGTCCCAGTTGCGATCTTTTATTTTTCTGTGTCTTGTTTTTTTTCATATTTTTGTTTAGATTTATTAGAATTGTCTTCTTCTTCAATGATATATTACATTGATGGGAATAACCTAAGGTTCGTTGAAAATGCGTTTATCAAGGTTAGCTCACATGGGCCTTTTTCGAAAAAAAACAGTCTATCCGCTTACGAAATTTCGAACGTTTGACTTAGCTGACGTAACTGCCACTTGTATTGCAGTTAATTCAAATCCCCCAGTGGAACAAAAAGCTACGTCACAAGTTTTTTAGCCAATCACCGTTCTACCCCTCGATGAGCCAACCTTGTTAAATGCATTTTCTACGAACCTTGGGAATAACTCTCAATATCTTTACAAAGTATAAAACGATGTCTCTCCCGCTGTCTGTACGCTTAGATCTTTTGAACTACGAAACAGATTTTCATGCGGTTTTCACCAATAGATAGAGTGATTCATTGAGAAGATTTTTAGGTGCACATGTATAATTTGTCAAAGTTTTGTGTAAATTGGTTGAAATATATAAATAAAGGGAGAAGGGCTGGCAAGCAGGCAGCGGGCAGCGGGCCGGCAAGCGGGTGGTGTGGATTAAATATGTATGCAAATTAACAGACGGCGTTGGTTATAAAGGTTAGGTAATGGCGTTGTGTTTCGTTAGCCACCGCAACGTGTGGCCGGGATAAAAGAGAGTCAATCTAATAAAAATATAATTATTATTTATTTGAAGTGTGTTTTTCGTTTTTGTTTAACTGGTTTACAGACATCGCTAATTTTCAAGCTTACTAACATTCGTTAGGCAAATTTCTTCAATAATACTGAGGCAAAAAAAAAATTAACAAATACTTTCAGGTTAAAATCCTAGAATTACAATATCGGTGTTATTTCACGGATCTGCGCTAAATAAATTAAAAAAGAATGACAAAAACAAACGCTGAGCGGGCACAAAACGTCATCATCTCAAAAGCTGGGTGTTTTTAATAAAAAAAACATGTCAACTCTCAACACTGTTGAAGGAAGTCTCATAACGTAACTGTTAGCATACCGGAGTAAGAACAGATGATATCCGACAGTCTAAGCAATCCCATAGTTTTTTTTTGCATTTAGATAAGTAGGTACCCCGTGGCAGCTCATTAAAAAACTTTTTCCTCCATGGCATCCAATTAACAGGTGGTAAAAAATAAACTACTTATATATATTGGCATTGATAAATTATCAAAGATCGTGAGCGTCATTTCGCAGCTTCCGTAGACCTGTCTCAGGATTAATTTAATAATTAAAAGCGAAACATAAAATGATTGAAAAAATGCCATAAAAATCCGTACATCGAAACTTGGATAATATTATTGATAATGCGTCGTATTTTGTGGATCAAGGTATTTCACACCTGTCGAAAATTTTAATTAATAGCATACTAATGTATACCAGTCAGAAATGCGAATGCATAGATAGGCGGCAGGAGTATTACTAAAAGATAGCATTGAAAGTTCACGTGTGTGGTAGCCTGGGTGTCACGGACATAAATAGTAAGCTGGAAGAACGACAGTTGGGATATGGGCACAAAAGACGGAGTCCACAAGACCACACAATTAAACAGGCAATATCTATGGATCTATGAAACAGTCATCCAGAGGAAGACCAAAAAACTCCTATTTGACTCAATGCTTCAAAATATTATGAAGAAACGGCCTGAATGAAAGCGATACCCAGAACCGAAGAAGTTATAGCCTGAGAATGAGATAAGCCGACCCCAACAGCTTACCTAGGCAATAATGAGTTGGGACGGTGCAAGGAAGAAGAAGACTAAAGTATACTAGTCATACGATCGTCCTAAAAGCCATACATAAAAATCTCCCTTCCCACATGACTTATATGAACAGATGATACTAGAAGGTCGATTGTCTTTCATAATCACATAGACACTTTGCGAACCTATGTTTCTTTCGAATTGTAGAATTATTACGATATTGCCAGTTATAAAAACAAGCAAAACAAAAAAATCTTTATTTCCTGAAATGCACACTGTGGTTATAAAATTGGTAGATATTTAACATTAAGTACATTCTTATTCGTTAAAAAATTGCCGTAAAAATAATATGACACTTTCGTTATAAGGCTTTAAAGTTCCTGTCTTGAACGACTATTTCTAGATCGTGTATTTAAATTTGTAACTTTGAATTGAAATGTTAAGTATTTAAATTTATTTTTCATTGTAAGTTGTGATGGTCCCACCCCGCTGCAAGGGTTTTTTCACCCCCCCTTTCCTTTTCTCTCTTCGTCGTTGAGATCTCCGATTGGAAGGTTCAGCTACGCTGTTTTCCTGATCTCGTTTTCCCAACCCCTGTGATGCGAACACAGTAAAGCAAGGTTGTTCTGGGAAATCTTACAATAAACCCTTTACTTCACGTTGTGATTGATTTTTGCTTCGAAGCCTCCAGATTATTTGGAGTAGGAATTTAATGTATTTACTCTTTTTCGTGGTAACTTTCGACTCTTTAAAAGGCGTGGAAGAATTTTTTCTGTTGTCTTCTCAAACGCATGAAGGATACGCCCTGTCTAACTGCCCTACACTACCGATGCCTATGGCCCTAACTGTATACTCCCTGTAGAGTCCCCGTTCCCCGCTATAGTGATCCCTTTTGCACCTAAATCAATTAAATGGCAATACAAGTTCATTATTTACTTTAATTTAAATGTACGTACCTAGAGGTGCCTCTCTACGGCCGAGTAGGCTGCTCCCGCGACTCCCAATCTGAAATACCTATCCTATGCATAACCGTTAGAAATATTGTTATTGTTAGTAGCACCAATTTACGGCAGAACTAGGGAATCTTAAGGAAGTGATAAAAGGAAAGGAAGGAGAATTTCTTTGCAAACTAGTATTGGCTCCTCCGCTAACCAAGTTGACCGAGTGGGTAGTTCTCCGGACACAACTATCCCGCCAATGCATGTCTGAGCTATACCCCGGTATCTGGCGGATCTCTTGGACGATCACCCTGACATACCCGGACTCACTCATGCCAGAGGAAGAACAGCAGGCTTTCAAACCTTTCTCAGTCAACTCCAATACTCATTACGCCTCCAGATTCTACGTTACTGGCTCTAAAAGGGGTATTTCCATTTCGTCCCTTGTCATGACTCTACTCGCGGGCAAGTGGCGCGAAGCTGTGAGGCAGACCATTAAAGCCGACCGTCTTCGTCTTTCCACCTCCAATAGTTGACATAAGGCGCACTTTGTGGGCCTTACGTTTACTTTTGGGTTGACACAGATGAGAGAATGCAACAACGTTACAGAATTTTCCCGCAAGATACCCTGTTAACGGTCTCCTCCACTCAACCTTGCAGGCTTCCCGTGATGTCTAAAGTCAAACGCCTCCGTCAGCGAATCGTGCCCATGACATACAATTCGGCATCCCTGGTACATAACCTTTCGCGCCCGTTCGCTCGACATGATCCCGCGAAAGGGAATGACCTCCGACACAGCGCGTGACCCGCCCAGTATGTGGCTGGTACCTCTCCTCTTCGTAACATGGTAAGGTGGGGGAAATTCTTACCATTCGACATACGTATCTCACTTATGTATAGTCTCAGTACCGTCGTACACATTCCTCAAACGTGAAAATTTAATTCACGCAATACAACAGGTAGAAATTTCGCAGATAAACAGGTTGATATAATGTTATACATGCATAGAATCGTGAATCTGGTTCTCACGCCCTCCTCCTGTCGAAGTCTGCGCCAAACTGTCAGCCAACGCCTGCAATTGGGTAAGTTGTACTGCCAAAATTTCATCAATTCGATTGGGTGTACTATCGTAGTCTTATTGCCTCTGCGTTCCTAGGTACTTGTAAGAACCATTTTTTGCTGCTGTTCCGTTCCTAGCATCCAGCTGTTAGGCGACGGTTCGGGTGGCTGGACCCGAGGTCCATGATAACGGTGAAGAGAAAAAAAAACCCCTGACCGACACGCACACTTATAGTAAACAATAGTTCAATTGACTGCTTCGTTCTTGCGGTCAGCATGTCCTGTAATTTAAATTATGGAGTTGTAATTCGACTTACCGAGAGTGATTGATAACTGTACCCTTTATCCTAGCGGGAATACACGCTCGTTGTGATTTTGGACCTGCACCTGTTATAACCTGTGGGAAAACAAAGAAACCCTTTCCACCTCCCTACGACCATTCCCCCCCCCCCCCCCTGTTATGTAATGTCCTGAAATCTATACTCTGTTCGATCATCTGTAGTTATCATTTTTTGTTATAGCTTCCGTCAAGCGGTATATTTATTATTAAAGCCCAAATTAATCTACGTAAAGTTTATACGATTTTTCACGTAGAAAAGAAGAACACGTGATTTTATCCACTATCGTTTAACAATTTATCACCGCGATTATTGCAAACACAACTTATCACTGAATTTACGTTTTTTTTGCAGCTATTTGTCTATTATTAAGTTAGTTTTACCTCTTCATATTTCCGCAAAATTAAAAAAAAATATATATATTAATAAACTCCGGACTCCCTTTTAATAAAATTACCACTATCTGTTTTCACTGAAGTTAATTAACCGTTGCTACGAGCTGGTTAGAACCAAAACTTCCAGACTTAACCGTATTCTTCCGCCGAATTCCACTGACTGATCTGTTATCAAAAAAAACTGCTTATTTAAAACGAAAATCTCCCATCAATCAAAATAAGTTCATGCAATTTTGAGTCGTATTTATCCGCTCGCCACCCACTACTCTCGCTTCCCGTCCGTTCCTCCCTTATGCGTTTGTCACAGTTCCAACCCTTGAAATCGGGGTTCCAGCTATCTCGGTCTAGCAAAATAAAACAGGGGTGGACCACGCGCTCGACTCAAACTTGTCATAGGACATTTTCTCCCACTCAAAATAAATGTATTACACCGCACTACCCCTGCATACATTCTGGAATAATTTATTATCATTATCATTATTTTATAACCTAACGCGAAGGAATTTTATCCTACGCATTATTCTACGAACAATATGTATTCTCCCTTGTTTTTCCGTATTTGTGAGTGTTTAGGCCTTATACTCTGACAAACTCTCTCTTTAAACAAATAGCAACGCCCGTAAGGCTTTTCCCAGTATTAAACTCACATTTTTATTGATTTCGATTTTCATTGATGGCCATTTATCACCACCATGGCCTAATCTGTCCCTGTTATTTGCATCTCTACTAAGTAACCTCCCACATCTCATCGTCTCGTTCTTTCGAGAAAAGTGATAACTGTCAGAATGATTTGTTAATCTCTCCAAAAATCACACTCGAATTTGTAAATAAATTTAGAATTAGACAGGCCGTTAAATTTTATGCATTTGGCTAATTACTTTTTCCACTATTTTGTACGTAACCTAGAGTGGTGATTTCGGCTTAATGACCTCTTCTAAGAGCCAAAATCGTGTTACCTGTCAATCTCTTAGAACGTCACTTATGTACAAGAGATTGTAAACCTTCCCCATGTCGCTCCTAATAACTGAAACGCAAAAGTTCATAATTAACCCAAAATCTACTTCCTGAACGATCTTTTTCAAAATCTCAATAGAGTCTCGGTCCCGAATTTCAACAGTTATCAATTTCTTATTTTTGGTCATCATGAAGTGAGTTATGATCAAATTCATAAGGGTCTGCATTCCATACCATGGACTTCGTGAGAACTCTCAGCGGAGAGTTAAACTCTCAAGGAGCGCCTTGAACCAGAAAAACGTTAGCCCCGCCTCTCTCTCGCTATTCGTTGTGTTCAAAATAATTGTTGATTTATCATTTCCAATTTGTCCAACGTTTTACATCTCCGATAGTCTAGCACCTCCCACGCGATAATTAACCCGTATTTTATTACAGACTCCTTCAATTTCGTTTTCAAACACACCCAACAGAGGTCAGTAATATGATCGAATTTAAATATTTAAAAAAAATTTCCTCGTCTACTTGTTCAAACAACACTGAACCATCACAGCCTCCCTATATAAATTTTTTTCAGCGTCAAAACACGCCGTGTTTAGTCGATGGAAAAATTTGTAAACATAGGTTTTAAGGTTTTCCTCCTTCACCTTCTTTTCAAAATGTTTTGTTCCCTCTATACTTCCCCTCCCTACGACATCTTCTCCTCTCCTCTCTCAAACAACAATTCAAAATCCACACAAATCTTCTACTATTTCCCCCCCCCTCGATGATCCACTGTACTTATTTTCCTTCCCCCTTTTTTTTTTTTTTTTTTTCCGAACTTGTTTACTATATGTTTTCCCCAATTCGGCCCCGTCCTGGTTCCTTATCAAGTGTCTTAATCTCTGTTTCTTTGTACTCACGAACTACTATATATCTTCACTCGTCCCAAAAAAAACTGACAGCCGCCCGTTAACAACCGTTATTACCTATTGCATTTTGTTGGTCCACGCGACCGCACTCCGTCCTTGGGTGTTTGGCTGATTTCTGTTATAAAATAGAGGACGACTATCTTAAGAGGCGACCGGGTGACGTCTCCTTTAAAACTGAACTGTAGTTGCTTATCATTTAAACTTGTAAATACGTTTTCACTTATTTTAAATTAAGGACACTTGTCAATAACACTGCACTTGCACTTTAAGTTAACGACCCCGAGGTACGCAAATGTATTTTAATTTTTCGAAGAAAACTCCTTCATTAAGGTTTTTTCTTTGCGATGGCATTATTTATCTTTATTAACCTATTATTAACTATTATTTTATTATATATATACTCTTATATATACTCTATTATTTTTATTTTCTTATTTTTATTAAGTATACTTAAGTCCCGATGAGGTGAACATCGTTCACAAAACGTGTTAAGTGTGTATTAAATGACTGCGATGTATACAAAGGTATTTGTGTTTTAATAAAATAAATGAATTTCCTGTTCGTCCACTATATTTTATTTTATTCGATGAAATAGGTAGAGAATTTTCTTCACCACAGTACGCATTTATATAATTGAGTGTAACTTTATTTTAACCCTCCGAAAAGAATAACCACCATTATCATTATCCTTGTGGTTCTAGCAGCTTCTTTTCAACCCCCTTTTTTTTCGAAACAAACTTTGATGTACCAACTGTGTCTTTTTCCAGAATCCTTTTTTTTTTTTTTTTTTCGCGTGATTCTAGGGCTCCACGCAGTTAGCTTGCAGGAGCGATTTAGTGACAACAATGTATACATACACATGCATGTACTACACACATATGCACACATGCACACCTCTATAATTTTTTCTTATTGGACACGCCCCCCTCGGCTCGCGTGAACGAGTGGTTCCCAACCTTTTTGAACCGGAACCTCCTTCACATATGGTCAAATCAAAGATTGTTTAAATCTCGCGGTCCTAAACGACCATATGACCCCCGGAAAAGGTGAGTGTATGAAGATTGTTTGTCTTCTCTCAACTTAAATGAATACGTGCACATTTTGAACACGGTTTAATATATTGAAACTATCGTTAGAAAATTTCCTCTCCTTATCCGAAGCCCATTTGGTATACATGCTTATCAACACCCCCCCTTTTTTTCTTTTCCCATAACCCTAAACATGAATACTCTAACCATCTCTCTGGTCCTGTCCGAATTCGACCCCTTCTTCTAGTAATTTCCCACTTTATCCTCTTGCATGCTTCTCCATTCAAACGCTGCTACCTCTTTTCCCGACACAAGGGAGATCCCCAAAGTCATCTAAATTGACGCTGCAATCTTCCCTTGTTTTCTTAAATTTAACGTCATATCCCTAACTAAACCTTTTCCCCCCCCTCCCTAAATCTAAAGTTACATTCTTAAATTTTCACATTTAGCTGAAAACATCTAACTATTTGTATTCCCCCCCCCCTTTTTTTCCTCTTAGACTCTACTTTAACATTCCTAAACGTCATAACCACTTTCGTCCCGCCCCTTTCCTAAACAAACCATTCCATTTCATACTTTGAACTCGCCATTTCTCCTCTCTCTCTTACATAACCATGTTGCACATTTCTCCTAATATTCCTAATGTGACCCTCTTGCCAGGCTACCGGTAATGGCAGTACGATAAATTATGAATGTATTTCCTTTTCTTAAGAAAATTACTTCACTACGTTAACCTACCCCTTATCCTAGATATGTCTGTTTTCCCTTTATATGATTACACAAAATTCCAGCCTTCCGCAAGATAACCTATCCCTTAATCCCCTAATTCTAAACCACACTATCCTATCCCAACCTCGCACTTCTTCCTAGTCAATTTCTATCACTTGAATTTCCTTTTGGCGCTTTTCCGTCTCATCGAAATAATACCTAGCTAGGTGTATAGCACTGTAATCGCCTCGTATTTCTTTTGTTTTTGGATCAAGTAACGTGTAGGTGTTGTGGTAGGGAATCGCCGCAATAACGTAGGGGCCGTCGAAAAGGAGTGAGAATTTGCGGATTTCCTTCCTTAGTAGACTAGACTGGGTGTACTTCTTGAGCTTAACAAAGGTTCCTACTTCATAAGTGACCAATCTTTTGTTTATATTGTAAAATTGCTGTCTTTTTTCGGCGTTACCTACCAGGTTCTTCCGCACCGCGGCTCGAATTTCCTCAGCTGTTAATTTAGGTATGTCACTTTGACGCATAAATCTATCCAGACTATATTGTGGCTGCTTTCCAAACGCGACCTCATTCGGTGAAAACCCGGTTGTACAATGCACAGTATTATTATAGGTTCTCTGAATGTCATCTAAAAACATTGGCCACTTGGTGTGCTTTTCATTACAGTATATTCTGAATATACGTCCCAGCTCCTTGTTTACCCTCTCTGTGATGTTCGGTCCAGGGTTCCGCACAGACGTATGCATGACCTTAATCCCTAACCTCCCTAAGCCTTGGTTCCATCTCTTCGAGGAAAATTGGGATCCGTTGTCAGTTAACATGGCCTCAACATTTACTTTCTTAACAAAACGCTCTACACAGTTTAGCACCGTACAAGTGTTGGCCACCTTTAATTTATACAATTGTATGTATCTACTGAAAGAGTCCTGAATTACAAAGATAAATCTTACTCCTCCAATGCTTCTAGGTAAGGGACCGTATAAATCAGCCATGACTAATTCCCCCACGTTTTGCGTTATAATTGACCTCCCTGGCCCCACCGCCGGACGAATTTCGCGCTTTGCCAACTGACAGATGTGACAAGTCCTTACAATCCCTTTAACCTGCCTAGTCATCCGTGGCCAGAAATACCTACTTCTAAGGGCTAGTGCTGTCTTTAAACCGCCTGCGTGGCCTATCTCTTGGTGTATAAGTTCGACTAGGCCTCTAGACAAACCGCTAGGTATAGCCAATACGGTTCCGTTGTTACCCGTTTTGTAGTATAACGTTTGACCCCTTAATTCGTAATTTTTCAGATACCTACCCATCCCCTTTGGTGTGGTTCCGCAAGTCCTTCCCTTCAAACGTCCCAACACCTCCCCTAGAAATTCGTCCTGTCTCTGCAGTTGCTCTAAATTTTCGAGGTGCGACCTAATCAGCCGCCTACCGTTCACCGCAAACGCCGCGACTTCCGGGCACGCTACCTTGTCGTCCTGTACATTTACCGCATCCTGAGAATAACGTGACAAGATATCGGGTCCGATGTTCTCCTTGCCCTTCACAAATTCGACCTTAAAATTGAATTGATTTAGGTATATGATCCACCTTGTCACCCTCGCACTATACAGTTTCCAAGTCTTTAAAAACGATAATGCCTGGTGATCCGTCCGTATTACCAAGCGCGCGCCCCGCAGATACGTTTCGAATTTGCGTAACGAATAAATTATCGCATATAGCTCCTGTTCAGAGACGGTCCACTTTAACTCGGCGCCGGTAAGTGATTTGCTAACAAAACCGATTACGTGATGGTTCCCCTCGTCATCTAATTGGTATAATTCTGACCCGATAGCGAATCCCGAACTGTCAGTCTGCAGGTAATAAGTTTTGTTCGGGTCGTGATGCGTTAACATTACAGATTCCAAAAATAATGCCTTTACGTTTTCAAACGCTTCCTGCTCCACAGCAGTCCACCTCCAAGGTCTGTTTTTCTGAAGTAAATCGCACAATACCTGCGTAGAAGCTCCATATTTATTAGCAAACCTTCTGTAATAATTACACAATCCTAGGAACCCCCTTACTTGTTTCACCTTTTTCGGCGCCGGGAAGTTCTTAATCGCCGAGATTTTTTCGGGATCCATAAGTATACCATAAGGCGTAATTATGTGACCTAACATCCTTACTTCCGTGAATAGAAATTGGCATTTTTCTAATTTGCAAGTCATATTGGCCGCTTGCAACTTCCCTAAAACCGCATCTAGATGACCCAGATGCTCGTCAAAATCTCTACACGAAAACACTACTAGGTCATCTAAATAATTAGTACAATATGCTCTCATTTCGCTTCCCAGAATCTTATCCATGGCGCGCGAGAAGCTCCCAACTGATGTTTTTAGCCCTTGCGGTAATACATTGTAGACAAAAGACTTGCCGTTATAAACGAATCCGGTATATTTTCGACTTTCTTCACTTAAAGGTATCTGAAAATATGCCGAATTTAAATCTATGGTAGTAACGTGCTTTATTCCGTAGAACTGCTGTAGTATTTCCGACGTAAGCGGTGGCTTTTCCGTTTCCCCGGACATCCTTGTGTTTAATTCGCGCGCATCGAGTAATATACGGACAGTCCCATCCTTTTTCATGGTATAAGTTAAAGGACTCGCGAAAGGAGTCGCCCGCCTACTGATTATGCCTAAGGACTCTAACTCCTCTATCTTTTCATCCACCTTATTCCTATAAGCGAAGGGAACCGGATACGATCTCTTTACAAACGGTGTTTCGTCTATCATTTTTATCTCATGGATATACATATTTGTCAATCCCGGCCTATCTATGAACACACGACTATGTTTATCTAATACCCCCTTTAGTCTCTCTTTCTGGTCGTTATCTAAGTTTAATCCGCCCACCAACATCGCTATCCTTCCTTTAGCTTCCCTTACTAAATCCGACACGCGGTCACTCTCAATGACGTGTACGAGGTTGTCCTCACGTCCCATGGTCTCTCTACACAATTGGTCCTGTGGTTCACTCTTTGCTATTCCTGAGTTGATTAAATCGACCTTCTTCCGTCCCTGTTCCGTATTAACTATCAGTTCCCGCTTTTCCCCACATCTTACCTCGGCTGAAAAATTGTCCAACCAATCCACCCCGAGGATTATTGACCTAATTAACTTAGGTACTATGAGGCAAGATGTATTTATTTTGAGGCCCCCGAAACGTAGCGGTATTAAAACTAACCTAGACAATTTTAAGCTCTTCTGACCCATAGCGCCCTTTAACTGCATCGTAGTTATAGGCATAATGGGGTACCTTGCCTGATCACTCAGGTGGCACTCCCAAAACTCCCGCGCGATACAAGTTATCTGACTGCCTGTGTCTATTAAACAATTAACCGGTACTTCATCTATATAGGCTCTTGCCTCAGGTAACTGGGATAGTGTACTACCTTTTCCCACCTCATCATACTCCTCATCCTCAAATATGGTGTTGAAACCAACGGTCTCCCCTTCCTCGCCGCGTTCCCTCACCTGAACCTCATTCCAAACATCACTTAGTTGTTGCAATGAATTTACATGTGCAATTACCTCCATTCTCTCGTTCCTTTCTCTCTCTTCGTCGCTCTCTCTCTTGCACGCCGCCTTAATTGCTTTTATGGGGGTGGTTATACCTTGATTATTTTTCCCTAAGCCCTTCCCTACATCCCAATTATATCTTAACATGATTCTTAATGCTGTATTATGTTTCGGTGGCGCTGCCCTTTGTTCCGGAGTCGTATTCTGCAGCGCTACTGAGCCGACCCACTTCCGTTTCCCGAGTCCTTGACCGCGCTTCTTCCAGCCACCGTTGTAGCATTGTTAATCGCCGACTGTGCGCCGACCCTTCCGCAACCGCCGCATCCCGATGTGGTCTCTTCCTCTATTGTCGCGACTTTTGGTCTCACCGCTTGTCGTCTCTCCCTGTATCGATCGGGTATCTCTCTCTCATCCCTACCCCTCTTCTCGACGTTCTTCTCCTGCGGCGCGCACACCATGTTGTCAAGTTTCCTCAAAAATTCGCCCGCGTCTAGTTCATCCTTATCTCCTCCCTCACGCGAGAACCACAGCGCCTGAGTCTCCTTCGGGAAGTGCCTCATTATTTCGTTAATGACGCCCATGGGTGAATCGGTGATTTTTAATGCCCTAGCGAACTCCCAGTACTTCGCAAAATGCCCCAGCATCGTAGTATTTCCCTTCGGTTGCCACACATCGTCTTGTAATTTTCGGCGTAAATTTTTCTGCTGCATGTCTCCCCAATAATTGGCCAAGAAGTCTCTTTCAAAATCCTCCATCGTCGCCCATCGCTTCCAATATAATTTCATCCAGCTGCGTGCGCTTCCTCGGAAGCTCTCTTTTACTTGAATCATGATGTCTGATCTCTTCGTACGACGTGCATAGTCCTTTAAGTCCTCTAAGAAGGTGATCGGATTCTGTGACCCTCCGCTGAACGTAGGTTTTTCCTGAGTTGGTAGCATTTCTACTAGTTGAATCACGTTCCTGGTTACCGTTTCTTCCGCCACCGGAACGGGGTTCGTCGTAGGTATTTCCCGTTGTTTCTCCAACTCTTGAATCTTGCTGACCAATGGCCCCAACGCCTGTTGGATTATCAGGGTAACCTGCCCCATATCCATCTGGGCGGCCCCACCTGAAGTACTTTCCAGTGCGGCTGACATCTCCAACTCCTCGTTCCTCCTTTGTCGCGTTCCAGAGCGGCGTTTATTCCCCGACATATTCCTTTTCCTTTTCAAAACACTGACTCTAATTTGGTTTCTACGAAAATTTCCCTCTTCTTTTTTTTTTGTTTTATTGTCCACACTTAATCTGGTTCACGTCACTAATAACGCCACTGTTTACGTAACTAAAGTTTATTCTATATGTTTTTATTCCACAGATTCTGTCTCTTTAAACGCTTCAGTTAAGACTATAATTTCGTTTAAAAACCCTGTAACATTATTTTGAAATCACTGTTTTTTTTTTTTTCTTTATACGCGTATTATTTTTTTTGTTCATTTCGTAACGGCTCGATCTGCTTCAACGTAACTATCATCCTCTATCAACCAAAAATCTAAAAGCTATACCTTATCGTCATAAATCTTTTTCCTCGACGAATATATCCGACTTAGCAGTTGTACTCGAGTACCAGTCATAAATCTCCGTTTTTACGGTTCGTTTACCTTTTTTTTTTTTGCTTGCATCTTTTCTACCCTCGCCTGCAATGGCCTACATCTTAGTCTGCCGAGGTCAAAATTCCTTAATAATATTTTGTTTACAATTTTTTCTTACCCTACGTATTTTAGACTCTTGGTGTAATAAATTATACTAATGGTTTGTTTACATTTTTTTCTTCATTTCTAAATACAAGCTGTCTTCCGTTAGTATATCATATTTCAGTTTTAAATTTCTTGTTTTATCCTGTGCTAGAAAAGTACCGCTATCGTTTTGTAATTTCTGTTTATTCTTCGTTTCATATTATTTTATCAATGTCTTGTAATGGATTATTATTATTATTATTTTTTATTTTGTTTATTAAGTTAACCGCGTTTGAAATGACGTAACATAAAACTGCTCTATACAATTATAATAACATTATTTTTTCCTATTTTCGCAAGTTTTATTCCCACGAAAGGTTTCCATCAATACGTTCAAAACACGTCGAAATCCTTCCAACTTGTACTACCTTTTACTCCTGGCTCGCGGCAACAGTTGTGATGGTCCCACCCCGCTGCAAGGGTTTTTTCACCCCCCCTTTCCTTTTCTCTCTTCGTCGTTGAGATCTCCGATTGGAAGGTTCAGCTACGCTGTTTTCCTGATCTCGTTTTCCCAACCCCTGTGATGCGAACACAGTAAAGCAAGGTTGTTCTGGGAAATCTTACAATAAACCCTTTACTTCACGTTGTGATTGATTTTTGCTTCGAAGCCTCCAGATTATTTGGAGTAGGAATTTAATGTATTTACTCTTTTTCGTGGTAACTTTCGACTCTTTAAAAGGCGTGGAAGAATTTTTTCTGTTGTCTTCTCAAACGCATGAAGGATACGCCCTGTCTAACTGCCCTACACTACCGATGCCTATGGCCCTAACTGTATACTCCCTGTAGAGTCCCCGTTCCCCGCTATAGTGATCCCTTTTGCACCTAAATCAATTAAATGGCAATACAAGTTCATTATTTACTTTAATTTAAATGTACGTACCTAGAGGTGCCTCTCTACGGCCGAGTAGGCTGCTCCCGCGACTCCCAATCTGAAATACCTATCCTATGCATAACCGTTAGAAATATTGTTATTGTTAGTAGCACCAATTTACGGCAGAACTAGGGAATCTTAAGGAAGTGATAAAAGGAAAGGAAGGAGAATTTCTTTGCAAACTAGTATTGGCTCCTCCGCTAACCAAGTTGACCGAGTGGGTAGTTCTCCGGACACAACTATCCCGCCAATGCATGTCTGAGCTATACCCCGGTATCTGGCGGATCTCTTGGACGATCACCCTGACATACCCGGACTCACTCATGCCAGAGGAAGAACAGCAGGCTTTCAAACCTTTCTCAGTCAACTCCAATACTCATTACGCCTCCAGATTCTACGTTACTGGCTCTAAAAGGGGTATTTCCATTTCGTCCCTTGTCATGACTCTACTCGCGGGCAAGTGGCGCGAAGCTGTGAGGCAGACCATTAAAGCCGACCGTCTTCGTCTTTCCACCTCCAATAGTTGACATAAGGCGCACTTTGTGGGCCTTACGTTTACTTTTGGGTTGACACAGATGAGAGAATGCAACAACGTTACAGAATTTTCCCGCAAGATACCCTGTTAACGGTCTCCTCCACTCAACCTTGCAGGCTTCCCGTGATGTCTAAAGTCAAACGCCTCCGTCAGCGAATCGTGCCCATGACATACAATTCGGCATCCCTGGTACATAACCTTTCGCGCCCGTTCGCTCGACATGATCCCGCGAAAGGGAATGACCTCCGACACAGCGCGTGACCCGCCCAGTATGTGGCTGGTACCTCTCCTCTTCGTAACATGGTAAGGTGGGGGAAATTCTTACCATTCGACATACGTATCTCACTTATGTATAGTCTCAGTACCGTCGTACACATTCCTCAAACGTGAAAATTTAATTCACGCAATACAACAGGTAGAAATTTCGCAGATAAACAGGTTGATATAATGTTATACATGCATAGAATCGTGAATCTGGTTCTCACGCCCTCCTCCTGTCGAAGTCTGCGCCAAACTGTCAGCCAACGCCTGCAATTGGGTAAGTTGTACTGCCAAAATTTCATCAATTCGATTGGGTGTACTATCGTAGTCTTATTGCCTCTGCGTTCCTAGGTACTTGTAAGAACCATTTTTTGCTGCTGTTCCGTTCCTAGCATCCAGCTGTTAGGCGACGGTTCGGGTGGCTGGACCCGAGGTCCATGATAACGGTGAAGAGAAAAAAAAACCCCTGACCGACACGCACACTTATAGTAAACAATAGTTCAATTGACTGCTTCGTTCTTGCGGTCAGCATGTCCTGTAATTTAAATTATGGAGTTGTAATTCGACTTACCGAGAGTGATTGATAACTGTACCCTTTATCCTAGCGGGAATACACGCTCGTTGTGATTTTGGACCTGCACCTGTTATAACCTGTGGGAAAACAAAGAAACCCTTTCCACCTCCCTACGACCATTCCCCCCCCCCCCCCCTGTTATGTAATGTCCTGAAATCTATACTCTGTTCGATCATCTGTAGTTATCATTTTTTGTTATAGCTTCCGTCAAGCGGTATATTTATTATTAAAGCCCAAATTAATCTACGTAAAGTTTATACGATTTTTCACGTAGAAAAGAAGAACACGTGATTTTATCCACTATCGTTTAACAATTTATCACCGCGATTATTGCAAACACAACTTATCACTGAATTTACGTTTTTTTTGCAGCTATTTGTCTATTATTAAGTTAGTTTTACCTCTTCATATTTCCGCAAAATTAAAAAAAAATATATATATTAATAAACTCCGGACTCCCTTTTAATAAAATTACCACTATCTGTTTTCACTGAAGTTAATTAACCGTTGCTACGAGCTGGTTAGAACCAAAACTTCCAGACTTAACCGTATTCTTCCGCCGAATTCCACTGACTGATCTGTTATCAAAAAAAACTGCTTATTTAAAACGAAAATCTCCCATCAATCAAAATAAGTTCATGCAATTTTGAGTCGTATTTATCCGCTCGCCACCCACTACTCTCGCTTCCCGTCCGTTCCTCCCTTATGCGTTTGTCACAGTTCCAACCCTTGAAATCGGGGTTCCAGCTATCTCGGTCTAGCAAAATAAAACAGGGGTGGACCACGCGCTCGACTCAAACTTGTCATAGGACATTTTCTCCCACTCAAAATAAATGTATTACACCGCACTACCCCTGCATACATTCTGGAATAATTTATTATCATTATCATTATTTTATAACCTAACGCGAAGGAATTTTATCCTACGCATTATTCTACGAACAATATGTATTCTCCCTTGTTTTTCCGTATTTGTGAGTGTTTAGGCCTTATACTCTGACAAACTCTCTCTTTAAACAAATAGCAACGCCCGTAAGGCTTTTCCCAGTATTAAACTCACATTTTTATTGATTTCGATTTTCATTGATGGCCATTTATCACCACCATGGCCTAATCTGTCCCTGTTATTTGCATCTCTACTAAGTAACCTCCCACATCTCATCGTCTCGTTCTTTCGAGAAAAGTGATAACTGTCAGAATGATTTGTTAATCTCTCCAAAAATCACACTCGAATTTGTAAATAAATTTAGAATTAGACAGGCCGTTAAATTTTATGCATTTGGCTAATTACTTTTTCCACTATTTTGTACGTAACCTAGAGTGGTGATTTCGGCTTAATGACCTCTTCTAAGAGCCAAAATCGTGTTACCTGTCAATCTCTTAGAACGTCACTTATGTACAAGAGATTGTAAACCTTCCCCATGTCGCTCCTAATAACTGAAACGCAAAAGTTCATAATTAACCCAAAATCTACTTCCTGAACGATCTTTTTCAAAATCTCAATAGAGTCTCGGTCCCGAATTTCAACAGTTATCAATTTCTTATTTTTGGTCATCATGAAGTGAGTTATGATCAAATTCATAAGGGTCTGCATTCCATACCATGGACTTCGTGAGAACTCTCAGCGGAGAGTTAAACTCTCAAGGAGCGCCTTGAACCAGAAAAACGTTAGCCCCGCCTCTCTCTCGCTATTCGTTGTGTTCAAAATAATTGTTGATTTATCATTTCCAATTTGTCCAACGTTTTACATCTCCGATAGTCTAGCACCTCCCACGCGATAATTAACCCGTATTTTATTACAGACTCCTTCAATTTCGTTTTCAAACACACCCAACAGAGGTCAGTAATATGATCGAATTTAAATATTTAAAAAAAATTTCCTCGTCTACTTGTTCAAACAACACTGAACCATCACAAGTTGCAATATAAAAATAGTATAAAAATATTATTTTTTTATGTTTTACATTTAGTCACAAATAATTGCCCAAATTGCATCTAAAATCATGAAACACTAAAATCTTTAATGACATATATATCTTAATAAATAATCTTTAATGACATCTATATCTTAATAAATAAAATAGCTCACATCCGTACTAGATATTTAACATGCCTTTTGATTTGAGTTTAGTTGGGTATTTGGATCTCAAATCCAAACAAGATTTGTATGAAACTGGCCGAAATGGTCCGCGCATACGTTTCTCTTAATATACCAATTTTTTCATCTGTAAAATAAATAACGGTGATAAAAAGGGCAGCATTTTAAAAATTCTATAAAAACCATCCTCATTATGTCTTCCAAACGAGGTAATTGAGGTCGCCCACTTTTTGCAATTTGTTTTTGTTCCTCCACATCTAAAGTCAGGGAATCTCTGAAAACTAATCACTAGCCTTTAGCACAGAAAATTATTGACGATATAATGATGGATTTAACCCCTGCTTATCCGCTACGGACACGCGATGACTGTGATTGCCAACTGCCAACGTGGTGTGTATTTTAAAAGTAATTAAATACAGTTAAATCCACAAGACAACCTAATAATCATGTGACGTGACAACACTGACAACACGTCAGAGAGCTTTTAGATGAAGCAATCAAATGGGTTATAATAATTAACTTGTCGTAGAAGCGGGTTTGTTGTTTAACCATGCGTTGGTATCTCTAGTAACCAAAAACCTTGCACTGCAAAACGAGAACATTTATTTTTATACACAACTCAAAATCACGTATATGATAACGATAACTTTTGCTATAAACGTAATTTTAAAGATTTCTTTATCTAGAGGTCTACGGTTGATAAGTTAGCTTTTTTTAAATGAATACCGCACAGTCCCAACTGCTCCCGTCTGGAACCAGTGAGACTATGGCATCCCCGATTGGGGTATGTTGTAAGGCTGAAGGTAGTGAGAAGGGGAAGGATATGGGAAAAAGGATGGTGGGGATGTACCTGGCTATTTAGATCTGGTCACCAAACACGGTTAAAGCCATTTCAAGCAACGTTTCAATTCTGAATGGTAGTCTTATACCAGGGCGATACTGAGAGTATCTTCCACACTGGAACGTGCCGCAAATATACTATATATTATTTTAAATGATTTAATAGTGAAATAACACAAATTAATCAAATAAAAATTATTTGATACGCCGCGTTTCGATCCCGCGACCTTCGCTTAACGCTAGACCCCACCGGCCATCAGATTCTAACTAAAGATATGCAAATTTTTAACTTTTCGAACTTAAGACTACATACTGCTTTTCATTTTTAACTTTTCGAACTAAAGACTACATACTGCTTTTCATTTATGCTTACCTATATTAATTTACTAATTTTCATTTTTATTTTTTCTACAGACACTTTTGCTCACATTATAAATCAACTTATTATTATTATTATTAACTATATCAACCTACCTCAAATATTTATCTTAACCTACTTCATAATTCCCATTTATCTAATTATTTTAAATTATCCAAATGCTCCATCATACATAACTGTTACCATTTATTCATATATTTCCACAATTTTAATATATCAAATTATCTTAATTAACTCAATTGACTTAATTATATTTAATTGCTTAACTATCTTTACTAATTTGATATGTGTTATACATTCGATTGTTTCAAAGTATGTAAGCATCTCAACAAAACTTACAAGTCATCAAATAAAATTATTAATTTTAAATCAATTACCTCACTTATCATCTCTAAATAATGATATTCAAAAATTAAATCCATATATTTTATCACATTTCTTAATATCTAACCACTTGATTCCCTCTATCTCATTGATTGTAGATATTGTATTTGGTTGTTTTGTTTTGATTGTTATTATTCTTGCACTTTTTTTACTAATCTTAATAAGTTTAATTTTGTTAAATCTCCTAAACATGGTAATTTTATTAATTCTCTTACGTCGCTCAGTAATTATTATACACTTAATTTTAATCCCTTTACTTCTCCATACAATTAAATTCTTCTCTAATTCACTTTACTATCTTAATCGCCTGAACTATTATTATAACAATGGTTTGAACCATTTCCAATACTTTAACAACTTAAATCATACAATCTGTTGTAATTATTTTGATTATCCCAATGTCTTTTATTTTCCAATGATTTTAAATTATTCCATGTTTACTCCAATTCTTTCTATGGTACTAATTTATTTTATTTTCAATATCTTTTATTTTTCGATGATTTTAAATTATTTAATTTTCATTTTTACTAACATCCCTCCTGTTGTTGTAATTTCTTTTATTTTCAAAGTCTTTTATTTTTCGATAACTTCAATTTATTCTATTTTCATTCATACTCACATTCTTCATATTGGTCTAACGTCGTTTATTTTCAATGTCTTTAATTTTTCAATGATTTTAAATTATTTTACTTTTATTTTTGCTCACATTCTTCCCTTTGTTCTAATGACCTTTATTTTCAATGTCTTTAATTTTTCAATGATTTTAAATTATTTTACTTTTATTTTTGCTCACATTCTTCCCTTTGTTCTAATGACTTTTATTTTCAATGTCTTTAATTTTTCAATGATTTTAAATTATTTTACTTTTATTTTTACTCACATTCTTCCCTTTGTTCTAATGACCTTTATTTTCAATGTCTTTAATTTTTCAATGATTTTAAATTATTTTACTTTTATTTTTACTCACATTCTTCCCTTTGTTCTGATGACTTTTATTTTCAATGTCTTTTATTTTTTGATGACTTTAAATTATTATATTTTTATCTCTACTCACATTCTCCCCATTGTCCTAATGTCTTTTATTCTCAATGTTTTTTATTATTCAATGATTTTAAATTATTCTATTTTTATTTTTACTTATATTCTTCCAATGTCTTTTATTCTCAATGTCTTTTATTTTTCAATGATTTTAAATTATTCTATTTCTATTTTTACTCACATTCTTCCAATTGTCCTCATGTCTTTTATTTTCAAAGTTTTTTATATTTCGGTGATTTTAAATTACTCAATGTTTATCCTTAATCACATTCTTCCTATTGTTCTTCCTATTATTCATTCCATCCTTACAAAACTCCTTAATCTCATACTTTCAATACATTTAATTAACCCAATGATCGTAGTTCCTTTAAGTGTACGTACTCGCTTTATATCTGTGACTCTCCTAAGCTCTAGAGTAACTAAACATCTGCAAAAAAATTCATTAAATATTAATTGCTACTACTTATACATCCACACAACTAATAAAATCTCTGCTAAATTCGAACCCCCACCAAACACAGACGCTCATAATGGATCCAACTAACTCTATCGATAATTTTCTTAACATCACTGTTCAAACGACAAATGATACAAATGCGTATAAAAAAATTATCTCCAAACCTAAAGCACTAAAAATGTTTGCCATGAACATCCGTAGCCTCAATAAAAACTTCGACAATTTACTTGTACTCCTAACTGACTTAGGAAATGAATTTGATATAATTGTTCTGTCAGAGTGCTGGATTAATGCAAATTATATCCCGAAAATAATTAACAACTACTCTGTGTATAATACAACTCGGCACTGGTCCCAATCCGACGGGGTCATAGTTTATGTAAAATCTCACTTAAATCATATAGTGTCTGAAACTTCAGTTGACCATGCAAATTGCCTCAAAGTCTCTATTGACAACTTAAATATCTTCGCCATATATCGCTCCCCTAAGTCCAATAACGTCTCCCCTTTTCTCTACTCGCTCGAAAAAAAAATCGATGACACCACTAAGGATCTTATCATAATCGGTGACATCAACATAGACATCCTAAACGAAGCCAGCCCTCATACTACAAAATACCTAAACCTCATGGGTCTGCATGGCCTTATACCATACATCAACATACCTACCCGAGTTACACTCACTACTAAGACATGCATAGATCACATCATGGTCAGAACTAAGCGAACCGCTAAATCAATTGTATTTGAATCTACCGTAACAGACCACTACTCAACCATCCTAGAATTACACAACTCAAAATCTACTCCCCCTAAGTCCAGCAATCCCTCTCATAACATTGTAAACATGGATTATCTGATAAAGTCTGTAGAACAAGAAAAATGGGAGTCTACCCTGCTTTCTGAAAATGTCAACACAGCTCTTGAAATTTTTTCTGCATCACTAACTGCCCACATTAACCAAGCGTCTTTCCCCACCAAAACAGCCTCCAATAAAAAAAAGAAACTGAAACCTTGGATTATGAATGGCCTTATCTTCTGCATACGTAAAAGAGACAGACTACATAAACAAGCACTTAATAATCCAGACCCCCAAGTCTTACGTTTCTATAAAAAGTATCGTAACATCTGCAATAACCTGATAATAATAACCAAACAAAAATACTATAAAAAAAAAATTGAAGATTCAGGATATGACAGTAAAGTAATATGGAACGTAGTCAACGACATCTCAGAAAATAAAAAAACCTCACTCAACATTCAATCACTACTCATTAATGGTAAAAATATCCAAGTCCACGAAGACCCAAAAACCTTAGCCGATCACGCCAACCATTACTTCAGTAACATCGGCATGAACTTAGCCAAAAAAATTCTTAAAACCACAAATAAAACCGAAAATCTTCTAACTTCACAGGTAAAACAGCAGAACTCTCTTCATCCCACCCTTATCCTAGCCCCCACATCCACTAAAGAAATTGTTGACACAATACTCTCCATAAAAACAAATAGTGCTGCAGTTATTGATAAAATCTCACCTTACATACTAAAACACATAGCTCACTTTATTTCCACACCGTTAAAACATATTGTAAATCTAAGTTTCAAAAGCGGTTCCTTCCCTAATCAACTAAAACATGCAACGGTGATTCCAATCTATAAGAGTGGCGACAAAACAAATATCGAAAACTACAGACCCATTTCTTTGCTAAGTGTCCTATCAAAAATCATTGAAAAAGTTGTTAAAAGTAGACTTATCTCACATTTGGAAACCCAGAAGATTCTCTCGCCCAATCAGTTTGGCTTCCAAAAAAAAATGAGTACAGAATCTGCAATCTTAGACTTGACTGAGAACATCACCAACAGCCTGAATGAAGGCGATTCCTGCCTAGCCATATTCCTAGACTTAGCCAAAGCATTCGACACGGTTTCCCACCCCATTCTTCTGGAAAGACTATCTCAAATAGGCATCCGGGATTCAACTCTTAACTGGTTCTCCTCATACCTAACTGGAAGATCACAAACCGTGAAAATTAACAACATAGCTTTAAGCAACCCTTTACCAATCCAATTCGGAGTTCCACAAGGAAGTGTTCTAGGCCCTATTTTGTTCCTCATATACATCAATAAACTCTGTAACCTACCCATAACCGGAAAAATAATATCCTTTGCAGATGACACTGTGCTTATAGCTCGACATAAAAATTGGAAAGGAGCATTCGACATAGCTCAATATGACATAGGTCTGGTAAAGAATTGGTTAGATGATAATCTCCTCACCCTCAATGCTGGTAAAACTAAATTCTTAACCTTCAGTCTATCTGCTGCAACCCAACCTTCTATCAATCAGAAAATAACAATTCACTCCTGTCCAAGTCCCTACTCTTCCTGTACTTGCCCAAATTTGGAAAAAGTATCTCATATAAAATACTTGGGGGTCCTAATTGATCACCATCTTCGTTGGGATCAGCACTTAGCCAGTCTAACTCCCCGAATTCGCAAGCTCTCTTATGTTTTTCGAACTCTAAGAAATATACTTACTCCTATAACACTAAAAACGGTTTACTATGCTCTCTGCCAATCCCAGTTAGCATATGGCATCATAATTTGGGGCGGCTGTGCTCTTAATGTTATTGATCCTCTGCAAAAAGCCCAAAAAACGATTTTACGTGCTATCAACAAGCGACCAACAAGATATTCCTCCAATAGACTCTTCACAGAATATAATGTCTTAAACATACGGCAACTTCATCTAAAATTTACACTAACACATTTCATGTTCAAATACAAGAAAAAAACTCTTTTACATCACAGTTACACCACCAGAACAATAAACAAACGACACTACAATGTTCCTACACTACGCACCACATCAGCTCAAAGACATTTCATGTACCTAGCTCCTAAAATGTTTAACCTTCTCCCCGAGAACCTAAAATCCGAAACCCAACCCCATATCTTTAAAAAAAAATTATCAAAATGGATCCTTACATTCAGTAACGATGATGAGTAAAAATTTGCTATTTTAATTGAATTGTAATATAATTGATAAAACTTGTAACATAAATTAATTTAATGTGTTAATTAAATTACTAACTTAATTTGTTACTAAATATGTTACTTAAACTACTTAAATGAATTGCATAAGTTAATAGCTGTACACTGTACCTACACAATCTGTAATCTTCATCCGCCATAACACAGGGACATCCCTAGCATGGCGGATGAATTAACACAATTTTTTTGTTCATTGTATAAACTTCTTTTAATAAATAAATAAATAAATAAAATACGTCACTTTGGGTCATAGACATATATAGTTTATGTTTCTTTGTTTACTGTTGAAGAGATCATTGGGTATTGATTTCAAATTCAAATATTTTTAATAACCTTCTTGAAATTGGTAATGCATTTGCATTATTGTTGAAACTCTGGATTTTTAATTTATTTCTAAAATAGACAGTACAACAGTCATAATCAATGAAAGGCAGCGTGAAAACAGACATATAATTAACATCAAGGTACAACAAGATTTAAAAGCCGTTGTTAGCGTACAAACAAGAAATAAACACACAACATCAATACAAATTAAAACTTAATTCAATTTGCATTGCTAAGATCAATAAATAAAATGTAAAAATCAATTAACATCACGCCGATCAAAAAACATAAAATATACCATTAATTTACTATAAAACTGATCACATATTGCGGATAAAAAATCAATTAACATAGCTCCAATGAATGGCACATACAGTTAATCTTGTTATTCCGTGCATAACGGATTAGACACTTTGTGTCACTTTATATTGGCTCTGTTGGTAATTATCATAATTATCAAGTACAAGACTTGACACAGTTAAGTGTTAAACCTCCCACTGAATAAATTATAAATAATGTTGACTGATGTTTGTAATGATAAGATGGCGTAATTTTATAATTTGTACAAGTGATGCGAATAAATTCTTTCGCTGGCTTTTACGGCAGTTTTCTTGCGATGACCGTCAGGTTCCATTCAATCGTTCAAAAGAATAAAATGATTACTGATAATGGTTGAAAGGGCAATATGTAAATACTAATGATAGAGGCGGCGCGCTAATATTAAACATTACATTGTTATAAACAGGCAAAAGTGAGTGTTGTGAAAATATTTTATAAAACACGTCTTATTTAAAATAGAGCAAGAATCTATCGACATCAGGAGGTCTGGCACAGTAAAATCGAAAATTTTAAAATATTGGATCGATAGGCATAACTTCAGATGATTTTATGTCGTTTTCCTGAGCACGGTCGCAGTGTTGGTGGCCAGGCGGATATTGACAAGGATTAAATAAGAAATCGATGTTCGCTGGCGACATCGAAAGTTGTGGCTTAAAAATCTTAAAGCACGTCTTTCGCCCTACAAAAGCTATGGCGGATGGCCTTAGGAAGCAGGACCGCGCTTATTACCACTCTAGTATACACGCCCTTGTTAAAAGATGGACCAAAACTTGGAAACGGACGGATATTATATTGGAAAATGACAAATTAATCGTCGATAGTGCGGTTTTCGACCTATGTAATTACATTTTTTAATTTCTTTTCAATTAAACGAGAAAAAAACAATAACAGGCACAACTTTTTGACTGACCCTCGTAATTTGACGTAAGTAACGTATCCATTATTTTTTCTAGGTTAGTTATAATAGGCAGGGGTAGGTATACAATACACAACACATTAAAAAAATGTTTGTGTCTCCCCATTTTTCAATTTTGGCTCTAGTGCCCGGGTAAGTAAATACCTAATGTGAAATATTCCTGCGTAACGCGTAACATTATTCGAGTTCATTTTTAAAATTGGATCTACTTATACCAGATAAACGATAATGTAGGTACCAAAATTATTTTATGAAATAATAATTCTTATTCGAACAGCGTATTTATTTTGTTCAGTTGCTTGACAGACGCCCGAGATGAATTAATAGAGTGAAGACTGAGAAAACTAGACTTAGAAAAAGTCGCTAAAAAATGTTCAGTGAACATATTTTAGCGACCCGTTCATATACATATTCTTGGCTAACCTTTTCATAAGCGGTGCTTTTTTACATGAGCTCCACACAAGGAGGCCCTGAGGAACATAATTTCCCTCAGGGCCTATGTCATCTTTGGGATGCTGTGTGGAGGGTTTTTTTAAGGAAAGGGAGGGGCGGAGAGTTCTGGGAAGGAAAGGGGTTTAAGGGTTGGGTAGGAATCTGAGGTTCAGTGCGTCCTGCCCATCCGCCTCCAAGACATAGACAAACCTCACCCCATGAACCCGGGCATCTTGCTAAATCACCAAACTGCTACTACTGGTGCTACTTTAGTTGTTCGATTAGTATTAATATAACTTGACTTGTATTTGCAGATGATTTGTATTGACAGATATATCGTAATTTTTGAAGTTTACTAACATTCGTTAGGTAAATTTCTTCTTTTGAAAGGCAATGATCTTGAGGCAAATATTTTTTAGTAATACTTTCAGCTTCACATCTACGAGTATACTAATATTATAAATGCGAAACTGTGTGTGTTTGTTTGTTACGCTTTCACGCATAAACCAATAAACCGATTTTAAAAATTCTTTCACCAATAGAAATCTACATTATATGCGAGTAATATAGGCTACATATAATGGTGAGCTCTGGCGTTATGAAATTATAAATATTAATATACGATATTTATTACACGTTTTCTGTCGCTAACAAAAGCGAGTTATTGCTACGTCAGAAAACAAATCGTTGACGTGGAAACGATGTTGATACATTTAAATACATGTTTACATGTTTTTTTCTATGCTATATATGTAAAAGCCCCGAAAAAGGGCGTTTATTTATAAATAAATAAATAAATAAAAATGAATCTCCGAAATGTTTGTACGCGCATAACTTCCGAACGACAGCAGCAAATTGGATAATTCTTTTTTTTCTTTGAGCTCTACATTATGAAATTTAGGTGGCACGCGAGCTGTTTGAAAACTGAATGTACCGGGAATCAATATATGGAATGCGGCAGGGGGGAAGGGAGTGGTGGGAGGGGAGGAGGGGGGGAGTTGAGAAGGAGCGTGCGTGGAAGAGGAGGGATAATTGATAAGTGCAAGCGCTACAATAATTTCACCCTAATACCATGCAAGCAAAGCCGCGGGTAAAAACTAGTATCCTATTTAACAATAAACGAGGTGTTCACGGTGTAAGAAACATTATCATCGTGGAGATTGAAAGCTCCCTAATAATTCTTACACCATTCTAAATTGAGCTACCCATGAAGTAAAGTAGTTACTGGATTCAAAGGCCTCCGGTACTTGTTGTCTAACTTTAATGTGAACGCAATCGAGTTCCATAGAATATGCAGGTCACATTTCCCATGTTTCTACGGATCCTGTTTTTGATTGCGATTCCCGTTCCATGTCCCAAATCCACATCTCTTCATCTTACTGACTGCTTCTGGCAGGGCAGGTTTCTCTGGTTCTCACTGTGCCACCGGACATGACCTCCATCTTTAGGAATACGTACTTAATGCGCTTCACTTTATTTTCGCATATATCTAAACCTTCCCACACTGTAAGCTGTAGGTACTATACAAGTAGTTCTGCGCTGACTCTGTAGCGTAATTTTCTGTGCACTTGAGAGGAGATTTTGCAGATTTGATTTCCAATGAAAATTGCATTAGCATAAATTTATTTTAAGCATTATTATAAACATCGTAATTTTGATTTTACCTGACCCTGATTATTTTTTGCATGATTTAATACAGGAATTGTCTCTTGTGATTTTGGGAGGTGAAGATAAGTTCTCTTTTCGTGTAGGTAGTCGTATGAACGACGCCTAATAACTAACAGTTAGGCAGGCAGAGAAGACGTACCGCCAAACCCCTCGGTCTTGGCACATACTCTTTGCCTGATTCACACTCATACATCGCCTCATATATACTCTTCTATTATTCTGAATCTTGACATGGCCCGACTCATGTATCTGATTCATTTGATCCCTAAGAAGTCCCCGACTTCTTATATCATTTACATTTGCGTCATATACCTTTACTTCTCACACTCATTTCTTTGTTTATTCACTCCACGTGCCCAAACCATCCATTTCAGCCTTACATTTTTTTTCACAAGTGTCTTAACTGCTCCCAACCGTCTGGAGCCAGTGAGATTATACGAGTACCATCCCCAACTGGGCTTTTTGTTAGGCAATAATAGTGAGGAGGAAAGAAGAATTACTTTTCTGCTCAAATATGGTCACCAACGGCTAACATCACTTCAAACAAGTTTCAATTCTGAATGGCGTTAATTCACCAGAGCAAAAATGACAGTATCTTCCACTCTGGAACGTGTCGCAAATATAATGCTTTATTTCTTCAAAATTCGCAAATTCACTTTGTGGCATCATTATTTAATTTAATGAAAACAAATAACTTTGTGTAAACCACCATTTAATTAACAATATCAATGTTTCGAAAACTATGTTTTCTTCTTTTTTTTATAAAATTTTTAATGTTATTCTTAAACAAAATTATTTTCAATTTGATAATATTATTTACAAACAAAAAGATGGTTTAGCAATGGGTTCAAGTACTAGCCCCCTAGTCGCAGATATATTTTTAAACAATTTTGAAGATAAAATTTTTAATAGTCGTGCTTTATTATTAAAATATGTTTATTTTCGGAAAAGATATGTAGATGACGTTTTTTTGTATATGGACTGGAACTAAAAGGCAATTAAATATTTTTTTTTAAATTTCATTAATAAACTCCACAAAAAAATTAAATTTACCTTAGAAATTGGAAAAAATTGCAGTTTAAAAAATTTTTCGGATCTAAGTATTTCTATTGTCAATAATTAATTTGAATTTAACATTTTTCGTAAAGATACATTTACAGATATCATTATACATGAAACTTCTAATCATCCATTTTCACAAAAATTAGCAGCTTTTCATACCTTGCTAAGTAGATTAATTAATGTTCCCTTATCTTTGAGTAATTTTAAAACAGAATTAAATACTATAAAACAAATTGCAATAAATAACGGTCATACTTCACAATTAATAGATAATATGTTTAACAAAAAATATAAGAAAAAGTTTTTTAGATCTTTTGTTTATCCACACGTAGTTGACAAGAATAATAATTTAGAGAAAAATTGTATTTTTAAATAATAACACTTCAAATTTGATAATTAAAAACATGCCAGATAATATCCAACCAGCTTTTGACGCCAATAACAAATTAAAAAATTATATATTAAATAACAAGGACACAGGTGTTTTTTTTAACATATCTGGGGTTTATGAATTAATTTGTAATGATTGTAACTATTTAATATTGGGAAGACTTCTAGAATTTTAAAATTAGAGTTAAGGAACATCTAAGATGTTTAAATAATAATTATTATTCAGAATTTTTTTTTTTTTTATTTTTTTTTTTTATTTAGTAAAATATTTACAAATTTATGTACATTATTTATAAAATGTTTTGACTGTCCAACTAGGATGATTCCCGTTTTAGGACAGTCAAATTAGGATAAGTGTGAATATATATGGACCATGATTTATACAAAAAGAGAGAAAATTGAGGAAATGAAAAGAAGAGAAAGAATAAAACATAAAATTGGAAAGTTAAAAGCGTATTAACATATTACTTTAAAAAAAGGTTTATATGTATAGGTTCTTGAAAAAAAAGGGCTTAAACATATAGTTCACTTGTGTATGCATGGCATACAATAGTTATTAAAAATAATAAAAGAATAAAAGGAATAAAAATATTTTTACACTTAAACATAAAGGGAACTGGTGTTTGCATTTCATAATGTAGTCCTATTAATGAGAACTATAAAGAGAACAGAAACAATAAAATAAAATAAACAATTAAGGTATGATTATTACTGTTGTATGCTTTGCATAGTTATCAAAATAATAATAAAATAAGTTTACTTATAAATGGCGTTTGCATTACAAAATAATAGGCTTACATATACATTTTGTATGAATATGAAATAAAAAAAGAGAAGTGATAGAATAAAATAAAATATTCAATTAAAACATAAAATTAACTGCTGCCTTGTAAAATTCTAATTTAAAAGTAATAGGTACGTACATACATGCACATAATATAAACAATTAGAATATAAAAGGTATCTTTTGCACAGTTTATTTTTTGTATATATTTCAATTTAGGAGACGGATACGGGTCCGCCGTCCCGAGAATCATTTATTGGATAATCAACACCCCTGCCATAGATCATCCCAAGTGATTCGCTACGTTTGGTGACTTAGCAGGGGTTCCAGGGTGCACGGGGTGAGGTTTGTCCGAATCTTGGCGGAAGAAGCGTCTATCCAGATCGGGAAAGACTTGTTGAGGGCGACCTTCTAATCTCTGAATCGGGACTCATCTGTCACTCCTAGGCACACTAACTCCCAGTTTCCTACCCAACCTCATACCGTTTTCCTTCCCAGAACTTTCTCTCCTTCCTTTCCCAGAACGCTCTCCACATGCCCCCCCCCCCCCCCCCAAAGATGACATAGGCCCTGAGGGGAATTATTTTCCTCATGACCTCCAGCGTGGAACCAATGCAAAAATATTCAAAGGTTCTCATAAACACAAAAAAAGTATTTACAAAAATTGTTGAGAAAAACGATGCCAGTTTCTACCAAGTACCAAAAACTATAAGGTATAAAACAGGTATAAAACAAGTGTTTTACGTAACTAGAGATCTGTGTCTAGTGTCCAGTGTCTAGTGTCTAGACTAGAGCCACTTAGTAGGCAAACAGTTGGCAGTTGGACAACCGTTTACATCCACCATCCATCAAACTGACTTAACCCGCTAACCCACACTAAACCATTCATATTTTCCTGAGGTAGAAATTCTCTCATTACTAGTTAACGGTTACTGCTGACAAATAAATTAAGACTCTGAGGCAAAGATATTAAAATATTGTTAACCCTAAAAAGATAATCTTATCTTGACCTACGTTTAAGATGATGATACGTCTTAAAGACTTTCTGAAGTTTACTCGTCATTTGCCGCTCGTGTGCCGGCGCACACGCCAAAATGTTCAAAGAAAATATTTTGGAATGCGATTTTAACCCTTATGTATAAAGAAAACGTATAAAGATCAAGCTCAGAATCGCTTTGAACATTCTTGTACTTAAGGTATAAAATACTGTGAATATTCATAGGGAAGCGGAATAATTTCTATTAAATTCTCTATGCCCTCCGGCCGAGATTTTTCCCGGTATTTGAGCTGTCAAATTGGGTAGCGTCGTTCTCGTGAAAAATATCGTAAAACATATAAATTCAACAAATAAACGCAAGTAATGTTGTTTTATGCATAGTTTATTGTTCAAGGAATGTGTTTCCGTAAATATAACGATAGCATAAAATAAATCCACAAAATATTCGTCAAAGTCGAAACATCACGATTTTACATTGTTTCCTCCCTGGCATTTAACGAGTTTAAAGTGTGTATATTTGACATTATCATATTTAAACTGTTTAAAGGTAGTTGAATAATTAGATAAGGGTTTTGTACTTCAAATAAAATCAAAATAATTAAATATAATATATTGTAATTGAAAAAAAAAAATAACATAATGCTCTTAACAAGTAAAAAAAATTGTAAAATATTAAGTCTTTTTTTAATGAAAAATAATCTTTTTTTATGCCTAAATCGTATTTTCATTTTGTGGAAGTTTAAATGCTAATCAGTCGCTATGCTTAAAAATAAAAATATTTTTTTTAAATTCATAGAATTATATAAGAACCCCGAAAGTTACACAAAAGATATATGTATGAGATACGTCTTTCGAACATATGGTGCATGTATATCTCCGTCACCGACAGCATAGACTATTTTATCTCCGGCTTGTAGAACTAACTTGCCAATGGTTATGCCAGTCGGGAGAGCAGTCTTGTTGTTAAATAGAATCACTTTGAATATCGATATGTTTAACATCAATGAAGCACAATTTAGACAGCAAGCTTTTTTGCTGTTGTCTGATTGTACTTCATTGATGTATAAATTATTTAATTTGTTTAAATTATTTAAATTGCTTAAATATGCTTTAATCTTAGTATCTTCTTTACTTTAAAAACGATTTGAAATTTTGTATGTTATTAAAGTGAATAAATTGAATTGAATTGAAAATTGAATAATTTATTTATTTATTTATAAATAAACGCCCTTTTTCGGGGCTTTTACATATATAGCATAGAAAAAACATTTTATTGTACGTAACTGAACTGCCTCAATAACAATATTTTATATTTATTCAAAGATAAATTGAAGATGTCCACTGACTTGGTATAATTGTTTCCCTCCATTAGTATTCTGGGCAAAGAGGAATACATATGGTAGTTAGTCCCAGAGTTTCTGCACTGAAATAAATCCTGACTTCTAGTATTACAAAGTGGAATTAGGAAGCTTATCAATTCAATTATCAATTATTGTACTTAACGTGGTGAAACAGCCGCCCCTTGCAAACTCTGCTCGGAAGCTGAGCTAACTGATATAGACAGCGCGCTACGTTTCGAAAAAAATTGGTTGTCTGTAAAGTCGGTTTACCGACGACAACTTAACTTGATAACGTCATATAATAACGATGGAGTGGAAGAGAGATAGATGCGTCACAAGCCGAATGCTTAGGCCGAACGCTTGTTCCGCGCTCTCGCTTGTACGCTCGGCTCAGGCGGAACGTGACAATGAGTAATGCTTTTTCATGAGTGCAGCCGGCGTTCATCGATTTATAAGACGTTATCACGTCAAAAGATAGCAGTACTTGTGTCTCGCTTGCGTCACAAAGACGTAGATTATCTTTCAAGGGTTAAAACACCAATGCATTTGTGAATAATAGGCACTTAACGTTAGAACTGCAGGCAAACAATTAATAACGACAACTACCATGTAACAAAGTTGTTAAAATGAACAATGTCTTCAGATGTAATGGCTTGTTGCGCAAGGTTTTAGGTTCCCTTCCTCGCTGACCCGAACACGGATAACGTTACTTATTGTAGTTAAAGTTTCCTGGTTTATGCAGGATATGTTAGAGATTATTTTTGTTATTTTCTTCACTCTTCCAACCCACACTTATGGCATAAAAACAGTAAGTCACAAGGTCAGTGCCGTGACGAATTTCAAAGTAAAAACCATGTTGGGAGATCATTTATATTATTCGATTAAATACTTTGATTAAATTACGAGTTTTTGTGATGTGTTGAATTGAAAACCACATAACTGAAATCTGTAATAAGGGCTTAAAAATGTTAGGATTTATAACTAGGCTAACTAGAATATTAACAATATAAAGTGTATTAAACTGTTATATTTTGCTTATGTTAGAAGTCAGCTTGAGTACAATTCTCCTGTCTGGAATCCATATTATAATACTCGTGTACAAACTGTTGAAAGAATACAAAACAAAATCTTACGTTTTCTAAATTTTAAAATAGGTATTCCAGCAATTATGTTGAACTACAACACTATATTAAACAATATGAATATGTATGCTCAAATTGTCAGACAGAAGAATTTTCACTGATTTGGTATTTCTATATAAAATTCTACATGATTTAGTTGATAGTCCGGTATTGCATGAATTGATAAGTCAAAATTTAATTTAGTGCAGAAATTCTAGGACTAACTACCATATTCCTCTTTACCCAGAATAC
This sequence comes from Glyphotaelius pellucidus, assembly GCA_936435175.1. Classification (NCBI taxonomy): domain Eukaryota; kingdom Metazoa; phylum Arthropoda; class Insecta; order Trichoptera; family Limnephilidae; genus Glyphotaelius; species Glyphotaelius pellucidus. Next base: position 1,266,079 of record OW386547.1, read on the forward strand.
GAATGGAAGGAAACAATTACACCTAGTCAGTGGACATCTTTAGTATATCTTTAAACAAATATAAAATATTGTTACTGAGGCAGTTCAGTTATGTGCAATAATTATTGTATTTCTTACCATTCATATGTAAAAGCCCTGAAAAAGGGCGTTAATCAATAAATAAACAAATTATCCTGCTGAGGTTATGTGAGTTTTATGCCATCCCATATTCCTCCGATTTCTGAGAATTTCTAACACGATACAAAAGGTATTTTGCAAGGAAATAGGAGTACAAACAAACAAACTGTGCAAAACATTATCTACTGAGCGCTTTTATTATTTCCGTTCACGATTACTGAACCATGACGGCATGAAAAGGGGAATAAACACATTCCTAATCACAATAATGCTGCAGCTCTTTCAAAAGATGAGACACAATGTACGTAGTACGTAGGTCTGTTTCCTTCAAAGGAAAAAAAAAGTAATTATTTTCTTGCATCTCTCACACACCGCACCGTGACTTATCCGTAGACTCTTACAATACTACTACTACCCGTGACGATAATTTTGAAAGTTTGGAATATAGTTACAAGGATAATATTGAAGTGTGAGTGAATTCCAAAATTCAAAACCGCCAAAGGTCAATGCGCTGATGATTTTGCTTTTATTCTTAAGGCCGCACTCTTGAAACGCACCGCGCTGAAAAAGAAGAAGATGGAGAGATATGTAATTACGAGTGTTGGACAGAGCGCGCTAATATTGTAGGTTGAAGAATAGCAGCGAAAATTGCGAAAAGGCTTAATAAAACATGACTCGTTTAAAATAGAGCAAAAATCTCGTGGAACGTATCTTAAGTATCTTTTAAAGAAACATTGTGAATTTTTTCACAAATATAACTTGTAAAATACAAGAATTAGACTTGTTTAAAATAATTTTCGGAGCATACTTTGCGATTTTTTTCTATCGAGGGAATTTCATATAATTTGCGTTTCGGCGTGGAACGTATCTAGATATTATCTTCAAAAATAACATATATTTTTTTAAGAGCTTAAAAACTTCAAATGTTTAAGGGAGATATGTAATCGGTCGAAATACGAATAGTAGACCCTTAAACATTCTATGCTGCATATAATGCTGCACCTCTTTCTTACACACTAAATAACAACAGTCGAAAATGAGACAAACGGTGAAGGTATGTCTGCGCCATCCCCAAAGGAAACATACAACCATTATCATACCCTCAAACGTATAAAGTCACCATGGCTGAGCCGTAAAAAGATTTTTATTTTTTTAAGTATATTTTATTAAGTTATAAAATTTGGCATCTTAAATAAGAACTTACACTACACTTAGAGGATAATATGTGTGTAAATGTATATTTATGAGCATGTGTGTATGTACATGTATGCATGTGTATGTGTATATTTGTGTGTGTAGAGTGTGTACACGTACGCATATATGTATTTGTGTACAGGTAGCGTTATGGTAGCGAAACACTGTAAGTGTGTATGTACGTAAGTGTGTATGCATGTATTTTCTAATATTATCCTTCTTGTTTTACGCACGTATTTGTAATATAATTTGTTCGGGTACGTATTACAACATATTAAGAATATTGAAATGAATGGTGTGCTCACCTTTAATTGGAATTGTCACTGCATCAATTTTCAATTTTTAAACTTAATATAAAAATTAAATGTGAAGTATTCTGAAAAGTTTTTAGATTTTCACGGCCAAAAGTATTTTCGTTATTTGTTTTTGGGATGTTATGCCGTGTTGCGCTATACTGCAGTGTACTGTAATGCCAGCTCGAAGTGGAGTGGAGCTGGCAACACGATATTGCTTCCAAGTACATATTTCGTTGACTTGAGGATGTTAATATATAAACACTACGACTTTACAAGATAGACTTTATTAACTAGTGTTAACTCCATTGACATTACTTAGAGACTGTTTGAGACTGACTGACGACAATTATATTAAGGTAGCTCACTAGTGATGTGCGATACTACATAGTGATGTGACAGTACATAAACACACATTTCACCACTAACAAGTACACAATTACACATCTGCCCTGATGATGGACGCTGTAACGCTGTTCGAAACGTTGGCTAAAGAAGGAGGTAGCGCAACACGGCATAACACCCCAAAAACAAATAACGAAAAGTGAAGTATTCTGTTGGCGAGCCAACAAACAAAATACATATGTTTCCAATTCTGACCAACTGTTGAGGTGAAATTTTGGCTCAACACTCCTCAAATGCACAAATACGCTCTTCCCAACGCAACTTTCTGACCAACAGGCGAATCGAGCGTTACTAAACAAATCACTTAGCTGATCGGAGACTTAGATTGATTGATAGAAATGTTAGAAACAACGGCAGTAAGCTAAAGGTATTAATGATCAATGATCATCTTGGTTGATGGTTGGAAATTGAACCAGCAAACTCTGACTCTAAATTTGTGGGCCTAAACCATACTACAGACTACAAAGGCCAGCATTTAGATTGTTAAGAAGAATACGTAGAGAGATATAGAAATAATAACCCCAAAGAAAAATGATAAAATATTACGTGTACGTTTCGACAGTGAAACACTGTCAGCAATATCAAAAACCACCTTTGGACAACGACACTTCTAACACATAGCTTGCAAACTATACAATACACTACCAGCTTCGATCAGATAAACTGAATCCTTAACAAAATTCAAACAAGATGTAAAGAAATGGATTATACATTGGACGCCACACTACTGCAAACATCTGTAAAATAAATCACACATAGACAGAAATAACAATTTACATACGATCTGATCCGTATAAAATAAATTAAAAAATGGAATCATGTCAAATTTAATTCCTAAATAGATTTGACCATTTACTACTTAACTTCATCTATTCCTACATTTATATGATAACTCTCCTTAAAGTATTAACCCAGACTTCCAATCACCTTTCTATTTTTATTATATTCAAATTAATATGTATTTATCCTTAAATATTCTTGTAACTACCAAATATGTTCCAATAATATGCTCATTTACGTACCTCTAAGCCTGTCTTGACACAGGTATATCCTAGTGAGAGAGGCATCGAAAAACCCAATGTAAACATACTTTATATAGATTAATAAATAAATAAATAAAAATATATATATACTTAGCAACAGTAAAAACTTTTCGGCTCCCTAATTTGTCGAGTGCCTTAGGTGTCGCTCTACAAAGCATCGACTGCCGGTGCCGACACAGATCATTTCCATTGAAATAAGGCAGTAACACTCTTCAGTCACACTTAACTGCCGGCTTCAGCGTCCTACCTCGGGTGTTATTTTACACGCTTCGACAGTGCGTTACTTTGGAACTAGAAGTTTTTGTTTAATGATCGTGTCGTAAGTTTTACGATGTACTTTGCTTTTTATTGGCGATATCTCCTGCGTGTAGATAGCTGTTCTGCTTGTAACTGAACACTTAAAAAGATTATTAAAACGGCAGTTTTATCTGAGGATCACAGCGTGTCGGTGAATTTAATAACATTCTTTGAAATGGCATGTCACTAACAATAGAGCTATGTGATACAATGCAGAAAATGACTGTTTTTTCTTCAAATTGCACTAGAACAGAAGCATCCAAACTTTTAAAAATAGACATTCTGTCAGGGGTTTTACGACGTACTCGCAAAGCAGAAGGACTGAGGATAGTCGACTTACCCTGTTTTTCTTCCTTCGCTTGTCTAATTCCGCTGGTTCATCACATTCACAACTGAACTCGCGAGCTCACGACGGTTCTTAACGAACAAAGACTCCGTATTCAACACTTACGATATAATAATAATAATAATAATTGGACAATTTGTAGAGCGCCGTTTTTGTGAAAAATCACCTCAAGGGCGCTTTACAGTTTTTTTTTTTTTATTCTATTTTTTTTTTTTTTATATTCTTAGAATCTATCTAATTTTATTATTTACAAAAAGATACAGAGCCATACTTACCTGGTAGGTCACTTCCGATAAACACACTTTTTTAGAAAGTTTATGCTTGGGGATGATATGACTTTGCACGTGGAGGACATTATATTGAAAACACTGGACATTGCATGAATTTACCTTTGCTACCCCCATCGCTGTTGCTTTACATTTATAAGAAGATTAATGCCAAAATTGAATTAGTATTTATTTTGAAAGACTAGTGAATTTAGAGCTCTCTGGGACTGGAAATTTTCATAAAATGACCTTTACAAAAGATTAAAATAAGAATTTGGTTATATTTTACACAATTAGTTATTTACAACGTTGTGGGCCGTAAAGGCGAAGGTGAAAGGTTTTTTAACTTATGGATAAGACTGTCTGAAAAGATGAGTTTTGAGTTTAGCTCTAAATTCCGCTGAATCTGTGATCATTCTTAACTCGTGTGGCAGTCCATTCCAGGCTTTAGGTCCTGACACTCCGAAAGCACGCTCACCGAATTTAGTATCTGGTGTGCGTTTTGGTTCCTTCAACCTTCCGATAGCTGATGTTGCTGCTGACCTGAGGGTTAATTGTCGAGGATTGGAATTTTCTGGAATACACATTTCCGATAAGTAAGCCGGAGCCATTCCGTTAAGGGACTTAAATATCATCCAGCAGAGCTTGAACTGGATTCTTTCGGGACACTTAAGCCAGTGAAGGTTTTTGAGATGCTCAGAAATATGGGAGTATTTAGATACGCCGGTGATAAGTCTTGCCGCAGCGTTGAACACGGATTGTAATTTGTTAATATGATATTTTGGGAGACTAGCCTATATTCCGTTGCAATAATCCAGACGTGAAACAACGTACGAATTGACAAGTAATTTAGTCGCTTCTGTTGTCAAGTTTCTCCGTACTGCTTTAATTTGCCTTAATTGAAAGAACCCCGTACTTACGGTTCTGTTCACTTGAGTTTTAAAGGAAAAATCAGCGTCCAGATTGACACCCAGTAGTTTTATGCATGCCTTTGGAGTGATATCACTTCCTGAAATAGTTATTGGGGAATTATCAATGTTACGCTGACGTCTGCTTGTGGCGGTCCAGAGAAACTCAGTCTTTGCAGGATATGTATTGACAGAGGACTGGGTTTTTCTTCTTTTTAACCTACATAACTTTAACCACTCTGTCACATTTTCACCACTCTGTCACATTTTCACCACTCTGTCACATTTTGTTTTTACTATAAATGAATTCTCTCTGGATCTCAGAGGGGAAATTGTAGCAAGGGGGGAAGGAGGCTTAAAATGCCTATTGGAGGTGACAAACACGAGCTGCGTGTATACCTATTTCGAATGACAACCCACGTGACAGAATTAACGTACGACATTAAAGTTGTAGGAGACAAGTTTTTGAGATTTTTAAAAATATATTAAACATCATTAAAAATAATAATCGCTGTTACTTGATAGGTTTATAACCTTTTGGAGTTTAAAAATAGTTTTATATTTTATGTATACAAACTAACCCACAAATTCCTGAACAACATACCTTCCTCCAAGAACTTTTTATGCTTCTTTTTCTGAAAAGATCCTCCATAAGGATATAGCATCCCAAAAGATGACATTAACACTGAGGGGAATTATTTTTTTCCGGGCCTTCTGCGTGGAGTTAATGAAAAAACGGTGTCTGACCCTACCCCTTGTCAAAACCAATAAACCTAGGCAGGTGATCGCTGTAATCAATAGTATTTGTGTAGCGCCATGTTATGAATCATAATCTAAAGGGTAACGTGTTAGGTGTTTCAGCGTCTTGGCGCCTTTTCAATTCGGCGCCAGGAGCGGACAGATCCAATTGCGCCCGCTTAGAACCGGCCCTGTCTAGTAAACACGCGATGTTCACGACCGTTATGTCAACGACAATGTCGTGATTGCAATCACCTCGCAAAAGGGTCATATTATTCTGCTAAAAATTTTAATTGTACACAACTGTATTTAATATTGCTACGTTGCTAGTGGAACGATGACAACATTGTACCTAGTCTGAATAGAGTTGTGAACAGATTAGTATACTGTGGCTAACTTAACAAAATATAAGAATTGATGAATAAGACAGTTGGATAGTTTTACAGACATGTTTCGCGAAAACCACTGATTTATGCAACTCAGTAAACTTGTTATTTTTTTTTATTTTTATTATGAATCATAAACAGATACATGTATTTCAAATAGATTCTATACAATAATTAGTTAAATAATATATATATTTGATGTACCCCCATAAATAAGCAGGGCTTGTGTGTATTGGGGGAGGGAGGGTGTTATCATAATAGTTTTATTTAATATAACTCATTTCATATTTTCACTATAATTTTTAAGGTGTGCTTTAAATTCTTTTATGTTAGTGTTCATGTTTCTAATTTTTTCTGGTAAGGAATTAAAAAAATTGACACCGAGATATTTATGATTTTGCTGTCCTATAGTTTTTTTTACACTTTAGAGTTGGAAGTATTGACATTTGTCTGTTATTTAAGATTTTAAGATTTATTTTAAGATTTCTGTTATTTTTAAAAGGTGCTATTTAATTTTAAATATCATCTTTATTAATTTGTAATGTTGCATGGTAGAAGTATAATGCATTTAATTTTCTGACCTTAAATTGTCTGAATAAAAGTTCTGACGAATATGAATAGGGTTTTTTTTTTATTGTTTTTATTGTTAGTTTTTGTGATACGTAAATTGTTTGTGTTTGATTTTGTTATCTTCTTCTAACTTCTATATAAATAAACCGGTTTGATTCATTTGACCGGTCAGTGGCTGAATTGGCATCGCATCTGGGTCCAACCCAGGCGTCACTAGAAATTCCTCGACTGGCTAAGTTCTCCAAATCATAGCACAAGCAACATTTTTTCTTACTGTGGTGCCAGTTGGAGATTTTCAAATATTTACAAGTTATTCGTTACCCGGGAATTTTCTCTTTCTTTTTAAAAAAAATGCAGTGTTATTGGGTTTGTGCCCTGTGTGTAGACTCAAAAACTGCTCGTCCGATTTCGCTGAACATTTCATAGTTTGTTCTTATTAGTGCCAGGAGTGTTTTGTGAATAGTTTGAATGTTTTGTTTGAGAGTTTTGTGAATAGTTTTTGTTCGAGCAACGCCGGGTACACCTAATTTAGTATTATACACAATAGAGATACTCTTTGTTTACCAAATAAATTAAAATGAAAATAAAAAATTTAAAGAGAGTTTTAGCAGGGGATGATGAAACAAGAGTAAAGTAGGTAACTTTGTGAAACGGAAAACATGGTATTATATCTTTTTTGTCAAGTAAATGGATATTTCTACGGTTCAGAGCTCACGAGGGAAAATAGATCCAGAGTTGAAAAAAAAATCCGACCGAATTCATAATAATAAAAATGATATTTGAATGATGTGTATTGCACCATTATAACAACGGCTACATTGCATCCATCGGTTCTTCGATCACTGATACAAACGACTTTATAATAGGAAAACCTACAAAAAAAATTCTACTTTAGCACACAGATTTTTTATACTTTAGCACACAGATTTTCTTCTTTCGCACACAGATTTTCTACGTTAACACACAGATTTTCTACTTAAGCCCAGAATTTTATATTTTTTATATTTTGGCTCACAGATTTTCTAATTTTTCTGCTTTAGCACACAAATTTTCTACTTTGGCACACAGATTTTCTACTTTAGTACACAGATTTTCTACTTTTTCTACTGGCACACAATTTTCTACATTATCTACTTTGGCATACAGATTTTCAACTTTTTCTACTGGCACACAATTTTCTACATTTTCTACTTTGGCACACAGATTTTCTACTTGAGTACACAGATTTTCTACTTTTTCTGCTTTAGTACACAATTTTGTTTACACTATGTTCTACTTTAGCACACAGATATTCTACCTTAGCACAAAGATTTTTTACTTTTTTTACTTTAGCATACATAAATTCTAGTTTATGAGGTATATTATATTTTTATATAAAGACTATCCACTTATGTAGCTAATCATTTCAGAATATATACTAAAATAACTATTATGTACTTACCAAAACAATTTGTTCGTCATAATAATAGTTCAGCTAACAAGATAACACTCAAAACTGTTAATCCATTCATAAACGAGTAGGTAGGTACCTTGTGCCAGTTGATAGCTTGTTAATTAAATATTCAACAGTAATTAGCACGCCATTCACTTTGGCCGTAAATCGCATGATCATTTAGACACCGCTTCTTGCTTGAAGATTTTTTTACGTTTTACCAGCACAAGATACGGAATAATTCATAATTACGGCGAAAAATAAGTTCAGGACTTATAAGTATAGGGTTGAAAACGAAAATACCTGTTTTTTCTACTTGCAAGTTATTTGGTAAGCACTTAAGGAAGTTAAAACACATTTTTAATGGCTAATAATGATGAGTAAATGATTCGGTATGTTATTAGCCTAATTAAATGTCAAAAAAGTTCACCTTTTGGTGTTAGGGCTAATAATACCTATACTTCATTATATTAAATAATTGATTCCCCTACTTTAACTGACTTTGAAACCGAAACCTTTCAGGGGCGCTAGCACAATGAAACCGATACAAAAACTTTATTAAGATACAAAGAATTTATATCGATACCCTGAGCACGGTTTCACTGTTGGCAGCCGAACCGATATTGACAGGGAATAAATAAGAAATCGATATACGCTGGCAGCACTGGAGGTGTTTTCCACGAATTCACATTCTTAAACGTCAAACGCTATTACGTAATTAGGTACGTAGAAATATTTAAAAATTGGCTAATTTTTTTTTTACAGTGAATACCGCACAAGAGTCCCAACTGCTCCCGTCTGGAGCCAGTGAGGCTGAAGATAGTGGTGAGGGGAAGGAAATGGGGAAGAGGAAGGTGGAAAGTACCTGGCTATTCAGATCTGGTCACTAAACACGGCCAAAGCCATTTCAAGCAACGTTTAATTTTGAACGGTGGTCTTACACCAGGGCGACTGAGAGTATCTTACACTCTGAAACGTGCCGCAAATGTATTATATATTATTTTAAATGAATAAATCGTGAAATAACACAAATTAATCAAATAAAATTTATTTGGATTCGATCCCGCGACCTTCGGAATGCGAGTCAAGAGCCTTAGCGCTGGACTACGCCGGCCGTCACGGTTCAATTTAAACACTTACCTAAATATTCATCGGCAGTCCACATTTACTTTAAGACACTAAACGAGAGTTAATTAGTTAAAAAAAAAAATTAAATAAAATAAAAAAAATATATGACATCTTTAGACATTCTTCAACCGCTTCCGTTGCTCAAAGATGGAAAAGAATAAATTGATCGCGTCTTAGATGAATTATTTAAGTAGCGTATAATACTTCTTTCATTTCTAAGAGCTTAGTTAGTTCAATGGTTGATATCTGTATTTGGATATTGTGATATTATATTTTATTTATTTATTATTTATTTCTATCTTTTACAGCATTTACCTATAGATCAATTTTGAAAACATTTTTACATAATATATTTTGTAATTTTATTATGTTGGGTGTAAGGTAGGTTTGTGAAGGTGAAACTGTCGATAGGTATTGTTGTATGTTTCGTGAACACCTCACTAGGAGAACCTGTGCTGAGGTGTTTACGTGTTTATTTATGTTTATGTATGACAAGTATTTATGTGTTGTAATAGAAAGTTTTATATGTATTTTATTTTTTTTTTCAAATTTTAATAGTTATTGTACATTGGTTATTTAGAAGAGAAAAAAAAAGTATTTAAATATATTAGAGGAATATAAAAAAATATATATATAAACATACACATACATACACATCCATATAAATACATGTACCTGCACACATGCATATAAATAAATATATACATACGTTTACATACACATTCACATACACATACATATATGTACACACATCCAACAACTATACATACAAGTAGTATCCAACAACTATACATACAAGTGTATGTATAGTTGTTGGATACTTGAAAAACTACTTGATTTTTAGGTTTATTTAATTTTATACATTTTATAGTTTTGTTATGTTTGGTTGGGAATAATAATGTTTTGTATAAAGTTAATATCTTGATTTTTAATCCAGTCAGTGATATGTTTTTTATAAATGTTCGTAGATGTATTTGCAGATAGTATTTGTTGTCTGATATTATATATTGTCTATATTTGGCTATTCTGAAGTGATGGCCAATACCAAACAAGGTGGAAACTATTTATAAGAGTAAGTATTTATTTATAGCAATCGCCTAGAATGGAGGTATAAAATAGTGGCATTTCAATAACTGCATATCAAATATGGCAGAACGATAAAGCATAATATGTGTAATGTGTATATTTATTTTTATCGCCATGACAAAACAATAAAAATTCTACGAATTGGCTGAACATGAATGCACCCGATGAGAAAATCAAAATCACCCTTATGAGGCTAATGGAATCTGAAACCCGCGGGCATTTTCAGAAATGTGCTGGACTCGAGGAATACAAATTAATCGATGCAGAACGCAGTGCTGTGGGGGAAATAAATTTTGATTAATACAAACATACAAATAGGAAATGGTTTAGGGGTGGTCAGTAGGGAAATGTCGACAATACCCGGACAGTGAACAAAATGGGCAATAATAATTTATGTCAGTCTATTATTAATTGCTGTGCTGTGACATCGCTCTCTCAGTTGTTAATTATATCGACCAGGAACTCTTGTTTTCTTAAGTTTTTGTGTAGTGATAACCGCTAGAGGTGTCCCTCAGGCCGAGAGATAGACCAAGAAGAAGGATTTATCATCACAATCGAATGACGTTTGGTGAGCCAGATCCTGCCCGATTCCATATTATTATCCATGTGTCAGCATCAAAGTCCACAAAACAAAATTAAATACAGTCCACTATTTGAATCGTAAATCAGATAACATTATTTATTTGCGATTACAATACTAGTTAGTTTGTTGTGTATTGTATTTAATTGGTGGCTAGCTGGGAGGAAATTTTAACCCACTCCTAAAAATGCTAAATATGCATTGACTAAAATTGATCTTGTTGTCATTGTGTCGTGGAGATTGAACAATGAAGAATTGTTTGCAGTATCATAGATATTGCTGAAGATTTCAGCAAACAGATCCAACGACTTCTTGGGGATTATTAGTTTATTATGTAAATACATGTTAGAGGCAATACCAGAGTTAATATTATTAAGCATATTTGAACATTTATAAATGTTCTCAGGGTTAGCAGCAGCTAATTCTTCGCAGTTAATGACGTACTTTTTGTAAAATTTTCATAGTACATACTCGTTATTATATTAACATTTTTATAGTAGCCATTCTTAGTTCGCAAAATCTTCAGGATCGCGTGATGATTAGAAAACATTATGAACAATTTTTTGCCTCGAGTTATCTTAATAAAATCGTTATTAATCTTTCCTACTGCCGACAAAGATCAAAAGTTCTGTGCACGCAATTGCCTACATTCCTATACAGAACTTGACATTTTGAAGAAACTTGTTTTAAGACCTTTTTGAAAACACTGTGCACGAGCTCAGTGTTTTCAAAAATGTTCTGATGGATGGGTTTCTGTGAATCGGTGACCGGACAACTCGAAATGAAACCAACTCAGAACCATCCCGGATAAGTCATTTAGAGTGATAAAAGTGATAAAAATATACATAAAAAATTGGTTAAATAGGTTACGTTAAGTTATGGTTATCGGCTAATTTAAAATTATTTTTTTCATAGCTTTTAATGACTTTTCAAGGAGGTGTTGAGTTGACTTTATTCTCAGTTGGCATGGAACCCTGTGAATCATACTTGGGTTTCCAGTTTTTGGGTTTTCAGTTTTCAAATTGTCAAATTTTAGTAACAAAATTACCCAAAATCACACGCGTCACTGTAGAAGCTCCGTTTTGATGTGATTGTATCAAGATTCCTCGATTCCTTGTCGTGTTGGAGAGACCGACAGAAATCGCACTAAAACGGGAAACCGCATCATGAATAAACTGCGCGGAAATTAACGCCAGTCGTGAGTTCCATATATGCCACTACCCACAGTGCCCACAGTGCCCAGGGTCTGTAACCGCGTTGGCCATTTTTTATATTGTTTTCGCAGGGTCTTAAAAGAGAAAATAAACCTTTTGATCTTAATTTTTTTCAATGCGTCCAACTTAATTTTCATTATCAATTTGTTTTACTTTGATCTCTTTTACGAAGACAGACAATGTTTATTTGAAGAAAATTTATGAAAAAATTGAATTCCTGTTAATATCAGTTTTCTTTTTTTGTATTTTTTTTATTTAAGCGACTTGCGTATACAAAGTAAAATGGTGAAATATAATATCTGCAATATGATAATTGGACCTATTTCCCAAGTTTTGAGATACCTGACGCACCCAGATAGAAAAAAGGTATTTGACGGCTCAACCTAGTGAATCCTGTGCAAACTCCTGCAAGCTTTGTGCTCAAGGCATAATCGTGCCCTGGTGGAATTCAGAAATCTGACGGAATCTACAGTGGAGTTGCCGAAAGCATCTTCATACCGATCCTACAAGTTTATCCCGAAAATCTGACAAAGTTTGATAGCTCCATTCTCATGTTTGTTGACTGCTCAATAAATACGTTCTGAAAGTGTTTTTCAGAATTCGCAGGAAATCTAAAGATAAGATGTTTATTCTGCATGTTCACTCGGTTCTTCTCGGTATTGTGTCTCGATTTGTGAATCGATTTGAATACATCAAATATTTTAGTTTGTTTTCTGTTTAAAACAACGCTTTCTTAGTAGCTTTGATCAGTGTTGAATTCCCAATTTAGCAATTCCATGGAATAGAAGAGCGCTGTATCAATAATAATCTGATGATTTCTTGAGCGCTCACAACATCAACTATTAAAGTAAGGAAAAATGTAGATTTGATTACTTAAAGCGAGAAATCTGTTAGTGCCTGTGTCCCACTTAAAACCCTAGAGCATCAAAAATTTACGCAGCCTTGTAGGTCTGAAATTTATATTTGCAAAGTACTTTTATCACGAGTTTTGGCATATTGAAATGCAAAGAAGAGCTGTTCTGAGCGGTTTTGTTAGACGTAATAATAATAATACTGTTCAATGCATTCTGCACATCACTTTACACGTCAGAACTGGGTTAACTACGTTGCATCCCATTGGCGTAAGCTGGTCGCCTACAACAACGCTTATCGCCAACTTTTCCGCCTACTGAGATACTAAAGTGCTACGGAAATGTTTCTGAAGGGACGAGGGACATTCAGAGCATTTATCCGGCACCACAAGGGAAGCTTATGACGCAGGCTACGCCAATTCAAGAATACTATCATCACTGCCATTATTGCTGGATGGAGTCCCTCCTGACAGCCCTCTGGAGATGGGAGACGGTGAAATACCCCCCGTAAACGGCTGCTTGCATTCATTTAAGTTTTTAATATTTTTTCAGTTTCTTTTCTCATGTTTTTCATACTTATTAATTGTTTTTGTGTTTAATTCAACTCCATTTAATTATTTTTTTAAAACCTAAAAATAAAACGCACTTAAATAAGTCATAGCAATAACGTCGTTATAAAACAATTAAGAAAACCTTAACACTTAGTTGGGGAAACAGATTCCGAACCCCACACGATACACTCTCAATTAGTGTATCAGCAAATTGGTTTAACCGATAATAAATAGATAATAAACACGATGGTATAACTTTGTTTAATTCCACTTTTTATTTTCTTATCCAACTAGTTTCGGTTCAACCTGAACCTTCTTCAGGGAAGAATAAAAATATACTAAACATAATACAGATATTCAGATATTACATGTTAATTAGAAGAGGGAGAAAGAACATCAACTTAAGCGGTGGCGAGGAGGGTAGGTGGCTACGAGGGAGGGGTGGAAGTGGGCGGGGCTAGTGGAAATATTTAAAAAATGGGGCTGTTGGACAAATCTAATTGTTTATTAAGTGAATTAGTTTTATTTATTTTTAATGACTTTTTTATTTCAAGGGCTTCATCATTACAAAATATTATCCTGACGAAGAAAACATAGTTTTCGAAACATGTTGATATTGTTAATTAAATAGTGGTGTACACAAAGTTATTTGTTTTCATTAAATTAATAATGACGCCACAAAGTGAATTTGCGAATTTTGAAGAAAAATCAATTAACATTTAAAATTTTATAAATGAGTCGCCTGACAGAGGATTAACCACAGTTCGAAAATAGTCTTGTAAACCGAAACAGCTGTAATAAAATACATTTTAAAATACTTGCAGAACTTGATAATAAAACGAAATTAAAAAATTTCATACTTACTTTTTTTTTGTATTGTTAACTTTTACCTTATCTTATTATTTTGATATTTAGAAATACAGAATGTATTGCATTGTACTACTAAATACAGAATGTATTGCATTGTACTACTAAATACAGAATGTATTGCATTGTACTACCACTATATACATTCTGGAATAAACTATTATTATTATTATATTTTACTTATTTGAAAGTTTCTTCTCTCCAAAGCTTGCATTAATAACAAAACAATATAAATTAATCAAACCACATCGGCAACGCCTCCGCGTGGAACAAAACGACCAATAAATGTTATTTATTTATTTTCGAAAAGCCGAGATAGTGATGAATGTTAGCTGCACACCGTGAATTATCTTCTCCGACATTTCAGGCATGTCCGAGTCCGAGGCGTACGGTGATATGTGGTCCCGAATTCACTACCTTATAAGTTCGGTGTTTATAAACGAAGGATAAATTAAACTTTAATTGGAGCAAGCTTTTTTTAAAGACCCCCTACATTGGCCATTTGCCGTGCAAAGTAAAGTAATTCTGATTCGGGAAACACGCTTCTTTTTCATGCTGTGTTGAAGCTTGGTGCACATGGTTCCCAAAATGTATAGACATTAATTCACTGCTTCCCCCAAATTTCAGCGCTTAAATTTTTTTCATGTTTGTGTACCATGACCGTCTCAACTTATCTTTTTTATACTTGAATACATATTCCAAAGCTGCTTAGCTCATAATGGAAATTATGTGAGCTGAGATAAGTTGTTTATTAGTATTGTTTCGTGGTTTTATCACACAAACGAAGTATTGAATTCTGTTCAAAACTTAAACTTTAGGGTAGCAGTTTACACTCGCGTGGTGTAAAACTGTGTGAGATCAAATGCAAATTTAACGGCGCTAGAAGTTCAAAGGTTTTCGCTTCATCAACATTCAGATTTCCTGATTCCCCAACACCCTTTAATCAGCTCGAAACAATAAATCGATTACTTAAACAAACTGTCAAATGAAAACTTTTGTGTGAATTTTTCATCCCTTGTTTAAGATGTAGCCGTACTAAATAATGCAAAATCATACAAAATCATTTGTTTTTGTTTTGAAAATTTGATCGCTCAGAAGTATTATAGATGCTTCAATTAAATACTGCGTGTTGAACATATCTCGGCGCTTAAAAATATCGGTCGTTTTTTTAATAAGTCTTTTTATAAGCCTAGAAAAAAATAAAGTATTAGGTCTATAAAAATAAATTTCAAGTGCAAACTCTCATACTCGTAAACCCCTTTTCGGATATGGTTTTATTTTATAACGTGGCAAATTCAGTTTATTTTATAATGATCGCAAAAAAAATATATATTTACAAAAACCGAACTTCACAACATAAAATAAAATATGCATTTTCACGTTGTTATTTCGTAATACAGCAGGCATCGACGAATTTGGATTTTCAAAGTAAACCCTATGCCGTCCACCGAAGAACTACTGACCTGCCACACCCATTTTCTGTCAGTCTGTCCCCGGCCGGAGCGGGAAATAGACGTTAGGCTCCGCGTCACTTGGTCCCGTGAAATCAATTTTAAATTACCGTTTTATTACAATAAACAATGCGTAAAAAAGGAGTTAATGTTTTTTACAGGCCTTTACGAAATTCATTTACGAAAAATTTGTAATAAAAAATTCTCAAATACCTTTTCCAACCTTTTCAAAAGCTTTTTCTCAAGTATTTTTAAACTCCTCACATAAAGGGGCGTGAATTCTGATTTCAATTTTTCCTGAACTATTGGATCGCCTTAAGGCTTAAGAAACAAATCACACGTTTTGTTCTAGATTTTCATAGCTTTTAATGTATTTAGTTATTTATATTCTCATACAGGTATCAAATACAAACAAAATCAATATTCTCCGGTTCTTACCGGGTTCAATTTATCAAAAAATGATCAATGACCATTAAAGCTGTGTAGGAACTAAGCGACTAAACCACGAGTTGTTTCGGGCCTAATAAATTAACAGGTGAATATTCAAGATTAAAAGATCCCCCATGGAGACACAGAAACACGATACCTACTATTTTACGTGCGTTTATCTTTTTACACTACCAAAAACTAAAAAACACATTTAGGAAAACATTTAACAACCGGTTTCCGTTTTTTAATAATCTTTACTAGGCCCAGAAGCCACCAATAGATAATACCGTATTTTTGAACAAGCAGAGGAAGGACCAGTCGTTTAGCGTGTAGGAAGGAATTTAGGAGGCGGGCATGGGTTCCGCTGCCTCGGAAAACATTTATTAGATAACCTCTGCCATTGTCACCCTCAAGTGGTTCGCCACGTTTAGTGATTTAGTAGGGATGCCAGGGTGCATCGGGTGAGGTGTGTTCAGGTCTTGGCGGTGGATGTGCCTGCCAACCAGCTACGTGGTTTGGAAGAGGCTGATTTACGGAGACCTTATGACCTCTTAGCTGGTCTTGCACCGCAGCGGGAGGAATGGATTTGTACATCCATCACTTCTGAACACATTGATCCCTAGATTTCTATCCACCCCTCATACCTTTTCCTTCCCAGATTTTCCTCTTCTTATTTTCTTTATAAAGACCCTCCACACAGCATCCCCAAAGATGAAATATGCTCTGAGGGAAATTATTTTCTTCAGAGCCTCCTGTGTGGGGTTAATGTAAAAAAATTTTTTTCGGATTTACAATATCTGATTCGGGGGAGATTCCAGTTCTACTTAAGGATTAAAAATTGTCCTTAATCTTAAAATTATTAACGACTTTTTGGTTAACCACGATTCCAGTTCTCTTGGATGACAACAGAATGATTGTCGTCAACCTTAAAATTAACGACTTTTTCGTTAAGAGCGATTCCAGTTTTCTAGGTGAAAAGGTCATTAATTTTAAAGTTAATGACAATTACTTAATTAACCGGAATCATCACAGCAGACCAAGACCAAGCTTAATAGTAAAGTACTGACTAACCTGAGTACACTGAAAGAGTTGGGTACCAAGGATAGCAGAAGAGCATCATGAAGGAGGCTAACTCTTTGAAAGAGGCCGTCGTTAGTAACTTTACTTAAACTTAGTATCCTCGTAGTTACTATAATTAATAATTACTAATTAGTTTCGGCAAAAATATCTAATTTCGGCATCAGTTTCGGTTTCGGCAGAAAATCTGCCGAACCTTCGCCAGCACTGAAACTCTGTGGTAAAGAGTCTAAGTTTGTACTAAAACTAGTCTTGTAAAATAATTAAAAGATGCCTTTTTTATATACAAGTGGATTCTGTTTTTCCTGCAAAGTTGTCCCTGCAATGAGGTGGATTAGCTGTAGTGGCGAGCATTTTGAAGAGGTGTAATTTAAAAATACATTTTCGTTTCTTACTGCCTTACCTGTATAAAAGTTGAACGGAAAAGTAACCAAAGTTGGTATTGTGAGATACTTATCTTCCCACGTACCCACACCTACACCACACCTACAGTATCTGCTGGCTGAGAATGTCCTGCTGCAGGAAAGCGGTCCTTGCTCCTGCTTTATCGCGGATTTAAAGTCCAGCTACACGCTCGGAGCATGTCTGATTCACACGATAAATTCTTTCAGATTTCTTTCTCGGGTTTCCTGCGGGACCCTTGCATCCCACATCGCATACGACCTACACTGTATACCGTGTGGGAGGGATTAGAATAATGTTTTATATTTAAATTAGCGAGTTCTCAGTATGAGACGCTATGCCTCTTAATAAAGAGTAATTTTTTCTCCCTGCGTGTCCTCTCCCATTCGTCCCTTTCCCCTTCCGCCTCCCCTTCCTCTCCCACATCCCCTTCCCCTCAATTGTTCCCATTCCGCCTTCCCTCTCCCCACTCCCCTCTCCCGCTTCCCCGTCCCGTGAACCCCCCTCCCGAATTCCCCTCCCGCATTCCAAACATTCAGTCCCGGTACATTTAGTTTTCAAACAGCTCGCGTGCTCTCTATTGCAATTTTTTTATACAAATTTCATAATGCCAAAGGTTCACCAGTATGTATAGAAACTCCCGTGCTCAAAACAACTCACCAAAGTTTCACCGCAATCGGATGAACGGTTTAGCAATGCATGATTTCATTATGTCAGAGCTCACTTTTGTATATAGGAACCTTCCCGGGCATGCGCACATCAAATCTCAAAAGTGTCCTCGCAATCGGATAAATGGTTCAGCAACGCATAAGCATCTCACATATTTACAAACCCAGAAACATACATATTTTGATTTTTCTATTCATAGAGATAAGCTTTTAATTGCGAATCACAGAAATTCACGAGTCGTCTTCCTTTTGTGATCCTGTGTAGAGGACCTTGTAATAAAAGTGGTGAGTGAAAATTAGGTTTGAAGCGACCCGTGTTTTAAGAGTGGGTAAATGCCTGAACCGGCAGAGCCTTTTGTTGTTGAGAACATGAACTACTCTAGAAACGTCTCGTTTTCCATGTACACTCTAAAAGCTTCCACCGTGAATTACTTGGAAGGTACTCTGGGTTCCCAACATGGAAGATAGATAAAACCCTGTATCAATCCGATATTGACCAAACCCGTGTATGGTCCGTTGTCAAAATTTGCGATCACGGTCAACAATTGGTAAGAAATATTCCGATCAACGATTGATAACTTTTAGAACCGCCTCCATAGTATCAGATAAGTTTCGGTTAACTATCAATAGATGCATTTATTTAGTTAATTTCGTTCGTTGTGCAAAAATACTGGCTTATTAATAAACATAGTTCGACTAACGAAGCTTTTTGTATTGAAAGAAGTTGTATACGCGATCCATAGACTTAAATAATTCAACTAAGGCACGACCAATTTATTCCGTTCGATTTTTGAGAAATTAAGGAGGTTGAAATAATATGAACAAAAAATGATTAACTAATTAATTCCTGTTTAGTGTCAAAAAGTGTTGCGTTCACACTAACAATTCTCCAACTCGTCTCGGAAGGAGATTACTTCTTCGGGAAATAATAGAGTTCTTTACGTTAATCTGGGATTTATTTAATACTTCGCGTATTACAAGTTGTGAGTGCGAGTAGTCGGCCTAACTGGAAGCTGGCTAAATGAGATCTGATTCCCACCGTGTTTTGTGGAAGCTCCTTGGCCCCCGTCCCTCTGGAGCACTAACCTCTAACTAATCTAGTCGCCATCTTGCGGACTTTCGGGCAAGCTCTTAGCACTGCTCTCTATGTGCGAATCTGGAAAGCTCTTAGCTAAGTCATCACTCTAACAAAACTAAAAGCGGACTGCATATTTAGGCTAGTATTGCAATTCAACATTGCCAATTTATATGAATAGTTTTACGTAATTGATTGGCATTTCATCAATTTCGAAATGTTTGTGAACAGATCCGCCAGTGGATAATTTAATTTCTTATTTATTTTCTGTCAATATCGGTCCGGCTATCAACAGTGAAACTTTGCTATGGATATCGATATAAAATCATCGAAAGTTAGGCCTATCGATCAGATATTGTAAAACTATCGATTTCACCACGCTATAACTCCTAGTCACTTCAAACAAATCGTTATTCAAATATGTTGTTCATCTCATGTTCTTAATTTATTTTGTCTCTTGTTGCGACCTTTCACTGCTTAGAAATGATCTCATTTCATACGCGTTAATCTCCTCAATTTTGTCCAAAAATCTGTGTCTTTCACTTGAATTTTTATTCTACTTTTAAATTTAAAAAGCCACACCCGGTACAGGACAACAATCTTCCCGCTCCCAAAGGACGCGCCGAATGCAAATGAGCTCGCACAAGCGTGAGAGAAATTCGAAACATTTTCAGTTACTTGGAATAATCGTTAAATCGTAATCGTACAGGACAGAGAACACAGCGCATAAAAACCACTCGGCCCATTCCTGTATTCAAATGAGATAACACTAATTACAGGTGGTTAAATCAAATACAACCGGCTTTAATCAGTTCCCTACAAAGATTCACACATTTAAACAAACTGTTAAAAGAGTTGAATGCGTTTTTTATTAACGGTTAAAGAAAACGCACACACGTTTTTTACTTGATTATAATCAGTTTTTAATGAGATGGTTTTGTCTTTGTTCGTAATGTACATTAAGGCGTATTTAATTTTTATTCAGCGAAATGCATTCTATTAGTTGGGCGTTGAAAATGACCTCAGGTCATTTGATTTATAAAGAGGGACAAAATATTACCAAATCGCTTAAAACCAATTATACTTTGACTCAAAATTGTAACCGAGTTTTTCTGTTCTTACAAAAGTGCTTATAAACATGAAATACCATAGCACAGCATAGCAGTACCTTCTCAATCATTACATCATCCACTACTGCATGTAATTCAAATAAATTAGTAAAATGTTTTCGTAGAAATCAATTAAATAATTATATGTATTCGTAGAAATCAAAACTGGGAAGACTTCGATAGCTGGGTCACATGGAGAGAATCACTGAGCATCAAGCACCAAAGTCCCTGCTGAACTCAAAACCGATATGGCGAAAGAGCCTGGGAAGGCCAAGATTAAGATGGAGCGACACCGTCTTCAAAGACGTACCTACCTTGGAGCTTCTAAACTGGAGAGAGGTTCACAATTTGGGAGGCGGGTACGGGCACCGCTGCCCCGGGAACCGTTTATTGGATGACCAACACCTCTGCCATAGTTCACTCCAAGTGGTTCACTACATTTGGTGACTTAGTAGAGGTGCCCGGGCTCATAGGGTGATGGTCCTGGGCTTGGGGGTGGATGCGTCTGACCACCAGCTGCATGGCAGGCCGGATCGGGGAAAGAGTGTTTGAGGAAATCCCTTTGACGTCTCCAGCCGTACTCTCTCAGAACACCGCCTTGCAACGCAATGGGAGGGATGGATTCATGCGTCTGTCACTCCTGGACACACCGTCCCCCAGATTCCTACCTATCCTTAATATCCTTTTCTTTCTCAAAATTTCCTCTCCTTTTCCTTCCTTTCCTAAAAAGACCCTCCACACAGCATCCCCAAAGATGACATAGGCCCTGAGGGGAATTTTTTTCCTCAGGGCCGCCTGTGTGCAACTAATGTAAAATTAAAAAAAATGGTACAAAACCAAGATAAGTGGAGGAAGACTCTTGAGGAGGCCAAAACCCACCAGGGGTTTGAAGAGCCAATAGTGATGATGATGATTCGTAGAAATCAAAAACTGTGTGTGAAACTCAAATTCGCATTTTAAACAACGAATTTTTTTTTACATGATGCCTATGTCATCTTTGGGGATGCTGTGTGGAGGGGTTTTTTTTTACGGAAAGGAGAGTTCTGGGAAGGAAAAGGGTGTAAGGAGTGGGTAGGAATCTGGGGTTCAGTGTGTCCTGGTCATCCACCTTCAAGACCTAGACAACCTCACCCTATGAACCCGGACACCCCTGCTAAAACCCCAAACGTAGCGAACCACATGGGGTGACCTGTGGCAGAGGTGTTGGCTAGATTCAGAGTGCATTTTTATCAATCAATATCATCAATCCATAATTTTCTTTCCCATAAGTACCTTTGCTAAAAATTACTTATTTTGACAACGGAAAATGTCCCTTAGCTTAATAAATTATATTGTACAGGCTTTTTGTAAATCCTATTTTAAGTTATCATATTGTTGCTATGAATCCTATCCAATTGCTTACCATTCATTTTATAAACATGTGTTAATTCTAGTTTTAGGTATATGTTAGTGATTATTGCTGTTGTGTAGTGAGGATAAAATTTTCAATTTAATATCTTTTGGAATTTATTACGCAGTTTATTAGTATAAATATGGAATAGTATTAATACGTGTGCGTCTGCGTGGTTGAATTTCAGAACCCAGTTTCGAGTGCATGTTGACGCCACGCCGAACGCGTCATAAATAACATCTGTGTACGTGGAATTTTAAACAAAGCTATCGCTGTAATTCGATTTTGAATTCAAGAATTCGTCACAAGATGTCGCCACTTTCATCAACGTGTCCCCCCCTAGGTATAAGTGCTACGAATTTGTCAATATGTAGTGTCTCTCCGGATATGGAAAGATTGACGATAATGCATAGTTCTATCAAGAGGCTATATATTTATATTACACATGACGTCATTGCCTGTCTCGGTTACTACCACTCGATGAGAATGGATCCGAGGAACAGACTATTTTTAAAACCAGTTCCTATTGGATTAATAAAATGGTCACCAACTCTAACTGGGCGAAGCCGAACCAAAAGCCGTCCGCAAGGCCTAGCAACAAAAATATGCTGAGCGGGTTTTTAACTACTAGTATTATTATACTGCTAGTATTTATTACCTTATAAATTGTCATTTATTTTTGTTTTTATATCTTATTTTGCTTTTTGTTTTGTATTTTTTGTAAATATTTTAGTCCACAGGTACTGGATCCTCTGTTTTTTTGGTATGATTTAATGTCAAATGTAAACCTGTTTTACGATTTAATTGTATTATTAATAAAAGATGTTAAAAAAACGATGATTTTCCAAAATTAATAAAATGAAATTGAAAGAAATGCTCCTTAAAATAAGCCCGGTATGCCTCGTACGTCATATATAATCTGGTAATGTAATATTATCGTGAAAGCAAGCTTATGGGTTCGAGTGGTTAATTAAAATGACATCACGAAAAGGGATTTGATGTATGCAAAAAAAAAACCCAAACCAGTATTCGAAACATTAAAAAGTAAGTACCGAATTTAAAAAAGTAGGTAACGAAAATTAACTAGAAATTAGTCTTCTTGTACCGACTAAGTAGACAGTTATGTGTAGAGAAATGGAGAGATGGGGATAATTAAAGATGATGGTTTGTTCTGATAGTTGTATTTTCACATGCGTTTTATTTAATTTGTGAAAGCCAACCGTTCATTATTTGAACAATGCTGGGCCGAATCTCACCAGAAAATCTTAATCCTTATCCCGTTTTAGGTGATGACATGCTATTCACTAGGTGACCCCACCGGGAAAATGTAATCGAATGAACAATCCGAAAACAATCGAAAACCTTTGAAAATGCAGACATAATAATGTGTTAAATATACCATTGAAGAAGAAGATAATACTTATAAACCTAAAAGAAATTATGAAAAAGAACAAGATATATAAAAATAAAAAGGTAACGGTCACAACTGGGATAAATTAGTCGAATATAATATTGTTATTAGTGGCCGACCGAAGGTCCGGTTTCGGCAAGCTTCGGCAGAAAATCTGAAAAATCTCTATTTAACTAAGTGTTGATTATTTACAAACTCTATAAACAGTATGTAAATAAACCAATAACATGAAATGTTTAATGGCTTGTGTCATACATTTCAATACAACTGCAAATGGACTGGAGAATGGGGTATTTTCACAAACCAGGAATACCGCTAAAAACATGTGGAAGATTTAAAGATTATTTTTCTGAACATGATTATCGCATTAAAAATGTTTAATTTTAATATTTTCATTCATAATTATTGATTTCAAAATACGCGCAAACGGAACGAAACGTAAACGGCCCATGACTGCTTGTACGAATCATGACGTCACAAGAGTCGCCGTTCCGAGGTTTATCACCTTGTTACTATAT